>JAEIFJ010000391.1:0-1464626 GCA_018903435.1 Leucophenga varia | reverse complement strand
TAGGCAGCTAAATATAAATGAAAGGAAACTTAATTTCAAACTTCACTTCATATGAGAAACGTTCTTAATATGATATCATATGATCGATTAAGTGGAAGTAGTGCGTTCTAGATAAAGGCAATCTGGCGGCCAATGCAGTCAACATTAAATGGTAAGCCTTATCTTTTAACTATGGTAATTGTCAGCGTTCACTTGTCTCTATAATTTGATTTCTCCCTTGCTGTTTCTTTTATAATACATATAAGAGAACGTTTAAGATTGCAGTTATTTTTATATCCGCGCGGATGTGAGACAAAAGGAAAAGGTGAAAAATATCTGCGAATAAAAGTACATACATATGTACGACAAAAAGTCCATTGGTGCAAAAAAAAGTCCATTGGTGCGATAAAAAAGTGCATAGCTGCGAGAAAAAAATGCATTGGTGCGAGAAAAAAGTGTATTGGTGCGAGAAAAACGAACATACATGGGAGAAAAAAAACATGTGTGCGAGAAAAAAGTGCATAGCTGCGAGAAAAAAAATAACATGTGCGAGAAAATAGTTTCTGTATAAGAAAAAAAGTTCATGTATGCGAGAAATAAATACACATGGAGTCTTAAAACAAATGTTCAAAAAAGTGTTCACGTTTTGGGTTAGGTTGGATCACATATGTGAGTGTTAACCTTTTCGAGTTTACGAGTGTAAATTCAAAAAAAAAAAAAAAAAAAAAAAAAAAACAGATAATATCGCAAATTTTCGGTAAGGTCTTGAAAAAGTCCATGTTGGGACATTCAATTATAGCCGACTAAAAAATATAACATATAAAAGTAGTTGCCACATCTGTTGTTCTATTCATCTTAATCGAAAATTTCCAAAATATATCTATGTATATATCTACATGGAATGTACATACTCGATATAAACAATGAATAAAAACACATATTTTGGAACTTAAAAGGTTTTTATCATACAAAATATGCATACACATAGAACAATTTATACGTCATTCCAATGAATAAGAGGTATTTTTAGATTTTTATACCCGCCACACATAGTGTTAAGGGTATATTCAGTTTGTCCGAGTGTTTGAACGCATTGAAGAAGACATCGTAAACCCCATAGAGATATATATTCTTGATCACCTGGACGAGACGAATCGATCTAGCCATGTCCGTCTGTCTGTCCGTCTGTCCGTCTGTCCGTCTGTTTGTATATTTCTATGCATCTTTTCGTTGAAGATATAAAGATATTAAGCTGAAATTTGGAACTTAAACTTTGATCGGCAAACGACTAGGTTAAGTTCGAGAATGAGAGTGCCACTCTCAGTTTTAGGTGTAGCTTCCATACAAACTTACCGCTTTTTTTTTGAATTTTTGTGTAAAAATAGTAATTATTTTTGAATATATTCACTCGAAAATGGAGAAAACACTTCTTATGTCATCCAATGTCAATAAAGCAGGTACCGTGCCCATTTTTAGATATATTCCCCATATAAAATTACCGCCCATTTTCGAATATTTATATGAAAATAGGAATTTTTTATGAATGTATTGTATTTACTCCAAAATGGGTGAAAACACTTTTTATGTCATCCAATGATAAAAAAAGGGCCACGCCCATTTTAAGGCATAGCCCCTATACAAAGTTACCGCCCATTTTCGAATTTTTTTTAATGGATATAGGTAATATTCATGAGTTTATTCACACCAAATTGGGTTAAAACATATCTAAAATAATAACATCCTTTTTGCTCACCCACCTATATTACAAGGATCGGCTCAATATAACTTATAGCCCCATTTTAACTTTCCTCCCATTTTCTAATTTTTATTTAAAGACAATGTTTGTTAATCTGTCTTTAGCTTAAAATTCGACCATATTATTGAGTGGGCGGTTCGTTAAAAATTTTCCGAATTTGGGACGCTAATAGGGCTCAAAGCTGGGTTCACATATCCAACTTTGTACACAAACCGATTGCTGTACGACGATGCCTTCCCGTCTGCGCATTGACGATGAAAATTGATTTACCTACAATTTTCGATTTTCATCGTCAATGTGCAGACGGAAGGCATCGTCGTACAGCAATCGGTTGTGAACACAAATTCTGGATATGTGAACCCAGCTTTTGAGCCCCTTAGCGCCCCAAATTCGAAAAAGTATTTAACGACCCGCCCTATTATTGAGTCTAAACTTTGATCATATCGGACTATTGACTACCACCCACCCCTTCCCCAATATTTTACCTTAGCCACTTAAAATAATTAATAAACTATACCAAGATTCATGAGGCGGGTATAAAAGCTTCGGCTCCGCCAAAGTTAATGTTTTCCTTGTTAGTTATAGTTTATTCATTTATTTATATACCCATTGCACATAGTGTGATTATCAGCGTTATTATCAGTTTCGTCTTATTCAGATGTTGATGATATTGAAATTCGAAACTTAAACCTTTTTTCGGCAGATTCCGCATATATTTCGAGATTTTTTAAATGAAAAAATGTTTTTTTTATGATTGGATTTGTACTTATAGCAGCCCATGATTAGAAAAGAACCCATAGTTGGGGTGGGACCACTATGACATCTAGCCCGCATACAAATCTAGCGTCAACTTTAAAGTTTTTATATATGTTTATTTATGAAACGATGTGGTCAAAATACTTAATGTAGCAACCCATGATGACAGTAGGGCATTTGAGTAAATTAGGACCTTGTTAAATAATAAAAAGTAAAAAAAATGTAGTTTAAAAATGAAATAAATATGTTTGTACTTTAATTTCATTAATTAAACAAAAAATTCATTTTTTAAGACTTTAAAATCATTGCGTAATATTTACGCTTTTATATAAAAATCTCTGTATTTTTTTTTTTTAAATATTCAATTTGGTTTCACTAACAAAAAGCATAAAAGCTAATAAAACACTTTAGTCAACACGCCCAACTTGCGTTTAACTTGCGACTTGTAGAAATAATACGTGCCACTCCTACAACTATTAAATAAGAAAATCTTATGCACTACTCTAGTAGCAAAACAACGAAATAGTAAAGTTTTATTTATTGCTAACAATGTATGTACTAAAGGCCATGAATATTTTATGGAACATTATTTAAACTATTTCATTAAGTGCCATTATTTTCATTTAGTCTACGTTGTTCTTAGTTGAAAACAATGTAGACGTAGACAACGACGACGACTTAGACATCGATGACAATAAACACTTACTTACTTTGTATATTGTTCATGTAAAGCTCAATAAAATTATCTTCGAGACATGTTATATAAAAAAGAAATAACAGTGTATACAATTATATTGTATATGGATAGATACATGCGTATCTACAAGATACAAAAATATATTTACATAGATATAAAATTTGTTATAATATCTTAAAGTCAGTAGTACACTTAGTTGTATCTGTTTAATTTCGTACATAACTTGTACAACTAATTTGGTTGTCTTTGGTTTTGTGTGTGTGTGCGTACTGGCAAAGTTATAAGATTGAAATTGCTGTTTGTAGCAAAGATAGACAAATAATTAAAAGAACTAAGTAAATTACAAAGAATATTTGACTGTGTATGTATCTTTTACTGTGTTTATACTAAATGGAGAGACGACAATTAATCGATACAGCTTTCAATGCTCAATCTCATGTCTCTTTCTGATTGATACATATGAAAGTTTATAACAAAATAAGTAAATGCTGTATAAACGTAGTTTATAGATGCATATCTTCATGTCCTTACTTGTGCATCTATGAAACTTTGTTTTTTGGGAGAATTTTTCTTTTAATTAAATTGTCACTGCTATAAATTTTGAATATTTTTTTCTATGCTATTTTAAACTATGCAATTTTCCTTTTGATCAATGAAAAGAATGAAAGCATTTCAACACTTGTTGCTGCTGCATTTACTAATTTGCAACAGCAACATGCTGGCTCAAAAAAAAAAAAAAAAAAACTCATTGACAGTCTTGTCTGCTTTCCAAACAGCCTCTACGTACTTAACTGTTATATTGCAATATCAATAGATAGATAGATAGATATATAGTATATATACAGATAGATTGTTACTTTGACACTATAGATACATTTATACTATAGCATAGCTTGTATCTGTTTATATGTAGTTGGCATGCTCAGTAGTACCAAAGGCGTTCTCAACGTCATCGTTGTCATCGTCTATAATGATGACAATAATGATAGCTGCAATCAACGTTTCATGTTTCCTCAATCACATACTACAATTGGCAACTATCAATAATAATGACCATGTTCTTGCTATTGCTTTTGGTTGTCTCATTGTTGTTCCATCGTTCCTGTCGTTCACTCAAACGCTCCTAATGATATTCATTGACGTTGATTTAAAATTTTGATGAAAACGTTTCAGTTTCAATAATTTAGTATGTAGTCATAGTTTTGTTCATTGATTATGTTGCTATAGGATCCATTGTGGCTTTTGCGTTGTGTACACTACGCATTCAATTAATGTACAAAGTGGTCGAGTCAAATTTTGCATATGCAAGTGCATACAATACGAAAGGACATACGTTGACTTTTTCTCTCTCTTGGGACTAACATTTAATTGTGATATGTGCAATTATTATTGTTAAAGACTTTAAATTAATTGCCGCAACAGATTTTAAGTTGTGGTGAAATTTAATTTTTTTAGATGAAGATAAAAAAAGATGAAAGATAACATTTTTTTTCTATATAAATTCTATATTATTTACAATAGATAAATAACATAAAAAAACATTATCCATTACAAAAGTTAATTATTTAGCTTGCTTTTTTGCGGTTGCAAATTGTGAAATGATACAGCAACAAGTGCAGAATTTTTTTAATTATAAAATTTAAAAAAAAAAGTTACCACGGGACTATAGTACCATTTTTTTTAATGATCACCCGTAATGCTTTTGAAGGAAATTTAACTTCGCTTTTTATGAAACTATAGCAGGTGGCGTATTTTTAATTCAGTGTGCCTTGGAGCTTTCCTAGCATCTTTAAGTTGTTACCATAGACCAATAACTTTACGTATGTGGCTTAAATAATCTTAAAAGGTGTTGAGATTTAAGAACCATGTCGCTCTTACTTTTTTTAATCTCCGAAATAATCGTCTTCAAACGACAGACAGGAGGCCAGACGGACGTTTATTCGCTATGGCCAGATTCGTAATCAGGAGATGAAAAGTCTATAAGATAGACCCAGTTTAATGCTTGAATCAATTGCCGTGTCGACCTTTGTAATACATATTTCAGTGTAAAACGACTTGTCTATTTCCACTATATTGTACGAAGACCTCCCTGGCTTATGAACTTATTCCAGAGCTATTGGCCCATTTCCTCACTGACCAACAGCAACATATATAGTAATTCGATACAACGCTATCACCAGAGTCTTATGCGGCGAAAAGATGTCAATAGCAGAAATGCTCCTTTCTAGTAATACTATTGACCCAGTTACTTGCTTAGCCCTTAGAGTGCACATCTAAAGAGGGGAATATGGTGGCAAAAATAATAACCGTTAAAATATCAATGTAAAATTTCTGAATTAGCTAACAAATTATAAACCAAAACAAGAAAGAACGCTGAAGTCGAGTATGCTCGACTGCAAGATACCCTGTACCCAATCTATATGTACCTTAAGTTAGGTTCTATTTTACTACCATACATCATTGAATTGGATTTTCATAGAAAAACCTTAAAAATCGGGCATATCTTTGATCAGGGTTTATACCTAAAATTTTGTTGGGCCTACCCATATTGGTCTATTTCATTGGGACTATCATAGACATAATTTATACTAAATTAAAATTTTCAAGAATAAAAAACAATGACGTTTTTTTGTAAAAACCCAAAATTTTGGGGGTAAATTTGTATGGGGGGCTATACCTAAAATTTTGTTGGTCCTATCCATATTGGGATATTTTATTGGGACTATCATAGACATAATTTTTACTAAATTTGAACTTCCTAGAATAAAAACAATGACGTTTTTATGCAAAAACCCAAAATTTTGGGGTACATTTGTATGGGGGTACCCTTAAAATGGGTCTAGAGAAAAACCGTTTGTAAGTGAACACTTGACGGCCTAGGAGAGTCTAAGTTTCGATTTTGTAAGCTCTACCTCTTATAGTCTCCGAAATAATCGTTTTCATACGGCAGACAGCATGACAGACGGACGGACGGACGGACGGACAGACGGACGGACGGACAGACAGACAAAGCTTGTTCGACTCCCCTTCCAATGCTGATCAAGAATATATATACTTTATAGGGTCTATCTTGCCTCCTTCTGTCTGTTACATACATTCGCACAAACTTAATATACCCTTTTACCCTTTGGGTACAGGGTATAAAAATAGTCAAGCTGGAACAACTACGATGATATCTATAGTAATTGTAAGCTTGTTGAGTACACTCATTTTGGATACAAAATAAAAAAACATTACGAAAAATTTCATAGTCCAATTGTCAACCTTTTCAATGATATAAAGTTTCGTAAGGATTATAGATTTCCAGTACCAAAAAAAGAAAAAAATAGAAACATACCAATCGTTTAGGATGATTTTGTTATTAACTTTTAAAGATTTTTTGTTTCAAAGATAACTTAACACAGAAGTATTCATGAAAAAACGGAATATTTTGGACAGGTTTGTATGCGGGTTACCCCTTTAAATAGGGTTGGAGAAAACCAGTTTGTAAGTGATCACTTGATGGCATAGGAGATTCTTAGTTTCGAATATGGTGGCACTATTTCCTAAAGTCCCTGACAGACATAGCTATATTGACTCGCCTTTCAATGCTGATCAAGAATATATACTTTATAGGGGGTATGAATCATCCTTTGTCTGTAACAAACATTTTACAAACATAATGTTTACTTTTCCCTTGGGGAACAGGATATGAAAGGCAGCAAATTAAGTAAAATGCGCTAAGTACACTTTTTCTTAAATTCATGTCTAATAGGATGTTACTTTCATTTTTATCATCACTCCTCTATCGTAGAATTTTGGAACTACATAGTTTAGCAAAAATTTTGGTTTGAGGGAACCACATAAAAAGCTTTTATTAAGCTTTAAAGCTTCTAAAAATTAATATGTTCAATTCTTAGTGATAAATTTCTATGATTTGTGTACCTGGAAATTTAAAAGAGCTTTTAAGCACAGCCTGCGTGCCTCGAAAGCTTTTACATTAAAACCTTTGCATATCGCTTTCACTTTTATGTTTATAAACTGTTATTAACAGAGTAACTAAAAACTGTTAAAACAAAGCAGCATTTCTTCAGAGTTAAATATTTCTAGAAGTTGACTCCTAACAAAAATTTGAAAAATAAAACAATAATGGTATTAAAAAAAAATTAAATAAAAAAAAATGATAAACATTAATTTCAAATCGAAGCCTAAATACCCGTCGTACAAAACTTCGAATAGCTTTTGTATGATCATATAGGGTCCATGGTCCGTTACAACCCAAGTTAAGACTCTATATATGGTTTCTTATTAGAATTTTAAGCTGAAAATACAGGTATAACAATGGTTTAAAAAAAAAAAAAAAAGAAATTTGCAGATAAGAATTTATGCTATTGTGGTCAGGTCCTCATCATATCAGCAGTGAAAACCTGGAATGCTAATAAAAAACTGGAAAATGGACAGTAAGTTTGAATGTTAAGAGAGCTATGCCAAAAAATGAGCAGGGCATTTTGGTTTTCATTTTGGTTTTTAGAAGAGCTTAAATTTCGAGTTTCAGAACAATGTCTTTGAAACTGAGACGAAAGGACAGACGGATATGGATTAACTTGTCGCGTCGATTAGATCAAGAATATAAGCACTTTTATGAAGGAGACATTGTAGGCCCCGGTGTCTTCTTTAATGCGTAACTAACGCATTCACACTATTTGTGACAGTTATAAAATACCCCATACAAACTTAAAGGTTTTTTTAACTTTAGTATGAATATAGTTATTATTTGTAAATATAAATCCACTTTTAATGGCAAGCTATTTATACACTACTGATTTTATAAGGATCGAGCCACTATAAAGCCCCATACTCAACTTACATTTTTTTCAAGAAAATTATTTTTAAATATGTAGTTAGCTTAAAATTTGACCCAATAAGTAAAAGAAATATCCAATTCAAAAATTAGAGTGAAGAGTATTCGAGCTTCAGTTCTAACAAAGTTCACACACAAAGAGCACACCAATATATTCTATGAAGGGATAGCACGATAATTCGAAAATTTGGTGTTCATTGCTGCACAGCAAATTTTTAGAATTCATGATAATAATTGTGCAGTCCAAGAAAAGAGAGGTGAAAAAGTAAAAAAATATCCGTCTTTTTGACATTTTCATTTTAGGGTGGGATCACTGTTACATATAACCAGAAAATTATATCTAATTTTTTAGTATATGTATGAAAAAATGTTTATTTGTGAATCGATTTATGCAAATACGTTCAAAATACTTATTGTAGCAACCTATGATCACCATAGCATATTTGATTAAAGTAGGATCATATAAGCATATTACTTCTTTACAAACCAAACGCACATATTCATTCAATAAAAGGTAGTCTAATCAAAATATGACGGGTATTAAGCTTCGATTCCCCCGCAGTTAATGTTTTCTTGTTTCAATACATTTCGATGATGTAAGTTTAAACAAGAAAAAACGTTAACTTCGGTAGAACCGAACCTTAAATACCCGTCACACGAACCTTAAAGAGTTTATGTGTAATCATCAGTGGTCACCCAAGTTTACACAAAATATTAATTTCAAATTTTGAGCTAAATATACAGATGTGTATAACAACATATATATCGAAAATATCTGGAAATGGGCGGTAAGTTTGTATGGAAGAAACACCTAAAGATGGGCGTGGCACCATGATATTGGAAGAGTTTTTACCCAATATGGAATAAACTCATGAATAAATAATAACCATTTTGATACAAAAATTCGAAAATGGACGGAAAGTTTGTATGGGTGCTATACCAAAAAAATGGGCGTGGCACATCTGATTTGACATTGGATGACATTAGAAGTGTTTTTAGCCAAATTGGAGTGAATATATGCATAAATAATAACTATTTTCATTAAAAAAATGGGAAAAAAACGGACAGTTTATATGGGGGCTATGAATAAAAGAGGGCGTGGCATCTTGGTTTTAACACTGGATGACACAAGAAATGTTTTTACCCAATTGGGAGCGAACTAACTAGTATTTTTATACAAAAAATCGAAAAAAACGGTAAGTTTGTATGGGGGCTATGCCTAAAAATGGGCGTGGCACTCTTATTCTCGAACTTAACGTAGTCGTTGCCGAGAAAAGCTTAAGTTCCAAATTTCAGCTTAATATCTTTATATCTTTAACAAAAAAGATGCCTAGAATCATACAGAGAGACAGACAGACGGACTGGCAGACATTGGTAGATCGATTCGTTTCGTCGAGCTGATCAAGAATATATATACTTTATGGGGCCTACGACGTCTCCTTCAATGCGTTACAAACTTTCCAACAAACTGAATGTACCCTTCACACTATGTGTGGCGGGTATAAAAAGTAAACAAATACTGTCTACTGTCAAAAAAAGAGAAACGTCCTGGTTACTGTGAATACCTATATTACATTTTAATTATACAAATTGTTCATTCATATATTATATTGAAATATATATTTGCCGTTAAAACTTAGTTTTAGGAACTCTGTAAAAAATATTCTAGGTTTCTTAGGGATAGTCAAACGTGACTAATTGTAAGACTTAAGTTTTTGAATAGCTTGAAGGAGAGGCTGTGCTGCACTGTAAAATTGAGGCACAAAAAAATATACATATTTACAAAAAAACTGCATACAAAGTGAATGAAACACATTTAGATAATAAATAGATTCACAAATATAAATATATTGAAACAGACAAATTTTGTATTCAATTATTTTCAATTGAATGTAATATATTTTATTAATGTAAATGAAATTCAGCATATGTAATTAAAATGCTTTTGGCCTCAAAATTCTTTGTTTTTAAATAAAATATATTTAATAAATATTTACAAATTGCAAAAGTAAAATTTATTCAATTGCAGCAGCCAAATCAAAAAAATCAAATAAGACAAATATTAAATTATATTGTTTTAAATAACATTTTCTCACGGCAATCATAAATTTTATATCTCTTTGGTAATTATTGAGATACATTTTTTTTTTTATGAATATATTTTTCGAACTGTTTTAGTTACAAGAGCCGCACATACAAATTCATTATTTTACATATAATAAACTTGAAAATTTTTGATATTCTTTTTAAAGCTTGCATTCAAATTATGCAAATTGAAATTATTCATGCATAACTATCAAGTTTGCGAGGGCAGTTAAATTATCTTATTGTATCTTATTCTTTTTGTCATGTTTAAATGTAAGAAATAACTACAAAATTTTAAAAAGCTCGCTGCCATATTGTCTGGAGTTTTTGCTACTTCAATTCATTTGATTGCTAACCAAATTTGCATTATTTTGTATTGCATTATACAACTCCTTCGCAACAACATACGAAAAATTTTTGATTGTATCTAAAATTTGCACAAAATTATTTGTTGCACTCAAAATTTGCTTACGCTGCAGAAAAGATACTTCTTTTTTATTTTTAAAGAAATTCAAATTCATTAATATTTATGAGCATAAATTTTAAATTATAAACAAAAATAAATTGTTGTTGTGGTAAAATTCACTGACTCATTCTATTACAATTAGGCTTCATTGAGCATAAACAAAAATTTCATTTAAAATTAAATTAAATCAAATTACAATAAATTAGACTAAACAATGTTAAAATTGTTTATTATTGCTTTTTGTGTTAATTAATAAACAGAAAATTACAATTAATTTTAAATTAAATTTTGCATAAGTGGATTCCAATCAAAGTGAAAATTAAATGAATTCAAATTAAATATTTTATCGAATTGAGAAAAAATCATTTTTTTTTAAATGAATTCAAATTACCCAAATGATTTGAATAAAGTCTTTTTAATGAATGAAAACGGCGTCCCTAAAAGATGAGTTTTGGTCATAAATAGTGACAGAAAAATTGTTCAATTGTTTCCTTAACCTCTCTGCAGAAAATAATCAAATAATTTCGTGCTGATAAGATTACTGATATGTCTACTCTGCTGCAGTAGTGTCCTGTTGCGCATAGGTTGGGTGTTTTCCCAGTGGCTCTCTGCTTACCGGTTGCGCAATTTAAGCGTGTCTATCTGTTTCGCTATTTCCTTTTATGGCTCAGTCTACAAGCACACATGCACCCAATCTCCAGTGCTACGCCACTCAGTGGTATTGCTTCATACATTTTCGTCCAAAAATAGAAGAAATGCTCCTATGATGTTGAAGTTTTGCACAGTCAATGATGGTTGTTATTGGTCAGTCCCTAGGGAACCTCCCATAGACCTATATATTTTTATACCCGTCACACACAGTGTGGAGGGTATTATCATTTTGTCAGAAAGTTTGTAACGCATTAAAGGAGACTTCTTAGACCCTATAAAGTATATATATTCTTGATCAGCACGACGAGACGAGTCGATCTAGCCATGTCCGTCTGTCTGTCTGTCCGTCTGTCTGTCCGTCTGTCTGTCTGTCTGTATTTATGCGATTCATTCGCTTAGTTTTCAAGATATTGACCTGAAACTCGGAACTTAAGCTTTTCTCAGTCCTAAGCAGCTCAAGTGTTAAAATCAAAGTGTCACGCCCATTTTAAGGTGTAGCCCCCATACAAATTTACCGTTTTTTTCGGATTTTTTGTATGAAAATAGCAATTATTTATGAATGTAGTCACTCCAAGTTGGGTAAAAATACTTCTTAGGTCATCCAATGTCAAATCCAAGCTGCCACGCCCATTTTTAGCTATAGCCCCCATACAAAATTACCGCCCATTTTCGAATTTTATATGAAAATAGCTATTATTTATGAATGTAGTCACACCAAGTTGGGTAAAAAATACTTCTAATGTCATCCAATGTCAAATCCAAGCTGCCACGCCCATTTTTAACTATAGCCCCCATACAAATTTAACGCCCGTTTTCGAATTTTTGTATAAAAATAGGTATTATTTATGAGACTATTCACTCAAATTTAAGTAAAAACACTTCTAATGATATCCAATAACAAAACCAAGGTGCCACGCCTTTCCAACAAATGTATGAAAAAGTAATTATTTTCGAATATATATTTATAAATGTATATAAGCCACTGATGATCACACTAAACTATTCAAAGATTCGTGTGACGGGTTTTTAAGCTTCGGTTCCACCGAAGTTAACGTTTCCACTTGTTTTTCAAAATTTTGTATCGAAACTCAGTCAGAACATTGTTTAAAGAGAAATAAACAGGTGTACGGAAATGGGTCAAATTCCTTAGTCACTAGGGGTTCCCTCCAAAAGGCCTATATTAGGTTATTTCAAAAGTTTGTATGGGAGATACATACAAATGGTTGCTTATCTTATCGAAACTCAATCAGAATATTGTTTAAAGAGAATTAAAGACGTTTGCTGATCTGATTTTCTTTTCTAAATCTGATTAAGGTTGCTTCTGAACTGCATTTTGTTACTATTTGGACTATGTCCTTCAAAAACGCTCTTTTTTTTTTTTTTGGTTTTTATAAAATTATATTTGAACATTTAAACAGCAACTAAAAAGCTCGTTACTCAGTTCGCTACATGACACAGAAAATAAACTCAAATTTTTTTTTAATATTTTGAATAATACTCTTAAACAAATTTTTTATACCCGCCACACATAGTGGGGAGGGTATTATCATTTTGTCAGAAAGTTTGTAACGCATTAAAGGAGACGTCGTAGACCCTATAAAGCCATGTCAGTCTGTCTGTCCGTCTGTCCGTCTGTCCGTCCGTCTGTCTGTATTTATGCGATTCATTCGCTCAGTTTTAAAGATATTGACCTGAAACTCGGAACTTAAGCAGTTCAAGTATTAAAATCAAAGTGCCACGCCCATTTTAAGGTATAGCCCCATACAAACTTACCGTTTTTTTAAATTTTTGCATGAAAATAGCTATTATTTATGAATGTAGTCACTCGAAGTTGGAAAGAAATACTTCTAGTGTCATCCAATATCACATCCAAGCTACCACGCCCATTTTTAGATATAGCCCCCATACAAACTTACCGCCCATTCTCGAATTTTGTATTAAAATAGGTATTATTTATGAAACTATTCACCCAAATTTTTGTAAAAACACTTATAATGACATTCAATATCAAAGCCAAGGTGCCACGCCCATTTTTAGCTAAGGCACCCATACAAACTTATTGATTATTTTCGAACATTTGTATGAAAAAGTAATTATTTTTAAATATATATTTATAAATGTATATAAGCCACTTATGATCACACATAAACTATTTAAAGATTCGTGTGACGGGTATTTAAGCTTCGGTTTCACCGAAGTTAACGTTTTTCCTTGTTTTTACTTCTGATTTGCCAAGTTTTTATCACAAATTTATTGTTTTCTTTATCAAATCATATTTTTACAACAATTTTTATACCCGTTACACATAGTGTGAACGGGTATATTCAGTTTGTCAAAAAGTTTGTAACGCATTGAAGGAGGCATCGGAGACCCCATAAAAGTATATATATTCTTGATCAGCTCGATGAGACGAATCGATCTAGCCATGTCCGTCTGTCTGTCCGTCTGTCCGTCTGTTTGTTGCTATGCGATCTTTTCGATGAAGATATAAAGATATTGGGCTGAAATTTTAAACTTAAGCTTTTCTCGGCAACGACTAGGTTAAGTTCGAAAATGAGAGTGCCACGCCCATTTTTAGGTATAGCCCCCATACAAACTTATCGATTTTTTTTTCGATTTTTTTTTTTTAAATAGTAATTATTTATGAATGTACTCCCCCCCAATTGGGTAAAAACATTTTTTTGGTCATCCAGGGTCAAAACCAAGACGACACGCCCATGTAACGGGTATTTCAGCTTCGGTTCCACCGAAGTTAACGTTTTTCCTTGTTTGTCATAATTTTAAATAAATTGTTGTTGTTTTAATTTATATCATTAAAAAGTTCACGCCAAAAAGTATGCACCACTTTTTTAATTTAAAATACGTCGCAACTTTCGTGATAAAATTAACAACTTCCTTTAATTGTGGAGAGGAGTTGTCCTGTGGTAGAAGTTTTTATTTTTTTAATTGAAGGAATAGACCACCATCTTTTTTTTTTTTGTAGCTAAAGACGGAGGCAGGCGGAGGTACTTTTTTTAATTTTTATAGAAAATTGCAAATATCTTTTTTTTCCAAATAATTAAAGAGAAAGTGCTTTATTTTAATAAAAAGGTTACATAAATATCAATATTAAAAATGTTTCATATTCACAAGCTACTGTACTATTTGCAAATTTTTACTTGCAAAGTTTTTTGCAGCCAAATCTTTCAGAGACTTTACTCGATTAATTTAAAGTCAAAATATAATAAACAAAATAAATATGAGTTCTTTTTAAGGATCAATTCTTTATCAAACTGCATCATAAAATTTTCAAATTCAATGATCGAAGAATTACTTATTTTGTCACGAAAATACCACAGTGCGCCATCTCGTTACAAAATCTGCGGTACTGCGGTCCGTAATACTATACAAATTGGCACGCAGCTTGACTATTTGAGTATACAGCTTCGGTAAGTGAAAAAGCACCAAAAAATTTGAAAATTTATATCGCTATATTAAGAAAAGTATACAATATATGATGATGGTTTATATATGATTTTATAGGTGAAAATATCTATTAAATTTTCGCCATTTATATCAATTGTATCCATTGTATCAACGTATTAAGATATGGTGATGTATTATGTCACCCAATTTTCTTGCCGGCCCACATAAAATAGCACCATAGCGTTACAATCACTGAAAAAGGCTTTTTAAACTCAAAAACTATAAAATTTAAAAGACGTACAAAAAAAATCTTGAAAAAATTCAGCTCAAATGCGCTGACTTTGTATGGGAGCTATACGATATAGTGGTTTGATCTTAAGCATAATTATATGCTAGATACGAGATGTCTTTTTACCAAGTTTAAAGTTAACAGCTTTATAAATATCTAATATGTCATATAAAACCTTAAAAATGGGCGGTGCTTTTGTTTGGTGTCCAAGCCAACAAGTGGGCGTACACACTGATTTTAAAACTCAAACATTTTAAGTCGAAGAAAAACTTAAGTTTCGATTTTTAGCTCAACATTTTTGAAAAGGGGAATTAAATGTTTCGCCACAGTCAGACAGATAAAACAATAGACAGACGGACAAGTGCAATTTTCTCGGAATGGAACAAAAATGAGCAAAAGGTCAAGTAACTTATTAATCTACACGCATTGTTTAATAACTTCTCATTTGTAAATATTTTCAAAGCAGTGACATTCTTAAGTACGGATCCAACTCAAACACAGGAAAGTCGAGACTCCAGTTGTATTCGGTTGTAACAAGACTAGTATTTATCGTTGCCTACAGCAATAATTTTGCAAACAAAATATATTCATTGGTAAGCATATTGAGATTATTTTGCATGAGATCAAAAACGAAAGAATGAATGCAGAAAAGTTACAAAATAAATTCTAGAAAATCACTTTCGATCTAGTAATAAAAGTTTCTTTGCCATATTTGGCTGAAAAGCAAAATAATAGAAGTAATTCTTCAGCAGCCAACGAAAAGGAACACGGTCTATAATTATACCCTATCTGGATTAACTCTCGATCTTTTAACAGCTACGATTTTCTAATAAAAAGACTTAAACTTTTAAACACGAAATGCTCCACTGAAGAGGCACATACAATATAAATTTAGTAGATTTCCAGCGGATCTACGATCTGAATGTCGGTGGTGAATTGATTCTTTGATATAATTTGTCAAAGAAAAAGATTTTGTTCGAAAAAAAAATGAAAAACATTGAAATTTCATACTGAGAGCATTGGCCTGCACAATGTCGAGCAATCTTTTAGACTTCGTAGAGTCAGCTGAGGAGCACGATGAGAGAGGAAAGGTTTTCTGGAGTATTCCTTATGAGCATGCCTAGATAATTTATGAATGAAAAACATGATATGATAAAAGAAAAATAAAAATTTCAGAAAATCTATTGTTATAATAAAAAACCGAAATCGTTTCAAAGTAAGAATCATTATTTTCCACAAATTTTTCTAAATAACCGTCTACCACACCACAACGCTGCAGCGCGTTGTATACTCGTACATAAAATGGAACAATCGAATATACGATTTTGTATTTATAAATAAATACGTTTTCAAATAATCTTTCTCAAAAAAATTTTACAACTTCTAGGGATAACTAGCATACAAGTTTGTCCGTTGAATATTTAAAAATACTAATTAATTGTTGCTATTTTGTATTCGACCAGGGAGGCTTCCAGTCTGTACTAATTACATACATTTTTATTAAATTTAAATACACCCATAATGCGTATTATATGATGATGATGACCAAACTGAACCAAATATATACATTAATACCAGTTACATTCTTACCTAATAACATACCATAACATTTTGTGAACAAAAAGATATAATTTATGTGCCATAGTTGACCTTCATGCGTGCATGAGTGATAAATCAATTCGCATTGCATTTTGTAATTGTGTAAAATGTGTTTTCAATTTGCCAATGCACACACAGATACACAACATACGAACAAAGAATGAAATGTAGTGCAAAAGAGACAACTGTACACAAATCGGCATGTAATTGCATGTGTGAGCCTGTTTATTGTATTTGTTATGTTTTCGTTATGAGCCTGTAGGAATTTTCCAATTGCAATGCACAACCACCATTTGCATTACGGAAATGCATGATTTGGTATTTCCAATTGTCAATGAGATTTGAAATCGCAAAGATTTATGTTGCCCTGTTTGTCATTTATGAATGTAACTATGTATTTATATGTACCAGTGTGTGTGTCTGAATATAATTACATTTTGGCATTATATTATAAATGATTTTTGGTATGTTTATGCGGCATCATTGCTGTGTGACATTTCTGATTTATGCTCTCGTGGTCGTGACTGCATAACTCAACAAACCAAAATACGCACACATCAGCACATAACTTTATACGAAATAGAGACAAAACCTTAATTATTTCGAGTCAACTTTAATTAGAGCGCATTTCCTTGTGTTTATTATGAGTCTAAATATGAGAATAATTTGTTAATTATAGAATATGCTATGCATAAATTTTGCAAACAGTTCAAAATAAATTAAGTTGAAACATTTAAAAGCTTTAAAATTATTCAGCAATATTTTCCATGCAATTGAAATAAAATAATTATCTACAATTTTTATACTTCACATACACATACATAACTATTTTGTTATACTCGTATGTATAAGAACTTACCAGTTAAACAGAGATTCTTGCAATGCTCGACTGCATTCCTTGGGATATATATTTCTGTTTAGTAAATAATAAAAAACATTTTTGCAATGGCATTTTTATTATGCAACACGTACTTACTTGCATTACTAAATAAAATGTCAGGGCATACATACATACATATACACATATGTAGTATTTACGCATATAAAGATAGAAAATATAAAAAAAAATAGCTAAACAATTCAAAAACCATTGTGTTGTTGTGGTTCTTGAGCATAGTTAACTCTCTACAGCGTGCCTTTTTATACCCTGCACCCGAGTGGTAAAAGGGTATATTAAGTGTGTGCAAATCTATGTATACGGCAAAAGGACACATGGTAGACTCTGTACAGTAAATAGATCAACATTGAAATTGGAGTCACACCCGAACTGTGTATGTCTGGCTGTCATGCTGTCTGCCGTATAAAAACGACTATCTCGGAGACATTAAGAGATAGGGCTCTAGTCCCATTTTTTTAGGGGTAGCCCCCATACAAATCTGCCAAAAAAAATATATACCTATGATTATAATATATTTTACAAGTCTAATAAACTATGTTAACATACATATAACATTGAAATATAGCAATAAATACAAGTTTTTAGGTATTATATCCTACGATCACCCTGGTAGAGGGCACTGCACTATTTTGGCTTCAGTTGGTAAGATCTATTTTTTTATAAATTTCTAGCAATATGTTATGTCGGTAGTTCTAAGCCTCTTCAATAAAAGATGATAAAACTGTAAAGTAGTTTTATACCCGCGACACATAATGTGAAGGGTATATTCAAATTGTCTGAAAGTTTGTAACTCATTAAAGAAGCCATTTTACCCTATAAAATATATTTATTTTTGATCAGCTCGACGACACGAATCGATTTAGCCATATTCGTCTGTCCATCCGTCTGTCTGTCCGTCCGTGTGTTTGTTTCTTCGCAGTTTATTCGGTCAGTTTAAAAGATATTAAGCTGAAACTCAGAACTTAATCTTTTCTCTGTTACGACTAAAACAAGTATGAAAATGATAGTACCACGCCCATTTTTAGGTATAGCCGCCATAGAAACTAACCGTTTCTATCAATTTTTTTAATGAAAATAGCTTTCATTCAGGAATGTATCCACTCCAAATTTGGTAAAAAATACTTTTAATGTCTTCTAATGTCAAAGCCAAGGTACCACGCCCATTTTTAGGTGTGGGCCCCATTTGACCTTTCCGTGACTTTCTAATTTTTGTATGAAAATAGTTATTATTAAGAATCAGGCCACTATAATATAGCGCCCAAACAAAGACACCACCCAATTTCTAATGTCCTTCGGTTAAAATTTTACTCCAATATTGTATCTAAACTTTGGTTGTACCGTATACTATTGACTCCAAGCCAACCCTTCTCCCTAAGCCACTGATTATCATAAATAAACTAAACCAAGATGTGGCGGGTATTTGAGCTTCAGTTCTACCGAAGTTAACGTTTTTCCTTGTTTCCATTGAAGATGCTTATAAAGTAAAGAATTGTGAGGAGAAATTTAAATATTTTATTGAAGCAGTCTAAGTTCTCTCAGCAATGGGCCGATTCTCAAAAAGTGTAAGGTGTCTTCTCTGACACGCATATTGCACAAAGTGCAGTTTGAGTTTTTACTGGTACTATGAGGCAAGTAATTTAGGTGCAGTAGTTCTGCCCTTAGCTTAAAAATGACAGATATGGAATACGTATCTAAGCTATCAATAAAATAATTCCTGTCATAAAAAATAGTCCTTAATCGCGAATAGTTAGATCTTGATTTACTTTCTTTAGCTTGTCATTCAAAATTTGCTTCTGGAACTTTCGTCAATTGTTTTTATTAATTCAGTTCACACCAAGATAAACCCATTTTTCAAAGAACTGGGACTTTGATTTCGTAGTAAATGCTTAGCTACACTTTTCGTTAACCGGTGCTCAGAAAGCTCCATTACTCTATTTAAATAATTAAAATATATCTGAGAGTGTGTACAAAAAATAATGGTAGACCTGTTTCCAAATGTGTGGTATAGTATTAAGGTAAGCGAAAATTTTTAATGAAGAACCGTAGCTATTGCTCTACTTCTTCGTATTGTAACAAACCCCAGATTAGAGCTGCATAAAACATTATAGCACTTGCCGTCGCCAAAACATTTTATATTTATTCCCTAGCTTGTCTTCCTCTGCTCGTCTTCCTCTGCTCGTCTTCCTCTGCTCTCCCTAATCACCATTATATTTGATTTCTCCGTGTTTATTTGAAGTCCCCAGATTTCACAATAATTGTACAAGGCGTTATTCAATTCTTGCATAATTGCCCGATTACCTCCTAGTATCATCATATCGTCTGCATACATTAATAGTTTTATTCTCTCGCCCCCAAATTGTACGCTTTCAGGTTAAAACTGATGAAATGTCTTCGACGAAAATTGCAAATAAAACGGGTAAGCAAGCACACCGTGGTATGTGCTGAAACAGTCTGATAGATGATTTCCTTCCCACATTGTCGCTGTGTTTTTAACATACAGGCTTTGAATTATCGCCAACTTTTTCGATAATATTCCGATATTACTTAGTATCGAATGCCACCTTAAAGTGTGTATCAGAAAATAGTTTAGCGGAATACCCTTTTCTAAATCATGTTTGATATTCGCTAAGTATTTTTGTATTGTCAGTAGAATTGAAGAAAATATTTTCTTCAAAACATTAAAGAACGGGACTCCTCAGTAGTTCGTGACATGGTTTGGGTCACCTTTTTTAAATATCTGGGGAAAAAAATACAACTTCTATTATATAAAACATAACGATTTGCTAATATAAAACATTTTTTATAAAATTTTAACTTTGCAGCATATTAATTTGAGTGCATATTTTTTCATTTTAAGCCTATTAACTTTTCACTATCAATTTTGTAATAATACTTATCAATTTTCAAACTTGCATTTGTACAGCAACTATTGCGCCTTGAACTATGCAATGCAAATTGTTGTTATCGAGTTTAAATTCGATTTCAATAATTTTGCATAATTTCACATTCAAGCTGTAATAAATTGGAAGTAAATCTTATTTAAGCGTTTCTAATCGTTATGCAATCGTAATAGATATTTCAATTGTAGTCGTATTGTATAAAGCTGTAAATTGCAGCAGCTTTATTGCTCACTTCGGTATTGGCATTTAAAGTAGCAATAAGATGTAGAACTCTATCTCTCTCTCTTTCTATTATAGTTACTAGGCACTTACTTATATACTTAATCAAGCGCTTATTTTATTGTTTGATTGTTTTAACAGTTGGTAATATCCAAAATGGAAAAATTTTATTAATTAAGTGCATTAAACCATAAATCCTTTACTAAGTATTAAACCATAAACCTTTACTAAGTATTAAACCATCTCGATATTTCTACTGTCTATCGCAATAATTTTTATATAGAACCTGATCTTGTGTTTTTTCTATAAACATATACTAGCACCACAAGTAAAGCTACTTTTTTTATTTTTTATGTAAATTTCTCTATTAACATTGCTCTCAAAATACTTTATGCTTAAACACTTCCTTTTACTGTGATTACACTTAGAACAACATAGTCAATTACTCACGTAGCATTTGGTAGTCGCTTAGTTGACTTTTTTATGACTTTCAGACGCAGACAATTTTAAATAAATGCATTTCTGTGTTCATTTGAAGAACGTGCGCTGTTTATTCTGTGAAAAAATGCACAAGAATTACCACTAAAACCTGACTTGATTTTTTTTTCTAGCTATTTTACAAAGTATTGTAAATTTATACATTTTTGTCTATTACTAAAAATTTCCAGCTGCTTGATTTAATTTACTAAAAACTAAATATTTATTTATTAGTAATATTATTGGAAATAAATCAAAATATTTATCAAGCAGTGGCATATGTTTCATGTTGTATAATAATTTTTCTACGTGAAAACACACACACTCACACAAGACACTCTAATAAAAGTCAAAGTTAATTAAGGCTATTAATGTCAAATTGTTTGCTTTATTGCGATAATCGATAAAATATTACTATTTTTTATATACTCTGATACATATATTGTGTGAATTGTATATTAATTTTGCTATACTGCTTGTAACGCTGACAAGAAGATGTCAAGGACAGAAATTTACTCTTGATAAGTTTAATGGGTACGGCTTGGTGTGCCTTGCGTGTTGTCTGTAATAATATGTATAATAATTTGAATCAAAACTTTGAAAGAAGTAAAATAAGAGACAAATAAAGGACAGACATATTTAATTTGTTTTTAATAACTACGGAAATTAATCATTCAAATAAAAAATGAAAAAGCAAAAAAACAAATCTTAAAGAGCATTTTCATTAAGCCGCGTTAACGTTAAAAATTCGACAAACTTGCGTTAACTCGTATATAAAAGGGGAAAATCGTCCATTAACAAATTTTTGTTAACACGCGTTCAAACCGATTTCAGCCGATTTCTTAGCCAATACAATATATTTAAGACAGCGACAGTACCGCAAAATTATCCAAAAGACGGATTACCTTTTCATGCTCGGATTTGACAACAGTTACTAAAGCAACAATACCAACATCCGTTTGATTAAAAAAACTGCATTTCAAAAAAAAAAAATTATTATTTAATGCTGTACAATTTTTTACTACATAAACAAACATAATCAGCTGTTTGAACTCGAACGCTAACGCTAAAACGCAATGAAAACACTGCTCCGCGTTTTTCGATAAATTGATAACGCGATAACAAAACGCAGGTCAGTGGAAATGCACTATTATTGTTCTTATTCTCCACAGCAGGTAGGGTCAGCCTTTTGAGTAGTTCTGATGATATTTTCAGTAGACTATTGTGTAAGACTAAGAAGTTTTATTGAAGTGGATGTGATCGGTTGGGTGATAGGTGTATGTTTGGAAGGGTTTTTGTTTGTGGGTGTGTCCTTCGAATAGTTTGACCCGCATGGGTTCACCAGTTCCCAAGTTACTTGGAACTCACTGGTAGTACCTCGGGTATTAAGTTTGACCAGAGGCTTATTCCTGGTACCTCGCGCGTCTAGCACTGGGCCAGTCTCAGTCCTATTCGTCATAGTCCCTCGATACTTTTTTTGGGAATATAACAGGCCTTCTTCGGACGGTTATGAATCGATTATAAAACGGCCGCCCTAATCGGTGGAGAAGGTATTGAATAGGCCTCGCTCTGCTTAGTGCGGATATAATGACGCATGTGCGTGATTTTACTGGTTCCACATGCAGACCGTTGTAAGTTTCTTACACTGGTCTTTATTTTGCTATTCACAACAGTTATTTCTAAATTCATCAAAGTCCCCAAGTTCGTGGTTGTTTGAAAATCAAATTGGTAGTATTCCTATGGTTGGTTGGTTGGAGAGTTTAGTCTAGAACCACGGGTGGTCAGGTAGTCCACGATTTTTTTAGTTCGTGCTGACCAGACTGTGGTTTAGCACCCATATGCGGTAAGAGTGTATTCGTAAACTAGAGGTGAAGTTGTCCATTACTACCTGGTGCTGTGACCCAGAAATCATCAGAGGTATAAGGATTGAAGTTTAAGCCCAAAATTGAGTGAAAATCAAAGTTTGTAACTCTAGTTTGCAATCTCTATGGGAACCTTGATTGCGCTAATCACTATCAATTACCATCTGTGCTCGGCACTGTAAGGTCGAGTGTTCACGACTCGCTCTCACGTTAAACACTCGCGGACTACTGTTCTTATTCTACTATCCTTAAAAAGAGATGGGCACAATAAGTACACAGTGAGTACAAGTGAATGGTTGCTGCGTAAAGTATTTATTCATTTCACATTGCACGTACATTCACGTAATCATCGCTTTTTCGACTCTAACAGTACTCTTATACTCAAACATTTTCACAAAGTCACACTTGTTCAGAGAGTCAATTATATAATATCAGAATTTTGGTCTTGGTAGACAAATGTAGAGTTCTATCCAGAAAAAAAAAATAGACTCTACAAGACGCTGATAATACCTTTCCTGATGTATGGCTTAGAAGTATGGGTCATGACACAATCGGATAAGTTGGAGTTAGGCGTGTTTGAGAGAAAGATACTTCGGAGAATCTTTGGCTTGATTGGAAAATGACATTCGTATTCGCACGAATGAAGAACTGTACGAGCTATACTATATACTGACAACGACATAGTCAGGAACATCCAATGCAAAAGGCTGTCCTGGGCTGGTCACCTGTGTCGGATAGATATGACGATCCGGCAAGAAAATTTTTATGTGCAAGACGTGAATCAAATCGGCAGGGGCACGGCAGAGAGGACGTCCGAAGCAGCGTTGGGAGGACCAGATCTTGGAAGACAGCCACAAGATCGGTATCCCAAGTTTGTATCGAAACCTTACAATAGATACTTTTTATTTTGTTAATTTGTGATAAGTATTAGGTCTTCGGCTTCACTCAAATCAATTCATTCGCCTGTTATGCCTGATATTATAATGTATTTTTATTATTGTTATTTTGTGTAATTACATTTAATATTATGTTTATAGTATAATGTTGCATTGAATTTCGCTGTTTTTATCTTGCAATCAAAATCAATAAGTTAAGCATTTAAGCTTTTATGATTTAGTGGATATAATTTGTGGTTTTACTTTATATATTTACAATGCAATAAATCTTGTATTATTTAATTTTAGAAGGTCAATGGGGCGATTTAGTAGCCAAATGATAAATATATCAAAAAGGCAGGGAGAACATATTTTTATCAAAAAAGGTTTAAAATATGCGCTTCAAACTGTTTTAGAAATTAATCAAAAAAACACAAAACCTACAACAAACTCAATTTAATGTCAACCAATTTATACCTTCACAAAAAAAATAAATATACTCGTACAAACAATTCGGTTTAGCTACTATCAAAAAACATCAACCAAGAAAACCTCAAAATTATATTCATATAATACAAAGATTTGTTAATAAAGATAAATTTACTTATCGTTTATCTTGATTATGCAAAATGTCTAAGTGAAAATTTCGAAACGCTCGTTTACCTAAGACATCAAACTGTAACCAAACTAAGTAAGTAAATAATAAAAGACGCTTAGTAAACTTTTTTCATTTCCGAAATATTTCATTTTTAAATAAAGCGAAAATCCGTGCAGTTAAGCTCAAACACAAAAAAAAGGACTCTTAACAAATGCCGCCAAAACTCAACGCCTTGAAACATATTTCAATGTATTTTGTATAAAATAAATTAAATAACTTGTCGGCATTGAATAGAGGACCAATGGCAAAGTAAAAGTGGCAAAAAGCTACTCTCAACTTGGACGCCTGCAAATTTTTCTTTTCTTGTTTTATTTTCATTTTTTTTTTTTTTTTTGAAATAGGGTGTTCAGCAGCTATAGAAAGAAGGGCACTTGTGTGCCATTTATTTTTTGCTTTTCAATGCGCCTGCAAGTAGACTACACGAAAGTACTACAAAATGAATGATAGAATGAATGAACGAAACAACAAAAGAACGAATGAACAAGTCCTTTTTTATAGACAGCCGGCAATATTTTGCCAGGCATTTCTGTTTTGCTTGCTGCTTTTGTCTGGAGTCTAAATGATGTGGACAGCTGCAGATTAAGTCCTTTTTTAGTTGAGTTAACATATTTAAATGTAGCAGCAATTCGACATTGAGCTATATATCTATTTATCTAAAGCACCTTTACCGTGGTCTCTTGTTATATAGTTTGTCTTGGTTGCAGCATTTAACTTAATTGGATTTAATTTGAATATATTGTTAAGCAAGATAGACGAATTGATATAATATTTAGTGGAAGATTCAATAAAGTGATAGGAAGTTTAGAGTTTAAAGTTTATTAGGAAGTATTAGAACCGCATTTTTAAAGGAAATATTTCGTGCTTACATTTTGTCACGTTTTCGAGAAACAATTTTTAAACCCCCTTATTAACTTGTCTGTCTGTCCGTGTATAGTTAGATGATTCATTCGCTCAGTTTATTGATATTGAACTGAAAGTCGAAACTTAAGCTTTTCTTAGCCCTAAAGTGTACCACGCCAAATTTTGGGCTAGCTTTCATACAATTTTTCAGAATGAAAAATATGTCAAATACTTCTTGAACAATCCATATTAAAAGTTGTATGCATGATTGTAGTAGGATATTGCCCCAGTACCGTACAGTCCCCTTTTAAACCGAACTTACAAAGCTATTTAAAGCAAGGTAGAACCGAAGCTCAAATACCAGCCACACAAAACTTTAATTAATTCATGTATAATAAACACTGACGTAGATTTTATTCCGCCAAGAGGTTGCGTGGGGAAAACTAAAGTTGGGGCTGAAATTAAAAGCATATTTTTTTTAAATTTCTAGGTTTAAATGAAGATAAAACAATAATTTTCTCTTGAAAAAATAAAAAAAATGAAAGGAAAGTTTGTATGAGGTCTGCATGTTTTAGTGGCCCGATCCTTGTCATATCGGTAGTATATTCAAAGAACGACTGTAGGAGTGATTTTACGAAGATTAGAGAGAATATATTTATAAATAAGAGCTATTTTCTTACAAAAACACAAAAATGGGTAATCCATTTGTATGGGAACTATATCTGGAAATGAGCGTAGCATCTTTTGTTTTTATATTGGCTGACGTAGGAAGTGTTTTTAACCAATTCGTAGTAAATACTTAAATAAATACTAACTACTTTCATTCAAAAAAACGAAAGAAAGTGGTAAGTTTGTATGGGAGCTATACCCGGAAATGGGAGTGGCATCTTGATTTTGACATTAGATGACTTTAGAACTGTTTTCATCTAATTTGGAAGTGAATACATTCATAAATAATTACTATTTTCATATAAAAATTTTAAAAAAATGTGTAAGTTTGTATGCTGGCTATACCTAAATATGGGAGTGGCACCTTGGTTTTAACATTCAAAGTAGTCATTGCCGACAAAACCTTAAGTTTCAAGTTTCAGCTTAATGTCTTAATAGCTTAATCGAAAAAAATATGCGCACAAATAAACAGACAGACAGACGGACAGACAGACGGACATGGCTAGATCGATTCGTCTCATCGAACGTGTATAAAAAAGTTAATCTTTTAATCGTGTGGCGGGTATTGAAGCTTCGGTAAAATTTTTTTTTTTTTTTTTGGGGTTTAAGGAATTTTCATTTCGCTGACTAGATGGGTGGGTCGTTCAATGTCCAAACCGTTCGGGTCACTTCGAGAAAATGGAGCTTTTATTCCTTATGAGTTGGTATGACAGGATTGGTTACTGATCAAAGGTCTTAGTAGAGGCTTGGCTCTCATATAAAAGTTACCGCCCATTTTCGAGTTTTTTGTATGAAAAATACTTATTATTTCTGCATTTTTTGGTTCCAAGTAGTTTACATGTCAGATTCATACAAAACTACTTCGTATTTTCAAATTTTTGAATAAAAACAAGTAAAAACTTTAACTTCGGTGGAACCGAAGCTTTAATTACCCGTCACACGAATCTTTGAATAGTTTAGTGTGATCACCAGTGGCTTATATACATTTATAAATATATATTCGAAAATTATTACTTTTTCATACATTTGTTCGAAAATAATAGATTAGTTTGTGTGGGGACTATAGCTAAAAATAGGCGTGGCACCTTGGTTTTGTTATTGGATATCATTAGAAGTGTTTTTACATAAATTTGAGTGAATAGTCTCATAAATAATACCTATTTTTATACAAAAATTGGAAAACGGTCGTTAAATTTGTATGGGGGCTATACGTTAAAATGGGCGTGGCAGCTTGGATTTGACATGGAATGATATTAGAAGTATTTTTACCCAACTTGGTGTACTACATTCATAAATAATAGCTACTTTCATATAAAATTCGAAAATGGGCGGTAAGTTTGTATGGGGGCTGTATCTAAAAATGTGCGTGGCAGCTTGGATTTGATACTGGATGACATTAGAAGTATTTTTATCTAACTTCGAGTGAGTACATTCATAAATAATTGCTATTTTCATACAAAAAACCGAAAAAATGGTAAATTTGTATGGGGGCTTCACCTTAAAATGGGCGTGGCACTTTGATTTTAACACTTGAACTGCTTAGGACTGAGAAAAGCTTAAGTTCCGAGTTGCAGTTCAATATCTTTAAAACTGAGCGAATGAATCGCATAAATACAGACAGACAGACGGACAGACAGACGGACAGACAGACGGACAGACAGACGGACAGACAGACGGACAGACAGACAGACGTACATGGCTAGATCGACTCGTCTCGTCGTGCTGATCAAGAATATATATACTTTATAGGGTCTAAGATGTCTCCTTTAATGCGTTACAAACTTTCTGACAAATGAAATGTAATACCCTCCACACTGTGTGTGACGGGTATAAAAATAGCTTTTATTTAGGAATATATTTACTACAAATTAGGTAAAACCAATTCTAGTGTCTAGTGTCGGGCCACTTAAACATACAGTCGCCATTTGGGTGGTCCACAAATACATTTTTATGCTCCCAGCCCCTAGGATTGTTATAAATCGAACATTAGAACCCCCTCTTTCTATTTGAATCGGATAATATTTAATGGTGCCGCAAAGCCCATGAAGTTTCCCATGTATTATATATGGGAAAATATTGCTTTTCGTAGATTTAAAAAGATTAATATGTTTTTGTCTTTATAAATGGTCATAGAGGATCATCCAATCATTTATAATTTAATTTTGAACCCTTTCGACACAAACTTTTTCCTGTAGCTAAAAATTATTAAGCATCCGCAAAACAAAACAATAGAGACGCAAACCATAGTTCGTTAATTATTTAATATTGCTCTCAGGCAACGTTAGGTCAAAGGGGTTAAATATTGATTTTTTTTTAGAATAATTTGAAAATTTTAAAAATTATTGTTTTCGTTTTTTTTTTTTCTCTTTTGGGTTTAAAGAACTTTCTTGGGTTTCCTTATTAGTTCTCACTTTGAAAAGAAAAATAGGAGTTTATTTTTAACAGTCTGGGAAGCATGAAACTCTCCAAACCATAAGAAAACCTGTAGGTACAATAAATCAAGTTAATTAGTTAGTTTAAAACAAAACCTTTTCAACTAAAAATACGCTGAACTTAAAAAGTTCAACTTTTATCAAAACAAAAACAAATATAATATAATTCTATACACTGTGATCCTAATTTCTCATTCAATCTAATCAATTTCACAAAATCGATAATAATTTACACTTTACTATCAAATCTATTGAAAAAAGAAATTATTTACATTTATTATGCAAAACAATGTGAACCACAAAAACAACTCAATCAAAATAATTCGACTGACCTATAACAAAATAAAACCGATTCGGTCAAGTGAAAACAAAAAAAAAGTATTGGCACTTAAATATTGTGTGGCCTTAGACAATTTTGTGAAGCCACAGCAGCGACAACATCAAAACACCCAAAGCAAAAGGACTGTAAGGACATGCATCACAAAAGCAACTGTATTGGTTTAAATGTTTTATACATTGCGCATAAAACGACTTGACCAAGAGATTCAACCTAGAATAAATAGTATTTCATGTCTGACTTTTAAACGTTTTTTTTTTTTCGGCGGCATAAAAACGCCTGTAAGTATTTAACTTTTTTGTTTGAATGTGTGTGCTGCCTGCTTGAAGCATAAAAAAGGACGTGTACATTACAAAAAAACCACTTGATTTAAAATGTTTTATTTATGCGCATGATTATTTTACAAAATGAACATTAAGTTTAAATAAAACTGCTTAAAGGTCCTTTGTGTGTATTTTCGTTTGTCTCTCGTTTATGTGTGTGTGTGTGTGTCTATTTGTGCATATCCTGCGGTCATCTCTTAAGGCATTTTATCATAATCGAGTCGTTTATTGTATTTTGTATTTTGTATTGCTTCATTGGTTTCTCCAGTTTAAAATCATTTCTGATGCGGGTACACTCAAACCATTTCAAACTTGTTAAGAAGAAATTATTTCATTCATAGTCTTTGCAAAGTTCGTGTCTTGTATAGCATAGGAATTTTTACGTCCTACATTTATTGCTAGTCAGTCAACCAAAGCATATTTATTATGGTTTGTTAAACCGATTAAAGGGCACAGTAAATGGATTTGTTTTTAATATTTTGTTGATTTTACGACAATTTTTTTGCTTGCCTCAATAAAATATGTATCCTTAATTTTATTTTTGTCTGTGTTGCTCTAATAATTTATTGATTTTGCGGTTAGTTGAAAATGAAAGTGAATTATTTTATTTACTAAAATATTTTAGATATTTGATCTTAAGTTTTTCATGCAATTTTGATAAGATTGCTTTTTTAGCCACATTTATCAAATATGCTTGAATTAACTTTAATAAAATAAAAGGAAAGTTTTTTGCTTTAATAAAAAAAAAAGATAAGGGTAAAAAATAAATTAAATTATGCACCTTTTGAAATTTTGTTACATTTGTAGTTCATACAAGAAAGCAGGTAAATTACTTAGTATGAACTTGAGCATATATCTGTCCGTCCATTTCACACTGGACCCAAATTATTAAAAGTCACAGCATGTAAAGCAACCGAAACAAATTTTAGACCAATTTGACCACGCCCACTCTCACCGCCCATGCAACCCGCTTGTCTTATACAATTGGGTTACAATAAAAATTTGATAGATCAAGATAATAATCCAGTTTCGGATCAGTTTTGAAGAGTTGGAGAATCAAGGTACCCACGTCCTTTTGGGGCATAGCATAGCCCCCTTTGTGTATAAAAAATATGTACTATTTATGAATGTATTCGCTCAGATTGGGTTAAAATGCGCTGCGATATGTCTACTAATATCAAAACCAATGTACCACGCCCATCTTTTGTATTAGGCATGCAGCCCTCATACAAATTTACAGACCATTTTCAAATTTTTGGATTAAAAAATAGGTATTATTTATGAATATATTAAATACAATTTGGGTAAAAACATTCTTATGTCATCCAACGTCGAAACTAGTTTGGCACGCCTATTTTTAGGGTATAGCTCCCGCGCCAAATCCACCGCCTTGTTCGAAATTTTTTATGAAAATGGGTATTATTTATAAATATATTCACTCCAAATTGGATAAAAACACTTCTTGTTGTCATCCAATGTCAAATCCAAGGTGTCACGCCAATTTTTAGGTATAGCCCCAATACAAACTTACCGTCCATTTTCTAGTTTTTGAGTATGGGCCTATGAAAACATTTAGTTTTTCTGAATGAATCCAAAAAATTGGAAAAACAAATCCATAAAAATTGGGAAAAATAAATCCAATGTCTGCCTAAGTTAACACCATCGATATGGTGGGGATCGGGCTAATTTAGACAATAAAAAAAAAGTGGACCCAATTCATCGTGAAATTTAATCTAAAATAAGGTAAACATATAAACTTTTATCTTAACATATTTCTCCTTCGGATCCAAGTAGTTAACGTTTTTATGTTTTTTTTTTTTTTTTTTTTAAACTATGCTAAAAGAGCAAAAAAATCCAATCGCGTATTTAACATTTTTTATGTTTTTTTTTTTTTTTTAAACTATGTAAAGATACAAAAATAATTAATATCGCCATTATAACACACATTGAGGAACAATGTTATGATACAAGTTAGGACAATCCCCTTAACAATATGGTATACTTTTCTTCCACGGAAACACAAATCTGTAGGTCAAACTTGCCTGGAAAAACATCACTTTACAAAAAACATGAAAAAAAAAAAAAAAAAAAACCTAAATTACATTCAACACATATTATTTGACTATCTTTGTATTCTTCATATATGTATACTATGTTTTCATTATTCTAGGTTTCTAAACTTAAGAACAAAAAAAACAAAAAAAAAAAAAAAAAGAAAAAAAAAAAAAAGAAAAAAAAAAAAAAAAAAACTCAAGCAATCGTTGCAGTAAATAAACAGCTGACTTTCAGCTGTCTGACAATGATTTTCAACTCAACTTTCCAAGAATGTGTGGCGGGTATAAAAATTAAACAAAGAAGTAATAAAATTTAAAAATTCTATTAGCATATTATGAATTTAAATAATAAACTTTTAAACTAGTTGTGAATTACAAATGTCTATTCATAGTAATGGAAAAATAATAGCAAAGTGAAATAAAACAAGAACAAACGGTAACTTCGGTAGTTTATGTACGATCATCAGTGACGGAGATTATATTCTGCAAAGGGGTTGGGTGGAGACAACTCATGTTGGGGCTCAAATAAGACGCAATTATGTAAAATTTTAAGCTAAAAATGCATATAAAACAATGGTTTTCTTGAAAAAAAAAAAAAAAAATGTAAGGTAAGTTTGTAGGGGTCGGTGGTTATAGTGGCCAGATCCTATGTCTTATCCGTAGTATATTCATGGGATAACAGTAGAAGTAGTTTTACCCAGATTGGAGTGAATGTATTTATAAATAAGAACTATTTTCATACAAAAACTAAAAAATGAGCGCTATGTTTGTTTGGGGGCCAAAAAAATAAATGGGCGTGGCACCTTTCTTTTGATATTGGATGCCATTAGAGTGTTTTTACCCAATCTGTAGCAAAAACATTCAAAAATAACTATTTTAAGTTTGTATTGGGGCTATCTCTAAAAAAGGGTGTGGCATCAAAAAAAAAGCTTGAGTTTTAAATTTCAGGTCAATATCTTTAAAACTTGGTGGGTATAAAAATCGAATTTCTGTTCATATGTTTATCGTGTACATACATATGTGAAAGGTATTAAGACTTCGCTTCTGCAAATATTGTAATTTTTTTTTTTTTATATTTATAAATTTTGCTTTAAAATTATTTAATATCTTCCGTTTTATCCGTGCATTCTTTGTACATTCTCTCGTACACTAAAGAAATGTTTAAATAAAACACGTACCAAGGAAACAATCATGCCTGTCATAGTTTTCTATTCATTGCTAAAATGATTATCTTCTACGGGTAGTGAACTAGCTAACTCATCCTTGACCTAACTTATGCTTGGCCTTACATACATCTATGGTCTCAGTTAGTTAGAGACACAACCAATGCACCAGTAAATAGTAAGGACAATGACAATAGAGACACACATGCATTCATGTAAAAATAACTTCCCTTAAAAAAAAAGGAAAACTGCTTATATTACTTTGTGTGCTGTGGAGAAAAATTGCAGTCAAGTTGTCATTGATTAAAGAAAGGTAGTAGAAATAGTTGCATCATGTCTGGTAAGATATTCTAGGTATGAAATGTATGACACAAAAGAAAATAGCATATTTTTTATATTGTAGCATTACGTATATAAAACGTAGGTACGAGTATGCATCATAACCAATCTGATGAATAGCAAAATGCCCCTTTTAAAATGTTTTAAAATGGAAATTCAGTCAGAAATATATTTTTATGAATTTACTTGACCGAAATTATTATTATTATATATCTGCGGGTATAACTTGGAAGTAATTCTATTAAATAAAATACTATAAATCTGAAAATACGTAATCTGCGAATATCTCATCTGAGGCAACGTCGGAAGCGTTGTGAAAACAAATCATCAAAGAAGAAATGTTAAATTCTTCGTAAACTACTTTAAACAGGCCTTTGAGCCGATACAACGATGCCAGCGGCTTACCTAACTTTCCATGGCCCGCTCATAGGCCGCCTGATGTGTGGCTTTCAGGTCCTTCATCGAATTTTATTTGATGGCATCGATCGACTGTAAAACTCCTTCCCCAAAGAGGCAATTTTCGTTTTGGGAACAGAAAAAGTCACAGGGAGTCAAATCTGGTGGTTGCTCGATGGTAATTTATTAAGTTTTTGACATTTTACTCCACTAAAATCAAGGCTCGATGAGATGGCGCATTGCGTCGTGCAAAATCCCCGAGTAATAATTCCACAATTCCAGCCGATTGTCTGTGGATGCTTTTAAATAGGCGCTTCCGAACGGATGAATTATAAATTCTTAAAAACCATTTGACCATCCGGGAAGAAATCAGAGTGCACCACACCACAATAATCAAAGGAAACGGTGTGCATCATCTTAACTATTGAAAAGCTTTGACGCGGGTTTTTCGGTTTTGGTTAGTTCGGCAGGCACCATTCGGTTGATTTTTGACTGGTTTGTATGTCACTGGTTTTTCATGCTCGTCTCAGGCATGATGAAGCTGAAGTCAAAAATAACTCAAGAAAACATGTCTTCACCCACCGCCTTACTACGCGACTTTGGCAAAAAAATTCAGCTTTTTCAGAAAGAGTCGAGCTACGACGCGTCTCATGCCCAATACGCCAGTCAAAATGTTCTGAGCTGTCATGTGAGAGTTGTTTACATCAAAACCAATCTCTCAAGTACTCAAATGACGATTTTTAAGTACAATTTTTTTGATTTTATCGAAATTTTCGTCGGCCGTTAGGGTCGATTGTCATCCGGAACGAGGAAAATCTTCACCCCATTCTTGGCCTTCCTTGAACGTCTTGTACCACTCATATTTTCACAACATATTTCTCTCTCGTTGGCAACACAATATTAGATGCAAACTCTTTGCTCAACAATTTTATTCACGGAGCGCACAAAAGATAAACTCACTTTGACAACAAATGTAAACACACTTAATGTCAGATGGCACTAAAATGTTATCTTGGTAATTAGGGACATATATATAACAACTTGTTATAAGCCTGGGAATCACTTAGAGTATTCACCCAGCTGAAATGGTCCAATGCTACTCGATACCAATTAAGAATCCCAAACTTTGGCGACGCCTCCAAGATCTGGTCCATCCTCTCGACGTTTGGAAACTAATGCAACTTATGACCATGTTTCGGTGGTGTAGTGGAGGTGGTGTCTATATAGGCTTTATCCAATGTTGAGACGTGTACAGATATTAAGCTTTCCCTCGATGGCTGTAATATAAGCCTTAAATTTGTGTGTCAATCAGTTGTTTAGTCGCACCATCCCTTTTATCGGATCGGACATTCCAGGTGAATATTTTTAAATGGTGTTCCTCAAATCTTTTCCGGGGTTTCTTCTCATAAGTAGCAGATTTAACGGTTGTTGGGGCCTCCAGAATCTATGCCCCTGCCTGTATCAACCATCTGGAGTACTTCTGATTCTTTAGCCGTTTTATCCATGCGCGACCAACCTTATCCTGAGGATTCTTGACCGCCCTCACACCCCAAGGGGTTTAAACATAAAAAAACAAATTTGGCCTATATTTATGTCAGGGACAATTGAAATTAAAATTTCCGGGTACACATAGGTTGGGGGGGGGGGTTGGGGGGCATTCTGGGAACACAATATTTATCATTTGTTGTTTTTAAAAGCAATTCTTTAAAAGCAAATTCTTACACATAGTATATTTCGTGAACTTTAATTTGCATTTTCTAGTCTGTTTGATTTGTTATAATTAATTTATTATTTATATCATTTAAACGTTCATAAGCGCAATAAAAATACACTAAAACAAAACCTAATTGAATATCAAAGACAATGACAAATACCACAAAAACATTTAACAGTTAATAGAGGCACGTCGCTATGAAAGTTCTAAAAAAATGAGTAAAAGATATTACCCAAAGCAGTTAAAATAAATGACTATAAAAAGCATAAAAATACAACAACAAACAAAAAAAAAAAAAAAAAACAGAAAAAAAACAGAAAAAACATCTACGACAAAAGAATATGCAGCCAAGCGTATATCCGATACACATGATGGCTACTTCCTGCCGCAGGAGCTTTCTGTGTATGAAAAGGCACCATTTGACAGTAGCAATGGCAACAATAATAACGAACAGCAAATAAAAATGTTTATTTTCAGTTGTGAAGCTAATTGTTTTTCGTTACGCTTCGAATTTCAATGCGTAACGCTGCGCGCTCAACAAGCGAACAAAGTTACACGAATGAAATATCCTGTGCAATGACAATGAAAATGTCCTGCTGCTGCTTGACCAGCAAGTATATACATATATCGTATAAAAAGTTGTGTATGTTTGTGTGTGTTGTGGTATGTGTGCGTGATTGCCATAAAACATTTAAGAATTATAGTCTATGGGCAATGTGCTTCACTTCAACTATGTTCAAGCTTACTCGGCTTGTCGCATGTGTAACTTGACATATATAGGGTACATATTTGCTTGTATGTGTATCTGTATCACAGCCTTGACACTCTTGGTAATAAAATTCTAAACGCTAACGCATTTATTAATGGTTATTTTCCAAGACGCAATGCCTGACGATTAAAAGAGTTTTTCTTTTCCTCCTTTTTCTCACATTTCATACCAGTGCATATGAATGATATTAGAAGTTAAAAGGACACTTAGCAACAGTTTCCATCTATCTCAGCCAAATGATTAATGTGCATAACAGATGAGAAAAAGTTAGATTTTATTGCCTTTGTGTGCTACAATTAGAAACTAAATGGCAAACAAATTATTTCTGATAGAGTTGAGATACAATGTAGATATCTAAAAGTGCTAAGGGCACTACAAAATGTCATCAGTTGGTTTTTCTTTTTAATTACAGAAATTTACTTTTAAATTTTGCAATTTTCTTAAGTAATACAACAAAATTTGAATGTATTTTTACCTTAAATAATTCACAATAAACATTAAAAAAAGAAAAAAAGTATCTTTAAGGTATTTAGTTTATTTATTAGTTGCTTTTGTTGTTCTTTTCAATGCTTTTTATTTGCATATAAGATATCTGATAGTCTTCTGCAGCAACAGCAGTGAAATCGTATGCCCCATTTGCTATTACTATACTATACACACCTACATTAACTTTAAATATATCTTATAGTGCATCACAGCTGACTGTAGTATCTTCTTTACACATGCTATGCATAATGTATCTTGGGTTGTAGTTGTAGTTGTGTAACGCGAAAAGAGTAAAAGTAACACTGTTTAATAATAAATCTTTATCAGCTTTCAGCATAACACAAACTCACTTTGATCTATTTACATAGTTCAGAGAAAGAAAGAAAAAAAAATAAAAGGAAGGAAAAATATATCGAATTTTTATGCTGTAGAATATTGTCTGCATTTCCAATTTGCATACTGGTCGGTCTGGTCGGTCTGGTCGGTCTGGTCGGTCTGGTCGGTCTGGTCGGTCTGGTCGGTCTTTCTGGTCGGTCTGGTCGGTCTGGTCGGTCTGGTCGGTCTGGTCGGTCTGGTCGGTCTGGTCGGTCTGGTCGGTCTGGTCGGTCTAGTCGGTCTGGTCGGTCTGGTCGGTCTGGTCGGTCTGGTCGGTCTGGTCGGTCTGGTCGGTCTGGTCGGTCTGGTCGGTCTAGTCGGTCTGGTCGGTCTGGTCGGTCTGGTCGGTCTGGTCGGTCTGGTCGGTCTGGTCGGTCTGGTCGGTCTGGTCGGTCTGGTCGGTCTGGTCGGTCTGGTCGGTCTGGTCGGTCTGGTCGGTCTGGTCGGTCTGGTCGGTCTGGTCGGTCTGGTCGGTCTGGTCGGTCTTCGGTCGGTCTGGTCGGTCTGGTCGGTCTGGTCGGTCTGGTCGGTCTGGTCGGTCTGGTCGGTCTGGGTCGGTCTGGTCGGTCTGGTCGGTCTGGTCGGTCTGGTCGGTCTGGTCGGTCTGGTCGGTCTGGTCGGTCTGGTCGGTCTTTTAAAAGCACGCGTGTCTCATTAACTACTGACGCTTGGTCTCCAAGTTTGCCTTATATGTCATTTAAGGTCCTACAAGTCTTAAGGATAAAATGGACCGGATATCCTAATGCCCAGAAATTTAAAATGATTTCCTCTAACTAGTTTTTGTTCACAGTAGTAAAACCTCAAAAAATTTTCTGATTTCTACGATTTTACGATTTCAATCCACGTGAATCCGTATGCATGTTCTGGTTTTCTTATTAAAAATGAAAAACTGGAACATGCACTTTAAATTTTAATTGTTTTAAGAAAAATATTAAATGTAGCGTATAATAGCTACAGTTCTAACAAACTTTTCTATAATTAATTTTTCAGCAATAATGCGAATTTTCTTCTATAGAAACTTTAGTAAAACATGTCGACTTGTTATGTTTTCAATTTGGGTCACAAACCACAAAAAAAAGGAAATGAAAAAAGCATTTTCATTTGCTGCTCAAATGCAAATTTGCTGTCGTTCTAATTTTTTTCCAAGGATTTTCCTTACCTACTTTGTCAATTGTAAAATTTTCATGAATGATTTCACTAACGTTTGACTTTTTCTTCATTTTCTTTGCTTTAGTTTGCCTAGTTGATTTTCAGCATTTTCACATTTTTTTTTTTTTTTGTTTTTCTTGATAAGCAAATAGAACATTTTTTGAAATTCTTCCTTTAGGTGAATTTTCATTTCTCGTTATTGCGCACTTGAACTTTATTGTTGTTAAAATTAGCATTTAGTAGGTCAACTGTCACAGTTCATTGGTTTCTCTTCTTGTATATGAAACACACCAACGCATCAAAATTGAAGCATTGAATTGAAGCTGACAGCTGTGGCAACATATTCTTGTCTATAATACAAGTACGACAAGCACACACAAACGAAATTGCTGTCATGAAAATTTTAAAGTTCTAAGCTTATTATAGATTTAAGACAAAACGATTTTCTCTGCTGCTACACATTCCTGGTCCTTGTTGTTGTTGTTGTTGTCGTTGTTGAGCGCAGCCTCAAGGCAGCCTTAAGCACAGAAACACTTGAATAAAAGTAAATCGTATTATTTTTACATTAGCAGCCATCAACTTAACATGATGCAAGTGCTGCGACATAAGGACGCGTTGTATCTTAAAGATACGCATACAATTTAGAGGAAGATTGTTAGACAGGCAGCAGCACGCAGGCAGTCTGGTATCTGAGAAAGCTAGCACATGCAAACATTCATCAATATCAACAGCATAAATGTACCTAAGCTATGAAAGATTTATGAAGGGCCTCAATAAAAGTATATAATAATGTTAACAAAAGGAGCTACCGAAAAATGTCTACACTTTTTCTTTGATAGAATGTTGTTGGCTAAGATGGTAGAAAATATACTAAAAAAATAAAAATCAGGATGATCTTAGGTGTGTTTTCGTAATATAAATAAAAAAACAAGAAAGAAAGAACGCTAAAGTCGAGTAGCTAACCTATAAGTACCTTAATTTAAGTCCTATCTTAGAACCATACTATTGTACTGGATTTTCATACACAAAAAATAAAAAAAAAATAAAAAAAAAAAAACAAGGAAAACGTTAACTTTCGGCGGACCTGAAGCTTACTTTTTAAAAAATTTATGTGTTATCATCTGTGGCCCAGATGGGATGGAGAAAGGTCAATGGTCTGATTCTATTCATCTTAATACACAATATTAGTATCAAATTTTAAGCTAAAATACAGAATCAAGAATATATATACTTTATGGGGTCTACAACGTCTCTAAATTTGTATGCGGGCTATACCTAAAACTTTTTTTGGTTCTACCCATTTTGGATATTTCATTGGTACTATCATAGGCATAATTTACTCTAAATTGAAGGTTCCTAGAATGAAAAGAAAGAACTTTTACACTAAAACCCAATATTTTGGGGTAGACTTGGATGGGGACTAACCCTTTAAATGGGACTAACTTGTTTGCAAGTGACCTATTGATGGCTCAGGAGAATCTAAGTTTAAAATATGGTGATCTTATCTCTTATAATCTCTGAGATAATCTCTCCATTCGATGGACAGCAGGTCAGACAGACGGATAGACAGACATTGCTATATCGACTCGCTTTTCAAAGCTGATCAAGAATATTTATGCTTTATTGGGTCAATCAAGCCTTTTTTCTGTCTGTTGCATATATTCGCACAAACTTAATATACCCTTTTACCCTATGGGTACAAGATATAACCTACCCTTGAATTTGCTTGAATTTCATTTCCAAAGAAAACACAGTTGTGAAATTTGAACCATTTGACCCATAGAGAGACCCTAAATTGATGGAGCGAATAGTTCAAACCATTTCCAAAGAAACACAAGTTGGAAATTTGAACCATTTGACCCATAGAGAGACCCTAAATTGATGGAGCGAATAGTTCAAACCATTTTTTTTCAAATGTTCAAACCTTTTTGTACTAAATTTAAAAAAAAAGGACCTAAATTATCATCGAGAGACACCTTTGTGGTAGATTTTTCAGCATTAGGGTCTACAAGGCTTGTTGATCTTTTTTCAGTGCGACAGTGCCCTACTCCAGTGGACTTCAAAACATTGGCACCAACTAAATTAGCTAAATTTAATCAATTATGTCAACTTAAATTAGTTAAATTTAATCAAATAGAAAACGCTTTTCTTTGATTAATAATTTAAAATGAACGATTTTCCACAGAGTTGTGCTCTAACGTAAGTGTTTTTTAGTTTCGATATTGCCCAACAGCATTAATTGTCATGACAAAGCCGCATCACACACACACATCGAAGCTGCCGCTACAAGAATGCCCTGAAAGAAAATGTTGTCATCAATGTCAGCGATAATGATGACCCACTTTGTGGCGGCATATCTTTACTCGATAACATCAAAGATGGCTGCTGTTTGCGAAAGCATTATAGAAAACAGTTGAGTACTACTGACTGACATTAGCTCATTTAAGCGCCTCGAGTACGACTACTATTCAATGCATATGCTCTTAAACACCACCTTACCACCTGATACACTCATTCACTATTAATCGCTGCTGTATGTAATTCCCTTTAGTCACTTTGTGCGGCAGCTGGAAAAGTGCTTTTTCACGCCATTTATGTAGTTGGCATAAAAGTTTTTTTTTTTTTTTTATGCGCTCTGTTTGTGACACGTATTTATTGCATACTTTCAGGCGCGTCAGCAATTAACGTTTCAGTTTACTCAAAGATGACTTGTCATCGTTACTGCGTAAAAATAAAATAAAATAAAAAAGTTTAATTTGAAGCATATACATATACTCGTATACCGAACTATTTACAAGTTAGTTAAAGTGCCATGAAATCGTGAATTGATGCATAAAAAGGAAAAAAACTTTTCTAATTTACTACTTTTGCTGCTGTTACTAAATAAAATCTTATTGGCATTAGCCAAACACACCTCAAAGTGTTTGGCATCTTTTTTCATTTTATTCTTATTAGCATTTAATGTTTGCTGCTACTACTACTGCCTGCCTGGCTGCCTGTCAGCCATAATTTTTCCCCTGACTGGTGTCAAATAATTTAACCTAATTTGACACTTCAAATGCCGTCTTTTCTTTGTATGCTTATATTGTATAAAAACGATTCTTTTTTCGCTTGCTTGCAAGGCTTTTGCTTTATTCGGTATCCTAATTTAGGTGCTGTAGCATATAATTTTTTGGTTGTTTTTCTTAGCTTTGGTTCGCTGTTGTAATTCTTGTTGCTTGCTGCTGCTGCTGGTGGTGTTGTTATGTTGCTTTAATAAACATTTACTTTGGGAACTTTATTGCCGAAAGGCAGTCAGACCAAAATGCTGAAAATGTAAAAGTGAAGGACAAAAATACACTGCCACGTGCCCCTGACATTCAACGCCACGCGCAAGGACACAGCTGGCAGAGCGATTGTTGTATTTCTTATTTTTATTTCTTAAAGAGTCTCTTCTTCGTTTACCTTAGCAGCAATTTAAACAGTCTGCATAGCTATAAAAGCTTTGCTTACACACACTAATTGCGTTGTTCTTGTTGTTGTTGGAGTGGGTTGCCTAAAATTTGTTTATAGCTGTGTCCTTGTTGTCGTCGTCGTCATCCCTCTCTCGTTTACTATGTCTTTATAATTGGCCACAGGCGTTTCTACGCGCGCGCTCTGTGTTTATTTAAAGCATTTAAAATAATTTTGCTAACCAAAATCTTATATTTTAAATTTACACAGATTAACTTACCAGCGCGTTGCACTCAAGGAAATCCGGTTGCAAGAGGAGGAAGGCGCACCGTTTACTGCGATACGTGAAGCCTCGCTACTGAAAGAACTGAAACACACTAACATTGTAACATTGCATGATATTGTGCATACGCGTGAAACCCTAACCTTTGTATTCGAGTATGTGGTAAGTATTCCAGTATTAAGTGTATATTCCATTTTTGTAACTATTTCAAAAATTCGTTACTTTCAGAATACGGATCTATCGCAGTATATGGAAAAGCATCCTGGCGGCTTAGATCAACGTAATGTACGTCTGTTCCTCTTCCAATTACTGCGCGGTCTTTCCTACTGCCACAAACGACGTGTACTGCATCGTGATGTGAAGCCACAAAATCTGCTCATTAGCGATTGCGGTGAACTGAAACTTGCCGATTTTGGTTTAGCGCGCGCCAAAAAGCGTACCGAGTCATACATATTCACATGAAGTCGTTACGTTATGGTACCGTCCACCAGGTGTACTGAAGCTACAAAAAATAATGGATTTAAAGCATAAGCATAGCAAACAGAGGCTTAGTGCAATGCATTAGAATATTACTTTGCTTTCGTATTGAAAATTTATGCAATTTTCAAATTAGTTTTCTTCTGCTTAAGCAAACACAACGCAAATACAAAATAGTTTGAATTTGTTTACGGCAAACGAATAAGCAAAAAGAAAAAAGGTTAATTTTTTAATATGCCATATTCAAGAAATTGTAAACAAAATCTAAAGCTTTACCATAATAGTTGCCTTTAAGCTATAAAATTTTTCCATATATGTACAAACAGCAGCAGCCGTAGTCGTACCAGGCAAACTGTGCATGGAATAGTCGAATAGCGTATTATACACAAAGTTAGAAGATAAAAGCTTTGTAGTTTGTACTATATTGCAATGCAACGAGTACAAGTACAAGTATCTCACAGTTTGCAGCATGTTAAACAAATTTAATCTGCACTTCTGCCGACGTCAACATCGTTGACTTGTACTCAGTTGAACAGCCCGGAAATAGCAGCATCAGTAGTAGTAGTAGTACCAGCAAGTAGTAGCAGCAAGTAATAGCAGCAAGTAGCTCAAGCGTATAACTTGACCACAATTCGCATGTGTGCAGACAGCAGGAAGCTAAGACAGGAGTAGTAGTTACATAGAGTAGAAGGCAGCTATTATTAGAATAAGCATGTAGTAACCAAATTTAGATACGCTTCAAATTGAAATAAAGGTAAAAATGTTTTTAAGTTTAGAAACTACATACTTAAATAGGCATTTATAAGGTGAAATTATAAAATTCACCATAAAATGCATACTCAACAAAATATGTTAGCAAATTAGAAAGAGATAGTGACGGAATACGTCAGCTGATATATTGCATTAAGGGCAGATCTAAAACTAACGAAGCAATAGTTCGCAAAACAAACTCAACAATTGCCAAGTCACTGATATGCTAGGCACTTTTCAATCTGTCTAGCTTATAAAATTGCTTTCAATGCATTATGTTACAAGCGTTTTATCCAACTCAAAAAATCCTACGTATATGCAATCTAGGAAGTGTATAGATAGAAAAGAAGTACAAACTATTAGACTGAAGTTTACATCAGTTAAGCCATTGCAAAAACAAGTGAAAAACTAACAAGCATGTTGAGTGAATGCTACCGGCTAGCTGTCGTCAGCGTCTTTGCACTAAACAGAGACAGGCTGGGCTGTAGTCAACCTGCCAAGTTTCACAAATCCGCATAGTCTTGGTTAACCTGTTCTCTCGTTATGCTGTTTGTGTTAGAAGTTGACCAGCCAGCGTTAAGTTGACTCAGTTCATATAACGTCTATCCGTAAACTGCGCCCAGTTCGTGTCAGTATGCCATATACTCAACACATACACACATATACATATACAATTTAAACGAACTTTTGCACTTTGACGCGAACTTTGCAGCATTTAGAGATAGATTGTGTTAGAAGTCAAGTTGTAGATTGCATAAATGCACACACATTTATTTAAAATTACAATTTATTAAGTCGCTCAAAAACACAAATTGTAACAATTCACACGACTCATTCCATTCGTCTGTATTTAATTTTTAAATATATATATATATTTTTTTTATTATTTTTGTAGATGTACTACTCGGCAGCACTGAGTACTCAACGTCATTGGATATGTGGGGCGTCGGTTGTATATTTGTCGAGATGGTTACCGGCATGCCAACATTCCCCGGAATACGTGATACCTACGATCAGTTAGATAAAATATTCAAATTGCTTGGTACGCCCACAGAGGAAACGTGGCAGGGCGTGACACATTTTCCGGGCTACAAACCGCACAAGTTGGGTAAGTTTGATGTCAGGTTAGGTCAGCACAGCACTGCACAGAGCTCAGAGTGACCTGTAAACGTTTGTGTGTGTGTGTATCTTTTTTTTTTTTACCTGCAAAAGTTCTATGATGTAATTGGCTTGCATGAGTATTAAATAAAATAAAAATTCGATAATATTTTTACATGCCATTTTGCATACTAATGGACTTCTGTGTGTGTGTATGTGTGTATTTCGTTTTTAACAATTTTTTTTTTTTTTTTTGCAGGTTTCTATCGACCACGCAAACTGGGTCACAACTTTCCTAGACTTTATGATATACTTGAGGGTGAGACGATAGCGAACTCGTTCCTACAATTGAATCCGGAACAGCGCATCGGTGCGGATGAAGCATTGCAGCATCCGTATTTTGCACCGTTACCGAAAAAACTCTACGAATTGCCAGATGGTAAGTATCAATATTGACTATCAGACAGACGGACAGCCAGAGAGAGAGAGAGAGTACATTTCGAAATTAGCAAATTAAAAAATGCATTGAAAGCAAAATCAAAAAGTTTGACTTGTGTATTACATTTTATCTATACAAGACGAAAAAAGAAAACTGAACTTTAAATATTACAAATTAAAAACTTTGTATGCATTTAATGAAAAGTAGCGACAAGTTACTTGCAACAACTTTAAATGAGTTTTTGTACGACGACAGCGAAAAAAAAACTTGCCTAAACGAAACACAATCTAATTAAAAACATTTACTGAAATTGCTTTCTTCATTGCTGTTGCAACGAGACAGTTTAACTTGTGACAGTTAGCAGACAGACAGCAAAGTATCTTAAATATAGTAAACAGTTTTCTTTAGCCTTTTTAAGCTGGCAGACAAAAGGACGCCAACTAAATTAAGTTTCCTATGCGTCTGTCTGCTGTATGACTTCCGTTCATTTGTTTTTGTTTGTTTTTGTTTGTCCTTAGCAGTCTTGCTACAAGAGTTTAATTGTTCAAGTTTTATGCGGCTTTTATGCTAGCTTAAACTTGCTGCAACACTTGTATCTGTATCTGTGGTTTACATGTATCTAATATGCAAGCGATTTGTGCATTACTTTGGAATTTATGTGTTGAAATATTTATGATTGTCATAAATAATACATGACTAGACAGGCTGCATTAAAGGCAGCTAATAAATATAAATATGCATTTCAAAAAAGGCATAGCAATCTATGTGTGCGTGTGTGTGTGGGAGTCATTTAATAAATGAATCCTATTAGCTGCGATACAGACATAAAATGGATAATGCCAAAAGAACTCTTTCTGCGCATTAATTAAAAACGAGCAGCAATTTATTAAGTGCAGCAAGAAGCAACCGCAAAAAAAATTTTGTGTTGAATAGCTGCTTCGAGAGATTGGATGATGCGATTGATTTTTTGAGGCCAAATGCAATCAACAAATTGCATTACGATTCAACAGTTTTTTTACAATCTTAGTTTTTGATTTTTGATTAAAGATTCAAAGAAATCATTTCAAATTCAAAGTAGTACATGAGTTTGCATACACAAAATTCTTTTCAAATCTTCCCGTGTTCTATAGAGTATAAAAAAACTCATTCAATTCAAAGTATCACACTTTACTTGTGCAAAAAAAAGAAAAAAATGTAGCAACTTCCGGTCTTTCGCATTGTGTGCTTAATTTTCCAAATGTATATGCAGGCAGGCAGGCAGGCAAGCAGGCAGACAGGGCAAGCAGTCATTGAATTGAATCAAATAATGCAAAAGTGCATATAGCGTTAGTGTATTCATACGGCTCAATGGTTTGCTAACTGCTATGCAGCATGTTGACAAAAAGTACGTACATACATACATACTACATACATATGTGTATGTATGCAGCAGTTGCCGTTATAGCTAGAAACCATGAAACCATTCAACAATGTGGCGACCAACAAAGTGCCGACTCAACGGAATTTGTAAAGAAAAGCACCGAAAGTGCATAAAAAAAAAAAAAAAAAACAGTCGTACTAAAGTGCAAAAAAAAAAAGTGTTGCTAGAGTGTATTTGAATAGCATATATGGTGCATACATATACAGGGTGTTGTGCAAAAAAATTTAATTGAGAAAATATATTTCTACCAGAAAACGGAATCGAATTCGGCAGAATTGCATTTTGAGAAGCAGTTGAACACGTTGAGCTTGATTTTTCGGCTTAAAGATATAAAAACAATAAAGAACGTCAACTTGGGTAACACCGAAGATCAAATACCCGCAACACGAAACTTAAATTTGTTTATGTACGATCATCAGTGACGTAGAATATATTTCGCAAAAAGGTTGGGTGGGGACAACTCAAGTTGGGGCTCTAATAAGATGCATATATGTAAAATTTTAAGCTAAAAATGCATAAAAAATAATAATTTTCTTAAAAAAATAAGAAAAAAATGTAAGGTGAGTTTGTACGGAGTCTGTAAGTTATAGTGGCCCGATCCATTAGCATATTCATATGATTATTTTACCCAGATTGGAGAACTATTTTCATACAAAAACTCAAAAACGGACGCTAGGTTTGTATGGGGGGTTTTTACTAGAAATGGGCGTGGCACCTTTTATTTAATCTGTAGTATCTAAAAATGGGCAGGACACCTTCGTTCTGACATACAGACTGCCTAGGATCAAAAAAAGGATTAAGTTTAAAATTTCAGGTCAATACGCAGACGAACGGACAGACGGACGGACATGGCTAAATCGATTCGTCTTGTTGAGCTGATCAATAATATATATACACTTTATGGGATCTCCGATGCCTCCTTTTAATGCGTTACAAACTTTCCGACAAACTGATAATACTCTTCACACTATGTGTGGCGGGTATAAAACTTTAGGGCTTTAAGAAGTAGATCTTACGTTCACTCATAGCTGAGCTTTGAAAATTTATAAAAAACGTGCAAATTTGTATAAAGACCGGGTTTGGAACGCAATGTAGAACTTTGCAATGAATGGGGGAAAATTGTATTTTGAAAAAATGAAAATCTCAAAACATTCTCGACTCATTCGCACAAGTTTTCTGTCGCGTGTTAACACAAAACTGTGTTCAAACTTATTTGACTTAGTGGATCCCCATTTAAAGAGTAGAAAATGGGCATACCCCTAATACTTAATAAAGCCTTTCATTAATAAGCTTTTTTATTCGACCAATTGGAAAAATAAAATACTGGCAGAAAGCTAAATCCGAGAATATACTGGATAGGGTAGCAGCTCTGGACCAATTACAGCTTATTTTAAGCCTGGGCACCACATAGGGTATTAACCCAGATGGTATGGTCCAATGCCACTCGATATTAATTTCGGATCCCATTCCTCCGGACGTCCTCCAGGACCTGATCTACAAAAAATAGTGCCTACCATCACATAGCTTAGCTTTATGGTTAATTAATTGGATTTATTGGATCCTTGTGTTTTGTATAATTCAAAACGTACTTCAATGAAAGTCATACAAATTTTGAAAAGTCATCCTGTATTAAACGAAGCATGCAACTGAAAAAGGCATGCAACGGCTAAATGCCTTATAAAGAACTGCAAACCCGCATTTAAATTGATTTAAATTGGTAAACTGTATTAGTGTTATGAAGCTTTTGAGGTGAATACTAGAGTAGAGTGTTCTTAGTTTTATGGTAGAGCTTCAAAGTGATTTTTAAGTGTTTTAAAATTTTTGCAAACTACAATTCAATAAACGCAATTCAGCAACGCAATATACCGCGTAATCAAATTATGTTGTATAAAGCGCTAAATTAGATATCCAGAACCAAAGTCAAATTTGATTTATTGCCGCAAAATTAAATATGCTAATTTTGTTGTTGCTGTTGTACGAGTAGTTGTGCCTGTCAAATATTTGCGTTTAAATTGAAATCACGGCAGCGTATAGCGTGCTGTCCGGTTCGGTTGTTGACCATTTTGGCTCATTAGTTTTAAATCATGGCAGATAGCATGTAATCGTGAACCGAACACATTAAATATTTGCAACGTTATGGGATTATGATGTAACAACCGCAAAAGCCGCTTTCACAAACCTCGAACCACATTTATACAAAATGTGTTACCCAATTATGTAAAGGTTGCTGCTGCGTATATCAATTAAAAGGTAACTAATTCACTCATCATTTACCATACGCTAAAGGATTCTGGGACAAAATACATAAACTAAAATTAAAGAAAAAAAGCACAACATGAAATTTTGGTTTACCCGTAACTTTTTTTTTCGTTTAATTTAATTTCCTCAATCGACCGTACATGTTTTTGCGATAGGAAAAGGTCAATGGTCAAACGGATATGCGCGATATGCGGTTTAAAGTGAAGCAGCTGCTGTGACGCTTTCGAAGTACGTCATTGAGTGTTATTGCGGTTAGAAACAATTTAGCAGCTTCTCATTTTAATTATTAACTAAATGACGCCATCGTTGTCGTAACGCAATTAAAATGCGTAAGCAAAACCACCGTTTTTGATAGCATAAAAATAAATATTTTAATTGTAATTAAAAAAAAAAAATATTTTCATTTTAATTTAATAAAAAAATTTAAAATTTTTTTTTTTTTTTTTTTTTCCAGAAACCTCGATATTCACTGTTGAAGGTGTGCATTTGTATTCGGAGCCAAATCGACAGAATAAATGAAAATTAAAGCAAGTTCTCTCTGTGGATGGCGTACGTTTTTATTGTTAATAAAATATTTGTAGTAGTTTATTGAAACGCTACTGCCCTATAAATCGGATGGTCTAACGCAAAGCCCGCCCGCCCAAAAACTCCCACTCAAATTGTACCGAAGCAGAACAAAAAAAAAAAAATAAATAATTAAAAAACACAAATCACAATACGAAAGCAGTTGATAATAACTACTAAAACCAACAACATCAACAACAACAACAAGCAGCCATAAAATATTAAAACATAAAAATAAAAAAAAAAACACTATTATTATATATATATATATTATCAAATAGTACACATACTATATATGTATCTATTTTATTTATAGTTTTTAGTTAAAGCAAAATATTATGTCTCTTGTAAAATGTTCTATGTATAAGATTGAATGTGAATTGTCTTAAGAATAATGTGCAAAAAAAAAAAACATAATTTGACATGCATTAACTCTGTACTAGCAAGTTAAATAATTAATTAATTAATAAAAAAAAAAAAATACAAAAAAAACGCACTTGATTTATAATGAGAAAAAAATAAAAACTTTTACAATTTCAAACAATAAATGAAAAGTCAAATACGTGCCTCAAGGTCCTCAGGTCCTAGATGAGCGTTATAAGTATGCACCAATTAAAAACAACAACAACAAAAAATAACAACGATTGTAAAAAAAAAAATTTAAACAATGCGTTTAGTTTATTTTGTAATATTTAGCTATAAAATAATAGGACAACCAATTAATATTAAAAAAAAAAAAAATAATAAGCATAAAAATTATTAAATACAAAAGAAAAAAAGAACAACATTTAATACGAAAAAGCAAGCTTAATTCAATAGCAATTGTGTTGTCTAAGTTTAAGGATACTCAATTTAGTCAAATTTCTTTTTTTTATATTTTTGATCAAATCTAAAAAAATAAAATAAATAACTATAGCACGCTGATCTAATCTGGAATTGAAGTTATATTTAAATTTAATAATTTTATGTGCAATTCTTAATTGTTATCAGCGTAGCAGTAATATTTGATATTGTTTTTTGTAGCCTAGTAAAAATTCTTATTTTTTTTTGTATAAAATTAAAAAATTTACAACATTACGAAAATTAAATAGAAACTGTTTTAAAAATGTTAAAAACTTCTGAACAATAGCTGCTTTATTCTGTCATATATGAGACAAATCGATTTAGTCATGTTTGTCTGTCTGTTGCGATAGCTGAAATTTGAAACATAAGTTATAGGTCAAAAACTATTTCAGGTCTATAACTATAATATATCTACTACAATATACTATACAATATCATCTACAACAATATAAGTATTGCCTTAGCCACTGATGATCATACTTAAACTATTTAAAGTTTCATGCTTAACGTTCTTCCATGTTTTTATGAAAGTTACCCCAACTTTTCAATACTTTGAATCAATTTTTTCATAAATCGTAGCTATATGCTGCTGAATAATGCCATACTACAACAAAACTTTAGACTAGGTACAGGCTATTCTACGCAACTGTAGCCTTCTTTCTTATTTTGAGTATACTTCTTCGATATTTGGCTTATCATTGTGGCCTAACCTGAGATATATCAAGTTTATACTGAAAGTCAAGCTTCATTCGTAGAATCGAAATAAAAAATAAAATATATTGTATCTAAATTCTATTCGCTACGATTTTCCATGATCTTTTTAAAGTGATTTGAGCATAATTTCAATTTTGTTCTAATATATAAATCAATTTAATAGTTGTCATAATATTGTGCAGCTTAAATATTTTTATACTCGTCACACATAGTGTGAGATGGTCAGTAAAGGGTTAAGAAAAAAAGTTAAAATTTTAATTTGAAAATCTTAAAAAATCTTTGGTACGAGTAACAGGCGAACAGAATTGTTGGGCAGCATACAAAATGACAATTTCACTATTTTGTTTACATTTTGTATAACGGTAAACTGAAGCACTCCCATTGGCTTAGAATCAAATCAAAACAAAAACAAAAGCTCGTGTGCCATTTTTGTTTACATTTTTTATAACGGTAAATTGCAAATTTGCAATGCAGTGTGTGCTTTCGTTTACAGCTTACTACACAATTCTGTGTGCCTAATACAAAAGTGTTGTCTTCAATATTGGCACAGAAATAATTTTTTTTTTTACGTTTATTTGTAAATTGCCAGCCCAATAATTACACAAAATTTTACAAAATCTTCGAAACGCTTTTGTATTAGGCGCACAGAATTGTGTAGTAAGCAGTAAACGAAAGCACACACTGCATTGCAAATTTGCAATTTACCGTTATAAAAAAATGTAAACAAAAATTGCACACGAGCTCTTGTTTTTGTTTTGATTTGATTCTAAGCCAATGGGAGTGCGTCTTTGTGCCGTTATATAAAATGTAAACAAAATAGGAAAATTGTCATTTTGTATGCTGCTCAACAATTCTGTTCGCCTGTTACTCGTACCAAAGATTTTCTAATTAAAATTTTAACTTTTTTTCTTAACCCTTTACTGACCATCTCAATATCTTTAAAACTGATTTTTCAAGTTTATTTGTAAATATTTACAACAAATTGCCCTTGAAATTGCCCCGTCACACATAGTGTGAAAGGGTGTGAAACTTTGTAACTCATGAAAGGTGTCTCCTAGACCCCAATTAAGTATATATATTCTCGATCAGCACGACGATTTAAGATTCGGATCTATCGAAGTTAAAGTTTTTTCTTGTTAAAACAGACTTAATGCAATAAATGTAGAGAATCATATACATATTCTACAACTGCAGATCATATGATTCATTTTTTTTTCGTAATGTTTGTTTCCTAATAAAAAAATTAATCATTTCCTATAAAAAATTCTTTTTTGATAAATTTTCTTATTTTATATAAATTTATGTGCGCTTTATTTCTTTAAATAATATCAGCTAAATAAGTGATAATTTTTATAATAATGAATTTATTATACATATAAATTAATAAATAAAAAAAAACAGAAGTACCATAAAAAAAAAAATAAATAAAAACTTATTAAACAATTTATTATTTGAATTTTGTTTTATATTTATATTTTATTTAGTTATACTATTTTTTTCAGAAGCTTTTTATTTTAATTTAATAAAACTATTAATAAAAAAATTGCATTTCTTAAAAAACAATAGCAACGAATACTAAATGCAATAATTAAAATTTAAATACTTTTTGCTCATAAAAAACATCAAATGGCAAATTCATTCAAAAATATGGAACAAACAAAAAACCAGAAGAGAATCAACCAAATCAACAATTTGCACACTAAAAACATAAAAAAATAGATTATACATATATAAAATAATATAATAAAAAAAAAAAATAGTAACTAAGAACAGTAAACCACCAGAAAATTCGAGTTTTTAAAGCTCGTAACGAATCCTTAGTAGGTTGAAACATTTCCTCGTCTTAAAACTGAAAAAAAAAATAAAATAAATAAAAATTCGATAAGTAGTTAAAAAAAACGAATAAAATAATTAAAAATAAAAAATAATAATAGAGTAGCAAAAAATTTTTTAGCATTCATTTGAAGTAAAAAATTAACTAAAATTCAAAGAATATCAAAATAGTAAAATAAAACCATAAACCCATTTAAAAAAAATAATAATAATAAATAAATAAGTTTAAAATTCATAGAAGGTAACGAATAATTTAGAAGTGGAAAAATTTGGAGAAAAAAAAACAAACGTCAGTAATTGCAGGAGAACTTTCTTTTTATTTTTTTTTAAGAAATCAAAAAAAAAAATGGAGTTGATATGGAAGAAAGAATCAAAGTAAATTTTATATGAAAACGCAATCAAAAAGCGAGAGTAGAAAGAAATAAAAAAAAATAAATAAAAATATTTTAAAGAAAACGGAGAATTAGTAAAAAAAATATTTAAAAAAAAAAATCAAAGATAAATGTTCGATATGAGATGTAGGGAAATATGTACGTAATAAAGTCTATAAGGTTTAGCGTATATTTTTTTTTTTTTTGTGTTTAAAACTACTTAGTAGCTTTTGAAGCCTAAAGATGAAGTTAAAGAAAAAAAATTAATAAATTTAAAGTAAATTAAATAAACATAATATAAAATTCGTAACTTTTCCGAATTCTCAAGTTAGGCTTTGTTCCGATAAAAAAAAAAAAACATGGCACTTCGGAACAGTTGCGATTCTAAATAATTACCAAAGAAAAAATAAATTATATATATGAATACATAAGATCATCTGTGGATGCGTTTAATATAAGATTTCAAAAGTTTGGTTGTCAGCAACAAGGAACAATTAGAAAAGAAATAAAAGGATCTATGAATACATTTAAATGGTAAAAAAAAATCAAGCAAAATAACCTAAAAGTCATTAAATTAAAGCAAAAAGTTAAAAGGTGTATATTTATGTATGCGAGTAAGTGCAAATCCGTAAAAACTTCGAAAGTATAATTCCAAAATTTAATCATATACAAATTTCGGTTACAGGGTATAATAATACTACCGAATTCTGATTCAACATCGATAAACAAATTCTGTCCGTCCGATTTGTTATCTGCTGTATAAGTTTACTGAACTCTAAGAAGAAAAACATGAAATGGATACATGATGAGTGCTCGTATAATGTCTTCTGTTAAATTATTTCTTCGAACGATCTTCCTGGATTATTTTTTTTAGAGCAGAGTTGAGAAGATACACACTCACTTGAAGAAAAAAAAAAAAAAAAAAACATGACTCATTATACTAAATATACACAAAAATTAATTAAATAAATAAATAAACAAACATACTTAAATATATTTAAAAATAAGATAAGTGTTTTTAATCACGCGCGTTTTGATAGCGTTTAAAAACGCGCCAAATCTATTTTTAGCAAAAGAAAAAAAAATTGAAAAAAAAATATACAGTCAAGAACTAGAAAAACAAATTAAAAAAAAAGAAAAACTTTTTCTGTGATTAAAAAAAAAATAATAATAAAAAAGAAAAAAGATAAAATAAAAAATCGCAAAGAATTCTGCACACACAAAACAAAAAAAAAAAGATAAATTTATAAAAACGATTTTTTTTTTTTTTGTATCTAAACAAAATAAACATTCTCAGCCATTTAGCAGAAATTTGCGTAAATTTTCTTTTTTCGCACTCACAAACTTTTTGGCAAACTTTGAGAATATTTAAACAATTGCAAAACTAAACAATTTTGGCAACTAAAATGCTACAGAAAAAAAATTATAAAATAAGAAAAAAAAATAACGAAAATTTGCTACAAAACGGAAATTTAAATTTGGCAAAAAGAAAAACATACGAAAAATTAAATAAATTAAAAACTGATGAAATCCAGAAGCATATGGAAACCGATATAACGAATAACGAAACGCACTTTTTGCACTTTCCCATCCCGGAGTTACGTCCATAGTTTTTAAGCCAAAAAGAAAAAAAAAAAAAAAAAAAAAGAAAAGCAGCATAAAGCATTTTTTAGTTAAATAAAAATTGTTTTTGTTTTTTGTTTTTATTCAAATGCAAATTTAATATTTTAAGATTAAGATTTTTCTTTGCAGCGAATTGTTATTTTTTGCAGCAAATGACAACATCTAAAATATTATTAAAAAAAAGAAATAAATTAATAAAGATAAATTTGACAGATTTATTATAAAATTCATAAAAAAATTAAATAAATAAATAACAAAAAAACAGACGATTTAAGAACGAAAACTCAACATTAAAATAGAAATATATCTATTATACGGGAAAGTATATTTTTATTGAAACGATGATGATTTCATATAGTATGTCGTGTAGTCAGTATGTATTTATTGTACCTTTGTTATAAACAAATAAAAAATAAAATTTTATAAAAAAAAAAATTGCGGCACAGTCGCAGTTTTACAGGCTTCATAAAAAAATTATGGAAATTTAAAATATTAAAATATTATGTTTTATTTAATTTATATTTTTTTTTTTTTGTGAAGCCTTTAAATGTTGTAAGAAATGTTTAACTATTTTATTATTTAGTACGAAATCATGTATTGTAAAATTATTCGAAAATTCGATTTAAAAAAAAAAAAAATTAATAAAATTTTTGTAAATATTTGTAGAATATTTGTAGTCAAAAAGAATAAATTAATTAAAACAGACGTGAATATATTTTAAAATAATAAAAAAATTATATCTTCATAGTTCGAGTAGTATTTGAACTTAAAATTTTTAATAAGTTTAATAAAAAATTTTGTTTCACTACTTTAAAAAATAAAACACAAATTCTATGTCCACGTCTGTACATACTTACGTATTAAAGAAGTATGTTAATATAATTTATTAAAAGAAAATAAAAAATTTTGTAACTAAAAAAAAATAAAAACAAAAGAAAATATAAGTTCAAGCTGTACAATAATTTATATAAATATTACAAATATGTTTAATACAAAAAAAAAATCTACTAGCGGCGTTTAATGTTAAATATAAAATAAATAAATAAAAAAGAATAAAATTAAAAAAAAAAAAAAAAAACGTAAGTAAACAAATGAAAATGATAAACAATTTATCTATAATTAGCAATTAGCAAAAATTAACAATGTAATTAGTTTAAATAAAAATTTAATATGATTAATAAAGCGTAAAGCGAAAACAAACAAAACAAAAAACAAAAAAACAAAATGTTAAATTCCTTTTGGGAACTAAGCGAGGAATAATGAATTTTAAAACAAATAAAATAAATGTACGCAAACGTAATGCATGAAACAATGAATAATTATTTAAAATAAATACAAATAAATAAAATAAAAGAAATTTAACAATTTGGCAATTAAAATAATTCAATTGCGCGTGGGCAAAAAAAAAAATAAATATAAAATAAATAAAGAAGTGAATGAAATGTGTCGAAAAAAAATGAGATTTCAATAAAATAAAAATAAAAAAAAAAAATAAATAAAAAACATTAATGTTTTATTTATAAATTAAACTAGATCAATGAAAACAAATAGACAGACAGACAGATCGGCAAGACAGATAAACATGCTGTTAGAGAGACTGAAAGGCTGATAGACAAATGCCGTTAGTGTTTTACGAGTCTCCTAAGTACCATCAGGGGTTGGTGTAGGCCAACCTGCATCCCAGAGAGCGTCCGCAAATTCGAAGTCATGCTGTTATTGGCACATGTATTTCCCACCTTGGTAAAATGTGAGGACTATCTGAATTACGGTGCCTGTCTGATACCTACAATCGTTCAGGCCTGGTTGAACTCGCAACTCCATGATCGGGCTTTATGTTCCACCCACGAGTTTGGGTATAAAACACAGCCACCACGATACACTCCTCAAAAGAACGAGGGCCTCAAGGCTACCCGTGGTAGCAGACTATGTCACTATATTCTTCGGGGCCAATAACCCCAGCGCTAGGTGAACTCTAAAGGCTGATAGGCAGTCAGACAGACAGACTAGGATAAAAAGTTTCCACTCGTCAAACTGATTTAATATTAATATTTACAAAGATAAAAGTACTTCAAAATTATGATATAATTGATACAAAGAACGTTTGTTCTTGATATAAGAATGAAAAACGATTTGTCAAATTTTACAAAAGTAAGTTTCTCTTGATTCGTTATTAATAAATTAATAGTTAAACCAGTGCAAAAAAAAAAAAAACTAGTGACAGCAAATTGGTGCGAGCGTGGACTTTAGATTCGAATTCAGCAATCCAAAATACATTCAAAATGACTACCCTGGATGGATGTGGAAGACATGCTTTTGTGAAGATGTGTACAAAAAAATATGCTTATTATTCAGCGTCCCAAAAAACAGAAGAAATGATCCCTTTGGTCCACAGTCTTAGTTCAAATATAGCTAAAACACATCTTATGTCAAGCTTTTAACGATAGCATATAGCCAAGACCAGCCCTTAGGATCTTTTGGGGCTGAATCAGTTTTGACTAAATGCCAAATTCACAGGTCTTAGCTTTTTTAATTGATTTGAGTTTTGACCGTATTTGTAAATCATCAACTAAGTCTCTTCTCATGACAAATTATATTTTTAAATCCACTTAGACTATATTCCATCATAAAGCTGCAACTATTCTATAGCACACTCGATTATTTTTATATATTTTAAGAACATCATATCAAACTACTATAGAAGCTGTAAAGCCAAAAACTTTTAATTGACGTGCACCGCACAACCTTGCTTTTAAAGCCAACCCTGCAAATAGCGCCCATACAAAGTCATATCAAATTTCCGAATTTTGGTTACGAAAATTTTGTGAGATTGGTAACAAAAGTTCGGTATTACCGAAGCTATCGTTTTACTTTATTGAAACCTGTATGAATACAAATGTTTTTAACAAGTTGATTGTTGATACAATCACCGGTAGCCATATTCTTGTTTCATGAAAGTGGCTTAACCCTTTAAGTCACATGGCCTTTATAAGAAGATAGATCAGTTTTCGAGATATATACAATAGTAGGGAAATTACCAGTGTACTTTGTGTTTCTGCCGAGAAGAAAAACATTTCTGATTTTTAGGGTAATTTTCCCTTAAAGAATTTTATGAACTAAACTTACTATAAGATAATTAATAACGATTATAACAATTATAATCGTTCTATTTTTGGTTTACAAGTTACAAAAATCTGTCTAACTTTGTTTTTCTGTCTCTCAGTTAATTCATATGATTTTTTCGTACTTACTCATATTTATTAAATTTTCATTTGCATATGTTTAATATTAATATTTTTCAATTGCAGTTTACACTAGCTGCTAATTTTCCGTTCATAAAAAATCAATTCTTAATCGATTTCCACATCGCTCATTGACAATGAATAACGCAAGTTTTTTTACAGCCGCTGCACGTTTTTTCTGCTGCAATTAATAAATAATTCTTTAAATCCAATCTATCTTTTTTTTTTTTAGTATTCTTTAACAAAAAAAAAAAAAAAAATAAATTTTTATATAAATGCAGCGCATTACTGCTGCATTGTTTAATCCTACGTCACGCTTACTAAAAATAGTCTGTCAATCACATAAAGCAAAATCAAGGTCAACGCTTAGTGCAAAAATTGTTTAACTACAAAAGGTAATGCGACAAAGCAATTGACTGAAAGACTATGAACATAAAGTGACTTAGTCAAACAAACTACAGATACTTTGCATTCATTCAGAGTGCTACAGATACAAATAACTATTTGTGCGCCCCCAAACCGTTTAATTTATGCAATTCGCGTAAAATAAACTCTCTGTACATACTATATGTAGTGTAATTATCACAGTAGGTATATCGATTTAGTTTGATGGTGTATAACTTTCATAAAGACAACTCAAAGATTGAAAGAACTTCCAAGTTTTTTAGTTTTATTCAGTACACATTTGCTGGTAACCCTTCAACACTACTTTAAATTAATTGAATTAATTACACAGCCCTGCAAATTTCCATTTTCGGATGAATAAAATGGGACCAGTGTTTCCAAGGGAATTTTCGTGCTGAACACGAATCTGAGTTCAAAAAATTTTCCATCACGTCAGGTTTTCGAAAACCCTAAAATAACGTTTTTGGCCATTTTCAAAAAATTGAGTAGAACCCTGGCGTGCTATGATCTCCGTTAATGTCTGTAATTGAAGGTTGAACTTTGCTCTTTGAAATGAGCCATATCCCAAATTATTCGCATGCACCCTTAGAGTAGGGGGTCCACTTATGTTAAGAGGTGTTGGAAAAAAATTAACATAGTAACTTATTTACACCCAAAGTTAAAAAATACTGGAAGAAGCAATGTTCCTAGGGGTATTCAATGTAGTTGATTACAAATGTGTAGTAAGATTTCAAAAATTCAAATTGGCGGATCTAATATGGCGGACGAAAATGTTAAAAGTTGACCAGATTTACTTGAAACTTGAATTTTGAGCCCCGATTTGTGTTCATCCAAAAAATGTAAATTAGCAGGGCTGTGTTATTACTTATAACACTGTGCATCCAAAAAATACAATTCCAAATTTTATAGTAGATAAGTAGATTTTATGGGTCCCCCAAAATTTCTAAGTACACAGTTTTTTTGCTCGACCAGACCTACAATTAGAGATGAGCAATGGACTGGGTTTTGACGTAGCCCATTTATTTGGTGTTCGAGCGGTTTCCGTGTTTGAAAAATTTAATGTGTGCATGTTCGTGAGCTCGAAAAAAGCCCGACCTGACTTTCGAAATCTAAAAGTTTGGTGTAAGTGCTTTGGTGTAAAAGACTGCAAAATTTACACCATTCAGCAATACTGAGTATTTTTATTGATTCCACAGGGTAGGCTTTTTTAATATTTTTGATTTCTATTCCAAATATTCAAACTTATGAAAATGAAATCTTACAACTCATTTAAAATATAAAACTCAAAACCTGTTATAAATTTTTTATTACTATTTATCTCGTCTAACTGGACAGCGATTTTTAAAAATATTCTTTCATAATGTTTAATAAAGGGAAAGTTTATTTTATTATTTGAGCAATGAGTCCGGGATTTAAAACAAACATTTAGAAAAATTGATAAGAGATTAACCTACTAGATTAATGTGAAGTTTAGTGAATGCTCAAAATTATTTATAAAGAAATTACTTTTTCAGTTATAGTTTATGAAACATTTCGTGTCGGGTCGGGCTGAGCTCGGGCTTTTCTTATAGTTCGGCCCCAGTTGTGTCGGGCCACACCGGCCCCTCCCATCTCTACATACAACCTCTGCAAACGAAATATCTCTACATTTTTAAAAACATTTTTTCTACACTCCCGTGAAGAGTATTAAAAATTATAGCTTACAAAATTAAACGCTCTCGGTTATTGTTTTCTTTCGAATTTTGCTCGTTCTTTTCATGATGAATGATGACAACATTGATGCCGTTGACAATAATTATTTGCACAAACTTCAACTCGGCGATATTCATAAATTATTTTTACTAACATAAAAATGTTTTATTGCAGCGTCTGAACGCTCTAAAAGTAAAATGGAAAACAGTAATTAAAAACAAAAAACATTTGAATAATTTATGTTGATTCAGCTGCGGCTAATAATAAAATTTAGATCAATTCAAAAAACGACCTCATCAATTGAGACGCGTGCGTTTTATATCTTTGCACTCAATAAATTGTAATTTGTCTTGGCATTTTGTTTTAAAACTTATTAAATCTAAATTGAGACAAGCAAAGAAACAAATAAATAAATAAATAAATAAATGCTATAATATTTCGCTAAAAAAATAATTACCTAATCATTTTTTTTTGTAAAAGAATATCTCCGGAATTATGCAAATTAAATTTAAAAAAGAAAAATGCTGTCATCTTTGCGATTGTCCCAAGCATTCAAGGGCTGACAGACTTGCAACGTGCAAAGTAGTCATGCCGCTGTGGCAGTTTTTATGCAATATCTACTATAAAAATCTTCACGATGCAACTTCAATACTAAAAATGGCAACAAAGTTGGTATTGCTGTTCAGTTTGTCCGGACTCTCCAATAGTTTTAAAGGCCAAACTGAGATTACAAAGAAACATTTATTTTTTTTTTTTTAGTAATGCCGTCATTAGCGCTAAATATAAAAAAAAAAAAAATAATTGAGCTTGGAAACAGATGTTAAATAAGATGAAAATTTTTTGTAAACAAATCATGTACGTTTGTACGTCAAAATCATGCTTGAACTTTAAAAAATAAAATGGGATAGTAGTAGGAGATTGGTACGTCAAATTATGATTAAGTAGGTCTTGATCTGGCTATAGCTGACTAGTTTCGGGCAGGGCTACGAAAATTTGAACATTGAAGCGCTATCATCTGTCAACATCTGTCACAAGAATATCGAACTTTCAGTACAATTCATTAAATCACAGACGTGGACCGATGCTCGAAACAAAGCACTCAACTTTTTGTTTTGGACATCATCAAATCCTGAAAATATTCTTTTTTACATCATGTAATATTTTTTAAAATTTTTTTATAAATATAAACAAAGTAATCGCGAACCGTTTCAAACCGAACCACTTTTGTCGCTTATATGCTTCGGTTTCTAGTTTAAAATCATTTTTTTTAAGAATATTTGGTTCGGTTCGCGAACACTCAAAAAGTGCTGTGGTTCGGTTCAAAAACCGATTCAGCCATTGAAAATCGATTTGCAGCCATAGTTGTGGGTCAGTGGTTCGCCGAATAAACTATAAAACAAAAAAGCCAGACCAGCCAATTAACTAGTATTATTACTCCAGCATATATTTGATGGGGTGGTCTTTAGTAGAATTTCTTCTTAATTACCAGTTATTCGCTCATTAATTTAATTCTTTATTAAAAAAAAAATCAAAATTAAAACCGAGCAAAGACGCTACAAAATGATGCAAATTAAATAAGAAATATTGAAGTAAAAAATAATCAACATATTTTTTTTTTTGAAGCCAATTTGTTGATGTTATTACAAAAAATCTTAAGTCTATGCAAAGCTATGGAACAAATTTGTATACCAGGCAAAACGGATAAATTAAAATATAAAAATAAAAAAAAATAAAAATGAAAATTATTATTAATTTTAAAAATTCTACAGAGTTACTTTTAAATATTTATGAAGTTTATTTTGCCGATAACATAATTTTAAAAAATGGAAAAAATTCATACCACAGAATTCTTAGAAAAGGAGGAAACATAAAAAAAAATATAATATTAATCGAAAAATTCTTTTATGTTTATATATAGCGCATTTTTATCAACAATACAAATAATTATTGAATTACTCATTTTTATCGCATGCGATAAATTTTTCAGAGAAAAAAAAAAAAACAGATAAGTAAAAATAAATAAATATATAAATATGTAAGTAATTTTTAGTTTCAATTTTTGATTGATATGTATCACTATGTTTGGAATATGCAAAAAAAATCAATGGGGAATTTTTAATCAATACATTGAAAGGCTTAATATATGTATATGATAGGTGAGAGTGGAAGAGAGAGGAAGAGAATAAAAGAGAAATAGTGTGCGAATATTTAAAGTATTTAAGATAACATGCCAAATGGAATACTTAGAACACACGCCAAAATAAACAAAAGCTCTCAACATAAAAAAAATTATACGAAATTTATAATAGAACTCAAACGCATTACATCATAGGAGAGCGCACCCATAAACCTATTTTGCACACTCTCTCTCTCTCTCTCTCTATCTTTCTCTGTCACATAAACGCATTTTAAACCATTATTGACCAAGACTGATTGCCAGTTCCAAGACTGTCAAAGGCCAAAAAACACGGATATAAAATGTCCATCTTTGAAAGATATTAAGCTGAAATTTTAAATAGCAAAAGTTTTTTTTTTTATAATTACAACACCCAATTCCATAATTTTTTTTTTTTTTGTACCCTGTACCCAAAGGGTAAAAGGGTATATTAAGTTTGTGCGAATGTATGTATGTAACAGACAGAAGGAGGCAAGATAAACCCTATAAAGTATAAATATTCTTGATCAGCATTGGAAGCGGAGTCGAACTAGCTTTGTCAGTCTGTCCGTCCTTCCGACTGTCTGTCTGTCTGTCATGCTGTCTGCCGTATGAGAGAGATTATCTCGGAAACTATAAGAGATATATTTGAAACTTAGACTCTCCTGAGCCTTCAAGTGTTCACTTGTAAACGATTTTCTCTAGACCCATTTTAAGGAGTACCCCCATACAAATGTACCCCAAAATTTTGGGTTTTTTGCCTAAAAACGGCATTGTTTTTTATTCTAGGAAGTTTAAATTTAGTATAAATTATGTGTATGATAGTTCCCAATAAAATATCCCAATATGGGTAGGACCAACAAAATTTTAGGTATAGCCCCCATACAAATTTAGCCCATTTTTCAAGTTTTTGTTTAAAAATCCAATACAATAAGGTATATACAAAGATAGGACTTAACTTACGGTACATAAAGATTGGGTACAGGGTATCTTGCATTCGAGCATACTCATACGACTTCAGCGTTCTTTCTTGTTTTCTTTTGAATAAGAATATTTAAATTTAAATAAAAAATATTTTATGTGTCGTTTTACTAACACCAACCAACAATGGGTTAAAAAAGAGCGTTACTAAGACGTCACATATTCGGCAGCAGAGAAGATCTTCAAAGCGAGCTGGTAAAACAAGTCAACACGAGAAGATCGATTTGAGCAGTCTTATTTTTTGCTTCGGGTGTTGTGGTACATTTACGGCTTGCAACGGTTGCTGCCGCTGTCGAAACAAAAAAAAAAAATTCTGTTTTAAAATAAAATTAAACATTTTAGCATTAAATGACCCTCAAGACTGTTTGTTGCGCGTCGTTTTGTTGTCGTCCATAAACAAAACCAAAAAAAAAAAAAAAAAAAAAAATTTATAATTATTTGTTTTTTTTATTTGTTTGATTTGATTTTAATTTTGCATATTTTTGTGTATTAAGTGAAAAAAAAAAAAAACCTAACAAAAATAAAATGAAATTGTACACACGTTTGACACTTTGCGTTTGTGCGCTTTTCTTTATCATAAATGTGACATTTGCTGTAAAACAACAGACACAACCGGAAGAAGAATATAGAACCCTTCAGCAATGGCAAAATGGTAATTTCCGAGCAAATAATCAACAAGGACAAAGAAAAGTCCATTCTTCCCGTCCAGTTCCACATCAACTTCAGGTAAATTTTTTTTTTTTTTTTTTTGTTAAAAATTGGTTCTGTCTGTTCGTTTGAACCTTAGAACGCATATTGCTCATGTTTCACAAAAATGTGTAGCAAACATAAGCGGAATATAACACCTTATATAATTGCTTAAATTCAGCACACATTATTTTATTAAAAATTCTATGTTAAAGTTTTTTTAGTGGGATAAACTTTCTCATTAAACATATTGAAAGCGACTTGTTATAAAAAGTTCTTCATGCCATGTCCATCTGTCCGTTCTAAAACTTTATAAACACATTTTTTTCTAGGAACATGCCAATTAAATTCAATCTTTTTATATAAAAACTTTTAAAATAAATAAATAATTAATTCCGTTATTTAATTTACCATACACAGCCATGTAAAGAGAGCGAAGAGATTAAAAATGTGACATTAACAATAAAGGATCGTGTTAGTTTGATTGCAACACTGGACGAAAACCAGCGTAAGGAGTTCAAGGATATCAATGAAAAGTAAGTAAAATTGTGTCAATGCAATATCAAAAAAAAAAAAAACAAAATAATTTATTTTCATTTCAAGTTGAAGAATTCCAGTTTATGTAGCAAAATAAAAATTCCAGTTTTTAGTTCGATATTTAGTTATATAAATTTTGAAAGGAAATGTTTTTGTGCTAATTTCAATGAAGCTGGTTTTTACGCAATTTTCGAAGAAACATGCTAAAATATTTAAATAGCAACAGATACAGCATCTTCACACTTATTTATAGTTTATAAATGAGTATAAACAAATTTTAAGTCAAACCTTCTCATTTTAAAAATTCTCTAAGTCGGTAATTACAATATTAAACACAGCTCAGCTGTTCTTAAATTTTTCTTAGCTGGATCTTCTGGTAATCTTTTTTTTCGTTGATCATTTATATAGTTTTTTTTTTTTTTTTGTATATTGGAAACCGGTATTGGGTATTCACAATATTTTTTTTTCCTTGCTTGAATGATGCTTTTGACTTCGGTTGTTGCTTGCACATTTTCTGTCGAAAAAATTTCAATAATTTTTACGATTTAAATTTTTTGTTTCATTGTGTCTGGTTTTTATTTTTTCGACATGCCTTGGCAAACCAAAAAAACTTATAAAAAAAAAAAAAAATAATAAATTAATTTTCATTGCTGCTGAGCAAATTTTTTAATTGTTTTATTGTTTAAGTGTATATACTATACACTATATATTGTATATACTTTCGTTCCAAAGAACACCCACTTAAAAATCAACAAAATTGTCGATTTTTTTGTTTATACAAAATATTTAAATCAATCTGCAGATACTTGGCAAAAAACAAATTGCTTTCTTTGGAATCATTTAAATTCGATTGTTTAGCTTTATTTAGCTTTATTGTTAATTTGAAAAACCAAGCTACCAAGAAATAATACATTATAATATAAATGTTATATTTTACTAAGGCTGATTGAACACTAAAATGGAAACAAAACGTTTTGTTTTGGTTCCCATAATACAAAATGATTTCTTTTAAAAATTTCAATTAATTTAAACAGAATAAAAAAAAAACCAAGAAAGAACGCTGAAGTCGAGTACCCTCGACTGCAAGATACCCTGTACCCAATCTTTATGTACCGTAAGTTAAGTCCTATCTTTGTATATACCTTATTGTATTGGATTCTAAAACAAAAACTTGAAAAATGGGGTAAATTTGTATGGGGGCTATACCTAATATTTTGATGGTCCTACCCATATTGGGATATTTTATTGGGACTATCATAGACATAATTTATACTAAATTTGAACTTCATAGAATAAAAAAAAATGCCGTTTTTATGCAAAAACCCAAAATTTTGGGGTAAATTTGTATGGGGGTAACAAAATTTGTATGGGGGTATCTCCTTAAAATGGGTCTAGAGAAAAACAACGTTTGCAAGTGAACACCATTTTTTTAGGTTTATCCTAAAATTTTGCACCCATATTGTTGACGGACTACAGAGACATAAGTCTAAATTTATAAACCATTTTTTTTGACAGACAGACAGACAGACAGACCGAAGGACGGACAGACAGACATAGCTAGTTCGGCTTCACTTCCAATGCTGATCAAGAATATATATACTTTATAGGGTCTATCTTGCCTCCTTCAGTCTGTTACATAAAATTTTGAGGGTATAATAAAGGTTTTAATTCTTAAAAATTATCTTTCAAAAGGCATTTCAATCCCAAATTCATGTACCGGCAAATACTATAGTACTCTGTTAACTAAATTAAATTTTTGATAATAAAACGCTTTTCGCTTAGAGGCTGTAGCCTTAAAATTTCTGAAAAAGTTCTGGTCAAGAAAAAAAAACTATTTATGCAAAATAACCAATGAAGGCAAGCCGGAAATAATATTATTGAAATTTATACATTTTCAAATGAATTTCGTTGAAGAGCGATAAAGCTCTTTTTACCGAGAAAACATTTCAAAATTAAAAAAAAAATGTCTTTGAAAATTTTTTATACTCTGTGCCCGAAGGGAAAAGTTAAGTTTTTGAAATATATGTAGGAGAATGAAGAAGAAGAAGAAGTAAAGTATATATGTATATTCTTGATCAGCATTTAAAGATGAGTCGTTATAGCTATAGACAGACGTCCGTCCTTCCTGACGTCTGCCTTATGAAAATGTTTATCTCGAAGATTATGTATAAGAGATATGACCGTAATATTCGAAACTTACACTCTTCTAAGTCGTAAGTGTTCAATAACAAACTATCTCTCTAGCCCCATTTTAAGGGGAAAGCAAACCACCCAACCCCCACCTGCCCTAAGCGAACCTATTTTATGAATATTTCCATGTTATGGAATTTTTTTACTCTAAATATATATAATAGTCCAAAATAAAATATCGCAATATCGTGAGTTTAGCCTAGGGTGCTCCAAAAATACATGAGAAAATTAAAAAAAAAAAAAATTGTATGTTCCCACCCCTAGGATTGTTTCATTTCGAAAATAAGAATATAATATATAATTGTGCCGCCAAGCTCCTGTAGTTTCCTATGTACTATATATTTTTTTTTTTAGATTTAATGAGGAAACCAGGTTTCTATACTAAATCTACGAACAATTTATTTTGCCATGTATGATATATGGGAAACTTAATGGGCTTGGCAGGACTATAAAATATTATTCGATTTAAAAAAATACGGGTCTTTTTATTTTCGATATGGAACAAGGCTAGAAAGATTAGGATTATTCTACATTTTTTTTTTTTTTTTTTGAATCACTACATACTTATCAAATAATTGGGAATTTTTAAAAACTGATTCACAGTAAAGTATAACATGAAACAGAACTTTTGAATCATATAGTTTACATAAAGAGTAACTTGGAAACTGCGATCCATATAAACTTTAGTGATTAAGTGTTTCAATCATCAAAACTTACTCCTTGATAATAATAAAAAAAATTTATAAAACTTATTTATAAATTGCAACGCGATAAGTAACTCAATGAGTAATGAAAAAAAGTGATTATATATAATTTATGAGTCAATTATTTAAAAAATATTATTTCCTTTTCTTTTCTTTTTATAGATTGGACAACTTTAAAAGTGAGAGTTTCGGCTGAACTTGCCTCCATTAGTGCACAACAAGACGAATTCATGAAACGACTCGATACGATTGAGATTACACAACAAAGAATGATTACAATGTTGGAAGAGTTAAAAGGTGATCTTCATAAAGACAGTACTAGAACGAAGCGCAGCCCTGGTAAAAACCGAATTGCTCTATGTTGTCTTGTAAATGCACGATAAGAAATTTTTCAAAATACTAATTCAAATTATTTGATAAACAAATTTTTAGAATCGTTCAGTTCTGGAAAACACGTAACATCCAATGCACCAAGTGCACCAAGTGCAATCGATGACAATACAGCATTTATTGATAGCATCTTCAATACTCCAGATGACGATACTAATACTGATTCTCTAAATGACGGCATGACTACAGATCTCAAATTAGAATCTATTGCCACGCTGCTCGCTTCGACGCGTTATGGTGTAAAGGATGTGGAGACATTGTTGCAAAATCACTTTGCGAATCTAACGCAGAGTACAAAGTAAGAACCAAAAATTGCTTATAATATTAAAGAAATAAATAATAACAAAATTTTTGTACTTATTTACAGGAATTTACAACGTCGCGTAACCAAATTTTACAAAATGTGTAATAAGCATAAAGGACAAGCAGTGAAACCGTATGAGCCGAACTACTTAAATGAAAAAGAAATAGAAACTCAATCAAGTTGCCTATTCAATGATAAATCGGTTGACATTGTACATTTCCAATTAACTTCGAGTTCGGATCCTTTCTATGTGCGCTGTGAAAATGACTGGACTGTGATCATGAGTCGCCAAAGTGATAGTATTAATTTTGAACGCGGTTGGGATGAGTACAAGTCGGGTTTCGGTAATATTGCCGATAACTTTTTCATTGGTCTTGAAAAATTACATGCGTTGACCAACTCTGCTTTGCATGAGTTGCGCGTAGAGCTTGAGGATCATGAGGGCAATGTCACAAGTGCACATTACGCTTACTTTGCTATTAGTAGTGAACATGAAGCGTATGGACTCGATTTACTTGGTCAATTTACTGATGGAGGAGCTGGAGATTCGCTTTCTTATCATGCGGGTAGCAAATTTTCAACATTTGATAAGGATAACGATGGCTGCGTAGAGTGCAACTGTGCAACTCTGCACAAGGGTGGTTGGTGGTTCAACTGGTGCGCTACAAGCAATCTCTTGGGTAATTATGTCACTGTAAATCCAACATCTACTAATGGCAATGAGGGCATGTTCTGGAATTCTTTCCGCAATCGTTATTCGTTGGCCAAGGCAAAAATGTTAATACGCCCAGTGCAACAGGATGAGGCTCGTCGTTAAGACTGCCATCGGCAAGAAGTTGCAGTATATTCATTTGTATTTTTTATGTAACTAAACTGCTCAATTCAGGGATTCGCTTTTTATAAACTATTTTTTATTAAACAGAAACGCATTCATTAAAATTAAAAGTGTTCGCTAGTTTTAGAATCTATAATTGTAATTTTTAGGCGTGTGTATGTGTATGTATGTTCGATTAATTATATATATATATATAATGCATTATTTATCTGTGTGAAAATTACGTAAATAATAAATTTTGCCATATAACTACAAATAAATTGAATTAAATAATTTTTATTATAACTTCATGCCGAGTAGAGTTATATGATAATTAGGTAAGTATATTTTAAAATATTTTTACTCTGATAGCCACGGTTTTTTCCCATTAAATATATCGGCTATCAACTGCGTCACTATTTCTGTACTTTATTAAGAGGTCGGAAAATATTCGATGTGGTATAGAAGTGACCATTCGCAACTGGAACCAATTTAGATTTTTTGTTTGTTTTTGGAATGGATCAGATGATTTCACTGGTCGATCAAATTTAACGTTTTATTTGCTACAAAGATAAAATATTGCTAATTTTGATATAATTTTTTTCTGCAGATGACGAATCTGTAAGTGCAATTTTTCTATCTCGTTTGGATTCTGAAAAAAATGAGATTAATGTGGCACTTTTCACAATATTGTATTCCAAGAGTGTCATTACAGCAGAAAGAGGGACAGAGAACAACAGACCAGTATTTAAAAGACAAAAGATCATTACTTATGTATAAGTTTCTCGAAAAATGTGTCAAATAAATTCGATTTAAGTTTCTTTCAGAATTTTTGTTTGTAAATTTTTTCGTGAGTTCGCTTTAAATTTTCCAATAACTCAGATCGTTTGGTCACCTTACTTATGTAATTCTTATTGTTTGTAGAGTTTCCACAATTGTTTACTTTGTGCGTCAGTAAAATTTTTCATATGTACGCAAAATCGTCAAATCGTTGTCTCTTAAGTGGTGCCATTAGAACTTCAATAGATCACGCAAAGTTGCTTTGTGCTATAAAAGCAGTTCTATAAGATACTAACGCAGTTCAGTCTGTTGTAAACAACGCAGATTTGATTATCTTAGTATTCGATCTTATATAAATTTATGAAAAAATGTACAAATCAAATATTTGGCTTTATTTTCTTTTTTTCTGGACGACATATGGACTGCAAGTGGATAATTTGATTAGTAAAGCGAATATTTACTATCAGCGACCGTAAGTGTTAAATAACTTTTTTTTTTTTTTTTGTAATTATTTTAAACTTTAAACAGCATTCAAAGCGGTGAGCCACGTGAGCTCATCTTGGAAAATGTTGAGGCACTCGATTCTAGCGCGGATATCAAAGTTATTGTTCATGGTTTTTTGGGTTCGCGGCGTCATAGCTCTATAGCGCCAGTTGGGAACGGTAATTATCAAAACGTAAACAAAAACAATAATAACTGTACTACTCCAACTCTGCAAAAGCTTATCTCTCCAAGGGCACAGGCAATGTGTATCTTGCCGATTGGCAGGATGCTGCTAGCCTAGATTATCATACGTCACGTCGTGCTGTGGGCAAAGTTGCGCTTCATTTTGGTAAAATGTTGCAGAAATTTTTAGCCAAGCACAACATTTCCAAGGACGCGGTACATATAATTGGGCACTCACTTGGCGCTCACATAGCCGGTGGCATTGGACACTATTTCAATGGCACACTTGGACGCGTCACTGGTCTTGATCCGGCACTGCCGCTCTTCTCGCCACGTTCTGATGATAGTCTGCATGCGAATAATGCACGTTTTGTCGATGTCATTCATACCGATTATCCTGTTTTTGGAGATTTTACGCCACGTGGTACAGTCGACTTCTATCCGAATTTTGGACATGCGCCGCAACGTGGCTGTGATGATGTTGATCTAATAACAGCCAGTAAGTTAATCTTCGAAGCGTGTAAGTTGCAACTCTGTTGCCTATTCTATTGATTCTCTATGTAAGTCCTTACAGATAGCTGCAGTCATAATCGTGCAGTTCTTCTCTATGCGGAATCTATAATGTTGCCCAAACATTTTCCTGCGATTCCGTGCAGTTTGAATGGCATCAAAGCGCGCAGTGTTGCTGGTTGTTTGAAACACATAAACGATTTTAACTTGAATAGCACTGCTATAGAGGAAGCCATCGCTGCTATGGATGAGAGGCAAGTGGTTTATATGGGCGAAGAAGTTTCGCGTAGCACCGCGGGTATCTTTTATTTGGCCACTAATAATGTACCGCCTTTCGGCAAGGGTGTATATACAAAATTTTGATGTTGTTTTATTTATTTCAATAAATTAGCAAATATGTTCTTTTTTTAATCTTAATATTGTTTAATACTAGCCGAAGTCAATTTTTATACTTATTTTTCCTCCACCCATCTATCCAATGGTTCACACTTTTTTTTATCTAATAGCATGAATACAGAATTTCACTTCTGTAGTTGAAATATTTGAAAAAAATGTGTGTATCGTGTGTTTGGCAGTCACGCCCACTGTTCATTATTCCATAATGAAATATGATCATTTTCTTATCGATAAGAACTTTAAAATTTCATAGTGTTATATTTTAAATATTTGAAAATAGTTGTAGTTTTGGTCTTGACATCCTGTGTAATCCAAAAGCTTCCAACGGCATAATAACTTCTGCTCAAGTCTTACTATATTTGCTTCAACGCCACTTTATGGTTAAAGTTCGTAACGATCGATCATTACAAATCATAACGCTGTTCGGTCAGGAGGTTTAGTAAGAGAATCTCTCACTGTTACCTGCACGAACCCCTACGAATAAGTTAACAAAATTTTACAGCTGATTTTCTCAAGTTTTATATGAATAACGTAATACAGTATTTTAATAACTTGTATTAATGGAAAAATCAGAGGAAAAAAAAGGTAAAAAAAAGAATGATTTTTAAAAATTAACTTTTAAATGAAGGCCATCGGTCCGCGGAGTTCTGGTATTTGCGAGGACAATTTCTGGTATTTTTAAGGTCACTCCTTGGTATTTTGTGAGTCGCCCTGTTAGTACGTCTATGATACCATGTCAATGTCTACATGTCACCCTGTAAATTCCTAGGTATCACCATGTAAAACATATCTTGAGTCACCCTGCGTTATTATTAATACAACACTAGATGGCAGTAGTGCGCCATATATTTTTAATTTCTGAATGCACACAGATGGCGCTATTTGAGTTTGTTACAAAGATTTTGAGGTTAGATGTCACTCAAAAGCATTTAAACGTTTGATAATACTCGGAAATCCGTTAGATGACGCTGTCAGACGATATCGTTAGATGGCACTATTTTGCATGCAGTCTGGCAACTACAACAATTTTAAAATGTTCGGTTATTAGCCACTTAAAATCAGCATAAAAACTTTGATAATGTTTTACTGAAAATGTCCAATGTCGACAGTCTTTCCTTTAAAATTGTGTATTAAGCAATTTAAGAAAGAACGCTGAAGTCGTACCTAATCTTCACGTGTCCTAATATAAGTTCTATCTTATTAGCCTATCTTATTGAATTGGATTTTCATACAAAAACTTAAAAAAATGGGTTATATTTCTTGTATGGGGGCTATACCTAGTATATGAGGGCTATTCTGGTTCAACCCATATTGGAATATTTCATTTTAACTATCATAGACATAATTTATACTGAATGTAGATTTCCTAGAATGAGAATCAATGACGTTTTTATATAAAAACCCAAAATGTTGGGGTAGATTTGTAAGGGGGTATCCCTTTTAATGTATAGAAATATTCATTTCTACAGAAAATGAAGTTTGATCTTATTTTATTTCATTATTTAAACTTGTCATATAGTATGATCATTTATTTTATAAATAACATAGACTATGTTTTGAAATAAATGATCTCAATAATTGTAAGACTCTGGATGGTATTAGTTCCAAATTTGAAAATAATATCTTATCGAATTCAGTAAGATCCATTGAAAGACCGGTAACAAAACTGATGGACTTCATACAAAAATTGAACAATTTTGGATGTTTTTGTAGAAGGAATATATTTAACACTTTAAAAGGTAATTTACAGCAGAACTAATAAATCTTTTGAAAATGAAAACTGAAAATAAATTTAGATAAATTAATAAATTGTGTTAGAACCGAACTCAAACACGTTGGGTCTTTCGTAACTCCAATCGCACAAATGTTTCTCATCACAATTTTCTATCAAAGATGATACACAACTAAAAGAATTTAAATTAACCTAATACTTATGTATGTCAATATCATGGATAACAACTTAAATAATAAAAAATAAAACTAACTAAAACACGACCAGATGGTGCAGTTCAATACAGTTTGACACCATAAATGACACCTGTAAAGTCACACTTCTGGTAACTCAAAAGAAAAAAAACTAACTCAAAAGATAGAACACTTTCAGCTGGCTACAAAGTACAGCAATAAGAAGATTCCAACGAATACAACGGATGAAAACATCGTAAATTAACCACAAATGATGAGCTCGATGGTCAGCAACGGAATAAATGCCTCCTTTTTGTAAGGCATGTAGTGGAATGTAGTTCGACAACTTAAAGTTAAGCATTATCGCTAGTAAATTAAAGGATTTTCAACGGCGATATTCATTTTATGACCTGTTTTGATGTTCGATCGTGCATTGCATATTTTACGAGCAAAGTTTATCGAATTTATCTCGTGGGTGGCTGTTTTATAGTATTTTGCACCTGTTTTAAATTTTTTTTTGAATTTATTTTATTTTAATTTTACGTTCTAATAAGTTTGGTACAGCATTCTGAGTTAAAGAGAAAATCAATTTTCGGCTTCATTGATTTATTTAAAATGTTCTTCCGCTCTTTGGTTCATTTGTTTGTTTGCTGTGCTATATGGCACAGGAAACTCCAACTCTCTAATTTGAATAATTTCACTTAGCTTCCAATCATGCCATTCATACTATTTTGTTTAATTGTCTGTCCGTCCGTCCGTCTGTCTGCTTGTCTGTATTTGCCGTCAAAACAAAAAAAAAGTAGTTTACTCTGTCAATAAAAATGCGTAAAACGATTTAAAAGTCAGCACCTTTCATGCCCTTTTCCCTTCGAATATAAATACTACCTAACATCACTGGTACTCCCTTAACTCTTGTTGCGCCGCGTGCGCCTATTTTGACTGTGTAAGTCAGTTTCGGTATATGTCGATCTATCTCTGTCTGTCTGTCTGTCCTTAGTTTATCCATTCATCCATAGACTCAGCCATTTATTGAATGCACAAAAAGATATTTTAGGCTGTTTGCTTAGTGACATGCGTTAAAAAACTTATTTTCTATCATTTTTCCATTTCCATGTAATTTTTTTTTTTATTTCTTTTTTATAGTTTAGCTTCGCTTTCGCTGATGGGAAAGTAAAACAAAAGCCTATTGAAGCCAATTTTCTGCTCTATTTAAAATGTTTGGCTACTACGTTGTTGTTTTTTTTATATATATAAAAAATTTTGTTGAGACGGCTTTTTTTTATTAAAACAACAATTTGAAACCTTGAAGGAGACAATTTCTACAGTTTGTGTTTTTGCTTGCTTTTTGTGAAGTTTAGATATTGGGCGAAGTTTTAACTTCTTTTCTTAACATTGTATTAGTTCAATAATCCTTCCCCCAAAATTTTTTTTAAAAATTAATTTTTATAAATGTATCCCAATTGGGTAATAACATTTCTTTTGTAATAACAATCAAAAAAACCTCCATGTAACGGGTATTTCACTTAAGAATTTTTTTCCTGATATATTATAACTTGCTGTTTGTCAATAATATTTTTAAATGTTTTAATAACTCATGTAATAAATAGAAATTTTTGGGAAAACGTGTTGCGTCATAGGATCGGAAATGTCATAACTTTATATATACTGTTCGAAAGATCTATGTTTTTACTTTATAAAACATGTTAAAAAATAAAATCGGTTCGAAACTTACTGAGTTATAGCTCAATTTGTGAAAACATACATCTTGGTGGTCCCTCAAAAATTGTAAGATTTCCGAGCTATCTCCATTTTTGTCTATTTTTGTCGCACAGTGTAATTTATGGTTTCATATACTTAAAAAATATAAAACATCTGTAAAAGTTGTTTACATATTCGCAAATTATATTTTAGAAGATTAAATCTCTCTCTCTTAAAATAAGAGAACTAATATTGCCAGGTACTACTATATTAATTTGAGTAGAGATTAAAAAAAAAAAAAAAAAAAAATCGTATAAACAGAATAGAATAGAATAACAAATTTATTGATAACGTTAAGATTCATTCTTATCAGTCATGAATTACGCAATAATTCGCCTTAGAATATTTCAGCTTCGATTTTATATTTATTAGTTTGAATTTATATGTTCAGTAGTCAAGATGCTTTCACGTATATTGTTTTACGGCGTAATTGCTATTGCATTTGGCTGCTATTTGGCAGAAGCGGGTGTTTACTCTGAGCAATATTATAGAAGTTCAGGTAAGTTTATTTTTTTTATATTTTATCGTAAAATATTTAGCATGTCACTAATTGCAGCACATCCCGGCAAGTGTGTCATCGATGGTAAAGTACTCTCGCCCGGACAGAGTACTAAACATCCGCTTAAATGCGCTGAGATAACTTGTGATAATGGCATTGGACTGACAACTATTGAAACGTAAGTAAAAAGAACTATATATTGTCCGTCTGTCTGTGTGTCCGTTCGTTGCTGCGTCATTGCTTCGCATAGTTTTGAAGATATTAAACTGAAATTTTGACGTTGAGATGGCCTAGTCATGCTGGACTCATCATCTATTTATTTATCCGAGCATGTATTTTCATTTCTGCAACTTTAAATATCGGCCTGGAACACATATAGTATAGGAGTATTTAGAATTAGCATTAAAATTTGTATATCAAAATTTAGCCCACTATCCACTGAAAGATATCTACACCAAATATTAAATTTTATTCATATACTTTATATGTTCAAAAAAACTATTTCTCATTTCAGTTGTGATCCCATCAGTGCACTGCCTTCACCACTAACTTTGTTAAAAACCTACGATCCAAATGATCCACCACGCTGCGAATGGACCGAAGAGTTTAGTAAACCGAATGCGCCGTATCCCAAATGCTGTCAGCGCGGTTTTCATTGTGTCTTATAAAATTACAGCATAAAGTTTGATCAAATTGGAATGTCAAAGCTTTGAAAATGGTTTGATGATTAATTAAAAAATAAAGCTAAAAATATTATAAAACATTTTTGATTGATTTTCTGCGCATGCGCCACTTTGATAAAAAAAGCACTTCAAATAAAATGTTGCGCTTGTCTAATAAGTTTATTCAAAACGGAATGCGCCATCGAAACACAAAATATGGAAAAGGTTAAAACAATAGAAACGCCGCCATACATGAACTCTATGTCACTTTGAGCTACTGAATCCATCTATTCGAAACTAGTGGCTGTCAACTGTCGTCATACAGACGACCGGTATGACACATTAGGCAGCATTTTATGGCTAGATTCAATTCAATTTGATTCGATTCAATCGAAACGGATGCTGTCGGAGCACATCTCGTTTAATGACCTTATCCATCAAACGCTTAAAGTGTAGCTGAGCGCAGCTGTCAAAGCGTTAATCGGTTTCATTATTTATGCCTCAAATTTGTTGCCAGAACAAGCGAGCGAGTCCCTCAGTCATTTGACAAATTTTAGGTGCACTGATAGCGCCGCATTATCTCAACTTTAATAAGTTTCAATATTTTCGGTTTACTTTTTTTTTTTCTTTCGAAAATGACGGTCCGAAACGAAATAATTTTTTAATGTGTTTTTTGTTTGGTTTTATTTGGTAGTCAAGAGATGTGTAAAAATGTTTTATAAAAACATTTTTAATGTTTTTCATTTTCACTTTGCGTGTCGTTGGCAATTTTCACCTTAATTATTCTTCTCTCACGCTCTAGATTCTTTGATAGTTCTAGGTTTTTTTGTTGAAGAACTGTATGTGTGTAGGTGTTAGGGGATGACTGCCTGTGTGTGTATGTGTGTGTTCTAATGTCCAATATCCGTTGCCGTCAGTTATGCAAATTTCCTACATTATTCATGTATTAAAATGAATGTCCTCGTAAATTATTGAAGACGAACTAACGACCGTGCACACAAGCAGGACATATACACAGGAAAAAAAAATAAAGTGTATTTTTTAGAGGGTTTTTATACCCTGTACTCACAATAACGTCTCGATGAGATGGCGCATTGTCGTGGAGCAAAATCAACGAGTTGACGTTCAACAATTTCGGCCGTTTTCTGATAAATAATAATCTTTATTAACCATTTGTCCATTCGGGAGGAACTCAGAGTGAACCACACCACGAAAATCAAAGAGAACGTTGAGCATTATCTTCACTTTTGAACGGCTTTACCGCGCTTTCTTCGGTTTCGGCTTGTTCGCACGCACTATTCGGCTGATCCATTCATATATCCATGTCTCGTCTCCAGTTATAATGCATTTCATCAAGCTGGAGTCGGAATTTGCTCTAGAAAGCATGTCTTCAGCGATCTGCTTATGTTGCGATTTTTGGAGAAAATTCAACGCATTCGGAACGAGTCGAGCAGCGACGCGTCTAATGCCCAATACGACAGTCAAAATGATCTAAGCGATTATATGAGATATGCTTACCTAACTACCAATCTCTTTAGTACTCAAATAACGATTTTTAAGTACCATTTTCTTGAGTTCGACGTTTTCGTCGTTCGTAATGGTCGATGGTCGTCCGGAACGAGGCAAAGCTTCCACCACTTCTCGACCCTCCTTGAACGTCTTGTAAACGATTCACTAAAGGCTTCTTAAAACACAAAATTTTATGCAAAATCTTTGTCCCACAATTTTATCTATGGTAAAATTCGCCGGACACACAAAAGATCGACTCACTTTGACAACAAATGACAAATGACAACACTTAATGACAGATGGCGCAAATGTTACCTTCAGAATGTATCAGCATTGATAGAAGAGTCGGTCTAGCTATGTCTGTCCGTCTGACTGTCTGTTTATCTGTCCGTAATTGATACTTAGACTTTCCTAGTGCCTTAGTCTCTAGCCCCATTTTAAAGGTTACCCCCATACAAATTTACTCCAATTTTTAGGTGTATTTTGTTTTATCTTACTAAGATAAGACTTAACTTAAGGTACATAAAGATTGGCTACAGAGTTCTTTCTTGTTTTCTATCAGTTATGAGAGGTGCAACTTTGAAACTAGTGTTCAGGGTGCTCATTAGGGTGTCTCAAAAATGTTTGGAAAATAATTTTTTACAAAAATTTCATTTTTGGAGTCGCAAAGCCCCTGAAGTTTCTCATGTATTACACGTGGAAAATAAAACTTATTCGTAGACTTAATGTAGAAACCTGGAAAATAAATATTTTTTAATCGGATAAGCATGTTTCTCTTCAAAAACTTTTTGTGAAACACCCTAGTGCTGAAAATCCAAAATTCATTTTGTGTACAAAGCTTTCTTTTGGCGATCGGGTATATAGTATAACACTATGGAACAAATTCAGGTTAGCAAAAGTTAGGTCCATTTTGGGACTGGCGGGTGAAAATATGGGCCAAATTAGAAGACCGTTTCGCTCGGTTTGTTTATATTAGTTCGAAAAATTAAAAAAATTCGAACTAATATAAACAAACCAGCAAACGTCTTCAATTTGGCCCATATTTTCACCCGCCAGTCCCAAAATGGACCTAACTTTGCTAACCTGAATTTGTTCCATAGTGTAATACTATACGTCTTCTAATATTCATATCAACTCAATTTCTCACAGTGTACTTATCTACATTTGTATCTGTGCGCATATCCATCCATAAACTGCAAAGCTTTCTTCGCAAACATGAATTGCGGCATTGTGTGTGTGTGTGTGTATGTTTTGAGAGTGTGTGCGCTAAAGCCATTATTTGTCCATTTGGGCCAATGTCCTTTGTGCTTTACTTGCTTATTCGTTATATTTCATATTCTCGCGCTTCTTTTGCTTTTTGTCGTGCGCCAAATGGATTTGTAGCAGGACAAGGTAACAAACTAACATTAATATTCCTTTTGTTGGCATTTAAACAAACTACAAAGTAATTCCTACATTTTGTGGCCGTAAGCTGTCACTGTTTTTTTTTTTTTTTTTTAGCTTTTTCTCTTATTTGAACGTATCGAATGCGCTGCTTGCGTTGCCAACTTTGCCATAAAATGTTCAATTAGTTAATGAAAAATTTTCCAATTGACGTTGTCTCGTTCTGGCAGACATTTTCGAAAATTTATGCTTACTGATTTATGCCGCACAAATAATTTATTTATTTATTTTTTTTTTTTTTTCATTAAAGCTATTTCGCTAGAATGTGAAACAATTTTTTAGTTAAATTATCTTTTAGCAAATAATGACAAAATATTTTTGATTCAATTTATTTACTTTTATTGAATTCTTATGGAAATTTTCCACTATGGAGTTCATTTGGCGCTTCATTTTTGGTAATGTTTCATGTCGCAAAGGTAAACATTGTCTCGAGGTTTTCGGTTTGTTTTTTTTTTTGTTTTTTTTTTTTGTAGGTTTGGCCTTTTTATTTTTTTGTTTTAAAATTTATTTAATCATTTTATTAGACACATTTCGCATTAATTGCGCGCGTTATAATTTTATTGTAGCGTATTATTGTATTTGTATAATATACTATATATATATGATATATCTTTTATGATTTATCATTTTTTTTTTTTTTTGGTTTATAAGCATTGGCAAATAATGTATTTATGAGTTTGTTTTTTTCCAAATTCAATTTCAAAATTTTAAATGGTATCTTCGGCTTGCATAATAATAAATGTACTTCAAATTAGCGTAGGACGAACTTGGTTTGCTTTCTCCGTTTCAATGGAAATCATGCAGCGCATTTCTTAATTAATTATATTAAACGAAATTAATTTCATTTCAAAAAAAAAAAAAAAATTTGAAATAGAAAAAGATTTCAATTGAATGTACGCATCATTAGTGATTGCATCGAAATTGAAGATAGTTGTGGAAGTAGCTGGGGATATACGGGGCCTAAGCAAGTAGGGCAGCAACATCTGCCCGCGCAAAAACATGCTGAGTAAGCGTACGACCCGCTTCGAAGCTTCGAAACTAACAAAAGTAACTCCTTCGGTTTCTTTCTTTCTTTTTATCTATCAATTTTTTTCTTCAACCTTTTTGAGTGGGCTTTAGGTGATTAACGCGATCATAGAAATGATGTTTAGAAAATATTGTATGTATCCATAGCATAGATACTTATTATACAATTCATTAACAACAACAAAAGTGCGTGTGAAGTACCTTGAAGTGTTTGGCACTTCAAGCAGCAGATGCCTTCTTCGAAGTTAGGCATTATTGTTCGTATTTGTAACATTCATAAAGATAGACGATGACGATCATCTTATTTACAGTTCATGTTGACTATGATCTTTGCGTTTGCGCACGCGCTAAATGTCAAAAATTCAGACTTTATGCGTGTTGGTGTTAACACCGCCGCAGTCTCTTCTTCTGCGCTACACTACCGTTTCTATAACAAACGCCTTCGTTGTCACAACTTTGCCACATGTGGGGCACGCTGCGGGCCACAAGCCCACTTAAAGCTATGCAGATACAGCGCAACAGATACAACTGTCTATAGTATCTGTAGATACTTTATAGTTGTCGATTCATTCGATGCTGTTTTCTGTGTTATGTTTGCCATACGGTACATAATTATAAAAATCTTCTGAGGTGTTGAAACTATTTGTAATTGTTAATTGTCTTTTCCAATATACAGACACATACATGCATGAAGTTGCAATGTATCTACAGAGTATCTGAATGAATAAAAATTGTCTATTTGGCCGACTTTTTTTTTTTTTTCTTGGCCACTTTTAAGCTGTGTGTTATGTTCTACAAATTGGGAGCGTTTGGTGTTTTTGTTGCATTTAGCATTTTCATAAATAATTGTTTGCATTTAAATGCCATTTGCATGACATAGATACGCGCTTTATAACAAACTAACTCGATTAGCATGATCATAATTTTTAGTCATTTTTTTTATTCATTTTGGTTGCGCATCAGTTGACAGATTAGCATAGAATGCGCATTTAAAAAAAATTTGCAGCAATTTAGGTTAAGCGCAGTTTACATAGTTCGTTGTTGTCGTCGTTTTTGTTGTGTTAACAATTTAAAAAAAATATAAGAAAGATTTTTCATTTGTCAAGTGATTTTTAATGTTCTAAATTTTTGTACAAGAATAATAACAAACGGCTTAGATGAAATCGCTGTAAATATTTTTGTGTACACTCTTAATGTCATTTACAAAGTTATTCATAAATCTTAAAAGATTTTTAGTAGTTTTGGAGTTGGATTAAATTCGAACCGGGATAAGCTTTTTCATATATAGAGTGAAATGGTATTATCTGGAGATATTGACACCTTTATAAAGTACATTTATTCTTGAACAATTCGTCGAGAGAATTTGATTTAACCAAAAAAAACCGAAAATTTTAAACTCAAGCTTATCTTACAATTTTTTATATCAAGCCCGAAAGTTACGCCCACGTTTAGGCATAGCCCCATACAAACAAGAGCCCAGCACTATTATCCCAAAGCTTTTAAGTAGGTATATTCGAAATTAAGACGATTCAGGTAACTCAATGCAAATGAATAACTTGACTCGTTTGACTTCGGTACGAGTAGACTAGAGTATATTGATTTAAGCTCAAATCGATTTGGATACTCGGTTAAGTTGTTTGGGTACTCGAATCGAACGAAACGGTTTACTCTGCTCGGGTAACCGAAGTCAATTTAGAGTTTACTCGTTTACTCGAGTTAATATATGCGCTAAATCAAAGCGTTCGGCTAGTCGACTTATCGACTCGAGTAAATTGAGGCTCGATTTGTAGAGTCTTTATGAATGCATTCATTTCAAATTGGAGAAAAGCAATTATTGTGCCGAACTATGTATATTCTGCCAAATTCATAAGCTTTTATAATTTTTATAAAAAAAACAAGGAAAAACGTTAACTTCGGTGGAACCGAAGCTGAAATACTCCTTACATGGGCGTGGCGTCTTGGTTTTGACCCTGGATGACAAAAGAAATATTTTTACCCAATTGGGAGCGAGTACATTCATAAATAATTACTATTTTTAAACAAAAAATCGAGAAAAAATCGATAAGTTTGTATGGGGGCTATACCTAAAAATGGGCGTGGCACTCTCATTTTCGAACTTAACCTAGTCGTTGCCGAGAAAAGCTTAAGTTTAAAATTTCAGCCCAATATCTTTATATCTTCATCGAATAAATCGCATACCAACAAACAGACGGACAGACAGACGGCCTGGGTAGATCGATTCGTCTCATCGATCTGATCAAGAATATATATACTTTATGGGGTCTCCGATGCCTCCTTCAATGCGTTACAAACTTTTGGACAAACTGAATATACCAGTTTACACTATGTATAACTTACTAAATCTTTTATAAATATATTTTTTATAGATGGATTTTTTGAGGACCTTGACAAATGTTCATCACTTTTTGGAGAAACGTTTGCAGTTTATAAAAATAAAAAAAAATACTTCTGAAATTAAGACAAAATAAGACGTATATCTTTGTCGATTAAACTCCATTCTCACGAATTGCGAATCTCTTACTCAATATTGTGGTGAATTTAACTCAAGAATTTAAGACTGATTATTCCGACTTTGTGAGACAATTAAGCGCTTTAAAAATGGCTAAAGACAACGACTTACAATTATGGTACTTGTTTTCTTGCTTTTTGACTTTTATTAAATTTGATTAAACGCATCTAAACTGCTCCAAAATGATTGTGCAATTTTATGAAAAGTTTTAACAAAAGTGTCTGATACATAACGTGTGTGGTTTGAATTCAATGGAAATACATAGATGTAAGTCTCTAGTGTATCTATGTTCATAATGCAATAGAGATTTCAATTAAATAATAAGCATTTGATATACACTTACACAAAACATTTATAACATTAAATTCTTCAGAAATCTGTTGCAACAAAACAAATTGCTTGGTAATCGCAATGAAACTGACAAAAGATAAAAATAAATCAATAATTTCTGGTGTCACAGTCAGTCACAGTCTTTTTTTTTTGGATACACAAAACCACTTGAGATGCATAATACGAAAATAATGTCCTTTTATCGCAAACAACGATTGAGAGAGTAAATAAAAAATGAGACAAAGATTGTATTCAGAAAAAACCAAAACCAAAACAACAAAAAAAGAACAAGTGCTGAGTCGTCGTTTTTATAGTTTTCAAAAGATGAGGAGCACAAAATAAACGCATGCCAGGGGAATCAATCAAAGTGTAGACCGCCCTGCCTCCCTTTCTGTAGCTAACTAACCACAAAACCAGCAGACCAGAGGCGGCAGTAGTGACAATTTATTGTCTGCAAGCAAATGAATCTTGATTGAAAATGTATCTGCGCGTTCGATATGCGCGTAATGCACCAGAGACGAGTTAACTCGATTTGAGTTTTAACCTGACAAATTTGTAATTAATCATGCGAACGCGACAGATAAAGTCAAAGCAGTAACAGCAGCAGCGGTGGCAATAATATTATTGAATGCAGCAGGTATATTCAAAAGCGAAAAGGTCAACGTTGACTGCCAAAAGGAGGAATTTTTTAAACACTTTTATCGCATAATTCGAATCTAGTAGCATGAAGAAAAAGAAAAAGACGAAGTATCGCTCTAAAGAAATCAATTTAATTTTTTATTCATCTTGAATTCAATTAAGTTTAAACTTCATTCTGCTTCGTAATAAGCATATTTGTCAAAGCAATTCGTGTAATACTTGACACATTTCGCTTTAATTACGTGGGCATTAAGATACTCTACAGTTTAAAGATACTTTGTACAGTGTAATAGTTGCGTAGATACTTTTGCAAAAAAAAAAAAAATCGATGCAAAAGCGCAGTAAAAATGCGTAACGAAGTAGTCATTTTAGTTGTAGACAGTCTTGTCAGAAAAGCAAATAGACCAATAGCAGGCAACTTGTTTTAAAGCAAAGATAGACCTGATAGTCAGATACGAAGATACAACGATATAAAGATACATTGCCACATATACATACATATAAACAAACTAAATAAAAACGTAAGTCAGGTAGCAGTTTGAGGCGACAGACATATGTCGAGAGCGTATCTAGCTACGCAAATACATTTACTCGACATGCACTAGATACAAAGCACTGAAATAACAGCAAAAACAACGACGAGTGGCTTTAATGGCAAATTTACACGCTGCCGAAACAAATACAAACAAAAATACAAATACGCACACACATACACATAGATACTGAGTGCTAAGGCAATTATCAATATCGTGGATGTATCTATCTATCTGTACGTCTGTCTGTCTATCTATCGTAGCAACTATCTTTATGTCTGTCTGTCTACCTTTATGTAGTATAAAAATATTTTTTGTTTGTTGTTGTTATTGCCTGTAGCCAGTTATTCACTCACCTGCGTATCGCGTTTTTTTGTTTCGCATGCATTTAGTATATTTTTTATGTGCTACGCTATGCTTTTTCAATTTCATTTGTATCTCAACTTGACTCTCTTCAGATACAAAAATTACAAATACATATTTAAGCAAAGCGAGACTCGCGCTGATTGGTCGTCTAGCGCTGCTAGCGTTTGCAATGTGGCCACACCTCTGTTGACTTATTTCCCCATATTTAGGCTTGCTGCTACGACGACGACGACGCGTCGCCAACCCCAAACTCGTTTCCCCCTCGCATGTATCATGTTCGAAATAGTTACAAAATGAATTGTATCTGTGTGTATACACGTATGTATCTTTTAGTTTAGTTTGTGTGTTTCTGTTTGCTCTTAATGTATTTAGTTGCCTGGAATTGACTTTGTGGAGGATGTCAAGTAGTTAGCAAATGGAAAATGGTTTCTAATGGTTTGCGTGTTAAAACTTAATTTTTTTTCTTTAGTTTGGTTTGGGGTTTTTAGACATTTTTTGTGGAGGTTTATAGTTGTTTCTTTTTTTATTGTCATTTGTTTTATTGATTATTTTCGGCAAAAAAAAAAAAAACTAAAAAAGGAAATAGAGTGAAATGAAATTTTTTTTCCATATTTAAATTGCTTTAATAAATTTTGAAATTTAAAGATGTTGTGGGTTATGAAAAATAAAAACAACAAAAAGTAGGTTATTATATATGTAAATGTGAATTTAATATTTATTAAAACACTGAAGAACTGATGGCATTAACAATTACTTTCACTATTCTCAACAGATGTTTTGTCTTTATTAATTAAATTTTTAATGGTCTCCTTTTGATATTTAATAACAGTTTTTACATATTTCAATTGAAAAATGGTTTAAAGAACAATTTTAAATTTAATTCATTTTGTACAAACTCTAAGTGATGAAAAACGTTTAAAATAAAGTTTATTTTAAACAAATCAACAATCCCGAGCTATACTAAAATGCCTCGGATTTTTTAACAATGCTGGATGCTCGGTGTACAGTGCTTTGTTTCAGTATTTTATTATGGATATAGTCTATACTATAGAAGTAAAAGTTAGATCATTAATTGAGCTCTTTAAAACCACAAGAAATTATTTTTTGGCTTCTAAAAAAATTGATATCCCGAAACCTAGAATAGCAGTAATCTGACAGTATATTCGTAATCATCTATCCCAAAAACCCCGAGTGACAAGTATCAAACGATTTTAGAAAATTTTTAAAGCAATTTCGGCAAAATATTTGCAATGCGTTTCGTGATAGAAGTTTGTTGAACTAACTGATCGGTCTTTTTAGAGGTTTCCTCTAAAGGTGCTTTTAGACACGCAATTAATTTAAATCAAATTACTTAAAAAGTTTCAAAAAATGTACAAGTCCCAACATCAAATATTTTGTTTAAATCCGCCATATGATCCTACATCATTGAATTTGATCTTCATCGAACCAAACAGTCAATTTGTACACTGAGAAAAAAACATGAGCTGAGATTTTTTTTTCAAATTGAGCACATTTTTAAAATTTTTATTTTTTAAAATAGTAAACGAATGGTAGTCGTTTGTATGAGAGCTTTCGTACTTGTAACAAGAACATTCGTTCTTATATCAAGAAGCATTTGTTCTTAACAAATGGTCAGAAAAAATGGATTATTGAACGAGAGTATATTTCTGAGAGCATAGATAACGTTTTTCATTACTTTGCCCTCTTATTTTACAATTTAAGTTTTTGAAACTAAAATTGCTAACTTCTTAAATCAAGAACAGCCATTCTTAACATTCTAACCGCATTTTACTCTCTGTGTATCTTAACTAAGATTTTAAACTTAACTTTTTATAACATATTCGATTTTATTTTTTATTTAGCATTCTACTTAAAAATCTGACAAAAAATTAGATAAATTTAGAGCTGAGTCGGTATCTTGAAATGGACGATTGATTTCATTGAAATCATGGTCCGTAACAGATTTGTTATATTCCATGCATGTCATGTTCTGACATGTTTTATAACATAAAATTTCTTTTTAATTTTAATTATGATCTAGTCTCAAATTTTTAAATACAAAAAATTTTTTTCAGATTCTGGCTTTTCTGAATTTGCATTTTAGGATTTAACCGGCAAGGGAGGTTGAAAAGTTCCGTTTAAAAATTTTAGTATTTCAGTTTTGGTGCTAAACAACACCACTTAAGCTTTAACCCAATGAAAAATGCATTAAAATTCGGAAAAATAATTAACAAAATTTGGAGAGGTTTTAATATAATAAATATTTATAATTTAATATTCATGAAAATAAAATAAAATTTTTAAAAACTAAATATTTTATTTATTTTATTTTAATTTAGATTTGATTTATTTGAACTTAAATTTCACAAATTAATATTATTTACGCTTCAAAATGGCGACATTGGCATTGCTTAGAAATTCCAAAAACAAAATTTAACTCAAAGAGCAAAAATGTTTTAATGCTCAAAGCTAAGCTGGAATTGAGAATAAAACTCACTCACTCAATACTCATACAAGCGAATAAACTCACCTGATCAGGTATAAGAGCTATAGAGACTAAGAGGCATGATTGTGATCATTAAAAGTATTAAAAACGCTCCACACTTCGAGTAATGAGAGACTAATAAGAAAAAGAAAAAAAATGTGGTAATAACAATAAAACAACAACAGCAACAACAACAACAACAAACAACTGAGAGACGACAAGCGTTAAAAAAAGTCAGCTAACCATAAAGTCAATGAGTCGACAACAACAATAAAAACAACAATATTAACATTGTTAGTTGGGAATAATGTTAGGGTTAGACAAGTGAGGGCGGGGAAAGCAAACACGAAACAAGCAAACGAGTGAGCAGAGCAAGGTTCGTCTGCGCAAAACCTTCGCTCGACGAATCAGTAAAACGCAGTTCACGCTAGCGAAGAGACCGAAAAAAACTGAACTGAGCCCGGTCCGGTTCGACAGAGAGTAAAAAAAAAAAAATATATAAATATAAATATAAATAAAAAAACGTTTTCAGTTTGAAAGACTTTGAAATTTGTTCGCATTTCGTGCAGCTCAGCTCAAATCGAATTGGAATTATAAACGAGCGCAGCGCGTTACTCTAAATCCAATTGGAATTTATGAAATTATTTAATATTAATTTTCTTAATTTGTGACTAAAAAAAAAAACAAAATCAAAACTTTTTTTTTTATTTAATTAAGAATTAAGTAATTTGAAATATAAAATATACAACAGCATTTTTAATTTTTTACCGCTTACTGTGGACGTGTGTAGTCGCCGATGCGATGCGGAAGTAAAAAAAGCCGGCGGCAGTGAATGATCGCGATTTAATAATAAAACAAAAAAAAAAAAAAAAGGATGTGTTAAATATTTGTGTTAAAAAATAATAATAATTATAATAAATTAAAAAAAATAAATAATTAATTAAATGCATTGAAAAAGCGTAAAGTTAAATAAATATTGTGCCTTCATTTGCATTAAGTGCCTTAAGCAGTTCTCTGATGCAAAAATATTTTATTATAATTAATAAAATAAATATTAAATAAATAAAAAAAAAAAATATTCTGTGCTTCATTAAGTGCCATTTTTCAAAATAATTGTATTGTATATAAAAAAAATTAAATATAAAGAAATTAATTTTAATTAAATAAGTGCCTTATACATATACCAGCAAACGTGCTACACTTCCGAACCAATAATTGTATTGCAACTAATATAGTCATAATAATAACAACAACAACAACACCACCAGAAAATTGTATCTCAAGTTTTTTTTCAAAGTGTCAAGTGTTTATGTTAAATTTCTTATAAATGCATACGGATATTATAATTGGCGATCAATTTGGCTCAACCAACAATAATTATTGGGTTATGCAGGTAAAATATATTTTATTTTAATTGTATTTTATTAAATGTACAATATGTTGACTTTTCTAAAGTTCTCACAGGTTTCTGATTGAAATTCTAACAATTGAAATATATAAATTAAATAAATTAAAGACAACAATAATAATTATAATTAAATAATATAAAAAGAAATATAATCAGTGGTGTCACACAAAATCACTTTGAATTGTATTTATATCTTTCATGTCTTTGATTGAAATGCGGAATAGAATTCACAATTAGTTTAAACTAAACAAAAATTCATTGTTTGAACTAATTGTGAATTATAATTAATATTTAAATGAATGATAATAAGATTTCAAACCCACCCTAAGAGATTTTGCATGACAAACCAGAATATTATTATTTATTATATATTATTTATTTCATGTAAATTCTAAAAAATTGTCGAAGATTTGTATGTGTCCCTTCTTTAAAATTGAGTGAGGAAATTAATTTGCTCTTGAAATTGTGTTGACATGCCAAATAACAGACCTTTTAAAGTTAGCAAGAAAGTCTGAAGTTCGCTCTTACAAGGAAAACTACGGAACCGGGACTCACGGATTCAAGTGAATGAAGGTTTTTCTTTTAATATATGGAAAAATATTGGGAATGTATTTTTTTGTTATGTGCAAATGCTCACTCCTTGAGTATTAAACTTTAATGTATGTAGGTACTCTGTACAGAGAATTAAAAGAAGAGTAGTCTATGAACAAATGAAGGGTTTTAGAAAACATGTCAATAGAGTTTAGGACTTTTTAATATCGCAAAATAAGTCTAATCAAAAATAAAACAGATTTTATGTAGCACCCTAGCCTAAATACGTACCTAAAGTTTACTACTCAAAAAATGATTCATTCGAATCGGTGAGTCTGGGTTCCGCAGTGTTCCTTGTTAGTATAACCAAATGATTAATATACTCTTTAGAGTATGCAAAATGTCGATGGAGACTAGATCAGAATTTGATTTCAGATTGAATATTTTTAATATTGAATTTAGGTGCAATATTACACTACTGTCTCGTTCTATTTTGCTGACATATTTTGGTGAGTTTTAATCAGAATGTAAAACGTAAACTGTGGCATATAGTATGGGAAATACGTTTATCTAGCTCCAAAGAAGCTTTAGAACTAAGTAAAATTTCAATAAAAAAATTATTATTATTTTTATTTTATACAAATAATTTTATTAAAATTATTTTTTGACTATAACCAAAATGTATATCAAACAAATTAATGCTCATTGACAGTACTTGACATATATGACAAAGAAACAAAAATATCACGAAACAACAAAGTCACGGCTTCGAAATGCATTTCAGACTTTATTTTTTGTATATTTATTTTTTAGTGCCGGTAAACCAAACAATAATCATGATAATAATCTAAAAAAAAAAAAATTGAAATCAAATAAGAAAAGATCTTTAAGAGTACAAAAAAGCAAAGGGCTCGTGTGTTGTATTTTGTAGGCGATTAACACTTTAATGCGAGCTAAAATAAATACAAAATAAATAAATACAAGCACAAGGATACTTAAAATGTTGTTTTTGTTGTTGTTGTTTCGACAAGTTGCTAAAGTCGTTGAAAAATATATCTTGAAATATTGACTCAATGTACGTCTGTTCTTTCGCACATACGTCTGACCGTCTGTCTGCCTGCTTGCCTGTCCGTCTGTTGTGCATATTTGTCAAAGCCGTCGGCATTATTGTAATCGATTTGTAAATTTTCTTATCAACAAAAAAAAAAAAAAAAACTGAAGGAAGTTTGCCACAGGTGAAGAAGAATTTAATGAAGGACGCAGGTTTATGTCGTCCGCCAGTCTTTATCTTTGCTTGTTTATTTTTGGAATGAAAAGTGCGGACAACTCTTTGAAGCTGAGTAAAAAGAGTTTTATTTTTTAACGCCTTGAACTTGCTTTCTTTAAATATCTTTTTTTATGTCTTTTGAAGGTTTTTTTTAATGTTTGACTTGTTGACGCGTTTGTCTGCTTCACGCTTAACTGCGAATTTTGTTTAAAATTAGCTTCGATAATCACAAAATTAATATAAACAAATAAATCAAATACTAAAACAGATTTGTTGTTGATTTCTTTATTAATAGAGCGTCTGATTGTCTGCTAATATGTTTTACTGCATTCAATTTTAGCTTCATTCATAGTTTTAGTTGCTCATAGTTCCACAGCTGACATTTGTAAATAAAACATATAGAGTATTTCCTAAAGAAATTTGTAGACACAAGATAAGGCCATGTCTTTCCCGGAAAGTGTGCTCATAAAAAAAAAAAAAAAAAGAAGAAAAAAAAAAAGCTTTTTGTTGCCTTGTCAATTTGTTTCGAGTTGTGTTCTTGTTAAACGACAACAAAAATGACAAGTTCACATCAATAGCTGCACTAATTAGGCATTTGTTCTCAAATATTGACATAATGTCGCAAAGTACAAAAGCAAGAAAGCATACTCGAATTTGCAGTTAATAGATAAAGAGTTTTAGATACATTATAGTGTATATTATATCTGATATACACATACAGATACATATGATATGCAATTCCCACGTTTCTGTGAGCGATTGTGTGAGTTTTGTTTTTTTTGTTTCTCTATAAAACGCGTCACATTTAGTGTCAATCGATGTACGTCTGTCCCTCTCTTTTTTTTTAAAAAATAAATTGACTACTACGTCAATTATGAAAACCAAAGTGCCCCACTTCTACTTTTAGATACTTTAGTTATACAAACCTAACACCCATAACCAAGGGCTCCATGCAAAACGATTTAAGACATCATAATTCGTGTTTGATTTAGAGTTTTCCCGACACTGCTCTTGTAGCGGCAGGTTTAAGCTTCAAATTAAGCCTAGTTCGGGATTTCTATGTATGATCCAAAACAGTATCTTAAGGCCAGATTCGCATTCTGCTATGACAAACCTTATCCGAAGCTTGAATCAAAAAGAGTCTTTTTTTGTCGACCTGTTTTATCGAATTGTCTGAAAATAGTTAATATTTATATATGTAATCATTTTCGTTCCAAAAATCCAACCCATTCCTTCTCAAAAATTTCATACGCCACTGACGCTCATACAAAAGCTATTTAAAGTTTCGTGTGACATGTATGTCGGTACTTCCAAAGTTAAAGTTTTATCTTTTTTTTGGGTAAATTTATTTTTGAAATTTATTTTTTTTTTTTTTCGCAAACTTTTTTTATAGTTTATTCTATATAACCTATTCTGTTTCTAAGAACTTTTTTTGTCATAAAACTTAGCGCCATGCTTTAAATTATAATTTATATGATTAAAAGTTTAATTCAAATTAGTAATCATAAGTGTACTTCAAAGATAAAAATTGTTATAGATATTGTATCTCATTTTTAAAGGTTAATTATAAAAAGGGAATATGCATAATAAAATAAATTGGTGTAGGTGTGTGCTTCATTATTAATCTACACAAATGCTAATTGCGCGCACGCCAATAAAAAAAATGAATCAATGCAATATAATATTATGTATTATAATTTTTTATTTTTATTATTATTTTTTTATTTTTCATTTTTGCAAACGTCATTTCAAAGTCAATTAAATGCGGAAAAAATGTATCTCTTTTGTATATATTCTATTGTATAATCTACAGTTTATCTACAAATATAATTTATTTTCATTTTTGTCTTTAAAGTTCCACTTTATTGCATTTCATAAATCAACGAATTGTTTTTGTTTCTATAGATATAAAAAAATTTATATAAATTGATTGGTTATTCTAAAAAAAATTGCAAAAAATTAAAAAAAATGTTTTTTTTAGATAATTTAAAATAAAATTTACAACAATTACTTTGAGATACAGTAACATGTAAGATCTGCTTTTTAAAGATGCGCTATAAACAATAAAAATAAAATGGGTATTTATATTTTGATAATAAATTTATTACAAAAAGTTCATAGACACTTGTGAAAAAAAGCGGAATAAATGTTACAAAGGAATTATTTATATGATTGTCACTCTTGCATACACGGATTGATTTGATTAGATAAATTGCAACGTGAAGTTATAGTTTCGGATTTTTTTATGATGTATACTTCCAATTACAAGTGTAGCGTATATATTATTGGTTTATAATAATGTAATTTACAAATTTACTAATTCAAATCGAACTATAAAAATTAAATAATGCTTGTAAACGTATAAAAAGATACAAAAAAATAAGATACAAAAAAAGATACAAATAAAAGATACAACCAGTGCATAAAATCTCATTAAAAACGCGTTTATAACTTCTTTTTAATGTTAATAAAAATAAAAATTAAAAAATAAAAAATGATCAAGAAAAAGAAATCGCACACAGTAGGTGATTGGATCAATTATACGCAAATTTTTTATTTATTGTTCCAAGACGATTTCAGTTAACTGAAAGCGAAATTTGGTCAAATCATTCACGGTAACAACATTCAACATTCCTGCAACAAGTCAAAATAGCAAAAAAATTGAACAATTCACGGTTATATATGAAGTTGTTTGAGGTCAAACGTGGCGAAAAAAAAAAAAAAACAACACTGCGAAAAGAAAAGAAATCTGTCAGAAATGCTGCGCAAATCAATCATTCACTCAATAAGCAGACAGACAGACAGACAGACAAAGGCTTCGTTGGATGCACAGATAGCCTTGCCTAGCTTCAATCGGTCAGTCGGGCAGTCTTTTAAGAAACGTACCCTTGTTGTTGCTACATTATTTGTCTGTGTGGCACGTGAGTATTTGCCACAAAACATCAAATGACGCAGCCTTTAATGTTTTGTTTTGTTTTTTTTGCTAAAATATTGATAGATTGTTACGTGGGCGCTCAAATTCCAAGAATATCTTTTTTTTTTTTTTTGGAATTTATAATATTCCTTTTATCATTTTTTTTCAATATATTTTTTATTAAGATTTTATTATGTCAAATATTTTTTTTTATTAGATGCTTCTCATATATTTTTATCGAATTTTTTTTTCTGTAGACTCTTTCAAATATTTGCCTAATCCGCTATGAAATCGCATTTGATGACGCATTAGGTTCCATTAAATGAATTAGAAATTAAATCCATTTTTGATTTTATTAAAAATAAACCAAGCTAAAATGTTAAGTTTTTCATAAACGAAGCTTTAGTGCTGTTTATATTAATAATTGCGGACAGACGAGCTTCGTTAAATATGCTGAATTTTTTATTTGCTATTTTATAATGCAAAACGGTTTGCCTAAATCTTTATGAAAATTTTTGAATAAAATTTCTAAATAAAGAAAGATTAGTTCTACCAATAATACAGAAACAGACGGACGGACGAAAATGGTTGGTCAGATAAACAGACAGACATTCAATATATTATATTATTGTACTTATGTGTACTTTATATATAAAAATCTATAAAAAAAATTTAATTTTTTTTTGTCTAATTCCGTTGACAACTTAAAGCTATTGACTGGCTCAAAAATAATATTGAAAAGGTCATTCAGCAGCTGTCGCATAGCAGGCTTCAAATTTCAAAGCTTACGCACAAAAGGTGCGAAAGTCTATGAAACACATAAATTTATCCGATTAAGCGGTTTAGGTTTCTATATTTTGATGGGTTAAAAACTTAAAAAAGGTTATTTTTTTTAATTTTAATGCTTTATCAACTTTCAAGATCAGCGTTGCAGTTCAAATTTTTTTTTTTTTTTGCTTAAAATTTACTTTAAAAAAATGCTGAAAAATTACAAAAAAAGTATTTAAAATTTGTTTCTATTTAATTTGCATTAATACAAAAAATACTTCTTCAATTTCAAATCAATTTCTTCATTTTCACAGCTGTCTTTAGGCCATCCTAAAGCGTGCGCCAGTGCTAATTGCAAAAGTACGCAAAAATTGTTTCTAAACTTTTGTGCCAAATATTTTTTTGAAGGTTGTGAAAAATAAGTTAAATAAAAATTTAAACATAAATAAATCAAATACAAATACTTAAGGCGCCAGTTTTAATCTTTATTTTAAATATTACGTCATCATAAATATTCAAAAAAAAAAAAAAAAAAAAAAAAAAAAAAATAACCAGCGTAATCTTTTTTGGTCAGTGAACTTTAATTTTCAATATTAATTTAAATAAAGTTTTCAATTTCCTGCTTGTTGCTCGTTTTTTTATAACTCCTACAACTGCAGCGCTTACTATTAAAATTATGCGCAGTCAACTACAAATTAATTACCCACAAATCCTGTCGCGACCCTAGTCCAGTACAATGTGTGTGTATGTATTTGATATTGGTATTGAAAACCATTGGGCATTGAATTCCATTTGATATATTTATTGTAAATGTTCAATTATCAAGTTGACTTCCTAATATCACGAGTAAAACATGTTGCGCATGCGTCGAGGCATTAAAACGCTTTTGATTTCAGGCTTCAGTGCACACCTGTGTGCAGCATTTTCAGCACCCCAAGTATATTATTCGCTTCATCGGAAATTGGATTCGATCATGTCATTTTGATCGCTGCATTTCCTGCTCTTCTTATGTTACGTTACGTTACATCACATAGCGTAAGAGGGTATTTTTAATGTTCTATAAATATATATTAAAACGAAGCGAAGTTACATATAAGAAGAACCCATACATTTTTTACAAGCCTTTCATTTACAATAAAATATTATCAATCCTAAGAATTATTAATTTGTTTAAAATATCTCCAAATTATAATTTGTATCTAAAACACTTTAAGTTGAAGTTTAAATGTATAAACATAAATTTTCACAGTTTCTGGTAGTAACTCAATGAAAAATCTCATTATATACTGTTGTTTTAAATATAAACGCTGAGATATTGTATCTTATAATATAGACTAACTATATTTTTCAATATCTCTTGCATTACATATTTGCTTACCACGCACACCGCTTCAATAAAATGCGTTGAAGCGAGAAATAGCTCGCATAGAAGGGGTTGCATCGCAGGAAAAATATTGGCGTTGTGAGAATATTTTTTTTCGTTACAGGATATTTGTGAGAGCGCGTCTATGCAAATTCATATTTGTTTAGTTTTTATTTTTTATTTTCAATAATTGACTGTAAATAAAAAACTACGTGTGAAAAACTTATAAGGTTACTTTAGCGGGGGTGATGAAATACGAAATTTAAGGAAATTTCAATATTTTGAAATTACTAAAGTTTTTGATAGTAGAAAAAGGGTAAAGGTTACTTTAAATATCCCATTTCATGCATTTTGAGATATCAATAAAAATTTCGGTGAAAACTTTGATGTTCACTATTTACACCTTTGTAGTACAAACCCTACTCAAAAACTCCTCAGCTGTTTCAATTTTTATTTTTTTTTTTTGTAAATGACAATTTTGGCTAGCGATTTTCAGCGAACCTATAACCTCTTGAAGCTCAAGTGTGTTATTGGTCCGATCAACTTCGCTCGTCTCAATGTACATTTACACAAATTTAATATACCAATTTACTATTCGGATTAAGTACAGTGGTTTACTTGACCAGACCTACAAACTTTGTAGGTCTGGTCGAGTAAACCAAAACTGCATATTTAGAATTTGCGGAATTTTTCGTAAAAAAATATTATTTTTTCTTCTTTTTCTCTAATGTGGCAATATCTTCGTTAAATACTAATTGAAATTTATTTTTTTATCTGTTTTAGAAAGAAAAAACTTCGACCTTATAATATTTCAGATCCTATCTGTGTGTACTTTCAAGGTAAACTCACTTGTCGACCTCTTGATCTCCTGAAGCTCAGTGTGTATAAAAGATCAAGTCTCTAAAATGTTTGACAACTTTTAAGTTTATTTGCTACGATAGTCGCAAAAATAAATTATATCGGGCAGAGATCGGACAATAGTTATATAAGATTTCCATACAAATCGTCTTTAAAATTTTTAGTTGTGTTTTTGAGTATAAAAAATATTTTATTTAGACCAAATTTATGGAAAAAAAAATTAAATTGGAGGACGTATTTTTATTTTAAAAAAAACGTATTCTAAAAAAGTTGCAAGACCTTTTTGTTGAAAATGTTAAAGCTTTTGAAAAGTTTTGGTTGATCGTTTGAATACAAGTTTGCTTCAATCAGTGTTTTTATTTAGTTATCTTCTTAGCTTCTAAGAGCCTTGATCGTTTTGAGCTACATAAAAATTATTAAAATTTCGGTACTATTTATAAACCTTAACATCGATTTCTTATTTTCTATAAAAATTTTGTTCTTAATAAGTTGCTTTCGTAAATATCAAATAAAAACGCTTGTATTTAAATAAACTAAAACATAGCACATATGAAAAGAAAATGGCGTCTAAATACAAAATGTATCTACAAATATTTCTGTACATGCGCACTAATGACGCAGCGTACGAATCTAAACACACTCTTTTACCCTACTCGCTCGTGCACTCGTATTACTCCACTTAACCGCAAAAACGAAATCGTTACACAAAAGTAGAAGTAAAGCTTTTGCTTGTTTAACGCTCGCAGCAAATCAAAACTCATTTTCAAGCATAAAAAAAAATTTTTATGAAAAAGAAAAAAGCAAAACAGAGATAAACTAAAACAAAACAGAAAAAAAATAAATGAGAATAAAGCTTTTTACTACTGTTTAGGAAAAAAAAAATATAAAATTAAATTCAAAAGAACAACAACGACAACGACAAATGTAATAATTATAAAACTATCATGCAACGAGTGTAGAACGTTAAAAGCTGTCTTACAACGTTTTAGTTTATATCAAAGCAAAGTTTAAAGAAATTACAAACAGCCCTCGTACTAAGCCGTTGAGTAAAACGAATCGCAAAACTATTCGTTGAGACGATAAAAAAATTGTATCTGAATAACAACGACAGCCTCTGCTGCCCCAAACAGCAGCGCCATTATTTTTATATGAGTGTGTGTGTGTTTGTATGTGTTTGTGTATTGGCAACCACCCTCCACAACGCTGACATTTGCGACGCCATTTCCTAAGCTTTTGTAGTTGTTGTTGTTTTTTTTTCTTTTTATTATTATTGTTTTTGTTGTTTCTAGCGTTCTGCTCATGTGCGCATGACGAATGACCGCAATTTGCGACATTTTTTTTTTTTTTTAATTCGATTTAATTTTTTTGTGTGTTTGCTTTGCTTTTATTTTCTTTTTTTTTCTACATAATATTTTTTTCAATATACAAAAATATCATTTGCTTTAGCCATTTTAAATATTTTAGTTCTATTTACATACATACACACATACATAGATATATACATACATACAAACATACTATTTTAAATAAAAAGGTTAATACTGAAAATGTTTCAGTTTATATATTTTTTAATAAGTATTTTTATTTAATTCTAAATGGCTTGTTTGTCTTCCTGTCTCTTACTAAACTACTGGACCGATCGTTAACAATTTTTTTCAGTGCAATTATATTAATCAGGAAGAGATTTAAAAATCGTTTTGATGAAGATGCTATTGTGATTCTATATAAGATATGTAAGCTAAAAATAAAAAAGATAATAGCAATCAATCAGCGGTGTCACACAAAATCTCACTAAAATCCATTTAAAAATTCAATAAAATAATGAATATAATTCACATTTTGTTCAAACATTATTTAAAAAAATAATTTAAATATACACTGCCCATTCCAGAAATATATTACACAGACTTCAATATACCATGAAGAAATTTATCTATTTAGCTCTAATATACTTCCAAGACCATTCTAAAATCATTATCGTATATAAAGTTTAATGCAATTAACTTAAATTTTAATTATATTTAAATGTAGCTTAATTATTGCATTTATTTTGTCAATCAGTAAATACTTTAAAAATCACAATAATGAAAAATAAAAATCTATCTAACTAGAATTTTTAAACAAATAAATTAAACGAAAAAAAAAACATTTATAAAATGCTGCTCGAAAGTTAGAGTGACCTTCAAAATTTAAATGCTGCAATTAAACTAATTAAACACACACATTTTCATGAATTAAGCTATGATCCAGTGGTGTGGATCGATGCTATTAAATTAAATAAAAAACATAGAACTTAAATTGAAAGTTCACTAAATTTTTTATATAAAAATTTATATATTAGATACATATAAAAAAAATCGTATTTCCTTAATGTTTATTTGATGCATTTCTAGTAAGAGAATACTCTTGTTAGAAATATTCCAATTGACCATTTGAACTATGATTTTACTATGTCAAACATATATGACAGCTTTGACACTAGCGTATAAATAACTAAAAATCAAAATAGACAAATGGATAAACAAAATGAAAAAAATCTAAAAGTGAACATATGTAGAACAACTTTAATATTCAAAATTATAGAAAACATTTTGACTTGTTTCGCACCGTAACAGGTTTCGAAGTAACTCAAAACGTATTTATAAAGATTTGTCTCATATTTCTACGCGCTTTTTTTTATCTGTACAGCGTCTAAAGACTTTCAAGAAGATATAAAATAGAAATAAATTAAAAATATAATCAAACACGCGCAGACATTAAATAAAAACTTACAACAAATTTATGTTAATTTGATTTCATTCAAAAAAAAAAGGCATCTAAGAAAGTCTAAAAGATAGATTGAAAATTCATTCAAAAGTTTATGTTTCTGTATCTTTTCTGTAGTTTTTTTTATGTATTTATTTAACTATTTAAACTGCTTGTAAACAACAAAGAAAATGTTAAAATTAAGCTTGTACTAGATCGGTGTAATAAAACAGCAGCAGCAATACTAAAACAAAAAAAAAAAAAAATTATTTTTTTAAAGCAAATAAATCACAAAAAAAAAAAAATAAAAAGAAATTTAGCAAATAAAACCCACGCATTGAAACGAAATAAACAATAATTTGACTAAATTAGAAAATTACTAACAAAAATCAATGAAGCAGAAAATTTTCATAACAAAAGACTAATGACAACAAAAACAACAACAACAACAAACGTGACAATAAGTCAAAAAAAAAAAAAGAACGTTTTAAAAAAACACGCATAGCTAAATAAATAAATAAACGAAGATATTAGTAGCTTAAAAATAAATAATCACAATAAAAAAAATAATATAAAAAAAAAAAAAACAACATTTTTAATACACTACACATATTTTGTAAAATGACAAAAAAATTCAATTTTATTATCTTGAATATGACTCTGGACTAATATTTTACCAGTAACCAAAGATTTTCGTGAAAAGGTACCAAACTTAGTTTTTTCGACAGAATTCATCGATGAATATGTATATTTCGACGCGTTGGATTGCATAATTTTTGTCAAGAACTCAGTAGGTGGGATCGTTTCGATTTTAACGAACAATTAAATAGTCTACAGTCGACTAGGCTAGCCAATAACCGGTTTGTGAACCATGAACAACCCGTTTATCTGAAAGATAACGATTTTGCACTAAAAACTAAACCATATGAGAAGCAAAAGTGGTTTGGTTCGAACCGGTTCTCCATTTATTTAGAAGATCTTTATATTAGACATTATAATATTCTAAAAATTTTTTTGAGTGTTGCTTAAGCTTATGACGAAAAATGTGCGAAAATGTTGAAAGTCTTAATAAAAGTTCTCGTAGACCTAATAATATTAGGGATGGTCTATAAACTTAAAGTGGTATTTTTCCGATCGACTGTTCATCTCGCAAATAAAAAAACTTTAATATTAAATTTTTGCTCTAAGTTCACCGTGTGAACATTTAAAGAAAATCAATCAATATAAATGTCCAGTTGGGATCGGTGAAGAGCGCTAAGTACCATGACTTTACCAGATGATATAAGTAGCACTGCTCAAGATTTTAGAATTTTTACGCATTCACAAATGTTATACCCACCACTGTTCAGTATAAATAGGTGCTCATATCATAATTGTTTTTAACATAAGCATTACTTAAATCTTCTGATCAGAATCGAACCGTGGTTTAATACTGACTAAAAAACGATTCGTGAACTGAACCAGCGGATCAAATGCATCGCGAAGTGAAACATTGCCAGTTTTTAGTAGTTTCTAAGTGGTTTCTAAGTTTAAATATAAAACAATACAATGCATAATAAAAATCCTCCAAAATTTTTAAGAATTGTATGGGAATACTGATTTAAATATTGTTAAAATAATAAATTGATAACAGCTTCAGGTTTCAAGATACTATATCGTAGACTACGAGGTTATTAGATGCATACGGCAATCATATATCAGGATACACGGACGAGCAGAAGGACATTAGATATAAATACTTAGCTTCCGTTGTATTTGTATGTCACAAACTCTTCTGTTTGTTAAATACATTTGCCCAACCTTAGCATGATTTTGTGGCTACTTCGAAAAAAAAATTTGCTTAAGAATTTCAATAAAATATTTAAAATTTAAATGTGCAACATTTTTTACATAATTAAAATAGGTAACTGAAAAAATATTTTTGGAGTTTTCTATTATACCACCCAAAGGGTAGGGATATGTTTGCGAAGAGACAGACAGAAGGCAAAAGACCCATAAAGTATATATTTCTGATCAGCATGGAAGGGAGTGACAGCTTCGTCGTCCGCCGCCCCGTCCGTCGTCCGTCCCGCGCATGCGTCGCCGAAAAATTATTGAGACTATAAGAGGAGAGCTTTCAAAACAAACGTTTTTCTCAGACCCATTTTAGGACCCCCTACAAAAAAATTAAAACGTTTTTTTTTATTCAAAAAAATATTCAAAATTCTTAAAAGATATACCCGATTTTTAAGTTTTTCTATGAAAATCCAATTCAATGATGTATGGTAGTCAAATAGAACCTAACTTAAGGTACATATAGATTGGGTACAGGGTATCTTATACACTTCAGCGTTCTTTCTTGTTTTTTTTTTAAAAGTTTTTGTTAGAAAACTGTGTCAAAAATGTTTCCAATTGTTTTGTTAAGCCCAAACCAATCGTATGAGTCATGCAGCTTGCAACATAAAACGAAGCGTGTGGCAATATTAGAAACAACGACAACAATGCTGCATGCATGCAGCTGCGTTGAATTTTATGCTACATTTGGTGGAAGTGGGTTTCTTTTTTTTTTTTTTCTTCGTTTTGTTGTACCATTTATGCACAAATTGTGAAATTTATAGGCCAAATAGTACATAGATCAACAACAAGAACAACAACAACAACAACAATTGGCCAACTCAATTTGGATGCTTAGGCATTTGCTTATGATGCTATTTCTGCTATTAATGATTCTTATTAAAGTTTAATGCAAATAAAATACAGCGGAAGTACGCAATTTTATGTCAAATTTAATTTTATGCAAAATAAAACTGCAAAATTGCTCCAATTTAAACGCCCATTTAACGTCACAGACACCTACTTTCGAAAAGACTCAAATGAAATGAATCACTCGACTTAAACTGAAGTGCATCTTAAAGAGTCATCAATTATGATGGCAACAATGACGTTAATCCAAACAGGACAAAAAAAGCCACTTTTCAGCTTGCAACAATGCAAATGAGCTTCCTTTGAGTTGATTCCAAACATTTGCTTCTGATTGCCTTAATTCGTTTTCAGGTTTTAGTTGCGCTTTTTTTTTTTTTTTTGCTTTCGTTTTCATCGAACACAATGCATCATTAACGCGTTTTATTTTCTTAATAAATATTTTTAACACAAACAACAATGCAAAGTATAAAAAAATTTTTTTTTTTTTTTTGAAGTCCAAATCGCATTGCCTTAAAAAGTATCTTAACTTGGCTAAAAATAAATACGCCTAAATGAGGAAGTTGTATTGAACAAAAAAAAAAAGAAAAAAAAATTGTATCCAAAACAAGTCTGAAAGTTGTTAACTTAATTCACGTGCGGAAATTTTCGTACTGATTTTTTATTTTTATATTTTTGGCATTTTTTTTTGTTGTGTAATTTGCAGCTTGGGTTCTGCCTCTTTTTTAATTAAAGCATTTTGCTTTGAGTTATTTTTAATCGAATATTTTTTTTAAAAGCTGTGCGTAGTTGCATTTATCAAAGCTGAATATGATCGCAAACTAAAAGATACAATTTACTCCAGTCTAAGACTGCATATATTGAATTAATTAATTAAAATGTATCTATCGCAATAAAGGTAAATTTTTTTTTGAAAAAGGTCACGCCAAGTTAAAAGGGTCTCAAAAATTGCTGATAGAACACACTCTACAGTTTATCATGAATGATGATGACGTAGTCATTATTCGGAATGGTAACGCATTCATAGTCGCGTGTAAAGGTGCTAAAAATGAAACATGTCGAGTTATAGATACATTATGGTATTGTAAAAAGTTACTAAGGGTGTGATATGTGCGGTTGTTAACAAAATTGTGCGCTAATGAAATGACTTACAGATGGGCAATACATTTCATGGTGAAAATTCTAAATTTAAAATGCCATTCAGTCAGCTCAGTAATTCTTTTAATGCACAAGCCAAGCATTTAGTAGGGCGCTTAATTTATGACATGATTATATGCACAGCGCTCGTAAAAACAAACTCGGACAGACAGACAGACAGACAGGCAGACGGACACTGTGAAGACACTGTGAAGTGGCTGATTGTGAGCTCTGTTGAGGATGTTGGTTAAAATGCTTATCGCATTGCGTGCGGCAAGCAGACTAAAGCAACAAGATGCGACGCGTGGCATATGCCAAGTTAGTCGTCTTCTTTTTTTTTTTTTTTTTTTTTTTGGTTAAGGTACACTTGAAGACCTCTGGCATGGTTCATAAACGAGTTTTAGAGGCAGCTTGAGCCAAATGTTTAGCTTGAACTTTCAGCGTTTAACAACAACAACAACAGCATCATTGCTTTGCTCATTATGATCGTCGGATTTATATTTATAAATAGTTGTTGCTAAGTTTTTTAACACCTTCGGCTTGTGTACGCGTATTGATTTTGACACTTAGCGCTATTCGATTATTTGTACAAATCGACAAAAATTTTGTATACCCTTCGAATAGTGTTTGATCAAAGTGTTTTTTAGTTTTTGAAGCCAAATATAACATAAGAGAACTTGTGTGTACGAAAGGCACGATTAATCGTAAAATTGGCGCTAGTCGATTATTTCGATTATTTCGATTATTTCGATTATATTTAATATATAGTTTAATATTTTTATTTGTTGTTTGCAAGAAAGTCGTTTAATCGAAAAAAATAGTATTCATAATATTATTAACGATTTTTTTAACGATAATCTTCGATTTTTTTATGATAAAAACGATTGACTTTGTTTTTCAGTTTATGATGCCAAATATAACATAAGAGTAAGTTGTGTGTATGAATGGCACAATTAATCGTTACATTGAGTTTATCGATAATTTCGATTAATCGATTAATCGTTTAATTTTTTTGGTTTGTTGTTTGCAACAAAGTCGTTTTATCGAAAAAAAATTTCCTAAATATTATTAACAATTTTTCAACGAAAAACTTCGATTTTTTATGATAAAATCGATTGATATTTTTTAATCGTAAGGACCAAGAGCAAATTAAACAATCTCAAGAAGCGTGTTTCAACTTAGTTGCATGCTACAATTTCCTCTTTTTTTTTATCAAACACTTGTCATCATCATAAACGTCATTGTCGTCTTCGTAATGCTTAAAAGTGCCTAGCCAAGACTTCAAGAAGACAACACTGACGCTGATATTAGTTTCAATTTAATTATGTAAACGACAACTCTGCCGCCGTTTTGACAATAAAATAACAAAGTTTATTAGCGTTCAAGCGATTTATGTCATGTTGACACCTTACGTTGCGTATTTGTTGTTTTCGAAATTAATTCCGTATACCATAAAGGCGCAAAGTAATCGAAGCTTAACTTAAGATTTCTGTAGAGATTCTTCAAAATAGAAAGAAGAACATCGGTATTTGTGTTAACAGCAAAAAAAAAAAAAAAAAAAAAACTAAAGCACAAGATAAGCAAAGACAAAATGAACCACGCGAACAGATAGAGCCGAATTTGACGCGGTGGTCCATTAAATATTTATGAGCGTACTTAAGCGTTGATGCTGTTTTTATTATATTTAGTTTATTTTGTCTTTTTTTTTTTTTTTATGTTGTTGTCTAATTGATGAGGCCACTTAAGATAAGCGTAGACGTTGAAATAAAAAAAAAAAACAAATGAAGCGCAAGCGCAAGGCGCTGTGTTAAAAACTTTAGCTAAATATTGATGTGAAGTATAAAGAAAATAAATGTGATAAATCGCTTTTAGCTGTATTTTTCATGTAAAGCGAGTACAATATTAATATTGGCAAAAAGTATCTGCAACATACGCACAGATACATTCTATAAACACAACCAACACTGTCAATATTTAACTAAATTTAGTTCCAAGAAATCTAAATTTAAAATAGTCACTTGCTTCATGAAAAATTTTTGGTAGGCAGTTGTTATGTTTGTCTAAATTGTAGATTTTTTTTTGTAGACATTTCGACATCAGTTTTACCAAGCAAAAACCCCCCAACCAACATTTTCTGCCTCTTTGGCTATGCTAAAATGTGCTGCCTACTTAAATGAGTTACGCGTTTACAAAACAAGTGAAATCGTTGATTTCGATAGCACCGAAATTTGTATGCTCTTCGCAAGTGTATGTCGCTAGACAAAAAATGGATATAATTGTGAAGAGTATTAAAATAAATTGTAGCTTTTATTTTATTGCATTTTTTGTAAATGTTTTGTTTTTTTTTTATATTTTTTTCTTGGTACGTACTACAACTACTGTTTGAATGCGATTAGCTGCGCTGATTTTGCTCGCTGCTGACTTTTGTTAGTCGCTTGCCGACATGCAAATTGTTGCACTTTTTTTTTCGATTTTTTTTAAATTTAATGCTTTTAGCTTGTTTAGCTTTTGAAGCTTCGCAACGAGTGTGCGGTAGGAAAGAAAAGCCAATAGGCGTAGCTATTGGGATATTTTAAAAAGTAATTAAAATGAAATATGCGAAAAAGTTATTCTCAATTTCAATTTAAATATGTGCATTTTGCTTTAAGTATTTTTAAAAAAAATTTGATAAGTTTACAGTTTATTGCACGTATTTAGTATGACGTATAGGTCAGCGCATCGTTCAATTATAAAGGGTTATGTTAAGCGCTCTTGCTCTCTCAAAGTGTTGCGTACCAACGTCACTTGTATTTCTAAAAAAAAAAAAAAAAAAAAAAGAAAGCACAAATTTTCTATCTCATTCACGACTGTGAAAAAAAGAAAAACCAAAAAGGAATCTATTACACTTGGAAAATGGATAAAGCTATCAATTTCGCACTCGGTTCGCATGGTAACATCGTTTCGCTTGACACCACATGGGTCGGAGTATAAAATCAAAATTTAATTTATATAAAATTCAAATATATTTTTAATCAATCTTTAGTTTTTGATAAGAATCAAATGTTTAAAAGCTAAAATTTTTCGTTTATTAGTGGTCTGTTTTAGCACGACACGATTCGAAAGAACATGGAGATACGCAAAGGCATGCACTATTGAAAGGCCGGACACAAAATTTTTTTAAATCTATTAAAAAAGCTATTTTATTTAGGGCTGCAAACCGGTTTTGAAGCCGAACCGTTTTTTGAACCTTATCCACAGCAATTTTTGATCGTTTGCTCCGAACCATGAGCCAAACCAGTTCATCTGAAAGAAAATGGTTTTGAACTAAAATCATATCATATAAAAGGCTAAAGAGGTTCGGCAACCGGTTTTCCATTCCTTTAAAAGATCTTTATAAATGTTGAAAAATCTTAATAAAAGTTCTCGTAAACACAATAATATTAACACCAATAGTCTTTAAATTTAATTTGGTCCTTTTTCCGATCAATTTTAGAAGAGATTTGAAACCAACCAAAAAAGATTTTCTGTGACACCCTTGTATATCGTATATTTTATTTTGTCTATCATGTTTTTTTTCGGGTTTTAGATGGTGAGATGCTTTAAAACGTATCAAATGTATTTTAGTGTTTTTCCCTCAATCAATTTCTTTAAATTTTAGTTTAGTTTGTTCATCTATTTCGTTAGTCTACATTTTTATCCCGCTGTCTTTTTTTTTTTTTTTTTGTTGAATTTTTTTCTTTATTGCAAAGATTTACGAGCATTTGGTACTATAAAATGATTGCGAACGATTTTTTATGCAAATTGTTATGTTTGTTTGTTTGTTTTTTATGAGTCATGCGCATATATTTTCAACAACAATTTTTTTCTCCACTATTTCGGGAGGTCTAGGCATCTCCTTGGCACACGCACACGCGCATATTTTGATTTTTAGCGATTATTTTTATAGCATTTTTTTTTCTGTGTTGCTATTGTTGTTGTTTTTTGTTGTGGAATAGATCTTTTATTTTTCTTTTTTTTTTTTTGCGATGAATTTTTTATGTCGCCGAGTTTTACAGCTAAGCCAGCCAGCCAGCATCAGCTTTAAGCGACAAGCGTGGCTTTTATGCTACAATATGCTATGCCTTTTTTTCGATTTTTTTTTCTTTGTGTAAAGAATTTATTTTATACGAATTATTTATTGTTTGTATTTTAAATTTTCGTATATTTTTTTTTATTTGCATATAATTTATGTTAAAAATATTAAGTCGAAGTATTTTTTATATACATAAATACGTTAAAGTTAAGTAATGAACTTGCAGTTAGTTTTATAGTAACTTTTTTTTTATTTATTTGATTTTTTTTTACACAAATAACAACTGCAAATAGATTCTCAAATATAAATTTCCTTGTTTGTCATAACTTTCACTTATTGTGTATTTTCTATTTTTGAATACAAAAATAGTTTACATTTGTATAATTTTATTTGATTTGTCTGTAGCACAATTTAATAATAACATAAATGTTTTTATTTCAATCGAAAGCTTTGTGGTTATTTCGAAAAGATACATAGATACATTGCGTTTGGTTGGAATTTATGGATTGACATTTTGATAAGTTAAATATTTTTAGTATTCAATGATATGTTCCCGTCTTGTTCTTGTCCCATCATGCGTACTAAAAATCTATCTTCTAAATGCTACTAAATTTAAATCAAATATTTCACTATATCTAAAAAGGCATAAAATTGACGTTGACTCAAAAAGGTCAACAATAAAAAAGTATGCCAAAATTCTTAGTCATATTTTATAAAAATAATTTTTTATGTTGTTTTTTTTTTTTTTGTAGATATTTAACACAGAAATTTACGAGCAACAAAATTATTTTTAAAACTTTTTACCTGTCGTTTTTATTTACTATGTACAAAAGATACAAGTATTTTTTTATGCAAAAGTTTGTCATATAACTATTGGATACAGTGTTTTTTTTTTTTTAACTTGGGGAATACTAAAATATTTATTTGCCAAGCTATAAGGTCAACGTTGATCATATTAAATTTTATCAACTGTGAAGCTTGCCGTATACGAGTATGAGTAATATTTTTAGTTTTAACGCAAAAAAAAATTACGAAAAGTAGGTACTTTAGATACTAGCAAGTTACTCATGACCTAATTATATATTATGAAAATGGCAGTTAGACCTGAGCATAACTTCAACAAAAAAGCTAAGTATATGTTTCGATTGCAAAGACAATTTCATCTTTATTTTTTGTTAGTTTCCATATTTTGAAGTTTTTTATCTGAAATCTTTTTTGCACTGTAATTTTTAATTTTCAATTAGTTTTTTTTTCCATAATCGATCAAAGTGCAAAATATTCCAACGATTTGCATTTTTCTTTAAAAAAAAGCAAGTAATACTGCGTCTATTAAAGCGCTTTTCACATACGCATTGCTTTTGGAACATGACGATTTGTCTGTGTTGTTTTGTGCAACGCACGCAATTGACCTCATAAAAATGCATAACGCATCACTCGCTGCAGTTTAACTTTGTTGACAAACAGACAGACAGACGGACGGACATATATAAGTACTTTTATAGACAGACTTTGCAATATGCATTTACATTGTGGTCAGTTTTGTGTATTATGCTAAGAATGGTTATTTCTTTTTTTTTCCAATAAGAATTTTAAATATATGTTTACAACGGTAATTTGTTGTCACAGCGCGCGACTGTCAGACAGACAGACAGACAGACAGACAGAGAATCAACAAGTTACAAAAACTTGAAGCGACTTGAAGCTGACTGAGTGCTTGTCTGTCATTCATATTGATACGCACATGAATATCAATTTTTGAACCTGTTCATTAGAACTTTTGTCTTCTATTTTTTATGGTTTTTTCTTTTTTTTTTTTACCGTCAATCTTTGCGTACGCCAAGTTATTTATATATTTTTTTATTTTTAGTTTGTAAATCTGTGCTTTTATCTTTATGTCAACGTAATGAGGAAGAGTTCTTCTTTTGGGTATTATTTAAAAATCAAAATTAAAAAGCACAATAAATTATAATAAAAATAAAAAATAATAAATTGGGAATTATTTATGTATATATTTACATAAATTGAATTTTTACAAACATAAATATTAAAAATTTAACTAGGTATAAATATTTTGTATGTTAATCTGATAGGGAAAATGAATATTTTATGATATTCAAAATAACATTAACCTTAATTATTTGGTATCGATATAAAATAGTATCGATATGACTTCGATGTATTGTTTTTTTATTCAGAACAACTGCCAATGACTTAAGAAGCTATCGATATGAAAAAGTATCGACAAGTTGATATTGAAAAAGTATCGATACTTCGATGCAAATGTATGTAACAGCCGGAAGGATACATGGTAGACCTCTTAATATTTATTTCCATGAAGATTGTCATAAATCAGAAAACGCTTTGAAACATTTTCTAAATTTATTTTATGATGTAGATTTGTCTTGTCCCTCTTGATTTTATGCTGTCTGTCATATGAGAAAATTAAATTTGTAGCTCTAAAATTACAAAAAGTGGCTTTTAATCTTTATTTTACCGAATTTTATAATTTATTTTATTTTATTGTTTCTTGGCTATTTTTAAGATAAACGAAAAATTAATTGTCACAATTTTACGTTCCAATTATACAATGAATTTATTATTATTTTTTTTTTTTTAAATTTTATAGCTCAATCGTTGAATTCGTTTTTATTATTCCGCTTACTGCACAATCGATTTCATCAAAATTAACCACTTTGTTAGGAACTAATCGTCTGTTTAAAAAAAATAGACAGTATGAATTTTGAATATTTTAGTTTTTATGTATTTTGATTGATATGCAAACTGAAAACTATATTTTTGACGACATATAACTTTATTTTCCTAATCCATAAAGCGTCGCGTGCTTTGAACTAAGCAGGAATCAAAAATAACATCAATAATAAATATAAAATTTTATAATTTTAATAGATATTTCTTTATTTTTATTTATATTTTTTATGCTTGTTGTGCTTTACATTGATCAGAGCTACCAATATGCTATTTATTTGCTTAATGGTTTTTGTTGTTGCTGCATTTTATTCACACATTCAAGTGGCAAATTTATTTTTAAATTGTTTGCTATTTAAAGGTTCTTGACCACAATTTTTTCCTTCTTTATATTCTATCTGTTTTTTTTTTTTTTTATAGCGCATATTTCTTTATTTGTAAATTTTGTTGGCGCTGTGCTATAAACCGATTTTATATAATTTTTATTTCTATATTTTGATATTCTTCACAATATTTTTTTTTTTTTTTGTGAACTGTTATGGTATTCTGTTCGATTTTATGTAAATGAAATCACGTTGCAATCGTAAAACGTATATTTATGTTTGTTATTATTTTTTATAACTTTTTTTCTTTTTTTCTACACACAAAACAAAAATTAATACTTATATTTTTTCTGCTGTTGTTGAGCTATTTAAATACATTTTATTTAATATCTTTTAAACAATTGTTAATAACTTTATTAATGCTTTATGTTTTTGAGTGTGCTCTAAAGTATTTGGATAATTTTTAAAGTATGTATTTTGCTTTTACTAGTTACAGCTAAAGTTTTTGCAAGCATTTAGTAAAAATATGATAACTTGTAAAAGCAGTACAGCTTTAGCTACAAAAAAAAAAATAAAAATTAATAAAAAAAAAATGTCTTCGTTTCACCAATTTGTCATCGAATATTAAATTTGGTTAAACAGATTAAAATCTGGTCATAAATTTTAAGCAAAATATTGTTGTCAAAATTTAAAATGCACGAATTTAAAAAAAAAAATAAAGTAAGCTCGATTACAAGATACCCTATACCCATTGCACATATATAAACTTTAAATTAAAGCAAATTTTCTTAACAAAAAATGTTAAATTTTGGGAGAAGTTTCTATGGTGGATCAATGTGAACCGAATTAGAAAATTTTACTTAGTAAAATAGTTCACACAAAATTTGGGCTTCATTGATAAATAAAAAGTTTTTGCCATATAAAATAGTTTAAAATTTTGAGATAATCTTGCGATATTTTTAAAATATTTTGGTAACCTTCTAGAATAAGGTTTGTGTACGACTATCAAACTATTTTGATATACGGCAGAGGGTTTGAAGAATCCATATTTTAGATTTAATTGCACTTACTCTTATAGTCTCTGAGAAAAACGGAATTTTATAAAATTTCTCATGAATCTTGCCACATTGTTATACATTTTTCCCAAACATAATATACTCGACTGGTATAAAAATGTGCGACACTGAACTGTATGAAAATGATGAGAATAGAAACACAAGCAAATGATAAGCGGATTGTCTATTTTGGCATTTTAAAATATCGACTATTAACATAACAAAAGACAATCTAATGAATTTTTATGTTAAGATTATACTACGAAAGCAACGAACTTGCTAAAACGAAAGACTTAGGCAACGAACTTGCAGTTCAAAATTAATATTTTGCCAGTAGTATTAAAAATGTTTACTATGATTTTGAACTTTTAAAAAATTTTTCTCAACATACTTGTCTTCTTATTATTGCAAAACTCCATTAGTCGTGACCAAAAACTTACTCAAAATATTCATTTTCTCTTTATATTTTCAACATTCAGAACTTGATTATCGGCATGAGCTGATTGGCCGTTTGCATAAAATCGAAACGACAGACGTTGAACTTGAAGTTCTCTCAGTACCAGCAGCAGCAACAGCAGCAGCGTCAACACAGGCGGCAGCGGTAACAACAACGTCAACCGGCACAACAGCATCAGCTTTGGCAGCAACACATCAACACCATCATCATCATCATCAGTATCATCATCACCTGCATCATCATCAACATCAACACCAGCATCAGCATCATCATCAACATCCACATTCACATTTACAACAACAACATCAGCAGCAACAACTTCAAAATGAAAACTGCGGCGCAGGTGGAGCCAGCAACATGGACAACAGAAGCTGGCAACACGCTGCCGCTTATGTTAGTGATACGCATCTACCCGCCAGCTCACCCAATTCAAACTCAAATTCTGCCTATGCAACATGCCCCACCATATATGATGGTACGTCAGCTTCACACTATGACGCGACCATAGCATATGCGACTGGTGCAACAGCAGCAACGAGTGAAAAGGGAGTATTTATTTGGTAAGCAATCAGGCAGTGCCACATCCAAAGTTTTTATTTATATAAAATATTATTTTTAATTTCTTTTTCAAAAATATTCTGTCAATTTTACCTTTTTTTTACTTTACGCAGAAACCAAAAACAAAGAGGCTCTATACGCGGATTCACTTTCCGATGATCCGTATCAGCGTCCAGCGCTTTGGGAGGACATAGCTACCTCAATACAGAATATCGATCCCGAGAATGCGCTAATGCTGAGCTCAACTAACAATAGTGACAGTAGCAGACATATCACTAGCAGCAATTCAACGCAACAACAGCAACAACAACAATTGCTGCCACAAGTGAAAATGGAAGCAATCGATGAAACTTTGCTCGAAACTTTCTCGACACCATTGCTCAGTCCCATGGAAATCAAAACAGAGAAATCAGCTTTACAACAGCAGCAACAGCAACAATACCAACATCAACAGCAGTCACAGCAACAACACTATCAACAACATTATCATCAGCAGCAGCCACAACAACATAGTCACCAACATCAACAGCAGCAGCCACAACAACAACAACATTTATATCAGCATCATCCAAGTTTAGTTGGTGACAGCAATGTTGATGCTGGTGATACGGTCTCATTGCTGCAGCTATCGGCAACGCTCAGCAGCAACAGCAATAGTCCTAAGCAGCAGCAGCTACGTAACGATGTCTGCAGCAGTGATAACAATGTCAATGGTGGCAGCAATTCCTATCAGCAACAACAGTATGCTACGCAGCAGCTAAACACCAGCAATAATTATCTGAATAGTAGCATAGCAACAACAACAGCTAGCACTGCTTATGGCTATAGTTGGCACAGCAGTCAGGTGAGTTTAATTGAACAATCTCAGTTCAGGAACCTTTTGCTAAGCGCTTGAAATGTTTTTTTTTCTTTGCAGACATTTCACACCAAATATCAAATACCCGCGCCACCAACCGCAGTTACACACTCACAACAACACCCGCCACCAATGCAACATCAACAACAACAGCAACTCTGCCCACCTGCTGCACCAACTGCTTCCAGCTGCTGCAGCAACAGTCAGTCAACAGCAGCAGCAAATCACGACACATGTTTGTACCACCATTGACACCACCTAGCTCAGATCCTGGTAGTCCAGGTAGCTCAATGGTTGCTGCAGCAGCAGCTGTAGCACAAGCAGCAGCAGCGCAAACACCTCAACTTCGACGCAGTACACCACCACCGCCATATCAACAGCAGCAACTGCAGCAGCAGCAACAACAAGCAACAGCAGGGACATCCGCTCTCAAGTATCTGTCCGAATATAATGACACTAAATTCCGTTTCGAATCCAGCGTCAAGTGCAATTCCAACACATTTACATTCTGTTGCCGGAGTTACGCACAATGCGCTACACGCTGCCAACGCTTCCACAACGCTCACAACACTTACGCCGCCAAATGCTACATTGACGACAACAACAACAGTCTCGTCTACGGGTAATCGCTCACGTGGTGGTCGTGCCAGTGCTGCTGCTGCCGCTGCAGCTGCTGCAGCTACTGGTAATCCAACGCATCTTGCCAGTCTGATGAGCGTTCGGACAGTTCGTTACAATCGACGCAACAATCCGGAGCTAGAGAAGCGTCGCATACACCATTGTGATTTTATGGGTGAGTTGCAAGTTTCTAATTTCTTTTTCTTCTTTACTTCATTCAAATTGCCAGTCACGTCAGAGCAGCAGCGTCTGTCACTGCAGCTTCCCATATATCATTTTTGCTACGTTCTAGTTTCGACTCTAGCATCCGCATGCTTGAAAGAAAATATTCATATTGAGCAAAAGTCAGCTCAGCTTCACTCTTTAGTGTTAGTTATTCACAATCAGTCTTAATTTATTTTATTTTTTTTTGTACACGTGCGTTGCTGTTTGTGTATGCGTATCGCGTTTTTCCAATTGGAATTTGTTTCCTATTTAATATTTTGTTAAACGCGCTTATTTAGCTTGTCAAAACTAAATTATTTAACTGATTTGATTGTTATTAAACAAATAACGTTGGCGTTTCTGCTTCTTTTGTGCTTTTTTTTTGTTGTCTATGCATGCACCGAGTAGAATATTAAATTCTAATTGTAATTTACTTAATGTTGCTGTTGTGCTGGAAACTGGCTGCCATTTGAATATTTCAATAAGCTTATTAAAATTTATGCTTAGATTTATTTATTAAAAAAAAATAAACAAAATAAAGAAAGAACGCTAAAGTCGAGCATATTCGACTGCAAGATACCTTGTGCCCAATCTTTATGTATTGGATTTTCTAATGAAAAACTTAGACTAAAACTGAGTAAATATGTGTGGGGACTACTAGGTGGGGTGAAAAGTAACCTCATTAACCGCAAGAATGCGCTGCTAAAGCTTTTAAGGCAGACGTCCAAGTAGGTGCGCGAGCTAGCAGATTAGTACTGAGCGCACACGCCATATTATGGGCGATGCATGCTTATCTCGTACCAAAAACAAGAACGCAAGAGCACTTCGAAAGTGTTTGGACTTGCTAATTCGGATTCGGGCGGACTTTTGTCGTCGATTGGTAACTTTTGATGAAATCTGGATTCACTATTATATACCAGAAAACAGAATAAGTGCCTGACAATGGACCGAAGCCGACACGAGTGCTCGAGGGAGGCTCGATCAGTCGGAAAGGTTATATCGTCGTTTTTCTGGGATTGTCACGGCATAATCTTCGTAGACTACCTTGAGCGATTGAAGACAGAAATCACTGCAAAAAGACCTAATTTTTTTTTACAAAGCAATGTGCCAGCTCACAGGAGCATCCGCTTCCACCGTATTTGACCGATTTGGCTCCCTTGGACTATTATCTCCCAAAACTCAAAAGAGGTTCATCAATACAAAACATTCAGCTCATACTATATAAGGAAATCATCGACGCAGCGGAGGAGAATTTAGCAGACCTTCCGGAATATTATTTTTGGACGGGATCAAGAAGTTGGAAAGTCGTTGGAATAAAAAACATTCAAAAAAAGTTTCTCATTCCCAAGGAGGTTACTTTTCACTTATATTTCATTTATATGGGGAATATCACTTAAAATGGTACTAGAAAAAAAAGTCTTTTATAAGTGACGGCACAGAAGAATCTAAGTTTCAAACATGGTGACCCTATCTCTTATAGACTCCGATATAAACTCTCATACGGCGGACAGCAGGACAGACAGACATAGCTAGATCGACTCTCCTTGCAATGCTGATCAAGAATATATACACTTATATATGCTAGTATGCCCCGTTTTGTCTGTTACATACATTTGCACAATTTTAATATACCCTACAATGGTATTTTATCGCATAGGGTTTACGCTTACCATAACCGAAATTTCGACATTTATTGACAACAAAAAATTCTAAGCACAAAAATAGACAAAATAGAAAATGAAAAATGTGCTTAAAATGTTGCCAAATGAAGTTATTATGCCATAAATGTACACTTCAGCATCTCAGTTTGTCTGTCCGTCTGTCTGTCTGTCTGCATACCTGTCTTCCAATTGACAATTGCAGTAGAGTAGCGTCGACAGCGGCGCGCCGTTTGTATGCAATACAAAAGTTGATCTGAAGACAAAGATGCTTTGGAATTTCAGTTTTCGTTGTGGTTTCTACATTTGAGTTATGTGCGTCTCGTGCGCGCGCGCAATATAAACATGAAAACCAAAACTAGTAATGTGTATCTTAACTTTCAATTATTGACTTTACGCACATTGGTCGCTCTGTCTATCTGTCCGTCTGTTTGTCTGTCTGCATCGAGCATGGCACTAAGTCAACTACTTTTGCAGCTCCTCACTTTTTTGTTACGCCCTCGCTCATTCGCTCACTCGCATGCGTACACTTGTCGTACACTGGCGTTACATACTTTTGCAGCAATGAAGTTGAAGTTGCACTGGCAGCTCCATGCAACTGTCATATAAATACAAGTATCTATGCGCATTGCTACTGTACTTCATTGCATCGTCGATCGTCAATACTCTGCGACAGCCGTTAAACGTTGATTATCTATCGATCACTTTTGTTGTACGTGCTAGCCTGCCTAGCAAAGGCATTTCATGTCATTTTAGCGTTTTGTATCTGCTGTGATGAAGTGGAGAATGTGCACTGGAGCGTGTGTGTGTGTGTGTGTGTATATTGTCATTTTGTGCAGTATTCAACGCACGTCAGATTTATTTTTTTAAATAAAATTCAATAAGAGGCAACAGCAACGCAGTCACTTTCAGAGTGACTTTGTGTCATTCGAGCTAAATTAGAACGTTTTACTTGTAATTTACTTGCAACTTAATTAGATACTGCAATATTAACTATGCAACTTAGACAGTTGCTGCAGCAGCAGCTTGTTTGTTTATGTTGCAAGAAATTATTTTGCATATTCCTTTTTTTTTTTTTGTTTTTTTTGGTCCTAGGCAGTGTTTCTTGTTCGTATCGCGATTTCGTCTATATTTCAAATGTTGGATTAAATACCGAAAATAAATCTACTAGCTGCTTCTCGCGGGTGTCTGTCGTGCGTTCAACTGTGTTTCACTGACAACGCTGTCGGTCTGTGTGTCTGTCTGTCCTATCAGAGTGTACGTCTATCCGTAAATCTGTCTTTGGATTTATTTTTTTTTTTATTTTGTTAGTTTTTTGGTGCTGGCACAAGACACGACAGCATACAAGATGCTGAACATGCACTCTGCTGACATTGTGTGGCTTGGCTAATGCGAAATACATACACTATGTACATACCTATAGTATAGTATATGTATCGATATATAGCAAATATAAGCTGCACGTTTTAACGTAAAATGAAAAAAATAGTATTTAAATTTAATATATGAAATTAAATAATAATCATATTCAGTGAGGTATCTATTTTCGAATTTAAGTAGTGAGTTACTTTTCAATTACATTTTTATAATCTTATAATTCTCAAACAGTTTAAGCATATCAATATAATAGTTAAATATTAATATGCTTAAACTGTTTGCGAATTATAGGCTTATAAGAATTTATTTGTATCATTGGAGCCTGACTGATTTACAATTTAAATTATTGGAAAACAAAAAGGCTGAGAATATATGATTTTAATTCAATTTAGCTAATTCTCTTTTATCGATTTATTCATTTTCAGGTTGTTCCAAAGTCTATACAAAAAGTTCGCATCTTAAGGCGCATCAAAGGATACATACAGGTAAGAGCATAGTTCACTATAAACGCAAACAGGCCTGATGTTATAAATCCCACGTAGCGCAGCAAGCAGCAAGCAGCATTTGTATTGTTGTAATTACATTGATTTAACGTTTGCTAAAAGCACACACTCAATGCTGTGGGTGAATTGATATGACGATACGGATACGTCTTCAACGACAACTTATAATCTGTCTGCTGCGGCACATTTATCTCGTGCCACATTTGTGCCTATTGCATGGCAGCACCACTACCAACCACATCTGCATATCCTGGGGCATTAAACGTGGGCAACAACGAAGCGAAAATGTTTCATCGCTCGTTTAATAGTTTTTTCTTTTCACTCTACACATATGTGTATATGTACGAGTATAATGTGCTGCATATTGATTTTGTTTTAAAATTTGTCATAGCTCGAAATGTTTACATATATTCTTAGTTCAGTCATAACTTGAATCTTTCGAAATAATAATGAAGTCACTTTGAGTTGGCCACTTACACTTCTTTTGTCTCCAAATTCTTACATAATAAGTCTAGACTTAATCTAAAACTAATTTTTATTTGCTTCTATTTTAAGTACCTACAAAATTGTAGTGCATTAAAAATTTGTTTATGCCAAAGTATTTTTATCCAATAGCAAATCGTTGCTGCAGTCGTAACGTGTTGAGTAATATTTTCTTCGCAATTTGATTTATTTTAATAAAATGTAAATTTTTTTATACACTTTCGCTTTTATTATTGCTGGTCACATTAATTTTAATTTTATTTCGAATGCTGCTGCATTACAAGAGGCTTCGTAAGCAGTGACTTAGTTGACCTTTGTCGGCATTTATGTCCTACTTTGTTGTTGCCAGATTCTACTCTATTAACATCTTTTTTTGTGGATGCTTTTGCAGTTTCTACTTTTATACCCGCCACATATAGAGTGAACGGATATATTCCATTTGTCTGGAACTTTGAAACTCATTAAAGGAGAAGTCGTAGAGCCCATAAAGTGTATACACTCTTGATCAGCTCGATGAGACGAGTCGATGTATCCATGTCCGTCTGTCTGTCCGTCTGTCAATCAATCTGGCTGCCTGTCTGTCCGTCCGTGTACCCTAATCTGCCTCATCTGCCTGTCTGTCCATCTGTTTGTCTGTATATTTCAATGCCATTTATTCGGAGAGTACTGGAGATATTTAGCTGAAATTCCATTTTTAGGTACAAACTTACCACTTATTTTCCAATTTTTTTATAAAAATAGCAATTATTTCTGAAAGTATTCACTCCAAATTAGACCCAAGACCAAGAAATATAAAATCTAATCAGGTTCACTTTTACCTAGATCTAGGAGGTCGATATTGCGCCCGCCATTTTGAAATTGAAAATTCTGGGAAGAAATTTGGATTCAGTGACCCCGAAAACCCCCGAGTAGTAAAATTCAACCAAATATAAGAATTTTTAAAAATGTTTTTGACCCTCCCCCACACCCTCAAAGGGGGTCTTGAACCCTTAAATTTCGAGCTTGCCAATATAAAAAAAACCTGTCTCTTTTTTTTTCCTAGCTCAGTCAAAGTTTCGTTAAGATCTGTAAGTATCACTTGGGTAGCTTTACTTGTTAAATAATACAGTCTTCGAGAACAGCTTGACTAGAAAGAATAAAACTTCATCAATTAATCTTTATGTGATCATAATGACATAAATTAACCAAAAGTAAGCACAAATATATTTTCTGTGCCACACATAAGCTAAATACGCTTAAGGCGCTTAAAAAAAAACTAAAAATAAACACAACATTGCAACATTGTAAAAAAAAGTATTCCCTGCACTTTTCATATGCGTTCCTATATTTTTTTTTGTTTTTACTTTATTTTGTACTGATTTGCTTACTAATATGTTCGCGCTGCCATAAATTAGTTTGATTTTTACGCAGCGTGACGGCAACGACAAACCAAACCAAAGAGTCTAAGGCTTCAACTGCAGTTTTGAGTTTTAAGCCTTCGGGCTAGTTTTTCTCGTTTCATGCGCAGCAAATTTCCACTCGATTCATGTTGCAAGCAATGTGGTATGTTTTTTTTTTTTTTTATTGGGGATTTTTACTTTTTTGTGCTGTGCTCTTCGCATTTTCTTATCTTTATACTCAGTCTTAGCTCGTTTGTAATAAAAAAAAAAAGAAAAAAATGAAGTAATTTCTTTAGCCGCTATCTCAGAGTTTATCGAAACATTGCAAAATTATTATATTGTATATTTCATCATTTTCTGAAATTTTTTTTTTGTTTGATTTATTTATTTTTTATTGTTTATCTCTTGGTCGTCATTTTTGCCTTTGTTTATGCATTGCGTCAGTCAGTTTGATTCCAAACGATTTCAATTTATTTTTATTTAGTTACGTGCAAAACTAATAAAAATAAAATGAAAAATTCCCACGTTTCGTAGCGTATTTTAAACGATATTTGGAGTAAGATAAAATCCCTTATGTTTAACTGGCGTTAGTCATCACATACGAAAAAAAATATTAATCAATAAAATAAAAAAAAAAAAAATTAATTAAAACTAAAACAAAAAGATACAAAATTTCAAGAGCACTAAAAACAGCTCATTAATTATTTGATTATATTTATAAATTTTTATCAGCTTGATGAGACAAATTACGCTCTTCTGTAAAGAAATCTGTCTTTCTTTGAGACCGAAAAATTGTAATTTTTTTTTTTGTATGCCACCCCAAACGTTTTATATGAGAAATGTTTGCCATTTCCGTATTTTTTTTAAAACTAAGACTCCATTTTTTTTTTAAAAGCATGCAAACACTTATGTTGCTATTCAGCTACTTTAAATGCTAAATACTTTTTGTTTTTTTAAATCGAATTCCTGAATATCAATATTCGACTTTATTAGTTTTATTGTGCATTGTTTTTTATTGTGTTTATTATGTATTATTATTTTTATTTTTTTTTTGATTGCAACTATAAAATTTTGTAAACATATTCGAGAAAATGACTTAACAATTGTATCTCAATGAACAAGTTGCAGCATAAGTCGTGTGCTCAACGCAAACAACAAAATAAGATACTATATTTTTCAAATTTAACTGACAGACATATAGCATAACAATCCTTTGTTCTTGTTGCCTGCTAACAATTTTTGCGCAAAAAAAAGAAAACAAAATGCTAATTTGTATAAAAAACTGATGTGTAGCAGCATAGTACGTGCAACATCTACACATAAAGATACATTTGTATCTAACAGAGCACAGATGTCTTTGTAGCTATGTACGTGCCACACAGCTTATACTGCTGGCTGCTGGCGCAACCTACTGTTGCACATTCAATGATAAATTTGTTTTTACCATATTTGGGAATATATGTGCAACATTTTTTCTGCTTTTCATGCAAATTTGATTGTTGTAATTTAATTTAAACTTTTGACCAAAAACAACAAAATATTTTCACGTGGTGCTGCTGCTGCTGTATGCTGCAACTGTTTTGAAGGTTAAACGTGTTATAAAACTAATAAATTTGTTTTTTTTTGTTTATTTATTTAAAGGCGAGAAACCCTATACCTGCCAGTGGCCTGAATGCGAATGGCGTTTTGCACGTTCCGATGAATTGACGCGTCACTATCGAAAGCATACCGGTGCCAAACCATTTAAATGCATCGTCTGCGAGCGTAGCTTTGCACGGAGTGATCATCTGGCATTGCACATGAAGCGACATATGCCGAAGAATAAGTAAATTTTGATTAGATACAAATAAATATAGATACATACTACCGATATAAATGAGAATTTTACTAAGAAGATGAAATATACATCAACCTTAAACAATCCAAAGGACTTTAGATTAGCAAGAAAATAAATAAAATAAAATAAAATAATTATTAAACATTTAAGCGAACATTTGCCACTTTCCTAAATAAAGAATTACAAATAAATGAAAAAAAAACAAAAACTAAATAATTTAAATATTACTAAACTGTGTCTTAGCGTTTATTTAAGTAATTAACTCGCTTCGAGTTTAAATCTTTGTTAAAACTAAAATTTTATTTAAGTGTTTTTGTTGCCTCACAAATTTAAAATTTAGTTCTTATCGATAAAAGTTTTCTTATGCTCTGTAAACTAAATAAAAAAAAAACTTAAAAGTATCTTTTAGTTTAAAACACTGTATTTGTCTTATACAGAGTGTTTTAATTTAAATAAAATTCTTATCAGGTGTGTCACACAAAATTTCTTTTGGTTGCTTTCAAATCTCTTCTAAAATTCAATGAAATTATAAATATAATTCACAATTAGTTTAAACTATATTTATAAAAATAACAAAAATATATTTTTAAATAATGTTTTACTAAATGTGAATTATATACATTATTTCATTGAATTTTAAAAGAGATTGGAAGCCAAAAAAGAGCTAACGTAATTCAATTAATTTCTTATTATTTGATTTTGTAATTTATTTATATTTTTAAAATTATTTTAACTTTTTGTTCAGACCTCCAGCTTCACATGAATATTTACTTTAAAAGTAAAGCCATAACCCAGTGCAAAAGTGTACAGTTAGAATTTTTTTTTTTTTAATGAAAATTTATTTTTAAAACAAATTTTCTTAACACTTTCTCTCTCTCTCTCTCTCTCTCTCTCACACACACACGCTCTCTTTGATTAGTTCTATATTTTAATATGTGTATACTATGTTCCGTCTAAATTGATGGTTAAGCTCTTAAGCATCTAATTATAATTTAGTGCAAAATAAAATTTATGTTAAACAGAATTTTTATTTCAATATAAGCAAATAACTATTTTCAATTAGCTGTTGTGTATTTAGTACATAAGTACATACCATATTATTTATAAGTTCGATGTAAAAGCAAATAGCAAAACGCAATTATAATATTATATGTACGATATTTAGTATAATGTTCATTATAAAACGCTCTGAAAAGAGAACGAACCACCAAAGTGCTGGCACATGATTTCAAATAAAACAAATTACTTAATTAAAAAATAAAAATATTATTTTGATTTTATTTTATTGGTTTTAATTTTACAGTTTCATTCGATTCAAAAACATATATTCCTATGTTTCAAAAACTTTATTGGATATGCCCAGCAATGTTTCACCTATTGGGTGTATGCAATAATCTTTTTTCGTTTGCCGATAGATGGCGCCATTAGATTCTTGCTTATAGAAAATTTCAAATTAAAAACGTCAAATCGTGGTTTAAAACTTGCAGATTCATTAGAAGTTGACCAAACAACCATTTCCAGGCGTTTGGAAGGCTTGGGATTGCTCCAAATGTAAGGTAACTCGGTGCCGTACGAAATAAAGTCGAGAGAGGTTGAGAGGTGATTGAATGGAAAATTAGGAAGGGTTATTGCATCGAATTGTAACTGGCAATGAAAAGTGGAACCAATATGACCCCAATAAACCCCAACAAAAAAAAGCATACGTTCAGCCCAGCCAACAATCAATATCACAGGCAAAGCGATATACTTATGGACCCAAACTCATACTCTGTATTTTGTGCTTCCAGCGTAGTGTGATCTATCGAAGCTGTTGAAACCGAATAATATGATCATAGGGTAGCGGTTCTGGAGCTGAGAACTCAACGAAAAATGGTCAAAATAAGGCGAGCAAAACTTTTCGAAACTTTTTAACAAGATAAGGCACGACCGCACTTTGCAAAACCAGTCAAAACGTAACTTAATACAGTCAAATGGGAAATGTAACCCCACCTACAGTATTCTTTAGATATTGTTCCGTGGAGTGATGACCTAGTCGAGTAGCTGTTCACTTCTTATCAAAAGATTGCCTAAAATGCGTCGATTAATGGATCTTCTCAAATGTAGAGTTGTCCTTCGGAGCTGGTATCCGTAAAGTTTTAGAGAGATGTAGTGGCTAGCGATGGGCAATACTTTGAATCATCAATTAATCATTTTTCCAAAATGAACCAGAAAATGTTCAAAAAAAAATTGGCAAAGATTAATGCATACAATTTATATTCGATTCTTATCCACTATCTAAGTACGATGACTTTCAATACTGATTGCCGCTTGTATTGCAACCGCTTGCATATCTATCTATCATTCTGTCTGTCAATGCCTCAAAAAAAAATCTCTTGACTTGATGCAGATTTTGGACAAATGTTTTTGGTATTTAACATGCGGCAATGTCAGCGACTAACTTCGAAGACAAAAGCAACAAGAACGGCGTCAACAACTATAATTAAGCTTAATTGCTGCTAACGTGTGAGCTAAGATTGTCCGTCTGCATGTCTGTCTGTCTCGTTTAGTCGGCACACTTTATTGACAAATGTGCGTGGGCGTTTTGTGCAGACACAGACTGATTGGACATTTGTCGAGTTTTGTTGGTTTTCTCTCTTTCTTTGCATTTAACCGTGGCTTAATTGATTTAAATTAAATAAAATAAAAAATAAATGAAAAAAAGTATTAAAGTTCAGCTAAATGCAAATAAAAAATTATCAACGACAACGAACAAATAGCAACATTTATATTTGCTGTCTGATAAATTGGCCAATGTTTCCGTAGCAGCAAATAGATTGTTGCTTCAGATTTTGATCGAAATGGATTAACAGTTTAAAATGACACAATTACTGCAGTTCTTACATTAAAAAAAAATAACAAGCATGGCACTACTTCCATAGTAATTTAACTCTGAAACAATATTTTATATTTTTTTAATTCAATTCAATGTGTCAAAGCGATTTGGCAATCAAGGTGTCGATATCTCCACAAACTGTTTTGTTCGAAAACATTTCAATTGAATAACAAAACAAAATCAGAACATTTTTTGAACTGAAAACATTATTTACATACGTCAGACTGCTTTAAAAGTTTCCGGTAAAACTAGAAAATTAAGGATAATTTCCAAAAGAAATTATTTTGTGGCCATTTAAAATATTATCCATGATGTTTACAGTTGCAACGGTTGAAAACTAATTTTCTAGGCACTTGAGCCACTCTGACAGTCAAAGAGGCAGTCAGAAAGACAGACAGACAGGCCAGATAGGCAGTCAGAGGCATTTTCGTGCTGGAGACATGTCCATCTGCACAGAATGTTTCCATTTTCAGGTGAAGTGTTGCCAACAACAGTGATTTTTGAGTCACAGTTTGACTAGCGACTGCGACTTGAAAATCGCTGTGACTGCATACAGTGATAAAGTTCGCGAAAAAAGAATCAGCGAGTACGGAAAAACAGCCATGAACCACAATCGTTAACATGTCACCAGGAACAAGAAAATCGCAAATCACTACTTTCAGTCGCATTAATTGTGATTTTTAATCACTGTGAAAAAAATCACCGAACGTGATTTTGTTACCAACAGAAGGTTTGATGGTGTAGAATTTCATTAAAAAATTCTATCATCTTGCAACTCAGAATGTTTTTCGGGTACTTCTTTGAAATATTCATATAGTTGACTTGTGTTTGCTTTAGGTTCTTTCCTATGGAATATTGTATTATTTTATCTTTGAGATGTTTTTTGAAGTTTAACTAAACATCGATGTATTTCAGATACAATTCCGATATGTTTCAAGCAAGTTTTTCAATTTCATATAAATTTTTTTTTTTTATTTAATAGAAACTCAGTCACACACACACACAATATGTGAACAAAACAAATAAACGGCAACTGACCGCCCACAAATAAGCATTCTATCTGATATTTCGTTTGACTGGCTTTAATTTTTTTTTTATTTTTTATGTGTTCGTGAGTACAAGTATCTTTGTCCGTCTATCTATGAGTCAATAAGCAGCTGCAGCCGCACTTAATGACCAACACAGTCGCGACAACAAAGCTGCGGAGCTCAAAAACGCTTTGGCAATGAACTTTTCAAAGCGAAAACTCGATAAAAATACAAAAAAAAAAAAAAAAAAAAAAAAAATTCATAGGAAAAAAAAAAAAATTACCATTATAAACTTTATTTGACTTTGAACTCGTTGAGTCAACTGAGTGCGATTTTGTGTGATTTGATTTGTCTGTGTTTTTTTTTTTTTTAACAATATTTTCGCAGCCACCGTGCAGCTGCAACATATTGTAATGGCAACAAATGCTGCTGTTCAATCAAATGGCAAATTGCTGCTGGGCATTATTTTTTAATTTTTTTTTTTAAGGATTTTTTTCCTTGAATATAACAATCATTTAATTTATTTAATAAATTTTTTTTTGTTGCAGACACGATTTTGTAACAAAAATATTTTATTATTTGCGTTGTTAAGAGATACTTTTTTTAAAAATTGTTCCCTGTGCGTATGGTTCCCTTCGGTGTTTTAAAAAAAAAAAAGTTATTAATCTTTCAATTTTATTGTATTCAGATTGATTGCTTAAACCTTATCCACATCTAAGATTTGTCAAAAAGTTTGACTGCAAATATTTAAAGGTTTGCTTCAAAAAAAATTCTCATAAACAAAGAATAACGTGAACTTTGATAATATTAAATTTTAAATACCCTTCAATGAAATATCAATGAACTGCAAAATATTGCCATATATGTACACAGGGAGAAATGCGCTGTAAGGAAATTAAGCACGAATGTTGCTATCGGTTCTTATATAGCACGCATTGTGCTTGTATTGAGCACAAAAGTTTAAACTGCAAAATTGCAAAGCAATTTAAAAGGAATAACGTAGTTTACCCAAAAATTTGCTCAGTCACTTCTTTTGATTTCTATTTTTGTCTGTCCCTTTTTAAACTGTTCATTTAAAAAAAACAATATATCGTTCTTGATATAAGAACGAATGTGCTTAATATGTTAACGAATGCTCGCACGCGAACGATTACGATTCGTGATACAAGTTCAATTCCATCTAAATATACGTAAAGTATGTTCGGGGTACAATTTGCTCTTGATAAAAGCACAATTTTGTCTTAATTCGAAAAAATTTGCTTGTACTTTTTATACCCTATGCCCAAAGAATAAAAGGTATATTAAAATCGTGCGAATGTATGTAACAGGCTTAAGGAGGCTAGATAGACCCTATAAAGTATATGTATATATTCTTGATCAGCATCGGCAGTGGAGTCGAACAATCTATGTCTGAAAACGAGACTATAAAAGATATAGCTGCCATATTTGAAACTTAGACTCTCTTAAGCCGTCAAGTGGTCCCTAACAAGCGGTTTTTAACTAGTTCAATGTTTAAGGGTATCCCCCATACAAATCTACTCTCAATATTTGTTGTTTTGCATAAAATTTCTTTGTTTCTTTTTCTATTAACTTCAAATTTTAAATTATGCCTACGATAGTCCCAATGTAATAGACCAATATGGGTGGGACGAAATAAAATTTTATCTTTGGCAATCATACTAATATACTATACCCCTTTTTTAAAGTTTTTGTATGCAAATCCAATGATTGGATACAGGGTAAATTCTTGTTTTTTCTAAAAAAAACTTAAAAATGGGTTTGTTTGGTCCCTATATAGCGACTGTCTAAGAAAAAAAAAAAAAACAAAGCAAATAATTGTTAAATAAAAGTAAAAACAATATTGCTGCCAAATAATTTCTGAAACCAATAAGAAGCAATAACTCTGCTCGAAATGAACCAAGTAAATCACACAAAAATCGAAGCGATGTGAAACAAAAAAAAAAAAAAAACTTTTAAGAAATAGTTTCATGCGCAGGCGTCACGATGACGAACGAACAAACTTTTTCTATCTATATAGTCGGAGTTAGGTAGGAAGGTAGATAGATAGATAGGTAGGTAGGTAGATATGTACAAATCAGATATATATTTTCCTTCCCAATTTTGTTGTTGATTTCTTATTGTGTCGATTGAGCAATTGAATTCGCACGCTTGCGCGCCTTTTTGAACATTGCTCGGCGGTGACTTACTGCTGCTGCTCCGATCCGATCATCATCTCTGGTTGAGAAGCTGTTTCATCGGATGTCGCTGCCACATCGGAAGTCTGTTGCTGTTGACTTTTTTTCCATCTTTTTTTTTTTTTTATTTTCGTGCAGCGTCTATAATCGTAATGGCAACAACAAAAAGTATAAAAATAGAAGAAAAACAGCGTGAAAAGATATTACAAAAATCAATTACCAACACCTCAAAATGTTGTTTGCTGTAGCAGTTGCTGTTGTTATTGCAACGATTAATGTTGTTGCTGCTGTTGATGCTGCTGCTGCTGTCTTGTTTTTTTTTTTTTATTTTTTTTGCAGCAATAGCGCAAAAAATAAAGCAAACGTGCGTGGTTGTTGGTAATAGACACAATCATAAATGTGAAATACATATATCTGAGGATCTCTCATGAAACGAAACGAAACATACTAAAACTGAAGTTAAAGTTGCGTTTGCGCAATGGCAACTAAAAAAATCAGACAACCACTCCTGTTGTTGCTGTCGCTTATGATGAGACGAGTAAATGCTTTTGTTGTTCTTGTTGATGTTGTTGTTGTTTTTGCTGTGTGTTGTTTGCAACAAATGTCGATAGCCAAACAAGGTAAATGGGATAAACCACGCGTGGGCTGTCAACCAACAAACCAACCAAGTAACCAACCAACTAAACAACCAATGTTGCGCCAAATTAAACCAATCTGCACAGCTGGATGAGCGTCAGCATAGATTGAAGTTACTTGTTGTCGCAGCAGTCACAACAACAACAACAACATTGAGCGGAAGGTGTTAGCTAAGCTGTTGAGTGAAAGAGGGTTGCATTCATTGCATCACAGCTCAGTTTTCATTGAAAAAAGCAACATTTGGCAAAAGCTCATTATTAGAGCGAAGAAATATGAAGGCCTAAAGTGGCATAAAATATTTGATATTCATATTTAAATTATTTCATCGCATCTAGTATAAAAGTCTCGAGGCATACATTTAAAATTTATGCAAACGCCATGTTGGAGTGCAACAAGTACAACAGGGATTACCAATTCAAAATGTACAAATACCAAATACTACTCTGCAGCTACTACAACAAAATGAACAAGTTAAAACATGCACGTTCGCATTTAATAATTTTTATTGGTGATTAACACGGCATGCAACATTTTTTCGGATTTGTGCACAGCAGTTTAATATGATTTGCTGCTGGCAATTGGCAGATACAAACATATGTGTACATATAAATATAAAACACGAACTATACATAGTATGTATGGTACATATGTAGATATGGCATAGACCAACATTAGAAATAACGAAATCAACTTTGCTTCAAAGGCATTAAAATGAGATCATTTTATCATAGATGGAGCACTTGATGGCGTCTGATATTAAATATTATTTTATATCTTTAAATCGGATTCGATACGTCAATATGATAAAATTTCTTACACGCACTGATTAAACTTGGAATTCCTCCAAAGATCGTTCGCCTCTGTATGATGACGCTTACAAGCACTCAAAACATTGTCCGGGTGGTTAAAAATCTCTGCGACCTCTTTTATGCCAAGAGAGGCTTGAGAGAGGGCTATGCCTTGTAGTGCAACTACTTCAAGCTGCTCGTGTATGCCGATGACATCGTCATAATCGGCAAATATCTTCGTACAGCCAGCAGGGCTTTCAAAGAAATTAAAAAGAAGTCCCGCTCATTGAGGCTAGCGGTGAACAAGAGTAAGATGAATTAGTTGGTAACTTGAGATAAACAACTCAAGATGAGTAGGGAGAATTTAGACTTCGAAGTTGTAGAAAACTTTACTTATTTAGAAATCGCTTGGAAATCAGACGACGAATTACTCTGGGCAACCGATGCTAATTTGGTTCCGTTAAGCAAATGCGAAGTAGAGTTTTATCTAGAATAACAAAAATTAAACTCTAGAAGGCGTTAATATTCCCGGTTCTACTGTATGTCTCAAAGCCATGTGGGTCATGACAGAAGAGGTCAAATCGACGTTGGGATCCTTTGAAAGAAAAATTCTCGGTTAAATCTTTGGACCTGTCAGAGAGGACAACGAGTACCGAATTCGTATAGTCAGGCATTAAATATAAACGATTGCTCTGGGCTGGTCACGGCTCGAATGAAAGCTCCGGCAAGAGTGTAAACGAAACGTAAAAGAAAAAGGAGGGGCACGTCAACTAGGACGACCGCCGCTGCTTAGGAAGGACCACCCTATGCGTAGGTTAATTACAAGCTGAAATGGCTACATATAAAAATTTGATATCTTTAAAATAGAAACATATATATATATATAGAACAGACAGATGGATGCCTTTATAGCTTATGGTCTAGCCGGGCTCCCAAGGTTTTTGAAAACCTACTGCCACTCCTTACAAGGATAAAAGTAGCATCGGTTAGCCAGAGTATTGTGCAAATAGTGTTATAGCACTTGTTATAAGGAGGCCAGATAGACAAGTTTTCTACAAGTATATATTCTTGATCAGCAATGGAAGGGAAGTCGAACCAGTTATGTCCGTCTCTCCGTCTGTCATCCGCGTGTCTTCCAGTATAAAAAACGATTATCTCGGAGACTGGTAATAAGATAAGACTTAACTTAAGGTATATTAAGATTGGGTACAGCGTATCTTGCAATCGAACATACTCGACTTCAGCGTTCTTTCTTTTGTACATTTTTCTTATGTCATCTTATTTTATTTCTAATCAAAAATTATCACATTTTGTGAACAATAAATACCGCCACCGTAACTAGCCCACTGCAATTAAAATGTCAAATCTATTGCAAAGTCCAAATACCCCGACTCCTACCAAACAGCAATAAGCTGCAGTGTGATCAAACGTTAATGTCAGACTTCGTGACACATTGACAAATACTGACGACTTGCAATAACGACCTCCAGCCAGCCAGCCAGCCAACCAGCCATCCAGCTAGCCATGCAAGTTTTCTAGGCTTTCAAAGCAGCTTAGTCGCTCCAATTCAGCACATTTCAGTAGCCAGGAAAATTGCAAAACAAGTAAAACTTTAAGTACGACGGCGGCGACTATGTAGCAGCTCAAAGCATTAAAAGATATTATCTTTAAGTCTCCTTTCCTTTTTTTTTATATTTACTCCCCACAGGGTAATTAGTAGTACCCAAGACACATTTTTATTCACTTGCTTTATGCCAGCAGCAGCCGCTGCGGGGGTAATTTGAGAGATATCCGCGTGAACTGCTGCAATTTGTTGCAGTTTCTACGTCAAGTGCAGCCAGTCATGATTTGAGCTCTTTCATCTGCGCAAAAAACTTTTATCTTTGTACAAAATGATCAAACTGATACACTTTATGTGGATCAGTGGCGTACTTTCTGATGGCTATCTGACATGCAGTGATATCTTGAAGCAATAATAAATTATTTGGTAAAATATAATAAATATTTTATGATTTTTAAATAAACTTAAACTTTAATTTTGAATTTTGAGCTGAAAACAAATTTAATTCGCTTAAAATTATATTTAAACGAATTAAGCAATTACTTAGATGGCGATTACAATAAGCTGCTATAAAACTTATAACTCTTTTGAAGATCTTCTACGCTTCTGGAGCTTCCACTTCAATAAACTTTTTTTCAATTAGCTCATCTATCAAATACGAACAACAACAACAACATTCAAGACATTATCTTGTAGATGACGATGATTATCTTGAAAATCATTATGGCCGTCACTTATACGCACCGCATGCCAAACAAATCTTTTATTAATTCAGCATTAATTGAATTCGATGCGCCAAACTCGAAAACTCGAAAACACGTTGGCAACTACACTTTTGATCAGCGACTGACTACATTAAAAATCAATTGAGCGCTCCATCAACGGCTTTCGGAATTCGATTGCTGCTTATTATTGATTTCTTAACTTGGCTGAAACCTGCTGTGCTAAGTGGACATAAGTGTTGCCAACTCATTAAGGCAACATACTAATAGAAACAATTTTTTTTTTTTTTTTGGTTTGTTTTTGTTTTGGAGTTTTATAAAAAAAAAAAAAACTACGGAAAAAAAAATCGATGAATGAATAAAAAGTTTTATGAATGAAGGAAATTTAATTTGAATTTAGATAATAAAAACAATTAAATTTAAATTGCATTTAGTTTTGGCGAAAGCCTATGAAATCCATCCATTTAAAATAAATTTGAAATTGAGCTACAACCATTTGCACGTAGCTCAATTGTTACAAAACTTTATAAAATAAATCATCTTTGGATACATGCTTCGGTATTTATCTGCTCAAATAATGAGAAAACCGTTTGAGTTGAATAGTTCAAAATTCTGTTCAAGCTTCTCAATCATTCAAAAGCATGCCAAATGTCTAGAGTAGCATGACCTTAGCTCCTGAAGTCGATGATTAGATACAGTAGTCAACGATAGTATCAAAATAAGCGAAATCGCTTCCAGTTTGGCTAAAAAAATGCTGGTATAAGAAATGCAGTGCCATACTATAACCTTTTTAAATAGACACACTTGGATAGTATATGAAAATATTTTACATAAATCCACAACTTTCTTTCATTATTATAATTATTTATTCTTTTTTTTTTAAATAAAGCCTGTCTCATTTATACGCAGCATGGAGTAGTCTGAAAACGTTGTAGCATAAAAGAAGTGATTATTCTTTGTCAATTGTTGAATTTATGAATGAATTTGAAATAACAGAAAAATATTTTTGAATGAATTTAGAATTTAATTAGCATAAATACTATTTTTATTTTTTTGAATTTCTTTTGTGTAATATGCCAAATGTTGTGTGTGTTGCGTGTGTTCCACATCGAAGTTGTTTTTAGATTTATTGAGAAGATTAGATAATCAAAATTTTCGATAAAAAAGCTTAAAGCTGGTTTTATATAATATTTTGAGCATTTAAAAGATGTTATTCAAAAGATGTAGACAAAAAAAATATGAGTGTAAATTGTGAATTAATTATGGCATTTTGAATTTATATTGCTTGAATGTTCTAATTTTTGTGGTATTCTGCCAGAATGAACCAATAATAAAAACTTTGTTATAAAAAAAAAATAAGAATTTATATATAAAATAGTAAAAATGTTTCTATGTCCGCTATGGACTTTGGAAACCGTCCAACCGATGAATCCCGAACTGGTTTCATTTAAAAGGCAAAAATGCAAGTAATATTATAGACCACTTGAAGAATGGATTCGGGTTATTCATGTAGACGACTTTCGTCTTTCCCATCCAAAAATAACAAAAAGTGTACAATCAATTGAAGAGTATTAAAGCTACGTGTATATACCAAAAACTAAATATTTTTCTGGTTCTTATTATAAATTATTAAAAGCTACTGATAATTTATATACACAATGCATATAACGTAACATTCAAATGGCGCACAATATACAAAATAAATTCGTTGTGTCAATCCTACACGAAACCATATAGAAATCTTTTGTACATTGCTTTCCAAATCCATTTTAACCTAATGGCGCCACATCAATCTAACTGCCACTGTCGTTTTGACCAAAGTGTTTTTGAATACGTTTTCATTTTTATTTTGCATATAACAACGCTTGCCAACCGCAAAAATGAATAATTATGCCGCAAATAACCAAAATAATAGAATATTTATGACTAATATTACGCGTTGAAATGAAACGCGTTTATTGAACAATTTAGTTTTCTTGGTTCAATTTCAAACCAAACAGTTTGGATTAGTTTGGCTCAAGCATTGCAGCGCATTGTGATCGTTAATACTGCCAGCCATCGTTGGCAATTTGCCAAGAAGATTAACACAAAAATTGTTGGCTAAATGTGTTCGAATTTATGATATTTAATATTTTCTTTACTTTTTCAAACTTGCAGTTTATTAGATATTTGAAAAAGCAAAATGGGAGAAATGTATCTATTGACGAGACAAGTCGTTCAAAACCTTCCAAAAAAAAAAATAAAAAGCTTACCAAATTTTGGTTTCATTAAAATAAAAATCGCTTGCCAACATAATACATGAGTAAAGCACATAAAAAGATCAAGAGCTTTAGTAGTTATATGTCTTATAAAATTGCAAACTTCCTCCGAAGTCAAATAAAAAAATACCGAGGGCGCTTAATCTCTATTTTGGCGCACATTTAAAATGGCAAAATCTGTTGTCTTAAATGCAAAACGATGCTTTTATTCTTTGCTACGTGTTGCATAATCATTACGGAACCTACACATTTGGAAATACACACAACATGCATTTTAGTACGATAAACGCCGCAAAATAATGCAATGTGAAGAGACAGACGGACAGACAGACAGACCAAAGAGCACAACATAATCGGGAGATGAAAAGAAACCACATGGGTGCATGGGCGATTACGAGCAGATTGCAGTTGTAAAAAAAAAAAAAAAAAGCCCACATGCAAAATTGGCCAAAGCAGAAGCAACAAAACATCTGCAAGAATGAGTCATTCTAAAGCTAAAAGTAAACAGATGGAAGTTCAAGTCAGTCAGTCAGTCCGTCCGTCAGTCAGTCAATGGATTTGCGTTGGTAGCGTTTAGAACAAATTATGATTGTGTAATCGACTGCGTCACAGTTGGAGTGCAATTGCATTGCATGGGAAGATGTATCTACTCCACAAACATTAACGAATGACTTGATTAAGTACTTATTTAATTTAACATTGTTAACCTTTCCGTACATATATGCCGCTTGACTCTTGACTTATTCATTAAATGAATGTCACTGGCCATAACCTTCAAACAAAATAAAAAAAGGTAAACATAGTTACCCACTCAGAGTGGGAGATTAACTTTTGTCTGACATCGTTTTTACCCTACTTTGAAGTATTTTTTGTGCAACGCTGTAAATTAAATTATGCGGTCGCGTGTCACGCAACGATTTGTGGCAGCAGTTCCGTCAAATTCATTTAATAAAATGATGAGTCAAACAAAACAAAATGAATATCTATTTTTTTGGTTCTTTTTTTCACATAAATTTCAGCGCATGCCATCAACTCAAACATTTTTACCAGACAATGTAAAAGCTACCCCCTAGTGAAGCTCTTCTATTTCCAACGTTCATGAAAGGTGTTAAAACTTTGGTCAGTCGGCTTTTTGCGCCCTCGAATTATAGCGGGATTGCGTTTTTTTTATGAGGCAGTCTACCTTCTTCCTTCTGCTACACAAATAATTGTTGTTGTTAAGCACGCAGGACACGCAATAGATTCGTTTTATGGTTAGAAAGTCCTTTATGTTCTGTAAAAAAAAAAAAAAAAGTTTTGTTGCCAGCTTTTGTTTATCTTAATGTAAAAGAAGACATACTTACTTTATGTGACTATATTGAATAGTTATAATGCTCTGAGACTATTCAGATGGAATAGTGAATTAAGTTCTACTTCGGAGGCAATCAATTTTCAATGCTATAGATTGTATATTTGCAATCTTGCTAGACCCACGACAAATTAGAAGATAATTTAATAATTTTAATTTAAAAAATAATCAGAAAAAATTCAGTGAAAGAACTTGTCACGACAAATTTCAACGCATTTAAAGTGGTCCTCCATGTTAGCCGAAAAAGTTTGAAAATAAAGAAATAGACTCATTAATCCATGAAGACCCATGACAAACCAGAACTTGCAGCTTCATTAGAAGGCGGTTTAAAATAGCTAAATTTTTCATAAAAAAATAAATCCTTTAAACTTTCGTGTAGAGCAAAAAGTCATAAACAAAAGCCAAAAATGATATTTAGTTTTTTTTTCGGTTTCTATGTTACAAGTCGAATTGTCATGCCACTTGCAACATGTTTCTGTCGCTTTTGCTGCTGTTACTGCTGCATCAATGTATTTTGCAACAATAGACAACTGTCGTTGTTTTTTTTTTTTGGTATTATGTTCTGTTTCAAAAAAATGCTTATTACAACCTCCATTTCCAAAGTTTCGACACAGTCGAAACGATTTAGATATTTTGCATTGTAAATCGGAACTAAAACAATGAAAAACAGCAAGGTTTGCAATTTATTGTTCATTAATGTGTTTTGTAGGGTCATAAAGTCTGCTCGAAAAAAAAAAAAAACTTATTTAAAAGTCAAATGCATCAATAAACGAACACAAAAAATATAATAAATAAAATCAATCCCTGCTGCTTTCCCTAATACAATAGTAATTTTGCTCAAAGCGACTCTTTGTAAATTATTAAAATTAAATTTTTTGAATGCAATGAAAAAATTTAAAAAAAAAAAAAAATTTGATTGTAAAAAAATTTTTTACTGTTGTTTAAAAAAAAAAAAACCAAAAAAAATTTTTTTCTGTCTTTTGTTTCCTTTTGTTTTTTTACTTAATTATTTTTTTTTTTTTTTTTGTCTTCCTATCAGCTGCAAAAAAATCTCTTCGATTCTTGACAATCATCACGTACACCTCTCGTTTGGCTTTAATGATTTCTGGGATTTCTCAATGTAAGATAACTCGTTGACTTGCGAACACCAAATCAGATTGTGTGTTCACAAAAAAAAAGTTGCTCTATAATGCTGTCAAAATGTTTGTGCAGGCGCTAGAAATGTTGTCCGACATGTCTACTTGCCGGTGGAGCACATTTTAGTTAATTGGCGCCAAATATGTACAAATGTGAAGACAAAGACGTCCTAAAGATTTGTGTCAATAATTTTTTTGATTTTTTTTTAGTATTTTTAAGAAATTTTTATCTTTTCATTTCATATAATGAATGAACGCCAACCAATGAGCACGTCCCAATAGAACACGTCTCAATGGATCACGAAAAAAAAAACAAACAAAAAACAAAAAATCGCGTCACATAATGTCATAATTGAAGCAAAAGTTAAAATTTTTGTTTGCCTTAAATGTTGCATTACAAATGAAATATTTTGAATTGTGAGGCACGTGCGTTTATTTGGAATTGACTAAAAATAAAAATGTTGTACAACAGAGTAAAGGGTGTATGATGACACATTTATGAATAGCGCGATATGATTTTGAAAGCTGTATGAAAATCATTTAATTTTTTTAAATACTTTCATTTAGCACAAAAAAAAACTAAATAAAAAAATTGAATAATGCTTTCATCAGAAACAAGTTCGTTGCTTAAGTCTTTCGTTCTCGCATAAGCAAAAGCTTTTATTTCAATTTTTAAATGATTAGAAATAAGAATGCATACAAGCCATATAAATTTTTTTAATGCTCATAAGAAAATTATTCAAGCGCGCGTGTCCATTTTGCAGTTAACCCACTTAACCGCTATAATCATAGCCACACTAACCCACATTACGACAGTCAGGTCAAGAAGATACATTGCAGCTGAGCTGAGTATGCTCAACAAATTCACTTCGTCGCTTTGGTATACACAACTTGTTTGCAACAAGTTCTTTAAAAAGATGCTTCATCGTCGTCGCTGTTGTTGCACCCCCATCATTTTGGAGCGGCGTGGTCATTTTGCCGTGTAAATTGCATCATAAAGATTGCAAGAGTTATACGATTTGTTGCAGTTTGTGTTGAACTGCTGCTGCTGCTGCTCAGATTACTTTGCATCGATAAAAATTTTGTTGCAATTCTGCACGAATCGAAGTTGGATGCTGTAGTTTGTATACATTTTTCTTGTTAGCAGCGCACTTCTTGTTATTTATTGCATAATTTTTGCCAAAAAAAATTGAAATAAAATGTTGGATTTTGAATAATTTTTACTGCAAAAAAAATAATCTAGATGTATTTGAATCTCTTCCGTTAATATTAATTTTGGTAAGGGTTTTTTCCATCTGGCTTTTAATTAACAAATATTTAAGCATGTCTCTAGTCCATAGTGTCCTATTTATTGTTTATTATAAATTTTAGCAGGCTCAAAGTCTAGTCAAAGAAACGTTTATATGAACTATTTTCAATGAGAAAAGTTACAACAACAAAATAAATGCAGAAAAATGGAAATGACAGCGCTGTTTTATTGCTCGCCACGAAATCTCATCAGCATTTCACTGCTATAATTCGGATTCGGAAAGCTAAGTCATGAATTATAAATCGTGACTTTTAATTTTTTTAATAAAGTAATCCATTTGTTTATAATTAGATTAGAGTTTTACATATAAGATTTGAGTTTTATAAAACCAGTAATTTACTAAGGAAGCAGTGACAGATTTGAACAACGACCTATAAGAAAAATAACTTTGTCAGATTAAATTCATCCTACTTGACCAACTCGCGAAGTATAATGTATAGCTTTCTTCTCGAACACGTGCAAATGTTAAAGACCGTAACTGTCAAGATCAGTAGCTGATATTTCGATGTTCATGCAATCAGAAAGAGACTTAAAATTTTATGATTATATCAAAATTCCTACACGGTTTGAAGTTTATTCAGGCGACTTTTATTATTGTATTTATTGTTATTGTTCATTGTCAATATTTTTTTTTTCTTGAACTCATAAAATTTTTTTTTGATTCGAACACGCAAAGGAAGATAAATTCATTTATGAGTAATATGAGCTATTTATAAGCTTTACGAGTATAAAAGTGCAGCATGCATGCATACACTTACGAATCAATTGACACAATTAGCTTTTAACATTTCAAATTGGTTGCATTATTGCTTACTTGACTTTTGTTTTGGGTGAAATCGTTGCGCATGAAAATCGATCAACAAAGGCGTTCATTAATTCGTCAATAATTTGTATGCGATCAACTCAATTCGAATTGAAAAGATTAAAATACTATAAGTATGGACTATAAGTATGTATGCAGTGAAACACTCATTGTCTTTGTACAAATGAAAAATAATACAGCATTTATAATTGGAAAATGATAAGTTCATGCAGCATTGCAGCAATCGATCAAAAAATATTAAAGCAATCGTCTGAGCGTACGATTGTTGCAAGTGTGCTGCAATGAATGTTGCATATGGCAGCATCCAAATGAAACGAACGAGTCAATTGCGTTACAGATAGAATCTAGTATATCAATTTGTATCTGTGATTGTGAGCTATACACTTATTAACTTTGTAATTTATAGACTCTTAGTCCATAAAATACAAAGGTTTTTGTTAGAACTGACGAATGACTAAAAATAACTGAATACTTATGAAAAAGTTCTTCAAGTATTCAATTCTTTTCTGTCTATTGCGAAGTGATTCATTTAAATATATTGAGTTACAAAAAGAAAAACTTCGGAACTTTATGCATGAAATATTTTAATAGTGGAAATGGTATATTTGAAAACGAATATTCAGTCAGTCAATTCGATTTCGACAGTTATGCTTTGTTTTGATTTAATTTATACCTTTTCTTGGGGCCACACTTATCAGATAAACATCCAAATTAACTATCAAGATAGAAATTTAAAATGTTTGTCTTAAAAGATTGAAGTTTGAGATAAAAGCAATTTGTTGGATAACATTTTTGCGAATGGATTGCACTAAAATGTATTCTGGCTTACTTTAGTGTTGAATAAAAACGTTTACAAGCGACTCATATGATTTTTTACAGCGAACAAAATTTTTATATTATTTATTTTTAATTGCGAGATACGTACTAGTAAAAGGCCGACTAAAGCCTCAGCTACTGTTCACTCAACTCTTTATGAATTATGTGCATTTTTTTAAACATTTTTTTATTATTATTTTTTTTTTTGTAGACCGCCTGCCACCATCTTTGCAGTGAGTCGAACCATTTTTCTTTTAGGTGCAAAAAGCGACGCAAAGTGTCTAATTGTGTTTCCATAATTTACAATGTTGCTTTGAAATTTGGTTTGTGCCGCACATCGAGCTGCACTAGCAAAAGCCTCCAACAAGTGCCAAAAACATGGAAACAATTTTTTTAAACTAGTTTCCGAGTAGTTACTTGCCCGATTTTTTATACACTGCACTAAGTTTGCAGCCTTCTATCTTATTTCCTGATAAATTTTGCTTTTACATGCGATACAAATTCGTTTGCTTGCCATCGATATTATAATTTATGATTTATGATTAACCCTTTCGTGAACTCAATTTCAAGCAGACACACTGATTACTTTGTTTGTCGCAAATACTGCATGTTCCAGAAATCGAAATAATGTTTTGCAATAATGATTCACATATTCTCAGAAACTAATTTCAAAGGCGTGTGAAGTCTTTGAAAGTGAAAATATTTTAAATTTAAAGACTTTTTGATGAATAATTATGTACAAACATTGTCGTTCAAAGCGTTTTATTTATAATTGTAGTCTCCTGGTTATCAATTTTTGGTTTATTACGCCAAATATGCAAACAGTGTCGCGATCGATATCGTACATCGCTGTTTAAATATTTTTCTAATAAATATTTACGCAGCAATTATGCAAATTAATTGAATTTCAGTCTGATGTGAATGCGCTTTGAATTTAATCTTTATTGCCATTTATCAGTCGAGCGGTCAATCGTATCGTACTATATCTGCTGGACTTTGATATCAATTTTTGTATCTACGAACAAGAACATAGCTTTATCGTTATAGTTTTTTCATATCTACATCGTTTTAAATGATTTCATTTAAAATATTTTAATGTTGTTTCAATCATTAACCATGAATTAAGTCGATCGTGTGAATATGTTTTATGCAAATGTAAAATTTTGTTAATTTTGAAAAGAATTTAATATAATTTTATTACAGAATGTGCCACAAATTATTGCACTGAACAGTCAAGTGCCTACAGTTTTTCTTGTGAGCATCATTATAAAAGTATTCCTCTTATTCACTCAAACAATCTTAAGAATATTAAGCTTTAAATGTCATGTAGTGTTTCAATTTGAGACTTTCTAGTCTTGTTTAACATTTTTCTTTTAAACTTAAAGAAATAAAATATTTTCAAATCCATTCAAACGTCAAATACTGCAAATTTCAATTATTTGTGAAACGTTGTCAGTCATGGAGTGAGCCAAGCTGTGATGTTTGGCAGCCAATAAAGGCGATTAAATTTTTTTCTGAAAATAACATTAAAAAAATTTTGATTTTTTTTTGGTAGTCGACACCTTTAACCTCAATTTTTGTGTAAATATTTTATAAATATTTTTTTTTTTTTTTGTATATATTTTGGAATAATTATGCAATGCGCTAATATCGCATAAAAATCAATAAACACGAAATGCGCAATTTTTTTTATACTTGTAAGAAATTAAAAAAAAAAAAAGTACGAGTGATGTTTTGTAAATTAGTGCATCAAAAAAAAAAAAAAGATAAGAAAGATCGCTGATTTAGAGATTGCTTGGCTGCAAGATAATCTGTAGCATACTTTATTGTATTGGATTTTCATACAAAAATTAATCTAAAATTTTGTAAGTCCAACCTATATTTTGATATTTCATTGGGACCATCAAATGCATAATTTATTCTAAATTTGAAGTAAATAGAATAAGAAACAAAGAAGTTTTTATGCTAGAACCAAATATTTTGGATTAGATTTGTGTGGCGGCTACCTCTTAAAATGGAGCTAGAGAAAGACCGTTAGTAAAGTGATCACTTGACGGGTCAGCAGAGTCTAAGTTTCAAATGAGGTGGCCCAATCTCTTATAGTATCCATGATAATCGATTTCATAAGGCAAACAGACGGACATAGCTAGATCGACTCTTCTATTGACTCTCCAATCAATACATTTGAACAAAATACCCTCTTACCCCTTGGTTTCTGGATATAAAGAATATAAAGCTTTTACACCCTAGAGCCATAGGGAAGAAGAAAACAATTTATATTCTTGATCTGAAAGATGAGTCGCTATAGCCATTTTCTGACGCATGACACAACCGAACACTATAAGTGTTAAAGCCACCAAACTTAAAACTTAGACATTACAGAGCAATTGAGAGTATTTTTTGATCAAACCTTATTTTGAAGGGAAATCCCTAAACAAATACATCCCAAAATTTGAAGTTTTTTGAACCTATGATAACTACAATAAAATATCACAATTTTTCACAGATTTTAGAACATTTCAAACAACTCTCGAATGAATAACAATAAAAATAATAATATTACTAAATATTGATGAGCGAACGAGTGTTATCCCGCTGGTTAAACAGCTAAGCTAGCTGTCTAAAAGGGTTCAGTAGGTCAGCACTATCACGTTTACTTTCGTGAAGCTAGTCAGCAAGCCAGACAGCTACACAGCGAAGCAATATCTTACAGACGCGATAGCAAACTAGTTATAGCGCAGCAGTGTAGCAGCGTAGCAGAGCGTCCCTTCGCAACTCTTATACTGAATGACCAAATTTACTAAAGTTTTCCACTTTATCCTTTGCAATTTCAGTTTCATTTGCAATTTGGTTACTATTAGACTCAAAAAGAGACTCGTGCACAAAATGAGCCATTCAAGTGTATTGAATTTGTGTATTTAACTCGTTTCTGCCGTCTAAACGTGTCTGATAATTATCTCGATGCACACTTTTGCTGATCTTGCTGGTTGGAGTTTGCTGATGCATTTGACTATAAATCTTATGCAATCAATCATGCAATTGAAATGTTGAATGAATATGAAATCAGCGTAAAAATAAATTGCTTCAGATTGTATTGAATTAAAATCAAAAAGATTGAGAAAAATTTTTTTCAAATAAATGCAAACAGTGCACATTTGAATTTGATTGAAACTAATTCGACGCCCACAGCAGCAGCCAATAAGCTGCGGTTGCCACCAACAGCGACAGCAATGCACAGAGTTGCTCGTTAGCCAAATTACCAATTGGCAAACTGCAAACTCACTTAGTTACTCAGCCTTTTATTATGCTGCATGTATGATCTCAACTGTTTGGCCTGACTTTCTGTCTTTCTGTCAAATTGCAATTCATTTCGGCACTTTATCAAGCGTTTAATTGCAACTGAAAGCAACGGTAGCTGTTGCAGACAACGTTGCTGTTGACATTGAAATTTGGTGCAGTTTAGAACCAATGGCGACAATGACTCATTGCAAATTGATTGATCATCATTCAAAATCAAAATCGTAAGAGGTTATTGTTGCACAAATCATAACTATCTGCAACATGACAACAACAACATGTTGCAACAATAGTTATGCTGTAATATTATGTGACAAAAAAAAATAATAACTTCTTTTAGATAACAATGGCTTTAATATTGGCAGCAACATAAACATAAATCACGATACGTGCAAAATTGTTTCAAAGTTGTTGCTGCTTTTAGTGGCTTCCAAACATTGAAGCTTACATTGAAGTCTAATTAGTTACTTGAAATGGAAAACATAAGCAACAGCAGCAACATATAAGAAACATGACAACAACAACATAAGACAAACATACGCGACGTGAGCTGCCAACATTATTGGCTACTGATGCATGCATGCAACAACAATCTCAAAGTAAAGTCATCCAATTTATAGCCAAATTGTAAAGTGAAGATTGTTTTTTAAATATAGCTGCTGCTAGTGCTAAACTGAAAAATTTAGTTTAATCCTCCGAACAGTATGGTAGGTGCTCAATGAAAAGAAGCTTAATACTTATACATACCATCGATCCGCAAAGTTGTATATGATACTGAGCAGCCTGTGACGTGTAAAATGTTGTTTTTAAAATATTTAAAGTTTCTTTTTGCGTTCAGTACTAATACGAATCTTGAATCAATGAATGAATTTTTTAAACAATGAAAATAAACAGTCTTCTATAACCTAAAAAAAAAAAAAAAAGAAAATCTTAGTATATGTATAGTATATACTAAGTATATTAAATTGAATCACATATATTGGAAAATTTTGACCCTAATGGGGGCCTTGAAACCGGAAAAGCCATATCTTTGGAATGAATAGACGTAGAGACTTGAAACAGGGCTCATTTAAAAGATGGTAAAAAAAACATTTTTGGCGTTCAAGGTGTTCAAGGGATTTCCGAAATTTGGACCTGGGACCCATATGTGGACCCAATATAGAATTTTTGACCAAATTTTTTTTTTGATTACAGGTGAGCACTTAGACGGAATTTTAGAAAATTTTGACCCGGGGCCTAATGGAAGCCTTGAAAAAAAGTCATATCTTTGGATTGCATTGACGTAGAGGCTTGAAACTGGGCGCATTTGTCGTGTTTAGGGAATTTTTTGAACAATTTATATTTAGCCACCAAATAGAAGCAAAAAGAAACGCGAGCAAAGCCGCGGGTACATGCTAGTATTAAATAAATCAAAACTTAGTTAATTCAAAATGGAAAAATCAGATCATTTAATTTCAAATCATTGCCGTACCACATTGCGTGTTAAATGCTTAATAGCTGCCAATTATTTGCGATTTGTGCTTTAATAATTGACATTTGGGTGCTCACTCATATAGCTACTTAAATCAGTACTATCAACGCCATCCCCAATGCTGACAGACGCATGCTGTGTGGGTGTCGTCACCGAAAATTACTATCAAGATGTCTGATGAATATTTGTCTGTAAATTGTGTCTCACATTGCAACTCATAATAATTGTCTATTTGATAACAAATAATCGTAAAAAAAAAACTAAATATTCGTAAAAATTAAATAAAACATGTGTACTGGATTTTATTTCTCTTGTTCAATTATTTGCAAAAATAGTATGAATTTTATTTTTTGGATATTTTTGTTAAAATACGATGAATTTCTGTATCTATCCCACTTAGAGGTATGGAAAATAATTTACGTCCTATTCTCATACCTACATAATCTATACACAAAATATCATAAAAATCGGTCAAGCCTTTTCGGAGAAGAATGGTACGAACACTCTGATACGATATATAACCGTAGTAATCGGTTCCAGACTGCCGGCAGCTGAATAAACGGAGTGATGTAGTTCAAGAATATGTATACCATACTTTGAGTGCAGGGTACAATCAGAGTTATGAACAACTTTTGCTTGTAAGCCTTGCACAAAAGTTCGAACAGTTTTAAATTCATTTTTTTCCATGTAGACCAAATGTCTTTATGAAATTTATATAAGTGAGCTGTTGAATCGTTTCGTTAAGTCTGTCTATAAGCGCCTTTTATTTTTTTTTCAATTGACACAGAACAATAATATTTATTGAAAATTTTTAATTTATTGTGTGTGTTAAATGTCACACGGACAAAAAGTGACATGAAATATGTCAAATTGTTTGACATGTTGTGGCGAAAAAGAAAAAAAATTAAATAAAATTATGAAAAATTATAAATTAACTTTTGGGAAAACAAAGTTTTTATACCATTCGAAATTATTATTTAGCTGTAATTTTCTATTTTGAATTGCAGATTCTTTTAACGGTCCTCAATTGACAACAACCTGATTCGAACAATTTTTTGAAGGGCGTAACCGAATACGAAAGTAAAAAAAATCCAAAATAAATAATAAACAAACTCCCACAATTCAATTGCTTTGGCACAAGCGCAGTACGTGAATTGCTCACAAGAAGATTCGTCTTAAAATACAGAATTCTACAAAGAGAACATATGGCCAAAGTCCTCAATACATGAATTTGGCAAGTGCACTGCATGCATGCGATGCGATGCGACCGAATGAATGGTTTTGAGTATCTAAAAATCGGCACGCCTTCACGTCGAGGAACGCTAGAACGCCTTGCGATTGTACGTTGATTGTTTTATTATGATGAAGTTAAATTATTGTAATCCAGACAATCGCAATCATTGTCGACGACATCATAGTCAGCATCAGCATCATTTTCATCTTTAAGTCAACATCGCCATTATCTCTGGTTTTGTTTGAACAGCAAAAGGGGGGCTGAGTGGCACGATTTGATTGGCGCTTCGTGCAAATTGTGCGAATGAAGGCGGATATCCTTTTGCTAAAAAAAAAAAAAAACAAACGAACATTTTTAGATTACTATCGTAGTGGCATCGGGCACAAAAAATGCAACAGAAGTATGCCTTATGTTCGGTATTGTCTTCATCATCTGTGTTTCCATGTCCAAGATAATTCGGGGTTACATGCGTATTTAATATGCGACTTTTTACAGGTAAATGGTGAGAAATAATTTACGCTTAGGCGTAGGCGTTGACTCTGATCGTAATAAGTTCTGCGCCACTAAAATATGTTCTAAAAAAATTAAATTGAAAGAAATAATTTTTATGCATTTCCTGTTGAATTCGGAGTTTTAAGATTGATTTGGACGCAATTAATGATCAAAAATTTGATAAAAAAAATGTATTTTGTTAAAGGAAACGACTCAAAACTCTAAAATTTTTTACAACTTATGTATTTTTGGTTTTACCAGGCTGGGACAGTTGGACGGACAGCGTTAATCCAAAATGTACATATAAAATTTTATAGAGTGTCCCAAACGACATCCTCTGCCTGTTGCAAACAGTTGCTCAAACTTAATAAACCTTATTACTCAAGGTATATTATTTTAAAGTACCTATTTATTTTACATTAGCCTTGAACCCATTGTTTATGCACTGAAAATATGCTCAATGCAGCAAATTGTCAAATTTCGAAAAAAAAAAAATTTGTCATACGAGTCGATGACAAAGTCTTTTCTGATATCGCTGCTACTGCTCCAACTTGAATTCTCCGACGCCAAAAATACTGGCAAATAAATTTTTTGTGTGGTATTTCTGTCACTTGACGCTGAATTATTTTCACGCCTTTTTACAAATGTTTCCATGCGAATTTATTGTTACGACAACGACGACGATCACTGGCGCAGTGAGCCAACTTTTTTGACTTGTATGCAGATTTGTTCATAACTTTGACAATCTCAAAGCTAATATTTGCAAACTTCGTTAGACACACTCAAATGAATTTGATATGCCTTAAATGGCTGTCGTTGCGCCTTGAAATGTGCCTAAGACTGTGGGTGAACAAAAAAAGAAAATGAAAACAAAATTTTACAAAAATATTAAAAAAGTTTGTCTTGGGATGGAGCGGCAAGATAGCTACAAACTGTATTACCGTTTTCATATTGGAAGAACTAATCGATTAAGGATCTCAAATGAATAGGAATGTATGAAAAAATTTATTAAAGGATTAAGGAAATAATTCTTCGCTTAATCGTGCTATTCTTATGGATAGTGAAAAAAAATTCGAATTATTGATTAACTGATTAACTGATTAATTGATTAAATGATTAATTGATTTTCCGATTAATCAATTAGCAGATTAACTGATTGGTCGATTAACTGATTTATCGCTGAACTGGTTTAATCTATAAACTCATAAATCTATTAACTAAATAATTGATTATCCGATTAATTTATTAAACTGGACTAATTAACTGATTAATCGATTAATAAGTTAACCTGATTAATTGATAAACTGATTAATCGATTAGCTAATTAACCGACTAAGCGATTAATAGAATAACTGATTAATCGATAAACTGATTAACCGATTAACCGAGTAATCGAATAACTGATTAATCGATAAACCGATTAATCGATTAACAGATTAATCAAATAACCGATTACAAAAGTAGCCGTTTAATACTTATTTTCGATTAATCGTGAAACCATTCCACATACATAATAGGAATAATTCAAAGCGTCAGGTAAGTTCGGGAGCACAAATTTTGCAGCAATTTAAGCTAATTCGACTACTTTAAAAATATTTCACTACACCCCAATCTCTTAAGAGTGTAAGTGCAATAATACATTAGTCAGTCAGTCAGTCAGTCCGACTATTTGCTTGACTATTTGTCTGTCTACCCAATGCATTTGGCATAAGAGTTGCATTGCGCTGCGTTCGCTTGGCAAGTGTTGTGTACAAGTTGACAGTCAACCACAAAAAGAGTTTTATCAGCGATTATGACAAACATGAGCAAAAGGAGTTCATATGTAGACCCGGTCAAGATAAACGTAATAGTTGCGACATGTCTACGTGCTGCAATTTCTTAAGCAGCAAGTGTGGGAACCGATGTTTTGACTTCATGCAAAAGGAAGTAAACGGATCGATCAACTCTAAACAAACGAAAATCACTACAAAATCTTAAAGTTGCATAAAATTTGTTGAAGTTTATTTTCATCTAAAATGTTTCCGAAGTTTTTATCGACCATTGACAATAGTAACAGCAATTTGCACAAGAATTATTCCAGCAAAAAAAAAATAGATGCAAAGAATTACGATCACAAAATGCTTTCAATCGATAGACAATCAATTGTTTGCTGACTTTCACAAGAAATCATATAAATCGCAAATACAATAAAAGCTATGAAAGACCAAACGTTGCCGGCTGCAACAACAAAAACAAATGCAAATAATTTTCAGCCAAAAGCAAATTGTTTCATCAGATTCTTCTTTTATTTGAACGCTGTGTGAAGTTAAAATCTAAGTTGAAATCTTCGTTGGTAGAGGATGAGCCATATAAATAGCCTTACTGTGCTGTGTCCTCCAGAACTGTATACGAAAGAGTGTAGCTGTTAAATAGCCTCTAACTCTCAGTAAAGATTATAAGAGATTGCTTTTTATGATATTTCAGTGAATATTGCATTGAAATTGTTCAGCATTGCATGTACAAATGTTGCATATTATTTGCTATAAATTGCGCTTTCTAATAAGATATACAAAAATTAATGTTCTAAGATATTTTTATTTTGTTATCAAATTTGTTTAAAGTATTTGTAGATATGTGGTACATATATATAATACATGGCAACCATAGTCAATTGTTTATGGTTTTATCTTAAAACCAAATGGAAATCGTAATTTTTCAAGAAAATTTCAAATTTTAGCATAAGTTTGTATGGGAGCTATATGTATGCTGTTGTGGTTCTATATGAATAAAACTCATAAAATTTACTGTGTTTAATTTGAAAACAATGCTTCTTCTATTAATAAGAATTAAGTATTGTTAAGAATAAAAGTCAAATTTAACTTACCCAAAAATATTAACTGTTGTTTGTTCATTCTGGTTTATATTCACTGAAATAATAAGAAAACAAAATAAAATTTATTCATTAAATAATAAAATTCGTGAAATGTGGGGTTAAGTTAGCCACTTGAATAGCTCAAAACAGAAGATATAGTCAAGAAAGGTTTACAGCCAAAACGGTTCTGGGTTCTCAAAAATATATTGCCAAGTATTTTGGGCCGTAGTTTCCAAAAACATTTTTCTTAGCATTGTTCTGGAGATATCTAAAAAACCTGTTTTTGGACTTTTGGATGATTGAACTGTACATCATTTGAAAGGTAATTAGTTCTTCAACCGGACAATATGCTACTTGTGAATATCAATTGAAGACTTTTGGTAAAAAAGCGTTGAGACACAAAAATATGTAATTTTCAAGCCTATTTGAAAATTTTCATATTTCCATTCTTTTTTTTTTTGAAAAAATTTAAAATAAGTTATTTTTAAAATTTCTAAACTAATGGTACTTCATTATAAAAACATAAAGCCTGAGATTGTCCAAATCGATCCAAAAGTATGAAAGTTATAGAGTAATATATAAAAGAATTTTTTATTTGATTTATATAAGGGGGTACCTCTATAAAAATCAAAAAAAACAATTTATTTTTTGAATACAAATTGTCGCAGTTTTAGTTAGAATCGATCCATATTTTCCTGAGGATCCGATGCTACCCTAAAATTAGCTATTTTCAACTAAAAATTTTCGATTTTTTGTAGGGATTTCCCCTTATGTTAAAAAATCAAAAAAAAAATTTTTGTCTGATAATTTCGAACTATCCATTCTCTAGATATATTGGCCCAAAAAAGAAAGTTTTTGAAAATATCACATGAATGTTCCTTAGGAAAATTTTTTGGGTCATTTTTTGGTATCTACGGCCCAAAATTTATGGAAATACATCCATTTTTTTTTCATCTGACTTTGAATTTGTTTTTCGCAAATTTTAATTTGTGTAAAAATGACACTTATCACTTTCAGACAAATAAGCACATTAAAGCAAGAAAATGTTTTCCATGTTGTTTATTCCACATTAAAAAAAAATAATTGGAAATCGGTGTTATGCTTTCTTTAATATGCCATAAACTGATTGCAAAGTGTATATAAAAAATAGTCTGTATAAGCAAAATGTGTCTTAGTGTCTTAACTCTGGAATGTGTTTTTGTGAATCTTGCGCAGCGATAAACTTTTTCTTTACAGCAACTAGGAAAACTATGAAAAATATTTCGCCAAATGGAATTTCATTTCATTTGCGCACAACGGCATAAAACGGATAATCCAACAGCGGCTGCGTAGCTTAATTTAAAACTACTTCGCTGCATGCGGACGGACATTGTAAAAAAAAAAAAAAAACACTTGTCTTGAAAGCACGTTCACACACACTCATCACATAAATTATGACACAAACGCAACGTTGCGATGCGATGCACAGAAAAGATGCACATTTATGAATGAAATAACTTGCCGGACTTGTTTTTGTAATGAATGAAAAGAAAATTTTTTTCTTTTTGTTTGTGAAAAAAAATGGGAAATATTTAATTGGAAAATATGCACATACGCGAATGAAAATTTTTTCGCGTATTTTGATATATTTATTTGGCGTTTAATTTGGTTTTCAAAATTTCTTGTCTTGCAGTTTTCCCATGGTTACTCATATGCCATGTTTTGTCAGGCAGCAAGACACAACAGCTTTAACCTTTTAATGCACCCGCATTAAGCGACAAAGACGACAATGATTCTTGTAACGCTGTGCAGTGACAAAACTAGTTGCCTCTCTGTCTGTCTGTCTGTCCGTCCGTCCGTCTGTCTGTTTATTGTCATAAATGTTACTATACACAATAAGCTCATGTATAGCCGAGATATATCTTTGCTTGCTTTTTTGCTTAGTTGGTGGCGGAAATTTGCATAGCTGTGCATATACAAACTAAAAGAAAAAAAATTACTATCTTACAAGTCGGCTTTTCTATGTCAGCTCTGTGCTTCTCCCAATGTTCTGCAGAGAAATCCAAAAATGGCATATGACAAATGTCTGTGCAACGCTTAACATTAATGGCTGTTGGCAGGCATGGCAAACTTAATAGAACATCTGAATTATTGTGCCATGCTGAAGTTTTTTAGATACTAAGACTAGAAAAGAAATATGAATGCTTTAGGAAGAGTTTAGTTTTTTGAGCATTGCCTAATTAAATGCCTTTGGAATTTGGTAGAAGACATTATTGGGCATCGAAACTAAATAAATTCGATGATACTGACAAAAAATAATTGGAACTCAATAATATTTGTTTAATTGGACAAACGCTTTTAAATTATTGCTTCTTTTTGTAACTCGGGCTTTTTATAGTTCAAAGTTGTCAATGCTAACGATTTAGGTCTGAAACATAATAATTTCTAGTAACATTAAATATAAAATAATAAAAAATGTTTCTATGTCCGCTATGAACGTTGAAACCATAAAACCGATGAGCCCCAAATCGGTTTCATTTGAAAAGCAACAATGCAAGTAAATATAAAATTCCATAAATATACACTAAATAATGCATAAGGCACATTCGGTTCACTAAAGAAAGTCGATTTTCTATTTATCGCATACAAAATGTTACGCTTTTTTATAAGTTTTGTATTATAAATTGCAGCGTCCCCAACCCCAACCTTTTTTTTTTTCCCCTATAAAAAAAAATAGGAAAATGTCATCGAAAAGAACTGCAATTGCACAATAAACAGCAGATACGAAACGGAAAAGTGCAGACAGAGCAGCCGAAACGGGTATCCGGTAGTCCAGTAAAGAGGCAAAATATTTGACCAACCTTCCTTCTTAAGGTCCTAAAGTAGGGCTCTATTTAAAAAAAATTCAAACAACATAATTCGTTTTGTTAATAAAAAAAAATTGTGGAGGGAGTATATGGCTGCCATACTCACATTGATCTTCTTTGGGGCATTTTTTATGCTTTTACTTGGTGTCTAGATTCACCCCGTTCAACACTTTTATATGGTTGAGTATGAACAATCAAGGTACTCAAGGCACGTATAACTTATTTTAATTATTTTCTGCTTTCTTTAAATCAAATTAAAGCTTGCTAAATTTTATAAAAATAATGAATTTATTGCTTTAAACTAAATAAGAAGCATGACATCCAAATTCAATGCACATAACCTTGTGCTAAACAAATAAGCAGTTCAGTTGGTAAAACAATGAATTTGTAGTAAAAAAAACTAAACAACCTTTAATTTATTATGTCTGCAATGAATAAAATTAACAAAAAAATTTTTAGGCAAAAAATCATTGTAATTGTTTTTGCTAAAACTACAACTGCAACAATCCCTACACTTATACAAATTAACTCAAGCAATCATTATCAGTTCAACACATTCTAGGTGCAATCAAAAAAATTAACATAATCAAAAGTTAAGCAACTATTTCATTTGTGGTAACTTTTAAAGCAACTCTCGTTTATTAGATTGTGCTTAGGTGATATTTCGATGATTCTAAACCTTTTCGGCTAAGCAATTTTCCACATGATTATTGGCTTGGTTGCCGCAAGAGACGGGAATCAAGGTCTTGCGTTTGCTGCTGTCGCTATAGTTCGAGCAATATTGCTACTGTTTTTTTTTTTTTTTTTTTTGTTGCTACTTTAATAGTATTCCTCGGTTGCAATATTTTAGTAACAAAACCATCCATGTGCTTGCTCAGTTTTCTATGTACTTTCAATTATTTTAAGCGACCCTGACTTAATTCTTGTTATTTTTTTTTCGAGTTTTTTCTTCAATTAAGTCGAGTCTGAGTTTACGAAAACTAAGCTGCTTGATTTTGATTCTTTTATTTTGTGCTTAAATTATAAATAAAAAAATAAATTTTAATGCTATGTTTCCATAGATTGTATAAATCTGGGCTAAGATTAAGAGCAGCACAAATGTCTGTCCGCACAAATATATGCTGAGTAAGCATGCAAACACTTCAAATTAATCTACTAATTTATTTTTATTTTTTTTTTGGCGTTAACCCATTTTGAGAGTGCTTCAAGAGATTAACATGATCATAGATATTTTTTTTTGTTCACGACAGATTCTTGTTATAAAAGTCATTTAAAGTCTGAAGTGATTTGAAGTGTTGGCACTCACAAAAAAGCAGACGCTCCATGATATACTTCGTTGTTCGGCATTATTGTCAGCGGGTAACTATTCTGTTCTACGCTGATATTGATGATATTGACTGCACTGTTGCGTTTGGGCACGTGCTAAATGTCAAAATTTTAATGTAATACCACCACCTGCCGTTTATATGCTCCATATGTAACTCTCCGTGCATTTAGTTAATTCTACATTTTAGATACAAAGCATTGCCACATGTGGGGCATATTTATGTCGATATACAGAAAAAAACAATGAAACCTTTGAAATTTTGAGGCTTTTAAATTGAGTTTAAAACAATCTTCAAAGAAATTAATAATTTATGTTAATTAATTTATACTACATATTTTTTTGTATAGTCTCATAAATTCACGATGGAGTTTGTAATCAATTCATGGAAGCATAAACATGACTCCACGCGTACTTGTATGTAGTACGATGAGAAGCGTCCAAATACATATATATCTAAAAATCTATAAATCTAAATGTATAAATATGATATCTATTAACATATATAAAATAGTCAAAATGTTTCTATGTCCGCTATGGACGTTGGAACCATCCACTCGATGAGTTCCAAACTAGTTTCATTTGAAAGGCAACAATACAAGTGAATTAAAATTACACTTTATTATATACTTTATTATACTAGCCCAAACATTTTAATGGAATCGCTGAAATAAAAAAAAAAAAAAAAAAAAAAAAAATAAAAAAAACAGCTGTTTGCAGCGCTCTCCAAGGCAACTTGTTTGGTATTTTTAGTATGTTTTAATGTTCATACAAATTCTCTCAAATATTGGGTAGATTTGTGTGGACCAATGTTTTCATTAGAATATTTTATTGAGATCATCATAGATACAGTTTATACCAATTGTGCTGTTTCTACATAAAGAAGGTTTGTTTGGGAACTACCCAATCTTTAAAATAGAAATAAAAAATAATTTTATACAAGGTATTTCACTAGGGTTCTTGCAAATCTAAGCATCAAGTCGTATGACCTTATCTCTTATAGTTTCCGAAACCTGTTTACAGACGGCTTTCAAAAAAACTCACTCACATAAAGCAAAATTGAGTTTTTAAAATAAAAACGATTTTGACTCAATTCTCTTCGATGAATCCATTCACTAAAACTCATTTTAATGCTGGCATTAAAAAAAGATCAACATTTATCTCAATTGGCAACGCTCAATCTAACTTTGAGTGAATAGTGCTCAGTATTTGAGTAAAAAGTTGAGCTCTAAATGTATCAACTCATGAAAAAATTTTAACAAAATAACCAGAGTAAGTATAAGAGTCAAAATTAAATAGAAAATGTATAAAAGAGCATTCGAGCGCAAATTGAGCGCTTTATTCTGTTTCACTGGATTAAAAACTGAGAAAAAGTCTTATAAATTGTTATGAGATGAGGGTGGAAATGTGCCTTAGATAACCTCAGAGTGAGTTCCTAATGCTTCGTGGTTTTTTGTGCTAAATTTTTGCTTAAGAAATCATTAAAAACTTGAGAAAAAGGTTGTCAGATAAAGAAATTAATTCAATTTTGTAAATTCAAAGATTTAAATAAAAATTGCAACCCATTATAATCATCATTTTAGAAAATATTTAGTTAACTTTCGTTTTCATTGGCATTTGTTTCGCTAAAAAATATTTGTGCCACAGTTAAACAATTTGCAGACAAAAGATACTTTTAGGATGATCGCAGATAATGCAAAAAAATCTCATTAAAATTTCGTTTATTATCTTTTTAAGTATTACAATAAATCAAACGATTATGAAACAAAAAAAGTAGATCACACTGTGGGAGCTCCCACCAATTACACGCAAATTTTATTTCTTTTAAAAAAATTTTGAACGAAAGCGAAATTTTGGCGCAAATTATTTAAGGCATTCAACGAACATAAAACTAGTAAAAATGAACAAATCAATTCGAGGTCAACAATTATGCCAATAATAAGCTCAAAGACGAAGATGAAAAGAGTTGTGAAAGTGTTCAAATGATCAGTTGGGTAGTTTTTCAGAAGCAAACACGTGCGTCTTCAAAGTGAAGTAATAAAATTTAGTTTTGATTTAATAGCGTACAACTCAACTCTGGCTATCTTTCGTTCCAGTTGAATTCGAATGCGCCAATAAAAATATAAAAGTATAAAACTTTTAATGTATTTTGTAAAACAATAAACCAATTTAATAATTTAAATTTTTTTTTAGTTTCAATTTCCTGCCTGTTGCTTTTATAACTTTTTCAATTGCAGCGCTTTCTAACTAAATTATACGCAATTTTAATACAAATTAATTACCCGCAAATCCTGCTGCGACCCTTTTCATGTTTGAACATTGAATTCTATTTTAAAAAAATAATTTTTCTTAAATTTTTTCACTAAAAAACATGTTGCCATGAAATACTAAAATTTTTTGATGTCAAGCTTCATCGCACTTGATGCGCGGTACGAATTGCTCAGCGAATATTTTACGCTTCATAGGAAATTAGCTTGAACCGTTCTACATATTTCCTGCTTGTTGCCGGATTAAAAAATGAAGGGGTTGTAGACATTTGTTAAAGATTTTACAGGTTTAGAATTGTGAGCTATATCATATGTGTGTGTGTGTGTATGTTACAGGATATGTGTGATCCTGTGCATGAAAATTTTTATTTAGGTTTGTCTTTTTAAAATGCTATGAAAGGCTTGTATGCTTTTCACACTAATCGAAATGGGTAAGAACTCTGATATTAAGCAATTCACTCAATTCGTCAATTTACCCTTGTGGCATTTAGTAGAGCGTGTAATTTATATGCTATGAGCTGTTGTTAGCTGGATTGAGTTTAAAATTTAATATAGTTTTTCACATAAAATTTTAGATCTTCTCTTAAAATTATAAGTAGGTCTTAGAATAGGACGTAAACTATTTTTCATATTTCTAAGTGAAGCGGTAGTCTTGGGCCCCATAGAGTCTATCATAAAATCATCGAATATTTTCGAAACAAAGTTCCAAATTTGCTGGCTATATCTTATCTGAGAACTGACAATCGGATGAACAAATGGAGACCGGACGGTTGAAGAAAAAGAAAAGTATATGGTTACAGCCTTTCGTCTCCTTTCGATGTTTATAAAGAAAATATGTGCTCTTCCAAGACTCCTTCCCTCTGCTACATACATTTTAGACACTCTTTAGACATTTAAATTTTTTTTATTAAAAAAAAAGGAAATATATTAATTGTAATACACTTTCTATGCTTACTGCTGACCATGTTAATTTCAATTTAATTTCAAATGCTGCTGCTGCATTACAAGATAAACGTGACTGCTCCTTCTACTTTATGCAGCAATATAGTCATCGACAAAAACTAAAAAAAAAGTTACAGACTATGTCGATGTCTCTCTCTGTGGATCCTACTTTAAATCACTTGTTGCCAGCTCAAATTACAACCTGCTTTTGCTCCACTGACATCGTTTCTTTGCAGTCATTGCTCCAAACTCTGTTTTATAGCTTTGGGCAGTTAAATATTGTCGACTAATCTGCTTTTTTTTTAGTTTTTTTCTTCATTATAAATCGTACATGACCTCGTGATTTATGCGCCTACTTTGGATGCCGCATAAAAATAATTTTTATTATTGTGATTTTGTGAGTTTCAATTTGTATTTTTTTTATTGCAGATTTCTGGCATTTTGATAAGAAACAAAAACCAAAAAAATAAATGTATATATTTCATATAATAAAATGTTTACAGTTTTAAACAAAAAAAAACCTTAAAGTTACGAGACAAAGCATTAAATTCAATTTTAATTTCACTACACCCATTTAAGTTTCTCTCTCTGATTTAATCGCAGACGAACCATCACGCTTAAGTGGCATGCCTCACGCAGTGCTCTTAATTCTTTAAGTATTTTAGTATTTGTTCGTTCGATTTGTTTTAACTACTGTTTCTGATTAAAACTAATTAAGTAAGGCACATATTATTCGGTTTCTACAACTTAATTTGTATTTATTATGTTTGTTTATGTGGGTTCTTCCGAGCTGTTGTAGCAGCGGCATCAGAAGTTTTGTTTGCAATTAAATCAACAACCGCGTGAAAAGTTATTACAAAAATCAATTACTAGCACCTTCAAATATTGTTGTTAGCTGTTTGCAGCTGTTGCCGTTGCAGAGACAAATAAGGCATATCTGCGTGGTTGCTGTTACATAATTAAGTTAAGCATAAATATGAAATATGCCTGAGAATCTTTTTTGAAACAATATGCAATCTAAAGTTTATGAGAAATGCAGGCAACCACTCCTAGTGCCAATGTAGCTGCCGAATAAGGTAAATAGTATCTAGAATGCGTGGGATGCCATTGAGCCAAACAGTGAGCAAAATAAACCAATTTCTCACGGCTGATATAATAGTAACATCAAAGATTTTATTGAGCAGAAGCGTTTAGCAATTATACAACACTCAACTTGACCAGGACATTTTAGATACAAACAAGAATTTGTATAGCTCGAACTCTAGAAGAATTTTGACAGAAGTTTCTTTATTATACCCGTTACACATGAAATGACTCGATCTACCCATGTCAGTCTGTCTGTCTGTTGGGAGCTGATTAATTCGCTCAGCTTTAAAGATATTTAGCTGTAACTCGAAACTTAAGCTTCTCTCAGTCCTAGGCTGTTTGTATGCTAAATTCAGAATGCCACGCCCACTCTGACGTATAGCTCCCATACAAATTTACCCCTCATTTTCGAATTTTCTATAAAAAAAGGTATTTTTTTGCATATATTCACTTTAAACTGGGTAAAAACACACCTAATATCATCCACTGATATGATACGGATCGGGCCATTATAAAGTATAACCCTATACAAACTTATCTCTAGAAAAAAAATTTTATATCTGCTATTTTAGGTTATTATTTGATAACAAAATTTGTGTATAAACTTGAGTTGTGCCAGACCATTTATTCCCATCCTTCCCACATCGATGTTATATTCAAGCCACTGATGATCACACACATATCTCTTTAAAAATACGTGTGATGGTATTTCAGTTTCGGTTCCACCAAAGATAAAGTTTTTCCTTGTTTTTTTTTTCATCAACATTTTTTAGAACATTTTGCAAATTGTTTAAATATTATTCATGCCATAAATATTCCACGAATTCATTTAAGCTAATTGCTTTTGATAAATTCATTGCTTTCATATAATCCGCTTAAGTATTTTTTATGATTTTTAAATGAACTAAATAATTCCTTTGAATTTAAAATGGAAATTATTTCGCAAAAATATTTGCAAAATAAATTTGACAATCTATTAGTAAACTAAGCTAATGATTTAAGGTCAAATAATATTGCTGCTTCAAAAAAAAAAAAGAAGCAATAAAAAAACCTACATTCTCCATACTTAATGAACTATGTATGCTAATTAGACCATTAATCAAATACGAATTGTTTATGGTAAATGTTTTTTTTTTTTTTATTATTTACTGCATCCCAGAGATTATCTTGAAAATCATCAAGCAAAGCATCAAATCATTATGATCATCACTAATACGCAACGCGTGTCAATTAATTCGATTTTTAACTAAATTAGATCGGTTCGACTTCTGTCCAAGACTGTCCATTCTTGAATCATATACATTCCGCATACAGATGTGGAATGCAAGATACAACGTTCTCATAATATTTTGGTTAAATTTTGTTAGAAAACTTTTAAACTAAAATTTATAAAATAAAAAAAAAAAAAAAACATTTAATAAAATGTGTTTTAAAAAATCTCAAAAGCGTGTCTATAAGTTTTTCCAAATAAAAACCATTTGAGAATTATAACTTGAAAAGCTGAAAAGTATCTGCAAAAAAAAACATCTTGCTAATAGGGTAACTTCAAAATCTAACGAATCCGATTGCATGTCCAGCGTACATATCAACGATACTTATGTTGCATGCCACACACTTCAGCATAAAACACGTGCCACATTCAAAAAAAAAAAAAAAAAATATGAATAAACAAAACGCTTCATTATTTTTATGAAAAAAAAAATATATTGAATTGATGATGCCTAAAAACGCCCTCGCATTAATTTGAGAACGTAGACAGCAGACTGACCATCAATTTAACACCTTTTATAGGCGATGAGAAAAGGGAAAATATGTATTCGATAGGGTAGTTTTTTTTCACTGATGATAATATTACAGATGTTGACTTTTGCTAGAATTTATGTGTAAAAAATAGTTCAAAATGTTAAAAAAATTAAAAAAAAAATATATATTTTGTATTCTTGACGCATCACTTTTTCATGAAATGAATGTATTTAGCGGGTCTTCTGCCACAAATCGTTGCAAGGCACGCGACCGCATAATTTAATTTTCCGCAGACACTGAATAAACGCGTCTAAATGGGGTTAAAAAGCTAAAAAAAACAATATGTTGTAATATAGTCCTTGTTGGCAGGACATGCGTGTGACATATGGTTAATGAATACATTTAGAGTTGAAGTTATTTTCTTTTCGGTGGTGCTTAAAATTTTAACTTTATTCTTTCACATTGTAATCATGTGAATGACTCGCTATAATATTTTATAATTGAATAATGATCTTCACTGACTCATTGGGTAAACCTGTACACACACACTAAACAGCTGCTCTCTCATCCTGAACACAACAAACACAAAAGTTTTGAATGGGATGGGTGGAACTTCAAATCATAGCCATCATCGAGTCTCAATATACTCAATCGTTGCACATATTTAACGCTGCCAAAATGGCATCAAATAAAAAAAAAGAAAATATGATAAATCTTTGTATAAGGCACCATTTATGTAGATCCATATTTAGTAAAGTAAAGTTTAGTTATATTTTGACAACACATCGACAAGCAGGCGGCAGTTATTAGACATTTTAAATGTGATTTCCGTTGACGATGTCTGCACACCCACATCGCCTATCATCGCGCATGGCTTTGACGGCAACAATGATGGCGTTGACAGTTGAGCTTTGGTAGTAGCACTGCACAAGCAAGTTTTCAACTACCAATTATTGGGAACAAATCACAAATAATTGACACGAATGACAGCAGCAGCATCGATATTTGATATAATTGAAATTGAAATTGAATAAATATGTATTCTATAAATGATCTGTACTATTATTAAATTATTATATAATTAGTGCATATATATATAATTTGTGCATCTAGTTTGAAGTTAAATGAAAAATATAAGAATAAATATACTCAAAACTATTAATTTTCAAAACTACTGCCGAGAAGAAAAACGAAAATTTAACAACCTGTTTAATTAAAATTCGCTATTAACTAAAAATTTACTTAAAGGATGAATAAGACAAAGACACACTCAATTACAAGGAAAATGAAAAATTATATAAACTTTCTTTGAATTTTTTTAACATTTTTCTTTTGTTTTTGCTTAGGTTTAAACACGAAAAGCAGACAATAGCGAACCAAATCATCACGAAATGATCGTAAATGAGGGTTAAAGTTGAATTTTGTGCAATGTGGCAAGAAAATACAAGTTTAGTTGCTAAGCTGGAAAAACTTAGCTCTAATAAGAAATAATAAAAATAAAAAAAATAAATGTTACATTCCTTGTAAATAACTGTTTTTTGAGTAAAAATATAAATTAAATACATAAAAAAATAGTTTTCAATATCCCGAAATAGTCGGAACATAACCTCTTTCCAGCCATGGTACATAACAGACTTAGTATTGCTCACTCCAGGCGAGCTACTATGCAACTGAAGCTAGATGTTGCTAAGCTTAAATCAAAGCAAAGCGCCGATGCTTAAAGAGACCGCTCTGGAATCCAACTTTATACACGAACAGTGGAACCTTATCTCCAACTCGATCAGAGTTTATTGACTGTGCTAAACCTCAGAAGCAATCATAATACGATGAGGAAGAGAAGAGTACCGCACGATGTAGAACTCTGCAAGCGGGAGCAACACGAGCTGTTGTTGAGCGATGTGGGGAAAAACGGAGAGAAGAAAAACACTTTCTCAAACGCAAGGATGGGGAACTAGAAAACCATAAAGAACTTTAAGATAATGTGCAACAAAAATTATATTAAAAGATCCCGCATTAGACTTAAGGTTATAAGTCCAGAGTCTTTTATGCAATGAGGAACATGGTGACAGATATTCAGGAATCCCTGAGATTATGTAGAAACCACTTCTCCAGACCACTTGAACTGGACCCCCAGTCTAGTGAATATATGCCCAGCGTTTGGAACATAGTTGTCCTTTGCGCAATTTTTTAAGAAATCTGCACAAACTGCCAAGGAATAATTGTCCATTCAATTGCATATAAATTTCTGTGCACCATAGTGACCCATATGTAGGAGTTGTAGTTGGACAGTACCATTATTCGCATATACTAGGCTTGTCACACGTTATCGAATGTTGATGGAATATTATTTTTTTAAATTTTTGCATAAACAGGACAATATATTTTTTCCCCCTTTTTTCATGAAATGTGTGTATGTATTTGTCTTTCTATAAAATCTTCCAATTTATATTAGAAAACAAAAATCTTGTTTAAAAATATTTAAGCGGATTAAACCAAAGCAAACAATTTATCAAAAGCAATTAGCTTAAATGAAACAAATATTTCGTGGAATCTTTCTGATTTTGTTTGCATTTATCGTATTTTTTTTTTATCGCATGACAAATATCCCAAAAAAAAAATGTGGAAAATTTATTTAATTAATAATTTAAATATGAACATTTTGCTCTTGAAATGCCATAAAAACTTACTTATTCAAAAGCTTTTGGACATAACTAAAAACAAGAAATAATCGAATCAAGTAAGCTCTACCATCGGACCCCTTCGCAGCCCACACCCGTTTCGGTGTTTTAAATCGACTTCGATAAAATTAAAAGTAATGCATTGGTTATGCCAAAGCTGAGCAACTCCTGCCAACAATATAAATTTTCGATTTAAATTATAGTTAACCTTATGAATGTGCGAAGCTTTGTGTTTTCACTAGCATCCTTAAACATTAGTTCCGACCTCTCCTCAACCGTACTGCAGGCCAGTTATGCAAGTAAGATTTAATATTGCCTCGACTGGTCATATTACAATATCGGTTGCTAAAATATCGTGACTAAATTACATTTACCAACTCAGCAGCAACATATTTTAAACTTAGATTAAATGATCTCTTTGTGATTGTTTCTTGATTCGTCTAGGATGTTGTCGTCATTTCTTGTATGTTGCTGCTACTAGTTAAAATATATGTTAAGGCTATGGCAAGGGTCTTTTAAATATTTTATGATAATTTGATTTGCGAATGATCCTTTAATTAAACTGCAGACGAAATCAAAAAGCTAATCACTGTTCCTGTGGCAAAAAAAATTTTATAACAAAATCTCCATACAGTAAACGCTTAAAAGTGTGCACAAAGATAATTATCGGACACGTTTAGACAGCGTAAAAAAAAATTGAAAATAAACAAGTTGAATAATCAGATTCAATACACTTGAATGGCACATTTTGCGCACGAGTTCATCAGTCTAATGCTATCCAATTGGAAATAAAACTGGTGAAATGACTTCTTGCTGCATCAAAGGATGAGGTAGATGCAGCAGGTTTTTTCTTTTTTCAAAATAAAAATTGAAAGGGATGCAGTTTTACTGCAGTGCTGCAACTAGTTTCCTATCGCTTTTTTAAGATATTTTGCTGTATGTCTGCCTGCTAGACTGACGACTACCTTTGCGAAAGTAATCGTGATGTTGCTGACCCACTGAACCCTTTCAGACACAGCTAGCTGCTAAGTTGGTTAAACTGCTAAGCAGCAACACTTGTTCGAGCATCAATATTTAATGGAATTAGTTTTGCTGTTTATATTGGTTCGAGAGATGTACTTAAAGTTTATATTGTTACTTCGAATTTATTCTCAATATCACTTATGAATCAAATATATTGAAACATATTCATTCAAAAATTAAATTATTAAAATTTTCATAGAAATTTGATTGACTCGACCGAGAAGTTACTTTCGAAACAATTATTTTCGAAAGTAAAATTGTGAACAGCACCGATAAGTTCGTGGTTGTGCTTCGTGGTAACTTACAGATTAGCTATTTGGCTATCTAGATTCTTAAGAAACCTTCGCAATAGGAGTAGTCTACTATAATTTTGGTTTATAAACTGGTCTAGTTTTCAACTTCACCTCGTACCGATTAAATATTTCATAGACCAATCAATAAGTATAAGGAAAATACGCTTACAGCAACTACAGCACAGCTTCGTGTTTATTGATCTTATGCGATATTAACGTATTACATAATTATTCCAAAATACACATATTTTTATTTATATATAAAATATTTATACAAAAATTAAGGTTAAAGGTGTCGAGACTACCATTCTACTCATTTTTAACTCTACAGATAGTCGCATAGCTTAGCTCATTCAGCTTCAGTCGTTTTTTTTTTCTGTGTTTTCGTGGTTAGTTATGCTTCAAGTATTTGCTTTATCAAGCTATAAGTCTGTAACGGTGTCCTACAAAGGACTGGAGACATTCTATATCTCTAGCCTCGGAGGCTAATTCACTTAAAGAGGTTTACGATACCTTCGATATTTCCCGCTTTAAAGATCTTTATTAACAATTAAAGAGAAACGCAAAAAAAAAAAAAGGTTGAAAAAACCTATTTTTGATTAAGCTTTTCGTTATCCTCACGCAGCAGCAATGAAAAGCGGCAAGAAAATCTTTTGTTCGTTTGATCATATTTTTGCAGCTGTGTTTTTGTTATTGAATGTGAAAGCCTAACTTTGGCCAGAAGCATGCAAGTGAATGACCACACATAGCGTTTGGAACGATGCTGGAGATTGGTTTTAATAAAATACAGAATAAAAGTATGATCTAACGTAGCGGTAACCGATTGTATTATACACAGCACAACGTTTGGGGTCGATGTAAGAGCAAAAATAATTTAATAAAATATATTCTTCTCGCACCTCATACATAAATGTATTTTGTGTGCGGGATATAAATAAATTAAAAATAAAAACTCACAGTCAATATGAAATTAAAAAAAGATATACACAAATAAATAAATAAACTAAAAAGCCACAGCTTCAAATTTATTACCCACCGAAACATATGTTAACATTCGATTATACATATTGTACTATATAGCATATAGTATAACCCAATCCGACCAACAACTGCGTTAAACTTTATGGAGACATTTTAGACGGTAATACTTTCATTTTTCAAAGGAAAATGAAATCAGACACAAGCTTTGAAAAAAATTTAAAAAAAAAAAGATGCAAATGTTTGCAAATTTCGTGTTCAGACCTCACCCTGAGCTGAGCTGTGAGCTGAGAAATGCTAATTTATTATTTAATTTCGAAGAGGGTCAATATCGTGCAAAATATATTGTTAAATTTCAGGTTCAAGTTTATGTTTGTGCCAAAAAAAAAAAAAAAAAAAAAGGTTCAGGTGTAAATTGAAAACACAATCACGCAAATTTAAATTAAAGATTGTTGCTCATAAGGAGCGATTGACCCGTAAGAATGTGATTAAGCGCCTTTGCAATGTTTGAAAAGGACCTTGGAATGTATTTTGATAATTTTTTTTTTTTCAATCTCATTCAAATTGCCATAAATTAATAAGCGTACATTAATATAAATTTGTAGATTGTCGTGTTTACATTTTTTTTTAATAGAATTTTAAAATGAACTTGATAGCAAGGGTTTGCCAAATTTAAAGACGATCATGTTGCATGAGTCGCTTAGGCAACACGCGCCATAAATTCGTCATCAACTAATTTTGTGTTGTCATATTTTATAAAGCGAGCAAGACTAGAAGCTCATTTGAGATGATAAATTAAATAACAAAAAAATTGTATGAGTAGAAGCAAATATAAAAACAAAATTTGGATGTATCTATGGAAAATATTCGCATTCTATTCCCTCTCATTAAAGCCCTGCTCTCGGTTGGTAAAAAAATGTAACAGTCCATTTTTAAAAACCATTCTTGATGCGATTTGCTCACCAGCAAAATAATTTGAAATGGACAGGAACCGGTCGTAATCGCTTGCCAGATCGGAACTAGATGGTGGAAGCATAAGAATATCCTCATCAATAGTCAGCGTGGAGTTACCGGAACAGAATTAACTGAGTTTTCGAAAAAACTGTAAAATACGCCATACAGGGGTGACACCAAAAACACTTCCACTAGAGTTTTGAATTTTACATTTTAAATAGAGTCATAAGGTTTTATTTTCTGTTTTTCGGGTCGCACATTCGATTTTTTTTAAGATAGAAATTAAAAATATTATAAAATTGGCTACCCTATGGAATCAATGAAAACACTCGAAAAAAACACTAACACCAAAACTGTGAGATTTCGGTGTCACCCGTGATATTTTCTTTACGTTGGTGTCCATCTCTAACAAGACTTAAGAGTCAACCAATCACAATACTGTCAGGGAACAAAAACTGATCATTTTAACGGCACCTTACATCATGATCATCCAACGGAAATAACGCAGGATATATATTGTCCAGGTTAATTACCATAGACCTTATATACCGAAATTATATAAATTTTATTTATTAAAAAACTAAGTCGGATCATGTACATATATCATATGCGTACTTGTATATTGCCTGAAAGTTTGGTTGCTAAAAAAATAATGAGTAATGAAACCATTGGCCACTAATTCAAGTTCTCTTTTGAGTTCGCTTATTGTATTGCTGGTCTGTAATGGAAACTGGTCTCGTGACTTCTTAAGTTCTGTTTTAAAAATTTTCAAAATCGGACTATATACACTAATTTGTATACATAAATGTTTGTGATATTATGATATTTCGATTTTTTTGGTTCGATTATTTATGCAATCGTCAATAAACGCTAACGCAAACGTAACTATAGTGGAAACATAGTAAAAAAGAGAAAAATGCTAATATCTTTGGAAAAAACAAACTTTTTGTGAAACTTGTGATATTAAATTTGATATTTTTAGTTCCTCTGAGAATAGTCCCACACAAAAAAATCATCCATTGCTATTGTACTAATTATTTTTTTTTACTGCTCTTCAAGTAAAAATAAAGACACACGTGTTGCACTTGTATTTAGAACCATTTCGATTCATTTCCTTGTACACTGCAGTTTTTGTTGCATATTTAACTTGCACCGTAATTCACGCTGCTGTTGTCTTACAAACGTCTTAACATACCACAAAGCTTGTTTCCTGCCACAATTTGTCTTCAAGTGAAATAGCTTTACTGCGATTCGTTAATGCAACTTTGTTGTTTGGTGACAAAATCACATTTTAACCAATTTGTTTCTTCGCGTCCGTTTGGCAAAAGTATTCCAAGTGTGTGTGTCCTTATTTTGCTAATTAAAAAGTGTCATAGACAAGTCAATTAAATTTCTTACACTGAAGTGTTAATTGCAATATAAAAATGTTTGTTTTATGAGAGTTGGAACAAAAAAAAAAAAAAAAAAACATTGAAATCTCTCTTTCGAATACATTGTAAACGCTTTAATGACCACATTTGACATGACTATCTGTGTTTATCTCTTTGGGTGGTATGCAACATATAAAGAAAATAAATATTATTAGTCGAGAGAATATAAAACTTTTATGGAAAAGATAAATAGTTGTGGCTTTTCCAACATATTTATTGATATGCAAAACGCTATTTCAACGAATATGAAAGAAAGAACCTGTTACAGATATTATCGGACTAACAAAACAGTGATATATTCGAGCGCAAATAGTGCAGAAATAAACACGAATGAAGATGCAAATAAATGATAAGATACATATGCACTTTCATGTGAACGGACGAGTTTAAAGAATCAAGATGAAATCCTTTACAATCAGCAACATTCTCATTTGCTACAGGCTACCACATGCATGCATGCTGAGTGTTTTGTTGTCTATCAAAACAATCTTTTAAGCATTGATCTTGTCGGCAAATGTTCATCTCTATGTCTGTCTGTCTGCAGCATAAATTGGCGCTATGTAAATTAAATTATTAACTTCAAACTCAAACGAGTTTTTCCAAACAAATTACTGTCAACAAGAAATAAGAAAAAGCGCTACCTGCTGCTAATGATTATGTGAAAGATCAGTCATTCGAACAACAACAGCAACTAACATCTTCTTTGATACATTAGATGCGTCGCCAGTAGCAATAAGAGTAATAATTATTTTCTTTTGCCAATATGTATGTAAAACTTGAAATACTGAAGACTTCGATTGAAAGTCGCTGCTCTCGAAATTATTGTAATCACAGTTAATCGATTTTTAAACTTGCTGAACTGTTAAGACATCGAGCAGCGCCGTCTCATGACGTTCGTTATGTTTACTTCAAAGTATCTGTATCTTTTATATCATATTTTGCGTTGTGCTTGTTAGTAATAATTGACAATTAGAAGGAATTTTGCATGATATCACTTAGCTCGGTCAGTGACTTCTATATTCATATATGTACCTTCTATATATATAATTTTAAAAAAAATAACAATAAATTAGTTTCGCAACTTTAAACAAATTAAATTGCCGACAGGTTGCAGTTTGTCTTTTCAAATCAAAACTTTAAAACTTGCAATACTTTTATATGGAAGTGTACATGATTTTATCACAAAAGACACCTGTGATGTATCCATGCTCATATTTAATAATTCAGCTCAATATCTTCTAAACTTAGCAAATAACAAGCAAGAACGTTAACTTCGGAAGCACCGAAGCTCAAATACCCGCCACACGAAACTTTATTCATTTTCTTGAAAAAATAAAAAAATAGAAGGTGAGTTTGTATGGGACTATATGTTATAGTGGCTCTATCCTTGTCATATCGAAAGCATATTCATAGGACAATAGTAGAAGTGATTTTACACAGATTGGAGTGAATATATCCATAAATAAGAACTATTTTCATACAAAATCTGAAAAATGGGCGCTTAGTTTGTATGGGGCCATATCAAAAAATGGGCGAGGCACCATTCTTTTGAAATTGGATGTCATTAAAGTGCTTTTATCCATATTTGTAGTAAATACATTTACAAATAATAACAATTTTCATACAAAAAATCGGAAAAAATGGTAAGTTTGCATGGGGGCTATATCTAAAAATGGGCGTGGCACCTTTCTTCTGATATTGGATGGATGGATATTGAATTAAAAGTGTTTTTACCCGATTTGTAGTCAAAACATTCATAAATAATAACTATTTTCACACAAAAAAATCGAAAAAATGGTAAGTTTGTATGGGGCTATATCTAAAAGTGGGCGTGGCACCTTGGTTCTGACATACAAACTGCCTAGGAACACAATAAGCTTAAGTTTAAAGTTTCAGGTCAATATCTTTAAAACTTTCCGAGAAAAACGCCTTGCAAAAGACGGACGGACAGACGGACGGATGGACAGACAGACAGACGGACATGGCTAAATCGATTCGTCTCGTCGAGCTGATCAATAATATATATAAACTTTATGGCGTCTCCGATGCCTCCATTAATGCGTTACAAACTTTCCGACAAACTGATAATACCCTTCACACTATGTGTGTCAGGTATAAAAATAACAAACAGACGGACAGACATATGAACATACAAATTAACTATTTCGATTGGTCTCGTCGAGCTGATCAAGTATGTATATGCAAGATTGATAGTTGCCACATGCCACTACTTCACATACTGCATTTTGTGTAGGCCGAACGCACATCATTTTGGCAAAGGAATGAGAAAGGAGTCAAAGGTAGCATACGCCTATCGAGTTTCATTGTCAGAATGACTGAACGCATGATTTTTTTTTTTTTAAATTTTTATTCAATAATTTTACTCCGCAATATAAATAATTGAGTTAAACTTTTGACAATAACAACAAATGACAACAATTAACTCAAATTATTCCATTGCCTTAATGTGACATTTTAAGAACGTTTTGCAGACATTGAGCGATGCATTTCGAATTTAACAATGTCATTTCATCTGATTAGCAAACTGATGGAGAGACTCACTGATACTTAGCAACAAAGAACCAATAATTTCGACTCTACACACCTTATGAAATCTTTGATTCTAGTAAATATAAAGTTTTAAACTTAAAAAAATTGATTACTTACTTCGAATATATTTCAATTTTTAGCGTTTTATTTTTATTATTATTTTTTTTTTTTTTTATCATCGAACGCAGTCAGTTCAGTTCAGTTCAAAGCACTCGAATGGGTGCTAGTCAGCTTCTGTTTTGCAATTACTGGTTCCATTGTTAATACAATTATGCGGCTCGTTAGCTGACTTTATAGTTGCAAATCGCGTTTACTTTTGTTGTTGTTCCTGGTTCATGCAACCACAAAGTTTATTACTTACTACATTCACGTTTAAGATCATACAATGAAATCAATACAACATGTGAAACTAATGTGGGCGTCACATGGTCAGTTGCATTATTATTTTCCTTTTTTTCTATTTTTGCCACCATTTTTTATACGATTTTTTTTATTCAATTAGTTTACTTATACACTTTCTTGTCTTGCATGTTAGTTGGCATTTAGTTTGGAGTTTTTATTCGACTTTATGTAGGCACCTGTTACATATTTGTTCGATTTATTCAGAAGTTGTAAAGTAGTAAGCCATCGCGAAACCAATGGCAACCCTAAAAGTGCGGTACAACCAATTCGATCAACGTATTTCCGGATAGATCAAAACTTAACCAACATCTTTAAGCCGGAAAATCAAAGGGTCCATTATTGATTGTTATTATGTGCAAGGTCTAATTTTGTACTCAGCATTAGACTCTTTTGAGCTGGCGAATCTTCTGCGCTATTTGCTTAGGTTTGTCATCGAAAAGTGACTACAAAGCACTGCTTTTATTTAGCAGCATTTATGTCAATTACATTTGTATAACGTGCAACATTGCTGACACATCATGTGACAGTGACAGCAACATGTGCTCATACGTTAACATATTTGGTTAAGCTGGACGCCATGTTTGGATAAAATTGTGTCATAATTTGTTTAACTAATGCAAACTCCCCCGTTTTGAGTGTCTTACGAATTAGATCTAAGTCTTTGCTTGAAAGCACCTAAAATGTCTTTCAGTTTTTTACATGTCCAAACTGTCCACTACTTACCGCTGACTATTTGCTATTGGACGTCACCATTGCCACCATATTGCTATGCCTGAAGGCAGACAGGCGCAAAAAAACTTTGCATTTAACTAAAATTTCAATGCAGCCTAAGCTAAAGCATAAGTCTAGTCGTAGTCTGTAAGTGTGTCTGTCTGTCTGTCTGTCTGCCTGTTTGTCAGTGTGGCAGTCGTGCACTGGGTCGTGACAAATTTAACCTAATGATCCGAAATTATTGAGCCTTAATTGCCTACGTATTCAAAATAAAAAAAAAAAATTGAAAACATTGGTAAACATAAATCTCACATTGCTATAAATGCGCAAATATTTAGTAAATTTGTAATTGCTTTCAGTCTTGTAGCCGTTGTCTTTGAGGTGAGCCAATAAACGCCGCATTTGGCATTTGTTTTTTCGCAGCTTAAGTCTGTCCGTCCGGCTTGTCTATACAACTCTGCACGACAATAGATCGAACTATGACTGACTGCGCTTGGACGCTTAGTAAATACATACTTTTTGTATACTTCTCCAATATTCTGGATGCTGTAATGTGCTTTTTTTTTTTTGCAGTTGTTTGTCATTATTTACGGCATTTGTGGAAATTGTTTTAGTTGCAACACAAGCCGCCTGCAGTGTCAATTCTTTCACCAAAATTCGACTACATTTTCAGTAGTTATCGATGACAGCTCAATGCTTGCGTTGCATGTCACAGATTTTTGTTGAAAAATTTAAGTGATAAATGGTTGGGTTTTTCTTCAAAAAAGTGTTTAAAAAAAATATATATTTTATTTTCGTTAATTTATTTTGGTCGATATGGATTGTACTGCTTAAAATGGAAAATCAAATAATAAATTTCTAATAAAATAAAAAAAAAGTAATCATTTAAATATTGCATTTAATATGAATTTAAATACATTACAAACTTAAAAACTTTATAAGTAGAAATAAATTATAAATTTTCAACACTATTACTTTCGCATTGTTTGTAGTAAACAAACACAGCGCAAACGTCCCACACAACGCTTTTGCATAGTAAAAAAGATACAAATAAGTAATCGAATGCGCATATCCTTAAAACGATTAATGAGGCGCCAAGTCATGTCAAATGTCAGCAGCTTTTGTCTGTCTGTCTGTCTGTCTGTTCGTCTGTCTGTCTGTCTGTATCTGACCAGCTCTGTTAAGTCTTGACGTAAACAACACACTCAATGCCAGCTGACGTCTGTGCAAGCTAGAAGCAAGCTCTCTGTTAGCCAAGAGAAACGCATGACTTTTTTGCGGATTTGGCCCAAACATTTTGCTATTTAGCATGCAAGAATGTCTACTATAACAAGCTGACAGCAACTAATTTTTAAGTCAGCTGCAACAACATACTCGTACATAAGCGTCGACAACTATAATTAAGCTTAATTGCAGCTAATGTGTGAGCCAGCGAGCTTGATTCATATTCATTCTCATCACTGCAAACGTAAATGTGCGTAGGCGTATTACCGCTGGTTTGGACATTTGCCGGTTTTATTTATTCATACTTTCTGATTTAACTTGATTTAATTATATAAAAACATATTTATGAGTAACCCAAGCCGGCCCATATGTCGTGGCCATGTGGTCCTAAGATTGTTCTTGCCTTGGTACATGTTTAAATAAATCTCTTTCATCTGACCCAGTGACTTAATGACGGAAGACACGACTACAACCCAAACAGCTAAAGATAGAAAGCTGAAATTTGTACTTTAGATTCGATTTATGGTGAAAGTGAGAATAGATTTTGGACCAGGGGCCTAATGGAGGCCTTGAAATAGTAAAACCATATTTCTGGGATGGTAAGACATAGAGACTTTATAAATGAAAAAAACATTTTTAGAGTGTTTAAAGGATCTCCGAAATTTCGTCATGGGACTCATTGATGGACCCAAAATAAGTTTTTTAACAAATTTTTTTTTTTTTTTTTTTTAAATTTCAGGTAAGCACTAAGACGCGATTTGGACATTTTTTTGACCCGGGGCCTAATGGGGCCTTAAAACCAGTAAAGCCATTACTTTGGAATAAAAAGACATAGAGATGTAAAACTGAGCGCCTTTGAGAGATGGTTAAAAGATATTTTTTGGTGCTTAAGCCATCAGCTATACTAGGTTGCTGGCTAGTAAAGCTGGTGGTTGGCTAGTGTAGCTGGTGGCTGGCTCTTTAGTATAGCTGGTGGCTGGCGGGATAAGAAGGTCTTTCAAAAGGCACATGTCAATTTGAAGCTCATTTAATTTAACTTAGGACTCAAAATTAGGGTAGCATAGGAGCAGCTTAAGACGTCTATTTAGGTTGACATGCGAGTTTACATTCAGTGTAGAGAATTTGTCACTCATCTGTCCGAGCTCATTTGTCCCCATCCAGCTTAATATTTCTACCACATAACGCAACGTTACTCCTTACATTCCGAATTTCGAAGTTTGTTTTGAGCATTCCTAATGACCGTTTTCTGATTGGATTGCTGTGCATAACTTCGATTATAAACGCCAATAATAATTGTTACGTATGCCTTAATGACAGTCAAGCAATGTGGTATTTCAAAGGAACTAACTCGCAGCTTATTTTTTTGCTTTTGTTATTTGATTGATAATTTTTTTGTGTAAGTTCCTATATAATTATTTACTATTAACTATGAATGCAATTTAATGCGTTTGTTTCCTGCTTCAGGCATTTAATTCGTTTTTGAAGTTTATACGATTTTTTTTGTTTTAGCATAATTCTCACGATTACAGTTTTTCTTTTTTTTTTGATTTTGTATCTTATTAAATCGAATTATTGCAAAATATTTATTACCACCAACCGATATATTTTTTTCTGTGGCGAGTGACTCATTTCGTTTGAGGCTTCAAAAAAACATTTCAACAAATTCATTTCTCAAAAAAAATACTCCAATCGAATCTGTATTGCTCTACAACGCACACCTCACAAAAGTAAACAATAACTTGTAAGTCGTGCCACAAAATAAATCAAAGGTGTTGCAAAGAAATCCAAGACGACAAATAAGAAGTTAAAAACACAAATCGCTGCCAAAAAACGAAAAAACTTCAAAAATCAATAACAGCAAACGGTGCGGCAGCTGAGTCAAAAGAACGAAATAAAATCGAGTTTAATGCACAAGCGTCACAGTGACAAGCGTAAAGATTTTTTTTTTAGTGAAGATAATTTTTCTTGATTTCTTATTGCGCCGATTGAGTAATTCTTTTTGTACTAATCAGCCGGGAAAGAGCAGATCCATTATATAGCAACGAAAGAGATGACGATAAAGCTTAGTGGCACTATCTATCTCTAAATTTAACCAATTTCATACTAATTTTTATACCCGCCACACAGCCTTTTTTTTTTTTTTTTTTTTATAAATTCCCCCCCTTTTCCCCCATACATTTCCTTTTTTTTTTTTGTATTATTGCCTACCAATCCCCCCGGGGTTTTCGGCTATTTTCTAAAAAAATAGTCTTATTTATGGATATATTCACTCCAATCTGTGTAAAATCCTTCTACTGTTATCCTATGAAACAGATGCCATACAAACTAACCTTCTATTTTTTATTTTCAAGAAATGAATATGTTAGTGTGGTGGGTATTGAGCTGGTGTTTCCGAAGTTTTTTTTATTTTTATTTTATTCAGATTCAAATTTACTAAAACTAATTTTCATTCATCCAAATTTTACTTAACTAAAAATACAAAAACAGAAGTAATAAATTTAAATGAGTTGCGTATAACTTGCTACAACATGTTGCAAATTTAATGCGTGGTCAATGAGTCACAAACAATTGTTTAAAGCGCTTTTATGTGCCACTGTACCGCACCGTGGGCTGAAGCGCATAAAGACGCATATAGAAGCGTAACCGCAACGGATGCGCGATAATTGGTTTTAATTGTTCTTTTTTTTTTTTTTAGCAAAACAAGAAAAAATATTTGGGTGAACTTGGCGTATGGTAAACAATAAAAAAAAATATGTTTTAACAAAAAAATTTTGCTTTTATACCCGCCACACATAGTGGGGAGTGTATTAATATTTTGTCAGAAACTTTGTAACTCATTAAAGGCGACAACGTAGACCCTTTTGAGTAAATATATATTCTTGATCACCTCGACGAGACGAATCCATTTAGCCATGTCCGTCTGTGTGTCTGTCCGTCTGTCCGCCTTCACCTGTTTCTTACTGCGCGATTTATTCGCTTAGTTTTTAAGATATTGGTCTGAAATTTTAAGCTCTTTCTAGTTCCTGTGCACTTTCTACGTTAAAATCAACGTGCCCCGCCCACTTTAGATATAGCCCCCAATAAAAGGTACAATATTTCTAGTTTTTATAAGATAAAAATTTATTTATAGAGCGAATGGCTTCAAATATGGTACAAATAGTTTTTATATCAAGCCAAATCTTCAGTTTAAAATTGGTTCAGATCGGGCCGTGAATTTCTTAAATTGTGAAGAATGTACTCGAAGATCAATTCACGTCAAACGATGTGTGACAGGTATATAAGCTTCGATCCAACCGAAGTTGACTATTTTTTTTTTTTTTTTTTTTTTTAGTTTTGCCAATAATAATGATTGTATTTTTATTTTTACACTTATTGAAATTGAGTCTAAATTATGTTGGGCGCTTTGATATGTCATGCTGTGCAATAAATGATGATTGTTTCAATAAATCGTTCAACAAAAAAAGTCAAATGTTGTATAATATCAGTAATTTTTTTTATAAAGTTTTTTTTTGCTATTTATACTCTTCAAAAACAGTCAAATAGCTTGGCTTGAGTTGAGTCACTAATTGTAAGTTTCAAACAAAAGGGAAACTCATGCAAAAAACTCAGCGTTCTTTCTATTTAAAGAGCATAAATCCTATGCTACGCACCATTCAAATAAACATTATCTTTTGTTATTAATAATGTTATATAATACATATTTTTTTTTTGTTGTTGTTGTGACTATCTAACAAAGTGTGTAGGTCACTTGCAACATCTTCTTTGTCAAAGTGAATACAATAATTTTATATTTTAATGTAAACGCCAACGCTCGATTTATTTTACCTGCGTTTATCTGCATTAATTCAAAATCATTTGTCAGCATTAGAAAATTGTCTGAAAAAATCTTGTTTATTTCGTCTTTAAATTTAAGTTCATAAATTAAATTACAAGACATATAAATAAAGTCGCTGCTAAAACCCACACATAGCACCAAAATAAAAAGAGATTCGCATTTAAATTGCAATTGCAGATTTTCATTAAAGTTTTTATTTATAGTTTTTTTTCTCCTTTTTTTTTTTTTTTTTTGCAGTTTAAATAATTTGACTTTTGATGGCTGCAAATATATCTAAAAAAATATATTTTTAGCATACACAGGCGCCACTTGAAATAACAATTGACAAATGAGTAAGTTGGCGCTACACGAGATTTAATCCGTTAAAAGTTAATATGCGTTTGTTTTTTATAAAACAGACACACACACACACACACACACATCTTAGACTCCAGACTATGCTAGCTGAATTACCCAGCGTTGTTTGTATGCTGTAATCAAATAGCTTTTAGCTATAGGTGTGGCAGGTACACAATTTATTATTAATCTTTACCATCCAGAGACCCACTCAAAGGCACAAAACTAAATCGGTACAGCCGTTTAAGAGGATGACCTCGCTTAAACAACATAAAACAACAAAACAGAAAATTCTGAAAATTTCAAGGTACGAGCTAGAGATAGGAACGGGACACTGGGACCCGCGGAGCAATGGTTAAAATTGCCGAGATGGGCAGGCGATACAGGCAATTTTTTTCATCCCAACGTTCCCGGAATTATAAAATTAATAATAATGTACAGATACCATATATCTGGTTTTCCTAAGATAAGTAATAAGAAAGTCTACAAAAAATCAAATGCTTGGAGTAATTGTATACTTAGGGCTACACCGAAAATGATTCAAGCATTGAACTAGGCTTATCTTAAAGATTTTTCATTGTTAAATACGAATTTAGCCATAAAAATATTTTGGATAGGTTTGTAAAGGTGCTTACCCTTAAAATGGAGTTCTATAAAATCAATGTATTAAGTTTGGTGATTGTCTTTCTTATAGTCTCCGTAATCATCGTTTTTATATGACAGACGGACAAGAATTTAAATATTGCACTTTACAGAGTTTATCTTGCCTCCTTATGCCTGTTCATACTCTTCGAGTATGGGACATCCTAAACATAATACATTTCTGAATGGTTGAAAAAGTCCGGACCCAGGGATTGGATGGGACAATTTCAAAAAAAATTTAGATGTGCGGGATTGGGACAGAAAAAATGTACTTCTGAATGGGCAGGATCGTGATCATATATTAAGACGACCAACTATACTTCGAGCAAGGTTTAAGTGAACAAATTACTTTTTCATTGGAACAAACCTCGTATATAGAGAATATCGTACTACTTATGCTAATCGCATTTTTCAAATAAGTAAAATAACTTTCTATAAGTACCAATTTTTAACATTATAAGCAGAGGCGTTGTTAAAAATACAGCTTGACCCACAACGTGGCATAGCCACATACAAGTGTAACAAAAAACTCTCCTATTTTCCCCGCCACTATTCCTGATCTTTGCAAGGCCCGCAGTCCAATTGGCAATTTATTTTCACACTCACGCATAAAAAAAACAACAACAACAACCACATTTATGCAACGCTTTTCCTAATCATAAAGATAAAGAAAATGAATTTATTTAAATGCCAAACGAAAATCCAGTTAAGCACGAAGCGGGATCTTTTGAGGTTTTTTTTTTTTTGCAAAATTTTGGTGTTGCGTGTGCAATTTTGATATTTTAAATGTAGTAAAGTCGGATTATATGACTACGACTGCGACAAGTGGCATAAGTGTTTTTCCTAACTTGTAAAATTTATGAAATTGTAGATTGTCTCTTGATGAAGCAAATATAAAAAAAAAATTAACTAAGGATTGTCTGCTGAAAACTGTTTTTATTTGCAGCACAATTTAGCTCCATATTTGGTATAGATTGATACGCAGACAGAGAGACAGACAGACAGACAGACGGACGGACAGAACATATAGGCAGTCATCAGATAATTCCAATATGATTTTTTCGTTGATGTTGTCTGCACACCCACCCACATGTGTGCATCCATTTTTAATGTGACTATCGCTGCCAATGATGATGATTGTGTGACTATGGAAGCCAATATGCCAATTATTAAATACAAATCACAAATAATTGGCAACTATTTAAATTCTCAATTCTAATTGATTAAGATTGATATTAAAACATATTCGAATTACCCATTTGTACATTTATTGCCACCTGCAGCTGAATCTAGTCGGATCTATTGTATTATTCGCAAAGTAATAATCAGTTTATTTCTTTTGTATGATTTTGTTATCTTTTTTTTTATAATTCAAAATAACAAATTATGCATGAAGTTATTAAAGTCAAATTAACGGATCTCAGCTCAGTTTGCAGCTTATGCAGATTAATTGCATTTGCACAATAATTAAATACTTTATAAGTTCCAACTAAGTTATTCACTGAGCATTAAAATTTTAACAGCTGCACTTTGTTTAGTTGCTAATCGCATTTTATTGCTGCTTTTTTTTTTGTTGTAATATGATAAATAAAATAATAACAATAACAATAATAAAATAATAAAAAATCAATTTTAATAAAAAAGATAAAAATTGTAAACAATAAACACTAATTTACAGCAAAATAATAGATACGTACTGTTATATCTTTGAGAGCTGTTTTTTCGTGTTCAGGAGTCTATTATTTTTAAAGAGCATACGTCCTGATGTCTGCCGTATGGAACGATAAATTTCGGAAGCTGTGAGGTATATAGCCATCATATATGAAGTTTAAAATCTCCAGATATGAAAAATGGACACTAAGAAACTGTTTTTCTCGAATTCCATTTTTAAGACTTCTTTGTTTCTAAATCTAGATTTAGAATTTTTATTATGTCTATAATAATCCCAATCAACTATCCCAATTTGGGTAAAACAAGCAAGATTTTAGATATACACCCCCTATAAGTATACCCCAATTTTTGTTTGACATTAAATATGCAAAACAATTTTCGCAAGGAAAAACCAGATGAGGCTCGACGTCTTTAAAACGCAAAAAAAAAATCATATCATCAAGTGATACTTGAATGAGTAAGTTCAAGACTTTATACAGACACTTGAAGCCCAGAGTCCCAGGACCAGCTCAAAGCCAAGATATGCCAAGCACTATTCCGGAAATTTCCAAAAGATATTTTGCAAAAAGTTATGGAAAATGCCGACAAAAAAGACCGACATTGTGAAAGGACAACTCTGGATTTTGCATACAGATAATACGCGCCATCTTATCGAGCCGTGATTTTACAGGAATACAAAGCCAAAAATACAATAAAAATCATAGTGCAATCATCGTATTCGCCAGATTTGTGACTTTTTTCCCCAAAACTAAACTTTCAGTTTCAGGAAAGACGTTTTGAAGCGATCGATGCCATCAAACAATACTTAGCCAAGGAAGCTTAATGGCATACTTCCGGCGGACTATTAGCGGACCTTGAAATGGGTACATATTTTAACTAATTTTAGGCATCTAAATCTGATTCAGGCATAAACTCTCTATTTTATTAATCTTTTAGCACATTGCCAGCGCTGTTGCCCTAAAAAATGACACTTTAAATTCTGTGTTTGCATAGATTCCTCTCGCCAGCTAGTAATAGCCCAGTCACCAAAGTCACGTAGATACCTAAGGCTGACCGACACAATATTTTGCATAATTGATTGCTAGACTAAACCTTGACGCCTTCTTGATCTTGGCTTTAGGCTTTGGCGGCAATGTAACAGATCTGAAGCAATGTCGCTGAATTTCGCTACTTAATGTGCTGTTTTTTGTCTGCATTGAAGCCAATTCAAGCAAGGCTTTTATATGAAACCAGGTACATATTTATGTAGGTGTTTTACTATGTTTAAGTTATTAAATTTAAATTCATTTGGACCTTGAACAGCTCGAACTGTTAAAATAAATTGCACCAATTCACGTGCATAAAATTGATTATGTTGTCTATGAGCAAAAAGCATTATTATTATTATTAAGAGAAATAAATTTTGTTTTCGATTTTAAAATATAAAATTCGTGATTTAACTTTTCTAATTCTTTTTTTAATTCTTTTTCTAATTAAAAATTTGTTTGTTTACAGTTTATCGTTTTTATTATACCCAAAACTTTGTTGTGTTGATTCAAATTTTTAAATTCAAAATAATAAATTACAATAAAAGTTGCAACGACATATCTTAAAAAGAATTTTTTTTCAAGTACATTGATTTATTACCAAAGAATGGCCCAACACTTTTTTTATATTTTCGCACATTCGAGTGTAAATTAAATTAATATTTTGTATGCTGCCCACACAAATATTAACGTAAAATCGCTGTGGACAGAACTTTTATGCAAAATAGAATTTTTTTATAATAAATTTATATTTTTTTCGCTTTAAATGTCATTCAGAACAGCACATTTTGGTGGGAATTAAATATATAGGTACTTAAATGCATGTGAAAATACAACAAATAGTAATAAATTTTTTTTTAAACTTTAAAAGTTGACTTCAAGCGTAAAATAATTTAACAAAAGTAAATAAAATAAAATGAAATTCATAAAAGGCAGATACATATGTCTGAACCATGTAGAACAGTTTAAAACGGGGATCTAAGAGTGTTCACATCAGTGTTTGTGCAGCATTAGTTAATATATGACAAGTTATTTCTTGTAACTCGAATGAAAGTAGGTCCTCAACGATTTTCTCTTTCAGTTTCTGCAGATATCTACTGTCTGTACACCCAGTCTCTTGCCGTGCCTGCCAATAAGACAGGGACTCGTGGTCATTACTATCAATAACAAGATATTTGCTCATTTCATCAATTTTTAAAATATCCATGGTTCTCTTGCGGTTGAATTCCGACCGTGTCTTTCCAGAGATTCAACAACTTTTAATGCTAGCCTAATGGTTCAACGACTGACTCATTTTCTTGAAGGTTGTCAGTCGTTGAACGCTGTCCAGCAAGTTCGTCTGTCTAGCATGTTCGTCTACAATTGCCCTCTATGTTACGGTATCCTGGGATTCAGGTGATATGGATACTGTATTGCTGGACCATCCTGTTTAGCGGTCTGCGCCACTCAATAATGGTTTTAGATCTGATCAGACAGTAGTCCTATGCCTTAAGGGCAGCTTGACTGCTAAGTAAATGAATACACTGTTCGCGCCGTCGCAATGTTTCAATATGAGCTACAGTCTTCCGTATTGCAATGTCTTCTGCAGTAATCGGGAGGTCTAAATAACACTCCTACCACTACTTTCGGTATGAAGAGGAATAATTTTTATATGATTTTCTATTAATTTAAAGTATTTAGGGTTGATTAAAAAAATGTCTCTTTTTCGCTCACATTTCATGGATATGCAACACAAGACTTTGCCAGTGCTTATTTATGACACAGTGCAGCTCATTAGTTCAACTATTTATGGCAACAAGTGATCAAATGACTTTGTCTATCAGCTTGCATAACTTTCCATAATATTTTGCAACTGAGCCACGACTTTTCTATTTGCCACCGTATCTGGTCTGGTGTGTTTTACTCTTGCGTTGTGTCACCATTTGTCAATATGCCAGACACGTTGACATTTTCGTTTGATCAACGCTTTCGAATGTTGTTGCATTTGGTTTTCAATTTTTTGTATCGCAGCAAAATAACGCGAAAAACTGTGACAATTTTTCAAAGTCGCGTTAACTTTGTATCTTTTTGTACGAGCATGCTTATCTGTGTTGCGCACTTATTACAGTGAGTGACATTTTTTCCTGATAAGGATAATTTTTTTTTTTTTATCAGCACGTAAAAGTGGTAGCACAATAAGTTGTCATAGATTTCATTAACTGCATTAAAGTTGAATGAAATATTACATCTCATCGTAATACTACACTCTTGCATCTTAAGTGCTAATTGGAACATAAAAATGTTTATTCTTTTTGCAACTTCCGCTTGTTGCTTGCTGTTTTAAGACAATGTTGCATGTTACATCGCAGTGGCACACTGGGTGGCATGCTTTAAATGGCAAAAAAAAAAAAAAAATAGTACATGAAAATTTTTATGGCGTTTTTAGTTTAGTTGATATGCAAAATTTGATTCCCATGAACATAAAAACGAGCTTGTTACAAATTGTCTGACATCGATTAATGCGTCCAAGATTACAGTGGCTACAATCTTACAGCTAAGAAAATCGAAACTTTTTTAACCGATAAAGATAACGATCCTCGAGCACTACAAGTGGTGCTGAAATAAACACGAATGTAGTTGCAAATGATGATAGTATCTATGCGCGAATTTAAAACTAAGCGGTGGAGTGATGAAAAACCGGTCAAATTTTGCTCCAGTAACGCTACTGTTGTGGCTATTACATGCTGCATTATTTGTTGTCGATCTCTCAATTGTTAGCGTTGGCGGCAGTGTCCTCAGTGTCTGATCATGGCGGCTGCAGCTGGTATTGGCACTATGCAAATTAAATGATCAACATCAATTTAAACGGGTTTCCAAACAAATTACTGTCAGCGAAATGCAAGAATAATAGCTGACTAGTAGCTATATTATGACTGCACATTGTCACAGGCAGAGAAATGGTCTCTCAGTCGAAGCATCACTTGAATGCAAAGTTCACTAAATTAGACAATAGGTCAATAGTCAAAAATATGCAATATCGTTATATTTAAGTTCGAAATGTAGAAAAGCTAAATTGGAAATGCTTCATTGAAATATTACACTTTACTAGTTGCCTAAATCAGACAGTATCTATAAAACTTTGACAGGGCTAAAGATCAGCTCCGAGAAGCCCTCGAAAAAATGATTTTATTTTTTTTTTTTCTTATATTTCCTTATTTTTTTGTCCCATTTCACTATAAAAACACCAAAGACCTTCGACTAACAACGAACAACAACAACCCACGTATAATGTGCTGACAGTTTTCCCAAGTTTTATTAACCAAATACAAATTCAATTAAATGGATCAAATCTGGAAATGTTTCCAAGCATTAGGAAAACATTTTGGATAACGTTAAAAAAAAATAAATAAAGCAGAAAAGAAATTTTAAATTCAAACGACGAATCTTTAGTTTTACTTTAAACACGCATGAACTGAAGGTGAATTATAAGCAATTTATAGTTTCGTTTATAAATATTTCAATACGTATAATTCACATTCATTTCATGCGTAGTTTATGTTAAGTAAAAGATTAAAAGACTTAAAAAATAGACTTCATATTATTGATATTACCAAAAGTCTGGAAGATAAACAAGTAAATTAATTTGTGCTGTATATCGTTTTAAAGCTCCCTATTAATCGGTTAGTGCCATGATAACGTCCACAGCAAAATCTTCTAGCCTAGTGCTAATGTTGTCTGCTCTTAGGTGATCAAAATTAATACAAAGTTCTTCTTTTGCAACATTCTTATAAAAGGGCTCAAGCGTTTCAGATGCATATCAGCAAATCGTGTTGCTTATATCTTATCCGGGGTTCGTGATGCTTTCTTACACTAACGCTAGTTAGGGACTTCAAAATCCGGGGATTACCCGAAACTGAATTTTTATCTCTGTAGTATTTCTGTGTATACTAGCCATGATATTTACACTGCTTTTGGTGTCTGCTCAAATTGTTCTTGAATTTATAGCTAAGAAAACCACCCTAAAACCCAACTCGGTGACTATTATACTGATGTATGTATTGAGAAGATAAATAAACATATTTAAAACATAATTAAGTTTTTTCTCAACATATTTTTTTTACTATTCAATTTATTTGTTTGAGTAATAATTTAATAAAATTTTTTTAAACCCATTTTTCGCTTCAGTCGCACGCTTATATTATCCACTGTCGTGGAATACAATAAATCATAAAATTATGGTAAACAAATCATGGTCATTCGGTCCATTGAACGCTCTATTTAAACGAATTGATTGCTCAGTAACTTTCTGATTAAACACCATCGTCAACAGACACTGTTGTTGTGTTATCGTGTCCATTGGTAGCCAAAGTAGCAGCAATTTTCGCATGTTGCTACTAAAACAATTGTTCTTTTGATTCAAGTCACTAAAAAATATTATAATAATAAAAATGAAAAGAACAATGAAGGCGTCGTTGTTGTTGTTGTTGTGTGTCTACATTGTGCTACAAGTTAAGCATGGACTTTTATTTCTTAATTTGAATTCGTTTGATGGATTTATGGATTATGATTTGTGTTGACTTCGCCTTCAGCAACACTTAAATAATTAAAATGTCGAACTAGTTAGTTTGTAGTAATTCAAAATAGTTGTTAGCTATGTCTGATTATAAGCTTGTTTATTGTTCAATGAAAAAATCAATTAACTTTAAGTTTGATGGCAAATTCAAAGCGTATCGAATGCTTGAAATAAAGTATCTATAACAAAGTGAAGTTTAATAGATACATTGAGAATATAATTTGTAGTTTGTTACTTCTAGTTGCATTTTTCAAATATACGAAATAATGCAGTAAAGTTACAATTGTTTCTGAAAAATAAAATGGATTTTGGGCAGTGATGGGCACATTTTTGGTAAAGAGTTCTGCGTGTGGCTTCATTTTCTGCATAAACAAAAAGATACTTTATATAATAAGTTTGAATATTGTGAAATTTGGTGTTTGCAACTCTTTTCGACCACCTTAAATCGGCAGTTATCAACTATTTAAATATCAAAAAGACTAAAAAAGTAACTCGTACCTTATTAAACTAAAAATACAAACATAAAAGGTCAGAAATATATACTTTATTTTTTGGATTCAAAGTGTTTAACGCTCTTTTTCAAATGAAAATGCTGCCATTTATCACTCGAAATGCAAAAAATTTTTTGACATGCAACGCGCGCATTCAGCTGTCAACAGTTACTACCGAAAGCACTAACAAAAAAAAAAAATGATGGCTCAAAGACGTTGCTGCGGCGTAGGCGATGGAAATTGCATGTTGCAGTGAGGGAGCACCGAAATAAGAAATGATTGCAATGCAATATTAAAGTATTCAGAATACTGCAGATAACCAATTACTTTTACTTTTTTTTTTTTTTTTGTTACTGGCTGCTGAGCGTCCACTTAGTCAGGCAGTAAGTCAGTCAGTAAGTTCGACCGATTGGCATGCAAACTGATTTACTGAAACTACAAGCAACGAAATGCCAACTGCGGCGTTTATTAGCTCACTTCAATTGGCCTAGCATTAGCAACTAAAAATATTCACTAAATATTTGCGTTTATTGCGATTGCAATATCGATTTTTCTCGATTTTTGGCTTAACCAATGACTTTTTCTGTACGTAGGCAATTAAGGTGCAATAATTTCGGATCATTAGGTTAAATTTGTCACGACCCATTGCACGACTGCCACACTAACCGATAGACAGACAGACAGATAGACAGGCTGAGGCAGGCAGACTAAAATTTCGACTGCGTTGAGGTTGCAGTTGCAATGCAAAGTTGCAGCGCGCATGTCTGCCTCAAGGCTCTTTAATAAGGTGGCTACAGTGGTGACGTTTAGTTTGGACATTTCAACAGCTGGACAGGCGTTGCTCATTACAGAAAACCGCAGTGTTGAGTGAGAGAGATAATTTGAAAACTAAAAATATAATATTAAAATCGAAGAATAAGAGAATCTGCATAAGTTTTATAAATGAAGACATTAATTTATTATCTAAGCATGGAATTGATCAAAAATACTGAAACATATTCGCAGACACCTGACACATGTGGAGTATTAAAGAGACCAAACAGTTAAGTTCTTTGTACTTCATTCGGTTGTATGCTGCTGCAGTTTTGTAATTTTTCAGCAATGTGCATTCCCCTTCCTTACTTCTTCTCTTTCCATTTTTGCCACATTTGCTTGTGGCAAGATCAATCATCTATCTAAAAATTTTTCATATATGCAAAATTGCGCTAAAGCAAAATCTAAGAGCAACCAAAAAAAAAAAAAACCGATCCAGTTTAATTTGCATATGAGACATAAGCGAGACAGTGTCGGCAAATGATTAATCGTTTGATTGCTGAGATAAACGTGTGTACTTGTCACACACAATGTTGTTGTATTTTAAAAACTTTTTTTATTTTTTCTAAATTTTGATTTGAAATGTATATCTGCGCCCAATGATGCAATTTTACCAGGTGAAGTACTCCGGCAATCTTTGCTTACACAAATTTGACAACTTAGCTTGTGGTGAATTATATTTAATTTCACCAGAACAGGAGAGAAGAGTATAAGAAATTTTTGATTGCTTTGCTGCTTTTTAAAAAATCTTTTTAAATTAATCAAGAAGCAGAAAAATTTACATTTTTAAGGTGAAATTATATAAATTCACCATAACATGCATACTCAACAAAATTTGTTACCAAATTAGAAAGAGACAACGGCAGAATATTTCAACTTGTATAATTGCACCTATGAGACATGGTGCAAAAAAATAATTTCTAAATATAGCTAGCAAATTATTTTAACTTGTGGCATATGCAAAGATACCAAATTCTAGTAATACATGCTTATCTTATCGAATCAGATTTAAATGAAGAATTCAAGTAACATTTTGATGACAATAAGCTGTAAGTTTAGAAATTGTCATATGTGGTTGAACTTTAAAAATATTTTGTATTTATTTAAGAAAAAAAAATTTAAAAAATGTTAAATAATAGGCTTGCTTTTATGCTTATCTATGCAAAATAATCTCAAAAGAGGTTCAAAGTGCGCGTATCTCGAATTCCATGGCATAGGCTTGCCTGCAAACGCTCAATTTTCTATTTTAGATTTTAAAAATATTTCTGCATATACAAAAAAAAAAAAAAAAAAATCAAAGTTGAAGTCAGCAAAATAATTTATCAATGGATTATTTGTAATTTATTCAATACAATCAATTCTTCTACTGCATCAAGCAATCTTTTTTTTTTATCATATTCGTGTCTATAGGCAAATGTTAAATAAACATCAATAATAAACACATTGGATGACAACAGCAATAAAAATAGAACTGAAGCTGCTGCAATTGAAATAGTCCCTAAAAATCAGGCAAATCACAAAAAAATAACAATCGACGAGTCTAATTGTCGACAATTTTACACACAACATTGCCGTTGCCGCAAGAGTTCAGGAATCAAGGCTTTCAAGTTGCTGCTGCTGCTGCTGCCGTAATACTGTTGCAATTGCATAGAATTATATAAGTTCAGGCAATCGCACACTACCAAAACTATGCATTTATCTTGTTTCAATGGCCCTGACATAATTTTTGAGTTTGTTGCTATTTCATCGAATTTTTTGATATTCGCGTACTGTGCAATTCGATTTGTCTGTGATTCCTTCTTATCAGACTATGTAGTCGATTGACTTCTGACACTTTACTACAAATGAACGTGGGATTTATGTGGAATTTAATTGGCAACCTAATTAGATAAATTCCAACAAAAAAGGTTAAAAAGATTTTAAAACAAAAAAAAATAATAATTAAAAACTTTAAATTTTTAAGCTAAAAATAAATCCAAAATAAATTCAGTAACTGGAAGATGAGCTTGCTTAGATTTATACGATACAGTGGACCGATCCTAGGCAAATATGTAATGTTTGCATAGGTTGACATTAGATGTCTTCTATCCAATTTTATAAATAGCAACCGAGAAAAGCTTCAGTTTCGCATGGGACCTCTAAAACTGACCTAAAAAAATTTATAGGAATAAACCGAGGTATGTACATGGTTAGATCGATAGTTGGTCTATCGTTGTATTATTTGGAGCGGTGGGTGGTACCATTGCCCTCCACCAAGGATCCTACAACAGTAATATAAAGAATATAAGTATTATCATCGAATTATAAGAGCTCAGTAAAAAAAAAAAATAGAAACTCTTCTACTGTCAAAGTAGAACTTAACTTTAAATTGAGTAAACTGAACTTTATACTCATTTAATAATACAATTTACTCACCTAGTAAAATATAAGAGTAAGAAATGAGAGCAAAAAGTGGCAAAGTGACTTTTAAGACAGAACTGAGCGATCATGTGTTAAATATTCTAGTATTTTACAAAACAGCTGATCAGAAAGCGTTAAAAGACGTAAAAAGTTTATTGAAAACAAACAATAAATAGAAGCAGCAGACAACACACAAGCAAGCGAGAGAGCGAGCGAGCGAGTTAACAATTGAGCGAAACCGGCATGGCGTGGTTTTTTAGCGCAGAAACTTCATTCATTGAATCAGTAAAACATAGTTCGCGCTGACGATGAGACTGAAAAACTGCGCTAAATGGGAGATCATAAAAAAAAAAAAAATATATAAGAAAAACTTTAAATAAAAATTATGGGATTACGAAATCTTTTTTAACAAATCAATTCAATTGAATTGAAAATAATATTCCAATTGGACAACTTTCTATTATTAATTTTAAAATCGAAGACTGCACAAGAAATAACAAATATGGATGGATGGATTAGACCCTAAACATAGAAATGCTCAATATAAAATCACACGAAAAAATTATACAATTAACAAAAGAAAAACTGTGTTTTGGATTGGAATATTGGATCGCGGGGCGATGGCACCCTCGACTTAGATCATTTGGTTTGGTCTTCGCACTACTTTTAAGTTTCGCTCTGGCATAATGCACAATGGGTATAGATATGATTAGATACTTTGGTTTAATTGAATATAGTCAGTACTCTTCGTGTTTTTAATCTTCATAATGCATGTCTTTTTTTATTATTGTTTTCATTATTTTTATGTTTTACTAAATAATTGCATTTTTACACCAATAAATTCTACATGGGTTGACATTTTCGATTTTAAATTTTAACTTGAATTAATCGTAATTATTTAACTTTCAAAAATGTCTGCTAAAAACACATAAATGCATAAATCAATGGCGTTATTTTAAGTAAATCGAAAGATAATTGGATTTTTGTACATTTCGATAACAAGAATTGCAACAATTACTTTCAGATACAATCAGATGTAAGCTTTGTTTTTATATAAATGCAAGTCAATTTATTGCATTGTTCAAAATTTTGCAATGTTATTAAAATATTTTAAACTCATTTAGAAAGAATTAATAATAAAGATAAATGCTAATTACCAGTTTTGGTATGATTAATGCGGTTGTCAGTGCTACAATTGAATTATTAATTATGCATATACTTATTTATTTCAAACTTTTTTATTTCGGATCTCTATTTTCTCTCGACAAATTTTTTTGTTAGCATTTTTTTTTACTGAAACCAAGATTTGACTCAATCATTGACTATGTTGAACATTCCTTAAACAAATCGAATAAAGCGAGAATTCACGCTAAAATATTTGTGAAGTCAGTAATGCTGCGCAAATTAATCATTCACTCAATGAGCCAAACAAACAGACAGACGGACAGAGGTTTACTTTGACGGTGATATATGCAAAGTGTTTAAGATTTTTTAAGAAACTTGTTCCATTTGTTGTTTCATTCCATATGTCCAATCGCTTGTCTGTGCGGCACGCGAGTCTTTGCCACAAATCATCAAATTTGCACAGCCTTAAGTGCTTTGCTCAAATAAAAATCAAAAAATTTTGTATAGATTTCTGCGTGGGTGCACAAATTCCAAGAATAGAATTTAATGAAGAACGCTTTTATTGCTTAAAAATATCATAAAAATATCTTAATACTTTTTTTAAAAAAATTTTATTTATACGCTTTACACAACACAAAGCATTGATGAAAAGTTGAAGCGTCGTTGCAGTCATATCCGACAAGCCCTAAAATAAATTTCGTAGACCCTGCCTACTACGCTGCATTAGAGATTGCTTAGAAACACTCATTATCAAAATCCCTTAAATTCCTTTCATATCTCTGTGTAAAGTGTATTAAGGCTTTGTTTCTGCTTTATTTAAAATGTTTTTTTTTTTTTTTGTTAAAATATTTATTATATTTTTGCTGGCAGCTGTCAATTCGTTCCATGTTAAGCTTCATTATACCTTTTAAAGTTTTTAATATTTTTTAGCCAAATTTTATTTATTTTTTTTTATGATTTTTCAAATATTTGGCTTATGCGATTAGAAATCTTTTGGATGTCGCAATAAAATGAAACATGTTTGTCATATTCAAATCAAATTTTAAAACTTAATCGTGTGTATTTGTGTGTTGACAGCTTTAAGCTGAAATCATACTCAAATGACCATAAAGCTTGTGTCTTAATAAAATCTTAAATTATAAATCTTCAACCCATGACTTAAAAAATGGACATTCAATGGAATGTCTAGCGTAATTATGTGTAGAATAAGTTTCAGATATGATAAAATGACTATCAACAAGTTAGTTTGGAGAGACTTCACTAAGACTTAAGAATTAACACTTCATCGGAAATAGTTCTCGAACCAGACAAAAATGGAGTTTGAATGGTCATGCGCGGTAAATATGTTTCGAATTGCGCTCTCTTCTTCAAACTGCATTGTGCCCTTAACTCGTCAGAACATCCGCCATTATAGAAATAGCAGCAGAAGCGGTAATGCCTCTGCTTGCAAATCAAAATGTTTAGATGTGTTCGTGTGTATCCACCACAACACCACCCTTTACAACGCTGTCATTTCGGTTGCCGGTTCTGCTCAAATGCGTGTGACGTATTGCCTCATTTTATAAAATTTTGTTTTAGTTCTTTATTCTCGAATATAAAACCCACAATCAAGATAAAATTTTATAAAACCATATTGATCAAAGCATTATTTTGTTTACTATTTTTAGTGTTTTATTAATAAAATAAATTTTCTATTTCACTGATTTTTGTTTAAAAGTTTATTGAAAATGGCTTAACTATTTACGAAATTAAAATATGAATATTTAGCAAAATATTTATTATTTAACTATTTTTCAGTTCTGCCAAAGTTAACATTTTCCTTTGTATACAATATTTTTGTATTTATGAATTTATTTGACGGTGTCAATGTTGTCACATAAATTTTGAACAAAGTCAGAGTTCAAACTTTCAGCTGAAAATTTGCTTGTATAAAAATCAAGCAAATCGTATAAAGCATTTTTTTTCTTCATTTTTTAGTTATATAGTGAAACTTGCTTTTTGGCTGGCAGCTATCATGCCGCAAATGGACTCACACATATACTATTTTAGATATTTCAGACACTAGATGGGAAAAAAGTAAATAAAAAACAAAAATTGTCAAATGCCTTCAGGACGTTTACTCGAATTGCATATCTAGAATTGCAGACACTAAAATGGAAGCTCTTGAGTTAAATTGAAAACCGAAATTTAAAGTGAAACAATTTTTATAAATCTAATTTATTTAATTAAAAAAAAAAAAAAAAGAATATCCCAAAGACATTTTTCTATTTAAATATTGTAAATAAAAATATGAGCTTCGATAATCGTCATATTCGATACAGTTGCTCTATCGGAAAAATATTAAAATATATATGCAACAGCTGTGAGGTCAAGACTGAGTGCATTTATTTTTACTATCTGTGAAGCGGACGGCGTATGAGTAATATTTTAGTTGTTGAAAAATAATAAAAAATGTATAAATTTGTTTTGAATTTAAATTAAATAAAAATATTATTAAAATATTATTCTTAAATAAAACTAAATTATTGTATTTCATGGAGTCGACGTTGCAGTCTTTAATATGTTGCAAACTATACATTTTACAACATATTTTGCATGCGACAAGAATTCAAAGAACTACAAAAAATAAATGTGCTAGTAAAATTGCGCTTAAATTCTAAAATGCAGCTGAGTAAATTGTAACTTCACGCTTAAAATTTATAAAAGAAGCGGCATGAAAATCAATTTATGACAGTAACGCACTCTGACACATATGTATGTAGGTAGGCAATAAATGTGTTGTGTTTTAAATTAATAACTAGAAAAATAATTTGTTTATAATAAAATAATATTTGATGATAATATTTTGCAATATACAGAGTTGCAACTAATAATTGAAAATGTTAACTACAACGTCAAATTTTATAAAACTGTATCTTCGCAAAATAATACCAAAAATTCTCGAAAAATGCATTCGAAATATACAAATAAAAAAAAAAAAAAATAAATAAATAAATAAATTGAGTTTCATTACACTCGTTCAACACTCTTTTTCAATTTTGACTAAAAATATTATGATAAAATCGTTTGGATTACACTAACGTAGCATGCCACACGCAGTCTATTTATATTTCCCTTCTTTTAAATTACATTTGAGTAACTTTGCTTAACCGATTTGCATTAGCTACTGTCTGAGTGTCATGGTGAAGAGCATTGTTGGCATTTAAATTTAAACTGAGTACAACGTCACTCATAGCAACAAACTCGGTGAATATTTAAATACTCATGCTGAGTAAATATATTTGCTTTGAACGCTACTGCATTTGTGGCGCCACTCTTGATTTGACTTGCTGCTGCAATTTATTTGTTTTCTTGGTATTTAGCTGAAAGTTTTTTTTTTTTTTTTTAATAATTTTTCCTTTTTGTATCGGAAGAATAATAGTTTTAGTGTTTGTAGCAGCGTTTATACACGTTTGTCTGTTATGTAACATTTAAATATGAACTTGTCTATGCATGCAAACTAAAAGTATAGAGTCTTATATAAAAAGCAATACAACCCAACGCAATGGACAGAATGAAAATAACTTTTAGCCATCTTCGACAAATAAGCATGCTGCTTTCGGAAGTCAAAACATTCGCATTTTGGTTTAACGAAGAATAAAGCTGAAATGTGTATAACAGAAAAACAAACGTCAACAAAATCGCCAAATTCAAAATAATAAAATAAAACAACGATTTAGCTTCTGACATAAATCAGACAGTGTAGCTTTATATAGAACCGTCTGTCTATGAGTCAATGAGCAGTTTCCACTAAAAAAAATGACCGACCACTTTGACGACAAAAGCGACTGTGCTCTGGCAATGAACTTTTAGAAGCGTAATACAAATTTATAATTTTTTTTTCTCAAAGCTTCTCAAAAAATGCTATTAATTTTATGTAATAAATGTACACCTACAAGTTTCAACAACTGTAAAGCAGCTACTATGCAGCTGCAAGATATTTTAATACAAAAAAAATGGTTAACTGATAAATAGCTGTCGGGGAGAATATATTAAAAATAAGAAGTTTGTAGTAAGCTAACAAATCAAAACGAAACAGAACATTTGAAAACGAAAGACTTAGGACACGAACTTATTATTCTTTTGATTTATTTTCTTAAATATAAGACAATTTATTTTTTTTAGTTTTAGATAGTAATTGTTTAGCTTATTGACTTTATTTGAAATTGATTTAAAATCACTTTCTTTCAAATTTAAATTTTACTATGAAAATTTTTTTGCATTTATATTTGTGCCAAACTTGAAGAAACATTTTGATATTTTTTCATCAAAAAAAAAAAAAAAAAGAAAAAACCATAAACGTAACCAGACAAGCAACGAAAGGCTAATAGAAGGATTCAAGCAAAATGCATAATACATGCTTCAAAAGCTGCATAAGTTTCTATGGAGCACAGCGCGATGCCACCCGAGGCTAGAATTGAGTAATAGCTTTGCTAAACGTTTTGGCAAGTCGAATTGATTTATATAGCTGCACATTTGTATATGCTTGCAAGCTTACTTTTGTACAAGAACTATCAAAAGATTTACGTCGAGCTTCGTTTTTTAAAAATGTAGTTTAAATTTTAAAAGTTGTTAATTCATTTAACCGAGAGACTTATTTTGAAAAAAGTGTCGCTGTCATTAATTTATTAATGATTGAAGTCGATTGAAATAATACTTTTCTGTATGTATTATGATGTTTTTTTTTTTTTTTTTTGAATGATGATGCAGAAATGCGAAACAAATTATTACCAACAGTGGCAGGATGTGTGCATATCAGTCAAGTTCGTTGCTTAAGTCTTTCGATTGCTTCCGCAAACAAATGATGACATTCATATAAAAAAAAAAATAAACTGAAAATGCAGTAGCAGAAAAAGTGTCAAGTGATGCTTTAAGTGTGCATATTAACTTTAAGTCAATACGAAAGACAAAGAATAATTCATTCATATCAATAAAGTTCATTGAAGCGCGCATGCGTACATTTTGCACTTAACCCACTTCGCATTGCACACACTCATTCACTCACCACACTGACCCACTTTTGAACAGCGAAATGAAGAAGTTAGTTAGTTGAGTTTGGTCAACAGAACCACTTGCACTGCAGCTACGACTTCTTGGCAACAGGTTTGCTTTATGTGCCACAGACAGGGCAATAAATTCTTTTAGACTCGATGAAATATTTTACACTTGCTGCTGGCTGCATCCACCTTCATTATTTCGATTTGTCTGTTGTTGTGATTTTCTTTTTTTCTTCAGTAAATTTCATCACCAATTCGAATTGTTTTTCTTGTATTATGCGGTCTGCTTAATTTGTTGCAACTGACTTTGCCTCAAATCGTCGAGGTCGTAAGCCAGAAATCGGCCCAGAAAGTAGTACCAAGTAAAAACTTCTTAATGATTTTTGCTTAAAATTGAGTCTAATTTTGTAGTATCACATGGCGCACGCCAGTTTCAGTATTTTCCAAATGCTGCTTCTACACTCTTAAAAAGTTATGCAATTTATATATTTTTTTTTTTTCTTTGAATAACTATGCACGCAAGCAAATTTTAATTAAAGTTTAACATGCAAAAACTTAATGCGCGGAAGGAATGTTGCCTCAAAATAAATCGATTAATTTTTGTGTAAAATAGTTCAACGCAGGTCAAATCGATACATGACTAACTATTTAATGCTGGAGTTTATGCTGCACAACATAGCATTCAACAGAAAATAAATTGACCGGCATAAGCCAGTTTTAGTGCTGCAAAAGATTTTAAAAAATATTTAAAAGTGGTTTTACAGCTCGAATAATAAATTCTGCACCAAAACCCTTTGAAACCGTACAGAATAAGCGTACCATAAATTAGTTTCTATAAAAACAAAACGTAAGTATATAAACAATTACCAACCAAAGAGGGTCTTCTAGTTCGAACTTTCAGAAACATTCCTAAACAACTGAGCAATAAGTTTTATCATCAAAAAATGGCGACACAGGCGTTGTTGGCTGTATCAATTCATCTCGATCATTCATTTCAGCTAGAATATCTACTTTAACTCACACAAATTAAATTATATGCTTACAATTTTTGAAACAAAATTTACCTCATTTTAATAAATTAGTTTGACATTTTAATTTAAACTCGTTTAGCATTTTGTCTATGACAAAAAAAAATATTATTAAAATAAAGAAAAAAAATTACTTAGGCCACCTAATGAACTTAAAACGAAAGACAATCAACGATTTGTCATAGTTTCATGGTAAAAAAAACAAATTTTGTGTTCTTACACACACAAACACACACATTTGCTGCATTCAAGAGAAAAAAAACAGACAAACTGTGACACGCGACATGCTTATAGGTCAACAAAGGTCCTGCCGTGAATTGTCATTGTCGTGAGTTGCATAAAAGGAAAAGTGCAACATTCAACACAACAACAACAACAAAAACATCAAGAAACATCTTTGACACTTTTTAAAGACGAAAACTGTTATGGTGCGAAAAAGAGTTGAAAATATTTTCTGTTCTCCATTTAACGGCGCAGACTTTAACTGCAGACAGACAAAAAATGTTCTGTGAAGTGAAGCACTCAAATTGTTATGGCTCCAGATTAGTATGTTCCTTTACGAATCTACAGCACATTATCCAGTTTTTAAAAGGAAGAAGAAAATGACATTTTTAGCTCGAATTATTTACAAATGCATTTTATATCAAGCCAAATCTTCATTAAAAATTTGATTGATATCGAGCCGGTAGCTTCAAAATTTATATAGAAAATTTTAAATTTTTAGGCTCTCCTGAGTCGCAAAGGTTTAGAAGGATTGGGATTGTGGTTATAAATTTTAAAACGAACATAAAAATATATATTTTTTTTTTTTTTTTTTCGTAATTTAACTTGTACAAAAAATTGTGAAATATTTTTAAATATTATTGAATGGAATTCAATTGATAGACATGTTGTTTTTCAAATGGTCTAGGAGCTCATATTAAAACAAAGCCGCGGCATAATAAATCATAAAACTGTTTACAGACAATTCACAATCACAATTTTTTTTTTTTTTGCTTCATTGAACAGTTTTGTTGCATAATAGACCAATTGGCTACTCAGTTCGTTGGTAGCTAAAGTAGCAGCAGTAACAACTATTGCTGTTGCTACTAAAACAATTGTTCTTTTAGTTGTTCTTTAGATTGTTCTTAAGATATAAAATAAACAAAAAGAGACCAAGAATGGCAGTTGTTATTTTTATTGTTAAACAAGATTTGTGTGGCACTTGTTTATTCGATTTGTTATTTGATTTACTTTTATTTTTGAATGTTTTAGGAAAAAAATAGAAACTAGAAACTGAGATATAAAAATTTTATTAATGTAATACGTTTCAATAGTATTCACCCCTCTTCATTTGGTAGCTCTTTTAGTATTCATTAAGTTTGTAATTTAAGTCTTCGATTAAAAAACACTTACTAAATAAAAATATATTAACTAAATATCCAAAAATAAAATAAAACTAAAGTCTTGCTTTAAAGAGTGCGCCGCATAATGTGTATACAGTAGCTGATTGCTGTGACTTTGTGCCAACGCCAAAAATGGTTAAAACATGAAATCCTATTAGACAAATTGGAATTACAAATAAGCTAAAACAACAACAGTAACGTCGAAAACAACGACATCGAAACCAAAATTAAGTTATTAATTAGTCACACTTTATTCCATTTTGGTCATTAGACGACGGCGACAAAGTGTTAAACTTCAATTTGGAATGCACGAAGCGAGCTGAGCACTTCATTAAATTGTTAATCACAGCCCACACGTTTAGGCTTATTGAATTATAAGCCAATTGAATGATTTTCATGCTTTTTTTCTTTTTAAATTTTCTTATGGGAACTTCTTTTAACTGATTTTTTCAATTTAAGCCAATAAGTTTGGTGAATAAATAAACCAAAATTTTTTTATTGCTTATTAACTCTCTCAGTGACTCTTTTTTCTTATTGTCAGCAACATTTCAACTGTTTTATCTAATTGTTTACTACTAGTCCCTTCACTTCACCTATAGACGCTCCTATTGTGGGTGTTTACCATAATTTAACTCTAGCCAAAAAACTTATTGTCATTGCATTCCTTTTTTTTAATTCTTTAATTTTGTATTATTTATTGTTTGTATAAGGCCATCAAATCAGATAGCTTTTTTATGCATGTTCAGAGTGAGCGGCAGCTACTTTTTATGGAGTAAATTTAATATATATTATCGATCGATTTGTAGTACAAGCTTATTTACTTATGTCATTCAAATATAACGTAACGCTGAAAGCTAATTAAGATTTAAGATTGACAAAGTAGATTGCCAAAACGCTTAGGTTTCGTCATCAGCCCTAAACACATGATTTTGTAAAGGAAAAAAAATTTAAAATCGCATTGCTTTTGTAGTATTTAATCAGTTGGTCTTTTTTTACGGTATTTATTTAATTTTCATATCAGACCTAATAAAATTTATTGCACTTTGCGCTGGATAAATAATGATAAAATATTTTATTTAATTAAAAGAATAAATTTTATTCAATTTTTTTGTAAAAATGAGATTCAAAATATTTAAAAATCTCTGTGAAAACAATTGTCTTAGCTTTCTTATACATCCTACTTTTCCTTTTATTGTGGCTATCTGAATGCAATAATAGAAAAATAATAGCTTTAAATTATATAAAAGCAACAATGAGAAATCAATGAATTTGAAAATAAACAAAATCAAGTTGGTCGCATAAAATAAATTAAAGTCACGGTTTTCAAAGCATGTAAATTGTTGTTGTTGTTGAAGTTGTTGCCATTTTTTTTTTTTTTTGTTGCTAAGCCTTTCGTTCATGCAACACTTGTTCAACAAAGTTAGTAACAATAGCAAAGGATGTTTTTAAATAACGAGAGTAGTATGAAATGTTACTCAAAATATAGTTGAAAGACAATCTTTTACAAATGAGAGAAATGTATAAAAAAATAATGTTACAAAAATCTATTTTTAAAATTTCACTTTACTAATAAAAGGATTAAATTCTGAAAAAAAAAATTAAATTTAGCATTGAAACTTTTAGCAAAAACTTATCAGACTGATTTCGCAGTTAATATACAAAGTAGAATGTAAATGTCAATTTGCAAAGGTTTGTACAAGAAAAAAAAACAACAATAATAAAAATAGTAGCGCATCGTAGTAACAGCAGCAACCACAAACAACAACTACAACAACAACTGCAACATTTGTCTCTGCTGCAAAAATCATCCAATTGATTAAATTTAGTTTTTTTCGCCATTTTTTAGCTGCCTTTCACTTAGATCGCATTCGAGAGACCACGATTTTTAATTTATTTAGATTTTTTAATTTGATCTCGCAAACTAATTTGTTTCTATTTTGTGTGTTAAGCATCTGGATTGTACTTTTTATATAAAATGGTCATAAGCTGAGAGATGCAAAATTTGTAGATTAAATTTGTTTAATTTAATTTATTTAAATTTTTTTAATTATTTAAAAAATTATTTGCTCAAATTAGAAAAATGACACAAAAACAGCAAAACAGTTCGTGCAACACCAGCAGCAACAAAAGCATTTGTCTGCAACTATACACTTGCATATGTATCTGTGTAACCGCAAAACAAAATCAGGTGTTGCAATTGCATTTGTATCTGCTTTTTTTTTTTTTTTTTTTGATTTTATTGTTTTAAAAAAGCAATAGAAAGCCATTGTACTACTTGAAAAAAATCTTTTGACTTTCACAAAAAAAAAAAAAAAAAATGTATACAAAATGTTTACTTCAATAGTACCAAAGCTCTAATACATATAACATAAAGCTATATATATTATTGTTATTAATGAACGGGTATAAAGTCGGATATATTAGGTATCTGAACTAGTGCATATTGTTAATTTGATCAAAGTTCATATTGAATTCAAAAAATGCGCATGTCTAACTTATTTCAATCACGTTCCATAAATGACAATGCGCTGTGATTATTTTATACAGAATGACTTGAAATTCAATTTAATATTTTTTGCTAAGGGAAGTCTGTCTGCTGTAAGGTCGAGTTAACTTATGTAGCACTCTTACATAAGCGACACTCGAACACAATAAACTCTTAGCATCTACAACATGCTAGGATTTTTTAAGGTATTTGATAGACACCTAAAAGGACTTGGTACCATCTGATCTTGAATATTTGTATCAGTGCGCTGTTATCTCTTGTGCTCTACTACAATTTTATATGTATTCTTTAGAATGTAATTTCGTTGCTCGAAGATTCTTTTGGTTGAACTACTTTTTTTAATCCTATTCCAGTCATTTACTAATCTTCATGCTAACATAAAAGTATAAATTTAGCGCGTGAGACTATTCAAATTCATTTCATATGCATAAATTCTTAAGAAGCTTATAAACGATAAACTTTCACAGTTCAGTCACATTGCAGATTAGTTTTTCTCTGCTCTGCAAATTTTTACAAATCTTTTTTTTTATGTTTAAATATCAAATTAATTGCACTTGAATTATTTGATTTATTTTAAATTATTTACTGAGTGAGGCAGTCAAGCACAGCTAGAGTACAAAAAAAAAAATGTAATTTTTCCTTTTCCTGGGCTATGTGTTTTTTTAATCATTTGAAACGAGAAAATCACTGTGTTGTGCTTTTTCATTGCAGATTTTTATTAAAATGTAATAAAAATTAAAGAAAATTTTAAGCTATTTTGGAGTTATCTCTGAACGTTCATCGAATTAAAAAAAATACATTTATATAACTTTTTAATACATATTTTTTATTTCTAATTTCACTGGACCGATTAAGTTTTGTTGTTTGTATTTTTATTTTTTAATTGATTTGTAAGCAAATGAAATATAAATAAAAATTTCCCACGTTTTCTTTAACGATTAATCGATGATTATTTGTAATAAAATTTCACATGTTTTCCTAACATGTAACTCCCTCGAAAAAAATACTAAATGAGTTTCATTAATTTTCGTGCTTTCAGTGTTTCATTATTAAAACCAAAAATAAATATAATTTCTTATTTTTGTGGGCGGTAATAACTTTCAGCACAAAATTTGAAGTTTACTTTTTTATTAATGTTTTTTTGTTTTTTAATTTTGATCCAAAGCAATTTGTCTCACACACTTGAAGCATTTCATCGCTCATTCATTACTCGCAATGGTGAGTACACTTCATTCTTGGTAATGTTTTGAAATAATTAATAATTATTTACCCACTTGCTTTGAAAACAAAGCATTAACAGATTAGCTTAGCGCCCTATGATATATTGTCATAATCTCAGTTAAATTCTGACTTAACAAAGCTCTCTATGATGGAAAGTTCGAAATTCGAATTTTATAATCAAAAACATAATTTTTTAAAATTCTATATATAAAATATAAAATACTCGTTTAAAACGTCAATGTGTCATTTAAAAAATTCAGAGCTTTTAGAATTTTATATAAAAAAAAATAATATTTTTTCCAAATAAACTAACAAAGTTTCAATAAAAACGTATTTTAATTCATTCCATTCCTAAACTCAAACAAATTTGTTAAAAAAATCATATTTTTTAATGCTGCTCATTTAAATTTAACAAAACAAAATTATTAAAAAAAAAAAAAGTAAATCGATTAAATTTTTATGTGCCTTATTAATTTATTGGTTGGATTAGAGATTTCAAACTGGTTTGCTCGAAGCAATTTGTCAACAAACAAATATTTAACAGAAATTTTAAATTAATAGATCGACTGACTTTATCTTAATATATATATAAGATCGATCGGTTGTTTAAATCAATTTTGCATGGACTTTACATATATTAACAGCTGTTTGCAAATTTCGGAACATTTTTAACTATGAAGAGTATAATGCTATTAAAAATATTTTACTTCATTATTTTTTTTGGAGCTTTATGAAGCGCACAAAAAATAACTAAAGTGAACTGGGGGACTGAACGCCTACAAGCTGAGCTTAACAGTCATTTTATGCGTTCTGTCTAAATAGCTATCTTTGTGTATATATCTGCATAACTTTGTCTGTCTATGAGTCAACAAGCAAAAAAGCTACTGCATTGGTCTTGACAGCAACGGCGACAATATAGTTGCGACGCCTGATAATTTTTTTGGCAATGAACTTTTCAAAGCGAAAAAATAAAAAAAAAAAAAAAAAAAAAATAATAAAAATACGGAATGCGTTTTTTTTTAATATGTTCAATTTAATTTAACACTACCAAGCGGAAACAATGGCTTGTTAAAAAAATACAAAAAACTAAGCAGCCACGCTGCAGCTGCAGCATTTAATAAGAAACGATTTTTCACTGTTTTAACAATTTACTATCTGTTAACAAATTCAATTGGTCTTTTTGTCTTGCTTATAATAAGAATTGAATCTATTAAATTTAATGAGTTTTGTATTAATTTTTAAAAAATATGCAACACATATTCTATATGAACACATAATAACAAAAGACTTAAGACACGACTTGCCATACAAAACATTTTTTTAATATTTGAAAAAAAAAAAAAAAAAAAAAAAAACTTTTTTTTAAAGATAAGTTGAATGTTTCACAGTCGAATCCTTTATGGATCTTGATTTTGAGCGACTTCCGTTCAAGCCATGATGATACTGCGTAATAAGAACGCGCCTATTTTGTGGCAAACATCGAATGACATCAAAAACTAAATGGGTTCGTATAATGAAGTATTTATGTTAAGCTATACATCTGAAGTCATAAACGAAAAATCAATAAATTAATAAGTATCTTTAGTATCTTTAGCATCTTCCACACCCATCGAAGTGTGCAATGCAATGCATGCCGCAATTAATCACGTTTTGGGGCAAGTGCCACAGTCGTTGCTACCAAGAACTTCAAATATAAATGCCATCAATAAATGAGCATTGTGCTGTTTCTCTTTATGATTTATTGCTGTTGTTATGTGTTGCCAGACGACAGAAAACTAGACAACATGTTACTTGTAACTGTTTTACTTAATAAAATGTCACTGCAAATGCAAATGATAATTTGGCTATTATTTCGGCTGCTGCAAAATTTAATAAAATAATATCCCCAAAGTTACTCACAAAACTTTGTAACGAGTAAGAAAAACGAAAAATAAAGTTCTCTCTCAGCTGGCGCCACGCTGACAAAATGCACAATTTTCTATAAAAATGGCTCAAATTTTTTCCTCTTCGTCACTTTATAATTTTTTTTTGCTTTGTTTCATTTTGCCGATTGTGCAATTGAGTTCGCACGCTTCCTCACCTTTATTGCGCATTACTTATTGGTGGCCCGCTCTATGCCGCTTGATGGTCTCTAGCGGATGTCGTAAATATATTAAGCGTCTTTTTTTTTTTTCTTGTATTGCTACAATCATAAAGCAACAAAAATGGCAAAAAGAGCGCTAAAAGTTATTATGAAAAAAAAAACAAAAAATCAATTACCAACACCTCAAATTGTTGTTTGCTCTTGCAATTGCAGTCGTTGCAGCGATTAATGTTGTCGTTGTTATTTTTTTTTAAAGAAAAAACAAAAACAAAATAATAAGACAAACGTGCGTGGTTGCTGGTAATCGACAGAATCATAAAAATGAAATATATCTGAGAATCTTTCATAAATACAAAACGAACTAAAATTAAAGTCAAAGCTACGCTTGCGCAAATGCACAACCACTCCTGTTGCCCATGTTGCTGCCATGTCGCAGCTGACGAGACAGCGAATGCTTTTCGCTTACTGTTTACAAAAAAAAATATCGATAGCCAAACAAGGTAAATGGTATAAGCCACGCGTGGGCTGTCAACAAACCAACCAGCAAACCAAGAAACCAACCAAACAATGAACCAGTAAACCAAAAATCGATGCGCGATCAGCAGCAAAAAGCAGCACACAAGTTAAACTTTGTGTTGCATAATCCTTATATTGCCGTGAAGAAAACTGCACAGAATTGTGTCACATTCGAAAATGAAATTAATGTATAAATTATTTCATCGCATTTGCTATGACCACGAGGCATACCATACAGTTTCATGGAAAAACAAAACGCCATGTTGCGTCAGTGCTACAAGGACTACTTATTCAATCAATTGCATGTATGATTATGTATTATGATGCTTACTATGGTAGTACATATTGCCAAGTTGAAACAAGTTGAAACACGCGAGTTAAACAATTATTATTGTCGATTAACACGGCATGCAATATTTATAAATTTATGAGTTGCACTTTTAAACACTTTGCTGCAGGCAAAAATTAGAAGGCAGATATATGGAAAGCATAAAAAATATAGTTTTATGTCAGAAGGCATTGAACAAAAAAAAAATATATGAAATTTTAGACTATTTTGCACCATTTGGCTTTGACAAAACCTGAAGAAGAGAAGCTGGAAAGAGTGCGTTGTAGTATCTCTCTTCGAAAGGAGATTTCTATTGACATTGTTTTGGGAAGCACAGAAAATGTGTTCTGATTCACATATTCGGTTCAAAATCTGCTCTTGGTCATTAACACCAAAAAATTGATCAATCTCAATGTTTCCATTTCGAAACTATTTTGTAACCTTTAAAATTAAACCTGACTATAGAAAAAACAAACAATTTTCAAAAGTTAAAGTGATATTATTTAACATTTAGATGCTGTTTTTTGGTTGTAACATCAAATTTTCATGTCACTTGCTACATGCTACAACATCGACAGCAAAAACAACAAAACAAGAAATATATACATTAACAAAACAATTTAACTGTCGCTATTTTATTGTCTTCTGACTGTTTTTTAGTATTAAAAATAAGTAAAGGGTTTCCCAATTTTTAAATTAAAAAAAAATATACAAGAATTTTGGACAAAAAAATATATAATGTGAAATTTTATGACTTTTATGATTTAACAAAATATAGATCAGCTTACACAATTTTCGATGACTCGGTTCAACATTTCCGCTGGAATAGCTGCAACATTTGGTGGCTCAAATGTTGGTCTCAAGCTCAACCTTTGTTGCTGGTTTGTTGGCGTAAACCTTTGACTTAACATAGCCCCATAGAAATTAGTCCAATGGGGGTTAAGTCACACGATCTTGGTGTCCAGTTGTTAGGGCCATTTCGCAATATTATCGACTCACCAAATACATCCATCGGAACGTTGGCTGTAAGACAGATTGTACCATTTTGTGGAAAGAGAATGTCTTCAACATCAATTTCATTTATTTTTGGAAAGAATTTCATTGCACGATAACGTTCGCCACTTACGGTAACTGTGCGCTCCTCATCATTTTTGAAAAAGTACGGCCCGATGATGCCACCATACCAAAATGAACCAAAGTGAAAAGTGAGTTTTTGAAGATGCAATGGCGCTTCATTAATGAATTGTGGGTTTGACTCACACCAATAAGGACAATTTTGTTGGTTGAAATAGCCATTTAGCCAAAAATACGACTCAAAACATAATCATTTTTTGTCAGATATTTTGTTGTTAAAATCAGAATGGAAATAGCTCTCACTTTTGATTTCAGATTCTGCATATCACTAGTTTACAAATTTTGCCATCATTTCGAGAGCTAATTTCTCATAAATCTATTTCCTTGCAATTTTGGGAACATAAAAAAGTTAACCAAAAGTTTTCCAAAAAATTGTTTTCGCTTATTTTGGGACTTTTTTGAGTTATTACTAGAAATCTCAGAACCCAGCTTTTTAAGGTGCATTGTAAGCGACTTTTGTGTGACGTATTTTAAAGCTTCAATTATAATAAAAGATTTTCTTTGATTTTCTTTACTTTAACTTAATAATAAAAAAAATTTATACAAAAAAGACAAAAATATGCTAAAATAAATTACAGCAAAGAAAAATAAAGTGTCAAGTGCTGCATTAATTATTCATTTCAAATGAAAAATCAATAGGAATGCAAAAACCCAGACAAAGTACCTACCTGCCTAAGTGTAATTCATTTTGATGTCAATGAAATTCATTGAATCACGAGTTCACTTAACCCACTTCACTTTGCACTCGCCACACTGACACACATTCGGACATTCAGGCTAGAAGAAGAAGAAGATGAAGATTGCAGCAGGTAAAAGTTTGATCAACAGATTCACTGCTTGGCTTATTTAGCTGCAGCAACAGAAGCAGCAGCAACTTGTTTGTTTAACGTGCCACAGACAGTGCAACAAGTTGTTGTGGGCTCGTTGAAAGCATCTTCTTCTGCTTTTTCTTCTTCTTCTTGATGCTTTTTGCTACACCTTCAACAATTCAGTGCGCCGTCGTGTTGTGTTTTAAGCGTAAATAGCTTTTTTTGTAGAGTCCAAAATAAAGCAAGGCTTTAGCTGCAACTGCTGCTCATGCATCTTTCAATTTTGTTGCAATACTTTAGGTCAGATTATAGCGCGGCGATAATGATGCTTTTTATGTTAGAACTTGTTTTTGTTTATGTTCAATCAAATGTTTTAAATTCTTTTGAATATGAAATCAAAAAAATTAATATTATATAAAAGAGCATCGTCTCTCTCTCTCACTATTTTTAAAAATTTTACATAATAAATTCATAATTATCAAATTGAATTAACACAAACTATAATTCATGTTGCTGCATAATCGAACTGAACGTAATTTTGTATGCCAAATGAGGTCATTGATGACGACGACGACGACATTCGAATTTGTATATGCAACAACAACACTCATGCTACAAGTTGTTAAAGTAGCTCTGGCAGCTTTTTTTTTTTTTTTTTTTTGGTTTAGTTGTTGTGTGTAGTACAACAAACGAGCGACATAGGTCAGGCGTTTCATGTTGCTTGAATTTCGATTTGCTTGTTTCTTTGTTGCTTGCAGCACCCGCATAACTTATTTACACATACAAACAGAAGACAGAAAGACAGACAGACGGATAGACGCATACACATTGACATAGTCCAATTGACTTGAACATTCGCTGCCACTGCAGATTTATGCAGATTCTATGTCCAAATACAAAAATTGTGCCTGGCTTAAATTGCAAACGTTCAGTCATTTACTGACCAATCCAATCAGACAGATTGACAGACAGACGGACAGACAGACAGACATATAGACTTGTTCGACTCGTTTATTGCTGCTGACTAATCCAACTTTGAGTTGAATTGAATCAACTGAAATTGAGTCAAAGTCTGCTTGGTCAACTGATTGGAACAATGTCACGTACGCGTTGCGATTTATACCCAAGACGCTTTGGCATCTTAAATATTATGGCATGAAATTTTTTTTTTTTTTTTTTACAAATGTAACTTGGCTATAATTGGCGTCATACAGGAGACTGTTTCAGTTACAAAAAACATTTTTTTTTATTTTGTTACATCTTTTAATTATTTTAAAATTTCTGTGTCATGAGTGTTCTTTCAGAAAAATAACAAAATAATTATTTTAAAAAAATAAAAATAATAAAATACGCATACGCACTGTGGTACAAATATTAAGATTCTGATCTTCTCTTGTACCTAATTGATTTTTATTTATTTTTTAAATTCATTTATAAGTGTTGCTCATATATCAAAATGCTCCAAATATGATATACATTCAGTTGCTACACTTACATAAGCCGTTCATATTGGTTACGTCGAGATTTGACTGAGTTACATTCAGTTTTTTTTTTTATGTTTTGGTGTTGTTAATTGCAGGCGTACATAAATCATATCCGAGCTTAGAGAAAATCGATTGCAATCATTAAGACAACACGCACGCACGCAGAGGGAATTGATAAAAAGTTATGAATAAGAAGCTGCAAAGTTATGAAAGAACAATCCTTAAGATCGTGTTCATTTTTGGTATCTACGGCCAAATATATAAGGGAAAGGGTTTATGATAGCCCAGAACCTTTTTGGCTGTAAACTAGTATTAGCTGACGTAAATTTAGGAAAATCTAAACTTCAAGTTTGGTTTAGTACCTAAAAACTTCGCATTTCTATAGCAGAACAAGCAATGAATTCAAATTCGCAATCTTAATCCAACAAAATATCACACAACAACTAACACAAAAAGTTGTTAACAACTTTTTGACGTTTGTAGGCGGCTGCTAGTGTGCCTAAGTTAGGTGTTAAGTTAGGCACAGCGGACATTTGTAGCGCAAAGTGTTGTGGGTGTAGTGCAACAGCGACGCATGCAACACATTTCTAAGCAAGTTTTTAAAAAATATGAAAACACAATTAGCCACTTTGCGTTGCTTGTTGCCATTTCAAAGAAAATTGTATCGATTCACGCCAGGAAAAGGCGGAAAAACTTTAATGAAAATCAAAAAACTAATTTAGTTTCATGTGTTAAATATCAAAAGCAATAATAACATATTTCATAAACGAGAGGATATATGTTAAAAAAATAAAAACGTTTGTGTAACAACATTCATTCTCATATTAAGAACATTCGTTCTTAAATCGAGAACCATTTGTTCTTAACAGTTTAAAAGAGCATATAAAAATGAAAATTGAGAGAAGTGATGCTACGAGACAAAATTTGTGAGAGAGCAGTGCACTTGATGCACTTTTTCACTCTCTTGTTTTGCATTTAAAGCTTTTGAAACTTCGATTAAGCACGTTTGCTCTCAGTACAAGCACATACGTGCTCGATTTTTTATGAAAAGAACAGTTGTTCTTATTTTCCAAATAGCGTTCTTCTTTCTGTGCACTTCATACATGAAAAGCTAACTACGCTAACGGTGCTTAGTATTAATGCTTCGGTTTCAACGAATTATAAGATTTCCTTGTTTCTTTATTTCTTTTTTTTTTTTTTTTTGCTTATGCTACATTAATTAAGCTATTAACATTTTCACGATTACGATTCATAATTTAGCAGCAAATAAATTTGTGCAAAAAAAAAATGTACGATTACGATGTGCCTTGCGGCATTCAATTCACTTTACTGCACCATTGAATTTAATTAATAAAATTGTTGAAAATTGTTGAATAAACGACGATTAGCGCATTTCTTGCATGATTTAACAAAACAAAATTTATGAGCTCACAAACCAGAAAACTCAAAGACTTAAATCGCACTATTAACATTGTTGCTTTTCGTTTTTGTGACACTTTTTAATTGTTGCTAATTTGTTTTTTTTTTTTTTTTCGTCTAATTGGAATCTTTGATATTTGTAGAATATTTCAACTGGTTTTATATTTTAATATTCATGAAACATTTCGAATATTTATAAAAAATAAAACAATTCTTAAGGAAATCATTTAGCTTGAACTGCGAAATAAATAAAAATTAGTTTATTTATATCCATTTGGAGTCTATAATGTAGAGTATGTTACTTTGTGCTGCATTCCTTTTGAACGATTTTACAATTTATGTCCAATCAATTTTCGATAGATACGCTTCAATTTAATCGAATTTTCATGCGCTCCACTTGCGTTGCGCTATTTGAACTTGTCCTTAAAGTGTCGCTGTTACACGCATGGTACATGGCATTCTTTTGTACGGCCTTTTCAGCTACTGGTCTTGTGTGTTAAGCTTAAGCTTACCGACCGAATGACTAACTGAATGATTGAGTGATTGCGTACAATGTGAATAGTGTCATATTGTCACTTTGATTTAAATATTACAGACGCTAGTGTCTCTCTAGCTACGCCTACGCCATAAATACAAAAAAAAAAAAAAAAATTTGTGGTCAACTGAGTAAAATTATTAAAAGTTGATATAGTTTTGTGTGGTTTTGAAGGCTCATAGAATTGAATAATTGCTTAAACCAAGCAATGACAATTACCTTTACTTTGCCATAATTGTTATTGTTATTGTTATGGAGCTGTAAATGATTGATGATGGCGTTGTTCTATATTAAACATTTTTCTTATAGTTACTCACAGCCGGATGGATAAATGAAACATTTCTATAGAGACAATGGTTTTTTGTAGACAAACTTTGAGCCTTTTGTTTGCTTTTTAAATATTTTTCATTATTTTTCCAATAATTTTAATGAAAACTTTTCTTAAAATGCAAATTTTGAACAATGTAAAAACATAAAATCAACAATTTTGTTGTTGTTGCTTTTATTTCTGTTGTTCACAATTGTGTGCAACACGTGTTGTAAGTAAAATTGCAGTCAAGCAACATGCATGTTGCAAGAAAACGATTACAACGAAACAACAACAACTGAAGTAAAATAAGTGTAAGCAGCTTAAAAAGAGCACTTAACATTTTTATGTTTGCGAAAAGAGAAAGAGAAAAGTTGTTTCCAACTGATCCATATATTGTTGTCAACATAATTATCCAAGAACAAGAACAATGTTGCTACAACACAACAACAACAACTTCATTCAGGCTGTATTCTGATTTTTGTTACAACAGCAATAAAATTTTATGCTGTGTTTGTATTTAATGAAGACATAAAATCGTCTTTAAACTTAGAACCTTTCGACAAAGAAGGGCTACATTTTGGGTCTTGTAAACTCTGTAATATATTTTGCATATAATGGGTAAACAACTTCGCAGAAGTTACAATAGACGATGCAAGTATTTAATAACCAAAAAAATAATCGTTATCGAAGTACACAATACAAAACAAAAGATTCAAACAACAAACTTGAATCTTTTAACTTGCTTCCAGTTTTTAATTGCTTTACACTTGTTGCACTTTTTCATTGGTTTTCAGTTCTGCTGCATGTTTGACACGCGTCTTACTTTTTTTAATACACTTGCCACATGCCACAACACATGTCATATACGTATGTACGCTTTGTACATTTATGCAATTTATTGGTTTGTTGCCAAAATCACATTTTCAAGCAATTTGTTTTACATACGTCTTCGTGGCAAAAGTATCTGTTGTTTGCCGCAAGCACTTCATACCAATTGCTTGCCGCACTTTGCTAATTAAAAAAGTGTCGTCGTCAAGTCATGCACACTTTTGACACAAAAGTGTTAATTGCAACATAAAAATGTTTACTTTATGAAAGAAAATAACAAAAAAAAAAAAAAAAAAAGCATGTTGCGTGTTTCATTTGCGTGCATGCGTGAATCTCCTGCCCTGGGTGGTATGCAACATTTTTATAGATTTTTGAAAAATTTAAAATACTTAATATTTTGTTGACATGAACACCAAACCTATTATATGTTTCTATGGTAACTACAACTGAGAAACTCATACATTTTAACGCATAGATTTAACGATCTTCAAAAACAAGTTTGTTGTTTCAGTCTTTTGTTTTCAATATTTAATAAATTTTTTTTTATTTGAATAATTTTTCTTTTTGTTTGTTTTCACGAAATTTTCTGCTAAAAAATTTGATTTACATATTTGATATTTTTTTTCCGCTAGCCATGTTTGTCATGTAACATAAAAAACATTTGAACTTTATTGTTAAAAAATAGAAATCGCTCAAAAAAAAAAAAAAATATTTTCATTTTTCTAGTTTTCGACCAATTGTTGTGTTATGTCCTTTGTTGATTTTTTTCTGCTTTTACAACATTTGTCATTTTTGCCATTTTAGCCAAGCATGACAGCAATTGTTTTTTTGTTGTCATGCAAATGCAGTAGTATTTTTTGGATTTTGTTTTTTGCATATTGATACTCGATAAAGATCTCAAACAAAAATGCCAATAACTAACAAGAAAATTATTTAGTACAGCAAAGTGTAAATTTGTATATTGTTTGTTTTATTGTTTTATTTGTTTACTCATTTCAGGTGAGAAGTCAAGTCTATGTTATGCCCGAGCAATTGGGGCGTATCAAATTGTAGTTTTGTTTGTGAAATAAAAAATATTGTCTTGCTACGATAATCTTTAACTGATAGTTTAAATTTTCAAAGCAATAGTTCCCATTGGCTATGTTTGTAAGACTCGAATTGCTGAAAAGATATGGAATTTTGTGCTGAGAGTAAAACAATGCCGACATAATGTTTATTTTAGGATAAGTATAGCGGCGTTTGATTTTATAAATTAAAATTCAATATTTAATTCTGAATAGTTAACTGCTGCAATGACATGTGAATCTAAGAGAGAAGCACCATTTTTAAATGAAAGAAAAACGAATTAATTAAATAAAATTATAAAAAGCAATAAAAAATATTAAACAAGAAAAATAGTTAACTTCGGTTGGACGGAATATATTTTATTAATTAATTAATTTAAAAGTAATTAATTAATTTTTTTTTCTTATAAGAACTTGATAAAATGTTGTACGTTTGTATGGTGGTTATACCTAAAAGTGGGCGTGGCACATTGATTTTAACATAGAAAGTACAAAGGATCTAGAAAAGCTTAAGTTTAAAATTTCAGCTTCATATCTTTAAAACTGAGCGAATAAATCGCGCAGCAACAAACAGACAGACGGACAGTTAGACAGACGGACAGATAGACAGACGGACATGGTTAAATCTATTCATCTCGTGATAGAAAATCGATTCTCTCGATATAAAAGCGATAGAACCCTTGACATGCATGAAGTCGTACAAGACATGTCATGCATGAAGTCATACATAAATCGTGAAAGACATGTCATGCATGAAGTCGTATAAGACATGTCGTGCATGAAGTCGTCAACGGCTTGTATGGGTTGGCGTCGGTATGTCATCAAGGAAAGGGACGAGTCAACAATGCAGCATATGTGTAGAGGCCGCTTCGAAGAGTTTCTGCTGGATATGAAACACTTTTCCAACTAAAATTTAGTGGCATGGGTATTTAAGCTTCGTTTCTACTTTTTTTTTATACCCGCCACACATTTAACGTTTTTCCTTGTTCCTATTTTTTTTTTTTATTGTCAAATTTTTTAATTTTTAGGTACTTCAATCGATTGCCGCACAACTTTTATAGAGTAGCTTTAAAACGCCTAGCGTTGTGCTTAAATCAAAAATGTTTTAAACTTCCAATCCTATTAGACAAATTGAAATATCAATTGGGCAAACTTAACAATGACAAATTACAACTGCCGTTTTCGAATACAGAATTAAGGTTTTAATTAGTCACACTCCATTATAACTAATAGCAGCGACAAAGTGGACGACAGTTCAGCTTTATAAAAACTTTAATTAAATTCCACGAAGTGTGTCTGCCTTATTGAATTGAAAATGACAGCCCACTAGATGCAACTTAATAGAATCAAAATCCAATTAAATATTTTGTTACGCTATATTTTTTTCTAACATAACGCGGCTTTGGTTTACTTTTGATACTTACTGCAATATGAATTTCAGTTGAATAAAGTGGAGTTGAGTACGTACACATATATCACTTTTGACAAGAAAATAATATTCGTATAGAGTCGTTGAAGATCGCATCACTTTGCTAGGAGAAACTCTTTGCAACTGATTTAAGTGTGAATTTTCGTTAGAATCTTGCTCAGCGATAAAGTCTCACTCAACGCCAATGGAAAGCATTCAACTAATCAGACAGCAATAAAAATTTGAGTAAAATGAAATTTCATAGATTGTAAATGGATAAGACAGCAGTAACTGCTTGCACGTCTGGAGTATGTATAATCTTTAACTTTTGACTGACTTTATGACTGAATAAATTTACGAACGAACGACAGACAGACAGACACTTGTCAGTGCAAATGCTTCGTTGAAATTGTGACACGGATGTAGCATGGAAGATCAGATGACCATTCATGAATCAAGCAATTTGTGTTTTGAAATTATGAATGGAAAAAATACAAGGTGCTTCGTAAGTAAAACTCAAAAAATCTCAGCAGCCACGTAAACATTTTGTTATTCATATTTATCATAGAAATATTGGATTCATATAGAAAACTGTTTAAATGTTTATTCAAAATTTTTTTTAAAAATTTTTCGCTTGCAGCAATTATGCCGCAAATGTCTACTGAAAATATTTATTTGATAATCTTAAAATTGCATATATGTACACTGTACTGTAAGAACATATATATAGTAGTATGTACTTTGCATATTATCCATGTACATATGTGTGTAAGAAAAATATAAAAACGTAAGTGACACAATAATTGTATGCCGCAGGTTATTATAAATCATAAGAGGCACTCATAGTTTGCTTATTGGTTTTAAATTGACACATGTAATTAATTTTGAAACTGCATATACAAATATTTTGAATATGTATTTTAAACTATTTTGCGAATTTTAGCTTCATTGCATGGCCTTCTTTTTCATGAACCTATATCTATGTATTTCTTTTGAAAAGACCCGCGTTCTAAACTCAACGAAAGCTGGTAGAAGCTTACGGTGACTAGACTCTATCAGAAACAATATATGAAGACTGGTTCCGACGCTTCAAATGTGGCGATTTTGGTGTGGAAAATTACGAAACAAATATTGCAGATAGTCTTGGCAAAAAAAAATCACATTCACAGTGATTTAAAAATCGCATTGTCGCACTGCGACTGAAAGTAGTGATTTGTGATTTTCTTGTTCCTGAGTAAACATGTTCGTCAGTTATCGGCGATTTTGTGTATCTCACTTCGCGAACAGTGAAACTGTTGACTTATCAGTGATTGTCGCTTTTATCACTCATCGCGAATCGTACATATTCGCTTGAACACCGAACCTGTACAAATTCATTGGTACATTTGCCAGTGCAATTCACTTAAAGCGTGGTCTAAAAAAACGATTGAATGGTGAAAGCGTAATTTAACTGCGATTTTATCACTGTTTGCAGACACTACTCGATATCTTACAGAATACAGAACGAAATATTGTATATAAGTTTCAATTTAATTATGTAAACGAATACAGCGCCACCGATCAAACAGTCAAATGGTCAATTTTATGTCTTTTAGACCGAATTCTGTCAGGTAAACAATTTCGTGGTGTAAAAAATTAAAATCGAAATTGAACAAAAAGAAAACGAAACCTAATCGAAATAAAGTGAAAAACTTTCGAATAAATTGCTACGGATCAGGCCAAATCCAGTGACTATTAAGTTGATTCTACTACAAAGTAGACGATACAATAAATATTTATGAGTTTACTCAATTTTGATGTTATTTTTTTTTAGTTAATTTGACAAATTTTTCTGTTCTAGTTTTATTTATGAGTCTATTTAAGATAAGCGTAGACGGCCATTTAAAACTCTTTGATATGCTAATGAAAGAGTTTAAATTTAAACAGCTTTTTTAGATTTATGCTTTGAGACGATATCTAAAAGCTTATATTGTATTGCTTAAGAATGATCCATCATCGGCTTTTGTATATCTTTGAAGGTTTGTATCAAAAAAAAGTGATTGTATGCCAAACAGAATTTTGCTTCTATTTAAATGATTTCGGGAGATTATATGTTTCTTGTCTATAAAAATTTAACTTAAAATAAAGTCACGTTGCAATCATAAAGCGTATTTTAACATTTCGCATTATTTTTTATGATTTTCATTTATTTATTTGTACAATTTTTTTTGTCTTTGTCTTTGCAGCTTCACAATAAATACCTTGTTTGCAGTCATTGGGCCCATAAATTCCGTTTAAACAACTTTATTTTTACTTAAAGCATTTAACGCTTTCAGCTTAAACGATTGCAACTGAAGGCATTGAAAAAACAGCGAAGAATCATGAACTTGTGCCATTCACTTGTTGCAGTTGAGGCAAAAGTTAATGTTGACTTTAAATGCCACAATAACATGCAACATTAATGACAGACAGTCAGGCGTCAGTCAGTGGCAGCAAGCAAGCAAAGATCAGCAGCAGCGACAACATGCATGACAAGAGTTAAAAGTTGCTTCCTCGTTGATAACTCGTAGCTGACTTCATAATTCGGTTGTCAACGGCTGACAATAAAAGTCAAAAGTCATTGCAAATATTTTGAACAGATTAAAAAAAAAAAAAATTATTATAAATAAATAAACAAATTATTTGTATATAAAATATTCAATGATGTACAAAAATCAAAGAAACCATTCGAGTATGCGCTTCTCCTTGAAATTGAATATGAAATTTTATTCATAAATTACTTGCAGCGTACATCTTTTGAGGTTCCGCAAGGCTCCATGTGTGTGCCGACATCAATTATACAATCATAATTTGTTCTAAACGCTGCCAACGCAATCCAACAAACTGACTTCCTAAACTTTGTTGTTGTCTTTTGACTGATTCATTGCTGCAAAGGTGGCTTCTGCTTCTGACAATTTTGCATACAAGTTTTTCCACAAACCGTGGCTTAGCTTTAATGCTGCAACACCGTGCTTCACTTTGCGCGTATCTTTCAAAAAAAAAAGCGTAGGCTTTACAATGATTTCACAACACGCAACAAAGAATAAAAGCAACGTTTTGCATTTAAGACAACCAATTTGACATTTAAGTGCTGCACTTCATATCAAAGATTAAAGTAACTCTTTCAGCGTCGAACATCCATAATTTTTTTCCATTTTATTCTTCAAAGCTTGGCACTGTTTGGTGCAACAGCGGAAGTACAATGTTCCATAATGTGGCTGTGCTTTGATTATAGTTTTGAGTCTTGTAATTTTTCTTTATTTTATGCAACTAAATCTGCAATTTTTATGGCATACATTTTTCGACTCAAAATAAAATCTACGAAATTTACAATGAAAAATTGTGTAAATAAAAATTTCGTACAACGTACAAAAATTATGTAAAATATACTAAAATATTCGAAACAAATTGTAAGCGGTTGAAATTTTACGAAAAATTTTGTATATTTTACGAATTGTTTCTGTAAATGCTGAATAAGACTGAAGCGAGCCTATTAGTTATTTTTATTTGGAAATACTTCCAACTTAAAGCTTTGATGTAATTAATGCTAGGTGTACTATTCCTCAACTGTTTCTTCATATTTTAAGCATTAAATTGGTATAAATAAATTTTATAGCTTAGGGATATTTAAGTGATCGGAAATCTCACCCTGTATCTGCCATAGGCGATCCAGAGGAGAAAAGAAAGAAATCGAATAAAGTCAAATCACAAAAAGTGCATTCTACTCAAATCTATTAGACTACGCCAAAACCTTTACAATACTAAAACTTTAAGCATTATTTAAATTTTCAGTTTTTATGTTCCACATTAAATTGTCATGCCACATGCAACATATTGCCTATTGCAACGACGACAACAACATTAGCAATACATCTTGCAATACGAGTCAACGAAATGTTCTTTATTGTCATTTTGTTTGTGTTTTCCGCCAAAAAGTACAACAAATTTCGTACAATTGTTGTACAAAATGGTTTTCTGATGTTCTATGACCGCCGAAACGATTTAACTATTTTGCAATGCAAATCAAGAATCAAAGCAGTTTGAAATCTTAATAGAAACAAAAAGACAGCACTTTGTTTTTTTCTTTGTTTAGGTAAAGTTCTTAAAGAGTCATAAAGTCCACTGAAAGACTATTGTGTCAAATACTTTTACTTAAATTACATCCTTGCCTTTCTCTCTCATTTAAAATTCTAATTTCGGTTTAGGCCAAACGTTTAAAGCAAATATTTATTTGTCATTTGTAATTGTACTCTTGCAGTAATTTTTGTCATTGTGACTTAGAAGTAAATTATACTAAATTATTTGAAATTATTAAAAAAAAAAAAAAAAAAAAACAAGAAAAATCAAGAAAAACGTTAACTTCGGTGGAACCGAAGCTTAAATACCCGCCACACGAATCTTTGAATAGTTTATGTGCGATAATCAGTGGCCTATACACATTTATAAATGTACTTTTTCATACAAAAGTTCGGGAATAATCGGTAAGTTTGTATGGGGGCTATACATAAAAATGGGCGTGGCATCCTGGTTTTGGAACTGGATGATATAAGAGGTGTTTTTATCCAATTTTGAGTGAATACATTCATAAATAATACCTATTTTTTACAAAAATTCGAAATGGGCGGTAAATTTGTATGGGGGCTACACCTAAACATGGGCGTGGCCCGTTAGTTTTGACATTGGAAGACATTAGAAGTATTTTTGCCCAATTTTGAGTGAATACATTCATGAATAAAAGCTATTTTCATACAAATAACCGAAAAAAGGTAAGTTTGTATGGGAGCTATACCTAAAAATGGGCGTGGCACTTTCGTTTTCACACTTCTTTTAGTCGTTGGAGAGAAAAGCTTAAGTTCTGAATTTCAGCTTAATATCTTTTAAACTGACCGAATAAACTGCGAAGAAACAAACAAACGGACGGACGGACAGACGGACATGGCTAGATCGATTCGTCTCGTCGAGCTGATCAAGAATATATGTATATACTTTATGGGGTCTCCGATGCCTCCTTTAATGCGTTACAAACTTTCAAACAAACTGAATGTACCTGTTTACACTAGTGTAACAGGTATAAAAAGACTTTGTATGCAAAATTTTGAAAGACAAAGGATATGTTATAGTCATGAAGTCGTGCAAGACATGCCATGCATGAAATAATACAAGATATGGCATGAAGTCGTGAACGATTTATATGGTTATGCCATCAAGAAAAGAGACTAGCTGCGTACATACCTTTCATCGTGTTTTTTGGATATATCACATATACAAATAAGAATATTTTCATATCAATCAGATAGAAATATACATTGGATAACATGGTTCCCTAATGGTGGTTCCCTAAGTAAATTTTAAATTTTCTCAATTCCACTTTTATAGTACATATCCCCCCACAAAAACATAATTGTCAACATCTTGATGCGCTTAACTTTTGGCGGGCGAACCTATACCTACTGCATAAAATGCAAAAAAACAAAAAAATAAAAAAAAATCAAAAACAAACATCTCCGATTTGTAAACTCCCACAGGTCAGGATAGAACATCAATTACTTTGGCACATTCACTTTATGTAAACCCTCGCACAAGGCAGACAAAAGATCTTCATTGCTGCAAATGTACAATGTACGAGTCAGGAAGTGACCTCTCAATTTATTTTGCGCCTTTATCCTTTAGTATACGTTACGATGAGTATCTGAGCGAAAGAGTTTGCTGGCTTGTATCTGTTAATCTTAGCCTATGCATGTACAGGTCTACTCGGCGTTCTGGAATAGCAGCATTGAAATATCTTGCGATTGTATGTTGATTGTTTTATTATGATGATGTTAAATTATTGTAATTCAGACAATCGCACAATCATTGTCGACATCATCGTACTCATCTGCGACTAAGCATCAACATTACGATACACCATATCGACAGAGAGAAAGAAACGCCGTCATGTGCATTGTGTAAATAAAGGCGGATATCCTTTGGCGTATACAAAACGAAAAAAAAACCAAAACAAACATTAAAAGATTACGATCGATTTTCGTATGCGCCACACGAATCATACACATTTTGCAACATGAAGATGCTACATGTTGCATATATATATTTTCCTTTTTTTTCTGATCTCATGTCCGCGATGATTTGAGGTTGTTCGCTTATTTAATATGCGAAATTTTACAGATAAATGGTGAGAAATAATTTGCGCTTGCGTAGGTGTTCATTTATTGTTTGCAGAACAATGCGATACGAAAGCATTAAAATGGAAAAAAATAATAATTCTAAATTGTTTGCTGATACAAAACTTTTATGGTGGAACGAATGAGTACATACATGCATATTTTCATTTCAACGCTTTTGAGTTATATTTTTATATTTTTCATATAATTTTTAATTGATTTTAATTTACTTTGATTGGCATGATCTGTGGTATTTGAATTCGCCCTTAAAGTGTCGCTAGTACATGACATTAGATTCGATTAGACGGATTGTGTTTCATGCATGATTCTGCTACTGGTCTTGTACACCATGGTTGAAAGATTGAATGATTAATTTAATAATTGAGTGATTGCATGCAGTGCGACTAGTCACATAATGTCATTTTGATTATGGCAAACTTTGCTATAAACAAGTTTGAAGGGCATTCGATTGATTTCACATTGAAGAATCGAACGTAATGTATGGAATATGCCCATGTGTTAATTTTACCACTCTAAACCTCATTTTTTGACATCCGCATTTGTAGGAGTAGCCCAGTAATCTTATTTAAAGCATTGAAAGAGGCAAGCATATTTATTCTAACGGCGATAGTACACTTATGCCAAAGAATTTCCTTATCTTCGATATAATAGAAAAAATCGATAATAGGGATGACCTTCAGCCCCTTCTTCGCCTCAAAATGGTGACCCCGTAGCGGTCTTTTGAGCTTATTGAACAGCCAGAATCTTACGGCGTCGAATCAGGTAAATACGTTAGTTGTGGAACGATATGAGTCGAGGTTTTGGGAAAAAGTCACTAAAATAACACAAAAAATCAATGATTTTGGATGGAGGATCAAAACAGCCATATTTACTGAGCCTTTTGATAAGCCAATATCATCAGCAATTGATCTACTCGTTTATCGATTGTTTTTCATCCCCAAATCTTTAATTTATTAGACGTGAGCTAGGTTGGTTCAGGTTGAAGATCGCCCAGGCCTGCTTGGTACTCTCTAGACCACTTTCAATATTTCATAACTTTGCTTTATTGTCCTTTGCATCATAGACTGTCGCATTTGGCTAATTTAAAAAAAGTGACATCGTCAATGAATCATCGACGATCATGTAAATTTTTCATAAAAGACATAAACATTTTTACTTTATATGAATAAGCTGCGGCATTCAAAAACGCTTTTGGCATGATGCATTTGCATGAACGCATGTGCCATATGCAACACTGCGACATTTTTTTTTGCAAAATGTAATAAAATTGTTTTTTTATAAGTTAAAAAAAAAAAAATTAAGTTACAAGTGTGCACACAAATGTTTTTCATGATAAAAACTGAACCTGTTACAAATTGTCTTACAACGTTTAATGCGACAATGTCTGCAATGGAGACTTTAACTAAAACTAAAAAGAGAATCGTAACTTTTAACGGATGTAGATAACGATCGTCGAACACAAATGGTGCAGAAATAAACACGAATGTAGATGCAAATGATGATAAGATCCGTGCGCGCATTTAAAGTGAATAAACGGACAGACGGACACGATTTTGTGGAATTTGTTAAAAGCTTTCGTATACGCAAACTTCTACTCACTCTCCACTCCACTCCACTGCACTGCAGCTATCGCCAACAACACTGGAGGCTACTGTATGCTAAATCGTTTCTTGTCTATCACTGCAATCTCTCAATCGTCGGCGGTGGCGGCAATGTCCGTCTGTCCTGTCTGTCCCTCTGTCTGTAGGTCTGTCCATCTGTGTTCATGACTGCAGCAGCAGCATAAATTGGCACTATGCAAATTAAATTATCAACTTCAATTCAAACTAGTTTTCGAACAAATTAATGTCCACAACAAATAAGAATAAGATAGAATTTTACGCTTTAGTATGATCTACATTGAGATACCCTGCACTATACATCATTTATATATTATATATACAAATGAGGTATCCGTTAGTATCTTATCTTTTCATAGAACAAGAATAATTTCATTTAGATTTTAGCGTAATCCGGTGCTGAAAGTTATACAAATTCTCAGCTAGATCTGTCACTCAGCCAATCAAATGCTCACTTTAATTCATGAGTTTGAGTCAACTATTCGTCTAGATAAGTCTTTCCGGTAAAAGCAGCGGCAATTATCTTTGCCATTGTGTGTAAAACTGGTAGAACATCACTGATTCGCTTCTAGAAGATGCCACATTAAATTACTATAATCATGTGTTGATGTCTTTTTAAACTAAGCATAAACGTTTAATGCAATTCAACTCAGCCTCAGTCTCAGCTCATGCAGCAGTTAGTAAGTGTTGCATGCAGCTTAACTTGTTATTATCATCATCATTTCAACATGTTCTACAGAAGATTTGCTTCTCGAATTGATTAGGACTTAAAAAAAAAGTGGGTTCTACAATTTCGTTGTAATTTATGTTTGAGTTTCTCCTTGTGAAAAATTAATTTCGTATAGCATTATTTCAATTTTAAATGGTCTCTTATAATAGATCAGAAAAATATTATAATAAACTATTCACGTTCCAATACTATTAGACCAATAAGTCAATACCAATTTGCTGTTCAGTGGCTTTCTAATTGGACGCCATCGTCACAGCTGTTGTCTGCATTGTTTGAGTTATTCTATCTAAAGTAGCAACTACAGAAATTGTTGCATTTTGCTACTAAAGTAATTGTTTTTTTATATTGTTTTACCTTTGGATTAGATTACTACATCTTGGTTTTGTTTAACAAGATTTGCATAGAACTTTTGTTGTTTATTCGATAGCAAGAAGTGCATTAGCTGTTGCCTTAAGGAATATTTAGATATATTTTAAAAACGTCGTATATCTTAGTTGTATTGATTTTGTGTAGTATTTAGTAGCATAAATCATATCTAGATTTGAGCATTGAATCCGTTAAAATGTAAAATAAATTACAAACGAAAAAACTTAATTAAGCGCAGAATGCTTTTCATTGATAGTCTAGTATAATTTAATTTAAAAAAAAAAAAAAACTATTCTAATGGAATAGCGAAGTACACCGGGTTCAGCTGGTAATAAGTATAAAAAAAATTGAAATGATACAAACTGCGAAGCAATAAAAAACTTAAATTTTGTAATTGGTAAGACTACAGCTGCTGATAAAATTTGAAGATTAGATTTAGATCTTTAGTTTTCTATAGACAAGTATCTATAGATATGCAAAGCACACTTATTGTGATTTCTACAAGTTCAGAGAACTCATATGAGTGAAAAGCTGTAGCAGCAAAGTTGATCTTTGTAAATATTGCTTTTGATTACAAAAACCGCGTGTATTAATATATTTTTTTATTTCACTAAAGCACAAGTTTGCGCTTAAGCGTCTAATTTGACAGATTAGCCAACAGTCAATCAATCGGTTAGGTAATACATGTATGCACATGAGTGTGTGTGTACAACGTATGATCGAATAATCGATAATTCAGTCAACTATCCATCAGTGTATTTAGTTTTAATTTAATTTATTTAGCTGCTTACGGGCATTCGCTACAGAAAATGCAGTCATTTAGATATAAATCCGCACTGGTTGTCTTGAGCAAGCTTAGACAATTTTATTTTGCGATATTTGCCAGCGATAAAAGTAATTTGCTTGATTTAATTTTGTTGAACTGCTCTTGCAGTTGAGATTTACTGAATTACACCAAAACGCATCCTGCATAAAATTTGGTTAAGCGACTAATTGCGTTTTAAGCTTCTGTTGCAGCATTACACTTTGGAAAAAAAATATGTTAAAGTTGCTTTTTATGTTAAACATGCTTCAAATATTTTTGGCAAACGAAACAGGTTTAAATACTTTCGATACATTTTGGCTAATTGTATTTTCATAATTTTAAAAAATTGTTGCATGTGCTACGCACATTACGCTACACCTGCCACTAAATCTGTCAGTTAAGCACGCTTAAAGCTATTTACAATCACATTTTTTGTTGTTGTAATTTTTTGTTTTAAGATATTTTTTAGGCAATTTAAATTTTGTTTGTTTGCGTTCGATATTTAAATTTATGATTTCATTAACCCTTTATGAACTCAATTTAACGCGTAAACTGTGCGTCTATCTATCAATTAATTTTTCAGCGTGTTCCACATTTACGCGTTGAGTAAGCAGTTTCCGATGTGTGGACAGATATTTACTTAAACATTAAGACGCATTTTTTGAAGCGTGGGAATTCTTCATAATCAAATGCTTTCGGTTGTTGTCCCCTGGATAATATTTATATTTTTGTATTTGAATGAATTGTGTAAACAAAAAGTGACCGCTATCGTTCATTGGTAAAATATTGTCCATTTAAATATTTACGCAGCAATTATGCAAATTAAGTTCACCCAAAGTATAAAGTCAAATACGAACACGATTTGAACTTAATTTATCGAATTAACTGCACACTTATTCGATCCGCTGTCGGCTTGCTATCAAGATATGGCGAAATTTCTTATTTATTTATTTAGTTATCTTCTTTTTTTTTTAATAATACACGACATACAATGTGTGAATGGGTATTATTATTAGGAGACATTATAGACCCCCATTATGTTTATTTATTCTTAATCAGTTCGATGAAATATTTTGAGGGGGAATGTGCGTCTGTCTGTCCATCTGCAATGATGCAGTTTATTCGGGAAAAACAAACAAGGCGCAGGTTATTGTCTGAAAACTTTGTTGCCTTTTAAAAAGAAGTAAAAAGGCACATTTTTAAGTTAGGTACGGGTACCTCGTGTTATTGTGTTATCGTCAAAAATGGGCGTGGCACTTTCATATTCAAACTCGACATGGTCGTTGCCGAGAAAAGCTCAAGTTTCAAATTCCAGCTAAAAATCTCCAGTAGTCTCCAAGTAAATCGGGTGGAATAAACAGACGGACAGACAGACAGACAGACGGACATGGCTAGATCGACTCGCCTCATCGAGCTGATCAAGAATATATATACTTTATGGGGTCTCCGATGGCTCCTTTAATGTTACAAACTTTACGACAAACTGATAATACCCTTCACACTATGTGTGGCGGGTATAAAAACGCAAAATGTTTTAGCGTGAACGAGTTTAGTGCTGGCTAAGCTGGCATTCTGAAAGGGTTCAGTAGGTCAGCAGTATCACGATTGGCTTTCATGAAGTTCGATAAATAGACAAACAAACGAATTTCACTTTTAAGTTCAACAGCAAACTAGTTGTAGCGTTTTAGAGAAGCAACTGCAACTGTAACAGTCAGGTGTGCTGAAAATTTCATATCAAAAAATAGTGCATGGTCACGAAAAGATACAAAAAGATCTTCTTTAAAAATAGTTAACCGCTTTCGTTGGTAATCAACTGCAAATGCCGCCTGAAAACCAGATTCTTTATATCCAAATATTCGAGATTGAAAGAAGCAATATGAGCAAATATTGAATGCCACATTTGCAAGTAATTCACAAAGATAAATCCAAAATGTAGCTTTACAATCAGTCATACAATTAATTTAATTAAATCACTTTTTTAATTCACTTTGATATGGAAAGACTGCCGCCAGAAACACTAAGCTTATTATAATAAAATATATTGTACTATGGGCGACTTTATTTAATTTAGTTTTATTTTATCGTGATGCCGTAAAAAAAGTTGACAGTTTTGCTCGCAACTTAGTTGAAATTATCAAAATTTTTGAACGAACAAATCGTTTGCTTAATGGCATTAAGTTTCAGACAAAAAAAAATCCAAATCCAAATTAGAGACTTAAACTCAACACTCGACGACAGCTGATGCAGATGCTGCCGTGCGATAAAGTTGTCAAAGCGATTTTTGGCTGCCAGCAGCATAAATCATGTCGTGACTGGCTTAATGAAATGCGTCTACTACTTGGATGGATGGATGGATGGATGGATTGTTGCATGTAAAGGATTTCGTAATAACTGAGATAAATAGACAATTTGTGATTTATTAGACTTTAATTGCATTTAATATGTGAATTATTTGTCTGATTTGTCTATTAAAAACTTCCACAAAATTAAAAAAAAAAACTTCAAATACAGACAGACAGACAATGCTCATGCTTGGAGCTTCTAAATTTTGAAAGATATACTCAATTCGGATACACACACACCTACGCACTATTATTTTCTTCTACTTCGCCATGTATCGTATTCAATTTGGGGAAAAAAAGTCAAAAGTCGATGACAATTGTTTCGCTGCACGAGACAAAAAAAAAAAAAAATTTCAACAATGAGAAAGACAATTGTTGTGACATGCAACAAATGTGAAAAGAAGGAGTTCACTTGTTTAACTTTGGCACATGCTATTTTATGGTAGTCAGTAAATGGGTTAATGTTGTTGTTGTTGCTGTCACCAGAAATAGGCAATTTCATTAAAAAAAAAAAGAGTTAGAAACACCGAAACACTGCAATAGCAACATAAAATGTTGCTAACGAACAACCTTAATTGTGCAATACATCGATACTTTATCCCCTTCCGTTCAGTGTCAATACGATTTTGCCAATCGATGAAGTGACACTCAGACAAGAAGGCGTTGCTCCATATGAAGGTGAAAGGAGACACTTGCCACAGGCAACAACATCAACGACGACGACACACGACACACAAAAAGAAGGCTTAATGGACACCATTTGAAATTGTTGCATGTACGCGCGGCAGCTTCAAATGCAACTTGTTGCATCCATTCAATGGGTGAGCGAGTGAGTAAGTGAGTGGGTGGATGGTTGTCAACTGAGTGCGTGTGTATTTTTCTTTAAGTTAGAAAACTTTAATTAACTTTGATTTCGTTTGTTACGACGAAATAAACGATTGTCTTGCATTTAGCTTAGCAGTTTTTACGAGGCAACAAAAGTTTTCAATTAAGAAATGCGTACAGAACTAGACTGCAGCAATACTTTTTTATTATATCTGATTTTTAAGAATAGATCTTGCGCAATGATAATCTCTCGGTTCAGGAAAGCAGTTGGCTAGCAAAAAATAATATTTTTTCACAAAGTAGAATTTAATGGGCGCTCGGTAGATTTTAAATAGATAATACCAGGCCACAAACAAAACGCACATGAAAAATTTTATTTGGTTGTCTAGTTGCGGAGATAACTGACACTGGACGACAAATACTGGTCATGTCATTGTATTTGAGACAACAGTGATAAAAATTATATAAATTATAGACTATGTTGGGGTTCGTACAAGAAGCAGATAGTACATATTTTAAGCTACAACTACAGATATAAGTATAATTTTCTTGAGAAAAAAACACCTGAAAGTTGAAAGAAAATTTGTATGAGGTCAGTTGGTGAAGTGTTGGTAAGTGATGGTTCTACAGAATCTCAGTTTCAAGTTTAAAGGCTTACTGGGCGTACAGATGACTATAATCACTGAAATATGAATATGGCTTGCCTGGATGCAAATAAATATATATTATATATGTATATTTTTTATACCCGCCACACATAGTGTGAAGGGTATATTCAGTTTGTCTGAAAGTTTGTAACGCATTGAAGGAGACGTCGTAGACCCCATAAAGTATATTTATTCTTGATCAGCTCGACGAGACGAATCGATCTAGCCATGTCCGTCTGTCCGTCCATCTGTCTGTATATTTCTAGGCATCTTTTTTGTTGAAGATATAAAGATATTAAGGTGAAATTGGAACTTAAGCTTTTCTCGGCAACCACTATGTTAAGTTCGAGAATGAAAGTGCCACGCCCATTTTTAAATATAGCCCCCATACAAACTTACCTGTTTTTTTCGATTTTTGAATAAAAATACTAATTATTTATGAATGTATTCGCTCCCAATTGGGTAAAAACATTTCTTTTGTCATCCAGTGTTAAAACCAAGATGCCACGCCCTCTTTTAGGCATAGCCCCCATATAAACTGTCCGTTTTTTCAGATTTTTTGTATGAAAATAGTTATTATTTATGCATATATTCACTCCAATTTGGCTAAAAACACTTCTAATGTCATCCAATGTCAAATAAGATGTGCCAGGCCCATTTTTTGGTATAGCCCCAAACAAACTTTCCGTCCATTTTCGAATTTTTTGTTCAAAATGGTTATTATTTATTCATGAATTTACTCCATATTGGGTAAAAACTCTTCCAATATCATGGTGCCACGCCCATTTGTAGGTGTTTCTTGCATACAAACTTACCGCCCATTTCCAGATATTTTCGAGAAATATGTTGTTATACATATCTGTATTTTTAGCTCAAAATTTAAAAATTAATACTGTGTGTAAACTTTGGTGACCACTGATGATTACACATAAACTCTTTAAAGATTCGTGTGACGGGTATTTAAGCTTCGGTTCTACGGAAGTTAACGTTTTTTCTTGTTTTTTACTGAATTTATAACGAATTTTATATTAGCAAAGTTCTTGAAAACCATACTTCTTCCAGTAAACGTTTACTATTTATCCAGAGTCGGCGATTACTTTAATGAAAATAATAATTTTTAGCGACAACAAATCAAGTTATCTAACTACATATGTAACTATTTACATATCCATAGACACATTTTAAAGAACACACTATAATCGTCTACAATACATCTTTTCGTGTTATTTATTAAGTTAGAAGCAAACATTTAAAATAAAAAAAAAACTAATAAACAACAACAAAAATGTGTACAAGTTGATGTACTACTAAGCCAACATGTCTTGAATATTCTTATAAAGCAATCCAAAAATGGCAAATGACAAATGTCTGAATAACGCTAACCATACATTATGGCAGCAGTTAAGTCAGATCAACTTGAAGTTCTAAGCTATTGCAGCGTGCTGCGGTTTTTCAGACGGAAAACATATTTTATAACGAGTCGAGCGCTGCTTAATGCATGCAGTGAGTGAGTAGAGTAGTAGGAAGTGTTTGGCAATTGCATGAACTGAAGTCTTTAAAGATGATTTTGCTGATTATGGGCTTTAAAACAAATTAGTGTCGGCGGCAAGGTTATAATAGCTGAAGTTAATTTATATCTTGAAGGCGTTTATACCAACTTATTGGCTGGATTAGTCATGACTTCTTCTTTGTTGTTGGGCAGCACAAATTAATTGCAATTTTATTATTTTTTAATAAGCAAAAAATTAATAAAATTTACAACAAAGAAAATAGTTGTATAAAACCATAAAAAATTTATATAAAATCAATAAAAATTATATGCAAACTTGCTACTTGCTTTTTTATATTATTTTTTTTTTATCTCTAATTGAATTTGGCAACTGCGGGTGGTCTAGTTCCAGTTTCATTTCATTGCCGGCCGGCCAGCTTCCAACTAATTCGCTTGTCTATAAATACATGCACTGATGCTGTTAGATCGATAAGCAAATATTTTTTAATTGCTCGTGGGAAAATGTTTTATGTAAATTTTAATACGCTTGCAGCTTGTAGCAAAATTGAAAAAAAAAATTACATATAATTCCATTGCAAATGACTGCTACTACAAGACGCTTAAAATGGGCGCACACGCATTTTTTTTTTTATTTTGCTATAAATACGCAATAAAACACTCACATAGCATGGATTAAAATTGTTTTAAAATAGACAAAAAAAAAACAACAAAAATTATCCAAACTGCTTGCAACCATTTATGGACAACGCACAGCTTGACACCTGCCGCCAAGCTCCGGCTCCAGTCTAGGGTCTAAGGCGCCGACGTTGATTTCGTGCTTTGCTAAGTGAGATTGTATACGATTTGCAATGCTTTTGGGCTACGCAGCAGGCGCCTAGGTATCATTGTCCTACTCTATCCATACACACCGATCTATCAGTCTCTAACGTTAATGTTGAAGGTTTTTAAATGTCACGTTGCGGAATTTTCTTGCTTAGTTCAGCATTTTTTTTGTTAGTCAAAATATTTCAAAAGATTGCAGAAATGCCAATCATTTGATATTCCAAATACTTGAAAATTTAAATATTTGCTTAGCTTAAATACAAACATTGACAATCAAATAATTAAGGAAAGTTTTGACTTGTGGCAGCTAATGGAAGTGAATAAATCAGTTGGAAAAATTGTTAAAGTTAAGTTGCCACTAAAGAATAAAAATAATTTCGAGAATAATAGAATTTATATAAATTGGTAACAATAATCCACTTTGTTTGTAATCTTGTTTGTCAATTGATCGATCAATGTTCACACCTAGGAAAGTATTTGCAGCAGCACAAATTCATAAAAAATATAAACAATAAAATACGAAAACGGTAGCAAAATATAATAAAACACAATGGTTTCAATGGCTGCAGGCATGTTTACAAGACAATCCTTGGCACCGTGACCTCTTTTTAAGCGGCTATGATAACAATGGCAACAATATTGGCAGAAACATGAGCAAAAATTTTGTTATATTTTTAAACAAAACATAGAACATGTCATTTAATGACGTCTAATTAGTTATTTAAAGCGCTAACTTACACCAAAACTAAGAAGTACAACAAGAACGACTTAAGACAGCAGCAGCAGCAAGAAACATGAAAGCAGCAATATTACACTGAGAACATTTTTGGTTAAACTGAAGTCAATATGCAACATGTAAATTAAATTGACAGCGTTTTAGCTAAATGTTGTATACAATCAAAGCAAACAAATTCCTTAATTCTTAAAAATGTTTTTAATAATTTTAGCAGCAGCAGCAGCATACATTCAGAATAACGTTTGCATCTCTCATTCAAAACCAGCTTACTTTACTAATGCATTGAATAAACGCTCCTCTTAATACATTAAAAGCTTAATAAAACCATTTAATGCTTTATAGTCAATATAAATAGTTATAGCATACAGACAGTGCGTATACGTAATTGTTCAGTTATTTTTAAGTGTTTGTAATTAGCTAACCATTTTCTAATTAGATGATTTTAATTGGCGTGGGAACTCAAAAGATATTGTTTCATATCAAAAAGTGTTAAGTTTTGTAAAACCAAAGCGTAAATACATTCTACATTAAAACAAATAAAATCAATGAAAAATGTAAGCTGCAGTGGATCTGAAGTTTAAATACCCGTCACACGAGTTATTAAATAGTTTGAGTGTGATCATCAGTGGCTTAGATAAAACTTCGAGATGGAATAGATGGGGGTCAATTGTCTGATCCCAATCGGTATCATATCGGTGGTGTGCATATGGGATGATATTAAATGTGTTTCTAATCAATTTGAAGTAAATGCATTCATAAATAATAACTATTTTCATGCAAAAATTAAAAGACGCGCGTTACATTTGTAGGGGGCTGCACCTTAGAGTAGGCGTGGCATTCTGAATTTAACATACAAGCTTTTACGAGAATAGCTCAATTCTTTAAAACGAACGATGTATCCCCTAAAAAAAACAGACGAACAGACTAATGATGGCAAAAAATCAATTTCGATGATTTTTTCACAGTAATTCAAAATTCGCAAAGTCACACTGCGATTATCAGCGATTTTCTGTATCACTGTTCATTTATCAGTGATTGGTGCTTTTATCACTCTTCGCGAATCGTTCATATTCGCTTCTACACCATTTGTCAGTGAAAGCGCAATTGCAACAAAAATATGAATAGAGAACGAAGGAAATGTGATAATTTTTTATACAAAAAAGTAAAACAAACGTCAGAATGAATTGTGTTTTCTGCCAAACTATCGTTGAAAACAATTGTGACTAATTTAAACTGGCAATTGTCAAGGAAGCAGCCTAGAACACAATTGTTTTTCGCAAATCTTATTTTTGTTGCAATTTCATTCTTTACAGTAAAAGCAGTGCTTTATTTTTCAATATTGCGGCGATTTTGTATTCATTCTTACAAATAGTGAATCTGTTCAGTAATCGCTGATTGTTTTTCGCGAACGGTGATTTTATCACTGTTTGCAGTCACTGCGATTTTCAAGTCGCAATCGTTAATCAGACTGCAACTCAAAATCATTATTTTGCCAACACTAAAACAGACAGACAGACAGACAGACGGACATAGCTAGAACGACTCGTCTCGTCGTGGTGATCAAAAAATTGATGGATTTTTTTAAAACTCCCATAAGACTTCCATGTAGAGACAGCATTAAAATAATTTGTTTTATATTCAAATAATAAATTTTCATTCAAAAAATTTTCAATCAAAACCAGTTACAGCAATTTCAACATGATTAGAACAACTGTTTTCTTTAATATTATCCAGAATATACATATACAGCCTTTTACTGTTTCTTTGAGATAGTACAAACTTCAGAATAAAATTAATATACTTTTTATCTAAAATAAATAAAGAGTATAAATTTACTTGTAAACGTCAGCGTCATTTAAAAAGAGAGGTAGAGCAGCAGCAGCAAATGTGTTGTTGCTGTAACTTGTTATTTTTATTGTTGCTGTTGTTGTTGTGACACTTGTTAAATGCCATTTTGTCTGGCAGCACAAAGCAACAAGCGACAATTTTCATTCGTTTTTTTTTTTTTTTTTTTTGTTTTAACTCGAAAGCCATTAACGCCATTAGCTGTGATTTTTCATAGTAAATAAATATCTAAAGAGCCACAATATTTTGGCAAGTGCCTACACTGCTTGTATTGTATTTTATATTGTTTTTTTTTTTTTATTCAAGCTCACTTAAGAGAGAAAACATATAGAAAATCGGAAACTTCATAACACATTCGCTTAGGCTGCCACAAAATAAATGTGCCATTTTTTTTTTTGTTATAGATTTGACTTTGAAAGATGATTCAAATAAAAAAATTTGAAGTGAACACCAGATACTGAGTCATTTGCTGCACTGTGGGCCAACTTGCATAAATTGATCCAAAGTGCGTCGATTAAAAAACTTTATTTGCAACGGATGCGCGGAGATCGCTACAAATTATTCTTTTTTTGCAGAATCTTTGTGGGTCAACTTGGTTTGATTATTGGAAAAAAAAATAAAAAATATTTTTTTTTTTTTGGTGTCTCTTAGCGGGCAAATGATCTTTTTAATGCTTCAAAACTGTATTTTTAACCTTGCCATCATTTCCTGACATAGATGAACTCATTATTTTTTTTTTACCTAATTATCATTGAAAGACGGAATAAAGTCTAAAAAATAATGTGCTCTGTTAATTTATTTTTGCATTTAATTGATTTTTTGTTAGCCTGCTGTGCTTTTGCAATAAATAAAAAAAAAAGATGATGATTTATTATTAAAATCTTTAACAATTCCTATAGCTTTTGAACTGTATTGTATGCTCAATTGTTTTTATCTTTTCTTACGCTTGTGCTGACCTAATTTCACTTTCATTGAGATTGTTTTTCATTTTTTAATTTATTATTGCTTAACTGGCTTTGAAGGTCAATTGTCAAAATATTTCGTCTTTGAACGCCATCTGACTCATTAAATTTTTTAAATATTTTTTTTTTTTCATTTTTTTTTAAACTACAATTTATGTAAAAAAATATTCTAGTTATTTTTCTAGCGTCATTAGAAAAGAATATTTGAAATTATGATGCAATTATACCAACTGAAGTACACCGGAAATTTTTGCTTACATAAATTTGAAACAATGCTTTTCGTTAATTACTTATAATTTCACCACGACAGAATTTAGGTCGAGTTGAGAAAGAGATAGTAAGCAAACATTTTATTTTGTCTGTACTTTTGCTTCGGTTGCTTTGGTGCTTTTAAAAAATATTTATTGTTAAATTAATCATGAAGCAGAAAAATTAACATTTATAAGGTGAAATAATACAAATTCACCATAACATGCATACTCAAAAAAATTTGATAGCAAATTAGAAAGAGACAGTGGCGGAAAACTACACCTCGTATAATTGCGTCATGATTGAAAATATTTAAATAATGTCTAGTCTTGTTATTGCCAATAATAATGACATTACTAACTAAAAGATAAAAAATAAGGTACAAATCAGTCTTTTTGGTCTCATTTATTGTACAAAAATCGTAGAACAAAGAATGATACCAGAATAACCATTATTAAAGGTTCGAGAATATTCAACTGCAACGTTCTTTATTGTTTACCATTGTTGTTCTAAATATTTCTTAGAGCTCAATTAGCAATTTGCTTGTAGTACAAATGCATGCCAATCAAAGAAATAATTACCACACCCCGCAATGAGCAAATTTTTGCCACTGCTTAAATTAGATATGGAATTTATGTAAATGATTTCAATTGCATTGACAATATGTCAAATGCCACTTACAGTGAAAAGTATCCAATTCGATTTTTATCAAAATAAACACCCGCAACAATAAGGCGATTACTAAATAGTTATAATATTATTAAAAAAAGAACTAACACTGAAGTCAAGTATGCTCGACTGCTGTATACCCTATACCCAATCTTATGTGCTGTTTTTAATCCTCCAAAAAGGGTTAATTTATATTGGGGCTACAACGTATACGGCAGACAGCATGGACGGATGGACAGACAGACACATTAATGCTGATCAAGAATATATATACTTTGTTTGGTTTGTCATACCACCTTCTGCTTGTTGCATATATTTGAACTATAATTGAAAAAAATCTACAGGGCCCCTATTTTTCTAGACAGAGACTTTTGCCTTATCTCTGTCTATCTGTATGTCTGTCTGCCACTAAACTGAAGAAAATTTTTTTAAACTAGCTTAAGCTCGTAGTGGAATAAATACCCTATACGAAATATCTATAAAACTTTTGAAATGTCAACAACAACAGCGTCCATTTTTTTAATGGTTCGGAAAATTTTCCATTCGAAACTTGGTATTAATTTTTAAATGACCAAAATTTCATCCTATATGAAAAAAATAAGGTCAAAATCCAATAATTAAAATATTATGGGCATTTGAAAATTACGCCCATAAAATTGATCAATTTACAAATCTTTTTTATATCATTTTATTCACATAAAAAATTGCACTTGCAAATAGGAAAATAATAATTTCAAAAAGCACAAAATGTGCAATGCACTTGTTACACTACAAACTTGAATTCATTGGCTTCACATTTTTGCAGAATAAAATGTACCGAAAGATTGAACTACACAGCCAACCTCAAAGGCGCTGCTTTGTGCTTAACTGAGTCTTGTATTGAATTGGCAGTTTAATAAATTCGTGCCTTTATCTTTATGATTAGGAAAAATTTTACATAAATGATTTTTATGCGTGAGTTGTGCAATAAATTGCCAATTCGTTTGCAGGCAACAAGCGAGCAAGAATGAAGAAAGGTGGGGTAGATTTTGTACTCTCTTGCGTGCTGTTTCAGTTGTAATTGACTTTGCGAACGAAGCTGCCCGTAGCACTTTACCTGTATCACTGATAAAAAAAAATAGTCTTATTGCCTACCAATTTGCTTTGACGCTTGACCAGATTATGGCTATCTTGCAGCTAACAGCTGGTATTATGCTCATAATTTGACTTTATCTATTCCATTCGCACTCTAATCAACCGAATATGTATATGGCGGGTGGCTTTAGTTTTGTTTTTTTTTTCTACGATAAAATTTATGCATAGTTTTAATTATTTTTTGCGAGCGCACTTGACCTGCTTCTTTGTTATCAAAGCGCGAAATCTAATTTATATGAGCGCTTGTCATAACTGATATCGAGCAGAAAATTAATTTTATTTAACGATTTAAATTTCCCACGTTGGCAAGCTTCATATTTAATAATTTGCTTTTTTTTTTTTTTTACTCTTAAAAAAAACCAAGACAGACAAATGTAGACAAAAATTATTAACGTTTGAATTCGGTGCTAAGCTGCGATTATAATTTGACAAATATTAATAAAATGAAAAATGTTATAATAAGGGCATTCACAGAACGATAACAGTAGCTATTTCGGTCTCGAAAAATAAATGCAAAGTAGAGTTCTGACCAGACAAAAAATTAATAATTAAACCCTACAAGCTGCTGATAGTCCCTGTTCTTATTATTGGCTTAGAATGACATGGGTCATGACAGAATCGTATAAGTCGGCGTTGGGCGTTTTTGAGAGGAAGATAATTCGGATAATCTTTGGTCCAGTTAAAGTGGGAAATGACATCCGCATACGCACGAACAATATACTGACATCGAGCTATATACTGACATCGAGCTATATACTGACATCGACATAGTCAGGAACATCCAAATCAAAAGGCTATCATGGGCTGGTCGCCTGTATCGGATATATATAGAGGCTTCAGCAAGAAAAGTTTATGAGCAAGACGTGAAACAACTCGGAGAGTCGCAGCAGAGAGGACGTCCGCTGCTGCGTTGAAGTAAAAGATCTTGAAAGACATCCACTAGATCGGTATCCCAAATTGAAATCGAAAAATATATAAAATGGCCTGTATGGGAACTGTGCCTAAAGTAGTCATGTCACATTCAAAGTAGTCGTTGCCGTGCAAAAGCATGGGTTTTGAATTTTCTGTTCTTTAAAATTGAGCGAATGAAACGCATATAAATAAACGGACAGACGCACATGGCAAGATCAACTCGTCCCGATGAGTTGATCAAGAATATATATGTCTTCTTTAATGTGTTACAAGCTTTACGACAAACTGATAATACCCATTCGACACTATGTGTGACGGGTATAAAAATACAAAAAATATTTATAAAAAATTTTGCTTTCAAAGAGTTTTGCCGCCACACTTTAAACTCACAATCAGTGAGACTTAGCATTATTTCATATTTCCTCTGATTTTATATGTACTCGTATATGCATATAGATACATTGAAACTGTTAAGTCACTACACCTACCTCGATTGCAATCGAATGCAATTTGCAGCTTGAACTGAATTACTTAGCCAAGTGTGTATCGATTTGACCTGCGTTGCACTTGCCAAAAAAATAAATAGAAATTTATTTCATTTTTTTTAACTGTTTGCATGTAAAATTTTAATTAAAATTTGTTTGCGTGCATATTTATTATTTGAAAATATTGTAAAACTACCAAAAAAAAAAAAAAAAACTGACAGTAATTTATGAGTTTATTCGAATTAAAAATAAAAAATCAAGTACTCAAATTACATAAATCTAAGTTAAGCGCGATTTGATTGTACGTGTACCACAAGATCTGTCGTTCATAGTAAAAAAAAAAAAACAATTGTTGTAATAATACAGTTTCACGGCTCACAATAAATGTTGTTAATGGCCTGCGATTTGTGTAGCTACAAATTCGCTGCCACAAGTTGCAAGTAGGCAAGCAAAGTTCCAACTTAAGACTCCAGACTAGGTTTAGTATAGCACATCTTATGTTCAGATATAGAAGCAACAAATAAATTTTAAATGTTCACATATAAAACGCAAACTTTAATTAAAGATATTTTAGCTACTGGCAGACTGAGCGAATGAATGAATGACTGAGGTGAGCTGAGCTGAGTCTATGAATTGCTATGGTAGCACGTTGAGTTGTGACTCACAGAATATGGCTGCAATTTGTGTTTTATTCATGTATTTACTCTTTCTTTTTTTTTTTTCTTAGTACATACACACTGCATGCTCTGCATGATCGTGCAACATTGTATTTGCAGCACTTAAATCGACCAACAGACAGACAGACAGACTAACTGATAGACAGGCAGACAGACAGAGATTCATTCCTTCGACTTGTTCATTCATTTTGGTTGCCAAGATAACAGCAGCAGCAGCAGCAACAGGCAACAGCAAAAGACAAATAGACCATTTTTGGCATCCATTGCCACTGTGCCACACTGTGCGGCTTACTTGCAACATTTTGTTGTTTGCTCAACTTAAATCGTTTAAAAAAAAAAATTAATGTTTGTGTTCGTTCATGACTTTAGCAGTTGATCGATTGTTGTAATATGAGAAGTTATTATTTTCCAATTTATAAATTCAGTTTTATAAGCATTTAATACACAGAAAGTGGTTTCGTTAATCTTTGCTTACATTGTAATTGTAGATAGATTTATATTCGAAAATGTGAAGTGTATTGTAAAGCAAGTTGTAACGCCATTTTCGTCACTAATACCAAAACAATGCAGCTAAGTCTATGCTTCTACACTGTCAAGTGGTACACAGACGGGTCCCTTAACGACGAAGACGCCTTTTAGGGGTAGCTGACCCTTGGAAGATAAACTAGCATCTTCCAGGCAGAATATAATTCGTTAGCGCGGAAATATTGATAGGAACTACAATAACTTCGATATAGCAATATTGTCAGACAGCCAAGCAGTCTGTCACAGTAAAGTTCAAACTCGTACAAGAGGCTTTAACCACCTTAAATGTACAAAACTGTTGTGAGTGCCGGGGGCACTTCAACATCCCAGGTAATAGCCAAGCATACGCACTAGCCAGAAAGGGAGCAGCAACTCCTTTAATAGACCCAGAACCTTATTGTCCCATTGGGAGCTACACACTTAGTGACACAAAACGAAACGATAGATAACGAGGCAGGGGTGAGCACTGGTTTTTAAGACAGGGCATACCATGAGCCAAGCTGCTAACAGAGGGATTCAACTTTAAGGTTACCAAAGTATTGGTTAAGCTGAAGAGAACACAGCTTAATATCATGAGACGGCTCCCAACGGGCCAATGTAGAATTAGAAAATACCGGCATGTAATTGGTGTAGCAAGCTCACCTGAGGGCTGGTTCTGTTGTTCTTTGATGGAGACACCCGTCCATATTTTATCATAATATAAAGCTACAGCCAAAAGCAGGATGTCGATGTTAGGAGGAAACACACTCTCTACAGAGGAGGTTAGGAAGCTTTAATCTCACCAGTAAGGGCTTACGATATACAACTCTAGGTAGCAGTATACTTGACCACTTTGGCAATAAATAAATAATAGCAGAAAGTTGTGTTGAAGCTGCTTTGGTATCAGAACATCCGATGCTCTCTACTTTTTATCATTTCATAGCCACGGTTTATATGAGTGTAGTCATTTCCCATACAAACCTGGGACAGATAGAAAACAAAATTAAGAATGATTGATGATATTTAGTGCAAATAACAACCTTTGTACTACGCAGCGAATTCACGTTACTAACATTTTAACAGTTCACCAATTTATTGCTTGAAGTAGGCTAATATGTCATTTGAATATCAAATTTACAGATTACTCATTTAATTGTTTATATCGTATATAGGTACATGTGGTACATATACATACGTCTCTGTTGTATAAAAATAAAAGATTTTAATGAAATCATTTATAAATTTATGAAAGCACAAAATAAACAGAACAATAATAACAATAAACGCCCGTTTTCTGAGTGAATATGAGAGAGCGTGTTGGAATTTTGATGTGTTTTCATAAAATGTAAAATATCAGCCAGTTTCGCTGTAAATAAATTCAATCATCGATGCATCGATTTCGTGTTGTCTACTGCTACTGACTCAACTTATTAAATTTTAGATTCATCAATTTACCTCATTGGAATAATAGCGTAAATATACCCTACAAAGTTTTTAATAAAAATTAACAACGAACTACTACCTTCACATTAAGTTTTAGTACTAAAAGTAGCAGATTCTATAAACTACAAGACAATATTATAACTGGAGACATTGCAGTATTACCCGTGAAAGTGATCAATGTCAATTTATATTTTTTAGATAAACTATATTATTTTTATCATCTTGAATGCTGACATAAGCCTGTATGTTGCTAAAAAAAATATAGGTGAGCAACACGTCCACGTATAAATAATAAAATGTATGAGTGGACTTATAACCTTTAAATGTTTTTAATTAATTTTGTAAATGCATAAAGACTGCTTTCATACTTTTATTTCTTTTTTAACTTTTATTGTATTTTTTTTTTTGAAGAAACAATAATCTGATTGTTTGTCGAATTGGGTCATCCGCTAATTTAAATGAAAAATAATATAATAGAAAGCCACAAAGGTAAGTAGATGATAATTATTATTTTTGATACAAGTTATAAACAATTGAAAAGTTAAATTATGAAACGGGAAAATATTAAACAAATTTAAAAATGTTCTTAAAATTTTAGAAGATTTGGATTCCTCAAGTAATTTATTCGAAGATTTGTAATATGAACCGAAATTGAGGCACATCGGCAAACTTCGTCTCGACGATGTGCACTACAATTTGGCTTTGCTATAACGACGCAATGCAAAATTTTGACGGTCGATTTAAAGTTGTTGCTCAGTGAGAATGAGAGCAATACAAAAATGATTGTCATTCCCAAACATTAAAAATGCAAAAAAAAAAAAAAAAAAAGAAAAGTAAAAATCTACTCACCAAATTATGATTCATATTTATATATATGGAGCTCTATTCATTTATAGTTCTTCTGTTTATATTGTTTCATTTAAGTTCAGGCACTGTTTAATTATTGTTTTATTATGATTTTTTTTTTCACCTCATTTACATTCATTTTCACTTCATTTACAAAAACAAAAAACACTAAAAATAAACAAAAATAAAATTATTTGCAAAAAATTTTAAAAATCTATTTTTTTTTTTTTTGATTTTTTTTTAATGTCTCAAAGTAAAACACAAAATAATAATAATTAACACTCACATATGTTCACTTTATGCAATAATACAAAAAAAATTTAATTAGTTTAATTAAAAAAAAAATTTCACTTCACTTGCACTGCCGCGCGCGACGTACACTTTAAAAACACGTGAGACAATAAATTAATGCTTCTTCTTTCTAAACTTAATCACAAATGCACGCTGCGGAGGTTGACGGCAGAATGAGCGACCGAAATTCTAAGCCAAATGAGTCATCATGAGATATAACGGTAAACGACGATAGAACCGAAGCTTTGATGCGCATCACACTATCATGCGTATATTAGCTCGGTAAGACGAAAGTCAAGATGAGTCGGGTCAGTCGGGTCAGTCGATATGTCGATCGGTCGGTGGGTGAGTCGATCTGTATAAATGTTTTTGTGTGTATGGTGTATTTGCATCTGCTCATATGCATGTGTGCACGCTTTTATAATACGATTTATATTTTTATTCTTATTTTTTCTTCTAAAATAAATTTAATTGTTATCGTTAACAATTTTTTTAAAATTTATTTTACAAACTATATATGCAGAAGTGTTCTGTTTTTCGAGTTGTGCAGTGAAATTAAATTAAGTTAGCTTTTTCTGAAAGTTAATTACATACAAAACATAACTTTTATTTAATGGATTAAGAAAAATCTACTTACCAAATTATGGTTCATGTATTTTTATACCCGCCACACATAGTGTGAAGGGCATATTCAGTATATATATTCTTAATCAACCATCATCTAGCGATGTCCGTCTGTCTGTTTATTTCAACGTTTACTTGGAGACTACTGGAGACATTTATCGGGAACGACCAGGCCAATAAGCCCATTTTTAGGTATAGCCCCCAAATTACATAACCTCTCATTTTCGAATTTTTGTATGAAAATAGGTATTACTTATTTACATATGTATATATGCACTCCAAATTTGGTAAAATCAATTAAATGTCAAAATAAATGTGCCACGCCCATTTTAAGATATATCCTTCATACAAACTTACCTCCCATTTTCTAACTTTTTTATGAAAATGTTTATTCTCTAGGAATGAATTGACTCCAAATTGGGTACAAACACTTCTAATATCATCCAATATCAAAACCAAGGAGCCACGCCCATTTCTAGGCATAACCCCACACAAACTTACCGATTATTTTCGAAATTTTTTTTTTGTATAACTGTATTTTTAGCTTAAAATTTGATACCAATCAGAAACAGACGGACATGGCTAAATCGTCTCATCGAGTTGATCAATAAAATATACACTTTATGGGGTCTCCGATGCCTCCTTTAATGCGTTACAAACTTTGGTACAAAGTGAATATACCCGTTTACATTATGTGTAACATGAATAAAAAAATTTCCAAAAAAATTTAATGTTATAAAAGAAACCAACTAAGCTATTCTGGGATGAATTTAATGTCAAGTTTAATGACATCGGTCTCCTCAAGTGAATAGTATAAGAAATTCGTTTTTATTCAAGTAAATATTTTTTTTTCTCTGATTCATATAAAGACTTTAAACTTTTGAGTACCGATTTGCAATGCAAAAATAACTAAAATCGTTTCGACTGTTTGAAGAATGCCACGGAAATGTTTCGGAAAAAATAAAATAAAAACCAAAAAAAAAAAAAAAAAAAACAATTGTAGTAAATTTTTGCATTATTTGGCATAGACGATCGAAAAACAAACAGATGACAATAAAAACTAGACAGTTGACTCGTGTTGCAAGATATATTGCTAGTGTTGTTACCGATGCAATAGCAATAGCAGCGGCAGCAGCAGCAGCCTCAGTAGAAAAAGCGACAGCAACATGTTGCAAGTGGCATGACAATTTGATGTGGAACATAAAAAGCGTAAATTTAAATATTGCTTTGGCTTTTGGACTCGACAATTTTTTTGTTTCGTTGTAGTCTAGCTAATTTGAATAGGTTGCACATTTAATGCTTTTGTCTTTTTCTTTATTTGCGACTCTTATAAGATATATTGTATATGTATGTATCTGCAAAATGTTGCTGTTATGTGGGTGTTGTGATCAAAATGAGATGCTGCAAGTATTAAACAAAAATCAGCAACAGCAGCAACAGAAATTGACTTGAAGCTGTCGTTAGTTCAATGGGTCAGTTGGGTTGAAATGCGACATGAATTCGTTGCAAAATGTTATTTCACAAAGTATTACCTAATCGAATAGACAGAAATTTTTTTTTTTTGGTAAGGATAAACTGAAGTTTTATTTAAATGAAATATTGAAATAGAAAAAAATATATACAATATTTATATCGTATAAAGATATATATCCTGATTTTTTTTACTTGGCTGTCGAACCGAGTATTTTTATTAGCATCGTGTAATAAATTATATCTAGATGTTCTCTTAAAACATAAAAAATATTAATTACAATAATAATGCAAGTCAACTATATTTATTTGTTAGATACTCAGCAATTCGTACTCTAATTAATGATACTGTTAAAGTGCAATGGTCATAAAGTCAATTACGACATCAAAATATAAACATATTCATTATCCATGCATATGTCACATGCATGTTGAAACGATAGAACTACCCTCACCTCACTCCAGACTTTCTAGTTTTACACTGACATATTGTAACCGCTTTAACCCCAATTATTCAAAAAAATAAAATTATACAATTGCGTGTCCTGCAATAATTTGTGGCAGGAATCCTATTCTGTTTACGTATTATAAGCAGTAATAAAACGATGAGTCAAAAAGGAAGTTAAGCAAATTTTTTCATATTTTGAACTACTTTTAACACATGGAAAAGTCAGGAAAGACATTAATGTAAGCTACGCAGGGAATACAAAGCAGTACAAAAAAGATCTTTCTGTTTGATTGATCATAAAATGTGTAAAAATTTTGGTATGAATGTTGCTGGCCATTGCATTGATTCGCAATTCTAGTTGATAAGGTTTCAAATATCGATCAAGAAGAAAAAAACATAAAGAGTTACATTTCTTATTCTTTGAAGCTTTGAGTTAAATACGAAATAATCAAATTGGCAGAGATTTGGTGGACTACAAATCCCAAATGTAATATCTCGAAACTTACGTGGCCAGAATACAACACTAAACGAACAACCCAACGTATGCGCCATAATAGACAGACTCTATCCATGATGGTTGGAGCACTCAAGGGACACTGCCTGGTCGTCCGACTAGGGGTAGCTTCAAATGACCTCTATAGGAGCTGTAGAAAAGAGGTAGATGAGGAGACAGTAGAACATTTTCTTTGCCATTGCCCAATCCTTGGAAGAATAAGGTTTACCATACATAGTAGGCCGTTTCTCGAGAGTCTGGAGGAGATTGCATCAATCAAGATTGGTGCAGTAGTCGTCTTCATAAGGAAATCGAGCTGGTTTGAAGAAATAAATGAGGGATCATATGGTATCTCAATGTAGAACTCGCGCCGGCCAATCTAACCACACCTAACCTAATTTTCTTTTTTTTTGAAGACATCTGTGGCTGAAGCGGCTCTTTTCCGTTTCGCATCTGCTTTTTTTGTTCAAATTTTGCTCTAATCAGTGCCATTTTTGTACTTTTTGTTTCTTTTTCTGCAGCGCAACCAAAATATGTTGGGGGGCTAGTATAAAAATATACAAAAAAATTAAACAAAAGTTGTATAGAAATAGTCGAAAATCGTCTTCATAAGTGAAAAGAATGTGCCTAATGCATTGTTTTTGTGGTCTATAATTATGCTTGTATTGATGCCTTTCAAATAAAACTGGTTTGGAACTCATCGGTTGTATGGTTTCCAAGTCCATAGCGGACATAGAAATATTTTTAATATTTTATTTTTTTTTTGCTACTCATTCTTCTTTATTCCAAACGAATACATTTTTTCACTCATTTAGTAACATTCACTCAGAGCAATACATCGTTAGTATAATATTGTCTGCATTACTATTCATGTAAAAGAGGATCACTTGATATCTGCTGATTTTAGTCAAAGAAAGCTATTTTGTTGAAAAATATACGCAAATGTGTGTGTGTGTGTAGTAATTTAAAAGTATGCCGCCATGTCATTTAGTTCAAGCGCCCGCATTCTTTTCTGCATCAATCGAACGAAATCAAACGAAATAGCTAGTTTGTGCCTTGATTTCACCGTTTGCTACTGCGCCGCCATACATCGATCAATCTCGCTGCAATGGTGCATTTAATGTATCCGTGTTCAGGAGCTAAGGTCAAATAAGAAACCGCATTCCACATGCTTTTTTCATGTTTGACACTTGAGCAAGTATTGAGCAACTCGTTTGTATTTTTAGCGAACTTTTCAACTTGAACGTCATTCAACTTGTTTTTTGATGGACAATGATAGATCACAACTAATAAAATACGATTTGTATTGTATAAACTTTAAATTACTTTAAGCGATGAAAAGATTGTTTTTCAAAGCGTAACACAATTTAGAAAGATTCAGCAAATAACCTACATTTTGTGCACATATCGCGTGCCATTTCAATTCATCTCTATTATATAACATTAAAAACTTCATTCATAAAACTCTAGATTCATCCATCATCGATCTTGTTGTGGCAACTTCTTCTTCTTCTTTTTTTAATAAAATTCCAATTGAACTAAATTGATTTCAATTCGATACGTTCGAATGTTGTCTTAATGACTTAGCAACACTTTTGTACACTTTTAGCACACAGCGGGTTTTCAGTCAAGTTAATAATTTAATAACAAGCAGCAGCAATCGAGGTAAAATCGTTGCCGTTGATAGAGCACAGCTAACCAATTGGATTTCATCGTCGTCGTCGTCGTCGTCGTCGTTTTGGACGTGGTCATATATAAATGCTTCTCAAAGTGGTCACTCATCAGCAGCCAGTTAACTTGTTTGGCGCGTCGAATTCAATTGAAATAAAATAAATGTTGAATTAATAAAAAAGATTTGCTTGGCATGCGTTATGTACTCGACTCGTGACGAGTATACTCGTAAGTGATGACAATAATGAATAAGTTTTGCTTTTGATGCTGATTAAAAAGAAGTCTATTGATGATGATTTGGCAAAAATAAGTACGTCTCAAATGTGTTAGATGAGCTTTTCGTTATGGTATACCAAATGTTTATAAAATTTTATAGGCAGTTCATTAAGTGAAACCTATGTGAAAGTCTAAATTAATTTTAGGTGTCGTGTTAAATTAAAATAGGCGTGTTTATTTTGTCGAATACGTACATGAGTCTCTAATTAAATTTATTAGGCAATAAATTTACATTTTTTAAGGCAAAAAACTGTTGATGAGTATGCCTAATTTAATGCTACGTTTCCACTACAGTTGTGTTCACGTTCGCGTCTGAGCATCAATTTATGATTACTCATATTTATAACCGAACCGATAAAAAAAATTAATTATCGAATAAAGTACCTAGTCTGGTTACATACATATTGTAAACATTTAACACATTTTCTTTTATCGATTTGTTTATCGTAAATCGGTTGTTTAAAGCGTTGGCAATCTTATAGTGCATTTCCGTTAGGCTGCGTTCGCGTTCGCGTTAAAAACTTGCGTTAAATCGTATACAAAAAGTATGGGCAGTTAGGTATGGGAGAAAGTCGCGTTCACTTTGAACGCGACTGTCGATACGCGGGCTCAAACCGATTTCAAACCGATTTCAAACCGATTTCTCTTATCAGTTCGAGTAATAGAAGACGAAAAATTACTATAAATTACGTATACGTAGGTTGACTTTTCTATTTCAGGATAAGTGAAACCAAGAGTTGCCAGACCTATTTTTTCCATTTAGTCAAATAAAAATTTAACTCTGGTCAAAAAATAAAATATGAAAGTTTAAAATTTTTTATAACTTTGTATTTTACTTTAAAAAAATGGATCAAATTAATCGATTTCTTGCGATAAAACATTATTAAAATCCGCAATATATAGTATAGATAGGTAGTTTTTAGAATACAATAGCTCCAAATATTTAAAATTTCGAATTTTTTTGCTCGAATACCGTTCAGTACTGATTTCGTATATCCGTAATATCGAAAATGAACTTAATGTAAGGTTTTGCAACACCAGAAATTCTTCAATACACTGTTTTGGAAACCTATAAAAAAAAAAAAAACAAACAAGCAATTATGTCACAGCAGCAATAATTACATAAACGCAGCAACATTTGACATGTTGTGTACATAATTGCATTGATTAAACATGAGCTTAAAAAACAAGCTCAGGGCTGTAGCTGATGTGATGCGATTTTATTTTGAATGACGATGATGACGTTGTGAGTAGGATGTGTGCCAAAGAGTTGACTCGTGCCACATTAGCGTCTCGTGGCATGCTATCGCATATGTTTATCCTGCGGCATTAAACGTGAGCCAAAACGACAATTGTGAAAAGGCCGCATCGATATTTTCATTCGTGCAACACAAATGTTTGCTGCACAGCTGCATTGCAACATGTTAGGTATATGTACTTTGATTTATTTCAATATAAAGTTGATTTTTATTTCTGCTGGCCATGTTAAATCCAATTTAATTTCAATTGCTGCTGTTTTATTTTTTTTTTTTGTTTTTTTTTTTTTTTCGCCAGAAAAACGTGACTTTTGTACAAAAAGCGAAGCATCGTCGTAATAGTGGACAGCAAGTTAGTCACCGAACGAAAAAGTTGGTGTTTCTACAATATAAAAATTTTTTTTTTTTTGCTATTCAACTTTAAATCATTTGCTGCCAGCTCAGATTACAACCTGCTTCTGCTCTACTGACATCATTTCTATGCAACTACTCTAATGGTTTGAGTTACTTTAATGTTGCCGCTGAACTGAAGAAATAAGTTTTTTTTTTAATTTTATTATTAATCGTAGATGTACTCCTGATTTATGTTCCAACTTTAAAAACGATTTTATTATTGTGAATTTTGTGCATTTTTGACTATTTGCATTTGAAACATTTAAGAAAAAAAAAGAAAGAATTCAAGAAAAATGAAAAAAAAATTGAAATTGGGAAAAAATAAATTGTATATTTCAACACTTATACTTTCGCTCTTTTGCGAATAAATGAAAAAGCTCCACACAAGACGCACATTTAAGTATATCCTTAAAACGACAAATGAGGCGCCAAATCATGTCAAATGTCAACTAAAAGAACAGTAAATATTGTGCAAGGCTTTGTCTTGTCCGTCTGTCTGCCTATATCTGTACAACACGTTTAACGTTCGACATAAACAGGAACTCATTGTCGTCTAGTCTACGATGTGGTGTGTGTTGCAGTCTTCTCTCTTATCTCCCTCTTTCAACTGACTTGTTTTTTGTTTTCTTGCAAACAGTTTTTTTGCTATTTTGCATGCAGCAATATCTGCTATAAAACGACAGCAACTAATTCTCAAGTTAACAACAGCAACAACAACAATGTTGAAAACTATAATTAAGCTTAATTGCTGCTTAATGTGTAAGCGAGTCTGTTGTCTGTCTCTGTCTCTGTCTCACTCTGTCATTTCATTTCATTGGCAAATGTGCGTAGGTGTTTCGCGCAGACGCAGACTGATTGGACATTCACCGGTTCGTGATTTAAGTGTTTGATTTAATTAAATTAAACATAAAATAAATAATCAAGTGTTAAACTTCAACTAAATGTAAACAAACATTTATTATTGAAAATAAAAAAAAAAAAATAAATAAATAAAAATTATCTTAGACAGCAACGAACAACAACATTAATAATGCTTGTCCTCTCAGAAATAATTAAAAGAAAAATATTAGTTTTTTTTTTTTTTTGTATTTAATCGACTCTGTAGAAAATTAATTAACAATTAAAAAATGCAGCAATATAACCGGCTGCCTTCTAAATAAAAAAAAAGTACTCAAATTGCTATGTTTTTATCTTGAACAATGCTTTACAGTCGCATGGAAAATAATTCATTTTTATAAAACGAAAATCATTATTCAAAGTGTCAAAGTGAGTTGATTATCAACGCAACAAGATCTATTCGTGCGCGTTTGTGTCTAATCTGAAAAAATATCGAAAACAGAAAATTAAATCAAAATTGACCAAATAGCTATGAATGCCTAAAATGCTTATTTTTAGTGTTTAAGATATTTTTTTTTTTTTTTGCAGAAATATATTCAAAAAATTGGCGGTTATTTTCATGACAAAAAAAGTTTAGATAAATTATAATAAATATCAGAATATAATTTTTTTTTTTTCAAAATAAGCTTTCGATTTGGAAAATTTTTAAAGCTTACATTTAAAACTTTTCTTAATATTTAAAATTGTTCTCAAATTCTGCATCTATTTAAACATTAAAGTGAATATGTATCTAAATAAGTCCGTCTGTCTATGAGTCAATGAGCAGCTGCAGCCAAATAAAATTACAAACAGTCTCGACAGCAACGTTGACAACAAAGTTCCTTCGCTCCACAATATGCGTTGGCAATGAACTTTTCAAAGCAGTCGAAAAAAAAATTTGCCAATATAAAATTTATTTGACTTTGAACTCGTATGCGATTTAAGGCAATATTTTCAACTAATATTTTTACATAAAAAAATGTATGGCAACAATAGAATTAAAAACTTAGAAATTGAAGGTAACCAGACAGACAGACAGACAGACGGACAACATGCAGCTGCAAACTATTTATTTGTGGCACAAATTCAAACGTTTGACGAATTGTTAAATGGCTGCTGATAAATTACAATTTTTATTTGAATTTTATTAGAATATTAAATTTATATAAAAAACTCAACGAGTTACTTACTTGAAAATTGAAACGAAAGACTTAAGACACAAACTTGCTACAAAATGCATGTTTATGGTACATACTGGCTGCAGTTAGTTATATTTAAATTACTTTTTTTATATATTTTTAATTAATTAATGATTGATTTGCATTCAAATTTTGTTGAAAAATCTTCAAGTGTGAAGGGGGCATTTGAAAATCTTTACAACGATTTATGCTCCTCAAAAAGATTTATGAGCATCCTCAGTTATTGTGAATTGATTATTGTCATTTTAGTGAGTACAACTCTTATTGGTTATACACACATACATATGTATGTATGCTGCTCAAGCGCGTGTGGCAATTAATCACAAATTAAAGCAAGTGACACTCTCGATGCTACTGACTACTGCAGATACTCGTAGAGTACAAATGCCAATGCTTTTATGCTTTTTTTCGTTTCATGATTTATTGATCTTGTAATGTGTTACCAGATGACAGCAAGCCGTGCATCATGTTTTTACTCAACTGGCAGCATGATTGATATTGAATAAGATAATAAATTTCTACTTAAAAAAAATATATATTTTAATATGTGACACTGGAGTCTTATGCGCTTTGTGCAATATCTCAATTAATAAAAAAAATGTTTAAAACGGATACTATTGCAAAGTGCGTCGCTATTACTTCAGTCAGATTCTAAAGAGTATCAATTACTACGAAAATACTTTCATGCGCAGGCGGCACATTGGCTAGCTTACAAATTTTCTATAACATTTTCCTCAGATTATCATTTTTTTTTTTTTACTGATGAAGCAATTAAATTCACATTTTTCTGAAAATTGTTTGAAGATGACTTATCGTGGCTCTACCGATTTCTGCTTATCGCTTCAGCGGATGTTGCAGCCATATCGGAAGTGCATAGTCTCAAAAATTTTAATCTTAATAAAAATCAATTACAAACACCTTAAATTGACTGTTTGCTTTGTTTTTATTGGCGTTGTTGCTGCCGTTTTTTAGTTGCGTGGTTGTTCGTAATAAGATATAAAAATGAAATATATCTCTGAGAATAGCTCATAACTTGAAATGAACTCAGTCAGAGTAACTGCAACTGCGCTTGCGCAACTTTAACGCTTAACGCAACCACTCCTTCTGCAGATGTTGCTGTTGCAGGCGATGAGATAGTTGCAGTTGTTTGCAATAAATGTCAATAGCCAAATAAAGTAAATGGAATAAGCAATGCGTGGGCTGTCAGCCGACTAATAAGCTAGTCAATCAGAGTGAAGAACGACATTTGTTTCACTCACATTGAAGACTCCAAATGGAAAAAGTATCGCATTACATAATTTTCATAAATTAAAATAAAAATACAAAAAACAAATTATTTTACTCCATTTTATTTGTAAAAAATATGAAGCATGCTGTTGGCAGCAGCAGCATTTTCGATGCTTTGCGGCAAAAATTACCCAGTACAGTAAAATATGTTACGGTGTTGCAGCTTTGTTTACGCCGAAGTTTTTTTTTGCCAATTCTTCAGATACTTTTCTCATGTCGCTTTGATCAAACATTATCGAATTGTGTCAACAGTAAAAAATAGTGCCACCGTTAGCAAACATTGTTGTGAGACAACGAACTGCAGCTAAAATCACTTTAAACCTAACACTACAGCCCAAGTAATCCTCAACACTTCTAAAACATTTTTCCTTGGTGCTACTGGCGCTGTTGTGTGTGTGATCAAACGTTAATGTCAGACTTCATGACACTTTGACAAATACTGACGACGCGCAGCAAAATGTTTCAGTCTGCTCTGCTCTGTTCTGCGGCATAAGTGCTTTGTGCTCCACTTCGGTATAACATTCGGTAGCAGGTTTAGTTTAAATATAGGTCTTTCTTTTGCCTTTATGCATTTAGCTAAGTTTGCTCCCCACAGGGTAATTAGTTGTAGCCTGTAGCTTTTATGTCGACAGAGACAAGTTGAGTTGAGTGTACAATTGCGATTTGCTGCTGTAAGTCTTCGACGTAAGGCATCGACGTGTGCCGACAGTGCTAAATATCGTTGTGATCAGTTTATGCAACAAAAGTCGTTGGCAACGACTTACTTTCTGATTGCTATCAACTTTTAGTAAAGTGGCACACAGCGAAAGTGATTTATTTGGATATAATTATTTGTTTAGTTCCATGCAAGATATTCAATAGTTTAAATGTTGTACTTTTTCCTGAAGGGAAAAGCTTATTCCAATAAATCGGAGTCCCTGGATCAGCTCAAAGCAAACACACGCCAAGAAATTTATTGTATTCCCAAATATTTCCAAGCATACTCGACTTTAGCGTTCTTTCTGGTTTTTTAATGAAACCAATGGTTTTCTTTTTAATTTAAAATAAAGTCACGTCGTAATCGTAAAAAAAAAACATATCATATTTATGTTTGTCATTATTTTTTACGATTTTATTTTTTACACCCAAATACATGCACGGCTGCTGCCGGGATTAAATGAGCAAATTTTATTTAATATCTTTTAATGGATAAAAAGTTTTTATTGTAATTCTCTTATATCTTATAAGCATTTAATACGATGTCTACAGTTCAAGATCTATATTTATTGATAAAAAAAAAAAAAAAAACAAGAAAAAAGTTAACTTCGGTTGGACCGAAGCTTATATACCTGTTACACATCATTTGGCGTTGATAGACCTTCGTGTGCAGCATTTGTATTAAATTTTATTTCAAAATACTAAACAAATTAAATATACTCTTAAAAATTTTGGAATTCGCGCGATTTGGACCAATTTTAAACTGAAGATTTGGCATGGTATAAGAAACATTTTAACCATATTTGAAGCCATTCGCTTTATAAATACATTTTTTCATATAAGAACTTGAAAAAATGTTGTATTTTTGTATGGGAGCTATGAATAAAAGTGGGCGTGGCACATTGATTTTAACATAGAAAGTATACAGGACCTAGAAAAGCTTAAGTTTAAAATTTCAACTCAATATCTTTAAAACTGAGCGAATAAATAGCGCAAACAGACAGACAGACGGACAGGCAAACAGGCAGACAGACAGACGGACATGGCTAAATTTTGAATATTTTGTACAAGCGACAAACTTGACATATGCCACGCGTCGAACTTGTTGCATATACGGCTGCTCTTCATTATTTTTCCTCGCTTTCGTTTTTATCTTTATTTCGAAAAGAATATTATCATCACAATCTGTACACCTTCTAGCCATGAAAATTATTTTCTTTCTATTTATTCACAGCATTATTCATTTTTTTTCAATGTTTGCAATAAAACACAATCAAAATCTTTTCAAAATCATTTCTTAGTACCTACTCTGCAACCAGTAATTTTTTTTTTTTTAATAAATCTCGGCTTTGTGCTGCAGCATGCCTCAGTTTAACTTACAAAATTATATTAATTTTTTTTTTTAAGCCGCAAATGATAATTTGCTGCATTTGCTGTCACTTGTCAACGCATGTCAAAAATTGCAGTATTCGACATTTTAAATAGTTTCAATTTGAGTGAAGTTTATATCATTTAGATATGCTAAACAAAGTTGATTGGTGTCGAAATGTTATGGCATCGAATAAAACAAATAATACCAGTTTATTTATTTAGAGTTAAGAGTTGCTTGTTTGCATATCAAAGTACAGTGATCACTTGAAACTTTGAATGAAATTTTAGCTATAATGCACTCAGCTAAGACTTTTTTCCACATAATTTAGGCTTCACTGTAAAAAAATAGAATTCACGTAGCAATATTTTAGCCAATTAAATGACTCTTTGCTTTGCTATTTATTTTCTTTTCGAAAAATATCAGTCTTATAAGATTACTGTCTTAAAAAATTGAACATACTTCATTAGCTCACAGTTAAGTGGTATTTTAAATGAAGCCTAATTATTGCGTTTATTTTGTCAATTAAATAAAAATTAAAGATTGTAAGAATCAATAACAAAAAAAAAAAAAAAAAAGAATTAAAAGTATCTGAAAAAATAAATCATGAAATAGAATGCAAAACTTATTTAATTTGAAATTTGTTTTTATTTTATTAATACACGAAAATTGTAATTAAATTAATTAGTACAAAGCAAATTGAAATTTAGTTCAGATTTGCTATAATTTTCAGAAAACAAAAATATTTTAAATACTACTCTCCTCGTATATATTTTTTGTTAAGATAATTACATATAGTATTTAAATCTGTATTATCAAATAGCAACCCCAATGAGCGTCAAAATACATAGGACCCTGCGGTTGTTGTCAATTATGGTAGTTAAGAATTTCTCACTCACGTTTTATACATCAATATGTGCAAAGTATCTACATGCATAAGCGAATATTTGAAATACAAAAAAATATATATTTACATTCAACATTTGCAGCATGATAGCTGCAGGCGTATAGCAACAGCAACAAACAATAACACAAATAAAAAAAAAAAAAATAAAATAAAAAAATATTTTATATGATTTTTATGTAAACTGCTTAGCCAACAAAAAAAAAATACCATTTGAACTTTGACTTTCCTATGAAATATTTGACAAAAGGAACAGTTGAAAAAAATATATCGATTTACAATTGCTTAAATAATTAAATCGATAAGAGAAAACAAGTTCTATAAACAAATATATACCTACTACAGATGTGACATTTGTAAGTGCTTCGAAGGAAATTCAATACATACATATCCAAGATTACACTAGTCAAACAAATTGAACTTTATTCATTGCAAATGGCTAAATTTTCCTGTATAATGAATTTTTGGTCACTAAATTCGCATACTTAAACCTTGACACACATGTAAAATGTTTAATATTTTTGTACACTGCAGCTGAAAGATAAAACGAGTTAACTAAGTTTGCCTAAAGGTATGTAACAGGCAATTGTAGGCATGACAGACACCGTAAAGTATTATTCTTGATCACAATCGAAAGCTGAATCAATCTTTAAATGTCTGTCACACTAATCACACTGCTACTTTCTCTGTGATTAGCGACTGCAACCTAAAAATCGCAGTGACTTCAAACAGTGATAAAATCGCCATTCGCGAAAAATAATCTGTAATTACTGAACAGGTTTACTGTTCGCGAAGAGCGATACACTAAATCACCGATAACTGAATATGCTCACTGACAATGGGCAACAAGAATACTGCAAATCACTACTTTCAATGCTACGTTGCTATTCTTAAATCACTGTGAAAAAATCAACGTCAATTATTTCTTGCCAATATTAGTCCATCCTGACTTCTGCAGTATGAAGATTGGTTTATTCGAGAGTAAAAGTCATGCATTAATGTAGTCCATAACATAGTGTACATAGTATAATATTTGATCACGCCCACTCCTGCGCCTACTTTTCTTAAAAAATCTTTTATCACTAAAAAACTTACCTCAAGTTAAATACCCATGAGTCACGGACGATCAGTCTACAAGCCAAACGTCTACAGATAGGAATCGTTGGAAAAATGGGAGGAGGGCGTTGCCTTATATACACGACACAAAAAAAATTATATTTTTTAAATATTTGATCTAGAGAAATGAATATGAATATGATCTAAATAATGAATATATGAGATAGGGTATCTCGTAGTCGAGTTTATTTGATAACACCATTCGTTCTTATTTTATATAAATTTTAATACTTTATTGTATGCTCAATTTATTGCTTGAAACGCATTCGCTTTTAGTTAGATTATCGTGATTATTTTGTAGTAAATAATAAGCAAACACTTTGATGTTTTTTTTTTTCAATTTTTATTTATTCTATTGCATATTTATTAAGTTATTCATTTATAATTTATTAAAGCATATTTTATGCTATTCATAACATACCAATCCGTTCGTATGTATCGAAATTTATTGCACAGCACAGCATTTAATGCGATGTACCTTGCGGCAAGTTAATATCAAAACGAAACGTTTTAAAATCAATTTTCCACATCACTGATTTTAATTGATTAAATTTTCTTTAATCGTTTCATAAACAACAACAATTTGCGCATTTCTCGAATGATTTAACACAAACTCGTATTTATGGCATGTTTTAATTGTTATTAATTTGTTTTAGTTTTGCTTAGAATGTTTGGTATTTTTTAAATAAAAATTGTAACAGAGAAAACTTAGTAAATTTCGAAAGACAATAACGTGGAATTTTCATGAGAACGCTTTAGAGGCTCGTATGTAATTTCTGCGAGATGTATGTGGTCTATTCGTGGCAATTCCCTTTTGACTTTTAGTTAGGCCAGCATCAATCCGGAAAATCTTCATATTGAGGACCGTAATTAGTTAGTTATTTAGTAAACATGTTCAAATTTAGTTATGTATGTATGAGTTTATGTAAATAGCAACCTCATTGCACTCAAATGGCCTTAACAACTCTAACTTCATAACAACAACTCTCTTTTTTATTGTTGTTGTTATTTTTAACGTTAAAGAAGTTTGCATAGGAAGTGCATTACAATTTCTTGATCCATTCAGGCTTCAGTAGGCGTAACCATATACAAAAAAAAAAGACAAGCCAAACATTGTCTGGTGCAGATAATCTGTTATTCGAATACTCCTACAGGTCAAACATTCACATCAATTACTTTGGCACAAGCGCTTTTCGTGAGGATTTCGTGTGCTGAAGTGCAAAGTTGCAGCTTCATTCAGACGAACTCTGGGAGGAGAATTTCAACGTTGGCGTCGGCAAGTGACCTCTAAATTTGTTGGGCTTCTCTATTCTTTAGCGTGCGATATGATATGTTATCTTAGTGACTGAGTCGCTGAAATTCCTTCGTAGTTCTATGCAGTTTTTTTTTTTAAATATATAAATTTAAACTTCAAGTTTATTATGTTGCTATTAAATTATTGTTATCCAAGCAATTGCAATTGTTGTCAACATTATTATAGTCATTATCTTCGACATCGTCAGCGGCAGTACAGCAATGTTGTCGCTTCGTTTGCATTGTACGAATGAAGGCGGATATCCTTTTGCACAAAACAATTAAAACTTACAATCTAAGATTCCGATCGCAAATTATGCATACATACAGAGAATTCAATATGAAAGATGCCTCATGGAAGATCTGCGAAGGCGTAAGGCGTTAATGTTGAAAATTAATAATTAATTTTGTTGAGCCAGAGAAGTAATAGTTTCTTCCTTTACTTTTTTGGCTCTTGTATCGCATTTTTTTCCATATTTAATTTCTAATTCTAATTTAACTCTGAAATGGAAACATGGTAATTCAGATGCAAAAGACGTCCCACGTATGTTATGGACGCTAACCAACTCCCAAAGAGTTTGGACAAGGTCGGGAACAATGGCGCTAGTCCTTGATAGCAATGAAACTTCTAGACATAGCGTGGAATGGTCTCACTTCTTCAATCGCCTATAATATTCTATACGGCAATTCCGTCAAACAGACTGGACTGATTGGACGATACCAGTGCGGTGTTATAAGGACGAACTCGGCCAATGACTCCATACTTGTCTGCGCGATGAGCCTCGCATAAAACGGCAAAAATCAGCCGCTTTCACCAGCGTTAATAAGATTAAAGTTTTACAAAACCCTAACGGAACTTCGTATCCTCTCAACAAGATTGTCCGGCTCTGTGGGTATGGATGCTAACTTACATCTTCGAGGTTGTAAAAACTTCGTCTACTTGATAACAAGAGGCATACAAGAACAATACGATCAGCTTGGAAATCATGAAGAAGTATTCAATCTCTGTCAAACCGATGCTACTTTAGTCAAGGTAAACAAATAACAAACTAATTTTACTCGCAGAAGCCAACGAAATCGAACTATAATCGGCTAAACTACAAACCCAGATCGGCAGGGCTTTCAAAATCATTGGTCAAGTCAGAATTCCCGCTGAACAAAACAGCGTTGGGAACGTTTGAGACTAAGACAATTACTTTTGTAAAATCTTTGAACCTCGCAGAGTGAGCAACGACTACCATATTTGCATAACCTGATGAGCGAACTAACTGCCGAGAATATCATCGTCGAGGTATAGTCAGTCAAATTTTTTATGGAAGATCTAATTTAGAGGTAAATTTTACCCTTATATTTTAATAAAGAAAATTTTACAAAAGTGTGTCTGTCATTTGCACTATATGCATCAATATTTAACAAAAAAATAAAAATAAATTTATTCACTCAAGCAATTAAAAATGTTAAAATTCATTCAGTGGATTTTGCAGCGTAAACATTCAAAACGTCTTAAAAATTCCAAACACGTTCGCAGAAACAAAAATTCAATTCAAATAAAGATTAATTTATACACAAATAAACAAGTCAATCTAACAAATACCAAAAGTATGCAATTGTAATAAATAAAAACTGAACAAAATGAACATTTTCATTAAATTTTCCAAACACATTTTCCTGACACACTCACAAACACTCCTCATACTCATAGCTCGCGCGCACGCCGATGCATTTAATTATTTATTTATGAGCAAATTTTGCTATTAAGATTTTTATTTAAAGTGTTGATGCGGGGGTTTTCGACTGTCAACACATTTCAGCTATTTATTGCTTTTGTTGTTGTTGTTTTTTTTGCTGTTACTAATAATAATTAACCATTTATTGATTTTTATCTGATTTGAATTTAATAATTCGCAAACCAATGTTGAATGAGAAATTAGGAAAAAAATAGGAAAATACTTAAAATTATATCTCTAATTAGTCTAAAAGAAAAAAATACAAAAAAAAATGTTAAAACAATTTTTTATTTATTTAAAATTTTTTTATCGATTTATTTAGTAAGTTTATGCCTAATGTTTAGCTTAAATACAAAATTGCTTTAGTTACTTTAAAACTTTAATTATTTTACAATTAGGAGTGCGGCAAATAGGTCTAATTTTATTAACTACTTTCACGCTAAACTAAGTCCTTTGGATTATTCAAGGTTGTTGCATTTCATCTTAATTTAGGAAGTATGAATTTATTTATTTTTTTTTTTTTAGTTTAACTTATTCTTCGGCATATGTCGCTTCATGTGCAACGCCAGATGATCACTCCGTGCAAAGCTACGCTCGCAGACGATACACTTGAATGGTTTGGCTCCGGTATGCTTTCGATAGTGACGCGTCAATTCATCGGAACGTGCAAAACGCCATTCGCACTCAGGCCACTGGCAGGTATAGGGTTTCTCGCCTGGAAACATAGAAAAATAAACAACAAAAAATTACAACTAAGAAATAGAAAACTTGGGCAGTTGCGACAGTAGATGAAGTATAATGAAATATATGGTGCACCAGATCTAAAGGATATAGCTGTCAGATTCTTCTAACGAACAATATAAATCTAATGCATTTTACAATAACAAATTTAAAATGGTGGCCCACAAAATTTATCAAAAACACAAGCTAAATATTTTCGGAAAGATATTTTTCAACATGCAACGCAGCTGTGGCAAAGATTTACTTGGATCAATCTGAAAAAAAAAAAAAAAAAAAACGTTTACTTCGGTGGAAGCGAAGCCTATGAAATGGGCGTGGCACCTTGCTTTTGATATTGGATGATATTAGATGTGTTTCTAGACAATTTGGAGTCAATACATTCCTAAATTATAACCATTTTCATACAAAAGTTCGAAAATGGGCGGTAAGTTTGTACGGGGGCTTTACCTCAAAAATGGGCGTGTGAGCGTGTAGAAGTGTTTTTACCCAATTTAGAATGAATATAAGCATAAACAATAAATATTTTCACACAAAAAATTTAAAAAACGGTGAGTTTGTATGGGTGCTATACCCAAAAATGGGCGAGGCACTTTCATATTCAAACTTGACCTGGTCGTTGCCGAGAAAAGCTTAAGTTTACCAATTTCAGCTAAATATCTCCAGTAGTCTCCGAGTAAATCGCGTTGAAATGTACTGACAGACAGATGGACAGACAGACGGACATGGCTAGATCGACTCGTCTCATCAAGCTGCTCAAGAATATATATACTTTATGGGGTCTACAACGTCTCCTTCAATGCGTTACAAGCATTCAGACAAATTGAATATACCCTTCACACTATTTGTGGTGGGTATAATAAATAAACGTGCAATAAAGCATTTTTCACGTCGCTATGGCCCACGCTAAAAGCCGCAGGTTATGCTGATAAATTTCCACCTAACAATCGCAAAATTTGATACGAGACAAATCTCTTGTGATCCACAGTAAGAATTACGCATCATACCGCATAGCCATGGACCTAGGGGCTTATGCACTCGATTAATTCATATTAATGCAAAACGGCGAATGTTGAGCGATTTCTATTTCTAAGGATCGGTTCTTTCGAAGTTAATGTTTTCCCAGTTTGTGTAATTAATTAATTTATTTTTTTGTAGTTTTATGCTTACCTGTATGAATCCTTTGATGCGCCTTTAAATGTGAACTTTTAGTATAGACTTTGGAACAACCTGCAAATAAAAAAATAGAAATATTGTAGTAAAATAAAAAATAAAATAAATATAATAAATGAGATTTTGTGGGACACCCAGTATAAGACTTCGGCCGATTTCAATTGAAATAAATTCATTGGAACAGTTCATTCAAAAGTTACTATATCTATAAGCAACCAAATAATTTATAAAACCTAATTAAAATAAATTGGACATACATCACACTTTAGTCGATTAGAATTCTAAATAAACAATGTGACAAGATGCAAAGACCAAGGCACTCGTTACTTCACTACTTCTCTATGCTAGACGTCATACCAATTCAGATATAAAATACTAAAAGCGCGTATCCAAAATAGCTTAATTTGATTTATAGATAAATCAAAGCGAACCAAACACAATGACTGATGCAATGAAGTACAAAGTTGCATGAATGTTTATATGAAACTTTAAGCAGTGGCGTCATTTAATGATCTGGCAGCATTAGCCCCCCTTCCCACCAAGCCAATAGATGCGACAAGTGTACGGGCGTATCAAAATGTTTTCTGTATATCGTAATACGCAATCATACTTGCGTACGCACATAATTCAATCGAGGAATTTGTAATGAAATTTATACGTCACGACTGCGTTTAACTTAGTCTGCAGCATTCAAAAGTTGTTGCTTACCAAAATTGTCATTGAAAAGATAGACAGACAGACAGACTGACAGGCAGAGTTGCTGATGTGTTCATTTATAGCAATAATAACTCTTTTTGGAACTATTTAAACCATTTTTCTTTTGAATAAGCGACTTTGCTTGCAATTTACGTCAAATAACTGTCAATTATTAGTTTTGAATTTAATCTGAAACATTGTTACAAAACTGAAATCGAATTATTTGAATATTAATTTCAGCCTCTACGGTTTATTATTATTATTCCTATCTTGTAAAATGGTATTTTAAACCTTACATTACATGGTAAGATCCCAGATGTTACTCTCAAGTCGAATGCACTCCTCTGCGTTCACATCTTCTAATTGCACAAATTTTTCCCTAATAGATCAAAGAAAATTTTCTAAAAGCCTTGAAATAACTTGTACATGGATATCCATTTAAGTTTCTTGGGATACTTCACCCAGTTCTGCAATATGTTACAAAGTTTGTCAATCTGAAGGACTTGGAAAAAAATGGTCTTTCTTGTTTTCGGGATAAAAGTATTAGATTATGAATATCAAATAGAAAATTGGATCTCTCTCTCATCTTTTGTAAAAGTATCGCTAAAACTTGGCCCCATTATTGATCATAAAAGAACTCATTTCAGTGGATTACTCACCAATAAAATCGCAATGGTGTATTCGACGCTTTTCCAGTTCCGGATTTTTACGTCGATTGTAGCGAACTGTGCGAACGCTCATCAAACTGGCAAGCTGCGTTGGATTACCAGTAGCTGCAGCGGCAGCGGCAGCAGCAGCACTGGCACGACCACCACGTGAACGAACACCATTAGACAAGGATGTAGAATTTGAAGGCGTAAGTGTTGTAAGCGTTGAGCAGGTACCTGAAGAGAGTAGATCAATTGCCGCGACAGGGTGTGAATTCATGGAACTGGGAGTGGAGTTTAAAGCTAAGTTCGGACAGATACTTGAAAGTGGATGACCCTGTTCTGCCTGCTGTTGCTGTTGTAGTTCTGTTTTGTGTTGTTGTTGCTGATAAGGCGGTGGAGGCGTGCCACGGCGATGCTGTGGAGTTTGTACTGTTGTGATCATTGAGCTACCCGGACTTCCGGGATCTGAACTGGGTGGTGTTAGTGGCGGTGCAAACATATTTCTTGATTGTGCAAATCCAGACTGTTGTTGTTGTTGACTGCTTGCTATTAAGCTGGGCTTAGGTGTGGCAGGTGGACAGAGTGTTTGCGGCGTCAGTGGGTGTTGAACTTGCGTGACTACGGTTAATGGCGTTGAAGTTTGAAAATCGTTGTGAAATGTCTGTGAAGAAGAGTTTTTAGTATTTATCTATTTGAAAGTATAAATTTCTACTTTTCATTTACCTGATTACCATGCCAACTATAATCATAATGGTTGCTCGTTGTTGTTGTTGTTGCTGCTATGCCATTCAGAAAAGTATTGCTATTATTTTGCTGTTCCTGAGTTGTAAACTGTTGCTGATACGAATTATTGCTGTTGTTATCACTGGGCAGCTGTTGCTGTTTTGGACTATTGCTATGATTGCTGCTTAAGTGTTGCAGATAGCTCAAGAAGTGAAATCGTTTCATTAGCATTGCTAACCAAGCTCGGATGATGCTGGTACAAATGTTGTTGATAATAATGTTGCTGATAGTTTTGCTGTTGTTGCTGCTGCTGATATTGTTGATATGTTGACTTCTCTGTCTTGATTTCCATAGGACTGAGCAATGGTGTTGAAAAAGTTTCGAAAATAGTCTCATCGATTGCTTCCATTTTTACTTGTGGCAGAAATTGTGACTCCGTTCTGCTTTCGTTGTTGTTAAGAGCTTGCCATGGGTGTACTCTGGGCGTCGATATTATGAATTGAGGTAGCAATATCCTCCCAAATTACAGGACGTTGATATGTATCATCTAAAATTGCATCCGCATAAAGAGCCTCTTTGTTTTTTGGTTCTAGAAATAAGTATAAATTCGATATTCCTTAATCTAAACTTCATATTGATTACTTCTCTTAACAGTTTCTTTATTTTAGAGTCTTAAATAAAAAATTAAAATCAATGCACACTTCCCTTGCATTAGTTACTTACCAAATAGATATTCTCTTTGACTCGTTGCTATGCTTGTCTTTCCATATGCTATGTCCACATCGTAGTTGGCTGCTGACGTGCCATCATAAATAGTGGGACAAGCTGTATAGGCAGCATCTGAATTTGAGTTGGGTGAATTGGCCGAAGGTTGATTATCACAAACATAGACGGAGGCATTTTGCCAGTTCCTAACTCGTCTGCCATCGCCACCGCCCACAATGCTGTTCTCATTTGGAAAGCGTTGTTGTGGCAGATGTTGGTGTTCATGTTGCTGTTGCTGCAGGTGATGATGATACTGTTGCTGATGATGATGATGATGCTGATGATGGTGTTGATGTTGTGCTGTCACCGCTCTGTCTGCTGCCTGTGTCGTTGCTGTTGATGTTTCTGTTGCTGTTGTTGAAAGCACTTCAAGTTCAATGTCTGCCGGTTCTATTTTATGCAAGTTGCTCATTAGTTCGAGCCGATAATCCTGTTCTGGTGACTAAAAATAAAATAGATTGTAAAGAGAATTTTTATTATTATGTTTGTCAGAGAAAACATTTTGAGAGTTAACAAAATCCAATCAGCAAATAGTGCTAAGCCATATTTTTTTTTTTTGACAAGTAGTAGCAACCGCTTCAAACATGTCCTCTAGAAGCAACTCCTCCGTATAGCATAAATTACACATTTCATATAAATTGTTCCAGAAAAATATAATAAACATGGAAAAGCTTATATCTAGTCCAATGACTGAATTGTGTTAGAAATAAATTGTAATTTTTAAATGAAAAAGTATTGCATTTCTAAGTTTAGATATGGATAAAACGTTTATCAGAGAAATATTAAATCTAAAGTCTTCTTGGATGGAAGCAAAAAAGAAGGGATGCTGCAGATCGTTTTAAATTAGAAAAACAGCCCAATACCCTGAATGCTTGAAAAACCTACACTAGAAAGGAATTTCGCCGACCTATGTAACGAGCATCTAACGACTTAGAAAAAATATGTGCGCTCGAAAGCTACGCCATGGTTCAACGACCAAAGAAAGCATTCAATAGAGTGATGTCGGATAAGCGGTGCTGTAGGCTTCCCATTTCAGCGTTTGTGCAACATGTTGTTATGCTGAAAATCACTTGGACTGTTTGGCTCAAACGCATGGATTGAGTTCGATAGAGTTCCCCTGTAACGTTTTATTCGCTTGGGGTTATGGACCCACTCTTTCCCATGGTATACGAGCATAAGCTACATGGGTCTTAATCGAGTAATGCCTTCTAAGTTCTGGTCATCTGATCAGATGACTTTTTCGGGTTCTGGAATCTAGACGTACCTTGCTCATTTACATGAATCTTAATCACCAAATGTCTCCAATTCTTCTGTTCAAACTTTTTCATTGTTTACCAACGTTCTTTATCATTCAAAAAAGTACCAAACCAAAGTAGCTGTTTCAAATATTATAACTCTACCTATATAGTCTCCGGGATAATCGTCTTCGTACAGCAGACACCATGACAGACGGAGAGTCGTACATTGCTAGTTTGGCTTCCCTTTCAATGGTGATCAAAAACATATGTAATTATTAAAGTCTATCTAGGCTCTTTCTGTCTGTTCTACCATTCGGGAACAGGGTTTGAAAAAAATATTTATTAATTTTAATTTATTTAATATCTTTATTCACATTGTTAGACATTTATCTTATATCAATAAATATTTTTATTCTATCCAAATATGCTGTATTCTTATCTCATATAATTTTATATGCCTACAAAGGTGCTAAATTTGGATTTGTGTCACATCTATAATTGGGTTCTTGACCTCATAATTTTTTTTAAATATTTCACTTATATTGCGTATTTAATTTGTACTTTTTGTCGATTCTGGGCGCTTTGTTTCATGTTTGCTGTTTTATGGAAATTTTGCATATAACTTTTATTTTAATATATTTTACCTGTTTCTACATATTTATTTTTTTTTTCGTTTTTTATTTTTTTTTTGTCTGCGTTGGTAAACATTCTGTTTGATTTTAAATGAAGTCACGTTGCAATCGTAAAGCTTTTTATTTATGCTTGTCATTAATTTTTATGATTTTTTTCATAAATATTTTGCTACATAAATAATTCGTTTGTTGCCGCTGGGCCATATAAACACATGTTTAAATAAAAAAAATATATACAATATTCGTTTATTTTATTTAATGTTTTTTAAACAATGGTTAACAACTTTATTTGTGCTCTTTAACGCTTTTAGCTTTAATGACATTGCTTGAAGGCATTCAAAAAGTGTGAAAAATTCATGAACTTGCAACATTCACTTGTTGAAATTATATTTGAAATGCCACAACAACATGCAACATGTGTGCTGCATTAATGACAGACAATCATGCCATACTGCAGTACACTTGCTTAGCAATAATTTAAAGTTGCTTTCTACTTAATGCTCTCAAGTCAATATCTCAACATCTAATCAACTAGAATTTTTCCGGTTAATTATGAATGATGTAGCATTGAGAACCATCTTTTTTTAAGCTTGAACCCAAAAGCATTTTTAATATTTAGTGTAATTTTATTACAGAAATTATTTCGAATGGTACAATACAAAAAAAGTGACTCAATATTTAATAGTAAATAATTATTCTATAAACTATTTGAGTCATATTTTTGCGGTTTCTTTTGCAATTATAAAACGAAAATAGAAAACTGTGGCATATAATGACGAGTTTAAAATAAAAAAAAGACAATAAACTATTAAAAGTTCATAAAAAATAGTGCAGAGCCCAAAAAATGATTATATTAAAATTTATGTAATAAATTGTGCTGCATCTCCTTTCAATTACAATCTTTTTTTTTTTGCAAACAATGCCAACGGCACGCGCTATAAAAACAGATCAGTTCAACGGATTAATCCATCAATGTACTCGTAGATGTTCATAATATGAACATTAGTTGGCAACAAAAAGATATTCAAGCGCAACAAATTTTTTGGGAACAATAGAATCGATATATCTTAAGCCACGCGTCGGGTAATCAACGAAACAATTGTAAGAAGAATAATATAGACAGCAGCCAGAAAAAAAAAAACACACACACACACATAAAAAAAAATATTGAATAACTGAAAAAAAAAAAAAAAGCCAAATCAAGATTCATGTATTGCCGCAAGCAAAATGTGGTCAATTACGTTTAAATAAAAATAAAATATTTCCGCTATTAAAGATTTAGTGTAGCTCAATGTTTGTTTGCCGTTTAAATTGAAATGCTTTCTAATAGTGTCATTATAAAAAAAATAAAAAAAACGCTTAGTGAAAGTTTTGACATATAAGGAAATTTATATTTGAGAATAAAATTAGACTTGTTATTTGCATAAAAAATTAACAAGCAAATAGACGTAATAACAAATAAAAACATAAAAATTTTGATATACAATATGCAGCCGTATACAAGTTCGTTGCTTAAGTCTTTTGATTTTTTTTTTTTTTTAAACTCTTGAGACTTTAGGCGTTTAAAAATAGACTGCATTACATATTTTTGCAATAAAATGCATAAATATTTTTTTCAAATTAAAATCTCATAAAAATGTTAAAATAAAGACAAATAAAATATTACAAAAAATTTCGCTTAAAACTAAAAAAATGCACCAAAATAAAATATGTCAACGCAAACAAAATAAAAAAAAAATGATCCATAAAATTTTTACCAAGAAGCAAAAAATAAAAAAAAAAAAAAAAAACGAAGCTCTATAAAAATAATCGTTAACAATCAAAATATGTGCATACGCCAATGAGTTACTTTGGCATGAATGAATTTAAAGAGTTACATGAAACATTGGAGCGAATGTGACACCGATATAAAAGATAAAATAGCTAAAAAAAATACTATATATGCGCATGACTCATAAATACGAACATAACAATTTACATAAAAAATTCGCTCGTAATCGTTTTATTGAGCCAAACGCTCGTAAATCTTAGCGGAACAGAAAGACAAAAACCGTAAGATAGAAAATATTGTTGAAAGTATCTACAGCTGCTTGAAGACAGAATATATTTTAGCATAAAACATTAAAATAATGCGAACAGAGGTAATTTTAAAATCTAAATAAGTTTAAATGCGAAAGTTAAACTTTTGGAAAGCATTTTAAATTTAAATAAAAAAACATTAACAAAAAAAAAAAAAACCTAATGCATTAAATCGAGCTGATCAATTGGTTTTAGTGATTTTTAATTCTCATATAAAAAATATGTGCGGAGTATTATAGCATCGTTTATATCCAAAGTACAAAATTTTTTTATTTATTTTAAATTTGCATAAATATTTTTCACTAAAACGCCTACACAGTTCAATCACGTTTGTAAAGTGTTAAATATTAAATAAAAATTTTATTTCAGCAAGTAGACAAAAGATTAATGCGAGTAAAATCAGCATAACTAATCGCCTTTGAAAAGTAGTAGTAGTGCTCGTAAAAAAAAAAATTATACTTTTAAAGTTTTTTTTTTTATTTTTGCATTCTAAAAAAAAAATGGTTACATTCTCAAATGTTTAATAGGCAAATCAAACCTGTTTAAATGTCAACAAAAAATTAACTAAAAAAAAATCAAGTATCTACTTTTTTAACAAGTACCCAATACACCTTATAACTAGAACTAAGCACTAAAAAAGTTAGACTCGGTGTAGTTATGAAGAATATTTCTGTGCGTGTTTAACAAACTACTTGTGGCACGTTGTTTGTGCAGCAGTTTGTTGCAAGGAAAAATTATATACAAATAAATTATAACTATTCAGCTACACCTCGTTCAAAAATAAACATAATCTGGGTATGCACCCTCAGAACTGAATAACCTGTAGAACTGAATATATGATCCAAAAAATAAACTTCACTCGTTGAACAACCTCATTGGGACCATGATGGATCCAGTTCTGGGAGCATCAGTATAAACTCGTATCAACTGCCGGACAGCTACAGTATTTTCCAGTCGAAGATTTTTGCAAGGAGGAAAGCTGCGGAGTTAATACAGGCTCGGCTTGCAAGCGACCAACATCTGCTCCAGATGTCCAGATATCCTGGAGAGCAGCGAAGTAGTAGATGCTCTAAGCACCTCAAAGGAAAGTGCACATCTACTGGATTTCCAGCAATTGTGGCATATATAAAAACAAGATGGCAAAATAAAGTGTTGGTCGACACCACTCCGGATATAATTCAGCAGCCTTAAGCAGATGCCAGAATATATCTGACTGCAAAGTATCCAAAGAAATGTATAGAATGAATAAAAAATGGGCATTTCTAACAGTGTCATTGCCCAAATAAATTATTACAACGCATAAGTTGAGATCAAATTTTAAATCAAATGTGTGTACAATGCAACGTTTGGTCCGAGAAAAAAATTTCAAACAAAATTTAAAAATAAATACCATGAAAAATGAATAAATAATTTTTGGTTTCATAAAACAAATAAACCACAAATTAATGATTTTTTTTTTATTATTATTGCAAATGCATTGTTGCTGTTTGTATTTTACATAACTCCAAAAAAATATTGAATAAGCAAATCGCAAGAGGTAACCCCTGATTATGCTCTCCTACGGCTGCAAACAATTATAGTTTTTAAACGTGTCTCAGTCACGAATTTCAAGAACATATGTAAACATGCGCGTACATGCATATATGAATTTTTCAATGAATACTTGCGGCATGATAGCTGCAAGCGATTTACCAAAAAAAGAAAAAAAACTTTTAATATTAAAAATCAAAAAGATTATTTCTTACATTTAATAATCTTTTTATGAAGTAATAATATTATAATTAATCGTTAGTCAGATAGATAAACAATTGGGGTGTTTTGGATAGTTAGAGTCTTTCAATTATTCAAAATTATCAATGCTGAGTAAGAGTTTAGTCATTCAGTTCGTCGGCCATTTCAAGCTAAGTAGAAACAAACAAGGAGACGTTAGTTCATTCACCGAATGCTCCAAATTGATCTGATTGTCAGCAGTTCCGATCCATGGTACATGGTCTATCTGAACAGCGGTTTACTTCATAGAAAAATATATATAAAAAAATAGGTTCGATTCTTAAAATGCCTCATAGATGATGTAAATGATAATTACATCATTAAAAGAATACACAAAATGATCAAATTTGGCATATTCTTTTCAGTACTTAACAGAATGTTTTTTTGTTCTTTGACAAGATATGCTTAATTAATTTACATAAGTAAATAAAAAATGGAAATAATATAAAAAATAAACAAAAATAAACAAAAATAGTAATTTTATTCGTAAGAAAAATACAAATTCATTCGTCATTCGTGTACACAATGAGATCGCTAGCAAATACAACAATAATAAAATCATACGAAATGGCGTCATATATGTCAGCTGTGTGTGAAATTATCTGTCCCAATGGGATTTTCCCAATGGAATATTCCCAATGAGATTTTGTTGAGTGCAATATGAACTTTTTTTACAATTCTTTTTAACTCTGAAGTAATTCTAAACACTTTTAAACATGCTTTCCTTTTACAAAGAGGCGAGACATGAATAGAACTGTTCTTTTGGAATATATTATTGCATGGGTTGCAGTTTTTGTAATATCATCTTTGTTGTTTTTTTTTTTTTTGCTCTAACGGTAGTGGGGGCCTTTAGCATCCTTGCCCCACAAAGGGGACTTAAGCCTCTCATGTGTCTGTCATCTGAAGTACTTCTGTTTAGACTAGCCATCATAGCATTTGGTATACTTTTTCCTGTTTGTGTTTCACGTGATTATTTTTTTGTTTTACGTCGTTGGTAACACCCCTCGGAGCAACCTTATTTCGAGGAGTCACTATTTAGACGCCCTTTATGTCAAGCAGTGCCTGCTGTGGTAGTATTCTTAACCGCCCGCACCACACGGGCCCTTCGTAAAACTTCAAATTTCTTTTATTTTTTCTACTTCTGCGCCAGAAGCAGTCTTGAAGTCTGAAATAACATAAAACTAAATATACTTTTGAGGATAGCCACATTCTACAAAATTCTATTGGGAAGGCATATATAGTATTACAGATTGTAGTATTGATATAAGTATGTAATTAATGCAACTATACATATATTTGCTTCGCTAAAGCTAAGCTTCAATTGAATACGTAACGTTTTGCTCAGCGAATAAATAGCATATTTTCCTCTGTCACTGTTTTCCCCTAACGTAAAAAAAACAAGTAAAAACGTTAACTTCGGTGGAACCGAAGCTTAAATACCCGTCACACGAATCTTTGAATAGTTTAGTGTGATCATAAGTGGCTTATATACATTTATAAATATATATTTGAAAATAATTACTTTTTCATACATTTGTTCGAAAATAATCGATAAGTTTGTGTGGGGACTATAGCTAAAAATAGGCGTGGCACCTTGGTTTTGTTATTGGATATCATTAGAAGTGTTTTTACATAAATTTGAGTGAATAGTCTCATAAATAATACCTATTTTTATACAAAAATTCGAAAACGGGCGTTAAATTTGTATGGGGGGCTATAGTTAAAAATGGGCGTGGCACCTTGGATTTGACATTGGATGACATTAGAAGTATTTTTACCCAACTTGGTGTGACTACATTCATAAATAATAGCTATTTTCATATAAAATTTGAAAATGGGCGGTACGTTTGTATGGGGGCTATAGCTAAAAATGGGCGTGGCAGTTTGGATTTGATATTGGATGACCTAAGAAGTATTTTTGCTCAACTTGGGTGACTACATTCACAAATAATTGCTATTTTCATACAAAAAAACCGAAAAAAACGGTAAATTTGTATGGGGGCTACACCTTAAAATGGGCGTGGCACTTTGATTTTAACACTTGAGCTGCTTAGGACTGAGAAAAGCTTAAGTTCCGAGTTTCAGGTAAATATCTTTAAAACTAAGCGAATGAATCGCATAAATACAGACAGACAGACGGACAGACGGACAGACAGACGGACATGGCTAGATCAACTCGTCTCGTCGTGCTGATCAAGAATATATATACTTTATAGGGTCTAAGATGTCTCCTTTAATGCGTTACAAACTTTCTGACAAAATGATAATACCCTCCACACTGTGTGTGACGGGTATAAAAACTACTCCATCACAAGCAAAAACAACAACAACTGTGACTGTGCCTGTGCTACGCTTCGCTAAACAACAACATTATTCAATGTTGCCCGTAACCCGCTGGCGGCATTTTGTCTGACTGTTCGTCAACTCTCGTCATTTTGCTGCCGTTTTTTGCTTTTTGTTTGTTTTTGCTTTCTGTTCGCTGTTTTCTGTTGTTGTGGATAAAAAGTAGCTTTTCTTGTTGTTGTTGTTGCTTTTATTTTGTTGTCAATAATATTTATTTTTATTGTCGTTTTTTTTTTTTTTAGTGCATAAAAGCTATGATCTGTATTTTCTAGTTTTTGTAATTTAAAATTTATTTTTTATTTGTTTAACATAAGCAAGACGCATACTCAGTGCAGGTGGAGGGGGTTCACATGCGCGTGTTATAAAGAATGACGCGCTGCATGCTTACGTGTCAAGTGAGACAGAAATAGTTTTTGATTTGCATTTAGACGCCATTTTAATTAGAAATGTTTTGCTTTACACCATTTTAATTGTTCAGAAAATTTCGAAACATGCATTCAATTTGATTTATTATAAATTTGTTAGTTTTCGAAATGGTCTTCAATTCCTAATCTTCGCAATGAAGAGTATCAGAGTATCATAGACCCGATTTTTGGGTGGTTATCCCCTACATTTTTCTTGAAATCATGGCCACTTTATGGACCACAGAATCGTGTCCAGAGCACAAATATACACCAGAAGCCAATTTCTCCGAAACGGCCTGACCGATTCTTATAAATTTTTTGTCTGAGAATTCGAAGTAAACTTTTTTTCATACCCCCAAGTTGGGCAATGAGCGGCGTCTCCATGGAATCGATAAATCCATAAATTCATCGTATATTTCCGAAACAACTCAATCTATTTCAGTGAAATTTTTAGATGTATATTTTTTAGTCCAACTTAAAGACAGGATCTATATCGTTTCAAAGAAATGGGCAGTAGGCTTGGACTCCATAGAATCGATCATAAATTCAAAAATTTCAGCAAGTAAGGCTGGGTAGTTCAGTTAGTAATCAATAAAATTTATTTTTAAAACATATTAGGCATTGCTTAAAACATTACATAACAAACATAATTTTATTATTAAAATACGTGTTAACAATTAAGATTTTTCTATAAGAATGTCTTTCGATCAAAAGGAACTTTTCAACTTGATCTACAAACTAACAAGATTGGTAAATTATTTACTTCTTCATTTCAAATTATTTTCCGCTACATTTAAAAATTTTCCAGTCTTCAAGAGAGTCACGTGTTGAATATGATCTTATGGGACCAGTACAAGTTCCCTGCGATAAACTTTATGGCGCACAAACAATGCGTTCGCTGATGAATTTTCCCATTGGAATTGGTGGAATTGAAGAGCGCATGCCAGTAAGTGTTTGAATGTAAAGTACAATCCAACTGTAAGCGCATTAAAACGCTATTTTAGAAAGCCATTATACAGGCAATGGGTGTACTGAAGAAAGCGGCAGCCGAAGTTAATGTAAAATATGGCTTAGATGAGGACATTAGTAATGCCATTTCAAAAGCTGCCGACGATGTGATTTCGGGCAAGTTATACGATGAGGATCATTTTCCGCTTGTTATATGGCAAACAGGATCTGGATATCATACAAATATGAATTTGAATGAAGTTCGTAGATACATTTGATGACGTTTTGAGCTTTATGATATATCTCTCTTCTCTCTCTCTCTCTCTCTCACACACACTTTTAGGTTTTAAGTAATCGCGCTAGTGAAATGCTTGGCGGTCAAATTGGCTCGCAACACCCAGTACATCCCATTGATCATGTTGATATGTGTCAGAGTTCTAATGATACTTTTACTGCAGCTATGAGTATTGCAGTTGCAGTTGAAATGAAACAGAATCTCTTCACCGGCATAGATGCGCTACGTGCCGCAATCGAAACGAAGATAAACGAGTTTAAAAAATATTATTAAAATCGGTAGAACACATATGATGGATGCAGTGCCTCTAACACTCGGTCAAGAATTTAGCGGCTACCAACAACAATTAATAAACGCTAAAGCACGTTTGGAAACATGCTTACCGCGTCTCTTGCAATTAGCCTTGGGCGGCACTTTTGTGGGTACCGGAGTGAATACGCGTATAGGCTTTGGTGAAAGATGCGTTAAGAAAATTGCCGAATTAACTGGCTTAGATTTTGTTTGTGCTGAGAATTATTTTGAGGCACTTGCCACGCATGATATTATGGTGGAACTGCACGGAGAACTGAATACGATTGCTGTTAGTTTAATGAAAATTGCAAATGATATACGTTTGCTTGGCTCTGGTCCACGTTCGGGTTTTGGCGAACTTTTATTACCAGAAAATGAACTGGGCAGTTCTATAATGCCGGGTAAAATAAATCCGACACAATGCGAATCACTGACAATGATTGCATCTCAAGTGATGGGCAATCAAGTGGCTGTAACTGTTGCATTTGGCAATTTCGAGCTGAATGCATTTAAACCAATGATTACGGCAAATGTGGTACGTTCGATTAATTTACTTGGAGATGGTTGTAAAACATTTGCTGCAAATTGCATAACGGGTATTCAAGCAAATACTAAAAAAATTGAAACCATTATGAAAACGTCCCTAATGCTTGTAACGGCACTAACTCCTCACATTGGTTATGATAAGGCTGCAAAGATTGCTAAGGCTGCACATGCAAATGGTACAACACTCAAGGAAGAAGCGAAAAAAGTTGATATTAAAGAAAAAGATTTCGATAAATGGGTACGTCCAGATAAAATGCTTGAACCTAATTAATTTGTCGTGGGTACCCACTAATATCAAAACTATGCAATACACTTAACATATACACATAGATTGGCATTGGTGTTTAATTAATATATTAAAATTATAGTGTAAATGATCGGCTTAATAGATCTAATAAATAAACGAACCTTTAAAAACTTCCCTATTTTCTTCAAATTTGGTACCAATATTATGTATAAACTTGTTTGTATAGTCCAGGCCCCCACCCATCCCATCTTGAAGTTTTAACTAAGCCACTGACGATCACACAAACTTTTAAAGACTTGTGTAACGGGTATTTAAGCCTCGGTTATTCTGAAGTTAATGTTATTTTTCTGTTTTCATTTCTTTTATTTACTGTCCAATAATGTTGCCAAATTTCACTTTCAGTAAACTTTTATTGAAGATAATCAAACAAAGGTTTACAAAGGCAAAATTGATGCGACCTCCCACTAAGCGATCCAATTTATTTTGCTTTTACTACAATCTACAAATAAATCGATTTTCTCATTGCGCTAAAATGAAGTCATAAACGTGACTTTTATAATATTTTTTCACAATTATCTCTTAGCCATGATCTTCCACTGTCTTATATATATATATATATTGTTTTTGAATCATAACAGTTCGGTGTTCATTAATTAGTGAAAAGTTATTATTGTAACAAATGAAAATGAAAGTGGTTGGTACTACATTTATTTCTATAAGCGCTAAGAGCGCTAAGAATATTTGAGCACTGACGGACTTCTTAGTTTGTGTTAATACAGTACAGTTAATTTTGAGCTATCATCTTAAGAACTGGTCAAGCGAAACTGTAAGGACGGACGGACAAATGATCTTAAGAACAAACGAACGGAAATACACGGTTCGATACATTTTTGTCGCAACAATCTGAGGGTCCGACAATATGTTCTGTTTAAATATCGTTTAAGTAAAATATTTAAGTAAAATTTATATTTTATATTCGAACATTTCTTACCTGCATTACAAAATTATTATTATTGTTGTTGTTGGTGGTTGAACCAATTTTATTGCCAATGTTGGTTGTTTTTTTAAAGAAAGTCACCATTTTACACTTAAATCAAAAATATGCACTTAACAAATTTTGATCACATAACTGAGATTATTTAAGATAATATTTTTTTGTCATTAAAAAAATAATTTAAAACAAAACTGTGAAAATTTTGCTTTGAATATTCGAAACCATTCAAAACATGCAACAATTTTTAAAAACAAAAATCACTTTAGGGGTAAACTTGATATCAGCAGATATTTCAGAGCTGCTGACTTTTATTCTTGAATTCGCTTCTATTTATTTACTTTTATTTATTTATTATTTATTTATTTTATTTCACTTTTATTTATTTATTTATTTAATATTTAAAATTAATTATTATTAAATTTTTTTTAACACAAAATACCGTCGGCTTTTATTTATATATAAAATTGGCATTACTTTTATTAAGTAAAATTATAAAGTTTCATAAAAAAAAAACTTTTTGTATTCTTTATGAAATTTTAGTTTCGTTTTGGGTTCACAATAAAACATTTTGAAGTTTTGGTCTTCGAAACAATTTTTTTCCGACGTTAATTTTCAAACTGATCATCCGTTTAGAACGCAGCTTTCGTATCTATTCGCCAGCGTGTATCGCGTTTTACTGATTCAGTGAGCAAAGGTTTAGCGTCGACGAACCTGGTTCGTTTTGTTGACTTCTCTCACTTTTTTTTCCTATTTTTTCTTACCACTTTTTCTCCGTTATAGTTTTGTTCATGATCAAGCCGCTCGCTCTCAGTTGGCTGTTTTTATTAAATTTTATTACGAACTATAACTCTTATACAGTATTTGGCCAGGTAAGTTTTGTACATTTTTGAGTGAGTTTATTTTTGAGTCGATTTTTTTTTTTTTAATTTTATATTGAGTATGTTTTATTTTGTTTTGAGTTAAAATTCGTTGCGTTAAAATTCTCTCTGAATGTATTAGAGTTTTACTTTAGTTGAGTCGAAAAAAAAGAACTTAGTCGTGGAAATTGAGAGAAACATGATATAAAAATAACAATAATAAATGCGAAATTCGTAAATTAAGACAACTGAGCGTAAAAAATAAAATTTTTCGGTATATCAGAACCAATGGTTTCTATGAAGGTGAAACCATTGGTCTGACATAGTATTATGCTGATTCGTTCACTTATTTTCCGTATATGCCGCAAACGGTACCAAAGGTTGACCTATAAGCTGTCTTAGCTGGCTAGTCTATCCTGCCTGTAAATTCTGACGTATCCTTGTTGACATATCAGATCCGATCACGCAGTTCTGCCTACATTGATGCTGAACTATATAATTCTTTATACTATAGGTTTTAAGTCTAGATGGCCATGTGCTCAGAAAACACATGTGCAGTATTACACTTTGGCCAAAAGGCTCATTGTGATGTCATATGATTTCGAAAGACTTCTCTAAGACTTTGGACCATAACCTACAGCCATTTTGTTGCCCTTAATTTATTTAGGCAGGCTTCGAGCTTCGGTTTTGGTTATTTCTGACAGGATCTTCAAGAAAAACTTTCTGCAAATGCTCGAAAGACATTTTTTCTACTTAGAAGCTGGGCAACAACAAAGAAAATGCTCTTTATTTTCTTCCTCATCTTCATTGGCAATGCTTCTACAAAAATTTGACGTCCAGCCTCCCTGAATGAGTGCCTATGAGAAAGACTCCAGTGGTCACTGTGATCAGTGAGGGAAAAGGATACTTTTAGAAGACATGAGAATATTCATCGCTTCGTTCATTGACAGCTGTGTATTCCAGTCAAGTGGCTGTTGAATAGTCCCTTCATATCTCTTCTTTATACTATAGCATTTTTTTTAAAACGATTCTTTATAAATTATAAACATCAACGGATTGAAGTTTTGAATAAAACGGAAACATAAAATCACAGGAGTTCTTTTATCTTTAAATGATTAAGTGTCTCTACTTACTTAAAATATGATCAAAAATCGTATAATAAACAAAAAACACAAAATCACATAGAGGAGACTGGGGCTATTTTGAAGCTATTTTGTGAGGCAGACAAGTGTAAAGCAGACGCCATCATCAATGCTGAAACAGAAAGGTGTGGCTATGTCACACAGTAAGCATAACTTAACGACCAATCAACGTGCGCGCTTGCGATTAAGATTTCGATTTTATATCTATTTATATAGTATATATATATATAGCTACCAAGTGAGTTGAATTGAGACATAAATACAACAACAAAAAAACTTATTACAATATGCAGGTGAATTAGTAATTGACTGAATGCAACGGCAGCAGTTGTAGACACAAAGAAATACAAATGGTTGTGTTTTGATAGACAGATACAATTTTTATGTTTGTATTGCAAATAAGCATAGCGCGTTGTCTTTATAGCATTTTATTTATTTATTTTTTTTTTTGCAAGCTTTGCATGATATTTCGCAGCCTTAAATAAACTTAATATTTGGCTGAGCTAGTTACTGCTGCAGCTGCCCCTTCTCGCCTGTTGCTGCCACTTGTCTTACTTTAAATACAATATTTATTCACGCTCATGTCAAGTGCGCATTTCCAGTTGTGCAAAAATGTATCTTTATATCTGTCACTCATTTTTTGTTTTTTTGTCATTTTGCTGCCATTTCGACTACTTAACTACGCATTTTGAAGGCGTATTGAGATTGATTTTTTGAATAAGTAAAAAGAAACACGCTGTGCTGCGACAAATTTAAATGTCATTCTTTGTGTTAACATTTCTAAAAACATAAAAAGATTAAGAAAAATTTTATAGTCCATCTTTGCAATGTTGCCCATTTTTATGATAAATGAATCCAATTTCCCAAATGCTTACAATAAGTTGTTAGCTTGATTTAGTTTCTATGTTTTCGCCTAAATGATTTTTATAGTAAAACCAAAGTGCAGCCTTTTAAGTGTCATTCTACGTCATTAATAATTTTAATGTGAAATTTTGCATTTTGTTTAGCTGAGTTAACGAAAGGACCACCTTAAGTTATTGTACTGTCTGTCTATCTGTCTGTCTACTCTTGCATACATCTGTCTAACTCTTGTAAAGATTATTGCTTCAAGATTGCAAGTGAAGCGCTGCAAAATTCAATGATGCAGGCATTCGATAAATATGATTTTCGAGAACAATGATCAGAGTTGATTAGCAATTTGTTCGATAATATAATTTTCTTTTCTCTAATAAAAAAAAAAAAAAACGCTTTAACGCTTTAATGATACCTTTTAGTCTTAACAATGTCTTGCATCTAACAATTTCTTTTTTTTTTTTTTTTTCATAGATAAATATTTCAATTTATCGCAGATATTAATGTAGCTGCAATTTGCTGTGCTATTATTTTATAAAAAAGAAAATGGTTTATGCTGATAACCAACATTATTTTGTTGCTAATATTAAAGTCGAAATTTAACTTCTAATTTTCAACTTGTGTGGCCACTAAACTAGCAAATAAGAAAAATTATAAATCCTGTTGTCAGTTACAAATCATTGAATGATCTTTTTTTTTTATATTTTTCTAATTAGCTTCTAATAAAATTCCACACAAACACGTTTCTTTTTCAAGTGTCAAAAGTCAATGGCGTACTGCAATTGATAAGCAAAAAATCCAGGGCTGCAAAACATTGTTTTTAATCAGTTTCAAGCCACGGTTCGGTTCGGATCAAATGGTTCAAGTAATGCATGCGTTAAAAAATTAAGCCCCATCAACTAATAAAATTTCACTTGATATGGAGAACCGATTCGAACCGAAACAAAATTTTACCTCTTATATGGTTCTGTATTTTGTTCAAAATCATTTTTTTATTTTTCAGATGAACTGGCTCGGTTTAAAATCGTTTTGCAGCCCTGTTAAAATCACAGACAAATCAAGTGGCTCAACTTGTGTGTTTATTTCTAGCTACGCTTTATATTGCAGCTACCAATTCAAGAATTATGTCAGGGTTTTTAAAATCAAATTGAGGTGTTTAATTGTAGTTCTTTGTGCTACAACAGCAGCAATATTGCTGTTTGCATTTAGCGTTGGCAGCAAAATTCAAGACCTTGATTCCTGAACTCTTGCAACAATAAAAAAACGTTGCCAAAACAAAAAAGATTTTGTATCTTCTGTAACACATTCGAGTGTGTATTGAAAACGGCTTAACGAGATAAATTGATCAAATCGTGTCTGCAAGAGTCTGAAGATTGAAAACCTTTAATGTGAATATACTATACCACTGATTAGTGCGGTATATTCACATTAATTGCCAAGTTCATTTTTATTTTAAAAATTTTAAAAAAAACTTGTTTATGTTCCTTGTTGACTTCCTGAAGCATTCGTGAATCATCATTTGCTGCTTTTGATTAATCGAACAACAAATTGTATATTCCCGCAATTGTAGCTAATTTAAAAAAAAAAAATTTAATTGATCATTGAAACCAATTATTTTATGTCTGCGCAGCTTAAACAAATCATGTCTAAAATAGTAAAAACTCCTACAATGACAATTATTGCCTTAACGCAATTTTTAATTTGTTCTGACGCCCAACATTGGTAGCATCACTGCAAGAAATTGCATCTTAAAAAGAACTAGCAAAACAGTTCCTCCTACAACAACACACATTTTTTTTATGGTTACAGTAGCTGTAAAATATGTTTTTAAACTGCATAAAATTTTTGCACGTCGCAAAAGCTTAGAACTTCAAATTGCTTCGTCTGTCCGTCTGTCTGCTACCATAAATGTTAAGCGTTGCTCAAACATTTGTCATATGCCATTTTTGGTTTGCTCTGTATGGGAACAAAGAGCTGACATAGTAAACTAGCTCTTGTGTATGCGCAGCTATGCAAATTTCCGGCTTCAACTAAATAAATAAGGTGTACAAGAAGATATATCTTCGAGTTTAATATGCGCTTACATACATAGTAACAAAAAAATATGAACAAAAAAACATATTCAAGTTGTTTTGTCGCTGCGCGGCATCTCTCATTCGCTAAGTCTAATGCGGGTGCCACAAAAGGTTAAAGCTGTCGCTTCGAAGATAAACATGACGTATGAGTAATCATGAGAAAAAAATTAAAAAAAACATTTAAACAAGAAATTTATTATTATTTTTAATAAAATGAAACAAATTTATCAAAAATTTTTGCATATTTCTAATAAGAAATTTTCTTTTGCTTATTAAAAATGGCTTTTCATTCATGGCTTTTCATTCACTGTGAAACTGTGGCTTCATTCATGAACTTCATATTCTTGCTTCATTCATAATTTGTGTCATAATTTATATGTCAAGTGTCCGCTGGCAACAGCTCAAGACAAGTGTTTTTCGTGTGCTGTTCCCAAGAATTCAGTCAGACTCAAAAAGGCTGTTAACAATTTAACTGCATACGTGTCTAGTCGCATCTTGTTTATCTAAGTTTTCGCTGTTTGACTTTGCTAGAAAAAGTTTATCGCTGCACAAGATTCTGAAAACTTTCCTTACTAGTTAAATTGTAAATTTATTTTCTATTTTTAGAGGACGTCATAAAACGTACTTGACTTGTTTAACCTGAATCCATAAAAATATTTTGTCCAAACTTATAAATAACCCCGGAAAGTGTGTCATATTCGAGATCAGCACTAGTCCAGGTTATATAGCTAATATTTATTTTTTTTTTTATTTTTTTTTTTTTTTTATTGGTATTGTTTTTTTTTTTTTTGGTTTTTTAATAATTTTTTATTTTTTTTTTTTTTAAAAAATTTTTTTTTTTTAAAAATTTTTTTGAAAAAAAAAGAATTTTTATTTTGGGAGGAAGGGAGGATTAATTTTTTTTAAAAAATTTTTTTTTTTTTTTTTTTTTTGGGGGTTGGTTAAATTTTTTTTTTTTTTTTTGTTTTTTTTGGTGGGGGGTTTTTTTTTTTTTTTTTTGTTTGTTTTTAATTTTATTGTGTTTTTTGGGTGGTTTTTATTTTTTTTTAATAATTTTATTTAAATTTTTTAAATTTTTATTTTTTTAATAAAAAAGGGGGGGGTTGGTGTTTTTAGGTTAGTTTAATTGGGGGGGGGTTTGTTTTTTTTTTTTTTATTGATTTTTTTTTTTTTTTTTTTTATTTTTTTTATTTTTTTTTTTTATTTTTTTATTTTTTTTTAAAAATTATTATTTGGGTTGTTTGGGGGGGTTTTTTTAAATTTGGGGGGGGGTGTTTTTTTTTTTTTTTGTTGGTGTTTAATAGTTTTTTATTTTTTTTTTTAATTAAAATTTTTAAAAAATTTATATTTTTTTTATAAAAATTATATGTGGGGCTATTAAATTTGGGGGTGGGGTTGTGGTTTTTAAAAAGGAAATAGGGGACAAAAAGGTTAAATTTTAATTTTTAGGTTAATTTTTTTATAATTTTTTGGGTGCGCCCGCAACAGCAGGGGGAGGGGGTAATAGTTTTTTTTTTTTTCGGTTGTGATATATTTTATTTTTTTTATGGGGTTCGAAATCTCCTTCATGGGTTGCAAATTTTTGGGAAAAAGGAATTTTCCCGTTTTCACTTTTTGTAAAGGGTATAAAAATAGCCTGTTATTTTTGTAACTTAGCAAAATATTAGTCTTAACCGTCTGCAAGTGCACACTTGACAGTTTAGGAGAGTCTAAGTTTCCGAAATAATCGTTTTCATACGGCAGACAGCATGACAGACGAATGGACAGGTGGACGGACTGACAGACGGACGGATGATTAGGCTCTATTCTTCCTTTCTTAAAAATATATTTTCTTATGTAGCCTCCCTCGGTCTGTTATCCTTTTTACCCTTAGGGTACAGGGTATAATTATGGAGACTCTCGAGAGCATACCGATTAGTCTTTGTACTAGATATGCGGATCGGTATGCGTTTGTGCATTGCTGTGAAAATCGAGAACGTATGGATACTGACAATACCAAGCTATTAAAGTCTCCATTATTTTACTTAATTTTTTTAAATTTTTATAGAAATTGGTTTACTGATTTTTTCAACCATTTACAATCATTTTTTTCACAGTTAACCTATTTAATGATTCTAGTGCATGTCTTGTTAATGTCTTCTTAGTCAGTTTAGCGCAAATAAAAATTAAATTACTTTACTTAACAACAAAAATGTGGTATAATAGTCCATTGCCGCTTGCCAATCATCAGCAACAAACAGCAGCAGCAGCAGCAGCACAAGAGCAACATTGCAACACTTTGCGCTGCAATGAAAAAATCATCATCAATTGATTAAATTCGTTTTTTCCGCCAATTTTCTTTTTTGCCTTTCACTTAGATTGCATTCGGGTAAGCACGATTTTTATTTATATAAGATTTTTTATATTTGATTTGCATCTCCAAAAACTAATTTGTTGTTGCTTTCTGTGTCATTGCGGTTGCGATTGATCAAATGGCTAAAAGGTCAAATAGACACTTGTCTGGCATAGAAAATGCTTTTTTTTTTGCATTTGAGTTGATCCAATTTTTCATAAAAAAAAATTCAAACAAGAAAACTTTAAAAATGAGATTTATTTTATTTTAGACAATTGAAATGTTTATTTTTCGGACAGTTGCTGTTGATGTGCTGACTTATTTCCATATTTGAATGTGTTAACAGAAAACCGAGTAAAATTATCGAAATACAAAATCATCAGCAACAAAAAAAAAAAAAAAACCGCAAACCCCAAAATTATCAGCAACATTGCGATCACCTGCAACATCAATTGTTGCAGCGGCAATTTTTTTTTTTTTTTTTTGGTGCTTTCGGATTTTATTGTTTTACAATCACCTCAGAAAAGTCAACGCCAAACTTGGTCACACAGGCCACAGGCAGGCGGCAACAACAATTGTTGTTGTTGCCTGCCTGAGATTTGTAAAAATTTCTATTGCTTGTGAAAGTCGAAGAACAATCGATTGTTTTATTGATAGGACGCATTTTGTGGTCGCTACGATTTGGTGTTTCCATGTGATTTTTTTTTCGGCTTTTGTTGGTTTTTCTGTGATTATTTTTGTTGATATTTCGTTGTTGTTGTTGTTACGGGTGGTCGTTCAAATGTGATTGCACTTGCAACAGCAGTAGCCGTAGCTGCAACAATATTTACCTTTGTATCTATAGCAACAATGAGTTTTAAAATCCAATATGCATGCAAACAAATGCAAATTTCCACAACTGTACACCATAAAATTTCCAAGCTGTGTGAACTGAAAAGAGCACTCAAGAGCACTAAAGTTGAAAAAGAGATTGTAAAATGCATTACATCAGTACAAATAGCATTATTGTTGCTTTTTAGAAAAAAAAATTATGGATACATTTAGTTACTCAATTGCCTCTAACTTTTGATAAAAATCATAGTTAATCGCGCATTATGACGGTCAAAATATGAGAGCCACGTGTTGTATTGGCTCTTTTGTGCTTAAGATTGCTCTTTTAAACTTCTTTATAGACAACGAAACAATCTGACCGAACTTTATAGAAATTTTACCGTTTGTTAGAATAACAAAGGCGTTGGTATCATAGATTGGGCATCTGTTATGTAGTAGATATGTCCTCAAATTGTTTGAATAATCAGATTCTCTCTGCAATACTTTCAATCACGTTCAGTTATGAATTAAAATTTTTTTCCTATTGTATTTTATAATTAAATTATTTGGTTGCATATAGTAAAACAGTTTAAGTAAACAAACTATCGCATTTATTGTTACTAACAAAAATTAAGGCGCAACAAGTTTTTTTTGTTGTTTGAAAGCAACTTAAAAAAAAAAGACCCCAATCGAACTGAGAAATTTTTTAAAACGTGGGCGTCACATCTTTGTTTCATCTTTACTGCCTATGAAAAATATTTACTCATAAATATTTCATTTAAAAATTTAATCTTTTTAATATAAAACTCTCAACACTTGTGTGTGTGTGTGTGTGCTTATCAAAATCGTTAACAACAACAACAACAATGCTTAAGGCAATTTATGTTATTCAAAAATATTTGTAAAGATGTAAATTTTTATTTTTAATTAATTATTTTGGGTTAAGAGGCAACGATTAATAAAAGCCTACTTGAAAGTTTTTGTAAAAAAAAAAAAAAAAAACAAGGAAAATCTTTAACTTCGGTGGGACCGAAGCATAAATACCCGCCACACGAATCTTTGAATAGTTTATGTGTGACCATCAGTTGCTTATATACATTTATAAATAAATAGACAAAATTAATTAATTTTTCATACAAAAGTTCAAAAATAATCGGTGATTTTATTTGGGGGCTATACATAAAAATAGGCGTGGCATCTTGGTTTTAGAATTGATGATGTAAAAGTGTTTTTACCCAATTTGGAGTAAATAAATTCATAAGTAATACCAATTTTAATTCAAAAATTTGAAAAAGGGCGGAAGTTTTGTGATGGGGGGCTACACCAAAAAATTGGCGTGGTACTTTATTTTTGACATTGGATGTCATTAGAAGTGTTTTTATTCAATTTTGAGTAAATACATTTATAAATAATACCTAATTTCATATAAAAATTCGAAAATGGGCGGTAAGTTTGTATGGGGGCTATACCTTTGAATGGGCGTGGCACCTTTGGTTTCGACGTTGGATGACACAAGAAGAGTTTTTACCAAATTTGGAGTGAATACATGCATAAATAATAAATTTTTTATACAAAAATTCGAACATTTCCTGTAAGTTTGTATGGGGGCTACACCTAAAAATGGTCGTGGCAACTTGGTTTTAACATGCAAAGTTGAGTCGTTGCCGAGAAAAGATTAAGGTTCAAAATTTCGGCTTAATATCTATATATCTTAATTGAAAAAAATGCTTAGAAATAAACTAATATACGGACAGACGGACAGACTACAGACAAACAGACAGACAGACGGACGGACAGACGGACATGGCTAGATCGATTCGTCTCATCGAGCTGATCAAGAATATATATACTTTATGAGGTCTCCGATGACTCCTTTAATGCGTTACAAACTTTCAGACAAACTGAATATACCCTTCACACTATGTGTGGCGGGTATAAAAATAAAAAAGTGAAAATATTTTGATGATCTTTGTAAAAAATTTAAAACAAAAAAATTAACGCATAAATTTCTTTGTTTATTTTCTTATAAACTGTAACCATTCTGGGAAGTATGCCACGTGGTCGTGGCCCCCATGCCCAAAACAGAAATACTTTTCATACATTTGTTTTAGTCACTACATGAAATACTGCCATTCTAAAAAAGATCACTATAATTTTCAAAGTTGGTTTTGATGAAACTTTAATAGTTCCTTATAACAAGTTTAATTCTTTAGCGTTGAGAGTGGATAGTAGAAGCTTGCTGAGCAATACAATTAATTCAACCTTTAAAATTTACGGAAGGTGATAAAGTCTTTCTGGCTCTGCGTCACAATTGTCTTGACACTTCTATCACCACTCTAATGGATCCAAAGTGGGCGAGTCTAACAATAAACCCAGTCCCAGCTCAGCTCATTTATTTACATAGATTTTGGAGAATAGCGGCTATTTCGAGCTGTAATACCTTCCAAAAAAATGGGATTCTTTGATGAGCTGAAATATCGTGGGGAGGCTTAGTGGAAGAAATTGTATATACTTTAATGATTAAACCAATTTTAACTATGATGTTGATCTCAAACAGCACATTAACTTCAATGAATTCAAAATTTCATTAAAAAAACTTCATTATAAAATTTAATTTAATACAAGCATTCTCACGCTTGTAAACAAAGTAACATAATATCTAAACTTTAATATAAAAACTAAATAACAACATTTTTAAATTCAACTTTCACATACTTGCTGATAAGGTTTAACAATGTATAACTATACTAATTTCGTATATGTTTTTATCATAAATTTAAAATCGAATTCAGTCAATCTACATTGTCAGTCTAAAGTCTTAATTAGCTGACAATCTTACATTTACAATTGACATTAGTAAGTAAGCAAGTAAGTAAGTATGTACTACATGCATACTATATATCGTAGATATTCCATTAGAGAAGTCCATAAGAAGTAGCTGCCGCTCACTGTTCAGCGACATTTAAGGCTATCAGTTTTAATAGCGCAAAGCGTTGCCATAAAAATAATACAAAATTAAAAATTTATAAATGCAATGACAATAAGAGTGGAAGTGGTGCATAGAAGACTGAAGGAGGTAAACACCCACACTTGTAATGCAGTTTTCAGCACTAAATATACGAAGTGAAGAGTGAAGTTATCATGTTGCAATTGTGTTGCCAATTGAAAAAGCAAACAGTTAACAGCAAACAGACAGAGAAAGAGATAGAAAATAAGAAAAAATAAAAATGAAAACTGACAAGGGACAGCAGTTGAGCTGGGCTTTGTCGGGCATGTTACCGCTTTGTCTTTGCAGTATAATTTGGTCTCCATTGCAGGTTACAGAAAAAAAAAAAAACCAACCGAGATATTCATCAAAAATTGTGCATTGCATTCACGTCGTACGTCTTTTAAGTTTATTGTCTACGATTGTTCATTAAAGTTTTTTATAAAGAATTAGATAGTTTCGTATGCCATTCTACTTATAAAATAATAGACAATTTAAAAAGGGAGCAAATGGAACGATCAATGGAATGTACAGGTGCATTGTGGCGTTTTTGGTAATGGTATTTAGTAACTGAATTTTTTTTTTTATCTTGCTTGCTGACAATTTATTCTAAAAATTGATTTGATTCGTAATTTAATTAGGAAAAAAAAAAAAAATAAAACAAAAGGTTTTTAATTTATTAAAAATAAATAAAAAAAGATTTCATTTTTATTAAGTTTTATTTTTAAATTAACAAAATTCGCGTAGGCCGTGTTTAACAATTTAATGAAGCGAGAACTATCTGTCTGTCTGTCTGCATGCTTTGTTGCGACCAAATAGAGCTGTCTTTTAACTGAATTAAACTGTTTGTCACTTTGTCGCTTTCTTTTGATTATAATGGAGTGTGACTAATTAATAAATTAATTAATTTTAATTTTGATATCGGTATTTTCATTTTCATTTTTGTTTTTAAGTTTTAGTTTTGCTTATTTGTAATTTTAATTTGTCCAATAGGATTTCATGTTATGTCTTTATTTGGCGTTGAAATGTAGTCTGTAGCAGTCGCTATTTTGGACGATGGTCGACAATAAGACCCATGAGACAGCTGCTACATATATGCGTTGCGTTTTGTTACGTATTGTTTAAATTTAAATTCTCCATTTTTCGTTAGTATGATGCCAAATATATCATTTGTATTAAGCTAGATTTGGTTAATAAAGTATGAAGTTGTCACTCAAATGATGTAAATTTTTTTCCCCAAGGGAATCAACATTATAACACAAGAATGTTTTAGAAAGGAAAGAAGGATCAACATTCTCACAAAACTACGAGCATGTTATACCTAGAACCCGAATGACAAATGAGTATATTAAATTTGTGCAAAAGTAAGTACATACTAAGTGGGGTGAAAACTAACCTCCTTGGAAAATAAAATAAAATAAAAAAAAAAATTTATTTTTTTTTTGTATTTTATTCAACGAGGTTTTCCAACTTTTTGATCCCGTCCGAATGTTTATTTTCCGGAAGGTCTGCAAAATACTCCTCCGCGGCGTCGATGCTATTATGCGCCCGCATTGTGATGCAAAACAAATTTTTTATTGATGAGGTTTTTTTTTTTGGGAAGATATAAATCTAGTACCGTAGGGAGCCAAATCGGGCGTATACGGTGTGATGTGGAAGCAATTGGAGCCCTAAATCGTTGATTTTAGCACATGGTTGCGATGCTCTTATGCGCCGGCGCATTGTCTTGCAAAATTAAAATTTTTTTGCCCTTCATTCGCTATAATAATGTAAACAAGTATCACTAAACGCTGTTGAGTGGTTAACGTCAGCGTCTTTTATTTCCTTGCAAGTTCGTTGTTTAAGTCTTTCGTTTGATAAATAAATATTTAATTTAAATATGCTAGAGTTGCATAGCACTATTCGAAGTTTTTGTTATATTAATTTCATTACAAATCGGTCAACAATACGGCTCACTTCAGTATAAACGCTGACAACGAGTTAAAGTCAGCTGTGTGCGCCTATTAAATTAAATTAAATAAATTTAATTTAGATTCTTTTGCCGCGATGCGGAAAAGCTATTGACAATTTAACTCAAGTTTGTTGAAATTATCAGCATTTTATGTAAGCAAAACGTTACTTTAATATTTAGCATTGTATGCTGTGCTGCAAGCAAACTTTAAAGAGACTTAAAGTCAGATTTTGACTCAGCACTCAGCAACTCAGACAACGGCAACTGATGCCGATGCTGCCATTAGATAAAGTTGTCAAAATAATATTTTTTTTTTTTTTTTTTTTTTTGGCTGACATAGAAGTCTACGCCTGTTGCATGGCTAATGTCGTGACTAGCTTAATGAAATGTGTCTACCAGCTCAACGGCGCTGCTGCTGCAAAAGGGACAATTGGCAAACTCATTAGACACTAATTGCATGCAGTAATGTGCATTGACTTAGCTATTTATTATTATTGATTAAAAAACAATTTTTTATTTACGTTATTGTGGCAATCTGATTGTCAATCAGTTCAGCTGCCAGCGTATGCGTCAGAATGCATCGCTCAATGCCCGCAAATATGCGAACTTGTCCTTAAAATGTCAAATGCAAATTGTGGCAGCCAGCACAATAAATGCGCCTTCATAGTTGTTGTCCCTGTTCGCTTCGTTTCGATCATTGATCATGCATACCTTTGACACTTAATCATTCTTTCAGTATTTTTAGCAATTCGCACTTGAAATGCGTATGTGGCCCCCTCATAACTTTGCCAGCCAGAATTTTAAACTTCGTTGCATTGTTGGTCTGCCTACGCAAAAGTTGCAAAACACCGACACCAAGCAATGAGATTCTTGGAACTGTTTTCGGTTGCATGTTGCAAAAAAAAATCATGAAGTCATATCGCAAAATATATATATCACCTCCCTTACCATCTTGTCAAATCTTGCACCATGCTGCACATTTGCCTTTACGCTTGTGGCAAGCTCAGCCATCAATCTCAATTGCGAATGCAGCTCTTCGATCATTTTGTGTGCTTGACAAAATGGCGTAAATGTAAAAACCAAGTGCAACTGCAGGCAACAAGACATATTGCAGATTTGTCATTTCAATTGTTGCAGTTGTTTTTGTTGCTGTTGCATGTTGTTGTGGCCTCCGTTGCATGTTGCTTGTTGGTGTAATTACTTTTTATGTCGCTTGTTGTTTTTTTGTTGATTTGTTTATTTGTTTGTAAGATACAACAACGAAATTTGTGTTGCATTTAGCAGTTGGCTGTTGGCGTTCTTGCTCCGGGACAATGTGTCTGTAAGTGATTAAACGCTTAAATGTTGAGATATGATACGAGTATAGTGTATATTGTAAATGTCTTTTACTTGCAACAATCTACTGTTCTGTTCAAAAGTGGTCACAGTTTATGGCCTATAAATTGGCCAACATACAAAGAGTTTGACAAAAAAAACAAAAAATGGCAGACGAAATAGTTTGAAAGGCACTCGAGTCGCATAAATAAAAATAAAATTAAATTTATTTTGTTGCAACAAACTGTTTGTAGGCGAGTAAATAGAATGCCACATTTAGAATGTTTTTGTACAAACAAAAAATGGCAACAGTTCTAAATTTGAATGAACCCAAATTTACGTATTAAATAAAATTATAAAAAAACAAATTACAATTTTTACTGTATTTCTGTAGGAGCGAGAAATTTTACGAGATTGTTATGGCATACAAACAATTTGTGTTACGGAAATGTATAAAATACTTTATATAAAGTCTATATATACAAAAATGCTCTGTTCGTTTATACGAGGCTTATAGACTTGAAAAGTTCTGAACCGTTTAAGCCCAAATTTTGACACAACATGTGTTGAGGTTCGGACTCGGTTTTTATCTACTTCTTATGTTGATAACATATCTGCGTTTGCAAATATATCCATTTTTTTGGCGTTTCCTCGTGCTCCTACTGGTGCGCACCCTGCAGGCCGCCAGCCTTCCCATACTCATGCATGATAAACTGTACAGAAATTTAAAACAAGACACCATATGTTTGTGAGAAAAATGCTTCTCATAGTTCTAGGTTAAGAACTGTCACAGATGGAATGGAAAGTGTTATCCTAAAAAATTTTAGTCTTTGAAAGGCAAAAAAAAAAATTGTATCATTTTCATCTATCTCTCATGGTTTTTAGAGTTCTAGGGTGAGAACTAATAATAAAATACTAATAAAGACGAAGTTATGCCACCCAAGATTGAATTTGGGTCGCCGCACTCGTAGACGGGAGGTTTTGAATATAACTGAGGGAGAGCGGGATTCGATTTGAGAGACGGGCTGAGAATAATGCAGATGTACAACGCGAATGTACCAGAAAGAAACTACATATAAGTCAATAGACACCGTTGTGGAACTAGAGGAGGCCGTCAGTTACCCAACGGAATTTTTAAATTCACTCGATCTGCCTGGGATGCCACCACATATACTGAAATTTAAGATAAGATTTCTAGGAGTCTCTAAGAGATAGAGGTTCCATATTTGAAACTTAGACTCTCTTTAGCCGTTAGTTGTATACTGGCAAACATTATTTTATTTATTTATTTTATTTAATTTATTATAATAAATCATAAAAATATACAAAAAATATAACAAAATAAAAACCTTACAATTCACGGTCACATATTATTGTTTTATTGAGCGATCTATTTGAAAGAATTGTATACAATAGAATAACATGACAGTCTAATTCACTACTCAGTGGCTTTTAAATTGGTCTCCATTGTTGTTGTTGTTGCAGTTGGCTTTATTCGTGCTTAATGGTAGCCAAAGTAGCTGCAGCAACTATTGTTGCATGTGGCTACTAAAATAATAATTCTTTTGGTTTTTATTTATTTATTTTATGAATCGATTGATGAATTTATAAGTTTGGATTTGTATTGGCTTCGCCTTCAGCAACATTTAAATAATTAAAACGTCGAAATTGTTAAAGTTGCTTTAAATTGTTGGCAATCAAAAGCGTGCAACAAAGTAAAATGAATTTAAAACAGAAAATTTAATTCACTTAAACGCAGCGTGAAATTAATTAAAAATGCTTTACAGATTAAATATTGCTTGTGTGTTTTAACATTTTATATATTTATGATTGCTGCCTTTAGTTTTCTTGAATAAAATTGAAAGCAAAGATTTGTTTAAAATTAAATGGACTAGCTTAGCGCCCATTGAAGTACTATCTTATTAAAATGTATACAAAGAAACAACAAGGTAATTTTTTAAATTGAGTTAAAGCAGCCATTTAACCCAAAACTAGCTGATGCTGCCGATAAAAGTGCTTTTGTAGACCAAAACAGACAAATGTAAGTCAAAATATGTGGAAGTCTGCATAAGTTATACAAATTATGACACAATTTTCTCTCCAAAAATGGCTTACAACACAAATAGCCAAAAAAAAAAAAAGAAAAATGTTGACATTTGAGCGCATGTTGCTGTCGCATGACATGTCAGCAACATTGCATGCTATCAGCAACATAAAGCTAACGTGTTGCGCGACACGTTTTCAGACACTTGCAATGTTAACCAACTTCAAGCAGCAGAGTTAAGGCGGTGAAAATCTATGAAAGTATCAGACAGATAGATACATACATTTAAAAAAAAAAAAAAAAAAAAAAAAAAACTAGAAGGCACTTGTAGGCGCCTGAAGATAATCTATGTGGCACATAAAAACTAAATAAAATAAAATAAAAAAAAACTTCAACAAACTAAAGAAACACCATTAAGTATTTTTTTTTTTCGTTTTATAAAAGCGCAGCATGACAGAATATCTCCTTGAACCTCTTAGAAATTCCACATTTAATCGATTTGTGGTCAATGTACGCACTGACCGCAATTTTTGTGTCAGTTATTGAGTTAAGCGCGTCGCGTGCAGAGTATATACAAGTTTGTCTACAATTTGAGTGAAAAATGAATCATGCAAGCCGACCACAAAGTATCCCAATACGTACCCCTTCTCCGCTGCTCTGCCCTAAAACGCAAAAGAAACGTTGTGTGGCATTTCTGTCACTTGACGCTGAATTATTTTAACGCCTTTTTACAAATGTTTGCATGCAATTTCAATGACAACAACGAATGGACAGACGGACAAACTTTGTGCAACTTCACTTCAGTTGATCGGCAGCACAGTACTGTGCCAGTTATGGGCATTTAATTTTTTTTTTTGCACTTAATACTTCATACATATGTGTACATACGTAGCTATATTTGCAATTTTGTAGTCTCTTACATAAATAGTTTTCTCTTTTTTTTTTTCACAGACATAAATCTGACAAACTAAAGCTAATATTTGCAGACTTTGTTAGACACACTCAAATGAATTTGATATGCCTTTCATGGCTTTAGTTGTGGAAAACTTTGCTTGTGAAAAAAAAAAAAAAAATTAAAGTTAAAGAAGTTTTGATTGGTAATATGGCAACTGCCAATGCTGTATTGCTATTAGGAAATTTATCATATTTATCCTAAAGTTTCAGGGTATAAAAAGAATACATTGAAATATATATAAGGTGTACAAAACATAATCCATTATTTTTTTCATAAATTATGGCCAATTATTCACTTTTCATATAGAATCACTATTGGCTTCAGAAATTGGGTTAATATTAGTGATTCAGCAACGATTAATTATGCGTTACTCTTGAAGTACCAGGACCATGAAAGTTTTTAACTACGATATACCATTTTTCTAACGCTATTTAGAGTAACCCGCCGGACTTATACAACGTTAAATACAGATAAGAAAAGGGCTTTATTGAAGCTGCTAGTTTCATTAAACGATGCTGAGCATAGTTTGGAACAGCTAATGGAGTTCTATAGTCTTAAAGAACGAGGCACTAAGCAACAATTAAACTAAAAGAAAAAAAATAAAATAAACAAAAAAATAAGAAATTATTTCATTAAAGAAACACTGCATGACTTGTTTGAAGTATAAACTAAGTGCGAATTGTCACTGTAAATTATGAATGAACAATTGGTGATGCTGTAGCAAAAAAATATTAATGGTGACATTAGGCGAGAGATATGGCCCTTACGGATACTAAGAAAGAGTCTTGTTTGATTGGTAGAGATCAAGAAACAATAAAATCATCTTAGAAGTTAAACTTAGACAAGCACTTGCCAATCGATACTATTTTGGAATCGGTAATACCCAGTTTAGATGGTGCAAAATATCATTACAAATGTGACAGCAAATCTCAATACAACAAAACAAAATTGTCATCTCAATCTGGAGCACTGTCAGCGATAGTAACTGTAAACTGATCCAGAAATTCCAAAACAATTACTTCTACAATCTCCAATGCCATCCGTTCCATAGAATGGGTGTATACACTTAGCTCCCCTTGGGTCATCAGGTCCCCGGACAAAGCCCTAGACTACAATCACCCAAGTGCCTTGTCATCCATTCCATTCTGAAAATCCTTTCTCACCAATAAGTGAACCCTCTCCCCACCCAACCAACCAACTTCACCATCCCAACACTCCACTTGATGTTAATTTAATATTAATTTAATTCAATGTTGTATTAATAACCGATAACAATAAAAAAAAAAAAAATATTTTACAAAAAATTCTCCCCAAAACAAAAAAAAAATAACAAAACCCCAATCAAAAAAATTTTCTTTCTTATTTCTTCTTCCCCCCCCCCCCCCTTTTTTTTCTTTTTCCCCCCCAAAATTTTAAAAAAAAAATATTTTATGAAAAACAAATATTTATCTGCAAAACTTAACCGAGCTGTATATTAAAATAGAATTGGCTGGGATAAAACAAATATTACCTTCACAATAAGCATTTAACTAACGCTTGCCTGTGTCTTGATCTTCATCACATCTTGTCAATCAATTGTATATAAAAAATTTTTTTTTTTTTGACAGAAAGCTAGGAAAACCCCCAAAAATACAATAAAAAACATGCAGTTATATTATATCTCCAAAAAATTAAAGTGCAATTTTTTTATTAATTAACGTGGGTGCAGAACGTATGTAAAAAAAATTTATAGCTATCGTTAAAGCATTTTACATTTTATCAACTTCAAACACTGCCAATATCAACCTAAGCGCTTCACTCACTGCGATTAAAACCAAAAAAAAAAATATAATATTGCAACTTGAATTTATCTACTAAAGATCATCGCAAACCAAAAAAAAAAACAAACGAAATTTATCACAAACAAAACGGCAACTTCACACGCCCCATTTGGCCTGATACAAGCAGCCCACCCAAACACAAAAAAAAAAAAAAAAAGATTTGACTTCTCACCTGCAATAAATTAACAAATAAAACAATCACTAACAATAATATACAAACTCTATTTTATTGAATAAATTTTTTGGTTAGTTTATTCGCCTTTTTTTGTGTGTTTTTTTCTTTTTGAGATCTTTATCGAAACGCGACGTATGCATATTCCAATTGAAAAATACAAATGCTACTACATTTGCATACCAACAACAACAACAAAGCCAGCAACTACAACAATTTTCTCATGTTTGACTAAAAATGGAAAAAAATGACAAATGTAGCTGTTAGAGTGTAACGGCAAAAAGAGTTACAAATGCTCTCAACAATAGCAAGAAAATATTTTCAAGATTTAACAATAACACAGTTCAATACTTTTTTTTTTTTTGGCTAAAATAAAATATAAAATGAGTAAATAGCAAAAAAGCAGACAGACGGACAAGATAGCCTAGGAACTTCATTTGCATTTATTGTAAATCTTTAGCAAAATTTAATATGCCATACGAACTATGTAAAGATTATAATACTAAAATTTTACAAAACTATTAATAAAGTTATTGAAAAAAAAAGAAGAGAAAAAACAAAAGACTCAAGCAACGAACTGCACTTTTGTAACGCCTCCCAAGCAAGCAACAAACTTTCTACCAAAATCTTAAGCTGGATAAAAATCACAAATTTTTAAAAAGTTAATTTTTGCAAATTATTTTGTTTATGCCTAAAATATGGAGAAGCCATAACATTCATTCAGTTCGCAAAGGATGAATAAGTTATGAAAAAAATATTGTCAAGTTTAGCTTGAAGGCATTTTACTCTAATTCCAGTCTCTAAACTTTAACTTGTAAAGCAAATTTTCCATATTTTGTTGTTCATTAAGCAACAATTTTGTATATTTAGGCGCACTTGCAGTCTGCCATTAGCGAAACGACAACTTAATACACACAATAAAGGCAGAAAAAATTACAAAAAAATTGAAGAAGGCGTTTGGCGATTTGGTTGATGTCTTCATTATAATTTCTCAACGATTTCAAGTTCTGGCTTTAGTCTGTCTTCGATGCAATAAATTCGTTAAAGCGCATCAATATTTGTCCAGTTTTATTATTTTTCTTATTTTTTTCTCCTTTTCGATTACGTGGGCACAAAATTATTTTGCTACGTTTAGTCTTGCCATAAACAAAGTCATTTAAAGAATGAAAGATACTTGGGCGAATGCCATGAGTAGTAATTGCTCATTCAAGGCGGGCATGTTCAGGAAAAGTTTCGCCTCTTTGACTTAAAACTGCAATATGCAATAAGAGTCATGTGACTATTAAGTTTCTGTGAATGAATACGAGTATGTTGTTGTTGTTTTTTTTTTTCAAGATGCTCTACGAAACCTTTGTAGAGAGTACCTTTGGTGGTCAAAAACGGGCTGGTTGAGATTACGGGCCTTTTGATTATTTTGAAATGCATCAGGAATACAATACAGTTGACGATGAATATGCCATATTGGTGTCAAAAACCAAACTTGAAATAAGGAGTAATACTAAATTCATTAAAAAACGCCAGAATTATACAAGAAAAATTCTGTCAAATATCTTTAGAAATATTGGCAACAAGCCATTTGGTCTAGAAGATCGATATCAAACTTAAGACTATCGAACAGCCATGATGCTATTATTACAGGTGACGTATTCCGCCACTGTCTCTTTCTAATTTGCTAACAAATTCTGTTGTCAAATTTATTTAAGTAAAGATTTCCGGAGTACTTTACCTGGTATAATTAAAAAACAGACAAAAATATATGAGTTGGTTTTTATAGGAGCTTATATGGGACTAGGAAAGAACTTGGCGGCTCTGTACAATCTTAATTTCAAGTTTGTTGTATCTATATCGTATAGCCTCAGAGATAATCCATTTTGTACGGTGGGCAGCATGACAAATATAGCTTGATCGACTCGGCTTTAAATTCGAATCAAGAGTATAGATCCTGAGGCCCATCATGTTTCTTTCAGTCAGTTACATAAATTTGCTCTTACTTAATGTAATTTTTTAAATAAAAGGGTAAAATAAACAATTGGCGCAAAATATATATTAAGGTTAGGAGTCATTTTCGAGATTGGGTAGCAATTAGCGTCGCGCTTGATTTCAGATTCTGTGAGTATTGATTAAGTCTATTCCGGAATAGAAAATGTTTGCTGGGTTAATAAATGTAAAAAAAAAATCAAAAATAGTTCGTATCAGTCGTTCTATTCTTATTTAAATAACCGATTTAGGCTGTATGCAAACTTATACACATCCCAATACCGCTACACATCCGTTATACACACACACACACTACACAATTTTACGTTCAATGAAGTTATTTTCCAATTTGAATGTTGCATGCAAAAGCTTAATTATGGCCGCAAGTGAATGTCCAAATCGGATAAGCCATTGCAAACTCCTTTTTGCGTTCAAGATTATCTATATTGAAGCAGTTTGACTGCGCTAGGATGCATTGCATTAAGTGATCTGTAGCTGATTAAATCGAAATTGCGTTTGTTTTTGCAATTGAAATTTTCAAGGCATAATTACGTAATTCAATGAAGAAGACATTGACCTAGACGTATGGAGCCATATTATTGCCAATTGTTACCAAGAAGCTCGAAAATGTAGCAAATGCAGAAACTGCATGTAACAAAAACTCAATACAGCAGCTCATATGCATTTAGCGATTTATAGTTTAAAAAGCAATCAACACATAATTATAATAATTGTGAACATCTGCTCAAAAGCTATGGCATCGAATGCTACCAGTCTTACACAGAACGACGAAAAAAAAAATCTGAAGAACATTTTGCTTACCAAGGATGTTTCTTGGACGATTTAGTACCGAGTCTGTCAGACTCTCTCTCTCTCTCTGCTCGTATCGTGGACATCAGAATATATATTTATTTGCTGTAGACAGTAATTTGTTTGAAAACTTGTTTGAATTAAAGTTGATAATTTAATTAGCATAGTGCCAATTTGTGTTGCAGCCAAAGATTGACGAGCCGCTAACGATTGAGATACAAAATTTCTGTAAAAACTGCTCAACACGCTTTAAAAATGCTCGTAGCTTTTATCATTCTCTTGTATCTAGAATCGTGTTTATTTTTGCGCCATTTATGTACAACGATCATTATCTGCATCCGTTGAAAGTTACGATTTTCTTAGTCAAAGTTGACATTGGACGTTTTTCTAATCGATGTAAGACAATTTGTAACAGGTTCGTTTTCATGTTCACGGGAATAAAATTTTGCATACCAATGATCAGAGAGTGCAAAGTAGAGTTAAACTAGTCGAAACGTGTTCATAATTTTATTCTACAAATTTTGTTTATTACTCTGTGAATGCATACATAATGTGCAACCCCTCATATCGTTTGTATGTAACAATTCGAAGCAGACATGACAACCCTAAATTAAATTGATGTTCATAATATGCTGAGACGATGTAGCTATTCCTTCAGTTCGGCTTCTTTTAACGTTATTTTGAATGGTAGCCTCAAGAGATTTTGGTTATTGAAAACAAATTTTGAATCTATCTAGTCTAGGCTCTAGTTACATTTCTTATGAAAATTTTTTTGAAAAAGCGCAAAATTTCCTACCAAACTTTTAATAGTTAATATGTTCAAGGGGCTTCGATTATATTTTACGATGGAATGGCAAATTTGTATGGAGGCTTTACTTAAATATTCTTTCATTTTTTACCAAAAATTTGAAAATTGGCGGTATATTTGAATGGGGGCTAGACCTTAAAAATGGGCGTGGCACCTTGGTTTTGACATTGGATGGCATAAGAAATGTTTTTACCCAATTTGGAGTGAGTATATTCATTAATAAAACCTATTTCAATACACAAATTCGAAAATGGGCCAAATATTTGAAAGGAAGCTATGCCTAAAAAAAGTCGTGGCACCTTGATTCTGGCATACAAACTGCATAGGACCAAAAAAAGCTTAAGTCTAAAATTTCAGTTTAATATCTCAGAAACATTCTGAATAAAGTGCATCGCAACTGACAGACGGACAAAGCTAGGTCGTTTCGGATCATTGAGCTGATCAATAATATATATACACTTTATGGGGTCTCCGATGCCTTCTGTAATGCGTTACAAGCTTTCGGACAAACTGAAATATACACTTTCAAAGAGATAATCTCGAAGGCTTTAGGAGATAACGCCACCATAAAACTTAGATTCTTCTGAGCCGTCACTGAGTGGTCACTTTCAAACGGTTTTTCTCCAGTCCCATTTTAAAGGGTAGCCCCATACAAGTCTAGTCCAAATTGTTTAGATTTTCCATAAAAACTCTCTTGGTTTTTATTGTTGGACCTCTAAATTTAGTATAATAAAATATTCCAATATGATACTCTTAACCAAGAGATTCCAGATATGGTCTCCATGCAAGATAAGCCCATTTTTGATGATTTTTGTAATCGATTTCATATCATAGTCGGACAGAAGGACATTACTAGATCGACTCCATTACTATATAAGTATGTAACAGCCAGAAGGGTCTCCGTGTAAAAACTAACCATTTACCATTTTGGTAAAGTTTAAAAAAATAGCACGGTTAGCGTGAGGCAAACATTACCGGTTAGTGTAACAGTTTGAGTCCCAGGGAGGTATATATATATATACATATATATATATTTTTTTTTTTTTTTTTTTTAAAATAGCTCTTTAGGCACTTTACTGGGATCTTAGCTGCCTATAGTTATGGAGCAGATTAACCAGCCAGCAGATATCGATCGCCATACGATTATAAAAAAAAAACTACGATGATTCATACAACATCTCCTCTTTTTTCCTAAAATACAATATAATAAATGTCATTGCTCATTATCAATAACAAATTTATTTCGAACTGCCAAAAATTGTACAACAATCTGCAAATTTATGCGCAATATTAATGTTCGATTATTAATTTACTGCAATTTAAATAAGCGCAGCAAATGAAAGAAAAAAATATGCAAAACAAATAACTTAAGCGTTTAGACATAAAATTCTTTGTAGACTTAATCATTTGTATCTCAGTTTCAAATTAAGATTCGGCTTTTTTTTTTTTTTATTAAATTTACACCTCCTTTAATGCTGAAACGAACTTGAACCAAAAGTTAAATTATGTTTTGAAAAATTGACCCTCTTTGAATTCGAATATAAATTAGCATTTCTCAGCAAAGCTGAAGGTGTGCCGCGAGTGCAAAAACTTTTGCATGATATTTACTCATTTCATTTCAAGTAAAGAAATTTTTCAAACTTGTGTCTGATTTCATTTTCATTTGAAAATAAAAAAAATGAAAGTATCATCGGCATCATTCTTTTGCTTTTAGTTGAACACAGCTGTGCCATTTGAATATATTCAGATGTGTGTTTTAGTGCATAATAAATTAAATGCTGCAGCACTTTACCTTTTCAAATTTCATACTGAGTTTTATTTTTATTTAATTTAAGCTTTTATTTTTATTTTTTTTTCTTTTTAAATGAGAAGTAGTCATCGTTTCGAACACACTGTGTGGTCACTCACTTGAAGCTTTTCTGCTAAAATTTGGAAAAAATATAAAAAAAAATACAGCCACACAAGTTGTGCAGACACAAACAAAAGATTTCCTTATAGTTTTCATTTGCTGCAGGAAGAAAATGAAAATCAGTCTGAAAGATTGCATCTGACTTGACTGTGCATCGCTTAAAAGTTTTATATTTGTATTTTTTTGCTGTTTTATTAGGTTTTATCAAGCTGTTATATTTTTATGCGCTATTATTTGCAATAAACTCCCGCAGCGTTTATTGAAATTCAAATATTCGTTACATATGCCGTACACTCATCGATTCATGCCAAACAATCTTCGTTTTGGCAATAAGTTGCATTGGAATATTTTTGGTTTGTCGAATAGCTAGTAACGCATAAAAGCTAAGACGTCTTAGACAAAAACATTTGAAGGAGAATCTTAGTCTGACTAGCTGCATCAATTGCGATTTTCAATGTACTGGCGCCTGAAAATATCCTAATGGCCAGTTTTGCTTTCATGCATTGCATTGCGTTTATCTGTATCTGCAGCGGCATCAACGAATTTAGTCGGTGGCGTTGGTGGTGGCAGCTAACATTTGAATAATCGTCATGTTAACTTTGGTTGCATGCAACCAAATGAATCGAAACGAAAAATAACTTCATTGTACCAAACCAATACGGCACATGCAGGCGGCCTATCAGATACGCATTTCAAATAAGAATATTTAACGCCTTTGGCTACTACAGTAATCTAACTTCTGATATGAATTTTCAAAACATGCGCGCTGCATAGAATAGCAAAAACAAAAAAAAATTGCTTTTAATCGATTTGGTGAAAATGTATTTGATAATTTTTTTAACGTGCTGTGCGTTTTTTTTTTTTAATTTTATTTGTAAGTTCAAATTGAGGTCATGGCAATGAATAATTCACACAAACTCATATCGCACAGAAATCAAATTTCGTTAAACATTGCAATTAGTAAATGTAAAGCGAAGACATCAGTGTTGAAGCTACTTAAAACGACTTCAATGGTCTCTTGTACTTAAACTTATTGCAATATAAATGAGTAACGATTAAACAAATGAATGTAGCATGAAATATTTGGTATGGCTTTTTGAAAATGTACTGCGAAAAGCCACTTGCTTTGCTTTAATGCTTTGTTATTAAACAGTGTTGGCATCATTTATGAAGCTACCTAAAACGACTTCAATGGTCTCTAGTGCTTAAACTTATGGTATATAAATGAGTAATGATTATACAAATGAATGTAGCATGAAACATTTAGTATGGCTTTTTCGCAAATGTACTGCGAAAAGCCACTTGTTGCTTTCACTTTAATTGTCTGTTATTAATCAGTGTTGAACGACTTTAATGGTTCTTCTAGTGCTTAAACTTATGGCATATAAATCAGTAACGATGAAATATTAAGTATGGCTTTTCGAAAATGTACTGCGAAAAGCCACTTTTTGCTTATGCTTTCGTGATTTGTTATTAATAAACCTTCGTTACGTTCAGGCAGGCGCACCGAAGCTCAAATTCGACACAAAAATAGCAAAACGCATGCTAATTGAGAGACATATCGAAAGCACGAGAGAGATTTTTTGTATTATTCATACAATGTACATACAAAAATCATCGAAACAAGTCTCAAGTTCTTGGTCAACTATATTTAAGCAATTGCAAATATTACAATCAAATCTATATAAATGCTTACCAATTCATTCAATGCGTGGGTGCAACAGTGCTAAACGCTTATTTTGCCTAAATCAAAATGACAATCTGACACTATTTGCGCTGCATGCAATCACTCAATCATTTAATCAGTCATTCGATTGTGCATTTATTCATTAAATTATAGTCAAGACCAGTAGCTGCAAGATACTTTCAATCTATTGTCATGTAACAGTGACACTTTAAGGACAAGTTCGAATTGTGCAGCTCAAGTAAAGCGAACAATAATTTTTATGATATTGAAAAATATTGAAAATGAACACAGATACAAAGTAATAAAGCATTCGACAGGAAATGCCTAAGAGCGTACAAATAAAAAGAGACAATAAGCCAAGCGATATGAAATTATTATCTTAATTTTTGTGAACTTTTATGGTAAACACCCTACGCATAGGTATGGGGTATATTGAATATGTGCGAACGGGTATAAAAGTCTAAAGGAGCTTTAAGACGTCGAAATTATTAAATTGTGTATTGGGTGTTTCGCAGTCGAGCACACTTAACTGCTCGTTTTTGTTCTTGATTATTTTTTATAACAACGCTTTGCCTTACGATCAATGTCAACGCCTACGCAAGCGCAAATTGTTTCTCACCATTTGACTCTTAAAAGATCGCTTTTTAAATAAGCGAACAATGCGATGTGATATCGGATAGATGCGATTACTGTGGTATAAAAATCAAGTCTTATGCAGCACTTATGCGCTACGTGTACATGCGTGTTTGTTTTTTGCACAAAAGGATATGCGCTTTTTATACACACACGACGCGACGCCCAAATTGAACATCTTCCTTTCTACATCATCGTACGATGTTGATGATGACGATGCCGCTGATATTATTTTTTCGATGTCGACAATTGCGATTGCCTGGATTACAATAATTTAGCGTCATCATAATAAAACAATCAACGTGCACAGTCGTAAGCGTATATTTTCCATTTCAATTCAACTTTAGCATGAACTTTAGTTACTTTAGAGCGAAGCAAACAACGTTCAATCGTTTAGATACATATCGTCGTACTGTATTAAGGCAAAGGATAAAAGCGCACTACAAATTGAGAGGTCACTTGCCGACACAAAAAAAAAAAAAAAACGTTGAGGAACAAGCTTAGACTTGGAAGGCACCTTGAAAATTTTTCGGAATAAAACTACAACTTTGCACTTCAGCAAACAGCAAACCGCGCAATGATTTCACGTAAGGCGCTTGTGCCAAAGTAATTGATGTGCATGTCTGACCTGTGGGAGTTTACGAATCACAGATTATCTGCAGCAAACAATATGTGCATTTTTTTTAATATTTTTTTTTTTTGTAATGTACGCCCACTGAAATCTGAGCGGATCAAGACATTGAGTATGGCGTTTGAGCTTCAATTCACAAGTAAGGGGCTATAGCTGCATAGTTTTGAAGTTGTTAAGTGCTTTGGAATAAAATCAAACGATTGTCCTTTTTGTAAGGCATTAATTTAATTTTTAGATTAAATGCGAAATTTATTTATTTTTTTCTCTATTAAAATATCAAAAATCTTAGATTTAATTCATACTTTTAGCGCATTTGTCAGCCAAAAAACATATATTAACTGTCGACTTCATTTATATATCACGTTTCAAAATTTTATTTGCATACTTGCATATCATTTTGCTTTTTTGATGTCATGCAAATTACTTCTAAAAATTCAATTTTAATCAAAAAGACCAAATACAATAAAATCAAAAAATAACAGCGTTACTTATTGTAGTAAGTCGCTGTACACATATATATCTCTTCGAGTACTCAATCCTAGTCTCTAGCCTCATCCACAAACAAAACATGAATGTAGCAGCAGCAGCTGGCGGACATTTACACATGGAACGTTTTAGCTTAGTTGGCGCCAATATCGATGCTTGCGAGCACAAAGTCTACTTATGACTCCACATGCAAGCAATGAATGTCCAAACAATCTGTTTAAATTCAATAGAAACAAAAAGATTTATGTTCAATACGTGTAAATAAACCAAATTGGTCACGTTTTGGCTATTTGGTGTCTTCTATGCTTGTCGAGTTTGTTGCTTGAGTCTTTTGTTTTTTTGGTATTCGTTTTTTTTTTTTTTTTTTTGTCAAACATTGACTAACTTTGTGAATGTAAAATTGTTTTTTTCCTGCATTATTTTTGTCGTTGCAATTTTTCATACTATATAATTTAGTTTATAACAGATTATGTAGTATAAATTGCATATATATTTTTTTACATTTATTTTTATTTCTAGATTTTACTTTTCGTAAAAACAAATTGTTAAAAAAAAATATGTACATTTTTGTTTCAAATTTGCTTCCATTTGAAAATGTTTCACCTAAATATTTGGAAGCAAAATCTTACGGCGTAACAAAAAAATACTATTTTAAAAAAAAAATTTTATTAATTAAATGCATTTCTGCAGCGATAACTCCTTCTTCAGTTCAGCTGTCAATTCAGTGACACCAATCATTTTGTTTTTTTTTTTTTTTTTTTTCTTTCAATTAGTATGCAACACATTGCCTTGCTGCTGCTGATTTATGGCACATCCCAACTTATTAGAGCAACTATTTATGGCTGCATTAATTAACTATATAAGCTTCCATAACTTTCAAACTGTTCCATGTCATTTTCATTGATGCACGAATCTGGTGTCTTTTACTCTCTTATATCGTGTCTCCATTTGTCAATATGTCAAACACGTTTCAATTTTCATTTAATCAAAAAAAAACATTTGAGTGCATTTTTGTTTTTCACTCTTTCGATTTTTGTGACAATAATATCATGAAGCTGCGTTCACTTTTAACAAGTTCTTTCATACTATATGCAACACATTTAATGCTCAAAATGACACTATTAAGGAGGATGTTATTGTAACTTTTTCTTTTCTTAGAGATATATTATAAAAGCCAATTAGACACTTCAAAGAACAAATAAAAAAATTTTTATGAATATTTTGGTTTCCCTTAAATATTTAATTTTACGGTTTCATTGTTCGGGAAGAGCGATACACAGAATCGCCGATAATTGAATATGTTCACTGAAGAAGTAGATTATCGAACATGTTCACGGAGGAAGTAGAAAATCACCACTTTCAGTCGCCGTGTGACATTGCGATAAAATCACTGTGAAAAAATCACTGTGAAAAAATCACTGTGAAAAAAATCACTGTGAAAAATCACTGTGAAAATATCACTGTGGAAAAATCACTGTGAAAAAAATACCTATTTTTTTGCAAACACTACTTTTAACAGATTTTCTAAAACCCATTCATTGTTCTTAGACTATCCTTATGTTAATTCTCTGTACAAAGTTGAGTGCTTACATACATCTAAATTTAGGGGGTGGTTTCTACCCTAAAATTTGAACCATTAATTTGTACTTTCATTCACATGTGTATTTTTTGTAACATGATTTTTTTCGACATGCCAATATACATATTAATATTCTCTTGTCACTTTGCACAAAAAAAAATAATAAAAAGACAACTCATCTTATGACAATGTGTTTCAATGAAATCGATCTTGTCAAATAGATAAAAATATGTTCGTACATGTTATGTATGTATTTCATTTTATGATTTAAGTTTTTCATATTTCGCCATGACCATGTCAAATAATTTGACATATTTTCTTGTCATTCTTTGGGCTGTGTGACATTTTACACAAACAATAAATTAAAATAGTTTTATTTTTTTTTTTAAATAAATACAAAAAGTAAATAATACTTTTGGCAGAAAAATAGATCAGTTCAGTTAAACAAACGTTAAAATATTTTTTTGGTGTATCTGATACAATTAGAAACAAATATTTTCGAATAGAAACTTTTAACAATTTAAACAAATTTTTGCACCCCTTCAAAGTGTGACGGGTATATTATAAAAATATGTAAAATATTCCTAAAAATTGTGGTAGTAATTTTAATGAATATGGCTCTTTTGGATAACGTTTTTTTTTTTTGGGTGTTACAAAATACATAAAAAAGTACTATACGCTTCACAATATGTGTGTAGTGTTCGAATATCATTTAAAATTAAACTGAATGCGTTTTACTTCAAAATAGCCGCTAGCACATAGCATCGCATCGTATATTGTATTGCTTGTTTCTTCCTGTCGTATATATCTCAGCACATATATGTTCGAGTATTACCGTAAAAAATTCCTTAATAAAATGTTAATAACTTAATCAATATGCCATAAATAAAAATTCATAAAGCTATTCGAAAAAAATGTACAAAATGTTACTGCAACGAGGGCTGTACCAACATAAATTTTCACATATTATTTTAAATGTTGTAAAATGTGTTTTGGTACTCAAAGATATATACAAGAAACCCTCGTTTATGATATGACTATAAGCTAAAAATATGTATAAAATTTAATAAATATAAATTCTTAAAACTCGTTTGAGTTTTTGTAGCTATTGAAGGAACGGCAAAACAAATTTATTTTAGCATGATCTGTGACGAATATTATTGCTTTGCATTGGAGTAGAGCAAAGGAAAAAAAAACGAAGGCGGTTTGGCGGCTTAATGGTTACCAAACGCCTTGCCATCCGCATTTAATTTGACAGCAAACAGTCACTCACTCATTCACTCAGTCAGTCAGTTACTCAGTCAATTTGTCCGTCCGTCCAACACTCGGTCAGTTGGACAGCTATGGATCAGGTATACTTTAGCTCTAATATAACGTATGCTGTCTTATGCATGTATGTGCTCTCGGCCAAAGACAGCTAACCGCTACTCAACCGCTGAGACAGATATAGATCAGCGCACTCGTAGTCTTGAGCAATTGTGTGCTGCGCCAGCGATGTGCGCCAGCGATAAAAAGCAATTTGCTTGATTTAATTTCGTTGCTGCTTGCAATCGGCTCTACTGAATTACACCAAAAATAAAAAACACATCCTGACTACGCTTTGGATAATTGACTAAAAGCTGCTTAGGCAAGTTGAGTAGTATTAAATTTATTATTTTTTCTTTTTTTTTTGCTCTCTTATATATTAGTAGCAATCTCTTTATAAGTCATGCGCTGCTTGTTGTTAAACATGCAACCAAATTACTCTTGCTCCTTTTTTTTTTTTTCTTTTCTTCTTTTACATGTAACAAATTTTTTAAACTTTTACTGCTGCTGCTGTTCTTGCAATATTTCTGCAAGTAGCAACAAGCAAACACTAAGTGGCTAATTGTGTTTCTTGTATTTACAACAAAATTTAACATTTTTTTGCACTTGACGCAAATGCAAAAATGTTATCATAACAAACAGCGACTTGCTTAGAGTTTTAAGCAGCAAAAGTTGTTAACAAGTCTACAGCAATTTTTGTATTATTTTGATGGAAAATTGATTTCGAACCAATGGACCTGGCTGACTTGTCAAGAATATATGAAAAAGGAAGAACACGCCATAGATCACGCTATTAAGGCCACACATATATTCAAGATCTGCATCGAATGCTGATTTTCTCATAATTATTTTCTAAAATCAAGCACACTGTTCTTAAATCAAGCACGTATTTTATGTGTTCTCATTACTAGAACATAATTAATATCGATTTGAGTCAAAATGCGCTTGTATTGATGCACGAATTGTGCTTATATCAAGAACGATTGGTCTTTATATTTCCAGATAGTCTTCATCGCTTGCTGAATATTTGAAAGTGCGACAGAAGTTACCTGTACAAACTTGTTGTGTACTAGATGTTCAAAAATGGTACACAAATGTTAATCCTTTGTGTGAGATCATTCGTTCTTATATCAAGAACATTCGTTTTTATATCAAGGAACATTCGTTCTTATATCATGAAAATTCGTTTTTATATCAGGAATATTCGTTCTTATATCATGAACATTCGTTTTTATATCAAAACATTCGTTCTTATATCATGAACATTCGTTCTTATATCAAAAACATTCGTTCTTATATCATGAATATTCATTCTTATATTAAGAACATTCGCTCTTACATCAAGAACATTCGTTTTTATATCAGGAACATTCGTTCTTATATCAAAAACATTCGTTCTTATATCAACAATCAGACAACTGAGTCATCTCTGGATGAGTTGTAAACAGCCATTGTCAAACGTTCGTTAGTTGCATACCTGCCAGCCAAATTAATGTGCAAAAATGAAACAATCAACTCCATTGATACGGATTTTTAGATAAAAACCGTTCTGCATATTTCTTCTTCTTCTTAGCAATGATTGCGCTGTCGACTAAAGCATATAGCTGGGTTATGCAATCAATCAATATTGAATGCATAAGAAACAAATATATCAACTCAAAAATCAAAACTGATTGGAATCGATTCGAATGCAAGCAGTGTGCGCACTTTTGGATCAGATTGAAACTAATATGACGCCCACAGTGACCAATCTATGTGGTGGCAGCCACCAACAGCGTAATGGAAACAAGTTGCTCGTTAGTCAGATTAGTAATTACCAAACAGCAGGCATACTCAGACAGTTGTAATACCAAAGTCTGATAATCTGTCTGTCTGTCTGTCTGTCCATCTATCTGTCATTCAGTTAAACACTTTGTCAGCCAAATAATTGCGATTGAAGACAACAGTAGCAGCGGCAGACAATATTTTATTTTATTTTTTATTTTTTCTGATTACAATAAAAATCGATTGAGAAAATATATTATAAGTGTACACATATATCTTATGGCGACAGTGACTCATAGCGTCTATGACTTTGTTTGTCGATTGATCGATCATTATTCACACTTCAGGAAGCAATTGCAGCAGCAGCTGAAATCATATTAGCAACATGACAACAGCGGCAACAACAACGACAACAGCGGCAACAACATGTACATACAACACTTTTGTCTTTGCATTTACATTGCAGTTTTCTGTCTGCAATGAAATCCTTGACACAATGACCCCTTTTAGTGGCTAAGATAACAATGGCAACAATATCGACAGCAACATGAGACGTTGTATGTGCCAAATTGTTGTTATTGTTGTTGTTGTTGCTGTCCATGCGCTGTTGTTCACTGCTATCGTCTAAGCCTCTACAATGACGTCTAATTAGTAACGTAAAGCAGCAACTTACACCAAAAGTAACAACAGCAACAACAATGTGAGCTAGTAGCAACATGTAACGACAGCAACATAATGACAATAACGTCTTTGGCAAAAGGCAGTGTCGACAACAACACGCGACGTGAGTTGGCTACTGTTGTGTTGTGGCATGCAACAAATGCCACAACAATCGCGAAGTCATCCAATCTAAGGTACTCGTAACAATGTAAAGCAAAGCACTTTAATGTTGCTGTTGCTAAGTTTAAGAAAAATGTAATTCAATCATGATGTTGCAAAGACAGCAACCAGAGTCGCATTATGACCAGCCATTCAAGCAGTCAAACAGGCTTCCATGTGGCTTACTGCAAATAGGGAGCTCAATGTGTGTGCTTATACAATCGACCAGCAGCAGCAGCAACTAACGACAATATTGAATACAGCTCTTAAAGAGTGAAGTATCGTTCAATCGTTCATTGCAGCAGCAGCAGCAGCAGCTTACAAAGACTAACTCACGCTCCTCACCTTTATAAGGTCAGGACCCAATTCGAGTGAAAACATGCCATTGTTACTTTTGCTGCTGCTAGCAATGATGATGATAGCTTCTGCTCACTTTTGTTTCGCATAAAACAATCCATTTTATTGTACTAATGCCCTACTTAATGTTGCTAAAATGATCACTGTTTTTTGGGTTTTTTTTTTTTTTTTTCCTGTAACAACTCGGTTTTTCGGTTTGTAAATAACAATACATTGCGTATACGTAGTTTTGAACTTTCCGTTTGAAATGTTTGTAATTTGGTAATGATTTTCTAATTAAGACATTACAACATAATTAACTTGTGTTGTGGGAATAAACGTTTATTAAGCGTCAGGCTCAATGGTCCAATAAAACACAATTTTGATGGAAATAGCTAGATCAACAATCTTGATTAGAGACAGTTATAGATAAGTAAGTTTTTGATCCACATGGGCCAGCCAGTGACTAATATGTTAATATGGCTAAAAATGTTATTTCACTATTATATAATGCCCTACAAAAACTGACGTTTCCGACTCTGTATCAGCCAGATACAGGCGTTGATCAACACTGGGTCGACGCTGTATTAGCCACTACCAACAGCCATGACTGGCTAATCACCGACTAACTCATGTGCGACAGGTGTTGTCGACTGATGGCATCAGTGTTGCTGACCGATGACCTATGGAAGTGAATAACTGACCATGGTGCAATAATATTAGGTGATGCTAATAGCTCTCTCGCTCTCCATTTGTTTGGTACCAAATGCAAAAAATATTTAAAGATAGTTATATTTAACGGAAAGCAAAATGAAGCAAATAAATTAAGCAGCTCCTTTGTAGTTTCTTCTTCGCACTCGCAAGTCTAAATAAAAAACTGAGCATTCTACTTACTAATTAACTCTCATGCGCTTGCATTGCCTGGTACCAATGTTTCGCTTGACATCATCTTATATATAATAATTGCACCATGATGACTGTCCCAGTCTTATGCTGAGTCAGACGCGTCAGCGTTGTAGAACATTGCTAATAAAAATTTTTATATGAAATGACTACAAATGGCAAACTTTTTGGCAAGCTACAGTTGACTCCTCATGGGTCAGTGCGTAAACTATGCAACCGGTCTGACTGGTCATCGAGTATTGTTTTCGAGTTACATATAAAGTTTTTTTTTTTTTTAGTTTATTTATGTTGTAATACCAAAGTTAGGCGCGTTATAATAATTGTACAAGACTCAACTCGTTTCAATAGCATATTTAAATGGTAAATAATAATGGCAAACTACACAATAGTTCCATGCTGTGGCGTCAATTACTCATACGGCGGCGCCTGCGCATTGAAAATTACATAAACAAATTTTGGTATTTAGATAATACTTACGTGGCTAATAATAGACACTTTTACAAAAAGAAAAAAAGTTTTTAATGAGTCTAAATTTTAATATGATATTTTTTCCATTGATTGCTGATTGTGTAGGATTCAATGCAGACTTTTATTTAAAGACGAAATGAATAATAGTTTGTAGCCAATTTCGAATTGCTGTAAATTGGTTTTGCATTAGAGGCGAATAATCGCAACATTAACGCGAATTGTACGTTGGCGGCAACATCAATGAAAAAAAATTAAACTGTTGTGATGGCTACAATAAAATTGTAAGCAGTAAAACATTAAAATATGAAAAACAATAACTCCCATAGAAATGCATTAAGAAGGTCAATTTATGAATGAAACAATGCCAAATTAACATATAAAAACTGATTAAAATATAACTTGTTTAAATTATAATTAAAAGCTTCTTTGCTCATTGCAAATGCACAGCATGATATCGAAAATTCAATTAAATATGAAATTGAAAAAAAATTGCAACAATTTTTTGACGGAAATTAAAACAAGGTTATGAATGTTAATAAGCTAATTAAATTATTTATAATAATCATTATAAAACAGATAATTACAAATAAAGTCCTTTGTTTGTGTCGATAATAGTTGATATAATACGATATCACCTATCTTCTTTTGCGTTTAATCAAGACCACAATCGTTTCCGTTATAGGATTATATTTCTGGTCTATTTTTTTTCAGCTGATGATGAATTCAACCTTTAAAAACACCCATCAGAATTTTAGGTAATTTTGAGTCAAATGTCAAAAAAGGAAAATTGGTCCCATGTTGCAATTTTTTGAACTATTGTAGGGATAATCCATAATAAATTTAAAGTTTAAAGATTACTTAACATAGAAGTATTCATAAAAAAAACTAACATTTTTGTGGTAGGTTTGTATGGGGGGACTCGTTTAAATGTGGCTAGAGAACACCCGTTTGTAAGTGATCACTTGACGGCTTAGAAGAGTCTATGTTTCGAATAAAGTGGCTCTATAGACTCGTATAGTCTCCGCGATACTTGAAACAGACAGACAGACATTAGCTATATCGACTCACCTTTCCATGCTGATCGAGAATATATATACTCTATCAGTAACTCCCTCTGCCTATTACATATATCTTGCTCAAACATAATACATACCCTCGGGTATAGGGTATAAAAATTAGTTTAGTTACTAATAGAGTCCTGCATCGATTAACTCAAAAACATATATAATCAAGTCTTGACTTACTCGAACCGATGAGTTGAATAACCGAACGCTTCGATTTAGCTCAAATTTTTACTCGAATAAACGAGTAATCTCTAAATTGAGTATCCGTAGTCTTGGTTATCCGACCGAAGTTAACCGATTTGAGTTGAAGTTGACACACCTGAGTCGACTCGACCGAAATTGAACGCGTCGAGTCGAGTTGATCATTTTCCTAGCAGAAAACTTGAGTTACTCGAATTGTTTTTATTTCGAGTATCCTATTTAATCGTTGAATACGGGTAATCAGGCTGTAGTTGCTTTAGTTATAAACATCAACTGGGTTTATCACGATTTACAAATAAAAAAAAAAACCAGGCCTACAAATATTTCATATCGTCGACATTTTGAGAAAAATTGGTTTAAAAACTCAAAAAAAAAAAAGGTGTCCTAACATTAAAATTCACGATTGTTTACGGGTTTTCTTAACCATACTTTTCATTTCTATGATCAGAATTTTCAGTATTTCCATCATCTCAGACTCATTTGCTATATACGATGGAAAACAGTAAGAAACCGTATTCAGATTAGTTACTCTGTATTTTTCCAGCTCTCGAATGCAATGTGAAATATTAGATTCGCATTAGTAAAATAAAAATAAATGGTAAAATAAATATATTAAAATAAATTTATTGCGCCAGCTGCTTAGTGTGGGCAGCAATCAAAATATGCATTAAAGTGCTTTATTCAAATCTTTTAAAATTAGCATTGGCATTTTAATGCTAATAAATCAACGAATGAAATAAATAAAATAAAAACTTTTGCTAAAGAAAATATTTTAGTTGAAATATTAAACAAAATAAAAAAAATTAATATGAAATGCAATTTAAAATTGTTTATAAATAACTAAAAAAAATTCGATTAATATCAGGTTTAACAGTTTTAAAATGTGCGATAAATTCTAATTAAATTCATTATAATTAAATAAGTCACGAATTTCAAATTTTAACTTAGCAAAAACATTTTTTTCTTTTTTTTTAATTTAAAATTGTTGAAAGAGTAAATCAACTACAACGACAGTCTACAAACTGAAATTTAGGCTGCTATAAAGCAAAGCTATAACAAGCGTCTCTCCTTCTAAACACGTCAATGTAGCAATTTTACTTATAAGTAGCAACAGCAGCAGCAGCAAGTCAAGGTCCGTGCAGATTTAATTATATTAAATGAAACTTTGTATTATTTTTTTTTTTATTTAAGAGGCAACTTCAATTGACAGCCGCAGGGGCACAAAATTACCGCGCAAAATGAGCAAAATTAGTCAATTGTGCTACTGATTCGTTACGAGTACAGCCAGCGTCTAGTGAACTAAAAAACCAAAGACGAAGTCAAGGTTGAGTCAAACTGGCAGCTAAGTACAAAAAAAGAAGTGAGCTAAGGTGTTGAAATGTGGCGAATCTAAACATTTGATTAGGCGCTTGACTACAAACAGCTTCAAAGCTTCATGAAATGAAATTAAAAGTTTTGTGCCGAGAGTAGTGTTAAAAATGATGAGAGCTGCTTCGTTGTTGTTGTTGTTGTTGTTGTATTAGTTTTAGCACTGTGTTCACCTATTACATAACTCACGACAATGACAATTCACGGCAGGACCTTTAGCGACCTACAAGCATGTTGTGTGCACTTTGCGTTTTCCACTTTGGAACTATGACAAATCGATGATTGTCTTCAGTTTTGGGTTCATTAGGTGGCTTAAGTATTTTAAGCTTAAGTCTCGATGAAGCGCTTTGAAAACAAAACAAAAGACACGAAGCTGTTTCAAATTAAAATGTCAGCATGTTTTGTTCAAATGAGCCTTTGTGCTTTGCTTCAAATTTAATTGAAATTGCACAAGATTCTGTTTTAGAGTTTTGAAAATTTTAATTTTTATTGGTGTTTTTATTTCACTTAGCTCTTTTAGTTATGATTTTTACTTGACTAAGAATTTTTAGCACCCAATTAGTCTCTTTGTTATTTCACCTTAATGGAAATCAAACGAAACTACCGCACACCACACTTTGTGCACATTTTACAAGTTTTCTTTATTACTAAAGAAACAAACAGACAATCAGCCAGCCAGCCAGCTAGCAATGAGAATAACATGGAGTATAGATTTGGAATTTATGTAAATGATTGCATTGCATTGACAATATGTCACATGTCACTTACTGTGAAAAACATTCAATTCGAATTTTATCGAAACAAACTCCCGCAACAACATGTTTAGCAGCAACATTCAGACAGACGCCTGCCCTCGACAACATGTTTCCATATATCACTGCCGCTGCTCAGAGACGTCGTAGAAAAGGGATTTTAATTGTATAAGCAACAGCTTAGAATATTTATGAGTAGTTTTTTAATACTTGACAATTAGAAAAATAGAAATTTCTTAAAATATCCATATCCCCTCCTATTCCAAACCATTCTTATGGATCTGGCAAGATATATGCAAGCCCTATTGAGAGCAATATGCACATGGAATCAAGTTAGATAAGCTAATCGATGTCTGAGAATGGTCTTACTATATTGAAAAACGATTCAAAGTGAACTGTTCCACTATTCAGCCACTTACTCACATTTCCAAGACTGTAAACAGAGCAAAGCGTCCTTCAGATGAAAGGAATGCGATATAGAACTTTCCAGTTAATTGCAAACCCGATTTACGCCTTTTGAGCTAGCGATTCAAAATGATGTACACGAAACGGTATCTCTTCTAAAAGCTGATCTGCTTATGACACATCCACTAGATAATATGGGTTATGGGTTAAAATGGAATCGATGCTTGAGTTACAACAGCCTTTCCGCGTTCAATACGTTTCCTCTTAATGAAAATTTAATATAAAACGTTCCAATCTTTGCAAAGATATTTGAGAAAATCATTTGAGCATGTTATCTGTATAAGATGTTCAGGGCTGAAATAGTACCCTTAAGATATGCAATAGACAACAGACATAATCAGTTTGATATCAGACAACTCCATAGTAATTCACAATAAACGCATCGAGTTATATAGCAAACTATTTCGGGTTTGAAACATAAGCAATTAGTGTTGGCAAAAAGAGTGATTTTTGAATCACAGTGTGATAAGTGACTGCGATTTGAAAATCATAGGTACTGCAAACAGTGATTAAATCACAGTTCGTGAAATACGATCAGCGATTACTCAACAGGAATACTGTTCGCGAAGATTGATACACAAAATTATTGCTAACTGAACTGTTTTACTGTTTGAAATCACTGTAAAAAAATCACCGAAAGTGATTTTTTTGAAAACACTATTAGCAATACACACGTCTGTTTACTTCTGTTCAGCTAGCTGCAGTTACTGAGCGGTTCAAGAAGATGTATAAAATGTTGGATATTTAATACTTCTGTACTTCGAATGGGACTTAAATAAATTGATCGAAACTTGTGCTTCCGGTATTGCAGTAATCTTATGACCATTTAAAGAAGCAACTTGGAAAAAATGTATCTTTTGTAGCCCTGTCTTAAGAATTAAATATAGCTATTATACGAAAAGTCTCAATCATAGAGGATTGAAGATTCCTGTAGAACTTAAACTCAGTCTAATCAGAGCTAATCATTACAGAGAAAATCATTCAAATTACAGATCTGTTTAAGAAGCTATTATTTCAATAATCTAATTTAAGATTTCAATTCAATCCAAATACTCCAACAAAATAATAACAGCTATGCCTCTGCACATACTTTGACCTCAAAATGTTGTTAGAATAATTGTTCTTATTGCATACAAGTTTTCAGTTTTTATTGTCTGCTTGCTTTATAGTAAGTCGCTGTCGCTCTTGATTGCTGACTAATACAATAACAATTGTTTCTCTTGTTGTGGTCATTTATTGTCAATTGATAAATTGTCAAATTGTTAAAACGAGTGCAAAGACATGTTCAGCAAATAAAAGAATAAACCAACAAAAGCCTAAATGCGTAAATCATTTTGAAAAAAAAAAAAAAAAATATATTAACATGAAAATATTTGTAGAGCATTTATCAATTGCGTGCAATCTTGGTAAGCTTCAAATGCTTTAATGAAGTTGTTATTGCAGCAGATTCTGCTTTAGGACTCGTCTAGCTGTTTTGATTGAACAAAGCAGTCTGCTGCGCGTGCGTGTTGTCTATTTGATTGCAATCGATGTACTCGCTCCAAAATGATTTATATGCGCTGCAATCAACACAACACTCCAAGCGCAGCTGATATGATCTATTTTATTATTTACAAAAAAAAAAATGTAACAATCGTATTCTTTTTAGTATTTGTTTAATATGATAAATTACTCAAACAAATAAATGCATCTAAGCAGCAATTAAGCAAAAAAATGTTGATAAAAATCTGCAACATGGCGTATGAGTATTTATTTTTTTAATTTTTCTTAAAACTATTGTAATACTTTTCCACAGCACTGTGCAACTATTGTTTAGCATTTAATAAATAAAATATTTATACAAATTTCATATAAAATGTTTAGGTATTTCTTTCTTTCGTACCATTAGCGCATAATTTAAGCAGCTTGGCAGCAAAAATTGAGTTATGTCTGCTGTAATGCATAAAAATGAACTTTAACCCTCATTCGCGATCAATTCGTTTAGATTTGGTTTGCTTTTGTTTAATGTTCGTGTATGCAGCCATTTTACAATAATAAAAAAAATAAAAGAAGTCTGAGGAACAACAAAAATTTACTATTGTAGTTGCTTACTTTTTTATATAATTTCCCTTTTCTTTGTCTTTAAAGTGCAACTTTTACTCTTTGACTGTTTTTTTACTGGTTTTATTGCATTTTTCAAATCGAATAAACGACTTTTAAAATGTTTTTTTCTTTTGTTGCATAATAAACGAGAATCATTGGAACAGGTTGAAAGATACATTTGCAATTAATTTGAATCTTTTTCAAAAATTGACTTATGACAAAGTGATTTATTTATTTTCTTTGGCTTTTTTAGTTGTTACGAGTATTTGCGTTATTATTTTCAATTTTAGTTCAAGTTATTTATTTAAAATTTAAAAAGAGCATAAAATGTAAAGCCAGCAGGGCTCAAACGGTGATTGAAGAGAATTCCCGCTCAATGTGACTAGCGGTGAACGAGAGTAGGGATGAAGTACTACTCGCAGATCAACAACATGCCCTAGATAATCTGTGAGTATGGAGTATTTCTACTTCGAGGTTGTAGAAAACTTTGTCTACTTGGGATCAAAGGCAATAAAGAACAAAACCACAAGCTTGAAATCAGACGAGAATAACTCTGGCTAACCGAAGCTACTTTGGTCTCGGTAAGCAAAGTTGAGTTTTTTCCAGAACAAAAAAATCAAACTCAATAAGACGTTGACTCTCCCAGTCAGAACCATGGGCCATGACAGAGGTGGGACAAATCAACGTTGGAAACGTTTGAGAGAAAATGGACAACGAGTACCGTATTCGCATTAATAACGAGCTGTACCAGCTAGATACCGACATCGATATAGTCAAGCGCAATTTATACAAACGATTGCACTGGGTTGGTCACGAGCTTCTAATGGATGCACTGGCTCTGGCGAAACAAGTGAACGAACGAAACGTGAAAGAAATTGGTTGGGCACCGGGAAATAGGAGGACGACCGACGCTGCGGTGGAAGGACCAGATCTTGGAAGACGTCCGCTAGATTGGGATACGAAATTGGTACCTAATAGCTTTGGACCATCTCAGGAAAAAAATAGTGTATAGGGTTGGAGCACACGTCCTCTTTTCTTTGTAAAACGCTGTAGGTGTTTTTCTTTTAAATAAAGAAAACTGCTCTGAATAATTTTCGGAGGCGATCGTTTTACTCGTTTGAATATGAACAATAAGAATGGCAACCCAAAAAACTTGCTCCACGACTTTGTTGGCCAAAAGACCCGACTGGTTGCCTTCTTTGGTGTACGAAGTATGTATCAGACAGAAACAGGCTAGATAGACCATATAATGTATATTATTGATCAACATTAGAAGGGAAGTCTAACTAGCCATGTCTGTCAGTCTGCCCGTCCGTCCGTTTGTATGTTCGTCTTTCATGCTTGCCTGCCGTAAGAAAACGATTATCTCGGAGACTATAAGATATAGAGCTTCCATATTTGAATTTTAGTCTCTCCTAAGCCGTCAAGTGTGCACGATATTTCTAAAGCCCCGTTTTAAGGGGCATCTCCCATACAAATCTACCCCAAAATTTTAAGTTTTGGCATAAAAACGTTATTGTTTCTTATTCCAGGAAGTCTAATTTTAGTATAAATTGTGCCTATGATAGGCCCATTAAAATAGACCAATATGGGTAGGACCAAAACAAATTTTAGGTGAGCCCCCATACTAAAAAAAACATTTTTTTTTTAATTTTTGTATGAAAATCCAATACAATGTGGTATTCGAACAGGATACTTTGCAATTTAATATACTCGACTTCAGCGCTCTTTTCTTGTTTTTTTTTTTTGGTTCTTTATTTTGAAAACTATTCCCAGGCTTGGTTATTCTTAAGATTGGATAGGAGTTCCATTAATGATCAGCAGTTAGAAAAAGAAAAAACAAAAAAATATTTGCTATTCCATTTAGTCTTTTTCAAAAGTGTTTAGCGTTTTTTTCCTATCAAAGTTATATAAATATTTTTTATTTATTTTTTATTCTTCTAGTTCTCAACTCAGGTTCAGCCATTTTCAAAATCATAAAATTTTATTATATGCGACTGGTACACCAAATGAATAACACACGTTAAACATGCAACTTTAATAAAAAATATTTATATGTATTAAGATTGCGCGAACTGCACATTGGCGGCACATAATAAGTAATTTTTTAATAATTTACTTAGCATTAATTTATATTATATTCACACGATCGTTTAATTTAAAAAGTGGAAACATTAACTGCAGACAGGTATATCGAAGTCATTAAACACTACACACCTTATGAGAATTCCAAATTATTAAGATAAATTGCGTTACAAACTTAACAATAAACGAATAATAAACTTTTTAAATTCTGTGTAAAGGGTATTGTAATTCAACTTAATTCCAAACAAAAGCAAATAAATTTTGTAACTGAACTCAGTTTTACTTAAACCGAAGAGCCGAGGCTTTGCTTGGCGTAAATTATCATCGAGAAACATTAATTTCTTTGCAGAAAAATAATCACGCCATAATATTTAAGATGCCAAAGCGTCTCGCGTATTAATCGCAATCCGAACGTGACATTGTTCAAAACAGTTGACCAGGCAGGCTGGCAGGCAGTTGGTTGAGCTGGCGCTCAAGTTGGTTGATTCTCGTTAATTCAATTCGATTCAATTCAATTTAATGCTTAGCCCAGTCAGCAGCCGCAACGAGTTGAATTGTGTCTTTCTGGTCGACTGATTGTAATGGTCAACGCGAATGAATGATCGTTTGTAATTTAAGCCAGGCGCAATTTTTATATTTGCAGAAATAGAATCTGCATAAATCTGCTGTGGCAATGAATGCCAATTGGACTAGATATCTGTGACTGTACGTGTATTTGTAAGTGTTGCTTATGTGGGTGCTGCAAGCAACAACGAAACAAGCATTCGAAACGACTGCAACATGAAACGTCTGACCTATGTCGACCATTTGTTGTATTACTACTACTTCTACTACTACTACTACCACTACGACTAAACCAAATGTTGCCGCCACAACAACAAACACTTGCAACATGAATGTTGCACACTCGAACGAACGTCATCATCGGCCTCAATTGGCAAACGGAATGACGTCCAATTCGATTATGCACCAAAATGAATTATAGTTCGTGTTCATTCAATGGACAATTATGAATTTATCATGTACGATTTCAACAGATTTTTACCAAAATTTAATTTTACACACTTAGGTACATTTGAATTACTTTTTTTTTTTTAATAGGAATGCTAATTGGTTTTTTTCTTTTTCATTTTTATTTTTTATTATTATTTTTATGTTATACACCATGTACACTTTATTTACATCTTATTGGAATATATAAAACAGTCAATTAATTTGAATATAATACTGATTGTCTTTCTTTATATATTGTAATTTTTTTTAATTAAATATAGATAACAAAATCCGGAACAACAAATGCGAACATATTCTTATTGTTGTCTAATTAGCGCAAATTACTTGTTGGATAGATTAGTTCAAGTTCGTAGCTTTGCTTTTTCAAGTTTCCAATTACAATATTAAATAGAGGAGGGCAGTTTAAAGCATTTACATTATATCAAGCAAATCAAGCAAACCTTTTAACTTCGGTAAAACAAACGTCTAACTAAGCCTTATTACTAATGTACCTATTGCTAACTCAGAATAACCAAAATAACTTATCTGGTTATTGCTTATGATGCAATTATACCAGGTGAAATATTCCGCCACTGTCTCTTTCTAACTGGCTAACAAATTTGGTTGAGTAAGCATATTATGGTGAATTTATATAATTTCACCAAATCAAAGTAAATTTTATTTATTTTTGATTTTGAGCAAACTGATAAAATTAAAAAAAAAAAAAAAATAACAAGTGAAAGCGTTAACTTCGTTGGAACCCAAGCTCAAATACCCGTCACACGAATGTTTGAAAAGTTTGTGTGATCATCAGAGGCTTTGATTGAACTTCGAGATGGATACACAATATTGGTATCAAACTTTAAGCTAAAAAAATATAATTTTCTGAAAATATCAAAAAGTCGGATGTAAGTGTGTGCTGGGCTGTACGTTGCAGTGGCCCGAATGGTATCATATCGGTGGTGTGTACTTAGGATGATATTAAATGTGTATTTACCCAATTTGAAATTGGGCGTGGCACCTTGGCTCTGATATACAAACTGCCTAGGATCAAAAAAAGCTTAAGTTTCAAATTTTAGGTCAATATCTTTAAAAATCTCTGAGAAAAACGCATTGCAACAGACAGACGGACAGTCGGACAGACAGACGGGCATGGCTAAATCGATTCATCTCATCGAGCTGATCAATAATATATATACTTTATCAAGTCTCCGATGCATCCTTTAATGCGTTACAAGCTTTCCGACAAACTGATAATACCCTTCACAAAGTAAGTATTTCCTTACTATCTCTTTTTTTCGCGTACTCTTCTTCCCTGTCGTGGTGAAATTGTATATAATTCACCACAAGCTAAGTTGTCATATTTATGTAAGCAAAGTTACTGGAGTACTTAACCTATATCATGGCTGATGACTGATCCGGAAAATTTAACATTAAATAAAAATGTTTTGTTTCTTTCCTTTTTTCAATTTTTTTTTCTTTTTGTTATTGAATTTATTTATGTCTTCATAAACAACCCTCGTCATCAGTTTGCATCTAAATCCGTCTTACAATATATTAAAGTAGCAGCATGAATGTGTCTGATTGATTGTTTTTGCTTGCAATTGTCAATAGAAATACAAGTTTACACAAACGTTAATCGAGTGCTCTGCAAACAAGTTTAATGGTTTATTTGATATTTTTGCCACTTCCATGCAGTATTTTACTACAAACCATTCTGTTAAGCTATTAACTATAAATGCGCACAATTAGTTTATAATGAATGTGAGAAGTTTATATATCACAAATCAAAAACCAATTTAATTCAAACTGAATTGAATCTGTGTGCCAAAGAAAAAAAACCAATGCAATTCAAAACACATCAAATTAATGCCGCGACACATTGCGTGTTAAATGCTTAATAGCTGCCAATTATTTGTGATTTGTGTTTAATAATTGGCTTTTGGCAGTTTGCTCAAACAGCTACCAGAAGAAAAAAATACAAAAATACAACATACAACAGCAAACACCATCGTGTCTCATTCATAATTTCAGTGTGGGTGTGCAGACGACGTCACTGCAAAATTGCATTCAAGATGTCTGATAACTGTCTGCCTTGCTGTCTATCTATCTTTCACCCAAATATGGACTTAAATTTTTAAGACACAATATTTACTTCTCGTAATTTTAGCTTATATGCAATTTAGTAGTGCAAAATATGTGCATACTGCATAGATTTTTTTTAAATGGAAATATGCATATGACGCAATGACTATGATGATTGGCTTTAAAGTTTTCTCTTTATAAAATTATGTCTTGGGTCAAAAATCTCTGAACGCTTGAGAAAATTTTAAAAGAAAATTTTAAATAAATAAATCCTATAAATTGCAATTCTAACTTATTTCAGTTTCATGCAAACTCAAACTCAAACGCTTCGCTTCGTGTTCAATTGCATTTCCATTTGAATATTTGACATTTTAAAAAATTCAAGCCTTTAACTTTGTGATTAGGTAAAAAAATTGTGACAGCAGTCTTGAAAAAAAAATATTAAGGGGAATGGAAGGGTACCAGCTGCAATTTTCTGAGGATCGAAACAACATGTTGCGCTGTCTTTAACTCAGTCGCTGATAAGCTCATTTCTTGCCGACCAGATTATATCTACACATAATGCCTAGTTTTATTTTCAATGATTTAATTTTATCTTTTTTTTTTTACTTGCGCTCTAATCAAGCGTTACATGGCGGGTGGTTTTATCTTATAGATATAATTTTTTATTTAATTTAATTTATGTTGATTTTTAATTAATATTTTTAGTACACTTGACCCAGCTTAGTTGTTTGTTATCATTTTGTACAATCTAATTTATTTGAGCGCTTGTCAAAACGTATTTTGCGCATAAAATAAATTTTTTCGGTAACGATTTGGAAGTTCCCACGTTTGCAATATTATTACAAATGTTTAAGCTAGTGGAAAAAATATTTGTTGCGTTTAATAATTTAATTATACCAGTATTTTTTATTTATTTTTTTTTTATTTTTGAGTCTATATATAAGTCAAGACAGACAAACGACAAGTAACAACAAATAAATTTGTTACTAAAAATAAAATGAAATTATGTCAAAATATTTTTATAACTTTTAAGCTTCAGATATGTACAAGATGAAAAAATGTGCTGCACGTTTTCATACAATTTATTTATAGTGAAGTAATTTTTTAGGTTAGTCCACGATGGTTTTTTTTTCAAGAATTTAAGAATACTGAGAAGCGAAGGTGTAGTCAGTCAACTATTACATCCAATAAAAATGGAATTTAAAATTCTAGCCGGACTAAGCCTGCTAAATTTTTAAATTTTGCAAAATTCTTTTTTTTTTTTGTTGCTCTTTAAATTATTAAATAGTTTTACATTCAAAAGAACTTTGCCGCCACACTTCATGTGTTACACTGCGCAACACTTTTTGGAAACTATTGGCTTACGTCGAACGTTGGCTAGACGCCTTAATCCTCTACAACGAAAAAAATGCATAACTTAGCCATGAATCGATTTGACCTGCATTGCACTTGCCAATAGTATTTTATTTTTTTTTTTTTTTTTTTTTTTAATTTACACCATTTGCATGTAGGACTTTAATTAAAATTTATTTGCATTTGTGAGTATACATAAAGACAGTAGTGATTTATGGACTAAGATTAAATATTAATAAAATCGAAAAAACAAATCATACACATACACTCTGCTAATGACACAATATTTGTGTACATATCGTAGACGCGTAAACACTTACGTTTCTACAAAGACGAATGAGGCAAAAAGATATTTTTACCACAAAAATTTAACATTACGATTATTTTTCATGCAGTTATTTTTTTCTTGTTTAGAGTATAAGTGCTTCGGTTCCTTTGAAGTAAACTTTATACAAAAATAAATTAGTTTAAACTCATAACTAAAGTACACAAATTAATATTAATATTTTTCACTACTTATTAAACGAAAGACTTAAGCAACAAACTTAGCTGCCACAAGCACATCCCTGCCTACAATGCTGCTATTTCGACTTCATCAAAGTCGTCGTCATTGATATGTAGCATGATGTCTTTTTATTAGTGTTTACATCATAAATCAAGTTTTACGCTGAACTTTAGTTAGTTTTTCTTATTCAGTCTATACAGTCTGAGTGACTAACTGCTGCAATTTTTCAAAATTAATCCAACTGTCAAACGAATTGACGACTTTTAAAAAATCTATGCGGCATATACAACGACATATGTATGCCGTTTACAATTTTTAAAGATCGTTCTACTATTCAGACACATAGGGAGACACAATATTCGAATATGTACATACAACAACAATTTAAACATAAATAAATCAATTGGCCATGTCGAAGCTGTTAGTAAAGTTATTACTCAATTTTAGCCCGGGTGGCATCGTGCTTTGTTGTCTTTAAGTCTTTGGAATATTTAAAATATTTCATGCTTTATTTGCTCACATATTTCTTTGTTGCACATACTTAGATTCCTGCTGCAATCCTTATACGAGTATGACTTCGTTTTTTTTTGGGGTTTTGTTAGCTAACAAATTTGCATACAAAAAAATTTGACTTTTGACTTTCAAAACAACTTTGTATCAAAAAAATAATACAAATCTTGTTCATAAAATGTATGCTATAATTTTTCCCATTCAGTTGCTTTAGGTGCATGAAATGGTAGCATAACAACATAATGCCACATACCTCGGGCGTATCTTTCAGGTAGTAAGCTAAGATGTCCTTCATGTTGTTCAATAAGCATTTTCGTAAATGAAAGTCGCCTTTTATTTTCAAGGAGCTCTAATTCGTATGCGCTAGAGCCTCCATGCTTTTGTATGAGTTCAAATCTTTTCAGAAGCTTGCCAAAAAAATACGGACGGACAGACGAACAGACAGAGCTAGATAGACTCATCTCGTCAAGCTTGTCAAGGTTAATATACTTTATGGGGTCTATGCCATCTTCTTAATTTTGTTACAAATTTATCGAATTTAACAGAATATATTTTTTTCAGGTATAAAAATTATTTTAAAAAAAAGTTCGTTGCTTAAGTCTTTTGATTACAAATGTGAGGTACGAAAAGACGTGTTAGTCCACATGACCTGTATATTTCCAATGTTCCCTAAGTTTTGTTATCAGCTAAAAAAAAATTTTCAATGCTAAAAAATGTATTCATTATATTATCTGATTCTAATCGATTAACTTACCGCTGTCGTTACACTCTTTCTAACGCTTTATTCAACTAATACTCTACACCATTTCAGCTTCTATTCTATAAAATATGAATTATCTTACTCGTTATAATAAATCAAAGAATTATATATATTATTACAAACATGAACGTTCTATTCAAACAATTGAATACAATATAACAACATGACAGTCTAATTGGCTGTTCAGTGGCTTTCTGATTGGACGCCATCAACGTTGTTGGTAGCCAAAGCAGCAGCAGTAACTATTGTGTTGCACATTGCTACTAAAACAATTGTTCTAAGCTTTATTTGTTTTTGTTTTTGTTTTTGTAGCATTAATAACTAAATATATACTCACAGTTATTATTTTATTGGTTCTAGCTTTTGTTATTTAGTTTTGTACACGATTTATGGTATATGGTAATATGTATTTGGCTTTTTTTTTTTTCTATTGCAATGATTGATTTATGGTTTATGATTTGTATTGGCTTGGCCTTCAGTAACATTTAAATAATTAAAATGTCGAGCTAGTTAGTTTGAATAACTTTTGATTAGTCGGCATTTTGTAGCATGCAACATAATTGAAAATAAATGAAATCAAATAAATTTGTGTATACTTTGGTAGAACGAAAGCTTTAATACTCTTCACATATGTAAATATTTGCTATTTTAACGTTGGTTGTGGCTAAGTTGAACAGATTTATCAATTTCAATCAAGAGTTCAAGCATTTATTATGCTTTTAATTTAGATAATTTTCTTTAACTTTTTTCGCTGTATTTGATTTAAATGTCAAAAGTCTCAACAAAGTACAATGTAAAACTTTATAGAAATACTTAGCCATAGGTCAAAAAAAAATATTTGAAATTCAAGCTTAAATATTTAACACTTTAAAAAAAAAAAAAAAATTTTAAAAAACCAAAAGCTGCTATTTATCACCTAAAATACAAAAATAATTTGACATGCAACGCTGCTATTCAGCTGTCAACAATGACTTCCGATGCTGTTTTTGAAAAAGGCGATAGTGAATTTTTGTAGAAGTTGCCACATTGTGTTGCAAACGGCAGCAAATGGCTGAAAATATGCACAAAAAAACAACTTAAACAGTTTCAACTCTAACAAATTACTCTTACTCAGTCTGTTTAGCGTTTAAAATATGACCTAACCAAAACGGTTCACTTCACTATTTGCGTGCAAACGAATAGACAGATGAACTGGAGAAGTTAGAAATAAATGCCAAATTTTGTGTTTATTAACTCACTTTGCTTGGCAGCAGACTTAAAAAGCAACAAAAATTTCGATTTGTCTTAGCAAATTTGGTTTATGTTGTCAATTAAGGCTCAATAATATCGCATCATTAAGTTAAATTTGTCACGACCCAATGCACTAGTGCCACACTTTTAGACAGACGGACATCGGTCATTTTCATTTGGAGTTGTGTAGTGCTTTTTTGCACCAAGCCATGGCAACGATTATGATGGCGTGTTTGGAGTCTCCGACAGCACAGTTATTTGCTTTATGTAAAGCATAATTTCAATTCTAAGACATTAAAAATGAAAGTGTTTACATTAGTTACACAAATGGTAAAATATTTTTTTATACCCTGTACCTAAAGGGGTGAAAGAGTATATTAAGTTTGTGCGAATGTATGTAACAGACAATAGGTGGCAAGATAGACCCTACAAATTATGTATATAATCTTGATCAGCACAGGGATAGAAATTAGCAAATTGCCGGTGCCCTGGTTTTCCGTATGAGAAACGATTATCTCGGAGACTATAAGAGAGAGAGAGCTTCCATACTTGAATCCTAAACTCCTAAGTAGGTAGGATCAACAAAATTTTAGGTATAGCCTCCATAAAATTATATACCCAACTTCTTTTAAGTTTTTGTAGTAAAATCCAATTCAATGAGTTAGTGGATAGGACTTAACTTAAGTTACATAAAAATTAGGTACAGGGATCTCGCAGTCGAGCATGTAGTAACTTTCAAAATCTGCTCAGCAAAACTGATGTTTATATGGCTTCAAAAAAGTCAAACTCTTCAAACTGACTCACGTAAATTTCTTGATCTTACCACCTATAATTATGATGGCAGAGAATAACTTCATCGATGACAAAAACAAGTATTGTTTCGTTGTTTTAAAAGGTTTTCAGCCAAGAGATTACAATAATTTAGCATCAACATAATAACACAATCAGCGCATCGCATAGATAAAAAAAATAGTTCGACAGCATTTTGTATCTAATCTTTTAGATATTGTTGCATGTAAAAAACTTAATTTGACTTCCTCGTATCGAATCGTTCGTGCTTTTGTGTATCCGAGTAATTGATGTACTTGATGCTTCAATAATGAAGAAAGGAAGATAGCATTAGACACAGAAAGATAAGTAAAAGCAAAGAATGTTAGAAGATTTTTACAGATGATCAAAAGTAAAGAATAGTTTAAAAATTTAAAAAAATATGGCAGAATATTTTAGTTCAAATCTTAAATCTAGACTAACAGAAAATAACTGTTTACTGTTTTATTCTTAAAACCATTAAGCGGCTTGTTAAGTAGTTGCAATTTCAAAGCGCGTTCACTGGATTTGCTGTTTTAAAAAGTTTATGATCTGCCAAGCGTTCATACTACACATAAAGAAATCAATTGAATATGCAAAGTTTATGTGGGCGTCGCAGAATCAAATAAAATAAGTTACAAACAATTGTATAACAGGCAAAAAAATTACAATTCAACTGCATAGTTAGATACTTTTCCTTTATTCATTTTTCGTTTGTTCAATTAGTTTGCTTTGCTTTTTACACATTGTTGCATGTTTGTTGGCATTTAGTTGCGGTTTTTGTATATTATTCCTGCGCTTTATTATATTTTTTCTCGCTTTAATTTATGCACCTGTAGCTCCGTTTATTAGACTTCAAATGGCTTTCATAGCTTTTTATTTGTTTGATGGCTGGCGCTGCCATATTGTACACACCCACCATCACCGCAAATAGCGCATTTTAATAGATTTTTAAATTTACGATTAATAAATTTCACTTTCAATGCATTTTTTTTTTTCAACTTACTTCACAATCGTAAAAATTATAAAATAATTTATTATTTACTTAGTATTCGCATCAAACTAATTGTGGTCGCAATATAAAAAGTATTTTGTTATTTGACGCAAAATGGTTAAAATATATTTAAATTTATAGAAAGAAAAAAATTGCAATAAATTTTGAAGCAACGTTTTGTGTTCACCAGATCACCTTTTTCTGCAAAATTGAGAAAAAAAAAGCTTTTAAAAACTGCCAAGGAGCACAAAAGGCTTATGTTTAAAAGTTCATGTTGATATCTGTATTGCAGCAGACAGACAGACAGACAGACAGACGGACGGGACGGACAGACAGAAAATGTTTCCCTTAACCCAGAAATTTATGTGAATGCATGATAGGGGCTGCTAAAAAAAAAATTCGGGCACTAGGTGATTTGGATGCTTAAGTATTTCGAACTATTGTCCAAATATAATGAGAGTGTATTTTAGGAAAACCTTTCTGATTATATCAGTAGCAATGGAAAAAACTGTCACTATGAAAATAAGAATTTAATTCATTCTTCGACAGAAAATATGTCGGAATACACACACATTTGGCTCATCTTCATTGTACTTTCGCATACGATTCCCTTCAGCGCACAGCGGCAAGTGCACGCCGAATCGTGTAATCAAAGGTTCTGCAATTATGCTGGAAATTGCACTTTGCTAAATGGAAAACCAATTTGTGATTGCATTGGCCGGTATTATACAGGAACACATTGCACAGAGCAAATTAATCACTGCATACGCGATCCTTGTAAAAATGGTGGCAGCTGTTCTAGAATGCTGGGCCAATATGCATGCCAATGCGCCGAATATAATGCAGCAGTTGCATGGAGTGGACCGTTGTGTGCACAGCTGGGTAATTTATATGCAACGCAATTGTTACTTTTTACGCAACTCCTTTGGAAATACGGCGAATCGATGCCAATTATACTAAGCGTTGCAACGCATGGCACAGCAAATGCAATGCTTAGACTGAGTACGCCGAATTATTTAATCGATCTATTTCATTGGAATGAACTGGTAAAAGATGTTGAATGGAAATACACTGAAAATTTGGCGAGAACATTACGTTCTAAAGGCATACGTGATGAGTTGTTGCCTGAAACACAAACGTCAAAGACCGCATTTTATCGTTCAATTATGGCAACCTTTTGGATTTTAGGTGAAGCTACGCTACAGCTCGAGCTGTTCGACAACGCAGGCAAACGCATCTACATGCATGAGTACACAGTTTTAGTAGAGCTGCCAACTTATTTGAATTGTGTGCCCATATTTAGGCTGGAAGCAGGTAACAATTTTGAAAACCCATTAAAGTGGGATGTTTCACGGCCTTTGTACATAGAACCGGAGTTGACGCTAAGCTGTAGTTCAAAAGATGCGATGCAGGCACAATGGAGCATTTACGACAGTTTAGAAAAAGGTGCGTAGTTATGCTTCATTTCTATAAATACCAAGAATTTCTTTTTTTTTTTTTGCTTAGAAATTTTGCACGATTTTGACAAATTAACAAATTCTCTTTCATTGCACATACCGCAATATTACGCATGGCGTGAGCACTCATCCTTGCAAGGACCTACAACAAGTGAGCTCTACCTTATACGCATGCATGTCTATAATGAAAAATGACAAGCGTCTTACGCGTAAGTAATACGTTTTTGGCTTTTATTAAAAACCATTTAAACTTTTAAGCAATTTAAACTTAGTGCTACATTAAAATCGTACCACTGCCTGTACTCGCCTTTATAGTTGGTGGCTCACGGCGTCTGGTTTATGCGTATGACCAATTTATTTTAAATGCTACCACAAGTCGTGATCTAGGCTCTCATCCGGAGCAGCAGCAGCAATTGTTTTACAATTGGGATTGTTATTTTAATGCTTCAAAAGGCAATAAAAGCAGCAATATTGTCGCCGAGGCATTAGCAAAGGTAAATTTGTAAGATTTTTTTATACCCGTTATACATAACGCATTAAGGGAAACATTGGAGAGCCCATAAAGTATATACATGATCAGCCCAACCATGATGCAAGTATATCAGGTGACGTATTCCGACACTGTCTCTTTCTAATTTGGTAAGAAATTTTGTTCATTATACTTTTTATGGTGAATTTATACAATTTCACCATACTAATGTCAATTTTCTGCTTCTTGATTAATTTAAAAATAAATATTTTTTTAAAAGCACTAAAGCAACCGAATCAACAGTACAAAAAATATAATAAACTCTTCTCTTCTGTCAATCTAAGTTGCCAAATTTATGTAAGCAAATATTTCCGGAGTACTTCACCTGATATAATTGAATCATGAGCACTACAAAAAGTGTCTGAATATGCCCGTCCCTCTGTCCGTCTGTCTGCCTGTCTCTGTCTGTCATTAACTCATTTTTAAAGTTATTTAACTGAAATTTTAAACTTATTTTCGAATTTTTGTTTGAAAATTGTAATTATTTATGAATGTGCTAGCCGACGTACCCGACCTGGCTCGGGCGTCGCAAATAGCTATTTTCAAATATTTTTGTGACATCAAACAGCTTGTCAGAGCCCCCACATTTTCAAAAAACTTTTTCTGCTCTCTTAGAACCCAGTTTCTGTATATTTTCTGTACTGCTTTTTTTTAAATTTGCTTATGACCTAAAATTTTCCTGTCAATGGTATTTTTAAATCTCAGGATAAATCATGGAATTTTTCAGAGCATTAGAAAAATTTAAAAGATAAATGAATCGGATAAGTCATTCTCAAGTTATGAATTTTTAGATAAACATAGATTTACTCCAAATTTGATGAAAAACACTTCTAATGTTATCCCATGCTTACACTACCGATATGATACAGATCGGATCACTATCAGTCAAGCACCCACTTTCGAAATTAGTGATTTACTTTTCAAATAAATTGTTATAATCTTATAATTCTCAAGCACCCATCCCATCTCGAAATTGTATCTAAGCCACTTATGATCACACTATTCAAAGATTCGTGTTACGGGTTGAACTTCGAAGATTACATTTTTCCTTGTTTATTTTTTTTTAAGACTCAAGAAACCCTTTTGTTTTCTTTTCTTTTTCTTCAACAACAGAAGCAACATTTATTGTGCCCAAAGGCGCACTCGCCTTGAACTCAACTTATTACTTTAATTTGACGGTGCAATCGAAATTCCATGCTCAAATGTACGCAACGGCAGTACAAAAGGTGACCTTAGTCGATTACCGTCCACTTCCGGTCACTATCGAATGCATACGCAATTGTCTGCAAGATTTTGTGCCGAACGAATTTTTCCATTTGAAAGCCGAAAGTGTTACGTGTGCGCATAAAAATGCTACATACGAATGGTTGATAAACAATCATATTGCGGGCAATGCCGAACGTCTCATTACAACGTATGAGGGCAAAAGCGATGACGTTTATATTTCGCTTAAAATGAATTGCGCTAATCAAACGGGTATAACCGATTATAAACTACGACGACGTCGTGCACCTACTATGGGCACTTGTAGTATACAACCAACCAGAGGCACCGAATGTCAGACACGTTTTCGTGTCACTTGCGAAGGCTTTGTGGGACGCATAGATCCCTTAATTTATATATATAAGGTCGAACATATGTCGCTAAAGTTATTATTTAGCGCTCAAGCTGATATTTACGTAGTCAGCGGTGGCACACTCAGCGTTGAGGTGTGTGATGCTGCCAAATCGTGCGTAACTTATGACTTTACGCATAGCGTAACACCGCTCGAAATACCAAATACTGTTGATGAACTAAAGGACTTCTTTCAAAAAAAGGAAACCAATATACGCCATTGGCTAACACATAATGAGCTGCTGCGTGCCATTTGCCTTATTTTCGCTGTTAGCAATAGCATCGACAAAGCAGAACTGGCCGATGTTCTTTTTCGATCAATTTTCTGATGCCAGTTTCGAGGAAAATCTGCTGCCCGTACAATTAATACAAATATCAAATATGTTAATGGAACGACATTTTGATGCAACATATACGACGGCTTGTTTCTTTAGCAAATTTATTAGTTTCATATCGAATAATATAAACTTTTCACCCGAAGAGAGCCTGTACGGCGTCTACATGTATCACATTTACTATGACGAAGTTATGGAGACAATGGTTAAGATGTGGGCACTGCTGACTAACGGTACCGAAGAGATGTTACACTCTATGCTGCACACTGCATATGATGATCCATTTTCGGAGAAAAATTTAGAATGGCCCGAATTTGATCCGAGTGTGGCCGAACGTATTGATTGCTGGTCACATTTATTTCTTTCGTTGCGTTCTATAACGCTCAAAATAAGCAGAATTTCACTGAACGAGCATAATCCGGGCGAAGCGCCCTATATACGTATACATGACGATGTCTATTTAAAATTGTATTTACGCGATGTCAGCGAAGAGATGCATGTCACCGCGGATAATATGACTACCATACTTTTCACGGAGGAAACAAATCGCGTTATACACGATTTTGATAAATCGCAATATGTGCTCATACAAACATTATCGTTTGATGCAAATTTATTTTGGTGGTATCCCGATGTCTGGGGACCGAATACGAATCCATTTATGCTGAATTTATTTACCAAAAGCAGCGTTGATATTCATTTGGACAATCTGAAGGAGCCCATTGTATTTATTTCGAAGTGTAATAGCGAAACACTGGCACAACCGCCGGTAACAATTCAAACAATAAAATCACACAATATAATGGCGCTATTTCGTTCCACCATAATTGCCTATTCGATGCTGCATGTACGTTTTGTTGGTACCACTGCCGATATATATGTGAAAATCTTACTCAATAAACCGCCGACAAATGATCAAGTGCGCTACTCAAGCACTTTGGAAGTAAGTCCACAACAGCTGCCACGTTCGATTGTCGTTACGAGTCATTGTCCGGAAAATGCCCCCTTATATATGGGTGTACTACTGAAATATCCAACTAAAGGCAAAGATCCGCCTGAATTTCGTTTTGAAACTGTGCTGCGTGAATGTAATTTTTGGAATGATAGCCAAACGGATGAAGAAATGCCAATCATATCGACGGAGGGTTGCACACCAAACTATAATTTTAGCGAGAAGAATACCTATGTTTGTGAATGTGATCATACGACGATATTTACATCGCGTCAATTTCCGATGCGTTTCAGTTTAGTGGGACAACAACAGCGTATCTCCGAGTTACCGACCAATTGGTACTTTGTTGCAATGTACATTTGCATTTTCCTTTTATTGGTTTTCATTTTATTTATACGCATCAAAACACTTCAGAGCCATAGTCGTACGCTTGTACGCGTTATCAGTCGCAAAGAGTCAAAAGAAACCGATTATAGCACCGAGACCACGGTTATACATATACGCACGGGCGGTCAGTGGAATGCTGGCACCACTGCAAATGTTATTTTAGATTTTAATTCGCGAAGAACTGGCAAATATCGCGTCATTATCTTTCAGGATCCAAAAAAACCACAACTAATACGCAGATCCAATTGTATGGTATGCATAAACCATAAACGTCTACAACTGCCGGCAAAACTTTCGATTAAAATCGATGGTAGTGGTTCGTATCCATCGTGGTACTGTTCGGATATAAGAGTACAAGATTTTTATAATAAAATAAGCCAAACGTATACCGTCCAATGCTGGATACGTAAGCATAAACGCTACGATATACTCATGAATGTGCCCAGAATAAAAGGACATGACACAAAGGCCGCCCATAGACGCTGGGCTATCAAAACCTGGTGTAACAAGTATCGACATGAATTTGGTCGTTGTCATATTAACTGGTGGAGCTTTCAGCCGGTTATTGGACCATGGCGCCTTGATAACTCATCGTTGAGCACCTATCAACGTACTTGTATATGGATTGTGAAAATTGCCGTCTCCGTGACCATTGTGTGTCTCTATTTTAAACGCACAACAGTTGAGAATTATTTCGATTTTCAAAGTCAAAAAAAGGAATTTGATCCATTAGCATTTTTGGCTCTTGCAATGTGCTGTTGGGTTGTTGGCCTTATACTGGAGTATTTGTTTACCTACTTTGCGGATATATAAGGTGATTGAAGTGAAAGTTATGTAGTGGTTAAATTTTAGATTATACAAACGAGTATATTTTGTATACTAGAATTGCTTATGACTATGTTACGACAATATTTTTTTTTAAAAAAATATATTTTTTTAGAGTATAACATTGTGTTTAGTTTGTCGGATTGTTAGTAGTGCCCTATGTTATATAATCTGAAATATAGTCTGGAATATAATCGGAATATAATCGATGGCTTTATTGATAATATTAATGTTTTTATACCCGCCACACATAGTGTGAAGGGTATTATCAGTTTGTCGGAAAGATTATAGCGCACTTAAAGGAATCATCGGAGATCCCATAAAGTACATATATATATATTATTGATCAGCTCGACGATCAGACGAATCGATTTAGCCATGTCCGTCTGTCTGTCCGTCTGTCTGTTGCAATGCGTTTTTCTCGGAAAGTTTTAAAGATATTGACATGAAATTTTAAACTTAAAGTTTTTTTGTGCTCCTAGGCAGTTTTTATGTCAGAACCAAGGTGCCAAGCCCATTTTTAAATATAGTCCTCATACAAACTTAACATTTTTTTTCGGTTTTTTGTATGAAAATATTTATTATTTATGAATGTATTTACTAAAAATTGAATAATAATACTTCTAGTCCAATATTCAACCATCAAATATCCAAAGAAAGGTGCCACGACCATTTTATAGATATAACCCCCATACAAACTTACCATTTTTTTCGATTTTTTGTAAGAAAATAGTCATTATTTATGAATGTATTGACTACAAGTTGGGTAAAAACAGTTTTAATTGCGTCAAAACCAAGGTGCCACGCCCCATTTCCGGATATAGCCACCATACAAACCTAGCGACCATTTTTCAGATATTGTATAAAAATAGTTCTTATTTATGGATATATTCACTCCAATCTAGGAAAAATCACTTATACTGTTATCCTATGAATATGCTACCGATATGACGAGCATCGGGCTAATATAATATATAGACCTCATACAAAATTGAAAATTTACCTTACTTTTTGCACACAGTAGTATATATTCGTTAACATTTTATTTATCGGAATGAAATTCCTTCAATTCTCTTATTTACCTTTCAAAACATTTCAGATTTTTTAATTCAAACAGAATTACCGAAAAATGTATTTAAAAAAAATTTGAATTGTTTAAGTTGAATTAATCTTTATTAAATTTTTCAATGCAATAATTTCTGTTTTATTTTTTTTTTTTTTTCTTCTCCTGCTTTCATTTTTACTTTCATTTCTCTTTTATTATTTTTCTATCATATTCTTTTAAGTTTTTTTTTTTTTTTTATTTTCGGCTTTAAAATTACATAATACTCATTCTTATCAAATGTTGCAACATTGCATGTTAAGGATGTTTTATTTTTTTTTTTCTTTTTTTTGATAACAACATAGTTTTCCTTCATTTTATTTTATTGAATTAAAACTAATTTTGTGTTCATTTTTGCTTAAATTTTCTTTGACAATTTTGTTATTTTATTTTATTTAAATAAACTTTTCATAAAAGTTCATTGAATCTTGTGACATTTTATACAATATTTTAATTTCTTTTTTTTTTTTCATTATCTGAAAACTACAAATTATTTTATTTATACCAAATATGTAGTTTGGAAGGATGCAACAAAATATATGAACGCAGCATTAAGACATGCTTTGCAAATAATGATACGAATAATATTCTTATTGTGTTTTCTATGCTTTTTTTTTTTTATTTTATTTTATTTAAATTTATTTTATTTATATTTAGTTTGTTTGTTTTGTGTATATACTTGTCACTATATAAACTCGCAATAGAAAAAGTGTAAATTATGCTACATATTTGTATATGCTCATATACATATTTAATTCAAATATATATGTATATGAATATGTATTTATATTTTTTAATACCATCATGTGTTGCCTGCATGTTGACTTTTATACCCTGCATCTATGATCATTTATAATTTTGTAGCTCAATATAAACCAGAGCTGCTAACCGGGTTTGAACTAAACCGGTTTTTAGAGTGCACCGCAGTAATTTTTGTGTGTTTGCTCGGAGCTGTTTCGAAACAATTCTTCTGAAAGAAAATGAATTTGAATCACAAACCGAAGCGGTACACAATTACTTTGCTTATAAAAGAATTTTTGTACTAAAGATTGTGACAATATCGATTTTGGTTAAATAAAGAAACCAAGAAGAAGTAGTTGTATTCACAGTTGTACTCAGTTATATTCACAGTATTACTCAGACCAAAGTAGTACTGAATTATATTCATAATAATACTAATTTGTATTCTTAGTAGTACTCGGTTGTACTCCTTTTTATTCGCTAGTACTCATAGTAGAATTCATAGTAGTACCATTTGTATTCTCAGTAATACTCAGTTGTAATCACAGTACCACTCAGAGGCAATAAGAGTAAATGGTAATAAAAAGGCGTCTAAACTGTGCCGATTCGATTCGATCAAACAAAGGGGGAGCCATTTTGATTGATGTTTCTCATTCTCGAATTGATCGAATTATTTGAACCTCTTGAACCGAGCTGCGGTTTCACTCTGTTGCAAAACCGTGTACCGAACCAGCGGTTTAAAGTTATCACAAACCGCAGCAAATTCATTAATGATTTGCAGCCCTGATATAAACCACATTAAGACATGCTCGATTAACTAAAATTGACAGTAATGTCGAGTAGAGTTGCCAAGATTTTGTGTGAGTATTTAGGAAATTATAATAAAAAAGTGTTTTGTACAAAAATAACTTGAATTAGTGTTGTAAAGAGGGTCCCAGAATTAATGCAGGATTTTCAGTGAAGTGCTGGCAACTCTGAAAATTAACAATTTGACAGCTGAAAGTTTAGGTCAAGTTAAAATGAAGCGTTACACGATAGAACACGATAGAATTTTCTTAGAGTTGCCAGCACTTTATTGCAAATCTTGCGTAAACTCTGGGACTTACGTTAATTCTGGGACACCCTTTTTTATGGGCTCAAATAATAATAATTTTCTAAACTAAGCCAGATTTTGATTATCGTGTGACCATCATTAATGTAAGCCACACTGAATTTGTAGTTTCTAGATTAAGTATCAGTGTTGGTTGTTTTCAAATTTCTTCTAAAATTCAATGAAATATTGAATATAATTCACAATTAGTTTAAATTACATTTAATTATTTTTTTAAATATTTTAAAATAGTGTTTGAACTAATTGTGAATTGTATGTATTATTTTATTGAACTTAAGAAGATATTTGAAAGCAAACAAAAGAGATTTTGTGTGACAACCCCGGATAATCTTAAAATTTAAACATAATTCAATATTTTAAATGCAAGATATTGTATAGTCGGTGCAACGCGACTAAAACATTTTTTTTTTTTTTCATTCATGTATGCCATGTTTGCGTTCATTTTTACTTTTAAAATTTTTAAAGCCAATAAAAATATTGCAGCGTATTACGCGAACTAATAAAATTTTCTCGCATTGGCTTCGTAGCAGACCTTTCATACATATAAAAATGCTTTTAATTTGTTGTATAGCTTTAGTTTTAAAGTTAGTTTTATTTATTTAATTAATTAATTAATTATTTGTTTGTTTTTTTTTTTTTTATTTATTTAATTTAATACTTAAATTTTTTGTTGTTTTTGTCACGTGTTTTTGCATTTAAGATGCGCAATTGAAAAATCCTTTGAGCATTTTGAAACATTATATGTGGCTGTTTTGTGGTTGTTTTTGTTTTTGTTAGCATACCAGAAAACCCCTTTTTACAGACATACAAGTACAATACTTGTTTGTATGTATTTTTTAGTTGTATATAAGTTATTTTTTAATATTTATTATAATATTACTTTTAGCCAAGTTAAGTCATTACAGCTACAAAAATTTAGAGGGAAGAGCGTTTTTGTTTTTATTTGTTATTTTTTTTTTTTTTTTATATAAATTAATTTTCTTTTTTTTTTTATTTAAATATATATTTTTATTTATATATGTATATATGTTTATTGTATATATTTATAAGTATGTATATCATTTATTAGTAATTTAATTATATTCGTTTTAAAATATTCACGAGCACACGCGAGCATTTTTCTTTGTATTTTTTAATTTACAATTATTTATTTTTTTTTAATTTTTCATTTCAATTTTTATTTTTATTACTATTTTTTTTTTTCATAAAATGTTGCTTATTTTACAATTCAAACCTCTTTTTTTGTCGAAAATTAAATACTTTCTGTTATTAATTTTAGTTAATATTTTATTTTTTATTTTTTAATTTTTAATATTTCTGTATAAACCTTCTTTTACTGAAACTGTATCGCACTGCTGCAAAATCGTCACATCGACTTAGACTAAAGTTTATCTTTTTTTGTTTTTTTTTTTTTTTTTTTAAAAACTTTTTGTCTTTATATACTGGGTCCATGCTTTAGTTAAGTATATTCCTGATTCAAAATGTTGCCTTTTTTTTTTTGTTGCGAAGAAACACATTTCAATTGTGCATATACAGCATTTACTGCATTCATTTGCATGAAACTTGATAATAATTGCAGGCTCACACTCATTGAAATGAGTTTATACAAAAGTATCTTAACTGTCCTTCTAATACAAGTTTTATACTTCATTAAAATTTGTTACAATCTAAAAAGATAAAATTGTTAATATTGTGTAATTTTTTAACTATTCAAAGCACAATGAAATTTCTTGAAAGCAAAAGCATTCGTCTTCAATGGAAAAATTAAAATAAATAAATAAAAAAATATAATCATATTATTTTCAGTGCATTTTTAAAAATCTATATATATTAAAATGCTTTGTTCGTTTATACGAGACTTATAGACTTGAAAAATTCTGAACCGTTTAAGCCCAAATTTTGACACAACATGTATTGAGGTTCGGACTCGGTTTTTATTTACTTTCTATGTTGATAACATATCTGCCTTTGAAAATATATAAAATACTGTTGCACCACCTGCAGGCTGCCAATCGTATTTTCTTGGTATCTGTCGTCTTTGAAAATAAGGCTTTGCTAGCATTAATGACAATCTCAATTAAACTGGTTTTGCACTAAATTCTGGACCTGTTTATGTTGTTTTATTATGTTTTATGTGCTTTTTCCTAAAAGTTTGAAATGGTATTTTAAAAATTAAATAATAACACAGCCCTGCATCAGTTTTGCGAATAAGATGGGACCTAGTGTGTCCGAAGGGAATTTTCGTGCTGAAAACGAATCTGAGTTTGAAAATTTTCAATCACGTCAGGTTTTCGAGAAATCTGACTGCGAATTTGTAATCAGCGACATTGAATACCCATAGAAGCACTACTTCTTCTAGTATTTCTTAACTTTGGGTATAGATTAGTTACTATGTTCATTTTTTCTACCCCAATAAACATAAGTGCACCCCCTACTCTAAGTGTGCATGCGAACAATTTGGATTAGGGCTAATTTGCAAAAAGCAAAGTTCAACCTTCAATTACAGACATTAACGGAGATCGTAGCATGTCAGTGTTCTGCTGTACAATTTATTAAAAATGTTAAAAAACGCTATTTTTACGGTTTTCAACCCCCCGTGACGTGATTCGTGTTCAGCACGAAAATTCGCTTCGGAAACACTAGGTCCCATATTATTCGCATTATTCGCAATGGAAATTTTCAGGGTTGTGCAATTAATTAATAATTTTTTTCGATTTATTTTATCTTAGATGAACCGAAATATCATAAAATTGTACGAAATGCTTTTGCACCAGGCGCACAGAAATGTGCAGTTAGCAACAAAATATAGCTAAAACTTCAATGCAAATATGCAATTTACCGTTATAAAAAAAATGTAAACAAAACACACGTGCTCTTCTTTTTGTTTTGATTATTAATTTTCTATAACATTTTTTAACCAATACGAGTGCGTCAGGGTACCGTTATATAAAGTGTAAACAAAATACAGTTTGATCATCCATTTCATTCTAACCTTCCTAACGGCGCATTAGTAAAATTGTCATTTTGAATGTTGCTGCAAAATTCTGTTCGCCTGATGAGAAAAACGACTTTGAAAATAAATCTTTTACTCTGTTCTCATTAACCCTTGATTGACCTGAACAACTATAAAAAAATTGCAAATTTTAAAACGTAGATATTTAATAAATTAGTAAATATATTTTAGATTTATATGCCTGGACTTTGTAAAGGCCTCTTTAAAAAATATAAATAATATTCTTGAAGACAGACAATCTGGCAGTAGCTATCAAATATGTTTAGACTGAAGTATCTTTAGTGCATCCTTAAAACTTGTAGATTCATAAAATAAGCGGCAAGTTTAAGTTAGGGCTGTATGTTATATTAGCTCGATGCTTATCATATCGGTAGTGTATACTTGGATGGACATTAGAAATAATTTAATTAAATTTTAATTGAATACATTCGGAAATAGGTGATTTTATACCTAAACTCGAAAATGAGCAGTAGATTTGTTTGGGAGCTATGCCTAACAATGCCTATGCCACTTTGGTTTTAAGACTTGAACTCAAATTAGGGCTGATAACATCTTTAATAAAAATTAAACTATTTGTTACTGACATCTTGATAGTTCTGGAGAATCCAAATGTTACCATTGCTGTTATTATTTATTATTTTTTTATTATTTTCAAAAGAGTTTTGTTTCTATTTTTTAAATTTTTTTAACAAAAGATTTGTGGCAACTAATGCAATTACTTCTCACGTAAAAACTTCTTAAACTTCTCTCAATATTAAATTTGTGCTTTGTAAAAACTCTTACACAAAATTAACAAATTACGTAACAAATTTTTGAATTACAATTACGACAGCTTTTTTTCTTTTCAAAAATTAATTTTTTGTATGTTTATGCATTGAGTTGCATTTTTTTTTTCTTTTTGACGATATGTACAATTTATTTAAAAAAATATTTGAAAAAAAAAAAAATAAATAAATAATAAATTCATTTTTTGTTTTATTTTTAATTTAAATTTTAATTTTATTCACTTGGTTGCTCAATATATGCAATTTATAATTATTTTGTGTATAAAATAAATCTTCATTAAAATAATAATAATAATTAAAAATAATTTTAATTGTGAGTGTGTATGTGTTTTTTTTTCTTGTTAATTAATTTTAAATTAATAATTATAAATTGGACAACATAATTTAATAACAAAAATTTAATTTTAACGGAATTTACTTAAAATTAAAATTATTTATATATTTTTTAATTATGTTTAAATTTGAAACTTAAAACGAAGGAATTATTTGTCTTTCAAATATAGCGCATTAGAATTTTATTTTATTTTTTTTATTAATAATATATAATCATGTAATAATTGCTTTTTACAATTAAAAAAAAAACGCGTTTTAACAGAGTTAATAATTATACAAAATTTAATTAATTTCTTTTAAATTTTTATGTTAATATTTATTTTTTTTTAAGACTAAATGGAAAGAAATTAAACGTTAATGTTTATTTATTAATTTTTTTTAATATTGTTTTAAATTACTGAGTAAAAATTTTATAATTTTAATTTAATGCAATTTAATTTTTATTGTATTTTATTTTTTATTTATTTATACAATTGTAATAAAGTTATTAAAACATTTTCAGTAATAAACAAATTAAAATATTTTTTTTGGTGCATTAAAAGCATCGTTCAAATGGTACGCATTGACTTTAATCATGACACAAGATCTCTTTTGGATGGTCTCAAATCTTTGCTCAAAATTAATGAAAAAATTGAATATAATTCACAATTAGTTTAAACTAAAAACGGTGTATATTTTATTGATTTTTTAAATAATGTTTTTACTAATAGTGAATTATATTCACTTTTTTTAATTTTAAAATAGATTTGAAACCAGCCAAAAGAGATGTTGTGTGACACCCTTGATTGTGATTTTTCGTAACAAAATTGTTTTTTTTTTATAAAATATCAAAAAAAAAGTTTTACAAAAATAATTTATAAATAAAAAAAATATACAATTTTATTTTTTTTTTTTATGAACTTTGTCATTTGTACAACAAATTCGAAAACTATTATTTACAGACTAGCAAATTTGGAAAGGTTTTGTTAGCAAAGGTCATGAATGGGTTTTTTTTTTTTTTTTAATTATTTCTTGAAAGTGTTCTATGCAGCTCAACTTTTTTGTTCTAAGCTGAAGTTCTGACCAGGCTTATCGTATTGTTTTCGGTTTGCTTAATTCGAAACTGGATTTCATTTCACCCCATCACGTCAGGATTTTGCTCAGCTAACTCAAACACATACGCATAAATTGGCCAAACATTTAAATCAAATCATTATTATTTTTTTTAAATCAATGCGTTACAATTGAAAGAATTCTTATAATGCTTGGCAACAAAAAAATCTGCTTAAACTGTTCTTCAACAAATACATAAGTCGTATTATAAATTTACAATTGATTTTTTTTTTTATTGAAACAAAATAGTTTATATTATTTATATACAATAAAATAATAAATTGTAAAAAAGAAAATTGTACAAAAAAAAAAAAAAATTATATATATTAAAATTGATATAAAGAAAAGTACGTATTTTTATATTTGTTTTAAATTTTGAGGTATGTAAATCAATATTTTTATCTTTCTTTTTTCTTTTAACTAACACTGATGAATTATATTTAATTTAATTTAATCTGTATTTTATGCAATTGCTATTAATGTTTTATTAATTTTTTAAACGTTTATAATTAATTACTTGATAATATTTATATATGTATATAACTATCTTTCAAATATCATTAATAGCAGCTTTTGAAAAAGTTTCATAAAGTCCAATTGAAATTAATTTTGCGCTACTTGGCACACAAAAAAAAAAAAATAAACAAAAAACTTTAAGTAAAAACGAGACAACAAATAAATAAATAATTGTGCAAATAGAAATTGTATCAAAGACAAAAAAAAAAAAAAAACGAAAAAAAAAAAAAAAGTATCTTAACTTGAAATAGTTTTTCACAAATTAAGTTCCTATTTGAACTTGTACAAAGTGTATCTAAAGCAGTTGTAAACGCTGCGTGTGAACAAGTTTTCATCTTATGCCATTTAGTTTTTGCTAACTTTTTTCTCGAAATGTTTCTCTTAAATACGAGAAATATATTCTTTTTTTTTTTTTTTTTTTTTTTGTAAATTTTTTTTTTCCATTTTTTTCTTTTTTTTTAATTTTTATGTAATAATTTTAATATTTTCGTTTAATATTTTTTAAAAATTTTTGTTGCACAAAATATTGTTGTTGTAGTTGTTGTGATTTTTTGGAAATTTTCTGCCATTGCAATCGTCATGGCCTATGGAATCTGTAATAGAAAAAAAAATAAATATATTATTTAAAATGAATTGCAATTTAAAAGTAAAAAAAAAGACAACGCAGACAGACAGCACAATTTGAAATTTAATCGTCTTTCTGTGCTAGCACAACAGAGACATGGTTTTTGTGCATAGCAATTTCTCGCTTGACTCCATTTTAAAATTCGATTTTTATTTTACTTATTTTTTTTTTTTTTTTTGGTTTTCTACTCATTGTACTCTTAGCTGTCACACTCACCCGCTATAACTCAAAGACAATACCAATGTCCCCAACGTATTTCTAATTACAACTAAAGGCTTACGTATAAAAAAGAATATATAAAATAAAATAAAAGCAGAAAGCTGTAGCGAGTGAGTCGAGTAAATGCAAGGACATTTTGAATAGCTAAATTATTGTGTTGGGAATTCAAAGTGCCAACTTTGACGCCAATCGCCAATAAAAGTGGCTAATATTTGATTTTTTTTCTCATTTCTATTTATGCCTTACAATTTCGTTCGAAATTATTTTATACCGTTGAGCTGTGGTCTGTTTGTCCCAAATTTTGTTGTATTTTTAAAGTTATGACCTTTTTGAGGAAATCACAACATAAATTTCAGACCGGCAAAGTATTTTTTATTAATTTTTTATGTGCTCAGGTGTAATATTGTTACTGTTGTTATACCATATCTCAGACACGGATATTCCTCATCGTGTTTCTGGGCGATTTAAGCAAACGTGACCACAAGGACAATTAGCGGTTGGTTTACGCCAAGCGGCATTCAAGAGAACATGACATCTGGGACCAATTTCGAAGTCACTTTAGATTAGAATAATGTACTTGCCTCCTTGGTGGAGTTGGGTGCGATGATGACTAGCAGTCCAGATTGGTTTTTTATGTAACTTCTCATTCAAACACTTTCGGTTCTACCCTCTATTTTATGTATAAATAAAGGATACTACCGCATTCGAACGTGCCAGAGCATTCTGGCTGCCTGTGGAACCAGGCTCTGTTATCGTTCTATACTGTACTACCCAATGGGGTACCAACCGTAAGTTCCCCTTGAGAAAGAACGCCAAATTTCGAAGACAATATGAGACACATATTCTCTAGAACCCTACGCGATTTCCTAATTTGGTTAAGATCGGACCATAACTTTTGGAATTTTTGTGAGAAAAATATTTTTCTCACCCCAAATTTTCGTGATCTAACCACCTTGCAAACAAAACTGTGTGCAGATCATTTTTTCTTTGTTTTTCAGCAAAATTGTTTATTTTAGTGATTTGCTGCTGCGATTGCTTTTATTACTTCCTTCTTTTTTTTTTTTTTCTATTTTACCTCGTCAGATGCCGACTACCCTCGTGTACTGCCATCTCAGACGATTTGAATTCATTCAATTCTTTACGTATGGCAGCCTTATCCTTCGGCGTCAGTCTTGTCCATGGCTTATCCGCACGTCGATCATAATCGTGCGCCTGCGTCACCTCAATGTAATCGTTGAAACGTATAATTTTCTTTTCTTTAAGCTCCTCGACCGTAGGTCGAAAACTGAGCTTACGCAGCAAATATGATTTTTTCTCTTCTTTTTGTTTCTTCTCTTCGGCGGGTGATTGTGCTGCATAATACAAAGAAAATAATATTAATATTAAATATACTTAAAAATAAAATAATACAATATTTTTACTTACTTTTGAGTATATTACGTTCAACCAACTCTTCAGCGGTCGGTCGCATTGACAAACGTCTTATCAGACGTGCACCAATCGCTTCTTTTGACTCTTTGATCTCATTATCCGTCACCTGATGCAGTATATTGCGATTTATCAAATCCTGTTTGTCTGGGCGCAATTGCAGTTTAAGTGAAAGTGATTCCTTACGCGCTAACTTTGCAATACGCGCATTGTCATCATCGCGATAGACAATATGACCATCACTATCATCGCTATCGCTGCTGCTTTCACGTATCACATATGGCCGCGTATTTTCCTTATTCTCCACAGTACAGGGCAGATTGATGTTGAACATTTGTTGCCTGCTGTTTTGTTGTTGTAGGGTATTATAAGAAAAAAAAAAAAAAAAACAAAAAAAAAAAAAAGATATAAACAAAATTTCAATTAGTACAATTATTGATTTTAGATTTTAGATTTTCATTTACGTTTATTTAAGTAAAAAAAAAACACATAAATATACATTTCAATATTTTAGTTGATTAGTTTCATTCTTGTCGTGTGTGTGTGTGTGTGCTTACGTTCTATATAAAATATTATGCCTGCATGTGGCAATTGTATAAACAATCTAAAAATTAAACAAACACAAAATTTTGTATTGTGTATATACATGCAAAAATAATCCCTCAAGGATATATTCAAATGGGACAAAAATACAGTAAAGAAAGTCTCCAAGAAAATAAACGTTTAAAATGAAAAATTGGCAAAAAAAAAAAAGAAAAACATTTTTTTGGTTATTTATTTATAGAAATGTACATCTTTGGAGTAGTAAGTAGTGCTCAGCTACACATTCATCAATTAGCTATATGGCATGTAGTAGTGCGGCAAGGATGCGCCGTTAGCTATTCGACTCACATCCGGCCTTTCTGCTGCTGCCGATAAAAACGAAAAAAAAACCAAAGACAAAAGCATAGCTGGTGGCGCATTAAACAAGTTTTTATGCCACATGAACTCTAAAAGCAAAACTTTTCAGGCATTTCAAGTAGCTGAAAAGAAATACGAGACATACATGCTATGAGAAGATACGCTGGCATGGATATGCATGAAGATGAAACGCCAACAGTTTAGACGGAAGTTCAAGTGAAAAGCAGCGGAAACTGAATGACTGACTGACTGACTCGACTCGACAGTACATACATACATATCAGTAGCTTCATTGATGTAATATAGTACAGAGTAGCATGAAGTTTATGTAGAAGAAGAAGATGAACAAGTCGACAAGGACGTTGACGATGTAGACGAAATATCTGCTTCAGAGAGAAACAACAACAACAACAATAAATGCAAAAGCTGCATTTGTTTTTCGTAAGAAAATGAGTAAGAAAAAACGCTTAAAGTTATACGAGAGAAGTTACTAATTGTAGTAAACATTTTCCAAAAAGTTGTAAACTATTCGGTCATAAATGGGGTCTCTTACCAAAAATGGATCTATGGCTGTACACTGTAGTTGTACGGCGGATTCCATGTTATGGAGCTTAAGAATCTGCCTAGGCCCTAAATGCAATGCTAAACCTTTTACCCATCGACTTATTTATCAAGCAGATGGCTTCGATCAGTTCGACTAAAAGAAATAGGCTTGTGGTCTTCATTAAGACCTTGCGAGAGCGATCCCACTAAACTGAGGTCCTTCCTTAACTGAACTGTTTGGCTCTAATCCTACAGAGCCTTCCAGGTATAAAGGTTTCCCTACCCGAAACTAAATGCAAACTTTTATAAAAACTCTCGAAATATTGATTTTAAAATTTTCTTTAAAATTCTTCATATTTTTCTCACACATTTTTGTTCATCTTTAGCAATTTTTCGTTAAGCATAAAACGCTTGAGCACAGCTGGCAAATCTTCGTCATGTGTGTGTGTGTGTTTCATCGTTCAAACATTGAAACTGAAAGCAGCTCAAGTGTTAGTGTATGCGTGTATCTGTGTGCATACATAAATGACGCGGCTCAGCTGTCAAGCATGAAAAGCACATATATCCTGCATAGCTTCCGCAACACTTAGCACAAAAAAAAAAAAAAAAAAAAAAGATGCTGCACAAAAAAAAACTTATAAAAGTTATATCACATTTGCTGCTTTACGTTGTTGTTACCGCACCTCGACTTCCGTGCTTTGTTGAAATTTTTGGTTTTGAATTTATGCAAAAATTTTTGTTTTGCAAAGTTTCAAAGAAATATAAAAAAAAACGTAGAAGAAGAATGTATCTTGAAGCTAAAATGCTGCAAGTATTTGTGTATGCATGTATGTGTGTGTGTGTGTCTGTTTGCTTGATCGCCTGAGTAGACTAATGCGTCCAAGTTGACGTTTAAATGTTTTTATTTAAACGGATACGCAGCAGTGAATAAGTCATATGAAATAATTGTCTAGTCACTTGGAAGAACGGAAGCCATAAAGTGCGCAAAAAAAAAAAAAAAGGAAACGCAAAAAAAAAAAAAAATAAAAAACTGTTGCATATTTTGCGGCTGGCTTTTTATAGTATATACATATGTATGTAAATATAAACAGTAGCGTAGCCGAGGGTAGGCTGTAGGGGCTAACAATAAAACTATTATTTTGCACTATTTTTAAATCAAAACAATCTCTGAGAAGAGATAGCAGCAGAAAATCGGAAACGTACCGGAACTGCAAAAAAAAAAAAAAAAAAAAAAAAAAAAAAAAAAAATACTGGATGAACGAGATTGGAAAAGTAAATCAAATTTTGTGGATGGGACAGGAATTTAGTTTAATTTAAAACTTCTGAAGACATTTGTGAATGGGACATGAATTTAGTTTAATTTAACAGACATTTATGAACATTTCTTTTCAACGTTGTCATCTTAAGCAAATATTTAAGTAAAAGGTGCTCTTACTCTTTGACTAACATTGTTTTTTTTTTAAGGGGACAAACATAAATCGTAATTAAAACAACAAAAAAAATATTTGATGAACTGCTCAGACGAGCTAAAGCTCAAAATAAATGTTAGAGGCTGATCAAATGTGTTCAGGCCCAGGCTGACGGATAGCTCGAATCTAGCTCGGTACTTGATGAAATCAAATGGGTCAACACCCAATGGAAATGGTTCAAAACGAATTAAATCATTCGAACACAAAGAGAACCCCACTTATCCACCGCATACATTAAATGTTCTGGGAAAAATCGTTTACAAAAATATTTCAAAAACGCTCAAGCATGAATAAGAAAGTCAAACACAGTGAGCCAGATCAAAATATGTAGCTCATATAGTTTATGAATTGTAAAAAACAAATTAGCTCACATTTAAGGCAGTTTGAAATTTTGCTAAATCCATTCTGCAACCTGTGAGGGGAAAAATAAAATTAAATCGAAAAACCTCCCGATATGGCCAATATCGAACAGCTATGAAAATTTCTCAGTTCAAGGACTATCGAATGTCATTTAAAGATATCGTTGGGGGCAGTGCCCTCATGCTTACTCGATAATGCCCTACGTCGCAGAATAGTCTTAAGAAAACCAAAAAAAAGTTCTAGTGTGCTCCACTTTTTTTACACAATTTTTAAGAACGAAAAAATTTAAAAATTAAAGCATGCATTAAGAAAAGTTAAGAAATTTTGAAAAACAAACAATACACACACACATTCATAATCAAAAACATTATACAATAAAAAAGATACATAGATACAATTTGTTGTAGTTGTAACAAAGTGGCTGCTGAAGGATATGTTTGCGCTGTATACGTAAGGAACAACTAATTGGGATCAAGGCAAATAAAATAAACTTGCAGAAAAAGTTAGTAAGTTAATAAAAATAAAAAAATAAAAAAAAAAAAAAAACTTGGTATGTGTCAATAGAAAAACTTTTATTAAGAGTGAAAGAGTGTTTTTTTTTTTAAGTATGAGTGCGACTGTTTACAAAATAGAAAATTATTTACAAGACAAAAGCTGTTTATTACTTTTGTATTTTATAGTATGTATCTGTGTGTGTGTTTATTTGTCAAAATAAAAAAAAAAAAAACATAAAATTATATTTAATCAAAATTATGCACAGACAGCAAGGATAAATGTGGAGTAGAGTAGTAGGAAATTTAGGTATTGGAAACCACTATACGCTATAAAATTTTGATTTTGCATTTCGTTTTATATACATGAAAAATAAATTAATCTAAATTATTACCATATTCTAATCCGTGGTCGTAGTATTGGCCTAATTTCGGGTAGTAGGTTAAAAGTAGTTACGAAATATATGTAATAATATTTTTTTTATAAAGTATAGTAACAGTAGTAGTAGTAGTAGTTGTAGTAGTACATAGTAGATAAATCAAATAAAGTGTTTTTGTTGGATATAAAAGTGAATTTTAGTTGATTCAATTTAATTTGAAGATTGATTGATTTATTGATTGATTGATTGGTTGTTTGGTTGGTTTGATTTGGTTGTAAAGAAAAGAAAGAAAGTACAAAGAAAGTTTTGTAAGTAATAAAATTGTTATACGTAATATAAAAAAAAAACAAATTTGTTGTTAAATAAAGCAAAGTTATCGAAACTTTAGTTTATATAGATACTTTTTTTTTTTTTGAAAATAATAACTTAATAGTTTATTAAAAAACGTATCAAATTCAAATATTGTGTCTACACTTAATAAAATACATAATTGCACAATAAAAATGAAACAATTTGCAATAACAATACTAATATTAATATAAATAATAATAATAAATATAATAGTAACAATTGTAGTACATTGAATGAACAATAGCTGCAAAGTTGACAACAAGGAGTGTTAGGGAAATCTCTACCAACCTAATTCCAACCAAAAGAGAACTGTAAAGTTGCTATACGAATCTCTTTCTCTTTCTCTCAAGTTTCTGATAGACGATTTTTCAATAAGGAACAATATTACGTTTCCGTAAAAGATCCGCTAGAAAGCCAATTCTTCCCCGTTGCCTAATCGGCCAACATCAAAAAATATTTTTCCAATATATTTTTGTATTTAGTTGCCAAGTTGGAATGACGATCGAGTCAAGACAAATTATCAAACGCCGGACGGACTCCTTTCAGGTTTTTGACTATTGCTAAATAAAATATGAAAGTGTTAGTGCCACGCCCATTTTAAGGTATAGACCCTATGCAAATATAGCATCCATTAAAGAGATTTTATTTAAAAATAGTTTGACTTTAAATTGTTCAAAATAACACTTTCGGTGATTTTTTCACAGTGACTGAAAGTAGCGATTTGCGATTTTCTTGTTCCTCGGTGTTGTGTTCATGTTAACGGCGATTTTTAATATCGCTCTTCGCGCAGTAAAACTGTTCATTTAACAGTGATTGGTGATTTTATCACTCTTCGCGAATAGTTCTTATTCGCTTGAACACCGAACCTGTTCATGATCGTCAAAACGTGAAATTCACGGATTTATTTTTCAATAAATCAAACAAAGTCGGTTTGTTGTTTTGTTGTAGCGAAACAGTTCAGTTAGCGGCGATTTTTTGTATCACTCTTCGCGAACAGTGAACCTGTTCAGTAATTGCTTTTCGCGAATTACGATTTTTTCACAGTTTGCAGTCACTGCGATTTTCAAGTCACAGTCACTAATTACACTGCGACTAAAAAATCACTTTTTTGCCAACTCTCCTTCCATTTTTCTGATATTTTTAGCTTAAAATTTCATGTCAATATTGGGTCCAAACTTGAGTTGTATCAGACCATTGAACCCCAGCCAACCCTTCTCCAAATTATACCTAAGCCACTGATGAACACAAATTCAACTATACAAAGATTCTTTGTTTTTGAAGAGATTATTGTCTAACCAAATTTTAAGACAAGACGAATTGATGGAGCTATGTCCGTCTGTATATCAGTCCAGAGTAAAACACTTCAGTTAAGGGGTTTTCCCTAATAAGTAACTCAACTTTTATGATGCTTAAACTGTCAACTTGGCGCCAGTATTCAAATGTACCCAATATACATACATACAAATATTTAAATAAGACAAATTAAAATAAATTTTTTTTTGTACTCACTTCAACGAATAACCATTGCCTGTGGCATCCTGTCGCACTACAAGTGGACGCTGTTGTGCTGCCGCTTGATTTGCGACAGCTTGAGCTGCTGCAGCGGCAGCAATTGAACCGATGCCATTGTTGCCACCACCCATCATACCACCAGCACCACCAACACCACCAGGACCACCACCACCCCCGGCAGCACCCAATGATGCAGCCAGACTATTATGATCCTGCGTGGGTGTTGCTGGCGTTGATGCAGATTTTTGTTGTCCTGGTTTTTTCTTCAGTGCCGATTTAAGAGGAACTGCATTTGGTTTTGGCTCTTTGGCTGGAATTTCCTCAACGCGTTGCGTATCAACGACAACATGATTACCATGCTGATACATATACTCATCATCGGAGTCGAGCTCATCCTGTTCAGGATCATGATCTGTAAAAATGTGTGAAAAATTTTAATAGTTTAATTTAATTTTATTTTGTTTTTTCTTTTTGTTTACCAAACAAAACTTAAACATAAAATTAGCTAAAAGACATACAATTTGGTACGAGTACAAGCGAAATAAAAGTTTGATACATGAGAAGAAAAACCAAAGAAAATCATGAAAAACAACAACAAAATGAAAAAGAAAAAGTTTACGAGTTAAAGCTTTAGCCAACCAACTTAAGCACTCAAGCACTACGTTAAACTAAATACTTTATTGGCCAAATGAAGGCTTAAGTTGGTAGTAGCACATAGTTTGGCTTTTGAGTGCCATGAATAAACATAAAAAACTAAAGCAGCAACTTAGGTCATAAACTTGTCCTTGTCTGCAGCAACTGAAACGCGTAGCATGTTTTAATTGAATTGAGTAAAGTTTTCTTTTTTTCTTTGTTTTTTTTTTTCTTTCTTCTTCTTCAAGGAATCAGTGTAATCTTTGAATTTGAGAGCAAACTTAAAAAAGTATGTTGAAATTTATGTACTACAACAAATTAAGTTAATAACAACATCAACACATGAGCACCATTTAGCGCCCATTATTAACATCGTTTAGCGTTTTTTCGCCTCTATTTTTTTTTTTTTTTTTTATTTTATTATTACCATCATAATCATAGTCCTGATAATCCTGATCATTAACAGCGCCCGGTCCATGCGGTCGCCCTGCAATAAGCGTTGGGCTTGGCGTCGAAAACATGGGCGGCGGTGGTATGGGTCCAATCTCCGATACAGGTATTGGTGGTTCCGGTAGCTCTGAAAGCAGCACACCTGATGGATGCTTACCGCCAGTTGCATTACCGCCGCTATTGCTGCTGCTGCTTGTGGCATATGGTGGCGGTGTACTGCCCGGTGGACCACCCATAACATTAACCTGAGCGCCAGTTTCATCAGTATCTGAAAAAGTGAGATAGATAGAGCATATGAGCGATATGAATGTGTGTGTGAGCGTGTGTGTGCCTGTGCATGTGTATGTGTATCAATGTAAACAAACGACCAAGAAAACAATGATGACAACAGCGAGCACTTTAAAGCTTAGCTTACGTTTTAGCTTAAGGACGTTTGAGACACACTGCAGAGCATTTATAAAAAAAAAAAAAAAAAAAACAATTACATAACAAAAAATTACTTACAGTGATCATTGTGATAACAAATATTTATTCCACGACGATTTAATTTGCCCGTACCAAGTGTATTTGGGCGTTCTGCTTTGGTATTGCTTGAATCGCCACCGGAAATGTGATGTGCATGATTGCCAATGTTTCCACCGCCACTTTCCCACCACCACCACCGCCAGGTGGTGGTAACATTGAGCCTTGACATGTTGGTTGTTCAATATTTGGTGATAATGTGCCATTGCCACCTCCATGTTGTTGTTGTTGTTGTGCATCAGTCTTGTCTTTTCTTGGTTCTACAAAGGAAAAAAAAAGAAAGCAATTAAAAATCAACTTTAATAAAAATGCATAAATGCAATATTTAAAACAAAAAATATTTTTTTTTTTCAGCGGCCACACACACATTTATTTATTCGTTCGTTCAGTTTAGTCAGAGTGTTGCTCTTGATGCCACGTTAAAATTTTACGTTAATTGCTCGTTGCGGCAGTGTGCATTGTCGCACAGTTGGGTCCTTACATAAATATTGTTGTAACACACTCAAATATACACAATATAAAAAAATGATTGTTGCCACTTTTTTGCTCGCTTGTGGTACTAAATGGCGCGCCACAAAGTAATTGCCATCAGCTGCATACTATATGCAACACAATGCACACGTTTGCTGCCATATCAGGAGACTGTGGTCAGCTATGTTATGGGTTGCCAGTGTGCCTTCTAGCCACACACACATACCAACACACACATCAGTGTTAAATATTAAGCTTTTTTTTAATTGTTGTTAAGCTGTTTTTGTTGTGGCTCAATGCTTCGAGTCAGTTTTTGGAAATTTATATTTTTTTTATTTGTGCTCCTTTTAACAATTGTGGAAAATTTATCAGCAGCAATGTAAATTGAATATGAGAAAAATATAAAAAAAAAAATTTGTTCAGCAACGACACGTGCGAAACTTTCAACACTTTTAAAAAATAAACAAATTAGAAAATGAATACCTGCCTTTTAAAGTTTTTAAAAATTTATGTAAACTACCCAAAAATTTTGTTTTTTTCCAAAAAAACTTGATAGTTTCTTAATCTAGGAACTCTTAATTTAGTATAAATTATGGCTATAATAGTCCCAACTATGGCCAATGTACGACCAAAGTGTTGGCCATACTACATTGAGACAGCTTTCTAGCGCTATCCATATATCCATTTTACCATCCATCCATCCATCTATTTATCTATTTATCTGTTTATCTATTTATATATTAATCTACTTATCTATTTATCTATTTATCTATTTATCTATTTATCTATTTAACTATTTATCTATTTATCTATTTATCTATTTATCTATTTATCTATTTATCTATTTATCTATTTATCTATTTATCTATTTATCTATTTATCAATTTATCAATTTATCAATTTATCAATTTATCAATTTATCAATTTATCAATTTATCTATTTATCTATTTATCTATTTATCTATTTATCTATTTATCTATTTATCTATTTATCTATTTATCTATTTATCTATTTATCTATTTATCTATTTATCTATTTATCTATTTATCTATTTATCTATTTATCTATTTATCTATTTATCTATTTATCTATTTATCTATTTATCTATTTATCTATTTATCTATTTATCTATTTATCTATTTATCTATTTATCTATTTATCTATTTATCTATTTATCTATTTATCTATTTATCTATTTATCTATTTATCTATTTATCTATTTATCTATTTATCTATTTATCTATTTATCTATTTATCTATTTATCTATTTATCTATTTATCTATTTATCTATTTATCTATTTATCTATTTATCTATTTATCTATTTATCTATTTATCTATTTATCTATTTATCTATTTATCTATTTATCTATTTATCTATTTATCTATTTATCTATTTATCTATTTATCTATTTATCTATTTATCTATTTATCTATTTATCTATTTATCTATTTATCTATTTATCTATTTATCTATTTATCTATTTATCTATTTATCTATTTATCTATTTATCTATTTATCTATTTATCTATTTATCTATTTATCTATTTATCTATTTATCTATTTATCTATTTAACTATCTATCAATATTATCTATTTATCTATTTATCTATTTATCTATTTATCTATTTATCTATTTATCTATTTAAGTATCGGACAGTTATCTAGTTATTGCTAAATCTTTCCATTACATGTACTCTAGCTAATTTGTACAAAACTGAAAGCTTCGCTGTATTTAAAAAAAAACCCTTTACCATTAAGTACAAATGTTATATATATATTCAATTAATAAATGTTTCGATTAAGTATCATTCAAAGCAAATCATTTCAAAGCAAGTATATTTTTTAACAACCTAATAACCTTTAACGTTGTATTTATTTTTAATAGACGCTGCTATAAATAAATTAAAAGATAAACTTAATTTTATTTATTTTTAATTTCAAAGCAGACAATTTCAATTTATTTATTTATTTATTTTTATACAACACAGCACACCTACATGCATACAGACGCAAATCAATGAAAAATGCTAGACAAATAATGTAGAAAAAAAAACGACGACGACGATGAATAAATAAATGAAGAGAATTCAATTCAATAAATACAAAAATCAACGATGAATGCAATTTAGTAAAATGGCGCAGCAGCAGCAGCGACGTTCACTTCACTTCAGTTCAGTTCAGTACAAATGCGGCAGTGCGGCGATTGGAATGTATGAGTAAATTCCTTTAGCTAATCGCGCGTAAATAGTGCTTTCCGCATTAATCGGTCGTGCACAAAACACCGCCGTTGGGTGCCGGCAATGTGGTGGCACAGGTGGCAGCGAAAACGAGACGAAAGCGTATTGTGCTTTGCTGTGGGGCTTATTCAACGCGAAGCAGTGAGAGAGAGAGTCAACATAAATTGCCAACAAACTATTTTACGTTGAAACAGATACGCGAAAATTCTTTGGCAAAAGCCAAAACGATTTTTTTGACAGCAAAACAAAAGGGCAAGACGATGTACACAGAACGTTCCTAGAGTTTGAGCAAAACAGTTCCGATATGCCTTGACGTCTGCTCAAATATTTATTGCTTTGCATAGTTGATTATTATTATTATTATTTTTTTCTTTTCTTAAACATTTCTATTATTTTTGACAAAGTAATTTAAAATACTTTTTTTTTTTTTTCATGCATCAAGTTCATGACTATTTTTTGCTTATTTTGATTTTTTTTTTTTTTGCAGCACTTAGCCAAATATTTTCAAAGAAAATAAAAATTTGCAAGAAAAGAAATAAAAAATTTTATAAATAAAAAAAACGTATTTTCAGCAAAAGTGTTGGAAATTTTTTGTTTTTCGAGGCGCTAAATCGTAAAAAATTTATGCGACTGTCAAATTACGCAAAACAAAAAAAAAAAAATGGAGCACCGGAAATACGTCAAACGTAAAAGTAACATGGAAAAAGCAAGCAACATGTCGCATGAAAATTTTATGTACAAGCGCAAAAAATATATTAAAAACTTTCGCTTGTAAAAAAGGAGTAAAAAAAAAGGAAAAGCTTAGAATTAATTTCACAATTTTACACATAAATTCTCCAGACAATAAAGTGCACAGGTGTTTTTTTTTTTTCTATAATAATTAATTAATATATCAGACGCCTCTCACTTTCTGATTCTAATTGATTAATAATGTAAGCAACAAACTTTTCATTGTACCTTTTGGCATGCATCGAAGTGTAGCCAAACAGAATTTGCCTTAATGACATTAATTATAAAAGTTTGCCGTAGTGTCTCTAATTAGCAAGACAACAGCAGCAGCAGTTTTGCAATTATCATGGGGAACCCAAGGAAAAACACAAACACTTAAACTGCTACTATACTAAATTCAAATCAATTATCGTTAGTGAACCACTAATTACACACACACACAAAACACACAAACAGACAGACAGACAGTAAGTTAGGAAAACAAACAAACAAGACAGCAAGGAATATAATGAGTGCACCTAAAAGTAGGCAATGTTGAATTTATGCTAAAACAAACTAATAAACACAAGAATAAACATGCACAACCAACAAACCACAGCATCTGAGAAGCAGCAACCAAAGCCCAGAAGCAACTGATACTGATAGACAATACGAATACGAATATAAAAGCTGCGTGTACGTGCCTAATTAATGTGTGTTATGTCTGTTACGTGTGTAGGCAACAGTTACACAATCAGAAATCCTGTGACGTCATTGAAACACACACACACGTTGTTTCTTATTGTGGTAAGCATACATTATGCATGAAAAGCAAAAAGACAAAAAAAAAAAAGGTGTGCTGCTGCCGTACGAATGTGCAATGTTGAGAATAAACAAATGAAAAACAAAGTTCAAACATTACCGAAGCAGTAATACTTTTTGAAATAAGCCCATATGAACCTATGGTATCCAACTCTGGGGAACGGCAGCTGAATCCAACATCGAAATCCTACAGCGTTTCCAGAGCAAGCTGCTCCGCTGGATCATAGGTGCGCCAACCTACGTCAGAAACTCCGTTATCGACAGAGATCTAGACGTACCGTCTGTTCGAAATGAAATTCGGAAATTCGAAACCGCTACATCTCCAGATTGGAGTATCATGATAATCACTTAGCAGTAAACTTACTCGACAACGGCCATACACAAGGAGGCTCAAAAGAAGTCACCCCTGGACCAACCCTTCAGACCTGAATTAAACTGGTGAAACCACTGGTCTTGTTAATTTTTGTAAATTAATTGTAAATTTTTTTAATTCATTTCGTTTATGCTGGCATGAACATGTGATGTGATTGGATAGTTCCGTCAAACTGAAAGGAATTGGAATTTTGAAAAAATACAAAAAAAGTATTTAACAAAATGGCAGCAATCTGAAATTTAAATTCCTTTTTGAAACTCTTTTTTTCGTATTATATTTAATATTATGTTTCAAAATCCGTGTTTTTAGCTGATGTAAACTAGGATCTTGGAAAAGAACAATAATTATTTGCTGTAATGACCGCTATCTAAAATATGTAAACTTTTGTATCTCAAAGATTCTTTGGAAAAAAAAATATTGAAAAAGCAATGCGGTTTTTTTTGAGATTTTTAAAAGTATTTTCCTCATCAGCCCACTTCATTGCTATAATTTGTATTATTTAATGTAGCCAACCGAACCGGAAAGCTAACTCATGAATTATAAATCATGACTTATAATTTTTACAAATTATATCCATGTCTCAAAATGATGTTGCTGAGTTGATAATGAAACAGCGCTGATCCCGCTGTCTTTTCTATTTTTCTGCATTTATGTTTTTTTTTGTTACTTTTCTCATTGAAAATTGTTCATGACCAGACCTTGAGCCTGCTTAAATTTATAATAAAAGTAAATATAAAACCTATTTTTAAGAGATACTACTTCCGATCTTCTCCAGAGCTTTGCAGTGCTCGTAGGATGGTATTTTTCAATAATAAATTGCACAGGACGACCATTTTCAGTCTAGAGACATGGTGTATAAGAGAGATAATAATACGCTGAATACGAATCTGTGCTCAGAATTAATTTACTACTTTTGGTTTTCGAGATATTTTAACCCAAAAAACATTGAAAAACACAATTGGAACACTTTTAAGCACAAATTCGGAATTAGCGTAAACAATTCTTTTCTTTTAACATTTTTTGGGTTAGAAAAATTCAAAAACTATAAATCAGCTCACAAAAATCCAGGTCTTTCGCCAAATTTTGTTGCTAGCGACAGGTTCTTGCAAAACATGTTTAATGCTGCCATTCCAAACTAAAGATATCTCCGAACTTATAATAGAAAGTAATTAACTCGAGTGTGACAAACAACTAAGTAAACTAATCATAGCAATTTTTCAAATTATTTGCGAAGTGAACAAGAAAAAAATTGATTTAAATAAGGAAACCACTTCATGACACTTTTGTTTTTTTATTATTTTTATTTTCGGGTTTACTTCTGGTAACTTGCTTTCTTACTCGAAATTTCTAAAAATAATATAAACGTGGTGTTCTGTGTTTTTTTTTTTTTTTTGTTAAATAATAAATGCGCCCAAACCCGAATTTGCCTTGGGCGCTTACTTGTTTCTTTGGTCGCTTGATGACGTCAGCAGTAGCTGTACTTGCAAACGAGATAAAAGATTTTCATTCATATTTGTTGTTCAAATTTTCATTCAACTCCTTGTTTCTGTTGTTGCTGTTGCTGTTGTCGACAAGGTTGGCGTTGATTTTCACACATGTAGAACGCTAGAAGCTAGTGTTACTTTTGGGATTTGTACTCATCGTGTACTTGTATGCGTCGTTGCTAGTATTCATACGACTCACAATAAAAATACAAAACACCAAATAAATCTCAATGCCGCTGGCACGCCGCACGCAAATTATTATAACTCAATCTATTACTTTATTTCAGTCTGCATGTATGTGTGTGTGTGTATGTGTGTGGGAAAATTTGAAAATCATGTACAACATAAGCTTTTGTCGACATTGTTGCTGTTGTATGTAGTTGAAATGCAATTATTTTGAGCCGTTGCCCCATGGCAACATTGTATGTGAAACATGCCTTAACAAGTTTAAAACAATATTTTTGTTAGCTGCTTTTGTACAACAACAGCAAATTATTTTCATATTACGCATACGCCTGATTGTCTACCTTTTAAATTTATATGCTAAATGATATGTTTAATAATTAAATTGCCGACTATACATGTGAAATTTTCAAAATAGAAAATAAACGACCACCTATTGAGCTAGCTGACACCCACTAAAATAAAAACTGATGCGTTGCATTGAAATTATTCATAAATTTGCCGTCGTCTGTATTGCAAATATAGTCGTTTGCGTTAAAACATTTTTCATTAAATTAAAATTTATTTGCTTACAAATGACGAAATTTGTTTCAATAAATTTCAAATTTTACATTTGATGTTGATGCATGATCGCAACAGGCCGAAATATCTTTTTGCATCCTTGGCACTCTTCTATTCTAGTGCACATTTATCAACAGCTTTTGATGGCTAATTAGGTGATTTATCTTAATGAACAGAATCATCAATGATCATTTTTTTTTTTTTTTTGATTGCAAGACTCTATATTTTTTTTTTTGTAATTAACGCCGATTTGCATTCTGCATTTTTACGGATCATTTACTTTACTGAAACATGTGTACACGTGTCTGACGATCAAAAGATTCATCGATTAACTGCTCACAGTATTCGCCAAGAATTGGGTACGTTTGGCAAAGGGCGTCTGCTAATGTATGAAATAGAGATGGGCTACGGGAAGAGAATCCCGTGGATCCCACTGGGTCGCGATAACTTATAGTTCGTACTTCGTACTTAAAAGTAATCGGTACTCAGCGGGATCCACGGCACTCCCGTCCCGACGCCCATCTCTAATATGAAAAACGTTTTGTGAATGTAAAAGGCTTGTATCAAAAGGCTTGTAAGGAGATTCTTGTTGATATATTATCGCACCTATTTAACCAATTTTAGATAATTTTTTATTTAAAAAAATATATAAAGGGTGTCCCAGAATTAACGCAAGTCCTAAAATTGACGCAGTGCTGGCAACTCTGAAAGTTTTGTTAGGGTTACCAGCATTTTATTGCAAGTCTTGCGTTAGTTCTGGGATTTGGGACTTAATACGAATTGTACATGTATCAAGAACAATTGGAATTTTATTGAAAAAATCCAGAGATAGAAGGTGAGTTTGTTAGGGCGCGATCCGCCACACATCAGTACTGTAAGCCTAGGATGTGGTTTTATCTAGTTTGGAGTGAATATATTCATAAATAATAACTATTTTCACAGAAAAACTCGAAAATGAGAGGGTAGGTTTGCATGGGGCTATACCTAAAAACACTTTTAACACTTGAACTGTTTAGGGCTGAAAAAAGCTTAAGTTTACAATTTCAGGTCAATAGCTTCCAAACTAAGTGAAGGAAACGCATAAATATTTTATAGGGTCTACTCTAATGCGTTTCAATAAAATAATAATACCCGTTTACACTATGTGTTGCGGGTCTACAAAATTCGAAAATCGACTGTAGATTTATATAGGGGCTAGATCGATGCGTCCGTAGAGCTGATCAAGAATACATAGAATCTTTTATAGGGTCTACGATGTTCCCCAAATAAAAATCAATATTCCAACCAGCACGAAGATGAGAAACATGGTTTCCAATTATTTTCTACAATACAAAAATTCGGAAATATTTGTTAAGAAATAATTAAAACTTATTAAAATAAATTATTTAATTTTGTATATTCTTTTGATATTCAATATATACAATTTTTAATTAAAAAAGAATATCTTATGCAACTAAAATTAAAACAGACCACAACGATAACGTAAAAATATTTACTTGAGATATTTAAACAATTTAGCAAAAAAATAAACATAACAATGAACCACAGCGCGCAATGGGATCAAAATTCAAATACAAATGGGGCAGCACTTAGCTAAATCAAGTGAAAATCTAAAAAGAAAAAAAGAATTTTAATAAACTTCAACACAAAACAAAAACAAAAAAAAGTAAAAAATGGCAAATGTTGTAGAAAAACAAAGCCATTAAAAACAATTAAAAAACTTTTACGCTGCAATTTTGCGAAAAATAAACAAGAAAATTAAAAGGCGATTAAAAAACATAATAAAATGCGTCTCAATTGTGTTGCTCGTTCAAAGAAGAAGAAGAAGAAATAAGTAAATAAACTCGACCACTTTTCGAAAAGTCTTGAAATGAGAAACATAAGAAATATGTACAACATTTAGGTGCTTCTTCGTACAAAAGAAACCGTGTCAGTGTTCAGTTTTAATTAAAAGTAAATTGATGAAAATTTATTTATGACGCCGCATGCCGCTCGATGCAAAAAATATAAATCAACTTTGATGTAATTTTATGGGGAAAAAGTCAATGGCAATGACGACGACAACAACGACGTTGGCATCATTATTAAGCGTAAAGGTGAAGGTCAGCAGCATACTCAAACAAGTGGTGACCGAGTGACCAAGCGACCGACAAGACAAACACTCGAAGATTTCAAAATAATTTTTACACAAATTGGAGTGGAAAATTAAAAAGATGGAAATTGTAAAACGGGGAAAAAAAAAAAAAAATAAAATATTTGAAAACTTTATTTAAGCTTTATCTCCCTTGATCAGGCTACAGGCCAAAAGCTATAGATACAAAGCTGAATTTTTTACTATAGATATGTCTCATTGAGTAGAGAAGCACTAAGCCAGAATTTTAAAAAGATTTTGACCAGGACCCTAATGGAGGTCTTGAAACCCGAAAAGCCATATCTTTGAAATGGTATGGCTTTTCGGGAACTGGGGTACATAATAGGTTTTTTGACAAATTTTTTTATTTAAATTTTAATTAAGACATTAAGGATATGATTCAGAAAATTTTTGACCAGAGCCCTAATGAGGACCTTGAAACCGGAAAAGCCATATCTTTGAAAAAAATAAAAAATAAAAATGTGTTTTGACGTGCCCACGGGGTTTGTGATATTTGGACCTCGAGCTTTACGGTGGCCCAAAGCTAAAATTTTATAAAATTTATTATTTTTGTCTAGGGGCTTTAAGGTATCTTTGATGTGAGATATGAGAATTCTTAGAAACTTGATATTGGGCGCATTTAAAAGATGGTTAAAATATGTTTACTTGTTTAATGGGTTTCTAATAATCTAGAGACTTGCTATAAGGCTCTTCTGGGTTGAATGTTTAGCTTAGAAACTATTTGGCAACATCGACTCTTCTCTCAATACTTAATAAGAATATATTAAGTTGAAGAATAGAAGCAAAATATATAATCTAAACAACAAAAAAAGGAGGAAAGTCGCGGGTACAAGCAAGTAGTTAATATATAAAAAAAATATGTCTATGGTAAATGTCTATCTCATTATTCCATTATTATATTATATAAACCGCAAAACCGATTTGCAATACATTTTCTAAAATCTTCAGCAATTTGATTTTTCAACCAAATCAATATACTCTACAGAATACTTAAAGAGCATAAAAAAAAAAAAAAACGAAAAGAAAAGATAGAAAAAATAAATTATATAAAAATTCCACGTTTTCTAAAAATATCTTAAAAAGAATTTAGATAAATTCATTTCGCTTGGTTCGGTTCGTCGTCGTTGTCGCAATCATCTTTGCAAATGAATTTTTGATGAGCTTAGCAGCGATTTGTTGACGACTTAGCAACTGTATTAAAAAAAAAAAAAAAAAAAAATAAAAAACGAAAAATAACACGTAACAAAATATTCTTCTTGTACATCATCCAAATTAAATTTAAAATTATTGTTTTTCTTTTTTACTTGAAATACTCGCGGCATAATTGTGGCGCAAAAAAAAAAAATATTGTACTAAATTTTTGTTTTTATTGTCGAAATAATTCAACACACCAAAGTGCAAATTATGTGCCAAACTAATTGATGATGATTTTGAGCAATTTTAACAAGTACTGCGATATTTGAATAATCAAAACATAATAAAAATTTCATAAGCTGTGGGCGTCTGGCAAAAAAAAAAAAAAAAAAAAAAAAAATATATTAAAATAAAATCTAACCCAAATTTGTCACAAAATAAAAAAAATCAAATCAAATTTTTGCGCTAAAAACAAAAGCACAAAAATCCATGAAAAAGAAGCAAGGAGGCGTAAAATTATATTTGACAATGAAAATGACAAGCTACTCAAAAACAACAAAAACAACAACAACGATGCATGCCGCTGGGCATTGGTCCCATAAAAATTATAATTTAATGATAACTGACAGTTTTGATCAGCAGGGATGCTTTTTTTTTTTTGAGTTCCGAGTGAGCGAATTAAAGATAAACAGAAATTTTAAATGAATTTAAAGCAACAAAAAAAATAAAAATGAAAATCGTCAACTAAAAATCAAAGAATTTCAACAGACAAAAAAAAAAAAAAAAGGAAAAATAAAAAAAAAAAAACTTTGATAGATCCGAAGTTTAAATACCCATCACACGAAACCTCCAATATTTTATGTGTATCAGATTAATGACCCGTTGCATTCCATATTTATACTCATACTAAACTTTTTCCTTATAAAAACTCGAAAATGGGCAGTGATTTGTATTAGGGTTATACCTAAAAGTAACACAATAATTTTGACTTAGTTAAGACTCCGTCAGAACTATTGTGCAATCTCTTTGAAACCTTGGGAAATAATAGTCCTAGATATGATTTTTTGTAAACCTTAAAGAGTTTCTAAAAATTAAACCAATTAACCTCGCTACGCAATGTTAAAATATCTCCGGAACTACTGGGCGGACTTTAATGATATTTACATAAAAAGTTACGTAAATTTATGAAGTTTAATAACAAATTACCAAAAAATTATTATTTTTTTAGTTTGACAAAAAAAATGCAAATAAAATTTGTGCAAAAAAAAAAAAAAATTTCCAAACTATTGACAAAATTTAACAATGCACTGAAACTAAGTGATATGATTATTACCTAGTTTATACGTACGAAAACTACAACTTTCTTGAAATCAAGAGTTTCAAAATTGTTCTGTTTTTGCGTAAGAAAGAGAACAGCGATAGTGGAAAGAGTATTTCACCTAGGACTATTATTATCTAAGACAAATATTTTAAACAAAGTCTTATTTTTGGAGTAAAATCACTGATTTCTACGACTAAAAGAATTTTTTTAATGAAAAGATTTCGTAAATATGTAAAAATAATAACCAAATTTTTTTTTTTTTAAGATTTATTGATATTTCTAATCCCTGGTGTTTATCAATTTCATTTTTATCACAGACATTGTCTTTTTTTATGATGCTTTTAGCGAACGATTTATGATTTTAAAATTTACATAAAATCGCAAAAAAATTAGAAATATTCACGGAAAATTCAAGAACAAAAAAACAATCAATTTGGCACAAAATTGCAGCAGATTTTTTTTTTTATAATTTAATTTATGACAAGAACATAATCACAATAAATAAATATACTAAGTATGACTGACAATGAAGCACAACATTTTTTTGCGATGAGTTATACAGAATGCTATGCGCTAAATTTAATGCAAAATAAACAAAAAAAAAAAAAAAAAAGGAAAATTCTAAGAATTCAAAAATAAAACAAATTATATAAATAAACTAAAGGTTATGGGCTGGCACGTATATCTTTAAAAAAGATTTCAAAAAGAAAACGCAATGAAATTAATGTTTTATCAGTAAGTAAGAAAAACGAAAAGAAATCCTCAAAAAAAAAAAAAAAAAGTAGAGAAGAAAAAGTCTGAGCAGCATAAATAACATTTAATTTAATGTTAAGAAAATAAAAAAAAAGGTAAGTAAAAACGAATGAGTGAGTAAATGTATCTGTAGGCGACATGAGCAAAGTTCAGAGTCATCAACAACAAAACAAGCTAAAACAAAAAAAAAAAAGTGAAAAAAATACACGAAAAAACTTGATGAAAAAATGATATAAAACAAATGTGATGATATATATAAAAAAAAAAAAAAACAAAGAAAGTTAAGATAAAAAAAATTGTTTTTGGCTGTTACAAACCAAAAAAAGTTTTTGCAGCTTCAAAAAATATAATCAAAAGCAACAGCTAACATCAAGCTTATGAGAGCTTAGTTTCATGAGTGTTTTTATGCTTACAGACATGCATACGCCCTGGAACACCCAATAGCAGCAAAAGAATTTTATGCTCAGCTCACTCGCCTAAAAGTACGCAACACGAAACATTATAAACTTATAACGAAGCGTATAAAGCACAAACACACACACACATGGCTATATGCATATACAGATACAAAAGATATAGAAGAACAAAAAAAAATTGGGTATAAATTATTAAATAAATAAAAGCGAAAATATAACCGACACATTTTATACGCTTTAAATGCGCTTAAATATAGCCTTTTGCATCTAAGCTTTCATTTTCATAGCAATTAGAAATATATGATCACGATCCCGCCCATTTCATGAATATTTTCTCTTTTACTCGAAGGATAAACAGGTACGATCAAGTAGGTAGAAGGCAGAAAAGACCTCATAAAGTATATACATTCTTGAAAGCTTCGTTTGAATAGCTATAGTCAGTCTGCCGTAAGAGTTCAATTATCTTGAAACAGTCCAATGTGCCTAGTATAGTGTTTTAGTGGTCTATAATTCTACTTGCATTGTTGCCTTTCAAATGAAACCAGTTTGGTACTCATCGCTTGGATGGTTTTTAAGTCTATAGCGGACATAGAAACATTTTTGATATTTTATTTATATATCGCTTATTTTCATGCTACATATACATGCTAAAATTAAAAACGTCATTCAGATGCAGCATAGTGCTCAAATTGAACAACTATTTTCTGTGACAAACTTGATTACAAAATAAATATAATACAAAATATATTTACGAAGCGAACCTTGCTACACAAAAAAAATTTTAATAAATGAACATTTTTAAACGACAGCTGCGCTACTTGGCAACATATCGTTTGTATTTGAGTCTTTAACAATGTAAAACAAGAACAAATTTATTCGAGTGGATTTGAACAAAAAAAAATAAAAAAAATTTTATTTGTAGTCTTCCATAATAGGTTTACAGGTTGCTAACACACGTCAATTTAAGCTGCTGAAAGTAGCAAAACGAGCAGCAGCAGCAGCAACAGAAGTAAATGACAGCCTTACTTAAACTTCTTTGCTTAATGAAAGGTTAATATTTTAACAAAAAAAAAAATATATATATATTAAAGATAAAAACGTTTACTTTGTTTTAAATCAAAACTTTAATACCTTTCACACGTATATTAAAATTGTAATTAGGTATGAAGACTCCAATTTTGTAGAATTTTTTATGGTGCAATCTGAGCACTATGCTGCAACTGAACTAAATTTTTAATTTTAGCATGTATTTGTAGCATGAAAATAAGCGATATATAAATAAAATATTAAATATGTTTCTATGTCCGCTATAGACTTTGGAACCATACAATCGATGAGTACCAAACCGATGGCATTGGAAAGGCAACAATGCAATTATAATTATAGACCACTAAAACACTATACTAGGCATATTCGATTCATTCATCAAGTTGATTTTCGACATTTTCCATATAAAAATATTTTACTATTTTGTAAGTTTTTATACTAGCCTCGGAATATAGTAAACACGCTGCAATTCAAAAAAAAAAAAAAAAAATCTGGTATTTTTTAGTGATTTTTTTGTATGTACTATTCCCAACAAAAAGTACAAAAATGCCATTGTCACGAAATTCTTTGTGCCAACATTTGATTCATTTGTTACAAAATTAGCGACAAACTAAAAATACCCATTTCCTTACGATACATATCTGCTGAATACATATAAAAGGAAGCATTTTAAAGGTAATGCGTAAATGTTTTTATACATGTAAGCGTATTTGTGCGTTAACTGAAATCGGCCTAAAGGCTTAAGGTCGCATTTAGGATTTTAACATTCGTGCAGCTATTAACACTGTAAAAGAATGGAGTGCAAAAACAACAAGAAAAACGCTTGAGCGTTTCAGTTTATTGTTCAAAAAAAAAAAAAAAAAAAAGTAAAAAAAGAAATCTTTAATAACAATAAACAACACTTCACATAGGCTCAAATACACATGCTACCTCTTAGACTACAAAAATTTGGCATACAATTCATTGTTGTTTTAGGTCTTCGTCATCGTTTTCATTTTCGCACTCAATTGTTGAAAATTTTCAAACGCATATTTTCTGTTAAGAGTGTCAAAAACTTTACGCTGTAATATATGAAAAATATTACAAAACCAAAATACAGATACAAACAGAAGATACAAAAAAAAAAAGATTGATAAAAAGATACATACCTACTCTAGGCAGTCTATCGATAGCTACGGTTGCTCGTTTAATTTGCGCGCCTTTCATAACATGTCAGCAAAGTAAGTGCTAAAAGTATTTTTCTATCTATGTATGTGTGTGTGTGTGTGTGTGATGTTCATGCCTATATCCTTTTAGCCACTATGTGCTGTGTTACGTGCCTCAAGTTATTTTACTTTTGGTTTTTTTTTTGTTATTATTTTGTAAGCCAGCCACGCACGCACGCACGCACGTACGTATTATTCTAACGCTTTCATTTTGTACGCAACAATGTTTTGTTGCCTTAATCGGAAGGATATTTGAAGGATATACACATTAAAGTTGCTTCTAGTTATGATTTGCTTTATGGTCTTTAGCTCTCGACCAAACGGTCGACCGAACCGACCGAACCCTATTCAGATACATTATCATCGTTATGACACTCATGGGGCGTGGTTGGTTGCGTATTAATATTTTCTTTTGCGCAGCTGTAATAAGTTTTTCGTTGAGTTGTGTGCAAATATTAATCATCATACGTCATACTTGAAGGTAAATAATCATCATCATCGAAATATTGATGAGAGAGTGGACATTGTGTGGAATATTAAAATAAATTAATATATTTATGAAGTAATCTAAGTGAAACTTTCAATGAGTTGTTATAATTTATTAGTCTTACTAAGAATTAATTTAGAATTTATTTCGGTATATGATGAATTGGTATTGGTATAAGCGAAATACTATTCATTTTTATGATATGCTTCTATGTTATAAAATGAATGCTATCCCTTAATAAGTGCTAATTTGATAGAAAAAATATATCTTTAGAACTTTAAGAAATATAAGGCTTTAAGTTTAATTGTAGTCTTCAAAAACAAATAATTTATACGGAAGAAGAGACAGTTGGGAACAGAATTGGAACTATGAACTATTAATACTGTAATATAACTCTATCTAATTGAAAGTATTGAGCAATTGCGTAATTTAATTTAGGTTTCAATATTAGATTGAGTTTGATGATTAGATTAATTTTTCTTACACGAATATATAAATTCGGTTTGTATAGGAGCTATATGTTACTGGGACCTATATCCTATTTTAATCATGTATCCAACTGAGAACATGTGTTGCTCAAGAAGTATTTTGAGTATATTTATCACATAAAAACTAAAAATTGACGGTAGATTTGTATGGTGGCTATATGCTATAATGGTCCCATCTAAACCATGGGTCCTTTTCTAAATATGGGTTGCTATGAGAAGTATTTTTACCATATTTGCAACAAATCGCTTAATAAATAAACCATCTATATATATAAAATAGTAAAAAAGTTTCTATGTCCGCACTTTACGTTGAAACCGTCCAACCGATAAGCACCAAACCGGTTACATTTGAAAGTAAACAATGCAAGTAAAGTAAAATTCCTCTAAGACAATGTCTTATGCACATTCGGTTTATTTAAGATGTCGATTTTCTAATTTTTCCATACAAAAATGCTAGTTTTTAATTAAAAACAAGAAAAACGTTTACTTCGGTGGAACTGAAGCTTAAATACCCGTCACACGAATCTTTGAATAGTTTATGTGTGATCATCAGTGGCTTAAATACATTTATTAATATATATTCAAAAATAATAACTTTTTCATACATTTGTTCGAAAATAATCGATAAGTTTGTATGGGGACTATGGCTAAAAATGGGCGTGGCACCTTGGTTTTGTTATTGGATGACATTAGAAGTGTTTTTACTCAAATTTGAGTGAATATTCTCATGAATAATATCTATTTTTATACAAAAATTCGAAAATGGGCGGTAAATTTGTATGGGGGCTATAGCTGAAAATGGGCGTGGCAGCCTGGATTTAACATTAGATGACATTAAAAGTATTTTTACCCATTTTGGAGTGACTATATTCATAAATAATAGCTATTTTCATAGAAAAAATCCGAAAAAAACCGTAAGTTTGTATGGGGGCTATACCTTAAAATGGGCGTGGCACTTTGATTTTAACACTTGAACTGCTTAGGTCTGAGGAAAGATTAAGTTCCGAGTTTCAGGTCAATATCTTTAAAACTGAGCGAATGAAACGCATACATACAGACAGACGGACAGACAGACAGACGGACATGGCTAGATCGACTCGTCTCGTCGAGCTGATCAAGAATATATATACTTTAAAGGGTCTAAGATGTCTCCTTTAATGCGTTACAAACTTTCTGACAAAATGATAATACCCTCCACACTGTGTGTGACGGGTATAAAAACTCAAAAACTTGAATGGGATCTGTGACCTAAAATGCTTAGGGCTGAAAAACTAAAGTGAGCGAATAAAACGCATAAATACAGACGGACAAACAGAAAGACAGACGGACATGGCTAGATCGATACGTCTCGTCGAGGTGATCAAGGTTATATATACCATATAGAGTCTACGATGCCTCCTTTAAAGCGTTAAAAACCTTCCTACAAACTGATAATACCTATTTTACACTATGTGTGACAGTTATACAAGAAAATTTCTGATATAAAATGCTACCTTGTATGATCTTTGAAAAAGTTTACTTTATGATTTCTTATACAACTCCACTGGCCTATTTCATACATTCGACGAACCTTAAAATACTCTTGTGTTTTAAGATTTATAACAGCGTAATTAAATGCAATAAAAATGATGTTACCAATTATAAAACGGAAATGTACTTCAATTTGTATTTTGACAACTTAAAAAGTAAATATTTATAAATGCCAAACGGAAATCATCAAGGTCAAAACTAATTTGTTGATTTTTCTAATAAAAGAAAGAAAATTGAAAATCAAAATATAATGCGAACAAAATACCAAAATTAATTTATTTATTTATAATAAACACCTTTGTTGCTTTGATTTTTCTAGCAAATCTTTCAAATGCCATCGTCAGCTTAACAAAAAAAATATATATATAATTTCTATTTGTCAGAAAGACTCAATCAACACAAATAAAAACATTAAGACAAAACATATTCGTTTTAGATATAATAAATTTTTTAAGGTATCTGTATACTATATAAAAAAAAAAATTAAAAATAAAAATTTTGCACAACAAATAAAACATTTAAAATATGTTTTAATAAAAATCAAAAAAACAAAATTAAATGTGTTAAAAAAATAATAAAAAAAAAAAAAACACAAAAATCCTATAGCGTCACAGCAATCAAAAAAAAAAAAAAATATAAGTCAAACGCCTCTCGAAACAAACCACACAACACTTTTTTTTTTCTGCGAGAAATTCCTGATTTTTTGTATCTTTTTTTTTTTTTTTTTTTTGTTGCTTGTCAGCTGAGTGCCAAAATGAATCAGCTTCAGAAATATAACAACATCTTAAAAACACTATCCCGCTCTATGTTAAATGCTCCCAAGTATATTTCGCATACTGAGTCAAAATAGATTGTACGTAGTATTTATAAATCATATATAGAGTGTCATATACGTAAATGAAAATATTATTTCTAAATGAGGCGTTCTATTAAATGCGACGCGAGAGAACGGACACCCACCTATTTATAGCATACATACGAGTATTTCATGAACATCATCATTATGAATATTCTCACATGATAATAATGATGCATACCGCCGCATTATCAGTACAGCATACCGAATGGTTTATTTACATTTGCATAAATAGTTCAATGGGCAACAAAATTTTCATATAAGCTATTACAACAAAACTGTGTGGTGTGTGTGTAGAAAGCAAAAGTTTGACTATATAATTTATTCTTAGACATATTGGAATGAGTGGGTGGGTGAATGGATGGATGTCCGCTTGCTTGTTGCTATACAAATTTGTTGTACGCGAAGGTAAAGTTCATTAAAATTCCACAAAAGTCAAACCAAAAAAAAAAAATAAATAAATAAAAATAAATAAGTTATGGTTTGCAATATTTTAGGGGTGAAGGTTAGTAAAATAAACAAAAAAAAAAAATATTGTAAAAATATTAAAAATTATTTTAATTAAATCAAAGCATTTATACACTTCTAATGCATTCTAATTAGCTTATGGCAAGTAAGTAACTAGAATCGTTGCATAATCTTGAAATAATTTCGAGATCTTTCGCCATTTGATCAAGAATTGAAGTGAACATTTACTCTGTATACTGACAGACATCTTATGTCAAGGCCTAAAGGCGATATTATCTAGAAACACAATTTTGAACAGAATTTAAGGTGATCAGATGGTCCGATAAAAAAAAAGTTTTATGAATAAAGGCACACACCTAATGGTTACCGATATAGGAACAGCTGTACGGGATGCAAGAGCAAATTCGGAAAAAAAGAAGGCAAAAATCTAAATAGCAAAAAATTTAACAAAACTTTTATATGGGGTGTAAAACACGTCAAATTTCCATCTTAAAAAAAGGTGTTGATCCCATTATTTCTTGTGAATTACATGCTTTAAAATGGTAAACTTGCTAAAATATTTTTAGCTATCGCCAAAGAACTTTTTTAGAACAATAAACTTGTAGATTTTTGTGTAAACTTTCGAGTGGCATGGTCCAGTTCGATTTGTTACTTTTTTTCCCCATATTTTCGAATACGATTACCACGGATAATTTCAAAGATATGATCCCAAAATTCGGAACTTAAGCTTTTTTTGACCCAAAGAGATATCTCCGAATGCAGATTCTGTGGTCAAGAAAAAAAAACTTTTAATTTTTTTGATTATCATCAAACGTTAATTCGCTCATTCTGCTCGAAGACTATGGAGCACTCAAACTTGTAATTTTAATTCTTGAAACCATTTCGAGATACCTCATTATTAAGTTAACTTACTAAATTTTTCCGTTATTTGATCAAAAAACTAAAAATTAAATAATAAAAAAAAAAACCCCAAATGTTAATTATTTATGAAAATTTACAGTTTGTTCTATTTAACTTTTGTAAAAATTAATATTCATACAAAAGTTAAAATTCGACCTTTTTTTATGAATTAAAAAATTTAAATAAATAATAAAAATAAATAAATAAAAACAAGAATGAACGCTAAAGTCGAGTATGCTCGACTGCAAGATATCCCTGTGCCCAATCTTTATGTACCTTAAGTTAAGTTCTATCTTAGTACTTTATACTATATACTTAGTATGTTGTATTGGATTTTCATACAAAAACTAAAAAAAAAGGGATAAACTTGTATGGAGGCTAAACATAAGTAGGCTAAAAAATTTTCTTGGCCCCACCCATATTAGAATAATTTATTGGATCATAGGCATAATTTACACGGAGGGCCCGGCCCCACCCACCAAAATTCCTTTTTCCTCCGGGGTGGGTTTGGGGTTTGGGAATTGGTTTTTTTTTAATTTTTGTTTTTTTTGGGTTTTTTGTTTTTTCTCCCCCTATTTTTAATTTCTTTCCTTCACCCCCCCCCCCCCCCCCCCAAAGAGGAGCGGGGGGGGGGGGGGGGGTTTTTTGGGGTTCCCCCCCGCCCCCCACCTCTAATTAAAAAAATTTTAAGTTTCAAGCATAAGAAACAAAGACTAGAGAAAATCAGTTGACGGCTCAGGAGAGTTTAAGTTACAAAAAAGGTGGCCCCATCTCTTATAGTCTTCGAGATAATCGTTTTCATATGGCAGACAGCATGGCAGACGGACGGACGGACATAGCTAGATCGACTTCCCTGATCAAGAATGTACCCTGACGAGCAAAACTGTAAGACGAGTTCAATGTTCTCACTTCAACGGTCTGTATTTTCTTTTCTACTTAATGCATACTTAAGATCATAGTCTTGTTTTGTTAGTGCAATATTTGGCTCTCTTTTCCAAATATTTTGAAGTTATTTGATAAGCTGGAAGAGAAATGCAATGGCAAAGCGGTAGAAGAGTCAAATGTTACAGTTATGCACTGTGGTTTTTTTTAAAGAAATATTTTTATTGTTTGAAAATTTTTTAATAATGAGTCCACAGCCTTTTTGATATTTTAAGTTCATCTATGCGATTTGGCATACTTTGGGTACAGCGTCGCAACATTTCAAGAGAAATCGCGTACCAGACGTCCTTGGTACTCTCCCACAACTCCATCACTCTACTGGGCGGGACCGCATATTTCGCAACTCGATTTAACATGGCCATAGATTTTCAATGGGGTACTTTTCTATATATAAACTTTATAGGGTCTACCATGCCTTCTTCTGCATGTTATATACTTTTGCAGCAACCTATCTAAGCTTCAACGACATCAACTGACTGTGTAACTTTTAGGCTAACAGTAACCTAACAAATTCTATAGCAGTTTAATTTAATATTTAAGTTTCAAACAGTTCGAATTATCTATTTTATAGGGTACAAATATACAAAAACGAAAAAGTTTGCCACACGCAACTGTTTAGCATTTGGACACTATGCCTCAAAAAAAAAAAAAAAAAAAAAAATTGAAAAAAAAAAATAAATCATTCTATGCCACTCAAAATTGCCCTCATCAAGTTTTAATTGAATTTCGCGTGCTAATTAAGTAGGAAAAGTAGTATTAAAATAAGATTTGCTTTTGATTGGACAAAAAAAAAAACCAAATGAATATAAAAGATACAAATTTATTATGCAAGTCATAAATGTGCAAAGCGAAATTGATAAGGGCAGCAAAATACAATATAAAGCATGTGCGCCTGACAGATGGCAGCAGTTATACGAAATTAACATAATTTAGGCTAGTATCTATAAGCATGCATATAGGAGGATATTAACATAAAAGCAATCAACAATCATGACAACGACGACGACGACGATGATGATAATTTTACTGATAAAAATGTCAGTAATGAGAATTTAGCATGAGTTGTAGAAGTTTTCTCCTTTTTTTATGTATATATTATATCCTTAGCATCTTGCATCATCTTATGGATTGACTAAACGCAAAAGAATTTTTCTGAATATGTGAAAAAAAAAAAAAATAATAGAAAAGCAAAGCAACCACTTCAAAGTCAAAATGTGTTGACAGTCATTAGTCATGATTGCTGCTGCTGTTGCTGCTGCTTGTGTTGATCTTTTTTGTTGCTGATTTGACTTGATTTTTGCTTAGTAAAATGACGCAGCTTTATAGAGAATACATGGAATGCACAGTATACATTTTCTAGTAAGAAAAGTGAAAATATCAACTTTTGAAAATTCAAAATAAAAATTTTTGCGCAAAATCAAGGTCGTCGAAAGATTGTTGCTGAACACGTTCAAGTTCAATTATTGTTTAAACAAAAATTTGACGTGTGAAAAATTATGAAATGAAAGTGAAGAAAAAAAAAAATTGTTTTTCTTTTTTTTTTTTCAATGAAAATAAAAAAAAGTTTATGCAGAAAAAAAAACATTGGTGGCAAGATCAAGGTTTGCGTGGCATAGTTGCATCAAATGAATTCCGGCGTCAAGAGAAACCGCAGTAACCATCTCTGCTGACCTTGACCATGCAACTATTTTATGATGGCTGACTGACTGACTGCTGTGACTAGTGATGATGTTGCTGACGATGATGTCTATCTGAATGCTTTAATCAACGCAACAGAACAGCAAGAAAAGTTTAAACGAGCAAAGTTTTAAAATAAACATCCACTATCCACAACATGCAGCATAAAGACTCTGACTGACTATATTTCTCTCGACTTTTTTTTGTCTTTTGTATCTATTAAATGCAGCAGCAGTATAGGCGCGCAACTGTGGGCGTAAACATTTTAGACCGAGCTCAACTAATCACCGCCGGCGAAATTGCAAAACTATGTGACAAGCATGCAGCAATATGCAAGAAGAATTAAAACAGTAGAAGCAGCAGCAACAAAACAGAATGCTGCTGCCATAGCGGAAATAAAACAAAAGTTAAAAACGTAAAGAAAAATGAAAAAAAGAGGAGAAAAAAAACGTCGACGACATTTTATGCGCGCTTTTGTTATTTAAAATCATAAAAAAATGGAAAATGGCCAAAGATAGTAAAAGTGGAGAAAATTGTTTTTGAATGGCTGTCGCAGCAGAAGCGCAGCAGCACAAAAGCTTTGCTTTAAAGTGACACAAAAATTAATAAATAAATAAATAAATTATATAAAAATTTTATATAAATATATAAACTCCCGTAAGGAGAACGTAAGGGGAACATGCGGCCAGTTAGGTATCCATTATAACAGAACCTGTAGAAGTTGTAAGACACTCCATAAACGTTAGAAATAGTTTTGGCAAAAAAATCACTTTTGGTGATTTGTCAGAATTTTTGTCACAGTAATTTTTTACAGTGATTTTTCCACAGTGATTTTTTCACAGTGATTTTTTCACAGTGATTTTTTTTACAGTGATTTTTTCACTGCGACTGAACGTAGTGATTTTCGATTTTCTTGCTTCTCAGTGAACATTTTCTGTAATCGACGATTTTGTGTATCGCTCTTCGCGAACAGTGAAACTGTTCATTTATCAGTGATTGGTGCTTTTATCACTTTTCGCTTTAAACGAGCAATTTACCGGAATAACGGTATTAATCGCTGATTGTTTTTCGCGAACTGCGATTTTATCACTGTTTGCAGTCACTGTGACTCAAAAATCACTTTTTTTGCCAACACTAGTTAGAATCGCTAAGCGATATATCCCTATTGTGTCTCCCCAAGCTAAAGTCCTTCTTTAACTGTACTGTTTGGCACTCATCACGTACAAAGACCCACAACCGATTTTTTTTAGTGGTAGCAAAACGGCTTTCTTATGCTAATTAGGCGAGAACTATGGGTGTTTCCCCTTCAGCCACCTCTATTAAATAAGATTTTCTTTAGTGCGTTACAAACTTTTCATCAAATTGCTTATAACCAATTTGACACAGCATCACAAGCACCTGCGTATACACAATCCAGCAGGTTAAACATGAATAATTGAGTTGCTTTAAACAAGCAAAACGATAGGAAGGAAGCATCAAAATCGACCAAAGGAAAAACTAAAGGAAGTAAAAGAGATTCTCGACCGTTATAAGCATTAGGCAAATTAGTAGTAAAGACAAACAATAAAAAAAAATAGAAGTAAACATGGAGAAAATGCTATGCTGCAAAAAAAAAAAAAAAAAAAAAAATATTTTTAAAAATGGGTGCCTGTAGTTGAAGCTGCAGTGCAGTTTCTATTTGCAAAACGGATGCTTAACAAGATAGAAAGGAAATTAAAGTTTTCCACTTACAACATACAAAACAACCAACAACAGCAGCACGCATATTCGTTTACTTGCCTATCTTAGCTGGTCAAAGGATGCTGTTGCTGTTGTTGTTGTTGTTCTAGTGCAAACTAATAGCTAAGCACATTCTTAACGCCATTATGCAAAAAAAGATATGAAACGAAAGGAAAAGTTGGCTTAAAACAGAAAGTCCTTAATTAGCATAAGATGTAGACAAACGCAAGTAGCTGGTCATTGTTATACTTCAATTTTTTTTAAATTAAATATTAAAGATTTCAAAAAAAAAACAAAACGGGCGTCTATTTAAGTAGTAAAATAAAATTACCGCAAATTGCTTCACGCTAGTGGCGTAAGCGTATACAGAGAGAAAAACTAAGTGCATTGTAGTTCAATCTTATAAATCTACTGTTGAGAACGAGTTTTCTAAAATCAAGCACAATATTCTCATTTCAAGAAACTTTTTTAAGTTCAAGAATAACATGACTAAAGCACATTTAATATTCGTTTTCAGGAACATGTTTTTGTTTGTTAAAAAGAATAAATGGTTCCTGATATAAAGAACAATTGTTCTTGATACAAAGAACAATGGTTCTTGATACAAAGAACAATGGTTCTTGATACAAAGAACAATGGTTCTTGATACAAGAGATCAATGGTTCTTGATACAAAGAACAATGTTTTTTTTTATACGAAGACCGCTTGTTCTTGATACAAATAGAAATTGCTCTTGATACAAAGAACGATTGTTCTTGTTCTGATACAAAGAACGATTGTTCTTGATACAAAGAACAATCGTTCTTAATGCTAAAAACTATTGTTCTTGATACAACGAACGATTGTTCATATTACTAAGAACCATTGTTCTTCATACAAAGAACGATTATTGTTCTTAAAAAGAACGAATATTCTTGATTCAAAGAACAATTGTTCTTGACATAAAGAACGATTGTTTTTATTAAAAAGAACGGTTGTTCTTGATACAAAAAACCAATTTTGCCGATATACAGAACAAATGTTCTTAATTCCAAAAATAAAGAACACTTAATTCTCGGAAAATGTAATTAAACCGATTCGTATCAAGCATTATTAGATCTACAAAACCTTTCATCATTGAAAATTTAATTAAATGTGTAAAAAAACTCGCTTAAAAACGCTAAACTTGATCATTGAATTTTTCATTTGAACTCTGTCTTAAGCTGTATAAATCTTTCAAAAGTATAATATAGCATGTATCTATCAAACAAAACCCTTTTCCTGTCCTTAAAAAAAAAAACAATAAATTCATGGCATAATTTTAGGTACTCAAAAGCCGAAATTTAAACAATTTGCAAACAGATTAGGGCTTTCTTTGCTCTTTTACTAATGGAGCAAAAGACTGATTTTAATTTAAAGATTAGCGTTGAATTACATACACAAACACACCCACACACACACAAACTCATAATAAATCTAAACAAACAAAAATATAAAGATTTAAACAAAAAGGGAGCAAAAGCACGAACGCTTCTGCAAATGAGTGAGTTAAGCCAAGCACCAAACAAAAAAAAAATGAATTTGAATTATGTAGCGTAAAAAATGACAAACAAACCCAGAACAAAAAAAAAAACCCAAACCCTAGACATTTTTTTCCTCGCTGCTATTTGTTCTGCGCAACAACAAAAAACGCCATACAACCTACAAAAAAAAAAAAAAAAGTCACAAAATGCGCCACAGCAGCAGCAGCAAAGAGCATTGATAAATTGCAAATTAGTTGCTGCCCACTTGTTGAAACCTTGAACTACAAAAACAATTACAATGAGGAACAACATTTTTTTCCTTCCAAGGTATACAACGAAACTGATTACACAAAAAAACACGAGTTAGCATTTGTGGTTTTACAAATTTTGCGTAAATAAAATTGCTGATTAGATAAATAACCAAAAAAGTTGCGCATGGTCAAAACCCACAACATAACAAAAAAAAAAAAAAAAATTACATATAAAATAAAACTAAAGCTAAATTGTGCGCACAATTACAAATGACAAACGCAGACATGAAACGAATTGAAATTTAAAATAAAAAAAAATAATATAAACCGCAGGTCACAGCGTTAAACCGAGCGGAAACGGAAATAACAAAATGAGAACAAACGGTGCTGGCTGGCTAGCTGGCTGCAGTTGAGAACGTCGACAAACATAAATATACACACACACAAACACACAAAAAATGTAACGCGCGTCAGCAACAATATCAAACGAAAAACTATACAATTGCATACTCAGCAGCACGTTCAGCATAAACGATTGCTAAAACACATACACACACACACACACACACACTTATTTGTAAACAGACTCACTTCCGCTGCAACGAATCAACAAACATGTTAGCAGTTTTAGTAGCAGCGCTGCTTAAATGTGGGCGTGTCCTTTCATGAACACGTGACCTTGCACTTGCCACTTGCTGCTGCTTCCATTGCAATTGTTAATTTTTTGCTGTTGATTTTTGTTGTTGTTTACCGAAGTACAAAGGACTGGTAACACGCATGCATGCAGCAGCAGCAGCAGCCTCGTAGCAGAGTATAAAGCGTATTTAATGTTTATTTTTTAGTCTTTTTGGTCAACATTGCTGTTTGTCTGCGCTAATTGTTGTGTCACCCTTAATACACTTTTTTTATACAAAACAATTTTGGTTCAAAAATTGGCATTATGCCAAAAACAAAAAAAAAATAATAAAAACGCTTATTCTATAAACAAATTACAAATTCAATTTGTAAACATTAAGAAAAAAATATTTATATATGTATGCGTTTGTACAGACGTGTGACAACAACATTGCGCACAAAAGTAGGCAATGCTTTTTGTTATAATGTTATGCAAAATCTGTCAATAATCTTTTTATTATATTTTACATAACCATTCAGTCTTCTTCTCACTTAATTCTCACTGTTTCAATCAATTTAATTAAAATCAAACTCACGTGTCCGTTGCTGTTGTGTCTGTTTTAACTGACTCGCTGATTTTTGTGTAATTATCAAGGTTTGGCACTCACCTGCAAATTCAAAAATAAAAAGATTAAGTAATTTATTTAATTAAAAATTAATTACATCTATTGATGTGGTTTCTGAATTTTATTATTATATATATATATACATTTTTTTTTGTGCTGTAATTTTCAACATAGATGTTGGGTTATGCGTTTAACCGCAAAAAAAAAAAAAAAATACGACGACGGTTTATACACAAATCACGAACTGTCACCAAAAGTCACGCATTCAATTATATTAAAACGTAAGAGTGATTTAGTAAAAAAAAAAAAAAAAAAAGGACAATGCAACAATTGTCTATATATCCTTGAGCTTAAGATTTGCGATAAAATAGCGTTGCATAATTTATGCGCAACAGTTGACAAAAATCAATTTGCATTTAATTATTAAAGATTTTAAGTTGAGATGTGTATATAAATACATAAAAGATAATGTTTGAGTAAAATCATTTCAAAGGAATTAATAAATATGCGCAATAGAGATAAAATAGCATTGAAAAAAATTATATATGAGATATAAGATAAAAATTTGTAGGGTATTCCGAAAAGTTATTATGAGCGCACCCTTTTCTGTGGAATTTTATGGAATCGTACTTCTGTATTAAAAGCAGCTTAATTTCTCGAGCTTTTGATAATCTAAATTTTAACATTAAAAATAGTTGTTCGGATAGATGCAACGCTTTTAGAGCCATGTGGCCATGCCCACCGCCCATTTTTGTAAAACGACATATATCCTATTTTTAAGTTGGAGCAAAAAATTTCATTGGAATCGGTTAAGTTGTTTCCGAAATATACACACCCACCACCCCACTTAGAGATATGAAAAATAGTTAACATCCTTTCCTCAGAGCTACTGAATATACATCCCGAATTTCATAAGAATCGGTCAAGCCGATTCGGAGAAATTTTGTTACAAACACTGTGACACGAGAATTTTATATATTTTTAAATAAACCCGTTTCATTTTGATACCAGTCACATCTAGTGTGAACGGGTATATTTAATTTATCAGAGAGTTTGTGACGCATTAAAGGAAACATCTAAAATCCAATAAAGTTTATATATTCCCGATCAGCACGATAAGACGAGTTGATCTAGCCATGTCCGTCTGTCTGTCTGTGAGTAATGCGTTTCCTTCGCTTAGTTTTAAAGATATTGACTTGAAAACTTAAACTTAAGTTGTTCTCAGCGCTATGCAGCTAAAATGTTAAAATAAAAGTGACACGCCCATTTTTAGGCATAGCTCCCATACAAATCTACCACCCATTTCAGAGTCTTTGTATGAAAATATTTGTATGAATATGAATGTATTCACTCCAAAATACGTTTAATGTCAACACATGTCTACGGAAAAGACTTGATAAGAATCGGGAATCTATAGAATATAGCACCCATACAAACCTTCAATGCTTATTTATATAAAAAAATAGATTATTTTTTTATGGTAGCTCGGTAGTCTAGTACATATTCCTTGTTTGGTTTTATTAATTAACACTTTTAAAATTAATTAATTTATAATTAATTTATTTAAAACTATAACAAAATTCGTTTCCCTTATTTCCACTTCAAATATTCATGAACAATTTTACTTAATTGACATTGAATGGCAAACTAGACTTTTTTGTAAAGTTTTCAATTAATTAGCAATTAATTTACAAAAGTAGTTACTGTATATAAAATAAAAATTTTGTAAAGAATACAAAATTGTACGACAAATGAAAAACTTTTCAACGTCGAAGAATATGAAGCAAATTTTTGCGCTAAGAGCCATTCATGAAAATGAAAGAAATATTTTTGAAAATTTATAAAATTACAAAAGTTTTATACAAAAAAAAAAATTTGTATATAAAATCGTAGCCCAGCGCAGCATAGCTAATGCAATAACGAGTCACTGCAATAAAATAGCAAATAGCAAATAGCAAAAAAAAAAAAAAAAAAAAAGTTGGCTGGCTGCAGCAGCCATGCTTGTATCTTGTTTAGAATATATTCGACACACATAGTCAGGACTTTTTCTTTCAGGCACAACGTAACTCAAGCAGGCAATGTATGTAAAATATTTTAATATCAAAATGGATGCCCCGGCAGTATGTGAACTTTAAAGCATTTTGTAAACGATTTTTTCTTATTTTATCTTAACTTTTCTATGCGATATATTCGATTGAATGCATCTCTACTTCGTTAGTTTATACAGTGCAGATCGGTTGTGGCATTTGAAGCGTTTTAACATGATTTCATGATGTATATTCACAGAGCGAGATATATGCACAAATATTTGCATTTATTGCATAATCCGTAAAACATACATAGTGGAAGCAAAAATATCTTAGATTGTGCGCTGCAGGCTAATCAGAGAAAAACTAGCACTCTTATGTATACTAGAAGTGTGCGTCGTACTTGAGATACTTCTACAGCTTATTGCACATTTCAATAATATTGAAGTGTAAACGTAAAGTCAACAACAAATGTCAAATATTTTCTATGATTATTTACTTCAAAGTTGTCAACGATTAATTGGAAAGTTGTTAAATTTAAAAAAAAAAAAAAAAAAAAATATAACCCACAGCAATTATTGGCATCGATGAAGTTAATCAGCGTCAAACGCTTTAATTTAAAAGACACTGCTGTGTTGTGTTGCTGCTGCTGCCTATAATGACAGATTTCCAATTAAATTTACTGCCTTTTACTATGAGGCGAATGCAAACGCCCACTTTCGCCGCATGTCGGACAGTTTCCAGCTGTGCACACAAATAACCACAGTCACTACGAGGGTAGTACAAAAAATTGTAAGAATAATTTAAAAATATTTTTTACGTGAAAATTCTGTACGGTAGTTCGTTGGAAAAATTGAAAAGAATTTTAATCCCTCAAACAAAAGCGCAATATAATTTCCTTTCATTCACGCCCTCTTTTAGGAGTAGCCACCATAAATATCAACCGCCCATTTTCGAGTTTTTATATAAAAAAACTTTTTATTAACTTTAAATTGAATAAAAACACCTTCAATTTTAACCCATAAACATATTACACTGGCCATTTCCATCTTCGGGAGATATTTCTCATAATTTACATCTAAAAAGGTTCAGGGTTGAGAACGATACTTAAGAAAAAATGTTCGTGGCTATTTTTTGTATCTACGACACGAAATATCATTGAAAGACAATTAATACCCATATATGTTGGGCCATAGATTCCAAAAATAGCTACGATTTTTTTTAAGGATCGTTCTCAAAATATCTACAAAGAAACTGTTTTTTAATACTTTATACAATATATGAAATGAATAGTTCAAAACAGGTGAAACCTGTACATTATTTAAAAGGTAATTAGCTTTTCTACGCATAGAGATATGCTGCATGTGAATTTTCATTGCATACTTTTAGTATAACAAACGTTAAAACACGAAAAATATGAAATTTTTTATGCTTTTTGAAATTTGTTAATTTTCAACTCTATTTCTTTGATAAAAAAATTAAAATAAATTATTTTTAAAATTTCCAAAATCAAGATCATTAAGTTAATGAATAGAGCCTAAAATGCTAAATCGAACTTATTTATTGATTTATATAAGGGTAGATACCTTAAAAAATCTAAAAAAACTTATTTTTGATTTATATAAAAACCCTCGAAAAATTTAGTTAAATTCAAATTATATTTTCGAGAAGATCCGAATGCTAAAAAAAAGAATTATTTTCATCAAAAAAAAAAATTTATTTTAACAAGATTACACCCTGATATAAATCAATTTGTCTGATTTGAAATCTATGACCCAAAATACTGAATCCATGAGAACCAGAACATTCGATATAGTCAAAAATTTGTAAAGTCGTGAAGCACATCCATGGTCAAAAGTTATAAACTTACTTTCTTGCTGAGGAAAACTTATGCTCAAGAACGAACTGTGATTATATTAAGAACGAATTGTACTATATGAAGCACGAAATGTGCTTATATCCAGCATGAATTATACTTAATTCAACCAAGAATTTTACTTATATTAAAAACGTAATTGTACTCATATAAAAAGAATTATCCAACGAAGAGCGAAATTTTTGCACAAGCGTAAATTATTCTTAATTGTACAACTAATTGTACTTATAGCAAATTTAAATAAAGACACGATTATTCATCATATACAAGAACGTTGTGCTTTAAACAAGAACGATTAGAAGCTTCTACAACTTGAAGTTACTCTAGCTTCAGTTCTGTTTGCTAGAATTTTTTGCAAAAACCTATAAAAGCAATTTTATAAATACTTTTCAAACTGCACAACAAATTTGTAAAAAAAAAAAAAGTGTACAGCTGCTTTAACTATTAAATTTTAACGCACTTCCGTTATTTCCAGCTTATCTAAAGCGTTCTACTTCACTTCAAGCAAAACTGTCAAAGCAAGAAAAGCATACACAAAGGCAGGCACAGTGAGCAACGTGGTTGCTTTTGTTCATTACGTTGTGACCATAGACGGAGCAGCATGGCATGGCGTATACGCAATTTATTATGTATTTTAGCCACAAATGGAGGAAAAATGTTACAATGGATTAATGCTGTCAATTTTGATATATTGATATTGTTTTTTTTTTTCTTTCTATAAACACAGTAAACAACTACAGCACACTCCCTTTCTCTTTCTCTCTCTCGCTCTGTCTCTTATGTATTGTCCATTAGACATTATTCATTTCACGCCTGATTAGTTAATATATACATACTATATATGTAGTATATATGTATATGTACTATCTATGTTTAATAAACTTTTTGTCCAATTTATATTTCCGATAGACAAGAAACACACAAAAACTCACCCAAACTACGCTTGACTGTACTGCGTGCGGTTAGGCTTGACAATGAGCCACTACTACGCTTATAACCATCAGTTAGAAATGCTGGTGGTGGCGTTATTGGTGGCGCTGGAATACATATATCTTCGACCGGTGATGAGGCAGCTGTTGGTGGTGCTGTTATAGATTCTCTTGGACGCATTCCAGCAGCTGTGGCAACGGATAACGCATGCTTTCCCGTAGCCTCATTGCAATAGAGTTCCAAATGATGTTTATCACAACGACGTCGTCGTCGTATATTCGGTGCAATTGTTTTCATTTTGGAAACATTGCTACAACTTGACGATGGGGAACCAGATGGCGATGTAGCCGCAGAGGCTGGTAAGGATTTTGAATAATTGCTGCCGTCTTTTGAATTGAGACGTATATAGTGTACACGTAATATGCGTACCGGTGGTGGTTTTTTTTGTTGCAATTCACCTTGAAATTGTTTTTGTCTTTGCTGTTGTGTTTGTTGCGATCTTTGATTTTGCTGTTGCGGTTGCTGCTGCTCTTGTGGTGGTTGCTGCTGCTGCTGCTGTGGTTTCTTTTGCTGCTGCTTTTGTTGCTGCTGCTGCTGCTGCCGCTGTTGATGATGATGATTACACGTTTCGTATTGCAACATTGAGTTGGCATATAAATTTGTTTTATTTGAAAGTTTAATTAATTTTAATTTTTTTGGCACACAAGAAAAAATATATTTATTTGTCTCTGTGTGTGTGTGTGTTTTATTTTATTTAGTGTTTTTTTAAATTAATTATTTAAATATTTATTTTGTTTATTTATTTATTTTTTGTAGTTTATTGAAAATAGTAACTTTAAAGTGTTTGATTTATTTATTTATTATTTTTTTTTTTGTTGATAAATGGAAGCTTTTTATTGCTGTTTTTGTGACTTTTTGTTGCTTTTAGTTGTTTGTTTTTTTTTTCAGTGTATAAATATTTATTTAAATATAGTTTACGTATTTTTGTAGATAATTAACAATTTATTTTTTTAAATTTTTTTTTAACAACATTAAAAGCGTATTTTCTCACATAGAAATATAGCAAAAGTTAATTTTTTGTATTTTTTTATTTATTTATTTAATTTTTAACAATTTTTGTTTACACTAATTTTAACTGAAAGCCTCTTTTGCATGTTTTTTGTAACTGTTGTGTTAACCTTTTTATAGTTTCCGTTCTTTAGTTAAAGTTATTTGTTAATTTATTTATTTTGTTTTTGTATTACAGCACTTTAGTTGCAATTTTATAAATATTTAAAATATAGATATATCTTTTTGTGTATATATATTTGTACGATATTTCACAACTAATCGCAAGTATGTGTATTTATTACAGGGTGCTCCTCGCTGAGTTGAGTTTTATTTATTTATTTTTTTTAAGAAATATTTTCTTTCGTTTTAGTAACTTTTATTAAGTTTTCATCTATATTTTTTTAGCTACTGTAAAAAAAAATGAGTAATAAAGTTTAAGCTTCGATAGCACCGAAGTTCAATACTCTTCAGACGCATGTATAAAGAACTGTTTGGCAATAAATACATTTCGGTGATTTTTCACAGTGATTTTTTCATAAGTGACTTTTTTACAGTGATTTTTTCACATCGATTTTTTTCACATTGATTTTTTCACAGTGATTTTTTGACAGTGATTTTTTAACAGTGATTTTTTACAGTGATTTTTTAACAGTGATTTTTTCACAGTGATTTATTGACAGTGATTTTTTCACAGTGATTTTTCAAAACACTGCAATTTTTTCACAGTGACTGAGAGTAGTGATTTTCCATTTTTTTTGTTCATTTTTTGCAAACTGTGATTTTATCACTGTTACACTGCGATTTTCAAGTCGCAGTCGCTAATCACACTGCTACTCAAAAAATCACACTTTTTGCCAACTCTAGTAAAAAGTTTTTAATAAACAAAAGCTCGTATCTTTATGTGTATGAAGAGTGAATATAAAGACAAGAAATAAATCTGTATAGTCATCAAAATTTATGGCAATTCCATTCATTGAAAATTTTTCTACAAATCAAATGTTGAGCAGAACAGAACATTCTGTTAAATTTTACATAAAATTAATGACTTTGCACAACATTTCGCCAATTCGTATATGTGTGTGTGTGTGTGTGTGTGTATTTTCACTTTGAATGCGTGTAAATTTAGTCATGCATAATTTTCCAAATGTTCTTTCGTTCGTTCGTTCGTTTGTTCATTTCATTTGTATTGCAGCAAGTTGTTCTCGCATTCGTTTCAATTCATTCCGGTTACTACTTTGTGTATTTGGGCGCGTGTTTGTGGCATTGATATTGCCAAAGAAACGTGATGGAAATAATTTATATGTTGATTTGAATTAGCTTGGCACATGAATTTTGGTTTGGTTTCAGTTTGTCGATTTCAAATTGGCTTTTATTATTATAGCTTTACAGTTTGAAGCGGAAATTATGTGCAGCTTTTTATTAATATTAAGGACATTGTAGTAAAATAGCAGCAGTTAATTTAACTAGCGAATTGATAATATCTTAAGGGTAAAATAGTTATAACTTGGCTACTTATTTATCATCTTTATGCAACACATATCGATGCTGTACTATTTTAATTTATTTAGAATGCAGCACTATCTAAACATTAATCAAAAATTTATCGGACAAACGGATAAACAATAATTAAAATTTTTATATCCAAAAGCTGCTGCTTTGTATTTTAGGTTTTTTTTTTGGGAAAACTTAGAAACCAGAAATATTCCTAATAGTCCAGTCAAATTAGTCAAAATAGAGCAAGAATCTCGGAATTAAAGATAACCGGCTGGAAACCGACTGGAAATCTTTATTTTAGCGTCCTTGAACTTGTCTCAAACCCTACTTACGATAGCATGTGAGCGTCTTGTAAAAAATAAAGGTCAAAGGTCGAAAAATCAATTTTTTAACAATTTTTTTTCCAAATATCTCGTTTCTTGTAACATTTACGCTATTTGTATTTATTATAAATTTTGTAGGGGATAAAATTTCCTACAACTTTTGCTTGAAAAATTTTTTTGTATCTCAAACCGTAAAAAAAAAAAAAAAAAAGAAAAGAAAAAAAAAAAAAAGGGGGGCAAAAAAAAAAAAAATATATATATAATTTTGTATTTAAAAAAAAATATATATAATTTTTTTTAAAAAAAAAAAAGTGGAAGGTAAGTTTGTATAGGGTTTGTATAGCGATTCGATCCTTGTCATATCGGTAGTACATTCATTGGATGACAGTAGGATTGATTTTACCCAGATTGGAGTGAATATCTTCATAAATAAGAACTATTTTCTTACAAAAACACAAAAATGGGCGGTGTATTTGTATGTGGACTATACCTATAAATGGGCGTGGCATCTTGGTATTGATATTGAATGACATAGGAAGTGGTTTTTATCAATTCATAGTAAATACATTCATAAATAATAACTACTTTCATAAAAAAATGGAAATGAAAATGGGGGCTATACCCGGAATTGGATGGTGGTACCTTGATTTTGACATAAGATGACTTTAGAAGTGTTTTCACCTTATTTGTAGTGAATTCATTCATAAATAATAACTATTTTCATGATACCATACAAAGTGAATGACTGCGCGTTCTACGTCCTAATTTGACTGGACTATAAACGGAAATAACATTTTGTATTTGATAAGATCCTACATATTTAGAATTTCATTAATTTGACTTAAAATTCGTTATCAGCGATCCCAAAAAACCCCGAGTATTATGCTTTAAGAAGATCCAATGAATTTAAAAAAAGTCATACGCTATATTGGATCCACCATTTTAAATTTTGATTTCTGATTTGATTTATTTTGACTGAATTTATTACATATTTTATTTCTTAAACTGGGCAAATGCTCATCTTGAGAGATTATTGGATCATTGGATTGGATTATCGCGAAACGGTTCGAACCGAACCACATTTGCCGCTTATATGATTCGGGTTTTTGATCAAAACCATTTTCTTTCAGTGGACCTGGTTCGGTTCATGGTTCGATGCAAGCGCTCAAAATTACTGTGGTGCGGTTCAAAACAGGTTGGCAGCCCTGGTTTACAGCAAAACTACCATTTAATTTTTATGCATTCTCGGCCAAGTTAGTAAATTACCAATGAACATATTTAATACTAAATTAAAAAAAATTTTAATTTCAGAATGTACAAAACTTTAAACTTCTGTTTAAACTTAGTTAGAATTTTCAAATATATAAATATTATTTTAAGCTAAATAGAAAAAATGGTTCGCACGAAACGCTTACACAGGATAAGATATTGCTAACTCGTTAAAATATGTATTCTATTAAAAGTTATGAAACAAAACGCAGCATTCTAAAAAACAAAACCGAAAAAATTACATAAATATTTATATACTCTTTACGCATTTATCATGATAAAAACAAAAAAAAAAAAAAAAAAAAGGAACAAGTGTTTATTCGAAAATATATGTATGTGTGGGTAGGTGTGGCTAAATGTACACAGAAGTCAAAATTAAGTGAAGCAGAAAGCCTAAAATAAATTCAATTACTCGATGGCTTAATGCCTGTGTACAAAGAGTACATTAATGTACAATAACATGAGCACACAAATACTGCTGCTGCTTCCATCAGGAAAGAACTGAAGTGCAAAGTAAACTTTTATGCTACTTTTTGCTTTTTGTAGAGAGCAAACAGCAAACAAGATAGAAGAAGGAAACATAAAACATTTCAAGCGCAAATGAAATTATTTTACAAACAAAATAAAAATATAAATAATATATAAACCCCCAAAACACGAGCGTAAATAAAATAGAAGAGAAGCGAAAAAAGTGTTGCATACTTTAAGGCGCACAGTAATTTTTGTTAAAATTTTTTATTTCAAAATTTCTTCTATATAATATATAAAAATAATAAGCCAATCAATTCAGTGTTACTGCCTTTGTCTAGCTATATTCGATGTAGTACATAAAACCTAGTAGTACAAAAAAATTTTCTAAAGAATTATGTGAGCCAAAAAAGTAACATGCCAAGAAAAAAAAAAAAAAAGTCACGTAAAACTTTAGTCTAAAAAAAAAAAAAAAAAAAGGGTTTTAAAAAACGAAAGTCAAATTATTTCAACTAAATTATTGAAACGCAATTGAAATACACTGCACAAAAATTTTGCTTTAATAAATTTTAATAATAAAATTTTGCAGACAGACAGACGAAGAGACTTGCTCAAAATTATATATATTTAATAGCACCCAAAAATGGTTCGACAAACTGTTTAAAATTTCCTCTAAACGACTACAAAACTTTCATGCGAAATTCATCGAAATTTTTCAACAATTTTGTGTTCATTTTTCATAAGTTTAAGTACAAAAAAAAAAACGAAATACTTAGTACGTGTGGCTAGCTTTCACTTGTAAAGCCAAAAACCAAAATAAATAAAGCTAGAAAGTATCTTTTATTTGAGTAACGACTTTTCTCTTGTTTCTTAAGAAACATCAATAGCTCCAAGTGTTTGTACGTTGGCTCATTCCTTCACATATTATTTATGTAACATAGTCAACTAAAAATTTCTCGAACACGTGTCTTTGCGCTCTAAACCAAAAAAAAAAAAAAAAAAATGCTAACTCTTTAGTGTATCTTGTCGACATAAAACTCTCGAAGGACATTGTGGTAAAAAAAAAATAAAAAGTTTATGCCTTTTTTTTTTTCAGGTAAGTTATGCGAAAATTGAGTATACAAGAATTTTAAACTAATTTGCCAACAACTGAATAACTCTGGCTAAAGTATAAGCATGCTATAAAAGTTTAAGTAAAAGTTGAGTTGAGCTGCTTGCTACTTGTTAAGTTGCACAAATAATAATAATAATAATATATTTTCATACAATTCAAGCAGCACAAAGTAGCAAGCATGAAATTGTTTAAAAATTAAAGGCAACTGGAACAAAAAAAAAAATACTATAAATTGTATAAGAAACAAAGCGACTTTGTAGTAGCAGCAAAAAAAAAAAATATAAATAAAATTCCCTAATGAGTTGTCATTATGTAACATTAAGAATGAGCTCTGAAACCGAACGAATTCGAAATTAAGCTAGCTAGCTACAATATACAGCTTTGAGTGGCTTTGACTATTTTTCTTTTATGGTATGAGTATGTATCTGTGTGTATTTTATAATTTAAAACTTAGTTTTGCTTTTACTTTACTCGAATTTCTGTATTTATTGTATTTCATTAGCAAACATTTTTGCTTTATTTTATATTTTATTTGTCTGTCTGACCAGCAAACTTAATACGACTTTAGTTTTTTTTTTAATTGTAAATGTTTGCTTCATGCTGCGTTTAAATTCAAATTAAGGAAAGCCAAGTGCATGGGCGTTGTTTTAAAAAATATTATAAAATTTGCTGTTTTTTATGGTACAACTTTGTCCTAGACAAAATGTTTGGCTTACAAATTCGTCGTTTGCTTCATTAAAATTGAATTTGGTCATTGTTCTGCAAAATAGTCGTCGTCGTCTACGTCGTAGTTCTTCTTTCAATTTTGTATTTGTAAAGCTGTCAACATTTAAATGTAAGTATGTACCTACTGAATGTATCTGAACGTATTTCTGTTGCTGAATTTAATATTTTGTGTAATAAATTGTTTCGAAATTCCAAAACAATTTTCAATGAATGGAATCTTTTGCTTTAGATTTACATTTTATTGTTGTAATTGTTTCTAATTGGAACATATATTTATATAGCATTAATATAAAATCTAACTAGTTTCAAATTCGTATTTAAACATCTAGAATAATATAGTTTTAAGAAGGGTGCCAGCATTAGTGGCCAAACGAAATCTTACAATATTAAATATATTTATTTAAAGTTTACACAATGTTTTGTTAAAATTTGTGAATTTATATTTTATGATTTTAAATAAGCTAAGCTTCTAGAAAAATATACATCTGTGGCAAAAGTTGGCAGCTGATTTTTGATTAAATCCAACAAAAATGACAAAAGAACAAAGAAAACAACATAGCAGCGCATGAATTCTGGAGATATTCATGCAAGGAGGCTTATGTACAGTGGTGCCATGTGGATCAAATTCACAAATTTGTTTTGCGTTTAGCATAGCAATAAGCCAGACTTAATTTGAACTTTCTAGAAGAAATAGAAAAAAACTTCATGCAAAAAGTTCAAAATTTGGCATATACCTAAAAAAAAAAAAATGTTATGTTATGAAAAGTATGTAACAAGCGGAAGAAGCCATTTTAGAACCTATAAAATATATATTCTTGATCAGCATTGAAAGACAAGACGATACAGCTATGTCAGTCCGTTTGTCCAGCCGTCTGTCGATTATCTCGGAGACTATAAGACTATATCTATGGTCGCCCTCTCACCATATTCTAAACTTAGACTCTTTTTCACTTACAAACATTTTTTCTCTAACTCCATTTTAAGGGGCACCCTCCATACAAACCTATCTCAAAAATTTTAGTTTCATCATGGATACTTCTGTGTTATGTAATCTTTGAACTCTTCATATAGTATGGATTATGAATATAGTCCAAATGAAATATGGGAATAGCCTAGGGTGGTCCAAAAAAAATTTTTATGTTCTTCTATGATCATTTGAAAGAGAAACTTCGTAATTCACGTTTTTACATCAAGTCTACGAAAAAGTTCTATTTTCCCCATGTATAATACGTGGGAAATTCAGAGGCTTAGCGGCACCATTACATATAATCCGAATAAAAATAAAAAAAATACGGGTCGACTTCGATTCGATATAGAATTAATTCGCATGTAATTTTGGACCACCCTAGTGTAGCCCTATACAAATTTAGCCTTCGATTTGATATAGAATTTAGATTTCGATTCGATATAGAATTTTTTCGCATGTATTTTTGGACCACCCTAGTATAGCCCCTATACAAATTTAGCAATATTTTTGGACTATTTGTTTAAAAATACAATACAAACAAGAAAAAAAACTGAAACTACGTTATCCGGTTAAAAAATATAAATTTTCTAGGTTTCTTCATTAAATCTATGAGAAAGGGATTTTTTTTCCTCGCAAGTAAAATACATGGGAAACTTCAGAAGTTTGACGGCAACATAAAATAGAATCTTATAAAAAAAAAAAAAAATACGGGTCCTCTTTTTTCGATATAGAACATTGCTAGGGGGTGGGAACTAAAAATTTGTTTTTGAATCACCCTAATCGGAGCTTTACCTAAATTTTTTTCGTCTAATTCATATTGGGATATTTCATTGTTACTATCATTATCATAAGTTATACAAAATTTAGAGTTCCAAGAATAAGAAACAGAGAAGTTTTTATGAAAAAAAAAACCCAACATTTTATGGTAAATTTGTATGAGGGACATGCGTTAAAATGGGCCTAAAAACCCATTTATAAGTTTCACTTGACGGCTCAGGAGAGTTTAGGTTTCAAATATGAGTACTGTATCTCTTATCCTCTCCGAGATAATCGTTTCCATCTGGAAGACAGCTAACAGACGGTTTAATAGCTAGATCAACTATCCTATCAAGAATATATGTACAATAAAGTCTATCAAGGTTCATTCAGCCTGTTACATAAATTTTATAAACATACTCTGTTACCACTTGTTAACAGGGTGTAAAAATATTTAAAATTAAAAGAATATCGTATCTAGCTATTTCACCTATTCAAATATTTTAAGATACATATGAGCTATTTCTATTTTAATATATTAAAATAATTAATATGCATTATAAAATCTTAAAAATCATATTTCTTAAATTAAAAATATACTACTTCTTCTTAAAAAAAAAACTTGACTTTTGAAATTGGCTCATTCTGCTTAGTGAAACACATTTAAGTGCTCAAAATGGTAATAATGCTTTAAGTAGCGTTAAACTTCAGGCATGGCTGTCAACAATTTTACACACTCTAAGTACTTAGTTTGCTGCTTTTCAAGTATTTTAATATTGAATTCATGTAAAATATTATAACAAGAAAATAAATAAGTTTATGATTTATACTATAACTAAAAAAAAACAATTTATAAAAAATTGTATCTTATGATTGTATCTTAACTTAAATATATAAAAACTGTAAAAACTTCTAAGTTGTAAATATTTGAACAGACTCCCCTAAAGCAATTGTTCCAATTAGAAACTATTTTTACATTACACGCTTAACTTTTACTTACAAATTAGTTTTATTTATTTATTTTATTTAGTTATATATTCTTGATTATTTTATTATTTATGTAAATATTTTTTTTTTTATATAATAAGTACATACATACATATATATATAATATTTCTATATAAAATAGCTTTTAGACATTTATTGATTTATGCACTCCAAAAAACATTTAATAATTTATTTAATTTTTATTTAAATTGAATTACGCACAGCGACAATTCGTTTAAAATATATATTTGGCAATAATTTAATTTTATTATTTATTTATTTATTTACTTTTGTAAGTATTTGTTTATTTTTTTTTTTTTTTATTATTTCAAAAATACTATTTATAATTTATTGTATTTCAAACGCATGAGTCAATGCACTTTTCTGTGTCTGTGTTTTTTCTGTTTATGAAAATTTTTTTTTTGCGTAAAAATATTTTTTTGAATGACAACAAATTTTCTATATTTTTCACGGTCAACAATTTGTTGCTTGTAGTATTTTCTTTTTTTTTTTCGAATACACAGCGCGTATGAGCAATTATTTTACAAGTGGGCGTTTAATTTTATTTTATTTTTTTATTTAATTGAATTTTAAATAATTTATATATTTATTTATTTATTTATTTATTAATTTATTATTGTATATATTAAAAAAAAATCAAACGGCAGAGAATTTAGCATAATAAATAATGTCAAACGTTTCAAAAAATAGTTGAAAAATAATTAAAAAGAAAATTTGTTATTTTTTTATTTTTATTTATTTTATGCCGCTCACATCACTTTTTTTTATTTTATTAAAAAATATCTTTAAATGTTTTTAATTTTTTTTTTTTTTATTTATTTTAAAGTTGAGTAAAATTAAAAACAGAAAAAATAAAAACAAAAATTTTAAAACAAAAAATTAGCTTTGAATATTTTTGTTTTTTTTTTCTTATTTCTCGAGAGCGTTTTTTTCTATTTTTGCTGCCGACGCGTTCGAGATTTTCCAACAAACTGAGGAAAACGGAAGCATAGCTAAATGTTTTTCATGACACCTTTTCGTCGTCGTCGTCGTCTTCGTCGTTGTCGTTTTTGTTGTTGTTGTTGTCATCGTCGTCTTTTCGTTCGTCAACGGCATCAAACAATTGTATAGAGAGTAACAAAGAGCGCAAAATGAGAAAAATTATAATCTCTGTACACATATGTGTATGTGTGATGCTATATGCCGCTTAAACAAATACACTGAAAAAAAAACATTTGCATATTCTTATATAAAATGCTTTTGTATTTGTGCCTATGCGCGCTCTTCTGTGATTTGTTTATATTGCTCACGTGTTTTTGTATGCATATTCGTTTCTTTTTTTTTTTTTTTCACGCTCTCCTAATATATGTGTGGGTGTATTTGCTCAGTACGCGACACAACGCTATGTGTACATGTGGCATAGTATTTATTTTATGTGTGTGTGTGTGTGTCTGTGTAGGTGTGATTTTGCTTCTACTTACATTTTGCATACTTTGCGGTAACTAACGAAAGTAAACAAAACATTTTATCTGCGAAATATATATTTTTATTATGGAATATGCATTGCGCCAAGAAACCGTAGTAATTTTTAAAAATGAGTTTGGATTTTGTTCAACTTAATCGGTAAATGTTTTTTTTTATTTTTTATAACTTTTTAGTAACCAAATCATTATGCATTTTATTCGAGTATCACTGATGCAGTTGTGAAGACATTTATCAATATGCAATGGAAATTGCTTTGAAGGTAAGGAGGTTGCAGACGACGAGCTAGTCAGCATAGGCTTGTTAACTCCTTTGATCGGTTCTGAACTATTCTGTGGGCCCAGGTGGGCCACAGCAACACTCTTCAATGCGAAACATTTCAGAGACTCTGTCTCCACAGCACTGGCTACAAAACTTGCTAAGCAACTTCTTTCGCCAATTTTCCCGAAAGCTAATATATATTCCAGTCCTACAGAACTAAAACTACTCAAATGGTAGCTTATGGGTCACAACGTACTGAGATTCTGCCTAAATAAAATGGATCTGTCTTCTGAGTCAAGAGTGCAGACTCTGTCTGGAAGATAACCAGCTGACATAGCTAGCTTCAGATACATTCAGTTTGATCACTGATCATTCCATACTGAGTCAGAGTATAAAAGACCTACTTATGGAAGTAGTAAAGTGCTGTGAAGAGACATTTGAGCACCTGCATGTCTTGCGACTGCGGTCCAGACACCATTTCAAGCTTTTATGGTATGGATTTTTGTTTTTAGAATTTATTAATTAATTCAAAAAACTTAATCGTTCTTGAATTAAAAACATTTCGTTTGTGTATCAAGAACAATTCGTTCTGGTTTAAAGAGCTATTCTTGAAGCGAGAACATTGCGTTCCTGTATCAAGAACAAATCAAATATGGCTGACGTTTGGTAAAAAAAATGTTCGAAAAAATGTTTTGGGATTTACGCCACAAACTTAGGCAAGGACTCGTTGTCCGCTTTCGCCAGAAATATGTGCTGTGGTGTTGCATAACTAATAAACAAAAATATATCTCCGGTCTGTAAAGTGGAAACAAGAACAAAACTTGTGTTCGGATCAAATTAAAATCTTTGGATCCGTAAGAACGAAGCATATGGCAAAGTTCTATTTTTTTTTTGGTTCCTTTGTAATCAGACTTTATTACAACTCAAATTATGAAAGAATGCATTCATATTTAGAAAACTTTTAATACAATTAAATATTTATAAAAAAAAAAAAAAAAAACTTTAAATTAACTAAAACACAATCAACAGTTTAAATATATTTTAAGAACTTAATATGCAACAGGCAGTGTTGATTACGAAAACAAGAACAACAACAACAACAACAACAAAAATGCCCACACAAAATATAATCGAATCAACACATCTTGCTCTCTCTCTCACTCTCTCAGTGTATGTGTATAGCTACAAAATACACAACTACAAATACAGTTGCAATGTTGATAAACGCAATCATAATGCATAAAGCCGCAGAGACACCAAAAAAAAAAAAAAAAAAACAATGCAAGCGTAGATGTAAGCAGAACGGAAGTATGTACTGCAAAGCATGAAAGGCAAGGATAGAACTTGTCAAAACATGGTTCGCTTCATTAACGTCTCCACACAGCAACCCACACGAATGGAAGAGAATGAAAATATAATAACGCCTGAGACAGAAACTGACTTGTGAAACAAAGCAAAAAAAAAACAGTTGTTTTAATCAGTTTTGCATTTAAGCCGTAAATGCCAAAACAAAAAAGGAAGGCAAAACAATAAGGCTATAAACAATGCAACCGTATATATACACACACACACACACACACATACAGATGCATTTATCAAAAATCAGAGAGCAAACGCACGTATACAAACAAAGTTTTGCATCAATGTTAATAGAGTTGAGGCAAACATAAACAAGTCGTTGCCTTGCCTATTTAGACAAAAAAGGCTTTCAAATTAAAAAAATAAAAAAAGCTTTTTATTTTTTTACGTTGTTACTGTATTAGTAGAGTCAAACCTATACATACATAGTTACGAAATGTACTAATACTAATTAAAAAAAAAAGGAATTTATATAGGAGCCTTTGCCTTGGTATTAGAATTGACACAGCTGCTGCGAATATTTGCGCGCGTGTTTTATAACAATTTTTTATGTACATTTTGTGTGCGCCTATATATATGCTTCACAAAAAAGCATAAAAAAATTTATGTATTTTTTTTTTTTCAGCAACAAAGTCCAAGATTATAGTTTAAATGGGCTTGGTCTTGGATAAAATTTATTTTAATCTCGACATATACGCAGTACACACAAATGATCTGTACAGATCATTACTTAATATTAAACCTTCTTCGGATACAATACAGCTACAGCTGTTCTTCTTGTATAAAACAGCTGTTTTTAATGCAGCTCAAACATATGATGCAGTTAGTTCGGATAAATGACTCGTTTTTTAATTCACCAATGCGATTGCTTAAACAAGAATGTTGAACTTAGACAAAAAATTACTTACTTCCCAAACGAATCAATACGTACAATCGTTTCGTTGCTGTAAAAAGTTTTTAATCAAGCTATTTACAAATTTCTGACGAATGGAAAAAAGTGGGAATTGACTCTTACATATTCTCCTGTCTATAAATGTGTTTGTTGCTCTTAATACAAGAACGAATTGTTCTTGATACAAGAACGAATTGTTCTTGATACAAGAACGAATTGTTCTTGATACAAGAACGAATTGTTCTTGATACAAGAACGAATTGTTCTTGATACAAGAACGAATTGTTCATGATACAAGAACGAATTGTTCTTAATACAAGAACGAATTGTTCTTGATACAAGAACGAATTGTTCTTGATACAAGAAAAATTATTCTTGATACAGAACGAATTGTTCTTGATACAAAAACGAATTGTTCTTGATACAAGAACGAATTGTTCTTGATACTAAGAACGAATTGTTCTTGATACAAGAACGAATTGTTCTTGATACAAAAACGAATTGTACTTGATTCAAGATCGAATTGTTCTTGATTCAAGAACGAAATTTTGTTGATACCAAAACAAATTGATTTTAATAGTTTTTTTTGTTTCCGAGTTAACAATTGCAGATAACAATTGCTTTCTGCGAAGAAACTCAAAATATTAAATACTTGGATACTTTCTTAATCAAAAAAAAAATATTTATAAAAAAATAAAATAAAGTCAGGCACTCCTTTTCGAAATTAGTGACTTACTTTTCAAACAAAATCGTATAATCTTATAATTCTCAAGCATTTTAAGCATATCAATAAAGGAGTTTCTGTGTGATCGGTAGTCCTTGTCTAACATGTGTTGAAAGGCTAGAACTGGTTCATGTGGTATATCAATTCATTTTTTTTTATATCCCTCGTTAATGCCTCACATCCGATCAAGCAGATACTATATTTTTATATTTAAACTGTTTGAGAATTATAAGAATTTATTTAAAAAGTAAAAATACCAAAATTTTAGTGATTTAGAAAATGAGAGCCTGGCTGATAAAAACAAAACAAAAAAAAAAAAAAAAAAAAAAATGTCTAAAATAAAAAACCAAAAATATAACAAAGACCAAGTCGCAAAAGATAAATTACAAGAATCACAAACAGTGCTCTTTGAAGCATTAAAATTAGCTACTTATTATTGTGCTCATTCAAAGTCCAGCTGCTTTTGAAATGAAAACCATTCATTTACTTGAAAAATATAAATTGAAAGTACGAAGACAAAAGACTACTTCACACTCCGAAAAAAATGTTATATTGAAATCAAAGAAAAATATTCCAAAAAAAGTAAAAAAAAAAAACAAATCCAACGAACTTTGCTATCAAAGATTATGCGGCATGCGGCATTTAAAGATACATCAATGTCGATTGTACTGGCATAATTTATTAAACATTTCGACAACATTATTTCAATGCCAAGAAAAATGCAAAGTTGATTAATTATTGTAATTAGTTGAAACACAAACACAACAAAAAAACAAAGTGATAAAATAGTAAAGCAAGAAAACTGTAAGAAAAGGAACAAATATAGACTATATGCAAAGGACAAAGCATGAAAGAAGAAATACAAATTAACAGCAGGCAATACACACAGTAAAGGCGGCGGCTTCCTGAATGCTGCTCAGTGTGCTCAGAACAGCAAGGACAAAGTCTTTAATGAAGCATCATGATTTGCCAAAGAAATACAAAAGCAAAACATGCGATTTTATAGAGCGAAACTGTAACATCAGTGAAAAGCAGCAGCTTCACTTAATTATCGCGTATACGCCCCATTGCGTTGCCTTGAAATAGCTTTAGCTGCATGCAAACTTTGAATTTTTGTAATGTCCTTGCGCGCATTTGTAATCAATGTTTTCGCTGCTTTTCATCTTTTATTCTTCTTGCTCTAAAATTCTTAAGATTTTGCACATTCCAATGAAACACGCTCTCCTATATATATTTTGCGGTCAATCTTCATTTGAATTGTCATAATAGGGACGCGCGGTTTTTCCAAGTAACATTGACATTGTTAACAGGATTTCCGATAAAGACTCACACTGCAGCAGCATTGTTCGATTCGATTTCTATTCAACTAAAGTAATAAGTGTATAAGTATTGCACGTATCTGTTCCTCTAAGAAAGCAAAACCTCAAAACTTCGAGGATACACGCGCATACACGACCCTGATGCGCTTGTTGCCAATGTCAAGTTTTGTCTTTTTTTTTATCTAGCGTCAGCGTCGACATTGCAATTTATATTTTTTATTTTCAAAACATGAAAACGATAAAGCCGAAAAAAAAAGATATTTTGTAGAGAAAACCAAACAAAATAGCGTCCTTCCGTTTGTCATTGGCAGGCTAGCCAGAAAAAAAAAAAAAAAATAACTGAGCGGATAAAGGAAGTTAAAAAAAAAATAAATGAAAAAAAAAAACTGCATATAACAATGCAGCACATACAAAAAAATAAATAAATATGTGTGACAGCGGGAAAAAATATATATAAAACTCGACGTTCTTTTGTTGCTATTTTTCAACAATTTTTTGGTTTGTTCAGCACAAAAGAATGCAATTGAAAAATCTGAATTCTGAAAAATCAACAAGAGGCGAAAAAAAAAGGACAACAATTTTTATACCAAAGCAGCACGCAACAGCATTGAGCAGCAGCGTCAAATGCCGAAATAAAAATAATATTAAAAAAAATAAAAATACAACTTACATAATCAAGAGAAGCAGCAGCAGCAGTGACAGCCACAATCATTTTGAAGCTGTAAATGCAGCGCTCGCACTCACAGCCACCCACACACACAAATACAAAAAAGCGGCAAGGCAAAAGCTTTTACTTGTTCACATCCGCTTCCGCAATATACAATATATATGTATGTATTTGTATATGTGTTGTACTCTCTTTTTCTTATGTATGTATGTATGTGTGCGTAACTATTTATCTGTGCACATTTGCCTCTGTACTTGACTTGCTTCAATGTTTTTTACTTGAACTTGAAATGCTACACGTGCTGTAAAAGCTTTTACAACAGCACGCATACAAGCGTAGTGTGTGTGTATACACTAAAACACACTCAATGACACACATACATACGCAAAAATACACAGATAACTGTAACTGTACATATACATACACACACCAATTGAACCGCTCTCTTTTATTCTTCTTATTTTTTCTCACTTTCTCACATTTATGCGCTTTTATAAAAACAAGAAAAACAACAAACAACCACATTTATGGGCGGCATTAAAAATGCGCGTGACGCAAGTTATAAAAATTTAAACACATTAGAAAACAAATACAACAAAAACAATGAATTTGTTTTTTCATTTTATATTTTATTTTTTTTTTCAGTGTTGCAGCAAAAGCCAAGAAATCTTTTACTCAATCAAGTCTTTTGAAGTTTTACGAGACTTTTCAGTTACAAATTTTAATGAATGCAATTTGCAGAAATTAATTAATAAAAAAAACTTAGAAAGCTACCAAATATGCCATTCTTACTTATTTTGGACCCAACGAATTTTCATTATCATCGAAAATCTTATGATTTAGTAGTCCAATATTATCCAAATTGAAACTGAAGGGATGGCTCGACATAAACACTATTTTTGCCTTACATGAATATGAAATAATAAATAAAATAGTAAATAAAATGTCTATGTCCGCTATGGACTTCGAAACTATTCAACCGATGAGTTCCACACCGGTTTCATTTGAAAGGTAATAATGCAAGCATAATTATAGAACACTAAAACAATGCAATTAGGCACATTCGGCCCATAAAAGAAGTCGATTTTCGATGTTTTCCATACAAACACATTTTTGTCATTATTTGCAAATAAACATTGAAGTGACACCAGCATTTTTAGTGCTTTTTTGTTTGTATTTATACTAGTCACAACATAATTTGGTCTCGCTGCAATTCAAAAAAAAAAAATTAAATAAAACATACAAAAATGCCGAAATGATCCACCATTGAGCAATTACAAAAAAAAAAAAAATCATATAGCAGATGCGAAACGAAATGAAAAAGAGCCGAAACGCCTTTACAACGTAGTCTCACATGTCTGGTATACGCTAGTAATATTTAAAATAGTAAAGATGTTTCTATGTCCGCTATGAATTTCGAAACCATCTAACCAATGCGTTCCAAATTGGTTTCATTGGAAAGGCAACAATGCAAGCATTATTATAGACTACTAAAACAATACATTAGGCACATTCGGTTCATGTTTTTTGTATGTTTAAAACAAAAAAGTACAAACATGCCACCGAAAAAAACTGAATTACACAAGAAACAGCAGATCAAATGAGCAGCCAAAAGGCCCGTACAACGTAGTAGTATGCAATAGATAGTTCCAAATATAAGAAAGACAATTATAATTTGTACTTTTTGTCCCCAAGTTCGAATTAAAAGTTCAATTCATTCATCATTTTTTTATTATTAATTTAGCTATGTCCGTCTGCCATCGTTCTGTGTTCAACTTTAGCAATCTTAAAAATATACTATAAGAATACTTACAACCTCAGGTGTGACTGTGTAATCTATTTCACTTGTCTATTTTTGAAATATTTATTTGATTAAACACTGTTCTAAAAATATCATAAAGGTACATACAATACTACAATATAATAAATGAATATGTTTATGCATATTTTAACACTTTTAAACAATGTCATATACACAACTATGCAAACAGGTTGTTGATGTTTAATATAAAAATTTGTTTTCTTTTTGCGACGCCCAAAAGAGTGCTATGAAAAATGTATTATACACATTTATCATACACAAGCACAGAGAAAAGCCTTGTGCCAAAAAATTTTCAAAGGCAACAGTGACAAAAAAAAAAACACACACACAATACAAACATATGCATGTATATATGTACACTCTTTGGCTTATGTAATATTATCAGCAATGCAACATTTCAGACAGCGTACAAAATGGCGTAAGCATTGAATCCGAAGCTTTAAAACGCTACACAAAATTTTTACTAAATCGTTGCACAATTGCTTAAGTAACTAAAACGATAAAAGAGAAGTCAAGCTTGTACTTCAAAAGTGTTACAAACTAAAGTAAAATCACAGCATACTGCACATTGCAGCATACAAACACAAACTATGTGAAAAAGTGAAAGTGAAATTCATGCCTAGCAGCATTAAAGGAGATGTTATGCAAACGTTATATTGAATTGAATTGCCAAATTAAATTTTAATAATTAAATGCATACACATACAATGACAAAAAAACAAAAAAGAAAAATACTTTGAAGAATAATTTTAAGCGCCCACGCAACATGCAGCAAACGCTTCTTCGCCTAAAAGCAGGCACGTTAAAATTTGCATAGTAAATTCTGTCATGATACTCTGCTGATTTTTTATGCTTTTATCCTTTTTTTTTGTGATTTTATTTTCTCGTTCTGTTTGCAAGTCATGCCAATGCATAAACAAAAGAAGCTTAACTGGCTTATACAGATTCTAGAACACACACACAAACCACACGAAATACACGAATGGCAAAAAATAAGGAAGCAACAAATAGGTATACTATATGGTAAGAACATGACAGACTATTGCGTAGAGTTATTGAGTCAAGACAAGTGATTGAGTAAGATTGACAGACTACAAAGACAACACAAGCCAATAGCAAGACAGCCGATAGAATGCATAATTATACTAAATCATTTGTAGAGCTTATGTTAAATAACTATAAACTTTGATGCTACAAGGGCGAACTAGAATGAAATCAAAGCAAAGCTAATTTATTAGAGACAAACTCGGCAGTGCGCCAAAGTCAAAGCCACAAAGTCGTAAACGTTGGATTATGTAAAAAGCAAAAAACAAACACAAATGTCCGATCGACCGAAAAGAAGAAACTTAACAGCAGCTGGAATTTTAAGCTAGACAAAACGACAAGGCTGCCAGTATGCATACAAGTCCAAGGCTAAGGTAATAATTAACTCTATATAAATATTTTATGGTAATAAGGAAAATTGTTTGCGCATTGCACACAGACTACAAAATTGTTTTATTTTTTTAGCAGACTCCAAGTGCATAAATCATGTTGATTATTGCTAAAATGCAAATGCAATTGGAAAACTAGAACGAGATTTTCATTGCAAAAAAAAAAAAAAAAAATTCAAAAATATAAAAAGAAATCAAATTAAAATAAGAAATAAAAAAAAATTGTTGCATACATTTTGGCGCACGACAATGACAACAACGACAGCAAAAGCAACAACGAATAACAACGCTGTTTGCCAAAATCAATTTCCATGCGAAAAAAAAAAATTTATGATGACAGCAATTGCGACAGATACAAAATATTTTTCTCTCTCACACAAAATTAAAGCTAAATAGTTGCGGAATGGAATGAGTTAGCAACTTTTCGTTTTTTATTATAAATTTTAATAATAGAGTTTATGGTAACGAAGTAAGACTACATGTCATGGCTTTCAATGTCATCAATTTCAAAAATGTAACATTAAAATTATGTAAATGTGAAGGCGTAATGGTGTGGAGCGCTAGTAAGTTACAGAAAATAAACACACACACACACACACACACACATACATACACGTATGTATTTATTTAAATATATAACTATAATATATAAAATATAAAGACCCAGCATAGCATTGTATCTGTTTTAGTTGCTGAAACACCGTTACAACAAAAGACCTTGACAGAGACACAACACACACACACACAGACACACAAACACTGCTGATATGCAGCTGAGAAAAAAAAAATAGATATAAAGGAAACAAGCTAAAGGACATTGGTTTTTGATAAGCAGCATAATAAATAGTCGTAAAATGGGTGATTCCATTAAATGAATCACATTTATGTAAAAAAAAAAAAAAAATAATTAAACCAAGAAGAAAAGGTGATAAACTTAATGATTTATGCCCATTATTTCAGTAAAAGTTTCAGTTAGCTAACTGTAACTTAATATCAAACGTATTTTAATTTTAACTGTCAACATTTTGTGTGAACAGCAATCTAGTATAACAGGGTACACATTTTGAGTACATCAGTGTGAATTGCATTCATTCATATCATCCTAACAGTTTGATTTACACTTATATATTTCTTTTTTTAAAATGGCATTCACATTGCAATATCTCAATTGCATATGCCATTCACATCGAAATATTTCACTGTGATTGCCAGTTAAAAGTTAGCCTGAATGAAAAGCTACAGTTAGCTTTATCTCGGAACAAACAACATTAAAGGAAAAAAAATTGTGTTTATCGTGCAGATCAACTACCTAACCTAACATTTAACTGGACATTAAAATAATGGCCCTTAGACGAATAATATTATGATGAACAAGAAAAAATACTTGCAGTCCAGTTTGCTCGATAACGAAATGCCGTAAAGCCGATTTTTATATACCTTAAACTAAATGTCCTATATTGACAGCTTTTCGTTTATGGGGATTACCCTCTCCAAAAGGGGCTAGAGAAAACCCGTTTATAATGCTTATCAATGATATAGGGTTCATCAAACTTCATTTTATCTGTTAAGCTGATAGCCCTTGATACAAAGAACTATTGTTCTTGATACAAAGAACGAGTTGCTCTGCATAAAAAATAACGATTGTTCTTGATACAAAGAACGATTGTTCTGCATAAAAATAAGGATTGTTCTTGATACAAAGAACGATTGTTCTTTATTAATATAACGATTGTTCCTGATACAAAGAACGATTGTTATTGATACAATGAACGAATTGTTCTTGGCACAAGAACGAATTGTTCTTGATACAAGAATGAATTGTTCTTGATACAAAAACGAATTGTTCTTGACACAATGAACGAATTGTTCTTGACACAGGAACGAATTGTTCTTGATACAAGAGCGAATTGTTCTTGATACAATGAACGAATTGTTCTTGACACAGGAACGAATCGTTCTTGATACAAATACAGAATTGTTCTTGATACAAGAACGAATTGTACATATTTAAAGGAATAAATTCAAGCAAAAAGAAATGAAAGAAATTAAATCTTACATGGAATACCTCATAAATACATATGTGTATCTTTTAAAAAGTATTTTTACGGTATGCGACTAAGCTAGCTGCTCGACCCTAAGCGTGCAGCAACAACAACAACAATAATAATCAACCTCAAAAGCTTAAAGCGACACACATGTAACGAAAAAACAAAAAAAAAATATATTTTGACAAAAAATATGTTGCGTCTTGGGTTGTTTCAAAATTATTTCGAAACAAAATCTAAAATCTTGTGCAAAATTTTAATACTTTTCAGACTACCCACTTAAAGCAGTTTGCGGTTTTGTTGCTTACAGCAATTGAACATAGCTGAGCAGCAACGCTAAGCACTTTAGTACGTTGTTACTAACACAGTCAGGATCGAAATTTTTCGTGTGGTCTCACAGTAAAATTTTTTGTGGAATGTAACGACAACGAAAATTTTCATTTCGCCTAAAGTTAAAGCAAACAGACTGAAAAATTTATGTATATTTTCATAGACAATTGACCGTACCGAAAAAAAATATACCAAAAAATACCAGCCAGCCTCTTTCAGTCCTCGAGCCTGGGGAAAAGTTACAAACATATTTGCATGTAACGCAGTGTGTGTGTGTGTGTGTGTTTAATGCGTATGAGATATATCATATGTGAGTGGTGGTCCCACTCAATATATTGACATTGGAATTTCTTTTGAATAAAGCCAACTCAAAGACCAAAAAAAAAAAAAAAAAAGTAAATATTTGAAGCTCAAAAGAAAAAAAAAAGTATCTACGTTGCAAAAATTCACAACACAAAAACTATTTAGTTGTCATTTCTTTTTTTTTTTTTTTGACAATGTCATCAACAGCTTCATCGACCAGACCAAGGTGAAGGACATAATATTACGCTGTCTCAGACTGTGTCCTTGTTTTTTCATTTTTTCCTTTTTTTCAATTCTTAGTTATTTACTTGTACAATAATAAAAAGTTTAAGTATAAAATATGAACTGTTTGATTGTATTCGAGTTCGAGGAATTTTTTCTGTCAAAGCACATTGAACATTGATGCGCGCCTGACGGCCAATTGTGCAGATTTGTAGCTAAAAGCAAGCGAACAATAGTCGCGCGATTCGAGCAAATATAGATTGCAGTAAATTACACAATACATAGAAATCAGCGTATACAATTTCGAATTGGTACGAAGGTACGAGTTTGAGCAGAACGAAAAGTAATTGAATCTTTCTTTTAATATTGATTGATGGAATTACAATATACACATACATACCATACATACGTATAAAAAAATGTTTACAGAAGCTAGTACGGGAATTTGTGTTATTGTCATTTCAAAGGAAATACGATGTATCATATTGGAGGTAAGATGTTATGTATGCATTAAAGAATCAATTTTGAAAATATTACTTAAAATGTACGAGTACCTTTCTTTTTATACATTTTTTTTCAAAGGTAATAAGCAAATTTGAAATTTCAAATTTTTAAGCCAATTTATCTCCCGGTCACGGCTAACTTGTATGTCAAAATCTGTGGAAAAAAAATATACCGAAATTGATTACGGTATTCACAGCGACTTGCAATAGTGCAATAAAGTATCTTTGCACAAGAGCCATTGTGGGCACAATCGTAAAAATAAAAGTTGTGCAATTCTGCACTAACAGCTGTTTGTTCCTTACCAAATGTTTGTGTCTCTTTTGCACCGAGGCAATGAAATTTTTCTGGATCGAGCAGAATAATGCAAAATTTTTATGTACGACATACAAAGCATGAACGAGTTCGATTAGTTTGTCGAAATACGCAGAATGGTCGTTATTGGGGGACCGAAAACCCAAGATTAATTAAGGATAGTCACCGCTTGGTGTGGTGTATGCGCCGAGAGAATCATTAGTCCATACATTTTTGAGGACTACGCTGGAACAAGCCTTACTGTCAATGGAGACCGGCTTCGAGGAATGATTTGTGATTTTTTGGGCCCAGCACTCGATGATAAAAACATGCAGGTTTCCTAAAGACGGAGCCATAGCTTTATTCGATTTCATAATGTGGCAATTTCGACTGACAAATCCGCTCTCCCGATCTGACACCGTTATCTATTCAATGGTCATATTTAAAGGGAAAAGTTTAAATTGATAAACCAAAGTTACTGTACCAGCTTTAATTCAATAAATACTATTAAGTTTATCATTTTTCCAGAGATTTTTTGCAAAAAGTGGTGGAAAATGGCGAAAAAAGGGCAAATCTTTTCGTGGCTACTGAGAGAAATTTAAACAAGCGTTCACAAAACAGAGCACACAGCATATCTGCTTCTTGATCAGCTTGACGAGTCGATGTTGTCACGCCCGTCTGTCTGTCAACCTGTCTATCCGTTCGTAAAAAATATAATGAAAAATTAATTTAAAATTAAAATAAAATTAAAATAAAAAACCAAGTTTCGTGGAACGCATAGTCGACTTGGTTTTGGTTCTACTTATAAAAAAATCTGTTGTTGATGCTGCAACATTTTTTTTTTGCAACAGCAAGATACCTGATATGACTTTGTCGTTGTCATTCTTGTTGTCATTCTAAATGTGATAAACAATTCAAAGAATTGCATACAAAATTCTGACAAGAGTTCGACTCTATATTTTCCAAATGACATAATTCAAATGCATTGAAACTGAATAATTGAATTAATACATGCATAGAAATCTCATTATATAGATATGTATGTGTATGTGTGTGACAGACAGTACTGAAAAGTGTCTTATTATTAAATTTCTAAGCTTTTAGCTTCAGTTTTAACATTTATTCAGCTGCTATGAAAACAAAAAGCATACAAAATATGCTATGTAAATAATGTCAATATAAATCAACAAAAGAAGTTATGCTTTAATTGAATTAACTAATCAAATTTACCATACATAGATGTATGAATAAGCAAGTTAATGATATTTAGTAAGTATGAATGCTTTCAGCTCATTTCACATTTTGTTTTAATTTAATTTTATTTTAGTAAATACTGAACAATATTTTATGAAATTATAACAAAATACCGATATATTGGGGCTAGTAAAAACATACAAAAAAGCAAATTATTGTATGGGAATATTAGAAAATTGACTTCAAGAATGCACCGAATATACATAATACATTGTTTTAGTGGTCTAAAACGTTACCTACATTGTTGCCTTTCAAATGAAAACGGTTTGTGATTCAACGGTTTAATAGTTTCAACGTCCATAGCGGACATAGATACATGCCAAAAAAAAAAGCTGGCATAAAAATACTAATTTGAGTAACGCTCATACAAACCAATGCAGCATGAAAAATTAGGTGTGGCTTTTCGATATTGTACAGCGAAAAGACACTTGCTGCTGTATTGATTTTTATACCCGCCACACATAGTGTGAAGGGTATATTCAGTTTGTCGGAAAGTTTGTAACGCATTGAAGGAGACGTCGTAGACCCTAGAAAGTATATATATTCTTGATCAGCTCGATGAGACGAATCGATCTAGCCATGTCCGTCTGTCTGTCTGTCCGTCTGTCTGTCTGTCTGTTTACTTCTAAGCATTTTTTTCGATGAAGATATATAGATATTACGCCGAAATTTGGAACTTAAGCTTTTCTCGGCAACGACTACTTTGTATGTTAAAATCAAGGTGCCACGCTCATTTTTAGGTGTAGCTTCCATACAAACTTACCGAAAATTTCCGAATTTTTGTATAAAAATATGTATTATTTAAGCATGTATTCACTCTAAATTGGGTAAAAACTCTTCTTTTGTCATCCAAAGTCGAAACCAAGGTGCCACGCCCATTCTTAGGTATAGCCCCCATACAAATTTACCGCCCATTTTCCAATTTTTGAATAAAAATTGGTATTACTTATGAAATTATTTACTCCAAATTGGGTAAAAACACTTCTTATATCATCCAATTCCAAAACCAAGAGGCCACGCCCATTTTTATATATAGCCCCCATACAAACTCACCGATTATTTTTGAACTTTTGTATGAAAAATTAATTATTTTCGTCTATATATTTTTAAATTTATATAAGCCACTGATGATCATACATAAACTATTGAAAGATTCGTGTGGCGGGTATTTTTGCTTCGGTTCCACCGAAGTTAACGTTTTTCCTTGTTTTACTCTCATATTTGACAAAAAAAAAATGTTTTTTGCGAGACTGGCCAGAGTTGATTTTTCATTGCTAAATATGAATCTGGTTCACGTTTCTGGTTTTATCAACGATTTCGATTTTTAAATGATATAGATGTGTATTTTTTTTTTTTTTTTTTTTTTTTTTTGTAATTTACTAATTAAATACCCATTGTATTGCAATTATGTAGCGTATTTTTATCCATTTGAACGCTCAGAGCCATCTAGCGGACGTTAGACAAATCATGAACAAATACTATTACCACTCTGTTAAAATAACATTATTTTAACAGTTGTTGACAAAATAAAAACAGCTTTCAAGTAACTTAACAGAAAGCTTTTTGTTTTCTATGTTAAAAATCACAGCACTTACCTTACCCACAAAGCAAAATACATAATGAGACATTTCCGAAAAAAAGACGACTTACCTGTAAATAGAAAAAAATTGAAAAAAAAAAAATTTTATATTAAAAATACTGTTTTTATAAAAACAAACATCAAAGAAAACTATAATAAAAATATAAACTACGCATAAACAAATGCATACTTTCATAGTTAGATAAAATCAAAATCAATAGTAACACTCAAGTGAACAACAGCTGAACCGCACCAAACCAAACTGCCGCCTAGCATTCACTCATTCAAGTAGTGACTGTGACACAAGTGCGTTGTCAAGTGCGCCAGTCAAAGGCTTAGTCGAGGCTACTTAACCTTGAAGCGACCAAAGTATTGCAGGCAACAACAACAACAACATTGTTTGCTGTTTTTACTGGACAACGACTAGAAAATTGTTCTGGATGATGACGCTCGTCAAAGATAATAAACATAAAACCTGATAGCGTATGAAGCATATAAAAAGAAACATACACACACACTCATAGAAAGAATTTTAAGAAGAAAAGTAAACAAAACTCAAGTAAATGAGGCAAAACTAATGAAATGTTGACGAATAAATGTTGCTGCGTAAATAAATGCTGGACAAAATTTATATAAATCAAGTAAAAATTTAAGCAAAAGACATACACGACGTATACGTGATTTTTTTTCATATGTATGTATCTGTACACATATACACTGCAAAACACATATACACACTTCCTTCCTGTGCAACGTTTTAATTGCTTTTATTAATAGCAACAAACTTTTTGTGGTTTGAGTAGTATTTTGTATGTTGCGGCTACGGGCGGAAGGGCATAGTTTAAGTAACAGCTTGGAAAAAAACTGAACACGAGCGCTTTGAGAAAACGTAATCAAGTTGAGACTCAATTAAAATGATATTGAAGATGAAAATCAAGACAACGTAAACGTCGACGTCAACATCAACGTGTACGGCAGCAGCTGCTGTTAAGAAAGGCGTCGTCTGTCTGCCAACGAAAGTCAGACTTATACAATTCAATTTAAAGCATACAATTGTTGATATATGTAAGTGGATATGTGTATCTCAACAATATTTAAATTATATTAAACTCAATTAAAATCAAGCAACAAGTGCCGTGAGCGTGTATATATATGTATATATTTTTTTTTTTTTTATACAAAAAATCTATTCAGATAAGCAAGGCAGAAAGTGACAAAAGCATGTGTATACGCCGTTGCCAATAAAGTGAAATACAAATCAGCAGCTACAAGCAGAAATTTATTGTATTTATTTGTGTAGTACAGTGATACACCCACATACAACAATTTCCGGTTCAATTAAATGCCTGCCAGCCAGCCAGTCACATAGCTAGCTTGCTTTCTTGTTTATTTATTTATGCATAGTACAAGCAATTTGTAGCGTATTTATACAATCGCACACATACACAAAGAGAGCGACAACGGAATGCAATATGTATTGTTTTTGGAGAGGGAGGGGGTTGTGTTGTTTAAGGCAAAAATAGTATCGAGCTACGACAAATGTACAAAACCATATAATCGGATGCTGTTTTGTGGCTTGGAAAAATTGCTTTTAATTTGTATTTTTTTTTTTTTTCAAACATTTGCTGCTACGCTAATATTGCGTTTGCTTTTTAGTTTTTACTATGAAAATATTGTTTAGAAGCTGAGAAAATAATACCGTACTGCAAATACTTACACAATAAACACAAATTTCGAAAAGTGTTTTGTTAATGCAAACGAAAATTAGAAACTATTGCATATGTTTAGGCATTTTGCCAAGCCTTTTCGAGCAGATAAAATCTTGTGATTTTACATCTTTGATTTGTCTTTCACAAACGTTTTTAAAGTATTTTTTAATCAATAGAAAAAAAATAGGCAAGTGTCAAAATTTTAGAAACAATTTAAAACTCATTAAAATAAATATTCGATTTTTTTTAATGGAATCTAGAAAAGAAAATAAAGCAAAAACATTTTTCTTTTTACTTTAAAAAGTAATTTTATGCCAAATTTGTCATTCTACTGTTAGGGCAAGAGTTAGACAGTCGGCTGATGTCAATAAAACTCTGGATTCGAGTCACAAAATAATTGATTTTGTTTTTCTTATTTATTTTATATTTTGTTTTATGAAGAAAAAAACCCGGCGTTTGCATTTGCAGCTCTTTTCGGAGACATTTTTGTACTTTTTTTTTTAACTGCAGCGAGTCCAAAAATATGTTAGCGTTAGTATAAAAACATACAAAAAAGTGCTAAAAATACCAGCTTCTTTTTTTCTTATTGCAAAAAGACGATACAATTTTGTGGCAAGTACAAATACATATAAAAACAAGAAAAAACGTTTACTTCGGAAGCACCGAAGCTCAAATACCCACCACACGAAACTTTAATCATTTTCTTGAAAAAGAAAAAATGCAAGGTGAGTTTGTATGGGGTCTATATGTAATAGTGGCCCGATCCTTGTCATATCGGTAGCATATTCATAGGAAAACAGTAGACGTGATTTTACACAGATTGGAGTGAATAATATCCATAAATAAGAACTATTTCCATACAAAATCTGAAAAATGGGCGCTTGGTTTATATGGGAGCCATATAACAATGGGCGTGGCACCTTTCTTTTAAAATTTGATGTCATTAGAAAAGCTTTTACCCATATGTGCAGTAAATACATTTACAAATAATAATAATTTTCATACAAAAAATCGAAAAAAATGGTAAGTTTGGGGGCTATATCTAAAAATGGGCGAGACACCTTTCCTCTAATATTTGACGGATGGATATTGGATAAGAAGTTTTTACCCAATTTGTAGAAAAAACTTTCATAAATAATAAAAATTTTTATAGAAAAAAAATCGAAAAAAATGGTAAGTTTGTATGGGAACTACATCTAACAATGGGCGTGGCACCTTGGTTCTGACAAACAAACTGCCTAGGAGCACAATAAGCTTAAGTTTAAAGATTCAGGTCAATATCGTTGAAACTTTCTGAAAAAACGCATTGCAACAGACAGACAGACGGACATGGCTAAATCGATTCTTCTCGTCGAGCTGATCAATAAAATATTTACTTTATGGGGTCTCCGATGCATCCTTAATGCGTTACAAACTTTTCGACAAACTGATAATACCCTTCACACTATGTGTGGCGGGTATAAAAAACAATAATTGTGGTATGGGAAAAGTCGAAAAACGACTTCACGAATAGACCGAAAGTGTCTAGTGCATTGTTTCAGTAGTCTTAAATTATTATATACATTATTGCTTTTCAAATAAAAGCGCTTTGAGACACATTGGTTGGATGGTCTCAAATTTTATAGCGGACATAGAAACCTTTTTACTATTTTATATATACTATACAGATTTAAAATACATACAAGATTAAAATTGCGTAAAAAAAAAAATATTTTTTTTTTTTTTTGGTCTGAACAGTAGGTTTGATTATGTCTATCTCTTCAATTTTTAAAGATAAGATTGGGGTAAAACTTTTTACAAATTTGAACTTCATCTCATGATCCGGATTTTGTTGGTAATATAGTTGTCTTAATTTAGAAATTTTAAAAATAAATAAAAAGAATATTTTTTTTAGTGAAAATACAGGATTATATATTAACCATTTTCAAAAAGGATTTTTCCATATTACATTTGTTTGATAATTTTTGGATAAATTGGATTTGGGACATACAATAAAAAAAAATTATGTCATGCTTGGTGGACCATTTCATTTCATATATATTTTGGGTCACTTAATCCGAATTTGAAGTCAGAATTTAACAGTTGCTTCGCGTTTTCTTTCGGTACGGTAGTGCATAAATAAAAACTTGAATTTGTATTTTGGTTATACATCATTTTAACTATGCTGCATACTTTCATGACAATTACCAAGCATTATGAACTTCTAAATCTTATTTGAAAAGCTTAAGTATTTAAGAACTTTGTCTTTAAAAACGTTTTATAATTTATCAATCACATTAAAATTATAATACCGCTATAAACACTAAAACAAACTCTCAAAACAACCTTTTTCTTTTTAAGTGGTAATCTAAAAAGACATTAAAATAAATTCCTTTAGTCTCTGTGCGCAACAGTAGCAACAGCGCAGGTGTTAAGGCCACACACACAATATTATGCATTAAGCGACGTGCATCCTTTTTTGCTATTAAACAACGCTAAACCTCATCCTTCTTCTCCTTATTGCATTCTCTGACATTTAAAGGCGTGTAAATTTATGCAAACCGCAGATAGAAGCGAGAAACTTAAACGATTGCATATTTTAATGGTCTAAGCACTTAGACCACAGCAATACATCTAATGATGACGACAGAGCAAGGACATTGTGGTTAGACGACAAAACAGTACATTAATAATATTCTTTAAAAAAAAATAATAACGTAGCACGACGACGGTAATAGATAAGTCGCGAAAACTTTAGCATCATATTACGAGAGGGTTGAGCAGCAGCGCAGTGGCAGCAGATACATTTTAAAACAAATTATGCACAAGTTGCACTCGAAGCATCATGCACTACTTCGTACATTCGCTTAACAATCCTGTCAATATTTTGTAGCAACAGCATTACTTGCTATAAAAAAATATATATGTATGGCAAGGACATGCGCATTAGTCACTTTTACTCACAACTCGCACTCGTGACGTTGCAATAAAAATTTATGCTCTCTTTACAAGTTATGACGTTGCACACACACAAAAATGCGAATGAGCAATACAAAGAGGAAGAAGAAAAAAATTTATGCTGTATAAAAAAAAAAAAGCATAACAACAATCAAAACGATGTGCAACAATGACTAATGAACGAAAAACAACTTTTTTTTAGCATACTTGCAGGCGCAGACACTTTATACACGATTTTTCACTTTGTTTTTTAAATTTTTCTTAAATTTCTATTTTTTTTTACCTTTGAAACAAGCACAACCCATGATGTAGCCCATCATCAGCTTAACTTTTGCCTCAACTACTGCCGGCCGGCTACTGTTGAGGCTTTATGTTATGATAAAATGGACGTTTATTTTGACGTAGTTGGCTGTATTTAATGATGGCTGTTGTTGCGGTTAATGTTAATATGACACACACACACAACACAGCGCATAAATTTATAATTTTTATAGTGTATAGCAAACATACACACTATGTATTTTTAAGCATGTAATCAAGTTTTATGTCAACACTTATATAAGTCAAAAACAACACCAACAACAACATTTATAAGTATAAATAAAATTAAGTAGAATATATTGTATATTGCGTGCGTATTCGGTTTTGAGAGGCGGCAGCTATGCTTTCAATTTGGTGTTTTTTTTTTTTATCACAAATTAATTATTTATTTTTATTTTATTTTATTATACAAATCTTTTATATAAAAAAAAAGCATTTTTAAAGCATTTGATTTTGTTAAAGCGACATTTTGGTTTATTTTTTTTTTTTTTTAATTTTTATTTGCTGTATATTTTATATCACAAATTATAATAATCTTTAAATGATTATCGAAGCGCTGTTTTTTTTTTTTTTAAATTTTTTTATTTATTTTTAATTAATTCACTGTAATACTATTTCACTTTACGTATTCGTTGTACACTTTTATCTATTTCTTTTGATTGATTGATTTGTTATGCCTTTGGTATTTTAACTGTTTTTTTAATTTAACAAAAAAGATTCATTTTTTAAGAATGCTTAAAAAAAAACAATGCAAGTATGACAATCAAGTGTAAAGCATACACTTAGTAAGAATATAAAGAACAACTGTCTTCAAGTCAACAGCCGCCTGCAGCAACTGATTGAAACATTCAAATTGCAAATATAATATGGGAAGCTTATAAAACAATCTGTCATTTAATTGCATGCGTCGCATGAAAGAAAAATAAAACAAAACAAAAAACAAAAAAAAAAAAACATGAATACTTATGTGTATCATTCATGAATGAATAAAATAAATAAGCAAACTGACGGACAGACAGACAGACAGATAAATGAACCGCATGAGCATCATACGTATACGAAGAACAGCAAAAACAAAAACAACAACAAAAAACCGGAAGCTGAACATTCCATGAAAAGATATAGATACAATTCATATACACTCAGTTTTATATAAAGAAGATACATTTTGTATCTGTATCTATACAAAATGTATATAAAAACGTTTTAAAAGTAGCACCATATGATGAGCGCAAATAAAAAATTAAACGCGACAAATATAGCGCCGTTTTTATAATTAAAACAATTCTCGCTATCTCTCCCTCTCTCTCTATCTCTCGACATTTTTTAATACATTTTATTGTTGTCTCATTCTTTTATTTATTTGCCTTTTTAGATACAACAAAAATTATAAGAAAATGATGCTGTATTGCAGTTGTATTAAAATCTGAGATACCCTACGCGATTAGTGACAATCAATAAACATTTTGAGACTCATATAAGAGAAATTTCATATAGGAGTGGTTTACAAAATGATACTTTTCCTTTCATATTCACATACAGAGAAAAAAAACAAGCACGTTTATTGTTAAAAGTATTTTAAGAACTTCTTTAATCAAGCACAATCTTGTCAATTCTATAACATTTTGTTAAACTTAAAAAAACTTCCACTTGAAGAGGAACGAAAAGAACGATAGTTCTTTGGAAATAGCAAAAATAAATAGAACCTTGGATCTTGTTACAAAGAACCATTGTTCTAAACACTATGAACCATTGTTCCTGATATAAAGAACCATTGTTCTTGATACAATGAACCATTGTTCTTTATACAAAGAACGATTGTTTTTGAAACAATGAACAATGGTTCTAGATACAAATAGCGATTATTCTTGATACAAAGAACGATTGTTCTTGATACACAGAACCATTGTTCTTGATACAAAAAAAATTGTTCTTGATACAATAAACGATTGTTATTAATTCAAAGAACGATTGTTCTTAATACAAGAAACCATTGTTCTTGATACAAAGAACGATTGTTTTTGAATTAATGAACAATGGTTCTAGATACAAAGAGCCATTGTTCTAGATACAAAGAGCGATTGTTCTAGATACAAAGAGCGATTGTTCTTAATACAAAGAACCATTGTTGTTGATACAAAAAAAATGTTCTTAATACAATTAACGATTGTTCCTAATTCAAAGAACGATTGTTTTTAATACAAGAAACCATTGTTCTTGGTACGAAGAAATAATGTTATTGGTACAAAAAACAATTGTTTTTGATACAAAGTACCATTTTTCTTAATACAAACAACCAATAATCTTGATGCAGTATAGTTCTTCATATAAAGAACCATTGTTCTTAACACAAACAACAATTGTTTATTGTTCATTTTACAAACAACGAATTTCCTGGTGAAAAGAACGATTGATCTTGATACAAAGAGCGATTGTTCTTTATAAAAAGAGCGACTGATGACTGATGAAAAAAACAAATGAACTTGATAAAAAAGAACCAATTATTTTTGACACAAACAAACATTGATTTTGATACAAAGCACTATTGTTCTTGATACAAAGCACCATTGTTCTTGATACAAAGAACCATTGTTCTTGAATATTAAGATAAAGTGTACAAATTTTTTAAAATTAAATTAAGATTTACAGCTTTGCTGACAAACTGATTATACACCAAATTAAAAAATATTTGAAGAGCACAAACAATAACAAAAAGTCAGAGCAAAATTAATGAACGATAGCCAAAATGATTTGAACGCCAATTTAGGAGGTCACTAGCACATAAACACACGAACACACATGAAGCAAATAAGCGAGAAAGAGAAAGTAAGATCCATTTTATTCTTTCAGCAACTAAAGCAACAAATCTTGAGTCACAACTGTGTCAAACTTACATATTTGTCGTTGCACAGAGACATTGACATTGTCATATTTGACTTTTATGGCGTATTAATTTTTTTCTTCTTTTTTTTCTCAACCAAAGTAAAAACAAAACGTTTTGAGCAAGTTTGTGTGGGCTGCCGTTGTATGACAAAAAAAATAAAATAATAATAATTTTATGAAAAATGTGTTTCGCGCGAGACACAAGACTAACAAAAAAAAAAAAAAAAAAAACTCATCTGTCTCTCAGTTTAACAACAGAAAACTTAAGCGACAAGGCAAACGTTTTGTGTAAATTTTATAAAAATTATTTAAACAAAAAAATTAATTGAAAGTCATTTGCGTGCATTTCATTTTATGTTCTCCAGTGAATGCGCGTCTAAGAAGCAGAAACTGTCGCCAGCAGTGGCAAAGGAATTTCTCGTTTTAATTAATGATAAACGCTGCGTATACGCGATATTTGCGGTGGGCGATACCAAGTTAGTTGGCGTCTATATAAGTATATGAGACGTTAAATTTTATAAATATTTTTTAGAAAGGTATTTAAGAATATGGCAATTAAGAAGTTTAAGTAAATATTGAAAGATAAATAAAACTATATGCGAGGGGTTGTTTGAATTGTATTTAAAAAGCTGAAACTTATCGTACACGCATAAAATATCTTAATTTGGTTTATACAGCAAATTTTTTATACATGGGCACATGTCAACTAATAGAGCAACATCTTTTTACAGTAAAAGTGTTGAGCAATTACATTATTTAATTTGTGTTTGACAGAAACTGAAAGCAGACAAACTGATAAATTTCGATGTAAATAGAAATCACGTGCGAAGACCTAGATTAATTTTTTTTGCGTTAAAAAATGAACATTAATACTTTAGTGACTCTGCACTAGTGTTGCCAAATAAAATCCCTTTCGTTGATTTTTTCACAGTGATTTTAAAATCACAGTGGTGCACTGTGACAAAAAGTAGTGATTTACGATTTTCATGATCCTCAGTAAACAAGATCTTCAGCTATCGTTTGTGTATCGCTCTTCGAGAACAGTGAAACTGTTCATTTATCAGTGATTGGTGATTTTATCACTCTTCGTGAATCGTTCATACTTTGCTTGAACGCCGAACCTGTACAGATTCGTTGGTACAATAAAAGCAGTGTTTTATTTGTCAATGAATTTAAACTGAGTCGGTTTGTTGTGTTGGTGTCAGCCGAAAAGTTCAGCTAACAGCGATTTTGTTTATCACTCTTTGTGAACAGTGATCATGTTCAGTAATGGCTAATCACTGTTTGCTTGTCTAATCACTGTTCAAGCAGAGTCTCTGCTACTCAAAAATCACTCTTTTGTCAACACTACTCTGCGCTATAAATTAACAAAATTTCGATGTGGTTGCCTAAAGTTGTCTCCCAAAAATTATTAAAAATATTAAGATTTGGTATACCACTCAACAAAACGGGTAAAAAAAGAAGTGGAACCGTGTGATCATTTCAAGGATTCATCACAACACTGCAGAGACCAAGGAATTCACCAAGTTTCACAAAGTGAACCAAAAATGTCCTGTCGGAATTCAGAGATTATTATGTAAATGTTTTATTAAAAAATCCTATTTTGAAAATTCTAATAAAATCTATTAAAAATGGAAAAACAAGGACTAAATTTAACGCTTTTTGCCTTCAAATAGTCACTAACGTATTAAATTGCAATCATACTTTAATATTTACTGTCGCTTGGCCTTATTTGCAAGTTTGTTCCAAATATATTTCTGTATATATGAAGTATGGCAAAGAAGGTCTGTCTCAAAACTTACAAGCGTCGTCACCATCAAACTCATTCCAAAATTTTGGTTTTTAATGTCAACGACAGCCTAAATTATTTAAGTGGAAATTCGCGTAACTATCAAGGACAACACACAACAAACCAAGAACATACGAATATGTTATTCAAACTATATATAAATCCTTGAAAATAAACTATTTACAAGCAAAACACAACTGCTATCTTGATGGTAATCGTGTAGACATAAATAAAATATATTTCATATCGTTTTAGCTATAAATTAGAGACATGTCTAAGTTCGGTTTCTCTATACACAATAAAACAAAACTAAACAAAAATATATATTTTGTACAAAACTTTAACTTGCAACATATGCAACAAACTTAAATTTATGCAAAAATAACCAAATTCAATCAACTACGAAAAATTAAAGTCAAGCCAGACACAAACAATGAAAATACTCAGACGCTGTCAGTCATTTAGCTAGACTTAAAGTCTACCATTCAGTCAGTCTGTCTGTCAGCGAGACCAGCTGCTAATGACCAGCAGACATGCAAAACGTTGAAAAGAGCAAGAAAAAAAAAAAGTAGTTTATATATTAGACATGGTTGAGTAATTTTTGACGCCAATGTGGCTAATGATTAATCCCTAGAATATTTATACCTAAAAAAAATAGAAATAGAAAGGACTAAGCTATAGCAAAGTAAGCTGTTAAGCACAACTAATTAGACAGTCTTAACTAATCAAAAAAAAAAAAAAAAAAATATAGAACAAAATACGACACACCTACACACAACAGCAAAAAAATTAGGCGTATAACACCAAATCGCTCATATTAATTAGTAAATTATATTTTAGTATATACAAAAAACGCAAGGCTAAATTGATTGAATTTCATATTTGATTTATATGGAATTTTCATTAGGCAAATGTTATGTTGATTGTGTTGGTGTTTATACATTCTAGACAAAAAAATGTATTTCGAAGGCACGCAATGTCAAAACGATAAGAAAAAAAATTCATTAATTTATTTCCAATTTTCATTTGCATTTTTTTTTTTCTATTTTCCATCTTTTTTGCAATCTCAAATAAATTTGTGAAAAATAAACAAAAAGAAAATTTTTTTCCATTCATTAAAAGCAATAAATAATCATTAAATATACAGGGTATTGCAACAAGTGGCAGTCGACTTGATGCAGTCAAGGAATTCGATTAAATAGAAAATATAAGTTAGATTTGTATCGAAACTAAATCTTAAAATGGGATACGAAAAATACTTCGATACATGATAACTCGTAGAGGAACTGCTCGTTGTGAGAACGAATTTTTTTATTTTAAAATTTTATTCGGATACAATACAAAGAAAAATTGTTCATGTTATAATTAAATATTGTTCTTTTTAAATAGAATGCTCTTTTCGAGATAAACAAGAAATGGTCTTGATACAGAAAGAATGATTTTTATACGAACGATTTTTCTTAATACAAAGAAAGATTGTTCAAGATACAAAGAAAGATTGTTTTGATACTAAGAACAATTGTTCTTGATACTAAGAATTTCGATACAAGAACAATTGTTTTTGATACAAAGAACAATTGTTCTTGATACAAAAAAGATGGTTCTTAATACAATGAACGATTGTTCTTGGTACATAAAGAACGTTTGTTCTTGATATAAAAAACGCTTGTTCTTTATGCAAAGAACAATTGTTCTTAATACAAAAAAAGATGGTTCTTAATACAATGAACGATTGTTCTTGGTACAAAAAAACGTTTGTTCTGGTAAAGAACGCTTAATTTTGGTACAAGAACGACTCGTTTCTAAAAAAACTTAGATACAAAGAACGATGGTTCTTGATACAAAATATGTTTGTTCGTTCGTGTTCAAATAAAAATTTTTCTTGATACAACTGTTCTTAATATATAGAACTATTGTTTCTAAATTAAAGAGCGATTGTCGAAACAAAGAACGATTGTTCTTAAAATTAAGAAGGATTGATCTTGATACAAAGAAGGATTGTTCTTTATACAAACAACCATTGTTCTTAATGTAAAGAGCTATTGTTCTTGATACAAAGAACAATTGTTCTTGATACGAAGAACGTTTTTTCCTGGTTCAAAAGAACGATTGTTTCTGAAACAAAGAACGATTGTTCCTGATATAAAGAACGATTGTTCCTAATACAAACGATTGTTGTTGATACAAAAAACGATTGTTGTTGATAAAAAAAACGATAGTTCTCGATACAGCGAATGATTTTTCTTGATACAAAGACCGATTGTTCTTGATATTAAAAATGATTGTTATTAATATAGAAAACGTTTATTCTTGATACTTAGAAGGATCGTTCTTGATATAGGACGAAAATATTGTTATAATTTGGGTTTAAGAATATTAAATGGTATAGGATATCTTACTAAGTTTTTTAATAATCTAAAAATCAACTTTCGATGCTGTTCAGATATGTTGTTCATGTGACCTGTCATGCTCCTTTTTTTTCGAATTTCAGTCAAAAAACACCCTATTCAACCAAAAACGCTACGCACTAAACCATCTTTTCATGTATCTAATAAATATGTCTGCAGTCAGCAGCTTTGACTTTTTGTCATCAACTCTAAATTTTACCCAAGTCAATAATAAATTTATACATTAATGCTTCAATGAACTTTTTCAGTTGTTGACTTTAACTTTTAAGTTTAAGAAGAAACTTCTATTTAATCTAGTCGTAGGAACAAACAAAAATACGCACATGACGAAAAACTTTGCCATAACTTTTTTTGTTTAAAAGAATACCCATGCGACTTGAGTAAATTATAAATTGTTTTAGCAAAAAAAAAAATAATAATTTAATAAATTGCGGGGTTATAAGTACTTTTACTTATACAAAAAAAAAAAAGTACAACGTACACAAATAGCAAGTATACCGAGTGTAAGTGTAAACAAGTTTGCTCTTTTTTTCTTTTCTGTTTTGGTTTGGGTTGGCGATGGAATTAAATCAAACCGTATCACCGCTTTCCTCTTTTTTTTTTCTTTTTTTTTTGACAACAACATAAAATACTTTAGATTAAAATTAATACAACAAATTTACTATTCTGAAGAAATTTAATTTAGCACCAAAATAGTAATTTGTAGTAGAAAATCGAAAGTAGTACAGATAGGTATACCCATTTTTCTAAATAAAATGATAAGAAGAATTTTTTTATGATTGCTTATAAACGCACAATATAAATTGTATACGAATATATTGTATAATTTTGTAAAAAGGGGGCGATTGCAACGCTTATCTAAGTTGACAGCAGACGACAAAAAAGCGATGCAACTATTTATAAAAAAAAAAAAAAAATAGAAAACAAATTGTAGAAATACTAGAAATCTATCTTTATGAATAATAAAAATGTTGGATTAAACGCTCCATAAATTCAAGTGATAAACTTGTTATTTATATAAAAATTTAAATCGTTAGAATGACAAGCGTATTGTAAAAACAATAATGAATTCCGAGATGATCTGTTTTACATTATTGAAGTAGATTTGTAATAGGTACGAGTATACTAATTGAAATACTTTCTAATTGCAAATTGTTCAGGTTAATTAAAAACAAATTTTTTATTAGATTGACAATGTTGTTAGAACTGCTCGAAAATTGAATATTTTGAGTCATTTATGAACTTAGGCCTTGGTCACACGTTGCAAGATTTTTAAGCAATAGAATAAGCAGAGAAGGGGAAATCCCCATCAACTAACCAACGGTTTCTTAAAGAAAGGGTCCTAAACTTTCTAAATCCATGTTAACAAGTTATTATTCGATAAGTTCTTGAAAATGAAACAAATATTAATGGGTTATATTATTAAGAGTGGGTTGGGATTTAAGTTTAGTGTACCCAGTTTAAGTAAAGAAAAAATGTTCTTGGCCAAGGTTTATTTCCCCCTGAGAATTAGTAAAACAAATTATTTTGATATAAAATAAGGCACAAAGGCTCTGGAAAATCTAAGATTCAAATTTTGATGGCTTACAATGCATTGAAGTTTTTTACAAAATCTGTAAACAATTGAATCTATTCAATGGTTCAAGGCTCGAGATCAGGCGAAATCAGAGACGGACCCGTTTAAGTAAACTCGTCTTTTTAATCTCTCACACCTCATTCATTTGGCTATTTTCCGTATCACCTCTGTTTTGTGCAATTGGAGTTCTTTTCTATAGCATTTTCACAATTTTTTTTTTTTTTTCTTCTTTATAAAAACGAAACGAAAAATGTTCGGACCAAAAAAAAAAAAACGTTTCCAAAAGATTTGAATCGTCCGTTTTTGTTTGTTTTTGTTGTAGATATCTGATTACTGCGAGTCATTTAAAATTTAGGGCTAGTATATTAAAAACATATAAAAAAACAAATCACTTTTGTATGGGTAAATTGGAAATCCGCCTCCTTAAATGAACCGAATAGGCCTAATACACAGTTTGAGTGAAATTAACTTCTACTTTCATTGTTGCCTTTCAAATGAAACCGGTTTGTGACTCATCGGTGGGATGGGTTTAAACGTCCATAGCGGACATAGAATCATTTCTTTTTATTTTTCTCATTTTTTCATTAGATTTTACTCTGAGAGGTAGGTAGCTTTTGCCGCCTGACCCAATGAGAGTCATACATGGACCAATTTGATCCTTACTGGCACCGATAGCAAATGTCGTTCAGGATTTAAGGTAGTCTGCGTGTCTGACAAATGTCAGAAGTTGTTTAGCCGCCTCTTCAAGCGATGCGAGCTGTGGAACACCAAGGTGTGTTTTAATTTTATCTCAGCTTTAGTTGCAGAAATTCATCGTGTTTCCAGAGTCTCCTCGGCATCTTACTCCTCACATTTTCTGGTCTTTACAAAGTGGCCGCTCAGCAGTGACCTATGAGAATATCTACCAAAAGTATGCAATCACTTCTTTGGAGTTGCAGTTGTACGTTCATACGCTGCTCATACTTCCGAATCCGTTTTACAGCGTTCGAATTGCAGTTTCAAACAAAGTTATATACAAAAAATACTACATACTATAAAACCATTATTAATAGTTATCATTTTACAACCATACAAAAGCTCATATATCATTTAGAGAACGTCTTAAGATGACAAACTTATTTACTTGCGATGAAGAGCAAATCCAATTTCTATACTCGTATGCAATGAGTCACTAAACCAAGAACTGCAAGAATTGCAACAACTTCAACAAAAATCCAGTGTGGGATAGCAATAAAAAAATATAATAATATGAAAATATGACAAAATGGACCACAAAATCCTTCTCCATTTTATATGCATTTTCATCATACGCAATAATTTAGTTTTATGAAACGACAAAAAAAAAAATAAAGTTTTCCTAACGACAATTTCAGCAAATACATTCATATGCACTCAACACACATAAATACAAACGCACACACACACACATATAAAGTAGTTGTGTGTATTTCAGTTGCATTTGTAGTTGTATAAATGCATCTTTTTCGTATACAAACACTGACAGTTTATTCACACAGATACACACACACACACACACAGAAACGCGACAACAATGACGCCACACACTGTGCGAAACGATAAGGTAGACGACCTTAGTACGATATATATATGTATATGTATGTATGTATCTGTATGCACACATCAGATGCCAAGCATTATAAATGCTGTGACAGCAGTTTTTTTGGTTGTTTTATTTCTTTTTTTTTAGATTAGCAGCACAACATACTCGTCGTATATAAATTTTAATTTGACAACACTTAATTATTTGCTTGCAACACAATTTTCAAATTAATTTTACAGTCTACCGCTTGATTAAGAATTCAAGCCCCGTCGTAAGGACTAATAACGACAGCAGCAGCCGTAGCAGCCGGAACAATACAGAAAGCAGCGTTGAAAAGTGCGGCTTAAAGGATTTTATTGCTTTCAACAATTCAAAAACAAAGAGAGAGAGAGAGTGAGAGTGAGAGAGCGAACAAACAAAAACAGTAGCGCATCTCTTTTTGCGAAACACAATGCGTATGAGCAATATTTTCTCTTGTTTCTCTTAGCGAACGAAAGCACAAAGCAAAATATGTGGAAAATTAAAACTTTTTTTTATGCACAGAGAATGCATGACGACGAACTAAAAACAAAAAAAAAAAACAAAAATACAAAAACAGGACATAACGAAAAACGCACACAAAAGGAAAATACCAAAAGAAAACAAGAAGAAGTACAATTGTAAATGGCGGGTGTACTACATAGGTAGCCTTTTTGTATCGTTCTCTTCTTCATGCCATTTTCGTTGACTACGACGACGACAACGAATACGTTGTCTGTTGCGCGACGTTGGACAACCAATGACTTCCTGGCGTGCATAGCAATTTTCATACAAGCAGCAGCAACAAACATGTAGACGCAACATTTAAGGCAAAAAGGGATGTCAAGTTGTTCATATACTATATAGTATATACCTATTATATATTATATATGTATGTGTACACCTATTTAAATAAATTCCGCGAAATGCGCGCAGCAGTGACGCACGGGAACTAGTCTAAGGCGCTAATGCACTCACAAAAGCGTGCAAATAAACGAAAGAATGACGAAACAGCGCAGGACGAAATAATAAATGTGTATGAACAAAGTCTGTGGCAAGAGTAAAGGCAATGCGCTAACAAGCGCAACAGCAGACAAGGAGAAAAAGGATTTATTTAATAGATTACAAATAGCAAACAAAAAAAAAAACTCTATTCAATTAGATAGATTAACAATTTAAAAAATAGAAAAAAAAAAAACAATAAATAAAAAAAAAATAATTTGGGATTTTTTAATACTTTCATTCGCAGAAACTCAAAAAAGCTGTGATCGTGCAATAATGCAAAATTGCAACATTTCACAAAATCTTGTGAACACTTGAAAAACAAGAAAGAACGCTCTATCTATAGTTCACATAATGGCTATTCGTTCTCAGTGTTAGCCCCGTTTGCGCAAAAAAATACTAAACGTTGGTTCCAAAAACTTTCTTAATATTGTGTTCGTTGAAAAACACTACCTGCCTGCGTCTATTCTAAAGTAACGCATGATATTTTAATAAAAAATTTATTTAAAAAAGGAGTTATTTGATGCACTTCAAAATGAATTTCGTAGAAAAAATATAATTGCACAAGTTGACTTTTGAAAGTGACTATGAACAAAAAAAAAAATTAAAGAACAAACTTCTGGGCCCACTCATTAAATACAAAAAGCAACCTACTCCTCAAATGTATATTTAATCATAACCCATAGTTCCAAAACTAGTTTCGAAAATGCGCTCGAAAGCAGGTTTAAACATAACCGCTGGCATATTTAGGGTGTTCACAGTTCGATGGTAGTTGTCCTATTGTTAAATATGACAATTGAACTGTGAACGCCTCCAATTGTCATAGTTGCTAAATTTATCAGCGGAGCATGTTGTTAGGTTTGTAAAAAGTTATAAAAAATACCGAAAATAGTGTTGAAAAACACAAAATAAATAATAAAAAAAAAAAAAAAGATAATAATTTTACAAGTTGTCAATTGCGGTCGGGGAAAAAATAAAAATGATTCCACAAATTGTATGTTTTAAATTAGAACTACGAGAAACTTTTCAAAAGAATCTTGTAGTATTTCAAAAAAGCCACTTGAGTGCGGTCAAAAACGAGAGAAGCGGTGCCGTATTGCGGGGATTTGTACAACGAGTTGTGCAGGCAAATGTATATTCTGAAAGTAGCGGTGTCTCACTTTATATTGCATTCATTTTAACTGCAAACTTTTGCAACACTAAAAATTTTCATTTTTTTTCTTTCTTCTTTTCGTTGTTGTTGTGTGCAACATTTATTTTGAAATAATTTTTTTCTTAATTTATTTAAAATTTATTTACAATTAATTATTTATTTATTTATTTTTTTTTTTTTTAATTTATGTATTTTTGCTGCATTTCACTTGCACATTCTTAAATGGTTAATTCACATTTAACTATTTTACAGACAGACTCAATTAATAATAATTATTTATATTTATTTATTAATGAATTGTGCTTATTTATGTTATTCTCTTTTTTAATTTATAACTTTTATTTTTATGTGCGTCGTTTTTTAATTTTTCGATTAATATTTTCGTTTGTGGCTTTTTTTATTTGGAGCAAAACAAAAAACAGCAATTTTTAGGATATAATTTTTGTTATTTATTTAAAACAATTCAATAATTTTTTTACGCACAATTTTCAAAGTCTGGCCGCTAAAAAAAAATGCATATAAAAAATGCACGAAAATGGCACACAAAGCGTAATGCGTATAAAAAAATGCGAAACGCTGACTTTTCCGTAAACGATTCGAATGTTAACTGAATGAAAAGAGAACTAAAGCAAAATATTTGAGGCATAAAAAAAATAGTAATAAAACATGAACAACAACAACGACAACAACGAAAATACGAATAGAAAAGTTGCTATAAAATTGCAACAACAACAACAACAACAAAATGTAAAGTGATTAAGCCGCAAAAGAGCGCAAGAATAAACGAGAGCAAACGATGCGTATACAAATGTGCAAAGAGTACGCATTAAGTAAATGAAAAGAAGAGAAAACAGAGAGAGAGAGAGAGAGAGAGAGAGAGAGAGAGAGAGAGATAGCGAACGTTTATCTTAAATAAATGCAAAGTAAACAAAGCACAAAACGTGCATTTTTTAAGGTGACCAGCTAATATGATATAAAAATCTAACATATAAAATTCTCGTATCACCGTGTTTATGACAAAACTTTTCCGAAACGGCTTGACCGATTCTTATGAAATTTTGTGTGTATATTCCGAACGTCTGAGAATAGAATGTAAACTATTTTTAATACACCTAAGTAGGGAGGTGGGCGTTGGCCCACATATAATCGATCAAAACTTCATTGAACAATTCCGAAACAACTCAACCAATTTCAATAAAATTTTGTAGAGGTGCATTTCTTGGTCCAACTAAAAAGATAAGACATATGTAGTTTTAGAAAAATGTGCGGTGAGCGTGGTCCATACGCTTTGGCGAAATCTAAAACGATCAAATTGTAAAGAAAACCTTTACAAATCGTACTTTCCAAATCACACCAATTATTATGTATGTCGAGACCAATTTCACTTCAAAACACTGTTGCCATGTTTACAAATTGGAACTATGATTCTGAAATATGTTTTATAAAACTTTTCTCTACATTTTGAAAGTCTTAGATATCACACCAGCAATGCAGCTAAATCAATTCACCTCGATCCCTCGAGCTGATCAAGAATATATAACACAGACCCACAAAAAAAAGTACCCGGATCTGGCTACGAGACCCACATATTTCTATGTATTTTGATGCGCTGAATCCAAATCTACCATCAGATTTAGCCCTACACTTCTAGGTTTTTCCCTAAACTCAAAAAACACTAAAATAACCCATTTTAATAAAGCTCGTCAAGCCCCAGGCAAGTTGAGAGATTAGGTTTTCTTGAAACTTGGTACCTGGGGGTTTTCAGGGTCGCTGATTACGAACCTGCAGTCAGATTTTAAAAATTCAAAATGACGGATCCAATATGGCGGACCAAAATTTAAAAAGTGATTGGATTTTTTGAAACTTTGAACTCGGGGGTTTTTGGGGTTGCTGGTTACGAATCGGCAGTCATATTTTAAAAATTCAAAATGACGGATCCATAAGGGCAAAATCTGATGGTAGATTCGGATTTAGCGCATCAAAATACATAGAAATATGTGGGTCTCGTAGCCAGATCCGGGTACTTTTTTTTTGTGGAGCTGCGAATTTATCGGGTCTCCGATGTCTCATTTTGTAAGTTCAAACATTTCGCTATACTGATAATAACTCATCACACAATGTATTATTTTAAAGAGTAATTTCGCATGTGCGGTCACTCTAATATTAAATAATATTCCAACGGCTAAAAAGAGTAAAAATACAAATCGAAAGCAAGAGAGAGAGAGAACTAGGCTTTATAGTGTGCGGTGAATTATGTTGCAAAGACAATTTAGTTTAGCTCCACACCGAATCAGACATAACGTTTTTGTTTTGTTGGAAACATGTTTTTACTAGAATTCACACTTAGTTAAAACAATATTTAAAAACAAAAAACAACTGGAGTCCATTCTGTAAAATAGGTACCCGGAAACCTTCTTTGATTATCGTGGTGTGGTTCACTCTGTGCTCCTCACGGATGGTCAAACGGTTTTAAAGGATTTATAATTTATACGTTTTAACGCGCCTACGCAAGATCATTCGCAAAAAATGGACGGATCTGTGGAAGTCATTTTTATAAATGAAGTTTAAACTAATTGTGAATTATAATCATTATTTCATTGAACTTTAAAACAAACTTGAAACCAAACCGAAGAGGTTTTTTGTGACACTCCTGAATATGATATAAATTTGTTTTTTAACTAATTAAGAATTCTAGTACAAAAAAAAACATTTTGACTGATACGGTGTGTAGCCCGCCTAAGAAATCTGCGTACTTGCCGGCAGCGCAACATTAAAGAGAAGTAAAGAGAATAACATTTTTCTTTTAAATAAATGCGAGTTAGACATAAAGAGATTTAGAGTGAGAGAATGCTTTGAAAATGCAGGTGCAATTGTTTTTGTTCTCTTTTTTTAAGTTAATTAAATAAAAACAAAAACAACTGAAATGTTAAATAAACAAATCCTTTTTTTCCAAACAAAACCAACAAACTAAGTAACAATGCTAGTGACACGCACGTCATTCTACAAAATAAACATTTAAATACATATTTAATTAGTAATTGTATGTAACTGCGACAACAAATACTTTGAGTAATATTTAATTTGTCAGAGGTGGCTTTTCCGGGTCCAAAGTTTTTACAAAAAAAATTTAATAAAAACTGAGACCAATCTAAATTTCAACTAACTGACTGACCCAAATGAAGTGTATAAATATAATTCCTATAAAGCTATAACAAGGATAAAATAAGTACTTAGAATTTAATTGTATAATATATAAAAATAAGCTACAAGCAATTTATGACAAAAGCCACAAAATGGCGACATCATTAAACTTAAAGCGGAAATGTACTCTAACCCCCACACACACACACACAAATATATCCGGAGGCATCATTCTTTACAAAACACACACACACACACACACACACACGCATAAGCAAGTCTTGCTCATTTAACAGAAGGATGCACACTTACCGTTATTGTTGCTGATGGCAAATCGTTGCTGCAACTTCTGCGCTAATGCCAGCTGATGCTGTGCAAGCGGCGTCAATGGCGGTGCACTCACACCTGCTGCTGACGACGTTGATGATGATGCTACAGTTAATTGTTGCGGTGCCGACTGTGAGTGTGGTACACCGCCGCTCAGTGATGATGTATCGGAGGATCCATCGCCATTGGCGCCACCGCCACAAACGCCAGACATGACATTGGAATTTGCAGCATTAGGATTTATACCAACGCTGCTGCTGTTGTTGCCATTGAGACCATTTAATATGGAATTTGAATTGAACTGTTGCACAGATATTGAGGTGGGCACCATCGACTGTTGTTGTTGCTGTTGTTGTTGTTGCATTTGACACGCGCTGTTGCTGCTAGTGCTGCTGCTGCTGTAGGCGTTGGCATTATTGTTGGCATTTGAATTTATGGAATTTGCGGCTGTTGCGGCATTTGTGGAATTATTGTGGACGGCTGAGAGTAGCGAACCATTGGCAGCGGCATAAGCATCCTCACCTGTGACAAAATAAAGCATATAATTTTATGAAAGAGAATTTTATAAATTTAAGAGAAATTAAAATATTAAAAAGCTTTTCAGCTTTTAATAGAACGCCATCTAACGTTCAGTAGCTGCAACAAATTACTAAAAGCTTTCAACTTGATTTGTACACTGCACAAAATTTATTTGAAACTTGAATTGTATCTTTTTTTTTGTTTTCTTTCTTATCATTTCACAATCGTCTTCAGCTTGAGGTAGTCTCTTTCATTTTGAATGCTTGACACGTTTCAGTTGATTGCATTCAAAAAACAAAACAAAAAAAAAATGCCGCAGTTTATGCATTCCCAGGCGAAAATGTAAACAAAAAAAAAAAAAATAATATAAACATTTTCAACTTAAAATTAAAGTGAGTGAATGACGTGCGATATTCTTGCAACGAGTCGAACACAACAACGGCAACACATGGCGCATGTTTAATCAGTATTTAGCTGATTAATTGTTATTTATAGCTGACCAAGTGTCATCATCGTCGTCGTTGTCGTCTTTGTTGACTAAGTTGCATAGACATGCGCCAATCATGCACCATCAAGCAGCCACATGACATGCCTTTCATTTTCGAAAGCAAACAAAATTTCAATGATTTGACTTGTATGAATCGGGTAACTATCCAACCATCCAAACTTCATATGGTTTGCCTGTCATTGTCAATGCATAAACTTGGCACGGAAGTAAGCTGACAACAAGAAAAAGCAGCAAAGCTCAAACTTGGCAAAACATTTTGCTATCTTGGTCTTGGCTTACAGCAGCATGACTTGTCAAATTGTTTGACCGATTTGAGTGATTAGCTTTGTAGTAGTTGGTTTACTACTCTCTATTTTTTTTTTGTTTTATCTTTTAGTTAGACACTTACCCGGTTCCGGTATATTGCCAAGTGGACTCTCCGGCAAGAGTATACCCTTTTGCACTAGCTCTTCACGATTGGCACGTACAGAAATTTTGCGTTCGAGCGCTGTAATAAAAATAAAGCAGAGAAAAATTATATATGGTACTTTTGGTTTATACTAAAGAAAAAATATTAGAATATTTTTGATCTAAAAAAATTTAAAGTTAAAATATTTTAACCAATCAGGACTATATTTTGTCATAAATTTTTAAACAAAAAAACCCTACAAAACCTTTGGTTTTGTTTATTAAAACTAAGAACCATAATTTACTTTATTAAATTTGAAAAACTTGACACTTTTTAAGTGAGATTTTCATCTCCAACGGTACTCTGAGGTAGTAGCCTATATAGACGATGTCTTTCGATATGATAAGCAATATTATCGGCTGTTGGACCATTGAAGACTGATTTGAAGCAATTTACCCTTCTAATTTGAAGCTCTCTAAACTAGTTGGACAGGAATTAAATATGTCTAACAAAGTATGAGATCTCATATTTTGTAGGCCATTTTTAAAACTATTGGGCAGTCAAGATTCAGTCTGTCCTATAAAAATGAAAAGAACCAGTTTTCTTTGATTATCGTGGTAAGGTTCACTCTGAGTTCATCCCAGATGGCCAAACGGTTATTAAGGATTTGTTATATATCCGAGAGCATCCACAAAAACGGCCATGGAACATTGGGCTAGCCACTTGCATCCTTGTATCTACCAAATGAAGCCTATTTTGAAGCCGACACAATAAATTCCGATGATTAAATTAAATAAATGTGTTTTTTAAAGTTCCGGTACTTATTTTACAGAATGTATATCAAATTTTAAGATAGGATCCGGAATATACCGAAAAGAGAGTGTGGATAAAAAGCCTTTAATCTATCAGGTCTCTTAAGTGTATCCTAGACAAAAATCCATGGTATAATAGTTTCCAGCGAACTTCTTGTACAGTTGGAGAAAAACCTAGACTTATTTGGCCAATAATCGACCGTTCGGATCGATAGATAATATTTTCTTTGATGTCTCATATCAATCTTGAACAAGAGGTCCTTAGTTTACTGTTGAAGTTCTTTTAGGTCTCATTTAAATCTCAAAGGTGTTTCGAAAGACCGATGGTTGAGATGGGTCCACTATAGCATAAAGCCCCCATACAAACCTGCTGCCAATAATTGAGTATTTATAGGAAAAATGATTTATTTATGAAGCGATTTGTTTCGAATAATGTAAAAATACTTCTTTGAAAAGAACCCATGGTTGAAGTGGGTTCACTATAACGTATAGCACCCATACAAATCTTCCGGCAATTTTTAAGTTTTTATTCGAAAAATGGGTCTAATCATCGTGTGACGGGTATTCAAGCTTCGATTTCACCGAAGTTAACGTATTTCACTGCTTATAATTATTTTCATTTTTATTTACTTACATTTCGAAGCCGCTTCAAATTTTTCGCTTTTCTTTTTCCGCCGCCATTTCCATGGCTTAAAGAAGCGACCCAGTGCACTCAGTTTACTTTTACGTTCCAGCGGTGGTGTACGGGTGCCGGAACCGAGACTATTTGTACGTAGTGCAGCACCATTTTGTTTTTTTGCTACAAAAAGAGAGAGAAAAAGAGAGAGAATTAATACATATTATAGAATTTGTGTCATGAGTGTAAATGAGATAGTTAAATCAAAAACAGCAAGACGCGCTTGCGCAGTCAACAACAAAGAAGATGCTAGTTTGTTGTGCCACGTTTTTTTTTTTTGTTGTTGTTGTTGCTGCTGCTTGTGGTATGTGTACTGAGGAATGTGGTTGGCATTCATTGAAAGCAAAATTGGAGGAGAAGAAAAAAAAATTACGAAAAACATTTTTTTTTATGTACAAAGAAAACACGCGGCACACTTTTATACAACAACAAGCAACGAGTTTCGCATGTAATTTATTTTTTTTTATTTATTGTTTTTTTTTTTTTTTTTTGCACATTTTATGCAATCAATTTCAATTGCACTTTCAATTGCGCACATTCAACTTTTACTTGTGAATATATAAAAAAAAAAATATAATAAAAATTTATTGATAAAAAGTAAATTCTTGGAAATTGATAAGTAAACATTTTAAATGAATTTTATTAAACAGAAAAGAAAAAAAAAACACACACATTTGAAAAGTTTTCAGCAAAAAACTGTTGATGCATAAAACCACAAAATACTCACACACACACACACACACAAAGTAAAATAAACTTTAGTAAATTCCTTTCAACAGAAAAGAAATAAAAAAACATGAAGGAATTTGCAAGTTAAAATGCATTTGCAGTCACAGGACATGTTGCACTGAAAAAAAAAACATACAAACAGGATTTTCAAGCAACCAACTCTCTACAAAGCAAATATTTAGTCAATCTTATTTTCTCTCCCCCTTCAAAAGACATTCCCAGACTGACAGACAAGATTTAAATATGTCAGTTTGTATTAGCAATCGGGTTAAAAAGCCAACCTTAAAGAGTTTTGTAATATAAAACTTCAAAACCGAATGACCAAAAGCCTTTGGCATGTGTCGTAAAAACCACAAAACGACAAAATAGTACAAAAAAATTTTCTATGAAAGCAAAAAATAAAAAATAAAAGCAGAGATAAACCCAGTTTGATACTATTTGCAACAGTTCTGTAGGTTCTATTTTTTTTTTCATTTTCCCTCTTTTTTTTCTTTCAATTTGTCGGTTTTTATTTTGTGTTTGACATATATAAAGTTGCCCATTGAAGCGTTTTATTTAGGCTGCTGCTGACTGGCTGTAGGAAAATTGTAATATGAGTTCCAAGTAGTTAGGCAGGCAACTCGAATAGCATCCAACAGTAAATAAAAGAAAAGCTTAACTATGCGAATCCGTATAACAACAACATTTGAACAAGTTGAATAAGTTTATAAATAAACATAGTTATAGATAAGATACATGAAAAGAAATTGCTGAAGGTAGTACATAACATATAAAAAAATCTGATTGGTTTCTATTATTGTTATTGTTGTTTTTGTTGTTATTGCTGTTCCAGTTGTGGTTAACTCATTCAAATGAAATGAAATGTCCTACTGCTTCCTGGTTGAGTGAATGTTTTGCAGATAATTTGAAATATTGATTGTAATTTGTTTTTTTGGTAAGTTGGTATAATAGAAAAGTTAAGCAGAAGCTTAATAATTGATTGTGCAAAATTTGATATAAAAAAAAAATTATTAAATAAATAAAGTTTTAAATAAACAAAATATATGCCAAGAAAGTGATAACAACGCATTGAAATATCTTTTATGAACAAACAAACCAACTGAAGGTCTTGGAGCACAATAGAAAAAATACAAATTACTTATCAAAAAGTCATAGGAATATTTTTTTATAATTTTTAATCATCTGTTTTAATGTACAATATATTTCAAAAATAGTCAAAATGTTTCTATGTCCGCAATGGACATTAAAACCATTCAACCAATGTGTCCCAAAATGGTATAATTTGAAAGGCAATACTGCAAGCATGATTCAAGACTACTAAAACAATACATTTGACACAATCGACTTATCCCATTCAAACATTTTTTTGCATTACTCCCAAATATACCAAGACTTATTTTTTTTTATTAATATTAATTAATATTGTTAACGTTTGTACGTCTATTTAATTCAATTAGGGTATCATGTCCATTTTTACGTATAGCCCCCATACAAACCCTACCACAAATTCTCACGCTTTTATATGAAAAAAGTTTTACTTATGAATGTATTCACTACAAATCGGGTAAAAAAATATTCTTAGAATAAAACAAGGAACGTTAACTTCGTTAGAACCGAAGCTAATATACCCGTCACACATATATTTTAATTGATAATGTGTTATCATCAGTGACTTAAATAAGGTTTAAACTCCGTTGTGGGGCTTGCCAAAAATGGGCGTGGCACCTTGGATTTGATTTTGGATGATATCAAAAGTGTTTTTACCCAATTTGGAGTCAATACATTACTAAAAAATAAACATTGTCATACAAAAATTCGAAAACGGGCGGTAAGTTTGTGTGAGGACATTAGCTAAAAATGGGAGTGGCACCTTCGATTTGATATTGGATGATACTAGATATGTTTTTAGGCCATTTGGAGTGAATACATTCCTAAATAATAACAATTTTCATACAAAAATTCGAAAACGGGCGGTAAGTTTATATGGGGGCTATGCCTAAAAATGGGCGTGGCACATAAGATTTGACATTGGATGACATTAGAAGCGTTTTTTACCCAATTTGAAGAGAATATATGCATAAATACTAACTATTTTCATACAAAAAATCGAAAAAAGCGGTAAGTTTGTATGGCAGCTATACCTAAAAATGTGCGTGGAATTTTCATATTCGAACTTGACCTGGTCGTTGCCTAGAGAAGCTTAAGTTTCAAATTTAAGTTAAATATCTCTAGTAGTCTTCCGAGTAAAACGCGTTGAAATAAACAGACAGACAGACAGACGGATATGGTAAGATAGACTCGTCTCATCGAGCTGATCAAGAATTTATATTCTTTATGGGGTCTCCGGTTCCTCCATTAATGCGTTACAAACCCCCAAAAAAAAAGTTTTTTCGAATTGGGTACAGAGTAGTGTTGCCAAAAAAAATTACTTTCCGTGATTTTTTCACAGTGATTTCAAAATGTAAGTCGCCGCGACTGAATTTACGATTTTCTTGTTCCCCAGTGAACATGTTCTTCAGTTATCGGTGATTTTGTGTATCACTCTTCGTGATCAGTGAACCTGTTCAGTAATCACTGATTGTTTTTCGCGAACTGCGATTTTATCACTGTTTACAGTCACTGCTATTTTCAAGTCGCAGTTGCTAATCACACTGCGACTTAAAAATCACTCTTTTTGTCAACACTAGTACAGATAAAAAGTTCTTTGAATAAATTTATGGATTGTATCTTTTAGGTATTTAAAGTGTGTATGATAATTTTAAAGACGAACGAATTCAAAATTTTAGCTGACAAATATTTGTAAAACATAAGTCTCGCCAGTAATAATTCGGAACATAAAATTAAAATAGTTCCAAAATATGATCGATTTATGTACGATAATTTCAAAAAGGTTCTAAATTACGCACGTAGGGACTATATGAAAAAACTTTTTAAAAAACAATTTTGAACAATTTCATCGAATTTCGATTAAATTGTGATTAAATGTGATTAGTATAGCTAACCGTTAACCAATGCTAATTAAACTCAACCACGCTGCTACTGAATCAATAAGTTCCAATTCCAACTAAAAGTTTTGTAGCCCAAAGCAAAGCAAAACAAACAAGAAAAAGGAAGATGTGAATAAACTTTATACAACTTATGTCTTTTTTTTTTTCTTCATCACTATTTCAACATACACTCATGTCCTAAGGTCAAATTAAGGCAAAGAAAATACAAGATACAATTTTTTTTTTTTTTTTGTATAAGAAAATCATAAATAAGATTTGCCCCAAACGAGCTGCGGCAGACTGAAAAGACTGGCGACGTTTGCGTGTGCGTGTGTCTGTATTTGTATCTTCTAATGGCGCCAAGCTGAAAGCTATTTAAAAGGCATTTTAATTTGCCAAAACACAAGAAAAAAAAAAACACAAAACGCTGACAAACATAGGCAAAACAAAAACAAAAAAAAATAGACAAACAGCGACAGACAAAAAAAAGAAAGATACAAAATAGTTAGACGCACAAGAAGCAAAAACAAAAATGTAATAAAATCAAATAAAGTAAAAAGAGCAAAAAAAAAAAAATAAAGAAAAGAAAAGAAAAGCGCAGCGCAAGACCTTTTTTAAAAGCAATTTTACTTTTTCTTTTACTTAAGCAAAACAAAAAAATAAACAAATAAATAAAAGCAAATGAAAATGGAAATAAAACAAAACAGTAAAAAAAAATATGTATGTAAAGCAAAAAAAAAAGTATAAACAACAACAACAAAATAAATAATATACAAAACGAATAATCACAATAAAACAACAACAACAACAACAAAATTAGCTTTGTACAAGATTTTTGCTTTTTTTTTTTGTTTTTATATAAATTCTGTAATTTTTTTTTGTTGTTTTTATTGTTGGTGAAAACCAGTTTTCAGGGCTAAAACTGCTCAAGCAAACACGCATAAAACAGTCAGAAGATATGCGAATAATCAAGATAAATGTATGAATACAGCATCTGAAGCTTTTAAAGAATAATTAGATACATTAGAAATTTATTAAAGTACCTATTTATTATAAATAAAACGATTAAATCTCAAATAATATTTTCTTAATTTTTATTTATAAATTTTTATAAACAAATTATAAAAAAATAAAAATAATAATTTATTTAATTTTGAAAATATTCATTCGGGTAGTATCTTTAGTAAATTTATTTAAGTTTTACTTTCAATTTACATATGTCTGAGGGGAAAGTGGGGGTCTTTTTTTTTTTTTTTTTTTAAACTATTACTCATCAAGATTTATCGATTAAAAAAAAAAAAAAACTAAATAAACATTTATTTTATAGCTCTTTAAGATTTTTTTTTCAAATATTTTTTATGAGTCATTTAAAAGTTATATGCAAATATCTGTTTACAAAAACAGTACAAAATAGTTTTCGCAAAGTAATCATATTATATGCTAATTTTATGTTTGAAGTCACCGCAAAATGGAGTTAAAAATTACTTGTCAGATCCGCTGCAAGCAGAATGTTGTAACTATGGTGAAGACATTCCACATAAGCTCTAAAAAAAAATTCAAAATTTCAAGATTGATGGCACTCCCATATCCTAAACGTTTTACGAAAGACAACAGAACGGACAGACAGATAGTCAAACGACCAAAGCTGTCTTACTGCTGATCAACCTATAAATAAAAATGGAAGCAGTTGTTGAAAATTACTTCACCGATTTTATTCATCTTTTTATATTTGTCACAAATAGTGTGTATGGGGCATTATCATTTTGTCAGACAGATTCGATCTAGTCATATCCGTCTGTATGTCTGTAATTACACTTTTCATTTGCTAAGTTTTAATGATAATGATATAAAAATCGAAACTTAAGCTTATCTCAGCTCTAATCAGTTAAAGTGTTAAATTCAAGGTGCCACGCCCATTTGTAGGCAGAGCCCCCATATAAATTTTTCAGTTTTTAATGTCAAATGACTTTTTCTTTAAGAAGGGGTGACTGTCCCCAAGTTCATCTTGACGGAGCCACAATCCCATGCACCAGCCAAGTATCTGGGCTTGGGTCTTGACAGAAGTTTAACCTGGCGTCCTCACCTTCTAACCAAAAAGGCACAGCTCAATGAAAGGTTAAAAAAACATTTATGACTTATTGGACGAAGGTCACCTCTCAAGCTGAGGAGCAAACTTTTAGTCTATAAAGCAATTATAAAGCCGGTACGGACCTACGGTATCCCAATTTGGGGTACTGCCAGCAGGATTAACTGTTCTATTATTCAAATATTTCAAAACAAGGCGCTAAGGATTATGTCAAACGCTCACGTGTTCCACACCAAAGAGATACACGAGGAACTCGGGGTATCTTGGGTATACCAAGAAATAACAAGATTAAGCACCTTTTATATAAATCGGCTCGACATGCATACCAACACACTCGCCGTCAACCTACTCGACAACAGCTCCAGTATAAGAAGGCTCAAAGGTTTCACCCGCTCGATCTCCCTCATGGAAGACAATAGCTCATGTTTATTTTTACTTTTTGTTTATTTTCTTTTCCCATCCCCATCCCTTTATTCCTTATCCAGAATGGCTTCGCCAACGAATTGTCAACTGTTCTTTACTCAAACAACTTGCTGATTATCTTTTAAAGATAGATTGCAAATAAATTTATTCGCTATAAAAAGGAAACAGTTAGATACATAATTGAAGTAGAATCATGTTAGCATATAGCCCCCACACAAACCAAACTTACATTTCAGAAAAGTTAGTCTTATCATCGAGAGCCGAGTACTGAAGCTTCAGTTCCACCGAAGTTAATTTTTTTACCCAAAAAAATTCCAGAAATAGTTTTAAATGTCAAAAAAAAAAAAATATGAGACTCAAAAATCGCAACTTTTTCTGGAGCTAGAGACTATTTAATCCTAGCATAAATGACTTTATGACTGAAGATACTTCCAGACTCAAGATTGGTTCACTTTGGAATATCTTTTACAGGAGAATTTGTTACGAGATTAAAGCATCTTTTTTGAGTAAGAGCTATGTAGATACATTTATACTTTAAAGAGTTCTCAATATTTTATTTGTTATTTTACATACAATCTATATATTGACACATTAATATTTATGTGCAGCATATGCAATAATTAAATAAATACAATAAATATTTATTTCATATTAAAAACAACAAATAAACAATTGTATATATTGTTCTTTTTTTTTTTTTTTAATTAATTTTTTTCATTTTTATTCATATTTTTTAAATTCATATCGAAAAATACGCATAAATGCAAATTATTTGTTTATAAATAATGAAATGTGTAAATGTTTATTGTGTCTGTTTAAAATTGAATTAAAATTATAACAAAAAGCAAATTAAAATTCATAAGGGAAACAAGAGCAATAAAAAAAAAATTCAAATTAAACAGAATTATTGTTTTTTATTTAATTTTAATTTTTTTTAATATTTTTTTTTATTTTTTTAATATTTTTTTAATATTTATTTAATATTTTTGCTATAATTTTTTTATTATTGTGCTTGCTGCACTCTTCAGCACACTTTCTCTTTCAGCATTAACTTCCACTTGCATGCGATAAGTTTTTTTTATAGCATGCGATAAATTTAAACTGCTCTCGCAAAACAAGAGGTTAAAGTTCTTTTAAGCGTTTACTTATGTAAAAAAAAAAACAATGAAAAGCACTCAAATGCTAAACGACCTAAATTGCACGTGTTTCATTGACAGACGCGTCAGATAATAAACTCAATTAAAATAAAAAATAAAATTAAAATAAATTGCATTTTAACAAAGTTAAAAAAAAAACGTGTCAAAGAGTTCAGCTAATTGTGTTAATTAAAAACTTAAATGTTAAAAAATAAAAGTGATAATCTACTAAAGGTACGTATTATATATATATATACTTTTTTTTGACATAGGTCAGCTACACGTTCACCTAATTTTTAATTAATGTCAAACAACAGCTTACATATGTATCTTATAGATACTTGTAAAACTACAGCAACGATAGCAGTAATTACAAAAAAAGTGACATAAAAACAAAAATCAAATGAACATTAAAAAATAATTATAAAATATAATATAATCCATAAAATAGCTTTACTTTTCAAATGCATTTATGAAAGTATCTAAATACACATTTACTATTTTTTTTGTATCTATATATCTGCCTGTGTGTCTGTCTGCATGTAACTATGTGCGTGTCTATTTATACGTGTTATACGCCAACGAATGCAATTTGAAACCTAAAATTAAATGTAATTACTCTAAATATTAGCGTTGCGAAAAAAAAAACTATATAATAAGTATCTAAACGAAAACAAAAAAAAAGTCTGAACAAAATTGAAATTGTGCGCGATAAAATGCTTACGATACGCAGATTATAAGCCGCTTGTTATGCCGGCGGGTGTTTATAACAAAAAAAAAAAAAAAATAAATATGTATAGACAAAAAGCGTGTTTGAACGAGTGTGACAAAGCGTAGCGTAGAGTAGTGGAACGTTTTAGTGTACGTGTTTAATGGAAATCATACTTAAATGGTGTAATATTTACACATACAGTGTGTCATATACGCTACATTAGATGCATATTAATATTGTAATGCAAAATGAAATACGTAACGTATTGCATATATGTTGAACAATACTAATGTACCATGTAACTAATATGTAAACAAAAATACAATATAATGTATCTATTAGTGTTGGCAAAAAAATAACATTCGGTGATTTTTTTCACTGTGATTTAAAGTAGTGATTTGAAAGTAGTGGTTTGAAAGTAGTAATTTGAAAATAGTGATTTGAAAGTAGTGATTTGAAAGAAGCGATTTGAAAGTAGTGATTTGAAAGTAGTAGTTTGAAAGTAGTAGTTTGAAAGAAGTGATTTAAAAGTAGTGATTTGAAAGTAGTGATTTAAAAGTAGTGATTTAAAAGTAGTAGTTTGAAAGAAGTGATTTGAAAGTAGTGATTTGAAAGTAGTGATTTGAAAGTAGTAATTTGAAAGTAGTAGTTTGAAAGAAGTGATTTAAAAGTAGTGATTTGAAAGTAGTGATTTAAAAGTAGTAGTTTGAAAGAAGTGATTTAAAAGTAGCAATTTGAAAGTAGTGATTTGAAAGTAGTAGTTTGAAAGTAGTAGTTTGAAAGAAGTGATTTAAAAGTAGTGATTTGAAAGTAGTGATTTGAAAGTAGTGATTTGAAAGTAGTGATTTGAAAGTAGTGAGTTAAAGTAGTGATTTGAAAGTAGTGATTTAAAGTAGTGATTTGAACGTAGTGATTTGAAAAAAGGGATTTGAACGAAATGATTTGAAAAAAGGATTTGAATGTAGTAATTTGAAAGTAGTGATTTGAAAGTAGTGATTTGAAAGTAGTGATTTGAAAGTAGTGATTTAAAGTAGTGATTTGAAAGTAGTGATTTAAAGTAGTGATTTGAACGTAGTGATTTAAAGTAGTGATTTGAACGTAGTGATTTGAACGTAGTGATTTGAAAAAAAGGGATTTGAACGAAGTGATTTGAAAAAAAGGACTTGAATGTAGTAATTTGAAAGTAGTGATTTGAAAGTAGTGACTAAAAGTAGTGATTTGAACATGTTCAGTTAACGGCGATTTTGTGTTTCACTCTTCGCGAATAGTAAACCTGTTAAGTAATCGCTGATTGTTTTAAGTCTCAATCGCTAATCTCACTGCGACTCAAAAATCACTCTTTTTGCCAAAACTAGTATCTATGCAACTATTCGTTTAATTTTTTTTTTTTTTAAATTATGTAAACATTTTATGCGCTTCTCTGTTATTTTAAATGAAAACAAATTTAAGTAAAATCAATAATGATTACTTTAAAATTAGTTTAAAATAAAACTTTAGTAGGTACATTTAAAATAATTATTATACAATCACAACTGTCTGTAATGTGTGTCCTTTGTTTTGCAATGTGCTCTCTGCACACTCAAACAGTTTGTATAATTTTGCAAACACTAACTTTTAATTTATTTACTACACAAGTGCACATCCATTAGTGCAGCAATGCAAAGGAAATGCTAAATTTTTCTGAAAATCTGTATCTGAAATTCTAATTTAATTAAAAATATTTTGTTTGTGTTGGTTTGAAGCAAACAATTAGTGTGCTGGAAAGACAGCTTAAGAGAGACATACATATCAAGTGAAGTATTTTCGTTATAATTGGCTTCAAAATAATAATATTATCGATACTGAAATCTCGATTCGTCCTATAACATTTTAGAAATTCTTTAATGAGCAAATTAAACACGCCAAAGCAAACTTACAATTAGTAGCAAAAATGTTTCTATGTCCGCTATAGACATTGAAACAATACAAACGATGTGGCCCAAACCGGTTTTATTTTAAAGGCAATAATGGAAGGATGATTCCAGACCACTAAGAATTGCATTCCATTAATTAAAATGTAAATGTGTTGGGTTAAGAGCAACTTAAGTTTTGAATTTCAAGGTAATATTTTACAAAGTGAGGAGTGAAACTTTTAAATTATAGGCAGACAGACGGACATGGCTAGATCGAGTTGTCTAATCAAGATTATACATACTTAGACTTTATTTCATTCATGTGCGTAATCTTTATTGTAGCGATTAAAGCAATAGCGCATTTACTAGTCAGTATAACCAATTTTAATAAATTTTCCATGATTGGTAATATTAAGCAACTGCAAAACAGATTAGGCCGCACAACTCACTAATTCCTCGGTGACGATGTTATAAACGTGTAATTGCCTAAACTGAACGATAAGCATCGACAAGCGTGATATACAAAAGTATCTGCAGCAAAGTTATATACAAAACTATAGTGACACAACTACCTATAACGGAAACTATGATTCATCAAATACAAAAAGAAAAAAAAAAGACTGAATAAGAAATTTACATATTTTAATAATTTAATATTTGCATGCAAGACAGACACGATGAATCGGAAGACGTTGGCGCGCGTACGCCTAAGCGATGCATAACAAATATTGGCAAACCAGTCTATAAAAGATATATTTGGTTACAAGAAGAAGACGATGATGAAGTCAATGCAATCATTTAAAATTAACTTAAAGTAGGCGCTAAAGAAGATTAACAGTTTTAAATGCAACCGGAACTCAATGACAATTGACCAGTTTTTCATATATTAACTGACCTTTCGCTATTTGCTACTTAAGCAAGTGTAACAACTCATTATTACAAGGCACTCATGTATGTAAGATATGATATATATTACTCATAATTATTAATTGTTAATAACTGTAAAAAAAAAATAATATGATAAATTGAGAGAACGTCATTGCGCGTACGTCACAGCAAGTGAACTGTGCGATATTCTCTTATGCACGTACTTGTAAAGATAACAGATACATTTGCACCATACACATTAACAAAGATACATAATTTATTTCCAACGAATGAATGAATGAATGAATGCACAGAAGCAAATGAAATACATACCTACGCCTTTAACAGCAACATTGAAACGTCAAATCTAACTCATTACTTCAGCACTCTACTTTTGTACTTGATAAGCTTAAATTACACATTTTATGCGTTCAATGCATCGAATAGCCAAACTCTTCAAAACTAATAAAGAATTATGATGCACAGATTTTCTGTTTGTGCATAAAGTATCTTTGTATCTGTAACTGCAACGAAAAGGATATAAACAACAACAAAGCAGCACAACATTTTTAACAAGTTTATTGGCCGTCCAAACCAATTTGCAATAAATAAGCCAATGCCAGGCAAATAAATAAATAGAATGCATCGACAATAAAAAAAATTAAAAAACAGATTCAAATATTTAAAATATGCACACAAAAGCTTACAATACAGCAAAGCAGAAAAGCAATGAATTAAAAAACTGACAAAAAAAAAAGGAAAAAAAAACATAAATTTACAATTCAAATAAATCAGCTACACTGGCACCACACAAGCACTTCTCTAATTAAAATAATTATTGTTCGCAAATAAATGAGTAAATTTTCTATAAATAAATTTTTGTAAATCGCTGTTGAACAATCACGGAATTAATCAGTATTTAAATGTGTTTATACAGCAGAAAAATAATGGAATAAAAAAAATATTTTAATTATTTTTTAAATATAAAGTAATCCACATACACAAAGCTTAAAAATAAATATTTAAACATGCTAATATGCTACATATGCTATATATATGCATAACAAAATATGCTGCAAATATGCTGATTTGCTGGATATGTTAAATATATGTTAAAATGTATATGCTGCATATATGCTAATAAGTATATGCTGCATATAAGCTAATAAGCTATATATGCTGCATATAAGCTAATAAGCTATATATGCTGCATATAAGCTAATAAGCTGTATATGCTGCATATAAGCTAATAAGCTGTATATGCTGCATATAAGCTAATAAGCTGTATATGCTGCATATAAGCTAATAAGCTGTATATGCTGCATATAAGCTAATAAGCTGTATATGCTGCATATATGCTAATAAGCTGTATATGCATAATATGCTTATATATGCTGATATATGCTGCATATAAGCTGCATATAAGCTGTATATGCTGCATAAAAATAAGCTAATAAACTTAGAATATATGCTATTATGCTGCATATATGCAAAAATGCTGTATATAATGAATATATTCTAAGATTCGGTGTATCGCTTAATAAATCATTTCAGCAGAAAAAAAAGATGCGGTTTTTTCCATCTTATTGTGACTGAAAATAAAAAGTGAATCATTCACGATAAAGCAAATGACAAAAAAAAAACTTGGGAACTATTCATCAATATTCAGCCCGGTTAGTAAGTTTTTTGTATATTATAAACTATTAAAATTTACAAAAAAAAAAAGAAAAAATAGAAACCATTACGGAATATCGATGTTGAACTCGCTAAAAGAAAACCCATGAAACAGAACATGAAAACTTAAATTAGTTCAACTTTTAAGAACCACAAATTGAAAAATAAAAACAAAAACTACAACAAATTTATAACTTTAATTCAGCTAATTGATTTTTTTAATAAATTTTTATAACTTTTGCTGCATTATAAAATTGGCTTTGCCTCGAAGGACAAAACAGACAAAAAGAAACGCTTTATTGGCTAAAAGCCAAAAAACAAACAACTGCATTTAAAGTAAAAAAGATAAAAATAAAAATAGAGTACCATCAAAATAAGGAAACCACCTTATTCAATTGAGAAACGACAACAACAACAAGAAAAATGATAATCGGAAGTTGGGCAGACGCTTTTGACAGCTTTCATTGACGCCCAACAAATGACTTCGACGACTTCTTCGACATACAAATGAGAAGCAAAACTAGACTAAATATAGACTAAACCAAAATAGCCAGAGACAGACAACGATATTGACACTAATAGAAGATATATTCTTTATAGGCTTGATTTATTTCATAGTTGCATTATCTCTTTCGTTGCAAAGTTCAATGAACGACAATGAAACCAAAAGTTATAGTCTCAACTTGATTCTAAGAATTCACATATTTGTGTGCTCGATTTTATGGAATTTTATTTTTTTTTTTTATTTTACGCATTTGCAGCTGAGAATCAAATGCTACAAATCAGCATTAACTGTTGAAGGCGTCATGTTTGGTTTACTCGTCTAGGCTGTCTGCGTTTCAATTGACTTATTTTTTGTTGTTGCATTCATTTAAATTGATTTTAATACAAAAAATTTGAATCAAAGCTTTGATACGCTGTAAATGAAGACAAAAAGATACGAACGGACGGACGGACAGACGGCATTTGAAACGGATACATATATGAGCAGACAGCTGATCAGAAATATATATACTTTATGAAGCCTCACGAACCATTGCAAAAATATGAATATACACTTCACTGAATATGAAGCGTATTCGCAGTCATTTTTTTTTTTTTTTTTTTTGCATTAATTAAGCAATCTGTAAAGTATCTTTGCAAAAAAATTCTATTAAAAGTTTTTTTTTTTTATTCAACAATTTGCTCACCCCAAGTTCCTATTTTCGTTGTAATAAAATGCGCAACTAAATTTTGCAAAGCATGAAGCAATGAGCTCATCTACATTATTTGTTATTCTGATTTTTTATATCAAAGTATCTACTTTTTGTTTTTGCAACAATATAGATAGAATATAGAATAATAATAAAATGTGTTTTGCATAGCAAATCGTAAACTTAATTCAAGTACTTCTGTGTCTTTCAATAGATACATTTCCGCAAAGTATCTGGCGCTCAACAACAGCTTCAATTGCGTTTGAGATATCATCATTTTGTTTAAATAAAATTCTAAAAGCAAACAACATTGTTGTTTGTTTTTGTTGTTGTTGTTGTTGTTTGTCAGCTGCTTTAATATCAACTTAAATATTAATTTTTTCTATTAGTAAGCAGCTAGCAAGTAAGTAGTTAGTTTACGTAAGTAAACCTTGACTGTTTGCTGACATTGCTGACTTGTACTCGTCGTACTAATGACAGCGACTACAAAGTATGACGATGATAAATTATTGGCAACGTCAGCATTGTTTCGTTTCAAATTGATTCAACTTATTTGCTAAATTGATTGATAGTTAGATAAACAGATGTATGGAATTTTTTTTTTTTTTGAATTTATCTTAAGCAAAAAGTATGCAGTTTGAAAACTGAGTAAAAGAAATTTTGTAAGAATCTTTTCGAATTCCAATATTTGCGATCAAGATCTTATAAAGCCTGACCTCTTGAATAAAAATCGAAAACATCCACTCTAAGATTGGAAATAAAATAAAATAAAATCAAAACAAGGAAAATCCCATCCATGGTTCAATATCCAGGATCAAATATCTCTAATCGGAGCTTTAGAAGACTATAGAGCTCAAAATAAAAAACTCCGGATCTTAAGTTTCACCGCAATTTAATTATTTTTCTTTACAATTCTTTATTCTTCAATACTTCAAAGATTAAGTATGTCAAAAGATTAATAGAGACGCCATCCACGAGGATACCCTGACTTGAGAAGACATAAAAAAAACTTATCGATTATTGGAATGCGTTCAACGAGGAACGAGTTTTTCTTTTTGATGTGAATACAACTAGAATTTTTGGAAAAAAAAAACTTTTGTTTTGATATGAAAAAAGAAGAAAGGAACTACAAAAAGAATTATTTATTAATAATAATTAAATTCAAATAAAACATGAAAGCTAATTTTTTTACGATAACTATTTAAAATTTTTGAAAACAATAATTTTTTTTAAACAAGCAAATAAATTACATTAAATTAATAGGTTCAATATTTCTACACCTTTTCAAATATGCGGTAATAAAATTTCGCTATAAAATATATCTTTACGAACTACAAATACGCGTACAACGTATTATTATAAGCGTAAATAAAACTAATTAGCAAACGATGGAGTAAACAAAATTCGAATAGTGTGTTCTGTAAGCAAATACTCAAAACGTCAAGTGATATGTAGAAAATTTTAAAAACTTATAGAATGGAATGTCTAACAAATGTTTACTTAAGTAACTAGAAAAAAAAACGAGTTTGGGTATAGTTTAATCAAAAAAAAAAAATATAAATATAAAATAAATAAAAATTAAAAAATATAAAATATAAAAAATAAAATATTAAAAAATATAAAAAAATATAAAATATAAAAAATATAAAAAAAAAAAAATATAAAAAAAATATAAAAAAATAAAATATAAAAAAAAAATAATATAAAAAAATATAAAAAATATAAAATATAAAAAAAAATAAAATAAAATATTTAAAAAAAATTAAATTTTAAAAAAAAATAAAAAAAATTAAATATTTAAACAAAAATAAAAAAAATAATATTTACAAAAAAAAAAATAAAAAAATTAAATTAAAAATAAAATAAAATACAATATCTAAAAAAATATAAAAAAATATAAAAATATATAAAAAAATATAAAAAAATATAAAAAATATATAAAAAATATATAAAAAATATAAAAAAATATATAAAAAATAAAAATAAAAAATAAAATATAAAAAATATAAAAATAAATAATAATAAAAAAAATAAAATATTAAAAATATAAAAAAAAAATTAAATATTAAAAAAAAAATAAAAAAAAATAATATTTAAAAAAAATAAAATAAAAAAAAAATATAAAAATAAAATATAAAAAAAAAAATCAAAAAAAATATATAAAAATAAAATAATATAAAAAAATAATAAAATATAAAAAAATAAAAATATAAAAATAAAAAAATTAATAAAAAAAAAAAATATAAAAAAAAATAAAAAATAAAAAAAAAATAAATATAAAAAAAAATCAAATTTAAAAAAATTTAATATAAAAAAATAAGATAAAAAAATAAGATAAAAAAATAAGATAAAAAAAAAAATAAAAAAAAAAATAAAATAAATAAAAATAAAACAAACAAAAAAAAAATAAAACAAAAAAAATAAATAAAAATAAAAAAAAAAAAAAAAAAAAAAAAAATAAAAATAAACAACAAATTTTTACAATAAAAAAACACGATACTTTCTCACACTTGTCGCACTTCAACTTGTGCTGTAAAAATACAAAAATAGCTACAAATAAAAAAAAATAAAACCTAACAAAACCACTCGAAAGCGAATTTATTGATTAATTTATTCTGATGTGTTTACTAATTTTGATCGAACAACCACGACCACAATCTATGATGACAGCGCTTAGATTGGCAGACAGACGCCGTAGTGTGTTTTTGTGTTTCAGTTTGTTTTTTTTTTTTTCATCTAGTCAAATTTTGCGTTGTCCGACAGATAGCCAATAATGGTATTAATGTAATAATAAAAAAAAAATCGTATACTAAATATGGCTAAGCATGACAGCTGCTCATAACTTCAAGTAGCAGCATACGGCAGGCAGGAAGTCAACGGGGAGCAAATCGATGCCAGACAGTAAAGAAAAAAAAAAATAAAATAAACAAAGTCAATCTATAGCTTTATGCTAAAGTGTTATATACAGATACATTTTTCATGTAGATACATTTTCAAAACATATACATAGATACACATACATACACTATATGTGTATCTTATTGAATTGCTATACAATTCGATGCGCAGTTATATAGCATTATAAATAGCTTACAACTTGGTGAAATGAACTTTCCACTTTACTATGTACTACATTGAACTCTAAGAGCTGACTTTGAAAAAAATTTGTACATATATGTTGCTGTAGCATTGAGAAGGGTGCGCTTTTTATGTACAAAAAACACTCTATTCTGAAGTTTCGTTTTTCGAGGGAGAAAAAGCCATATTTAGAAAGCCAATTCTACAATAAAAACAGCTGCCAATCGTTTGCTTAAATTCGCTTAATTTTTTGAAAGTCATAAAAAAATTTAACAGCTGACAGGCAACTTTAAAGGAAATCGACTTTAAACAGCTGGTTTAGGTTAACTTCGAAAAGTTTTAATAAAAAACTTTTTCCCAAAAAATAAATAAATTTATTATTCAAAAAAAAAAAAAAATAAAAAAGAAAATTTAAAAGTATTTTCTTTTGTTTTAGAAAACTGTCAACAATAAAATTCGATTGAAATTTAATCAGACACACAAGCTGAAAAGTTGTTATGTGAAAAAAAAATAATATTTCTTTTAATTTGACAAAAATAAAAGATTCTATAAAATAAAACCAATTTCTTAATTGAAAATAAATTGAAACTTTAGTCGATATATAAGAAATTTGGCACGTACAAAATTTTGCAGACACTTTTGGAATATTAGATAAATTTTCTTATGCTCCCAAACCACTATGAATTATTTTTAAAAGCAATATGAAACGATTTAAAGCTAAAAGAAAAAATGGCAGCAACTTTTAAGGAGCAATTGCCTTGCTAGTTTAACGCTTGCGTTTGCAATATTTGAACATCAAAAGTTAAATTGTGTTCAGACACGCAATTAATTTAAATATATAAAATATCGGCGAACCAAAATACACATTAAATGATTCCACTGGTTCGCCATATTTTGAACACTTTAAATGTTCAAGGAGAATAACATAAGCTGCTGATTTTTGTGCAATTTCTGTTCCTTTTGATTTTATTGGGGTTAACATAAAAACATACTAAAAAATACCAGTTTCTTGTTGATTGCAGCGTGCCCAGAATATTTTGGGAAACGCTGCAATCAGCAAACGTTTTGCTTGTTGTTTGATTGCAGCGAGTCCCATGAAATGTTGGGGTTAGTACAATAAAAATATATAAAAAAGCAAAACATTTTTCTATTGGAAATTTAGAAAATCGTCTTCTTAAATAAGCCGAATGTGCCTTATGTATTGTTTTAGTGGAATTTTCATTTACTTACATTGTTACCTTTCAAATGAGTCCAGTTTGGGACACATCGGTTGGATGGTTTCAAAGTCCATAGCGGACATAGAAACATTTTAACTATTTTATATAAAAAGATTAAGGTAGGTTGTGCAAGTGAACTTATTATTTTGGTCACAAGTGTACTGGGTACAGCGTACGCTGAAGTTGAGTATGCTCGACTTATCTTAGTAACATTTTAAATTTGAAAAAAAAAATCCCAGACTTTTTAGTGGCAACTCAAAACAGGTGTGAACGGAAATGTATCAAATCACATGTTGTATGGAGACTATTGCAAGTGAAAAATGCGAAAGGAAAATAAATGTACAAATAAAAAATCAAAACTCATGTATATATAATTAATATTTTATGAGAATCAAAGTCAAACAATATTCGCACAAAAAAAAATAAAAACGGAAACGATAAAAAATCAGTAAAAGCGAATATCGTTAAACTATATACCAACTTAAAGCCCACATATATGCGTACAACTGTGACTAAACAAAATAATATACCATAAAAATGTATGACCGATTGTGACTTAAAAATCAAAGCTCTTAAGTCAATTTCACTGGAATGCAAAGTTGAGTTTGAGATTTGCCAAGAATTATAAGAATTTTTAAGATGAAAATAATGTGTATTTCTAAATCTTTTTTTTATTTCTCTAAATTCGGTCATGAACTTGAAATACTTTTATGCGATTAATAAAAAAATAAATAAATAAATAAACAAATCTTAATGGCAAACATATGAAACAAATAAAATGTCATTTTATGAACTACGCAAAATGAGCTAAAAAATGAATGATGATGTGATTGCCACTGATTTTTTTTTCCCTCAGTTTTAATTTTTTTTCCAATTACGATTGTGGTTTAAGTACGAATGAGTGTTATGAGTATTATTAGTGTGCTTGAGAGTAGATTTTCTGAAACACAATAAAGATATTTGATTGATGACTTTATGACTTTGGTTTTTTTTTTTTTTTTTTGTCTGATGCTGATAATTGTCATTGTCTGGCAATGCCTATAAAATACATTTGAATACGTATTTATTTTTTTTTGTTTTGAATAAATATAACAATTCAACTTTGGCTAGTATCGAGTTTCTAATTGTTTACCAATAGGCAATTTATAAACTGAATGATGAAGTATATTGACAGAAGCTAAACAAATTGGCCTAACCATTATTAGATTTGAGCTGAATGTAAACATTTTCATGGTCAAATAGGCAGTTAAATTATAAAAAGAATTGACATATGTGATTTCTTTTAATACATACAAAGGTGTCACCGAAAACACTTCCACGGAGTCTTGGCTAAAACTCTTTTACACCATATCACCGAACTTCGAAGGAAGTGTTTTCAATTTTAATGACAATTTCGTCAGAGGTATGCTCAAAGAAACCCTTATTTTGATAAAAAAATCAAGACATCAAAAAAATATCAAGCAATTACACCAAAGGTGGCCTAAAGGCACTTATGTGTCTGCAGCCACTAATGAGTCATACATGTGTCTGAAGGCACTCATGTGCCTTAGAGAGCACTTATTTATCTGAAGGCACCTATGTGTCTAAAGGCACTTATGTGTCTAAAGGCACTTATGTGTCTGAAGGCACTTATGTGTCTTATGTGTCTGAAAACGCCTACATAGGTGTCTAAAGACACATATGAGTCTGAAGGCACTTATGTGTCTGAAGGCACCTAAAGGTGTCTAAAGACACTATGTGTCTGAAGGCACTTATGTGTCTGAAGGCACTTATGTGTCAGAAGGCACTATGTGTCTGAAGGCAACTTATGTGTCTGAAGGCACTATGTGTCTGAAGGCACTTATGTGTCTGAAGGCACTTATGTGTCTGAAGGCACTTATGTGTCTGAAGGCAGTTATGTGTCTGAAATATGTATCGATCCTTTTTGACTATATTTCTCTTGCAGGCACACATGTGCCTGAAGGCACTCATGTGTCTGAAAATTAAAAATCTACAAAACTATTTAAGTGTGCTGTTACACCTTAGATACTCAAAAATTATAGTGAATAAAACAAATCGCATGAGTATCTGAGCACTTTACAAACGCACACAGAAAACTTACAACTGCACCTTTCACATAAGACAATACATATTTACTCAATTGTTTTTTTTTTTTTTAAATTGTAAAACATTTTTAAGTATAAAAACACTTGCTTGCTTTAGTCAACCGGATGTCTCACCTAATACACGCTTTGATGCATCATGCATTCCAAAAAAAAAAAAAAAATCTTACAAAAAAAATCTCTAAAAACACAATACAAAATTTATAAAATGTCAAGCGTAATTCAATAAACGTTGCATTTAAATAAAAGATATATTGATTGATTTTACATTTGTATTGGGAAACTCGTTTACTACATTTCTACCAGATAATCGACTCAGTTTCGAACTCATGAATACTCAATTGATTGTGGTGAACAATGCAGACAGTTACTGCTGCTGCTGCAATTGGCAAGGCACACCTGTTAAATTTACAGCATTACTGTTTATAGATACAAATGTATCTAAAAGCTACAACCAAACCAAATAGCTTTCAAGTGCAGTGAACCAAATTTGTTCAATTTTTTTTTTTTTTTTTTTGATTTAGTTCTGCACGGTTTCCGAATATTTGTAGAAAATAATCAAATCAAAGTTAAAATAATAAAAAAAAAAAAATAAAAGCACAAAGCAAATTGTAGCGCGAAAATAAATGAAATTATTGTTTTTCTCTTTTGCGTTTCCCTTATTTTATTTATTTTTACTTTTACCTAAAATAAATGCTCGTGTACGCCAATCAATTGGAACTCAATAAAAATGGTTGGCCCATGAAAGCCATCAAAATAGAAAATACAAACAACAAAATGGCTACATTTTGACTTTGTATTGGCAAAAAGGTTTTTTGATTGAAGCTAAAATATTTTGGTAATTTGTAGAATGAAAACAAGTTGAAATGTACGAAAATTGGAGAAAATTCGGTAGCAATGTTGTTTTTATACCCTAACAAACGGAATATGAAAATGAAAAATAAAAATAAGGTTTACATTTTAGGTAATTTCAGATGCAACTAGTCACTTTTGAATTTCAAAATGGCGGTTTAAAAATTGCGAAAAATAAAAAATTACTCCGATTCGCTTAGAATAATTTTTTCTTGGCTGATCTTGAAGTCTTGCCATGTTTATCATATGATTTTGCGTTCCACCGTGTCCGGATTTTAGCCAGTTTAACTCTCTGCATTATTCATACACATAGTTTCAAAGATATTAAGCTGAAATTTTATGCTTAAGCTTCACTAGGCAGTATTATTATTTCATTTATTCCAAAATCTTATATTTTAAATGATTAGAGCTCTAGGACAGATCAAAAACATATAAGAAACTCGGTCAGACCTTAAGATCAGCCCAAAAAGAAAACTTTTCAACCTAATCAGATCGATTTTTGCAAATCTTCTGTAGCTTTAGATCCACCATTTTAAATTTTAAGAATTGAAAGTAGACGTAGAAAAATTTAGTCAAACGATTTTCTGGGGAGAGGAGTCTTCCGTCAAGACAGAATACCTCAAGTACAAAATATGTGAAGAGTATAAATTAGATACAATATTTATTAGTTTACTTTTTCCACTTGAAGTTTAGTTTATTTATTCATCTTATTAATTTTTTATCAATCAGCGTTATAGTGTGAAAACACTTTTGGTTTAAGATAAACGACTTTCTATATAGTATAGGATGACGCTAACAAACACCCAAAGCGTTGTCAGGGTTGGTAAAAATCGCTCCGATCCCTTTGATACCAAGAAAAGCTTCAGACCGGGTGATCTTCTGATGGAATACAAAAATTTCCACTGCCCTAAAGTGAAAGATTTTCTACAAACGATCTATGCTGTTTGCATATGCCGCTGACTTACACATTTTCGGGCAGTCACCGGGGTTTTCTCAAACATTGAAAGAAAGTCCCGTCCAATGGGACTAACGGTGAAAAAGAGCAGAACGAAGTACTTGCTGTGCACCCCAAGACAATCTACACGAAGACTTAACGAAATCCGTACATCCGCACCTCGCACGAACGATGAGCTGAACGAGCTATAGAAGAACATCGACATTGTCAGAAACATCCAATACAAAAGACTGTTCTCGGCTGGTCACCTGTGTCGGATGGATACAGAGGCTCCAGCAAGGAACGTTTATACACGAGACGTGAACCAAATGTGTTACAAAACGATTAAAAAACTGTTCATAGCCCAGTTACAAACCATAAATGAAGTGTATCAATAAACGAATTTTTGGCAATTTTATTGTACTTTCAAGACAGAAAAAAGTCTGAAATAAAAAGGTACAACCGCAAAAGCTTAGATCAAGTATACTTTTAAAAGATTCACAACACCCACGAGTATCGTTGTGGCATCAAAAGATAAACCGCAGAGCACTTTTTTTCTCTTTTTTTATAAAACTTTCCACTTACCATTCACATTTGCGGCAGCCTCTTTGGCTGCAGCTGCTGGATTACAATGTAATATATCCGATAATGATAGCGATGAGGCAATCAACTGACGTTTCTCTTCAAAATTAAGATAATCCATTGAATTGCTACGTTGCGGTGTCACGGTTATTGTCACCGATTTTTGCATTTTAGCGACAACACACAATTGTTGCTCAAGTTCAGAATTTTCGTCCTTAAGATTTTCTGAAAGTTCGTGCTGCTGCTGCTGCTGTTGCTGTTTGTGATGATGATGATGATGCTCAACTAGATCCAAATGCGCAGTATTTGTATGATGTGATAACTCTTGCTGCTGCTGCTGCTGATGTTGTTGTTGCTGTTGTTGTTGCTGTGCTGTTTGATAATGATGATGATTTAGGGAAAAGGGAAAACTAGATGCACCCACAGCTGCGGAATAACTTGGTGGCGCAGGCGAAACAGATTGGCCGTGTGCTACACGTGAAACGGCAGCTGGTGAGAGTTGATAGCAATGTTGTTCATTATTGATGGCTGCAACAAGCGTTGCCAGATTATTGCGACTATTGTTGAGATTTAACTGTTGCTGATGTTGTTGTTGTTGTGTTGCTGTTGTTGCTGCTGGTATTGTTGCACAAACGTATGCTGGTTTTGTGGCGGCGATTGTGCTAACTGTAATTGTTGTTTTTGAAATTTATGTTGCTGTTGCAATTGTGCCAGCAATTGTTGTTGCTGCTGTTGATATTGTGGCGGCAACGGCAATTGCTGGTGTTGTTGCTGTTGCTGATGCAATTGTGGCGATTGCGGCGGTTGTAGTGAGTTATTGCTGCTATTGCTATTCGTCGATTGCTGTGTTGTAAACTTGTTGCTGCGCATCGACATGTCGTTAAATTGGTTATCGTTATCGTTGTGGTTTGTGTTTTGATTTTTAATTTTATTTTCTTTTATTTTATTTTATCTATTTTTTTTTTTTACTTTGTATTGAGCAATTAATTGGCACACTTTTTGCGTGAGTTTTATCTGCGTTTTATGTGTGTCGCACGACACATGTAATTTGTTTCGCGCGCGAATTAGTGACAAAGCGACACGCAATGCGCTCTTGTCACATTAAACAATTAGAATTTTATTTGCTTAAGTTAAATGCAAACGCCATCTGGCAACACTGCAACGCTGCATATTCATGTGAAGCGCGCAAGTTTAGACGTTTTTATTTTCACAAGTTGACTGCTTTCTAATTAGACCACGTATTTCTGTTTGACGTAGTCACTTTTATTTTTATTTTTATTTTTTCTTTTTTTTTTATGTATTGAATTTCATTGTGATTTCACTTTTTTCTTTTTCTGTAAAAAAAAAAACTAATTTAATTTTTATCTCACTCGCACTTGCAACATTTGCAGCTCACATGCATGTGTAAACATTAATCAACACAACACTCTGGCAACACTCATTTGGTGGTACATTGCAACAATGTAAATGAAGTGACACTCTTGATTTAGAGAAATTTCCAAAAGATTTTGACATTTTATTCAAACGTTTCATCTTTGTTGTTTTTTTTTTTTTAATTTTTTTTTTTAACTCAAGTGTCATCGAATAAAATGTTTTCAATTTCAAGTAAAATTAACTTGTACATGTTCAAGCATGCACGGTTGCATACAGCTGCAAAAAGAGAGAGAGTTACCATATAGCCTGAAGACATAGGAACAAACAAAAAGTTAAGAAAACAAGGAAATAAGCCACAAAAGCAACATACGAAACTGCACTTATTGCAACCACTTGTCATCAGCTTCTAAATGCTTATTCTTCCGTTACAAATTTCAAACCAACAATCAGAAACGAGAGAAGTTTTAAAACTTGGTGTATAAAATATGGAAAGAACGTTATATTTCCAAACTAGGACTCCACTTTCAAAAATTTAATTACTACTGAATATCACGTGATGCGTTTAAGCCGCGCTTTTAAGAACATAGACACAAATTTTTTATTCTTCCGTTATCGGTCGCTATCGAGACTATCGATATTTGTCCAACTCTAGTGAACACAAATAAGCTTCACTTAAATAATTTCTATAAAAACGTCTCTCGCATCCATGCATGCATGTGAACACTTGAATATACAGCAGCACAGAAAATGAGACAAACAACACCAAGGAAATGAGATGAAAATATTTCTATGAGCGTGCACAATTGTTTCTGGTAAAAGGGTTGCATATGCACACATGTACACATGCAGCATTCCATGGCGAAATATCTGTACCAAAGTCATTATGTATCTCACACTCTCTGCACACTTTACGAGCTCTTGAGTTTAGCTCTATTTGCAGCATTCATAAGTAACAACAGCAGCTGCGGTTGCTGTTGTATTCATCTCTGACAATGAGACTGCTCGATTCAACTCAATTTGAAGTCGATTCGAAATCAACTCTTCTTATGCCCCCTTGGCATATATGATTCATAAGCTTTAATTATTTTCAATTTAAATTCTGACTGACTGGCTGTGTGTTTTTTATATATGTACTTTATGTAGGTACATATACGAGTATATGAAAAAAATAAATGAAATGTACATTACTCTTCCGCTTATTTTGTTTTGCGATAAATAAAAAAAATTTGCACAATTTTTTATTTATATTTTTACTTGTTGAAACAATGCCAGCAAACTCGAATTCGAGCCAAATTGGTACATCACACTTGGTTTACGAGATATTTTGAGTCATAATCTTCTGAAAAACCTGGAATGTTGGGAATAATTCTGAGAATAGCGAACATAATCAGCGAATCAAAATGCTTCGTATTTTCAGTCTCTGCTTCTGAAAATTGTCGGCTTGATTAAACTAACACTAAACAAGTATAAATAAGTGATTTAAAAAATTCACTTTCAGGTGATTTTTCAAAAAGATTTATCACAATATAGCACTGCGACTGAAAGTAGTGATTTGCGATTTTCTTGTTCCTCAGCGAATATGTTCTTTAGTAATCGGCGATTTTGTGTATCGCTTTTCGCGAACAGTAAAACTGTTCATTTTTCAATGATTGATGCTTTGATCACTCTTTGCAAATCATTCATATTCGCTAAAACACCGAACTTGTACAGATTCGTTGGTACATTTGCCAGTCACTTAGTTCGTCAAAACGTGCAATTCACTGAAAGCGCGGACTTTTTAAACGAAAGAATGGTGAAAGCATAATTGCAAGAAAAATATGAAAAGAAAACGAAATGAAATGTGATAATTTTTCCAATGTTGGTGTCGTGAAACAGTTCGGTTAGCGTCGATTTTGTGTATCACTCATCGCGAACAGTGAATCAGTTCAGTAATCGGTGCTTGTTTTTTCGCGAACAGCGATTTAATCACTGTTTGCAGTCACAGCGACTCAAAAATCACTGCCAACACTAGTATAAACTTTTATTCTTTGAGCTAACTTTCTTAATCAAATTTGCGCTATTCACGTTGCTTGGTAACTCTGCTAAATGCCATGAAGACTGCTATATAAAATTCAAATACACAGCTTATGTATATTGTACATTCCTAGAACACTTTGTATAGTGTATATATTCAAATTACAACTAAGACATTTGAACTTCCAATCAGCGCAACACACAGAATACAACACCAATTAAAATAACCAAACGATTGCTTCTTTTGAATTCCAAAGCAAATTAGTGAGTTGTACACAAATGATACACGCTCACACTTCACACAATGTGTGCTGCTGCTGCTGCCGCCGTACAGAATTTTAAGTAAAACGTGTTGTCAACACGACACAACAGGAACTCACACACACATAAGGCAATAAACTAAGTAGTAACCGTAGTAGTAACTAATATTAGAGACCGGACCACTATGAGAGCTATCAAAACGATAGTACCCAAACGAAAATCTAATTGGAATGCATACAGACAGACAGACACAAAAACACAACACAGACAGACAAGCTAAGGGTAGAATCAGTAAACTGAGCACCGTCAAAGGCAATTGCAATGCAGGTAAGTATGAGAAGTTGAGGTGGTGTTAGCAGGTATTGTAGTCCAAAAAAACATGAACCCAAATATACAAAAACAGATACAGACACACAAAGGCATGCAGCATATAGAAAACTAAATGCGTCGAAAATACAAAACAACAACAAAGACAAAAGCAAAGTATCTATAGAATAGGTAGTACGAGAAGTATCTGCACACGTAAAGATAAAAATGACGACAGGATATCTCTTGCCTGCTCACATCAACTGAATACTGAATTTAAATCTTTGTTAGTTTCGAAACTCAATGCCAACAACGACGCCGCCGCATGATGTCAAAACGAGCCAAAGTTGATATAAAATTCTATATGCATGCGTGTGTGTGTATGTATCTACAATAAAATTCAAAAAAAACCCTACCAAGGGAAGCAGGTTTCTTTATTTGGCAACAAAGGACGACATCACCTGCGCACGTTGCGTGCATCTAAAGCTATACGCTCGTAAAATAAAAAATAAACTAAAGTTCTGAAGTAAAAAAAAAAAAAAAAACATAAATAAATGAAGAGCCGCTCTTTAAATCGCATAAAGTATAAATTTAAAAAAAAAAGAAAAACCTAGTAACAAGTCTGCTCTAATAGCACAGTTTGAGTGTTGAACGCTTAAAAAAAAAAAAAAAAAAAAAAAAAAACATTAACTGGCAAAACGAAAAAAGTTTGAAATAAAATCTGTATGTGGCACTACGAGTATATATAGTATACCAACCTACTAAAATAAAATGAAAATAAAACAGCGCCCTGGGATTCATTCACTTGCTCACAGACAGACAGACTAACTCAATGACTGACTGACTGAATAACAAGCTTACTGACTGAATATGTTTACAGGAAAAAAGAGTATGAGGTAGTGTAAATATCTACTATATGCACACCTAACTGTATTGTTACGCCGCACTGAGTTTGCGCTTTTTTTCCCCCGTTTTTTTTTTTTATACAATATATTGTCGGCTTCATTTTTCTGTGCTTTATTTAAGCCGCTCATAAAATTGGCGTTTAAAAGCAGAGCAACAACGACAACAACAACAACAAAATTATAAATTTAGAACATACTACTGGGCAGCAGTCCATTGTTGAGAACGAGGTGCGTTTATTTAGTCGAACAAGAAAGCTTTTGTAAACGTCACAGGTACGGAACGATTTTATCCAAAAAAAACTAAAAAAAAGACGTTGAAAATAGATGTTGTAGGTCTATATCAAAGACAATATGAATACTAAGCTGTGTAACAACCAAACAAACGAATGCAGCATGAAAAATGCAGCCTGTATTTCGATAATGCCCTGTGAAAAGCCACTTGCGAAAAGCCACTCTCGTATTTTTGGCTTCGTGCTCAGTCGTTAGCAAGGCTTCATTGCATTCAGATGAGCGCAGACTTATGATCGCTTCTCCATTTAGGCATTTCATTCTTATTCTACAAAAACTTTGATAGAACCGAAGCATCTAAATTACCCCTCAATTGCACCACAACACAAAATATTGTACAAAGATTGAATTTTTTTTAATTTTGATAATTGTACAAGTGCATTAACTGTAATCAAATTTTGATTGTTATTTAATTTGTTTAGATTAATCAGTTAATTAGATCTGATGTGAATGTCATTATCTGCACAATTTGTTTAAATTGTTTAATATGTTAAAATTATTTGCGCCTGCTGCATCGCTTTATTTTTTTATGTGGCAAGCAATTTTAATTTCAATTAAATTCATAAAACATTTGTTTTCACTACGGTTGCGTTTACGTTCGCGTTGTCGAAATGATCAGTTACGTATGTATTCATCTAAAGTAGACGTTTAAAAATAATACTTTTTAATCCACTCTCCCCTACAAGATACACCTCTTCTTCAAACCCACTGGGCAGTGTGGCATAAAAAGATACATAGACATGCATATGTATGTATGAATTTGTATGTATATAAACATATTTACATAGTCAGCAGCTACTCATTCACTCGACCTATTCAGAAAGCAAATGCAGCAATGAGTACTTCTAGGCATATTTACTTCGCGTATTGTTTAATATGTCTTTAAAATGCCACGTTTTTCTTTTTTTTTCTTTACTGCAATATAATGCAGCATTGTTTTCATTGTCTCTTTTTATATTTTTGTTGAAACAATAAGCAAATAACGCCATAGAGAATAATCAACCAACCAAAGCGACCATTTAGTACAATACATTGCTTAGCTTAAGCAAGAAATACCTATTAGCCAACTATCATACCATATACCTATACACACACTGTTGCTTTAAATGCATTTAGCTGGATTTAATTAGCAAGTATGCCCAACTGAGTAGTGTATAGCAAATATAAGCAAATCAAAATGGTTTTAAACAGGTAAGCTTTGATAGTGTAATTACACTGATCGACAATATTTTGAAACAAGATTAAATCTGGCCCATTCTGATAGCAGACTTTGCAGATTAAAAACTGTAAATGAAACTTTTCCATCATGCGTGGATTCTTAAATAAAATAACGACTTTTTCAGCTGACATAAAAAATATCAGCTGGAAAATGGATAATGTGTTCTGACAAACTTAAAATAATATAGAGACACCTTACTGTGGCGAAACACTGCCCTAACGAACTTATATCGAAAATTAATGAATGCTTACAATAAAATAATAAACAATACTTTAACATTATTTTCCTGGTTCATTGTGAAAATTTATATGCAACATGGAGCGTATGAGTGAGAGGGTAAAAGAAAATAGCGCCAAAATACAATAAAAAAGTTAGCTGTTGTTAGCCAAGACATCGAAAATTGCAAGGCTCGTATCTAAACCAGTGCAAAAAAAATAATGATGGTCAATTGAACAATATTTTACGACCTTAAATCGTAGAATGGCACGTAAAGAATTCATTCGATCAAATGCCAAAAATTTTATTACAAATTTTAGCCAAATTTCTTGTGCTTCATTTAAAATTCGTAGAACATGGAATGCTGAGTGCAAGGGTAAAGGAAAACTCTTTAGTACTATGTACATTTTTTAAACAAAAAGAATATATCTTAGTAAACTTTTGAGAAAACGATTTTTGGATAAGTGAAAAAAATAGCCCTAAAATACCGACAATTTTTACTTATAATAGAATATGACTGGGAAAAAGTAACCACTTAATGGCTCAGAGAGTGAAATTTCGAGGATAGTGGCTCTATATCTTACTGTCTCCGAGATCAATACGGACGACAGATAGACATATCTAGATCGACTGTCCATTCAATGCTACGCAATCAAGAATATATATGGTCCATTATGACGACTTTTGCCCTTTGCATTCACTGCACAAACTTTATACATATATCCTTTTAACCTTCGGGTACAAATATGCATAGTTGTTAAGTTTCCTCTCACTCTTCTTCTATATATATATTTTTATTTTTCTCTCTTTTGTATACATATGTAGAAATATACGTATTGTTTTTTTTATTTTGTATGAAACTTGCTTTTCTGTGCGCAAATGCAAAAGCAACAACAATTAAAACCAACAATAATAATGACAAGAAAAATGCGCGCGCTGTTGCAGCAACAACAACAACAACAGCAGCAGCAAGATATAATAAAAAAGCATATAATAAAAAAAATACACACATCACTAGCAAAACCAACTATAACAACAAACAACAATAGTAAAAATATTGCACAGGCAGAAGTTCATTGAACTTTTTACAGTTCAGTAGTTTACCGATTTACAAACCAACAACAACAACAACAAAAACTAGGAGAACATGTGCTTGCCGCTCTACAACAACTGCAGCTGATGTTGATGTTGATGAGCTTTTCGAAAAAAAAAACGAAAATAAAACTAAAGGGTAAAAAGAAAAAAAAATTGAAAAACACAACAACTGTGGGGGCACACAAAATGAAAGGCTTAAAAAAAAAAAAAAGCAAGCCTCCAACAACAATAAAAACTACAGACATATATGTGCACAGTAGCAACAACAACAACAACAAACAAATAACAGTGAAACAATATAGTTGAATATTAAAGAAAATACGTAAATAGAAAGCAAAAACAATTTATAAAAGTCAAAATACAGTAAAGACAGATAGTGAGACCAAAATAATAAAAAGTTGAATTTCTATCAAAACTATAGGCAGCAAGAAAAAAAAAAATTGATTTCATGACAGCTGGACAGGCCCCTAAATTAAATTATAAATCTATATAACCTTTGTTTCGATATGTCCTTTAAACGTATTTCTAAAAAAAATTCCAAAAAGTTGAAGTGTGCAATATCTCCCGTTGGTGTCCCCACAATCTTGTTGGCTACAAGGGCCAGGATATTATTCGAGCGTGCCTAAAGCATAATGAAACAAGTTTTTCGAAATAAACCTATTTACTATTCAAGGCAGTTCGAAGAATCTATTTCAGTTGGTTTCAAATCTTTCATCTCATTCATTGAAAAATTTAAATATAATTCACACTTAGTTCATACACCTCGTTTATACACAAACTTTGCAAATATTGAATTTCGTAAAAAAAATATACATATTCCCCTGTTTATAGACAAAAAGTAAATACGTTGGATTTTTCTAATTCTGTCAAATGGTGTTGACGATGTTGATGTTCAATCAATGCTTCACTGTATTTAACCAAAGTAAAATGTATAAAAAAAAAAAACTCAACTAAATTGCCTCCAACAAAATAATCACGACTAATGCGATTTAATCAAGAAACTGGGCTATGAAATATAATTTCGATTTTTTTTCTCTACTCTCCACTTTTCATTTAATTTTTCGTCTTGGACGTTGACTTCTACAACGGCACGGCACGACACGACAAGACACCATGGTGCACAACAGTTACAGTAGCAGCTGAGCAGCTGACTTTCTCACTGACAAATCTTATTGTTGGCGAATGTTGCCAGCAGCAAAAAAAACTAAATCCAATTAGTGTAACAAAAAGAAAAATATGTATTGACAACAACAGTAAAACTGCAAAAAAAAAAAAAAAAAAAAAAACCAAATACACTGCTAAAGCTTCATGGGAACAATTTTTCGCACACACACAGAGTCCACATTTTCTTTGTGCAAAAAAAATATCCAAAAATACTTTAACAGAATAATGCAGATAAAAAATAATAAATATGAAAATCATGTGCAAAATTGTTACAAATCAACCACCACAACGGAAATGGAAAAATGGGGGGAAATGGAAGGAAAAGAAAATTCGCAAAGTCTATTGAAAGTGGGAGCACTGACTGCGTTGAAAAACAAAAAAAAAATCGCGAAAAACGCACACGACTTGCATTTAAAGACAACAGAAATTTTTTTAAAGAAAAAAAAAAAATGTAGGGTACCATTAAGTATGCCCTTTCAAAAATTATTCCAAAAAATAATTTGGAGATTTAGATTATAGTTTTAAACATTTGATCCACTCTACACTGGTGACATTTTTTTAGTACATAAAATAATATGTTCCGCACTTTCTCTATTAGTCTACCCTATTGTAGGGTATATAAAGACTTAAAGAACCAACGCAACATTACTGTTTTTAAAAAAAATTAGAACCATGAGTAGAATAGCAAGCAGCTGGACCATTAGTTTTCTTTAGTACAAGGATAAATTTACGAATGGGGAGCAAAATACGCTAAAATGTAAAGCAGACGACAAAAAAAAAAAAAACTTTTAAAGTTGAAAAAATATATAAAACTTTTATGTACAACAAAAACAAAAACAATGAACAAGTCCAGACAATGTGCACTATGCGCGCATTTTAAACAGCATCAAAGCAAGACAACAAAAACAACAACAAACAAAAAAAAAACTCTTCAAATGGGGGACAATGAGGCACAAGGGTGCGTTTGATACCATTCATATTGGGGTTGAAGTCCACATTTAATAATGGCAACGACGACGGCGGCATTATGAAAGAGATAGAATGAGAGAGACCATAGTGCGTGGTATATACACTTTTCTTTTTGTTGTTGTTGTTGTTGCTGTTGCTGGTTTTTCTCACTTGAACTATTGCACCGGCTGCTGCAATGGAATGTATGAATGAATGAACGTACGTACGAACGAAGCAATGAAACAAAAACAAAAACAACAAAAATACTAAAAATTGGAATGAAACATTTGCAGAATATGTATTTACCGAATAGTGTAACACAGAGAGCGACCAAAAAAAAAAAATAGACCTAAAGAAAAACAAAAACAAAAAGAGAGCGAGAAAAAGTATTTTTGTTTGTTTAGGCAATGGTAAGGGGTGTATATAAAAATATTATATACTGGACCAGGGCTGCTGCAATGCCTATGAAACAATTGAAAATCTATGGATTTGAAAAACATTAAAAAAAAAGAAAAGAATTACCACATAAAATTTTATGTTTGAGACTTATGTTTATTTTTCTCAGTTAAGAACATATTTTCCAATTAATAAAAAAAAAATAACATAAAAATAGCAAACGGAAGCTAAGTAATCTTAATTTTCACACTGCCATACAACGCTATTGCACGTCTGCCTATTTTAAATTAACATAAATTTCAATTATTTTTGTATAGCAATTGTATGTATCCACGTCTCAAGTCTAGACAGATGAAAGTATCTGTGTTTGTGTATATGTATGTGTATGTGTGCGTTTGTATTGCATTTGCAGCAACGAACAATTTGTAGACAGGAACAACAATGTAGTAAACTACAATAACAATTGCAAAACCATAAGAAACATCATCATCATCTTCATCTCAACTAAGCAAGGAAGCTGTTAAACCATGAAGCGAAAATACAATAAAATGTATACAAAACTTATTTCAAGATCTGATTTAAAAGTTTGACTTTTAAACATAAACTTTTATGAGATAATATTTTTAAGAGCTTGGTACGTGTTATGCAAGCCAGTTTTGTGCTAATCCTACATCATTTTCCAACGTTTACTATGAACCATGAACCAAAACAGATGTTCTAAAGAAAATTGACAAAAGACATTGGGGCCAGCCCTGCTTCGAGTTACACCAACACTGCTTGAGTATCTATTAATTGTTTTTAAAAAAAACAAAATCTTAAAAAATGTTACCCTGCAAAGATTAAAGTACATTTCCCACATGCAAGACCTTGTGTAAGAGGTCAAAATAAGACGTACAAACTTAATGGTACATGTCTGTAAGAGCTTAATATTATTGATAACAATGTACTTTTTTTTAGTAGAAGACCATTGTTCAATATGGCTTTACATCGGCACATCATCAAGTTTATAAGGTCACATAAAATAGAGCTTATAAGGTCACATGTCAAAGCTTGGCACTACTTGAACACATTTAATACGAATCGCTTAAAATCTGCCCATAAATTTGTATTGAATCAATAGCTCAGATGCAAACCATTATTTAATAAATTAACTGGTGTGTTCGCCATCATTATGAATGGGCCTTGTCAGCGCACCACTCTATATGGTATTTTGTAAATTTTAATCTTGTTTCCTGGTGATCGAAAAGCACCATTAAATATCAAATACTAATGGGGATCCATGATGCAATTAGACAGGTGGTGTACTCTTACTCGATGTCTGTTTAAATTGTCAACAAGAGAGAAATTTGTATGACAACGTAAACAAAAGAGACAGAATACGAATACTCAACCTTGTCTTATTGCATCATGACGGAGACTTTCTTTAGTAAATACAATTTTATTATGAAAAACATACTTTAAAACTTTTAAATCATTTCTTGTACAACATCAAATAACATCCATTATACTAAAAAGAGAACTTTACTATCTCTCTGTCATCTTATCCTCTTTCCTCTCACTATTCAATTTGTACATAGAAAAATGTTGAAAAATGTTAAAAGAAAAATGCTTTAAATACGCATAAAATTTGAATTTGCGGAAATAATGCTGGAATGCAAACGCTCCGGGGTGTTTTCTTTTATTTTTATGTTTAGTAAGGAGAATAGTGGGTGCGGTATGTTGCCGACATTGTTGATATCAGATATGATAAGATAAGCTAAGACGAAGACAACAACAACAACGAAAAAATTAACAACGCCAATGGCGACAAGATAAGTAAAAATATTTCTTTATATTTCTCTTTTGGCGTTAAATAACTTTTAAAATAAGAATTTTCTTAAACATTTTCTTTTTTGTAATTAAAACGTCAAAAACAAAAGCAAAGTAAGTAAAAAAAAACAAATTAAAATACACTTGAATTGTTTTACTAAAAAAAAACAAATTGTTTGATATATAAGAAGAGAGAGCAAACACGCGCCGAAGAGAGTGAGAGAGAGCAAAGTAACGATCGCGCAAAATTATGCAAACAGCTGCTACGCGTTTCTAGTTTTTTTTTTTTTTGTTTGTTTCGTTTTTTACTTTGTTTATTTAAATTTTTTTTTATATTGTTTTCGTGTATAAAAATATTTTACAAGTAGTAGATTTTTTTTTCATTTCTGTTATGTTTGTCTTTTGTTTATTTATTGTATTTTTTTTTAATGTATTTTTTTGTAAAATTTTAATTTTGTTTTTTTTTTTTAATTTTATTTTGCGTTTGCCAAGCGAAACATTCTGGCATATGAAACATTCAAAGACACCTGCAAATGTTTGCGTTTCATTTCATTTCATTTTTAGTGCATTGCGCGCCCATTGTAAAATAAAACAAAAACAACAACAACTATTTCTTACTACTACTAAGCCGCACAAAGGGAGTGAGTGAGTGAGTGAGCCAGTAAGTGAGTGAAGTGCTGTGCTGCTGTATGCAAGCATGTATTGGTATTAGTGCGGCGTGCGCAAGAATGCAATAGCGCGCGCGTATATGTACGAGCGAGAGGGGTAACGAAACGAATGCAGTCAGTTTTCGTTGTCGGCGACAAAGTTGTTAAACCGGATTTTTCCTATTTTTTTTTTTTTTTTTTTGGGCAAAGACAAAGATTATCATTTTAAATTACACATTTTTTTTTTTATTTTGCTATTTACAATTTTTTTATTGTATTACATATTTCAGCATATAAATTATTTAAATTAAAAAAATTATTTATTTGTGAAATTTTAAATCAATTAGTTGCCTTTCATTTTGTTTACAGCGCGCACATTAAATTATTAATATATTTTTTTTTTTTTTTTATAAACACACTTCTCTCACACTTACACATTAAAAATTTATTAATTTCTTCTTTTTTAAATAATTATTTCAACTTTTGTGCATATTGTATTTTTCATGCCATTATTTTTAATTATTTTTTTTCTTTTCTTTTCAAACACAAAAACAAAATTGCACTCACAGAGCAAAAGAGAAGCACAGAAACACACACACTCAGCACAAAAAACTAAATAATGAGAGCGAGAGCGAAAACACAACATTCGCACGCGACCGCAAAATACAAACTAAAAACATCATCGTTTACATTTAACAATATCAGAAATATAAGATCTACACATTCCACATACGTTCTACAAGACACTGAGAAAAATTTTATTTAACAATATTTTAAATTCTTATCAAAATGTAAACCAACGTATTTATCTAAAAAAAAAACGCTAAATTGCAAAATATTTCATTTTCATAATAAATTGTTTTTATAAAACTTAGCATTTATTAAAAAATTTTGTTTATTTTTTTGCGATGCTGTTTTGCGTTCCACAAATAAAAATTCTCTCTTATAGTAAAACCAATTGGGAGCGATACAAAACAGAGAGCAACAAGCCAACCGAAAGTGATTGCAAGCTACTTTTTTTTTGCGCATGTGATAAAATTGTACAAAAACAAATTATTATTATGTTTTTTATTAAAGCAAATATTTTATGGCAACTTCTGTTAAAGTATTTATTTTTACAAAAATAACAAAATGGATTTTAAACTTGCTTTAAACCCAAATAAACTACTTCAACCACTTAATTTTAATACTTCCCCAAAAAAGTTCCATTTATCTTAAGCACATTAAAAATAAAATCATCTCAAGTAAATTCCACAACAAAACAAATGTAAATCTCTTAAAACTATTTCTCTGTCAAAAGCTACATAATAAATAAAATCGACAAGTTTTCTTTTTTTCCATAATTCTTGAAATTCCATAAGTGCAGAAAAAAAGCCAAAGCCACAACAATAAATACAATAAAAAAAAATAGTAACTAAAATAAATGTGTTTATTTTTAGCATTTTAGAAGCTTATTTATTTTGATTTTCAAGCGTGACCGATTGACGCCTTACATTATTGTTTTAGATTGCTTTATGGGTCTGTACGGGAGGGTAGCTGTTATATATATTCTTATATATATACAAATGTATACGGGAATTACTAAAGAAAATAAATTGCGGAGAAGTGTATGTGTACAAAAATGCCGGCTACTGGAATGCACATGCTCCGAGAGAGACAGAGAGAAAGAGAACATTATAGAGCGAATACAGGAAAAAGAGTAAAAAACATATGAAGAGTAAAAGCAAACAGTTTGAAAAGCACTTTTGTGAAAAATTTATTGCATGCGATAAAATGTGAAAGGGCTAGTAAAACTTTATATAAAAAAGTGAATAATAATAAACAATTTCACTCAAAATAGCTGAAAAGTCTTATGGTGGCGATTGTGACCTAGTCGAGTAAAACCAAACTACATACATGGAAATTGGGGAACACCCTCGGAAGTAATGTTTTCGAAGCATTGTGAATCCTTGCGACGTCACCTAGGCCAGATTAGGTCCATTGTGATACCATATGATCTCTTGTTTTACTTCTCCCTATTCGAACCAGCTCGATTTCTTTATAAAGGCGACTACTGCTCTGATCTTGACAGATACAATTTCCGCCAGACTGTCCAGAAACGGCCTACCAAGTACGGTAAACCTTATTCTCCCATGGGCTGGGTAGTGTTCCACTGTCTCCTCCTCTTTCTCGTTTCTACAGCTCCTACAGAAGCCATTCGATGAGTTTTGAGATATTGTCTATTGTGGCGCATGAGGGGGGGCTCTTTTTTGTTGTTGTATTCTGGCTACGTGAGTTTTAAGATATTACATCTGGAATTGTGTTCATCTAATCTCTGCTAGCCTGGTTATTTTCTGTTTCACTCGGAGATTCGTGCAAGAAATTCCTGTTATATTTTTCTGGAGGAATAACGAATAACGGAACGGTCAAGTCAACTTTCGCCTAAATCCCTCTTAATTGTTTTATGAAACGTTCTAGAGTTCCGCTTCTATTTTCGAAACAAATTAAGTATAATATTGAATATCTTTACTTTTGGTATATTCTCTATCAATATTAATAAAAATCTTAGTTCCATTCGGGATATACCAAGAAGGTATTTTGGAACAGAGCACACTGGGAGCTTTAAAACTGGAATACGGACTTCAGTCATATCTTTTTAGTGAATTGAATTAGAGACTTGAAATTTGGAAATATGGAAAAACGTTAAAAATACATTTAACGTGTTTCAGACTTTTTGGACCATAAATTTAGCTCTTCTGAGATTAAAGTGTATATTTTAATTCTTCATTGATTTTTTAGTAGCTGAAACATTTACGAACTTGAAGTTTTTCCTTTGGATAGAGCCATATAAATATTATTTAACTTTTCACCTTAAATACACCACTAAGTCCCTAAAAACCTCATTAAATAAGGGTAAATTTCTTAACATACCAACTTTGTGGTGAATACAGTTATAATTTTCAAGAACAATCGTTCATGTATCAAGAACAATCGTTCAAGTATCAAGAACAAACGTTCATGTATCAAGAACAAACGTTCATGTATCAAGAACAATCGTTCATGTATCAAGAAATTATAGTTAAATGATTATTTTTCAATTGAATTCCATCACTTCATGTTTTTGACCAATTTAGCTAGTTTTGCTTGCCCGCCTGTCAACATTTAATGTGAGCAACAACAAAAAACGACCCATTCAGCTGTCTGTATTTGATTTTAGAATAAAATAAATTTAAATGACTTTCATGCAAAGACTTTTTAGAAAAAAAACTTTTAATTAAAATTGACGTACTTATTTAACTAAAAACAAAGTTCCAAATAATTTAAATTTAACTAAATTAAAATAAATCCGTGACAAGCAAAACTTTTAGCAAAAAAAAATTACAAAAAAGAGCTTCACTATTTATAAAAAATAAAATCGGCAACATCCTTCTAAATCAATCTAAATAATTAAAAAAAAAAAAATAAAAATCAAATTTCTCAAAAAGCTGCTGCTGCTAACAATTGTTAATTTACAGCTTAAATCGATTGTGACAAACAATTGCAAAATTATTATTATTTCAAAAGCTTTTCAAAACAAACTTCTGCCTTGTGCAAGTTTCAAAATCTTCTCGTCTATGACATGAAAAGTTTTGCAATAAGAATTTTGACAAATAAAATATGCAATTGTATTTATGTATTTTTTGTTGTAATTGTCAAACGAAGCAGCAACTTAATTTCTTTCAAATTAAAAATGCAAAATCCAAGAATACACTAATTTCACTTGACAAATTGAATCTTGTTTGTTGCAAATGAAATGAAAATGAAAAAAAAAAAATCGCCTTTCATTTCATTTTCTTTACCGAATGACGCCATTCACCTCGCTACTTCAAATGAACACAACAATCGTTCATTCGCTTGAATGCAGCATACTTTTGGGTGCATGAATGGGCAACAGCAACAATACTCGACTGCATTTCCGAAATAAAAAGGGAACAGCAAAAATAAATAAAAAATAAATAAAAAAAAAAGAAGAGAATGTAAAATAATAATAGAAAAGAATAGTTTATTTCGCAAACAAAGCCAAGTAAAGCGCTCAATTCAATGCAATCTGCACAGTGGTACGAAAAATGTATTGAATTTGTTGATATTAAAAATTTATAAATATCAACATTTCTTTTTTTCCTGTTTTTCATTTTTTTATAAAACGCTACGACGAATTTCATGATCATTGTTCGAAATTTGTTTGTAGTTTCCAAGAACGTCATTTAATATACTGTTTGCTTAAACCAACCTTGGGCTCCGATTTCACTAACATACTTAAATATTAAAAGAATATTTAGCTTGAAAAAGATTTATTTTCAATGGGTGTCAAGGCAGTACGAGTTAATTGTTACGAATAAAATACAAAAATTCAATAGAGCTGTTTCAAAAAGTCTGCAGTAAAAAAACTAAACGACGAAATGCACAAGCACATTTAACGTTGCAGCAAAATAAACCTAAAATACGAAACTACCCAAGCTACATTTAACCATCGTTCGTAAATTAATAGCAACAGTTCGTGTATCAAGAACAATGGTTTATGTATCATGAACAATCGTTCGTGAATCATGAACAACAATTCGTTTATCATGAACAATCGTTTGTGAATCATGAACAATAATTCGTGTATCATGAACAATCGTTCGTGAATCGAGAACAATAGTTCGTGTATCAAGAACAAAAGTTCATAAATCATGAACAATCGTTCTTGTATCAAGAATAATCGTTCATGTATCAAAAACAATCGTTCATGTACAAAAAGAACCGTTCGTGTATCAAAAACAATCGTTTGTGTATCAAAAACAATGGTTCTTTTAACAAGAACAATCGCTTATGTATATATCAAAAATAATCGTTCATGTATCAAAAACAATTGTTTGTGTATCAAACCAATGGTTCATGTAACAAGAACAATCGTTCATGTATCCAGAACAATCGTTCATGTATTAAGAACAATCGTTCAAGAACAATGGTTTATGTATCAAGAAAAATGGTTTATGTAACAAGAACAATGGATCATGTATCAAGAAAAATCATTCATGTATCAAAAACAATCGTTCTTATATCAAAAATAATCGTTCATGTCATCAAGAACAATCGTAAATTGATTATTTTGTTATTTCACAGAACTTAAGACTCTCAAAAAAAGCTCTTCATTTAAGTTTCTTAAACTCTTTTTCAACCACTGCCAACATAAATGCTTGAACTAAAGAATTTAATTTACTCTCGCAATATAATAAAATATCTCAAATATTTGCAAGCTCAATATTAAAAAATATCATAAAATATATTAGAAAAAAAATTCAATGGATTTTTACCGTTTAAATTTCTAGTTTCCATTTCAGGTCAAAATTCGAATGGAAAACAGAGATTGTGAACAATAGCAAAGCAAGAACAATTTGAATGAAGTAAAGCAGCACGTTTTATATTGCGCCAAATACACCCACTAAGTCTGTTAGCCAGAATTCATTTTATCTCGCAACGTTTGCAACTATTGCGACATGCAGCTCAACTTAACTTTATGCAACTCAACTCGCTTACATCAATAGGCAAACAACAATGCATGTGGACAATAATAACGCGCACACAGAAAGGACATAAATCCTTTCGAACCGATGCACATATAGACAGACAGACAGAAGTACAGCAAGGAATTGCTTTCAATTAAAGCGAAATGTTTTGTCGTCAATTTTTTTTCGTTGATTATTCTTTTTGACAAACATCGTTGGGTAAGGTCAATTTTATAATACAATTTTTTTTTTTTGTATTACTTCCGATTTGTATTCTCAAAAAAATAAACACGTACCAAGAACATTAAAGTAAAATATTTTTGTACTTAAAGCAATTTAATTAATATGCAAAACAAGTACAACGAAAACTGCCGCATTCGAAAAAAATTATTATATTGTATCTAAGACGTGCCATGGGCAAGATAGATACTTTTTTTCATAACATTTTTGCTATATAAACTACTGCCTACACGAAAATCGTTAACAAAAAACATTTAGCTTTGCTATTAGAAACAAATCGTTGAACAGGAAAAAAAAAATCTAAACAACAAAATGTATAAATTCGTAAGTTTCTAAAAAAAACATTTAATTTTTCTAATGAAATAAAAAGTATCTTAATCTAAAATAATTTTATCTGACAGTGCTACTTCTGTCTCTTTGCTGTATTGATTGCTTTGGCTAATGCCAAGCCACATTTGCTGGCATATAGCGCTGAAACACCATTGGTGTCGCACTCCTTTGACGATGCCTACTATACAACACATCATAACGCTGCTTACAGCACGCTGGATACAGACTACGACACACACTACGATGCTGCTTATAGCGCTTATGATGATGCATATCCTTACAGTTCAACGCTAGTATTGCATCATTAAGTGACAGGACGGCATAAAAAAATTTAAGCAAATCAAATCAAAGAGCTTTTTTATTTTTATTTTTGTTTTTGGTTCTATTAACCACTTAGATTATACTATTTTAAAATATTGATAATGACTTTAATGTTGACAACAAAAATATATAAATACATTTTAACCCGTTTTCACTTTTTAATTGGATTTGCATATATTTGACCGGCTTTAATTGAAACGAGCGAAATGCATAAATTTTTTATATTATTTCGGATATTTGAAAGTTTGTTTCATTTATTGATATTTCATTAAAATAGAAAAAAAAAATTTTTGTTTTTCACAAGCGCATATTTATGCATAAATATTGGCGTTGCATACATTCAAGCGTTGTAAATACAATATATAGTAACATAAAAGTGAGGCAAAGTGCACATAAGTTATATTAACTAGGGCTGCATTAAATAGAAACATTTTATTTGCAAATATATTTATATACAAAATCTCTTTTTATTGGTTTCAAATCTTTTATATAAATCAATGAAATATTGAATATAATTCACAATTAGTTGAAATATTATTTAAAAAATAATTTAAAAAAATAAACCGTATTTTTGTTATATTTATAAATGTAGTTTAAATTAATTGTGAATTATATGCAATATTTATTTGAATTTAAAGGAAATTAGAAACCAACTAAAAGAGATTTTGTGTGACACCCCTGAAGTAATATCTAAAGTTTTCCAAAAAAAAAAAAATTTTGTAACGAATTCAAGAACCTATCGTAGACACACCTATTTTAAAGCATAGCCCACTTGCAAACCGAATATGTTGGGACTAATATAAAATGTACTAAAAAATACCAAATCAGCTGTTTTTTATTTGTATTTTGATTGCAGCGAGTCCCCTAAAACTTTAGGTGAGTATAATAAAAACATACAAAAAAGTGAAAAAAAAATGATATGGGAAAGTTAGAAAATTATCTTCTTAAACGAACCGAATGTGCCTAATGCACTGTTTTAGTGGAATTTTAATTTATTTTCATTATTGCCTTTCAAATGAAAACGATTTGGGTCTTATCGGTTGGATGGTTTCAACGTCCATTGCGGACATAGAAACCTCGTCGAACTGATTAGTTCTTCGATGGGTTCTTTATTTATGGGGTCTCCGATGCCTCCTTTAATGCGTTACAAACCTACCGACAAACTAAATATACCTGTTTACACTAGTGTAACAGGTATAAAAATAAATTTGTGTAAAATTTTATATGAAAAATGGAGTCGAATTTAAAAATCCGATGAACCACACAAAAGTTAAGGGCCATTTGAGTATTAAGTAAACCAATGGCCGCTCTTTAATCATATTCATTGAATCTGTTGTCAATTTCAATGGTAAACAATATCAGAAAAATTATATTTGAGCTGTATAAGAGTTGAGTTGCCGTATACATTTCGATCGGAGACCATAATTATTATCTCTGAGAACTATAAATAATCCAAAATCCATGTTGCACGCTTCATGTCGAAGACAAACAAGACGTAAAGTTCGTTAGTCTGGCTGCAGCATCAAATATTTTACATAAGGCAGCATGCATTTTTAATTTAATACAAAATGTAAAGAGCGATTTTATTCCCTGGTATGGAAGATTTTAGCATTTTTATTCGATTCGATTCGATAGGCGATTAGAGCAAACACTGTGAAATCTCCTAAAAGATGACATACTCTGTTCGATCGTAATGCCTATCTCATCGGTTTTAGCTATTATTCTGCTTTTACGTTAGCCGTAGATTCCGTAGATTATTCCTTTCATATTGCAAAATCCACTGAAAGCTGCTAAAGATGATATTAACGTTCTCATGAGTATGGCTTTTTTAATTTAAATGTCTCAAAAATTGTTTGGTTTACTTTAGAGCTACTCTAAAAAACATTAAAAAATCGTACAAATCTACGTTTTTGATTTTCAGAACATGTCTGTACAATATAAACAAATCGATCTTTATGTAAATACTTTGCAATGCTTTAATGTAAAAGATATTCAAACTAATTAAGCATTTCAACGATTTCGTTCCACTCTAAATAAGTTAATAGTAAATGTATCATTCATAAAATTCTTTGAGTTGTTACAATAAAAAAAAATCTTTTTGAAATTATTCAAATGCATTGCAACCCTACTGCGTGTATTTTAAAATTGCATTTCCGCTAAATTCAAACGAATACATACGATTTTATATATTGTAGCATTTTATACATGTTGTATATATAAATGGAAAATGTGCTCTTCACTGCGTTGGCAACTGTTGTTGGCATATAAGGAAATTCAACTAAAAATTATGGCAGCAGTAACAAAATTTATGCTTTTATGTTGCAATAGTTGAATGCTTACAGCTGCAAGTGAAGCGCTTGTTTATGGCAGGACACGAATGTATATACGAGTAAAGGGATACACACACATACACACCCACATGTAAATATAAATGTATACATATGTACATAGTTGAGTGCGCACATTTACATTATATTTATGATTTTTTTTTTTTTTGTAAATGTATTTAATATTTGTCATAGATAGCATCATTTAAGCATATATTACATGTATACATAAATGCACACGAAAATAAGTAAGCCAGTCAGCTGCATATTTTAAGTAAAATTTTTAAATTTAAAGTAATTATTTAACTAAATAAAAAAAAATGATTTGTACACAGCAATGCGACCTTTGACTTTAGGCTTGAGTGAATACATAAACGACACAAATAATAAATTTAAATCTAATTTGTGTCGTGGGATTTTATTTTCATTTTAATGTCAACAATATACAAGACGCCTACGTAATAAGTCAACAAACAAAACAGCTGAGCACAGCTGAGCAAAATGACAGCAAAGTGCCTTTGGATTCTTAAACAAATAATTCACCTACACACACACACACACGCAAAATGAGATTTTTTTTTCTACCTATCCATGGCATAAATACAATTATATTTACTTATAACACAAATAAAAACGAAGACAGAACAGTTAAGATAAATTGTAGCATACTTCTAGGCAAAGTAACGTTAAAATGTATTAAATAAAATCACAATGAAGCTGCTTCTTGCTAACAAGAACATCACTAATGTTCATCATCATCATCATCATCATGTTGATAATAGAATCCATTGCTGCGCCATTGCCGTTTATATTATGGCAATCATACAAGTGTCTTTATATCGTATACGCTATCCATTCAGGTAGTCCATCAATGTCAAACTTACCTGTAAAGAAAGAAAGAAAAAAAACAAAATTAATAAGAATAAGTTGTCTCAGCAGTACTAAGCTTAAATAGCCTAAAAATATGTGTGTAAATAGAATGCAATAACTTTTTGCGCAACATTTATTTTCACAGTGAAAGTATATCTATGTTGGGAAAATATTTACTTGAACGTAAAAGTGTTTACATAAGTAAAAAAAGTAAAGAAGCGTGATGCCATAGTAGACATAGTCAAGTATCTACGACTCCGAGATACACAGTCAAAGTAATTCTATTAGTCTCTGTGCAAAAGATACAAAGACCTAAGACAATAGAAAATGTAAGATAAGTAACGCCACACAAGAAAATACTAAATACTCGCAGAGCGACAAAGTCGAGTATCTACGATTGAGTCGAATGCCTCAGTAGACATTGTCGAGTATCAACGACTGCGAGTAATTGTATTAGTCTCTGTTGAAAAGTTACATAGACCTAAGTTAACAGAAAAAGTAAGAATAGTAACGCTACACATGAAAATACTACATACTCGCAGAGCGACATAGTATCTTCGATTGAGAAATACTCAGTCAAAGTATATTTATTTAGGTCTTTGTATCTATTGTGCAAAAAATACACTGACCTAAGACAATAGAAAATGTAAGATAAGTAACGCCACACAAGAAAATACAAAATACTCGCAGAGCGATAATTGTCGAGTATCTACGACTGAGTCACAGTATATCTTTTTAGGTCTATGTTTCTATTGTGCAAAAGATACATAGATCTAAAGCAATAGAAAACGTAAGAAAAGTAACGTCACACAACAAAATACAAAAAAGAAAGATTTTCAAAATGAGGAAAGCGTTTATAAATGTTATTATTACAATCCTATATTTGTCCCAGTACATTTTGAAAAAGTTACACCAGAAATGTTTGTATTAAATTCGTTTGTATGTTCGTTACTTATCTTACTATTTCTATTGTCTTTGCGCAGATTATATATTTGATATAGACAGATGAAAAAAAAGAAGATTTAAATTAAATAACTACTTTAATAATACTTTAGGTATAAGTATAAAAAGATAAAACATCTTTAGAAAATATTTTTAATATATTTCTTGTCTTGTATATAAAATACTTAAGTGAAAAAGTGACATATACACGTATATGCACAAAAAACTTCCTGAATTCGTTGTGTCGTTATTTAATTTCTAATCAAGCTGAGTTAGTAAAATCAAACATATATTGCATTATTATTAATGCGTCAAGCTGTGATTTATGTAATTTAAGATAGCTCAAAAAGTAGTATGCAGCATTGGTCAACGCCTTTTTGATATCCTTTGTATTTGATCTTAATTAAAAAGTCAAATGTTCTTAAATATGCAATGATAAAATATTGAAAGTTAAAGCGTTTCTAATTAAATTCAAAATTTAAAGCTCAGACATGCTCATATGCACCAATTTGCAACAACAAAGCATTGAAAAAGTGTTGTTGCTTTGTAGGGAAAAGAAGAAAAATCGAAAACAATGAATAAAAAAATTTTGTATAATACGTATCATTTAACATGCTTCACAAAAGGACACTATGAGCATTGGATGCGCCCCTAATTACAATTAGCTTTCAGGCAGCAACACAATAGCCTTCCCAATAAAAAAAAAAGAACAATAAAAGAATAGTAATAAGTATCGAGGTAAACCTTAAATTCATAAAAACAAAAATATTTCCACAGTAATATGATCCAATAATTTGTGCTATCATTTCGATCATTGATTTTTCTGCTTAACAGCACAAAACGCTGGCGCCGACAAAAATATATAACAATAGCGTAGATACATTTATATTTAAACGAATCACCACAAAATCGCTGAAATAAAATGAATAGTCAGGGCAAAAGTTTATGCTTAAATTATAAATGAAAAGTCTACCTTTAGAATTATTTATTTAGAAAAGTAAAAGACACGTTTTCGACAACATTTAACTTTTAGCAAATAGCTTTATTGCTTTGTAAATAATTTTTTTGTGAATAACTCTTTAGGCGGAATACAGAACAACCAAACAAAAACAACGCTGAAAAGAGAGCAAACAAAACAACAAAGAAGAAAAAAAAAACGAAAAGGATAATTGCGGTGATGACCTTTATTCATTATTAACATAAATTATTCATTGCTCAATTCGCAACAAAACACAGAAAAATGTTAAATTCGGAAAGAACCGAAGTTTATATAGCCTACACACTAAATTTTATACAATGTTGTTGGTTTGCTGTACGAACCTCTTTTAAAAATGCACAACAAAAATTTCCGTTTCCGGTATGAGTGTTGTTTATCGCCATTTTGACTGCCGCTTTTGGATTCATGTTTTTTTGCAAAACATCATCAAATTGCAAAAAAAAAAAAAAAAAATTTATGTTGTTGCTCCTGCTACTTTTGCGAGGACAGACACTTGTAGTCTATTGTTGCTACTGTCGCTGCCAAACAATGTCCTTGTTGTTTGTTTTATTCTTGTTGTCGTTGTTGTTGTTGTTGGAACACACTTCACATGACAAGCGCAATGACAACGACAACAAATGGTTGCGTGATAAATGTTTGGCCTATTAACGACACAAATCAAGGTGATGAAGTTGTGCGCCTATGTTGCTGACGTTGATGTTGACAGGCAATGCAGGCAATAAGTACTTTACACCACCATACCACAACAACAGCAATAAGCACAAGCACAAGCACTGTCTTCTATAATAAAAAGCCTTTTACTGTTGAGTATTCCAAGTTTCATTCATATTGTTGACAGCAATGGCTTTCTGCTGCTTGCTGCTGACAATTCTTGCGTTAAATTGAAAATTCATTTTTGCGTAGCACAACTTTAGGCGCACTCGACACTAATGTTTTTTTTTTTTTTTTCAAATCGAAAATCGAAAGTGCAACACGCCGTATAATCGATTTCTATTGAAAAAGTTAGTTCGTTTTATTTTTAATTTAATTCCAATTTATTTCGTTTGTTCACGCGGCGTATACGTTATTTTATTTACGGCTTCTCAACGCGTACTAAAATCTATTGCATACTTTGTGCCGCTAAAAAGCAAAAAAAAAAAAAAAAAAATACAATATTTATTTACGGGAGGAGTTTAGTTGGTCAATGTACGACGTTTTTGCACTGAGAGGTTAGCAAAATCGAAGGTTCTTCTCGACAATTGTTGTCATGCTTCATGTGCAATTTAACATAAAAAAAGAGGTGCAAAAACATAAAACAATAAATTGTTTTAGCATAGCGTAACAATCGATAATGATTATAAATATATAAGACCGACAAGTCAGACGCATCAGATTTTGGAATCTACTCAATAAAAATGTGATTGTACCTGTAAATGATATTTTCAAAGACATCAAAGTAATACTAGTGCCTAAAAGTACATCACTTATTCTTTGAAAAAGAAGTAACCGTATAAAACTGTTTGTATTTCTGACTGTAACTGCACGTTCCAATAGAAAATAAAGTTCCAACTCATTTCAGCAGCCACGTGCTCACTTTTATGTAACTCAGGCCCTAAAGAATAGTACGGATCCGTTGGATTTTCTTCCTCTTAAGACCTGAATACAAGACGTTGCAGCTTTTTTAGACTCCTCTTGCTCGTGAGCTGACTAGCTCTCTCGCTCCTACTACCCCATATATTAGTATTAGCCTCATTAACATTCTATATCTGAGAATAGTTTTGAAGCTAATAACCCCAAAATGGCTGCTTTGAATAAATTGGAGCATTTACACAGAGAGAAAAACAAGCACACATGTTCTCAAATCAAGCACATTCTTAAAATTGAAAAACAATTCGATGTAAGCACATTTCGGCATGATATCAAGAACATTTTTTCTCATATCAAGAGCATTCGTTCTCGTATCAAGAACATTCGTTCTCATATCAAGAACTTTCATTCTCATATGAAGAACATTCGTTCTCATATCAAAAACATTCGTTCTCATATCAAGAACATTCGTTCTCATACTAAAGAACATTCGTTCTCATATTAAAAACATTCGTTCTCATATCAAGAACATTCATTCTCATATCAAGAACATTCGTTCTCATATCAAGAATATTCGTTCTCATATCAAGAATCATTCGTTCTCATATCAAAAACATTCGTTCTCATTTCAAGAACATTCGTTCTCATAGCAAGAACATTCATTCTCATATCAAAAACATTGGTTCTCATATCAAGAACATTCGTTCTCATAGCAAAAACATTCGTTCTCAAATCAAAAACATTTTCTCGTTCAAGAACATTCATTCTCATATCAAGAACATTCGTTCTCATATCAAAAACATTCGTTCTCATATCAAAAACATTCGTTCTCATATCAAAATCATTCGTTCTCAAATCAAGAACATTCATTCTCAAATCAAGAACATTCGTTCTCATATCAAGAAGCATTTGTTCTGAATGAATAATTAAAAAAAAAGGACAGACAAAAATAAAAAAAAAAAAATTATAATAAATGATGCGACGAGAGCAGATTTGTGATAGTACTGAGCACGTTTCCACCAGCTCTCATTTTGCGTTTATAGCCACATTCATGCTTTATTTCGTATGTGCTTAGATCAAGCACAGTAGTACTTATTTTCCTAGCAGCGTTTTTATCTCTGTGTAACTCTTATAAAAAGGAAAAGAAAAACAACAAAATAAATAAAAACACCTTTGCATATTTACGTACAGCCTTATTTTAACTCAAAAAAACAAAAAAAAAAATCCTACAAAAATGCAATTTACAATCATGTTGTGTGTGCGTAGACTTTGAAATATACAATTTGCATATATTGTCTTATGACGCCAAACTGTCTGACCCTGAAATCTTTATGTTTTTGCACAATAACTCACATAACATAGAGCAGCACAGTTGAGACATGCACAACAGAACACTGAGGTGCACAACAGACACCAACAGCAGCAGCAGCAGCAGCCATGCGTGCCAATTTCACTTTTTGTAAAGCGTTTCAAGAGTAAAGTAAGAGTAAATGCGCAAAGATTATCTTTATTTGCCATGAAATCAAATATAACGCAAGATGTGAAGACGACTTACGATTTCTATTTATTTTTTTTTTTACATAAAAATACCCAACAGAGAAGAAAATTTCACTTGCGCGCACATAGAGTCCTTGAACCTAAAGGACTTTCTTGGGGCGTGTACACACGCTTTTGTGCCATCCTGTCGCATGACAATTTGCGGTTTATAAAACACAAAAAAAAAAAAAGAAAAAAAGTATTTTGGCAAGCAATTCTGCCGCAGACAAACTACAGCAACAACACCAGCAGCAGCAAAGGCAGCAACAGAAAACGTTGGCACAAATAAAACCTCGAATCGATGTGCTCTGTCGTTCTCTATCTGACTGCCAAGTAATCACATTGTGGCATAATCAAATGGATGTAGTAGTTCGGTGGGTGGGTGTTTGTGGATTGGGTTTTACTCTCAAATAGCGTTTGTAATATTTAATGCTAGGTTTACTAAGCCTACAGCAAGCAAGCAAACGAGCTGTGCCCAGTCGAGTCGAGCTTATTATATGCACACACAGTTTGCTATATTTCCTGGCATATTCTGCATGTAATTTTATTTTTTTTTTTCTGTGCAGATGCTTTTCTTTTGCTACTTTCACTAATATCCAACAGATTGCACATAATTGCATTGTAAGCACTTTGAGGCCACTTAACTCGCTGCATGTCGTCGTCGTCGTCTTGTCGTTGTGTCGCTGACGCTGATGTTCTAGTAAAGCGCAAAGCTCTAATGGCTGCCTGCCATCCTATCCTATCCTACCTTCTATATGATTCTGTACTCCTTGCATTTGCCTTAAAGCTCTTTATGCCACATTTAAGTGGCCCTTTTGTGTGTTTGCAGTTAACTTTGTTTCGCTTTATTTACAACAATTAAGTGCATTAATGTACTCCAAGTGGTTTGCTGCTGCACGTGCTGTACGCTACTCCTAGACTCACTTCACTGCTGCTCTCTATTTAATTTTATTTATTATTTGTCGCCCATTTTAATCGAGCGTTTAAAAATAGAATTTTTGCTGCATTTATGAGAAATAATAATAAGGTAAATTACTTTAACATATACACCAAAGAATGCTTTAAATTAAATGGTTCTCAGGCATTTACTTGGCATAAGACTTTGTAGAAATATGGCAAATTAACCTCAGAAGACAGTTTTCAAGTAGCAATAACCTTTCAAGGCCAACATTTTTCGATATTGATTTAAAATTCGAATATTTTTTAATATAAATCTTTTCCCAATAAGAACAAAAATAGTGGGTATTTTATGCCATTTATGATATTCTGGGACTGGTTTATACGATCCTTCAAATTTTCGATGACTCAGTGCAACATTTCCCCGAATGTTGGCCTAAAGCTTATCAATTATTGCTGATTTGTTGGGTAAACCTAAGACTTAACATAGCCCCAAAGAAAATAGTCAATGAAATTCGGTCACACGATCTTGGTCTCAAGTTTTAAGGACCATTTTGCCATATTACTAACTCAAAGAACTGTTCAACCATAACTCCGTCGTAACGTTGGCTATCATGTGGCACCAACTTATTGAAAGAGAATGTCATCACCATCAATTTCATTCATTTTTGGAAAGAAAAAGTCGGTACATATTGTACGATAACGTTCGCCATTCACTATAACTGTGCGCCCCTCATCGCCTTCCATCTCTTCTAGAGACCCCAATCTGCGAACTCTCGATGCAATCTATGGTCTGTTGGCTTGAGTCCTTATACGAGTGCAGACCGAGATCCTAGCGCAAAATAACCCAGGTAGTCATTCGTGACAAGCCCAATTCTTGTGAATGGCGTGAAACGGACACACATTGCCATTGTGCTCAACACTTGCTTGAACAGTAACAATATTTTTATCACTATGGCCCCTACGAAGTGGTTTTCTATCGTGTAGAGTAAATTCATTTACAAACTCTGCTCTGGAGAAGCTGAATGACGACCTTGTTTTGCACGAAAAGCTCTTTCAGTAGCAACAAAACTTTTCAATTCTCCGCTATTAGCTGTCAAAATCCTATCCTCCATATTGGGAAACACTGTATGTATTTTCGTTTGGGTCAATTCGTTCAAATCAAAAGCGTAAAGCAGAAGCATAATAATTGGGATAATGTAAGAAAAATTTTCCAAAAAAACCCTGGGTCAAAATTCAAATATAACCTTCAGCAGAGCATGTTTTTCCATTGGATTCTACGCCCCAAAATACATGAAATAGGTCTATGGAAAACCTTAAACTTTTTGAAGACGCCTAAGCTACAATTAAAGCAGACTATTCTTTTCGTATCAGCCCAATACATTGAAGTATACAAAAAAAAGGAAAAAATAGCTGGTCCAAGTTTCGCTGGAATCTTCTAAAATAAAGGTAAGTGACTACTTCAAGGCTTAGGAGAGTCTTGTTTTGAATATGGTGGCTCTATCTCCTATAGTCTCCGAGATAATCTGTCTTAAACGGCAGACAGCAGAACAGACAGACGAATGGACAGCCGGACATAGCTAGAAAATAGAAAATTATTTTCAATTTTCATCGCAACATTTAACTGACAGCTTCAATTCAAACAAATGCCAATTAAAGACAAGCAAGACGGTGAATCAATATTTAATAACATTCGAAAGGATACAAAACAAGTTAACACTTCATTAATCATGCCAAAACGATTTAAATCAAAATCGACAAAAACGTAATATTAACAACATTTTTGGAAACACTTGAAACACAACTAAAGAGGAGGAAGAGGAAAAAGACTGCTTTGCTACTGGTGCTGCTACAAAAAACGATGAACATTAAGTGAAGCATTGCAGACACGAGAAGACACAAAGGAGCAATTTTTTTTCTTGCCGCTGACTTGTTTTGTACAACTTTATGTAACACACTCAAATTTCAAAGCAAATAACCGACTAAGGAAGGAAGGAAGCACACCCTTCCTTCCGTTCTTCTTTTTTTTTATTTTTCAACGGAAGGAAACAAGGATAAATGGCGCCATATTGCTAAGCAGTGAAAAGAAAAATCACCAAAACAATTCACAACACAAGAAAAATAAAGCATTTACACACACACAACGACTTTTAGATGTATAGAACAAGTATCTGTGTGACAATATTTGTTATCTGTAAAAAAAAAAAATACATAAATGTATTTTAAAGATATTTTAAGGCAACACTCTGTGACAACAAATCGATGAATGTGACGAACATTTAAAGGACATTAGCCAGACATTAGAGGAATGTGTGTGAAATCTTTAGTACGCTTCAAGCAACAGCAGCAGCCTTAGAAGCTAAGCTGTCACCATTGAAATCTTATTAATAGAATTAAGACACACATTAGACTCACATCATTACAAGCATAATTTAATTACGCACCAAATAGACACAGACAGACAGTCAGATGTCTAACAGGACAATGACATATTTTGTCCAGCGGCAACTTAGTTTATAGTCTTAAGTCAGAATGGCTGCGTTCTAATTGAATTTTGATAGAAATTTATGTACATATTTATATAAAATAGTAAAAATGTTTCTATGTCCGCTATGGACGCTGAAACCATTTAACCGATGAGTCCAAAACAATTTTATAAAAACAAAATACAGACGATTACAGCGTACCACAACATATTATGGGCATGCTTTTTGGTATTTTTGGTATTTTTTAGTATATTTTTATTTTGGCCTCAGCATATTTTGTGTTCACTGCAATCAATAAAAAAAGGTAGTAAAAAGTCATCGAAAAGAAGTGCGAAAAAAAAGCAAAATACGAAACGGATATGAGCCGAAAGAGCAGTCGAAACGATGACGGATGTCTTTCAAGATCTGCTTCTTCCAACGCTTCTCTGATATACTTCTCCGATTTCGTTCACGTTTCGCCCGTAAACTCGCCGGAGCCTCTGCATCCATGTGAAGTAGTTGACCAGCCCAGTGCAATTGTGCGCCTGAATATATCGATTTCAACTATACTGTAGATGGTCTAACTCATCGTTCATCGATTACAAAGAATTGTTGCCCAATCGATCCAAATTTTTGATCTTGAGGGTCCAAACCTATTCTTTTATAATTCTATTTCAAATAGATTCTAACGAAATACTTTCTAGGCTTCTAGAATCCTACGACAATCATATCTAACAATTAGTTTTGAAAACATTTTCTAAATTGAAATACCTTAAAGCTGCAGCTCACCTTTGTACATGGGAAACTCGCCATCGCTGTGACTGTGACAGAGCATAATGGGCGAACGACTGCGTCCAGCGACACGCTCCACTTTAACAGTAATACTATTATTGTTGGGCGTGCTGCTGCTGCTACTATTGCTGTTTTTATTGCCCCTTTTGCTGCTGCTTTTATGGAAACCGCCTGCGGTAATTGTTGTTGCTGTTGCAGCTGGAGCAGTTGATGTTGGAGCCGTTGTTGTTGAATAGGATCGTGTTACATGCGTCAAAGTGCGACGCCTTACAGTTCCGGCTTGTGAACGATGATGATGTTGATGATGTTGCGGTGTTGAATACTGACAATGCATTAAATGTTGTTGTTGCTGTGTTTGTTGTTGTTGTTGTTGTTGTTGCTGTTGGTGTTGTTGCTGCTGTTGAGCGGTACCAGCCGCTACATTTGTTGCTGCAATAGCTGCTTGCTGTTGTTGCTGCTGCTGTTGTTGTTGTTGTTGTTGCTGAAGATGCTGTTGATGATGATATTGTACGACGCCAGCGCCGCCTCCTGCACCACCACCCAGCGATAAATGATGTTGCAACGGTGGATGCTGCTGATGATATGAATGCATTGGATGCTGAAATGGCGGATGTGAATGTTGATGCTGTAGCTGACGTTGTGCATGTAAATGATTTTGTTGTTGAAATTGTTGTTGCAACTGTTGCAATAAGTCATGCTGTAACAGTTGCTGTTGTTGTTGCTGTTGCTGCTGCTGTTGTTGTTGATTTGTAGCATCTAGCGCAGCGTTATGAGACATTTTAGCGTTATTATTGCTGTTGCATGTAGGAACATTTGTTATAGTTGTTGCTGTTGCTGTTACTGTTGCCGATGTTTGTTTCTCCCATGGTCCATTATTGCTGGCGCTAGTACCAGCAACACCACCAACACACCACCACTCCCACCACTACCGCTGCTACTGGCGTAATCCAGTTTGCTGTATTTATATTTTAAGTTGTATTGCGTTTATATATTTAACACAAGTGTTGACAGTTTCGACATCATTAACAACATCATTACCATCAACATCATTACCATCATCATCAACATCAACGTCGTCGTCGTCGTCCTGTTGTTGTTGTTATTATTATTGCGTCGGTTGTCTTTGTGTCTGAATTTTATCACTGATTGGCTGTCGCATGCGTGACTTTGCTTAAACTTTTCCAATTAAAATGACAAACACATCATTGAAGCGCAAAATATATGTGTATGTTCTACAGTATACACGGTAGCTACTTTTAAGATATGCTGCTGCTACTGCTGCTTCTTATACTTAGTCCTCAGCCAATTAAAACTGCGCCATTATTTTTCGTATTCAAACGTAACGCACGTCCGAAAAGTAACAAAAAAAAAAAAAAAAACAAATTGCAAGCAATTTGTGCAAGCGGAAACGGAAATAAAACTCACGACTACTAATTAACGCAAAAAAAAAAAAATTCAAATTGTAGTATCAAGCAAAGGATGCGCTCAACATTTTAATTGGCATAAATTAATACCAAGAAATGCTTCAATTGGTCTGGACTTATTTTTTTTTTTTTTTACTTTAAATTATCTTAAACACTTTGCTTCACATTTACATTTTTTGTGTTATCTACTTTTAGGCGCTTTTGACTGTATAAGCAGCTAACAGCTGATATTTATACTATAAAAACATATACACACACACACACACTCGAAACATATTGCACAGCGTACAATTGCTGATTTTGCACTTCTGCTTTTTATTTATCTTATCTTTTATTTATTTTTATATTTTTCTATTTTAAATTCTTTATTTATCTTTGTTTTACTTTATGTATGTCAGTTGTTGTTGTTGAGCCTCTGCTCTACTCTAATCAGGAGGACCTAGTTCGCGTGCTTTTTGTTTAACACTGAATTTGTATACGTTGCGCGTATTTTATTTTTAAACGAAACGAATAACACGAACACATCCGCACTTAAAAACAGCTGCACGAAGACTGTCCTGTCGTGTAATGGTAAGGTATGCTGCTGCTGCTGCTGCTCGTTGAAGCTTTGTTATCCTGCGAAAATGAAAGCTTAGCAGACGCGTTGGCCTAAACAGCGAACACAGAACAACAAAACAGGATATAAGGATGAGTGCCTTTAGTCTACTCTATATATACACACAAATTGAGAGTGAGAGTGACGACTCTGTGAGTGTAAGTGTATCACACATCAAAAAGCACAATTTTTTTGTGTGCCATTTACTGCTGTTGTTCTGCTGCTGCAAGAGAAGTACTATAGAGGTGTATTTTGTATAATCAAGGCAACTTTTGGACAAAAGACGTGATATGTGTGTGTGTGTGTATAACATTGCAAAACAGTTTGGCGGTTGGCCAAAGTTGTTTTTTTTTTTTTTATGAAAGTCTCAAATCTCAAGTCGCGACTACTGCATACTGGCAAATGACAGACTACGGAACGGATGCTAGGCGCTGTGGGAGTGCTATACATTTTAGCTGTGTGGAAATTGAATGAAATCAGAAGAAGAAACAAAAAAAGCAAAAGAAAATATACAATTTGAATAGTTAAATTGTAGCAGAAATTAGACAACCTATTTAATACCGTTCTTTGAAGAACAAACCATTTTTAGCCTTTTATTTGTTTAGACAGCTGTGGATAAAAAAAAACTTCAACAGCATAATATACGTAAGGATCCAAACTCAACAGCCAGGTTGGGAGAGATATCCACTCTACGGATCTGGGAACTGACACTTTCTGCAGGCTTCCTGATCACTATAGTGTTTATCAGAAAGAGGTCATAGCAATAAACGAAGCGATGAATCTTCTCAGAACATGTATACCTTTGCTCTGACAGTCAAGCGAACTTTAAGACGAAGTCCATTACTGAGTGTCGCAAATTAATGAGTTGGCTCAACATAATAGTATTCAACTTATTTGGGTGCCAGGGCACAGTAACGTTGAGGGCAACTGCAAAGCAGAGGAACTTGCCAGATAGGGTTCCACGAACCATACCCTTCCAGGGAAGAACTTGGTTGGGATACTTCTAGAAACTAGCAGGCTGCTTATAAAAGAAGAGATTCTACTTACTGCCAACTAGAAATGATCCAACTTAACAACTTGCAGCACATCCAGGATCAACTGGTCTGCATACAATCGTAAGAGGTCATATGACATACTCAAAATGGAAAGAACAGATACACTGATAGCAGTGACCACGGGGACACTATTTTATAGACACTTATGCTTTGAGACTAGGCGTAAAGATGAGGAAGAAACTATTGAACATCTTCTCTGTTTTTGCCCTGCTCTGATCAAAAAAGATTCGAACATTTGGAAAAGTTTTTTATTAGTAGATCTATTGGAAATAACATCGATCGAAATCAGGAGCCTATCCGAATATGTTAAGGCGACAAAATGATAGTTAAGCTTTGATCTGAGCTTTTTTCAGATCGAGCTGCCTCTTTTGACCTAGTGATGTAGTGCTCGCATTAGCAATGGGCCTAACCTAAACATATTTGTATCACCAACAATAAGTGTTTTAGTTTGCTCGTAACCATGAAAAATAGTCAAGATTATCGGCTATGTTGTATAACCTTACGCTGCATGAAGCTATATTTGTACTAAATAAAACTTGTCAAAATATAACGAAAAAGCTTTGTACATTCTACCAAAGTTATTCGTTTAAAGACATCACAAAACATTGAAAACAAAAAGATAACAGTAAAGATATATGTTACTACATTGTAAAAATGTTTTCGTACTATTTACAAAACTTTCGTATATTGAAGATAGTATTTCGTAAGATTTACAAAACTATTTTGTTTGTATATTCTGTACATTTTGCGAAATTATATACTGTATTATATTTTTGTTAACTAACTTCTTCTTCCTTCTACGCCTTTTTTTTAATAAGTTTATCCATCAAATTGGCACAAATATTGGGTGTAAAAATTCAATTGTTCTAAAATTTGACTTTAAGAAGACTTTTTAAACGATGCAAAATAGTTTTCTGGGTCAAACTCAATGCTTTCGCAAGATTTTCTTGCGTCCGACAGAATACTTCCTCTAGTATCTTCTAGAATTCAGGAATTCGGGAGCGTTGAGACACTCAAATATTTTGATCAAATTTTTTTAATTTAAATTGCATTTTACATTTTTATCCACGATATAGCAAAATCTATTTCATAGCTAATATACAAGGAATACTATGTATAAAGTGTAAAGAAATATCGAAACCAATATATAAAATTTTGACATTTTTCATAAACAATTGAATATTCTAAACTTCAAAGATATTTTCAAGCTCTACTTTTTTTGACAATCTTAAAAGCTTTTTGATTAGCAACTTTCGTTTTTTGAAAAAAATTCAATATAAATAATCAAACACACACACATACAAAATGTATGCTGTCTTTCGAACGCTTCAATGAGCCTCTTTCAAATTCTGAAATGTCCAATGTAAACCTTAAGTCTAGAACGTAAAACTACTCAGCTCATTTAATCGTCTAATGAACATTTGATGATGTAAATATAATATATAAGTATGTACAGTATGTGCTGCTGCTTTTACAGAGTAAAATTGCTTGAGGCAGGACACAACCAGCTGTACAAGTAGAATAAAAATAATAATAATAAAAAAATATAGCAGGCAGGCACAAGGATATTGGGTGAATGAACTGGAAATATGGCGTACACAGCTGATATGTGTTGATGGTCAATGATGATGTTGAGTAGCAGCACAAATAGCCAGAGCCCATTCAGTTACAGACTCTGCACAAGAGCTTTTTTGAGGAGTGAAAAGCTTTGACAGGATACTACTCATTACCTACATGATTCAATGGATGGCTACCAAAAAAAAAAAAAAAAACGACGACGAAGACAGCACTTTTTATTTTTAAAACTAAACGAAGCAACTTTTGCCCAGTAACATCGTCTAAGGTAGGTGGTGGGCGCTTGGTGTAAGCATTTTTTTTTACCCAGTTTTTTTCTCCTCCTTTTTTTTTTTGCTGATAAAGCTGTGTATTGATAACATTGTGCTTTGCTGATAGTACTCTAAAACGTAATCGTAGAAAAACAACAACAACAACAAAAACAAAAACGTTTCTAAACTTATCAAAAAAAAAAAAAAAAAAATGTACTGAATTGGAATGATAAGCGAAACTCTCGAGCAAAAGTCGATATCATAATACAAACATGAAATAGGCGCACAGCAATATGAAAACTGTGTATTCTATCCCGAATGTGATACGCGCAAAAAAAAAAAAAAAAAAAAATCGTTTGCATTCTGTGTTTGGGTTGTCTGCACAAAAAGATGTATTTGTAGGTTTGGGCAGGTTATGGGAATTTTGCTCGATTTATATAGAATTTTTTTTTATTTTTTTTTTGCTAAACCAGCACAGTACTGCTGCTGCTCTATTTATCTATTGTGTGGGTGGATGTATTTATTTGCTTTGACATTCTTTGCTGTTTTTCTTCCATTACGCATGAATACAAATGTACTTCGGTATGTTGTATCTTGTTGTTTTCGAAAATGCACACATAATGTTTTGACATCCGAAGAGAATTGTGTAACGAAAAAAGCATTTTGCGTTGTTGTTGTTGTTTTTAGTTTATTCCCTGAGTACCTATTTCCGACGCTTCTTCTTTTTTTTTTAATATTATATAATATGGTTTTACATACTATTTATGTACATACATATGTAAGTATGTAACGTAAACTTACCCAAAGATAATTGATCAGGTTCTCTGGCAGATTGTGTATCAAAGAAATCAAGGCTCAGTTCAGAACGTGGTGTTGTGGGTTCTGTGACTGCGATAAAATAAAAATGAAAAAAATAAAAAATAAATAAAAATTGAAATAAATAAATAAAAAAATTAAAATTGAAAAAAAAATTGTTAAATAAATTAAAACTAAAAAAAATTGTTTTTTTTTTAATAAAAATAAAAAAAAAAATAAAAAAACCTAATAATACAAAAAAATATTATACAAAAATATTAAATTGAATTGAATGATGATGTATGTAAGATAATATATTTACTTTGATATTATATAAGCTTGAATTTTATCTACCCTGCAGTTCAATGGGTCTACCATTAAGAATTCTCAAACCTTTTTAGGCAAATCCAAAAAAATTTTAAATTATGTACCTTTCTTAAATTTTTTAGTAAATGAGTGTGACATCCTGCCAGACGTTGTTATCGAAAGGGCTTGTGAAATATCATACCTTCTGGATACACCAATAGGTATGACAAGGCATATTAATTGACAGTGTTAAATTATTATTGATATTAAATAGAAACAAAAATCAAGTTATATAATTCCCAAAATATATCAGAAGTGGAAGAACTCAGCTGTTTCTTAAATTAAGCACAGAAATATAATGTATAGTATGTTATTTTGGAAGAAAATTCCACTTATTATACCCTGTACCCAAAGGATACAAGGGTGTATTAAGTTTGTGCGAATGTATGTAACAGACAGAAGGAGGCTAGATAGACCCTTTAAAGTATATAAATTCTTGATCTGCATTGGAAGGGGAGTCGAACTAGCTATGTCTGTCTGTCCGTCCGCCTGTCTGTCCGTCTGTCCTGCTGTCTGCCGTATGAGAGAGATTATCTCGGAGACTATAAGAGATAGGGCCACCATATTTGAAACTTAGACTCTCTTGCAAACGGTTTTTCTCTAGACCCATTTTAAGGGGTACCCCCCATACAAATGTACCCCAAAAACTTCGGTTTTTGCATAACAACGTCGTTGTTTTTTATTCTAGGAAGTTCAAATTTAGTATAAATTATGTTTATGATAGTCCCAATAAAATATACCAATATGGGTAGGACCACCAAAATTTTAGGTATAGCCCCCAAACAAATCTACCCCAACATTTTGTGTTTTTACACAAAAACGTCATTGTTTCTCATTCTAGGAAGTGTAAGTTTGGTATAAATTATCACTATGATAGTCCCAATGAAATAGATGTATGGGTAGGTCCAAAAAATTTTAGGTATAGCCCCCATACAAAGATAAATCCAATTCAATGAGGTATGGTAGTAAAATAGAACATAACTTAAGGTACATAAAGATTGGGTACAGGGTATCTTGCAGTCGAGCATCCTCGACTTTAGCGTTCATTTATTGTTTTTTTTATATTTTATCTATTTTTTTTAAATCAATTTTATTAAAGGAGAGACCGGAACTATTCTGAACACAGCTATATGCTTTAATTTGAATTTATTCATTTTGATGATGAGCTAGTCACCTGAAATTTAAACTGAAGATGGTCCCCATAAACAATTACACTTTTTTTTTTAATTTCTTCTTTTGATTGATGTCTATAAATATTTATCGATTTTCCAGGTAAATTTTTAATTTTTTTAAACGAATTTTTGTACATAATTCTGAAAATGTTCTAAGAAGTTTTAGAGCAAAGACATTTCTGTAAATCAGTTTATTTTATAGGTGAAATCGTTCGCAACTAGTCTACAGAATATCCGAAAAAATATGAGAAATGTAAAATTTTCTTGGGAGTATAATAAGCATAATTTATACTAAATTTAGAGTTCCTAGATTGAGATCTAACTGGCGGCTCAGTAGAGGCAAAATTTCAAACATGAAGGCCCTATTTCTAATGGTCTCCGAGATAGATAGTCGAAGTTAAAAGCTTAATATACCCTTTTACATTACGGGTATAGGTTATAAACATGTTCAGACTTTAAAGCCAGAATAATAGACAAACGGACATACATGAAATTGGTCTAAAAAGTAAAACAATGAAATAAAACGAATACAAGTTGCAAATTCAGCGACCCCAAAATCATTTTATAAACAGCCAGGCGTCTAGGTAATCAAAAAGAATCCAACATCTCGGTTTTCAAGGTTTTGGAAGTAGACGTAATTATCCAGCCTTATTTAAACTTTCTATTTCAAACCGTAATCTTCGTGAAGGGGGTCCCACGAAATAATGTCTCATACTGTTATTTATTTTAAATTTTTTATGCATATTTATTTAAATTATTTTTTACATCTTGTTAGTCCTTTGTCATACCATTTGAAGTTTGCCTAATGCTATGGTGAAACAGGCCTTAAAAAGTAGCTGATTGTAATGGGTACACTGCCACCAAGTACAAGGTAATTATAAGATAATAACTAGATAAACTTGTAGCCGCTTCAAGCGTCAACTTCCTGTAATTTAGCTAAAACACAAGCATAAGGATTAGCATAAACACGGAACCAATCAAAGAAATTTTTATATCCAAGAATAAAAAGTTACAAAAATCCAAGAATATAAAAAAGATTATATAGATTTTTTCTAAAATTTTATTTTATTTATTATTTTATATTTATTTATTTATTTTTTTTTTTTTTTTTTGTAATTGCTTTTAGCAAAATTGTGCCAAAAATAACACTTACAAAACATAACCCTTTAACATTTTTGACAATATCAAAATCAAAAGAAAAAAAAACCATAACAATAACCAAAAATATTGCTTAAAGCAAGGATACATTACTATTAAGACGATGCTTGCTATGTGTACTATAGTAATTTAAATGTTTATTAACATTCGCAACAATTTTCAGTTGATTTTCAGTTAAATGACGAAATATCTCATCATACAACTCTGCCGGCAGACCAATCAGCGTTGGATAAACTTGTACATTTAATAGAGCCAACTGCTGTGCACGCAAAGGATAAAAGAGTTTATCGCGCAACTCTATGGATAATTCATTTAATTTACGAAAACGATGAAAGAGTGGCTTCCCCTTCGCCTGTGTATTGAGTACATAACGTCCAATGGGCAAACAAATACTAAAGCCACGCTCAGTACTCGGTGCAGCAGGACTTAGCGTAAGTAGCAGCAGATCTCCGGTAATGATGGCTATTAATTGTGAACGTAATATTTGTGTTTCCGTTGCTGCTGCATCAAAATCCTCAACGCCAGATAATGTTGTCGCTACTGTTGCCTTGCTGCTGCATGTTTCACTGCGTTCAATGCTATAGCCACATGCGGCGAGTATGGTGCGTAGCTGCATGCGACAACAATTATCAAAATCAAGTATGGTGTTTACTGCCGTTGATTCTTCTGTCAAGATGCGTACATTTTGTGCATGAAAACAACTGGAAATGGGTACAGGTTCCAGCTCATCGCTTAGCTTTTCATAATCACTTTCAATGGCGAAACCACATTCGAGCGCAACGATATAGACAAGCAGTATGAGCGCTTGTGCCTGATTGAGTTTACGTTTTTCGTAATGCGACAACAGTTGACGTACATGAAGCGGCACACAGTCTAGTGTAGCATATTCGAGCAAAAGACAAGCATCCATAGCAGATAAACCAACAATGCTGCATGAAGGATTCATTTGTAGCGAGCTTCGTTTGATTTTCTTCAGCGGTGATGTTGTTGAGGCTTCCGATGTTGTTGCTGAAATGGATAAGCAGAATTTATTGTGTAATATTAAAAGTGTTGTAGACTAGTGTAATTGTACATACATGCCATTTCTGTGGTAAAATACTCGGTGGTGCTGAGGTGTTTATGGGTTAAAATATACGAGCTGTATGTTTATCACAATAATTAAATAGTGTACAGAAAAAAAAAGTGTAAACTAAACTAAAAAAAGAATACATTCGAACTTAAATAAAAACAGGCTAATCTGTATGCGTTGTGCTTGTGTTAAAGAACAATTAACAATATTTACTAATAAAAAACAGCAAAAATAATATAGAAAAATAATAATTCTTTAATGCAATTGACGCACCCAAATTGTAATTTACTAGATAATAATTTTATAGGACACAATTATTTCAATTGGATGCTCTTTGCGAGCTCAAAACCAATATTTATGAGTTTAAAATGCAAATTTTTCATACAAAAGTAACTTTAATTAATGTGGTGCTCCACTGATACATAAAAAAATTCACTTTCGGTGATTTTTTCACTGTGATTTAAAGATCGCAGTGTCGCACTGCGACTGAAAGTATCACTACTGCAATTTTCTTGTTCCATGTTCTGTTATCGGCGATTTTGTGTATCGCACTTCGCGAACAGTGAAACTGTTCTTTTATCAGTGATTGGTGCTTTTATCACTCTTCGTGAATCGCTAATATATGCTTGAAAACTGAACCTGTACAAATTCGTTGGTACATTTGCCAATCACTCGATTCGTCAAAATGTGCTATTCACTGAAAGCGCAGTCTTTTGAAAAGATTTATTGGTGAAAGCGCAATTGCAACAAAAAATATGAATAGAAACGGAAGTGAAATGTGACATTTTAAAAAATTTCTTTTATACAAAAAATTAAAACAAAAAATTAAAAAATTCAATTTGGGATTCAAAGTTTTCTTTGTAGTTCCTTTTTTTAAATCAAAAACCTCCCCACGAGCAATTCCTGATCATGGTTTAATTATACAAGGTTTTGTTAAGCATTCTTGCTCTCTCAACATTTTGCGTACCAACGTCAGTCGCATTTCATTGTTATGAAAAGAAGCGAAAACAAAAAAGAAAAACCCATTTTCTATCTCATTCACACTATTCACAAAATTAAAAGTGAACTATATCTTTCACACTCGGTTCGCATGGTACCAACGGTTCGCTTGCCACTTCCTCTATAATTCCACCATGGACCTAATATTGATATATATTAGGTCCATGGTGAAATTATAGATTATTTCGAACAGCTGCTCTGTTCTACGAGCTACCATGATGATGATTGACTCGAAACATTGTCAAATAAAAATATTTATCGAATTTAAATTAAAATTGTTAGCAAAAATCAAAATAGTGTAAAATAAATAGAAAATTACAAATATATATTTAATGGACTCCACACTACGTTAAAAAACATTACGCCAATCTGATAAAATGCTTTACGTACAAACAAATATTTGTTAAGGGTATTAAATGATTAGCAACGAAATAATAAATTAATAACTAGTTATAACTAAAAATGTATATTAGATGCAAAAAAAAATACAAAAACAAATTTTAATCATTATAAAAAGTCAAGAGCTTTGCCGGTGTCAACTTTAATATGCGGCGCGGCTCGGCTCGCCTGTTACTCACCTTGTGACTGCGCCTCCTCTTGTTCCAGAATGCTGCCGTTCTTTGAGCTTTGTGCATCGTCAGCAATGTTTATGCTTTGCGATGATTTAGACATGTGTATATAATTATAAACACAATTTAAAATAATTTTATAATAATTTTGAAAATAAAATAAAGAAGCTTATGAATTGAACTTCTACTTTTTTTTTTTTGTATTTTTTGTTTAGCGCTGTTTTCAATGGTGACTATGTCACTAATACATACGCGCCCACACACTCACGCACACACACATACACATAAACGCGTTGCAACTTGTTGATTTTGTTGCTTGAATTATATTTTTACTTATTCACTGCACTGCACATACACTTAAATATCATATTAAAATGTGTAATACAACATTTTAATTGAAAAAAAAGATTATTTTAAACCGAAAACACACATAATTAACACAAACCGCACACGTACAAAAAAATTTCGCGTATGAATCAGCTGTGCTTTAGCCATAATGAATATGGAGCAAAACAAATACACGCTTATAAAGCTTTCTGGCAACGCTAGCTCGCGGAAATGCATATAAATTTGTACAGACTGTAGCGAGTGTGTTTACATTATGATTGCTGTCTCGCTTGCGCACTTTTTTTAATGAAATCAGCTGTGCTGCATTATTGTTTGGCTGCATGAAAAATATAATTTTGCAACGAAAAATATAATAAAATATTTACTATATTAAAAGTACAAACAAAACTCTCAAAAAAATAAATAATTAAATTTATTGCATTTTTATTTCAACGCATGCAAAGAATATGCAAATAATTAATTAGTATAAACAAAGCACAAAGCCGGCTGACGACGACAAAAAAATAAAATAATAAACAAAATGAAAATGGAAACCAAATCGGAACAAGTCGATTATCTTATAACACAGGCCAAAAGTCTACGCAAAAGTGATCCTAGCGCAGCAAAAGCATGGATAATAACTGCAAAAACGCTATTTCCAAATGCGTTTAGCGTACAATTTGAAGCATACAAATTGGAAAAGGAAGCAAAAAATTATGAAGAGGCTGCCAAATGTTTTGGTTTGCTGTAAGATTTTAAGTTAAATTTTAAGAGTTTACTAATTACTAATATATTACATATGCAGCACAACAAATTTTCAGAATCAAATATCCGAGCTATGGCAAGAGATAAACGCGCTGACCACAGCATTGCGTCAGGAGTCGGATGTCAGTACGCCGGAACATGATTTCTATATAAAAATGTTCAAACACATAACAAACGATGTGCAGCATAAAGTATTAATGCTAACCGTAAATCATACGGAAAATAGTTTGGAACAATGTCGTCTACTTTTATATATGTTGAATAAATTTCCACAAGCGGCCACAACACATGCAGTAAGTCGAAAATTTGAGTTTAAAAATGCTATCTTTTAATTAATTCAACTTTTTTTACAGCGCCGCTTACTCGAAATGATAGTGGAGCACATGAAAACAGATGTGCCCACGTATCAAAAGTTATTAGTCGAAGAAGCGTTACCGCTTATACAGCATAAAACACCAGAACTGCCACCAGCGCTTGCATGTCGTCTATATACCATATCGCTTGAATACTATCTGCGTCAGATTATCGAGGATGAAACAAAAGGTGACAGTAACGTCAACAGCAACAATAACATATGGAAACAAATCTTTAAGATGCTCATGATTTGTGGTAAAATGCAACGTTGGGAAGCATTTTTACCATTTAATAAATCATGGGGACAAAATATCTACTGGGAAAAACTTGTCGAGATTATATCGGCTAGTCCGGCCGGCAGTACACAAGTACTTTTCTATGCTACAACATTATTTATCTATTCATTGCATGATTACATTACAAATTCAAGTATGCGCATAGATGATGCCGATGTTAGTCATGTGCTTGTCGAGGGTTTTACCGAATGGAAAGTGGATAGCGGCGAAGCGCCTAGCATGGAACCACCACAATTCTCATTAACTACGCCCATAAGTCAGGATTTGTCTAAAGCATTTTTACATGCAGCACAGTGCTGGCAACTGTTGAATACGGAGCAATTTCATCGTGATTTTAGTAATTTAATGGTTACGCTACCATTGGCGCCATGGATTTCACGTTTCTTGTGCGATTTAGCCATATACTTTGGGCATCGTGATGAGGCTAAGAAACTAATGAGCGAAATGACCGGACAACATGTACTGGTGCAGAGTTTGCAGATATTAAGTTTAAATGTGCTACAAGGGTAGCTTGTCGGTGAGTTTTTACTTTACTTGGTATTCAATTCAGGTACTAATTGAATATATTCTCTTCACACACGCAGCCACAAGGTCTACAGTGCATTGTAAAAATAATTGCCGAATTACCCAATACGCAAGGACAATTTATGGAGCATTTAACATTAAAAGTACAACGTCACATGATCTTTATACCGCTGACACAACGCGCCTTGGTGCAATATTGTACCAAATCAATTGTGAATACGTTAGGCGTAAGTTGTTTTAGTTATAATTAATCTAATACTTCTACTTTATTATATTTTATTTCTCTTTCCTTCTTAGCGCAAATTATACGAACCAAATTGCAGCGATAGCATTCTAGGCGATTTGTTAGTCTTACTGCAACTGGAGTATCCACGTGAAACGTTAATGGCTAAAAATATTTTTGGCCTAATCAGTTCACGTCGCGCATTTAGCTATCACCTTTTGCCAACGTATATAATTACCATCGATTTTATTGAAGAAATTACTTATATCTGGAATAAGCACGCAGACGAATGCAATTTTGATTTTGGACAAACATCATCACCCACAAGTACCGCATCCAATGGCAGTGGTAGTGGTCAGCAGCGTCGCATTGGTACACGTGGCGCTGATAAAGGTGTACGCGATGATTTCCGTGCCATTATAAAGCAACAAGTGGCACGTGCCAATGAAAATATAGTCACGCTCATTGTCAATTTTATCGCACAGGAACATGCAACAATTGCACATAATCTATTTGGTGGCAGCAATGAAGTAATTGTCATTAAATGAAAACTTTGTGTGTAAATATCTTTGGTTTATTTTATATAGCCTCTAAGAAATATATGTGCATAGGTACTGGTACAGTGCTGGAACGATTTGTAAAACAATAAATTTTGAAGATATCACAAAAGTATAAAAAAAAAGAAGAAAAATAATAAAGTTACAAAACATTTTTCAAAAAAGAAAAAAATAACAAATAACACTTTGTTTACTTTGTTGCATCATGTTCGTGAAGTAGCTCTAACTTTGGTTTATTTCCACTTTTCGCTTGTGCCAACATTTGTTGTTGTTCTTGACTCAAAGAATTTTCAAAAACTTCGTTCGGTATTGCCACGCCAAAGTCATGTTTCATATACGATATAAAAACATTGTACACTGCCGTACAAATATTAACAAATGCAACGCGATATTTTAAATCGACATAACGAAAATTTATATACTGTGCCGCTGGCCAAGTCATCCAATCGAGCAGATAGATGTATGGAAACTTTTGCATTAGTTCACGATTTGTGCACTCCAAATTTTGATGCTCCAGAAAGCACATCGAGTAGAAAAATATTACAATACAAACTGGTGACATGATTATCTGATCGATGAGTATTTTATTTATGGTTGCACGAAATGTACGTTGTGGCATTACACGATCCATCCAATTGTAGACCCAATGATGTAAAGGTCCTTGAAGTGCGCCCGCAATAAACATGCGCCAAATGCGATCGTAATCCAAACTATCATCACGCCGTAATCCACGTCGATATTCGTATGCCTGCGCTACGACATCACCGACCACCATTAGCACTCCTGAGCCAAGAACATTTGTTATGAAAAGATATTTTCCAAACATTTTGCTCCATAGCAAACGTCCGTAACGTAAGAGCCAAACCTGTTCGACATTTGCTTTATCGTGTAAACATTTTCTTGATAATATTAAAGTATTTTTCTGTGCTGGCGCCTGTAGTAGTCGCAAAACATTGTTACTGTGTCTTCTGCTGCTGCTGAAATTTGTGCGGTAATCGATGAGTGCGATTTTAAAACATCTTGTTTGATATATTTGTACATTTTTTAGCAGCGAACAACAGTTTATGCGTCTGCTGCAAGTGGCAAACATTATCCACTTGCGTTAATCACGTGTGCTATATATAATTTTAAATTTAACGAAGAGAATTTTTTTTTTTTTGTATTTAAAAGAAACGGAAAAGTATGAAAGGAGAGGAAAAGTTGTCACAAGTTACACAAATCGAAATCAGCTGTTTGACACTTTGGTTTTTTGCTCTCGTCGAAAAGATACACCACCCTGTGCCCAAGTGCTCACTGTTTCTCTAAGTTCCAGATTACAACATTCCAATCGGTTACAGCCACACTGTTTTAATCGGGCGACTCGATTTGAAATAGATTTAAATTTCGACTGTTTGTTAATTCAGAAAATATGTTTATCTCGCTCTAACTTACGAAGCTATATTTTGTCAATAATAGATCTCTGTGCGGGCATACTTATTTTCTCCGCATAAAAGAACTAGGTTGAAAAAGAAGTCAGGCAGCACGAATAAGTCAATTTGGATGAAGTCAGGCCATCGCAACCGTGCCCTCTACTTTCAAGGGTCACACAGCGTAGGTAGCGGCTCAGAGCAGAGCGTCAAACCACAACACCACGGTCAAGACGCACAGAACCCAATAAGCAGCATGGTTGGAATACAGGAATGAGTTGCTCGAGGGGGTCAAATGGTATCATCTATATCAAATGGTATCGTTACATCTCTACAGACACGAACACGCATTGCACATCACTAGCAGCGTCATTCTCGCGCGTTGTTGTTGTTGTTGCTTTACTCTCGTTTGTCATTTATTTTGATCAATTCGTTCGCGCGGTGCGTGTTGTTATATTTTTAGACAAAATAACTTGTCCGCATTTGGACAGACAAACGCAAACTGTGTGAAGCCACAAGAGGCATTTTTTTTCCGTACATACAATATATTAACATAAATTTAGCTTTCTAAAACGAAAGAAATTGTAGCGCTTATGTGAACTGGCTTGGCAAACAATTTTAAGGTTAGAAAAAAAAAAACATTTTGGCGGCAAATTGTTGTTAAAAATTAATATATAAATGTTTATGCCTCTTTAAAAATAGTTTAAAAATATTGTGCAATAAAAGTTGCATAGCAACTAAATTGAAACGTCGGAGCAACACAAAAAGACCTCCCGGCCGGCACGGACGCATCCGTCGTATATATAAAAAAAAAAACTGGCGTCTAGGCTAATGCTTGCAACATGAATTTACTACTCGTTTTTCTACTCATCTTTGCGGTGCGTTTGGCATCGGTATTCGTGGTACAGACCTACTATGTGCCCGATGAATACTGGCAAAGTCTTGAGGTGGCACATAAACTGACCTTTGGGTGCGTACTTTGAAATTTTTCAACACATTCTTATTCTAATAATATATACATATATATATTTGTAGATATGGCTATCTAACTTGGGAATGGGTACATGGTATACGTAGCTATATATATCCAGTGCTCATTGCCGGCATTTATAAGCTTTTGGCTATCTTCAGTCTTGATAGCGTTTCGCTGCTTGTGCTGCTGCCGCGCATATTGCAAGCGACATTGACTGCATACTCGGATTATCGTTTTTATATTTGGTGCGGTAAGCGTAAATGGTCGCTTTTCTTAATACTGGTGCCCTGGTTTTGGTTCTACACTGGTTCACGTACCCTGACAAATACGCTGGAAACTTCACTGAACACCATTGCGCTAAGCTATTTTCCGTGGTATGGTGAAAGTATTGCTTATCTGTGGCCTGCTGCAATATGTTGTTTCTTGCGTCCAACTGCAGCAATCATTTGGTTACCACTTTGCTACTATCATCTACGCAAGAGTAAAAAATCAGCATTGGACCTATTGCTAAAACGTTTTGCATTAATTGGGTATAAAGAAGAATATTTACGAAATACTGCTTGAAACTTCAAACTAATCTTTTATTTTTTTTATAGACTACTCGTAGCTGCTATTGGCGTTGCCATTGATACGTACTGGCATGGACGCTTAATATTAACGCCGTATGAATTCTTAAAGTATAATATTTTCCATAACATCGGCAGCTTCTATGGCTCTCATCCATGGCATTGGTATTTTACCGTTGGACTGCCCGTTGTGCTTGGCATCAATACGCTGCCCTTCATATTTGGCGTTGTCGAAACTATACGCAAGGGTGATAAGTATCCAGTGCGCAAGCAACTCTTGATAACTATTGGACTCTCACTGATTGTGCTTAGCAGTGTAGAGCATAAGGAATTCCGTTTTGTTGTCTCTTTGTTGCCGCTTTGTTTGTACATTTCAGCAGATGTACTGACACGTTTCAGTTACAGTGCTTCAAGGTTTGTTTGTTTGTATTTGAAATTTGAGTTTTAAAGCTAAAACTCTAACCTTCTATTATGCTTACAGATTGATGCTCTGCGTTATTGCCGTTGTCATTATCGTTGGTAACTTTGTACCCGCCTGGTATGTGAGCACGGTGCATCAGAAGGGTCCAATTGAGTTAATGCCCAAGTTGCAACAAATTGCACAGAACTATCGTGACGAGCGTGAACATCGCGCAAATATACTCTTTCTCATGCCATGCCACTCGACTCCCTATTACAGGTAAATATCGATTTTAAATTGTGTTAAAAAAAAGATTCGTTAATTCTATTTCCATTTAGCCACGTACACGAAAATGTTACCATGCGCTTTTTGACCTGTGAGCCAAATTTACGCGCACAGGAAAACTATAAAGATGAGGCAGATATCTTTTTTGATGCACCAGTAAATTGGTTACGCTCACACGTTCCAATACATCCGCGCACCGCTATGCCAACACACGTTGTACTTTTTAGTAATTTGGCCAACAAAATCAATGAATTCCTTGTCAATTATAAACTTTTGCACAGCATTGATTATGGGGAGGTAAACCAAAATGTTAACCCCCAATTGCTCCTCAATGAATGGTCCACTGCGTTGCGTGATAAAAAACTAAATATTGAATCTCTTTTGCAGTATGTACCAGCAAGCACAGGTCGACAAATCTATGTCTATCAGCGTTTGCGCGCGGGTGAAGAAAACTCATTTAATCGTGACGAATATCAAGCAGCTGCAGAAGAAATTGATGCTCCACCGGCTGGTAGTGGCGCAGGAGCTAATTTAAATTCAAATGACGCAGCCACACAGAATGTGTTCAATTAGGTTAAGAGAGTTTGAGTGATTTTTTGTTTACGACAAAGACTTCAATTTTCTGAGCAGCCCTCCGCAATAAGTCTGATAAGTAGTTTTTCAAAAATCTATACGACAAATATTTTGGCCTTCTAGAAGTTTTTGAAACGAATATATTATATTTTTAAATCTAATAATTTATTGCGTGTGTATTTGTTCTATCTCCGTTAATATGTGTAATTCATTTATAAGTTAAATGATTAAAATATTTAATCATAATCAATCTTTCAGTGAACCGACAAAATTTTATTTAAAAAAATTATAATGAAAAACCGTACAAATTAAAAATTAAATTATTGTTTTTTTTTGTTTACAGTTGAATAGGCTCATTTAACTTTGATGTTCTTAATTGTATTCATGGATGGAATATGGTGACAAAATCTTTATTTTTATTTATTACGCACAGACTACCTTCTTAAGAATTTATTTTACAACTGCAAATTGCTCTTATTTTATCTCTCTATGGCTTGGTTGAATATTATCATCCCAGCCTCGATATATGTATGTGTCATCAAGTTTATGAAACTCCACATTACGATATCTGCTCTTTAAAAACAGTACGTATTGATCAATACTATTGGCTTTTGGCTCGTTCTAAAGCGTAGCATTACTTTGATTCCAAATGAAGAATCGTGACTATCATTAACTGCCACGACATCATGGAAATTACTCCAAGGAAAAGAAATTACTTTGTCGATTTATTTGTGGTCGTTCACATTGATCGTTAGTTCTGAAAAATTCATAAAAGCAGCTGTATGCTGTAGGCAATATATCAGTAAAAAAAGAACTCTTAAAGAATTCAAACAGAAGCGATCTTTCAAAAGTTTCAGTCAAATATTAAAAAAGTTTTCTGCGTGACAATGGTGGTAAAGTTTTTATTTTTTCTGTTGGTGCTTTTTGCTTTAATATGGAAAGATTGTTTGGCTTGTAAGTATATAGTGTGGGGAAGATGGGGTTTCTCCTCAGAATCCTCTATCTTAGTATATAGTTAAAAAAATGTACTTTTTCGTTTAAAATAATATTTAATTAAATGTTTCTTTAATAGTGAAAAGTTGCAACAATGCGTATAGTCAGCAAAATGGTTATTGTGTACCCATGATGAAGTGTAAGCACTTCCTGGAAGTACAATCATTTGAAACACAAACATCACGTTGGATAAATATTTTTTTAAAATCCTTCTGCAATAAGGACAATGTAAGTGCATAGAAATTAAATAAATTTTTAATACTTAAAATATAATTTTATTGATATTTGATTGTCATATTTAGAAAATAATTTGCTGCGTTGAAACAGATCTCAATATTAAAAAAAAACTGATCTAACAACATCCAAGCCAATAGTCACAACTACATTTGCTCCAAACGTTATTGAAGCAAAAAGGATTAAAGGTTTGAAGCTACTCAATAACTACGTACAGACATGTGGTAGAACATATATTACTAAAATAGCACTAGGCGAAAAGGTTCAATTAGGCCAATATTCTTGGATGGCGTTACTGGTCTCTGATGATATGCAAGTCAGATGTGGCGGCAGTTTGATAACCAATCGTCATATCTTAACTGCTGCACATTGTTTTACTACAAATGCGTTGTAAGTTTAAAAAGAAATAGTATTTTGGTAATACATATAAACTATAGATCTTTTTTTTTTCATAGACAAAAAGTACTCTTAGGTGTTCATAATGTATCAAGAAAAACTGAAAACATTTACGGACAACATGCCAATCAAAGTTTTCATGTAGAAACATATAAAATTATTAAAGTTGTAGTGCATTCGGAATATAATATGCTTTCACAACAAAATGATATTGCACTGATAACATTGGATCGTGATGTAACTTTTGAAGGAATTTGTAAGTTAAAATATTTTAAATTTTCAAAAATTATGTAATTTCCTTTTTTTGTTATTCTACAGTTAAAAAACATATAAAACCGATATGTTTACCGATAATGGAGAAATCAAAAAAATTAAAAAATGATACTCAAACTAAATATATAGTCGCAGGATGGGGTAATACTGAAAATAGGACACAATCTGAGGTTCTTAAACAGGCAAAAGTCAAATTACAAACTCTCGAATTTTGTCGTGAAAAATTAATGGAAGCATACAGAAATGTCGAAATATTTGATAATCAAATTTGTGCAGGTGGTGATACACTGCAGGATACTTGTGTGGGAGATTCGGGTGGTCCTTTATTTAAAAGTGGACCTTTTGCTAAAAAGAAACGTTATATACAATACGGTATAATATCTCATGGCAAGACATTTTGTGGCGCACAAGCATCACCAAGCATTTATACGAAAGTTATTGACTTTATTGATTGGATAGCGGAAAATATTGTATAAAAAAATATTAAATAATTATGTTAAACTTGTACAATGTACGAATATTCGTATTTATAACTGTGTATATTTGGTAATATGTATTCCGATTTAGTTTGAATAGAATTTGTTTAAGCACATATAATAAAAATTTTAAATTATGAACAGCTTTTAAAAAACTTCTAATATTCGTAACCTCATTTAATAAAGTAAAATATCAATTAAAAAAAAATATAATAGGAGTAATAGTAATATTCCATCCCGCCGCAAAATTTTGAAGTTCTTTCCTGATTCAGTCGCTTTAAAGTTTCCAAACAAGTAATTATGCAGCTCAAACGGGGTGTGTCAGTCAAATTTTGATAAATAAAAAAGTATACAATAAAAATAGACTCCATGATACGGCAGTGCCAAGATAGTCCAACCGTCCATGTCGTCATAGTCCAGAGCTTTTCTAATCTTTGGTTTAGTCTACAGTTGGGGCACCAGAGTCCTCACTAGAGTGACAGCACTTTTTGTTCTGTATTCGAAGAGGAGTCTTACGCAAAGCTTGCATACAGGTTTTACATTTTGTCGGTTGACCTTATAGGGGGTTGCACATAGACCAATATGGTCCTTAGTAATACCGATAGAGGAGGTCGTTTAGGGATTACTGTAGTCTCTTTATATTCCTGCGTGTTTGTCTTGAGTCCTACTGGCCCCCTACTTTCAACGATGCGATCCGCGAGGTGTATCTAGATGTTTTATTATTGTCCTGTACAGTTACAGATGAGGTGCTCCAGAGTCTCTATAACTTCTTGCTCTTCACATTTTCTGCAAACGTCTGTAGATGTTATATATACATTTTCGCATGAGCGGCCATTAGGCAGTAACCTGTTAAGATGCCTACTATTAGTCTGAAATCTCTCTTTTGAAGCTGCAGCATGTAGTGAGTTAGTTTTTCATTCGGTTTTGGGCACAATATTTTACTTATTTTGCAATCAGTTGTGTTCCTCCATATCGTTCCAGAATCCTTTGAGGCATCCTACTTCAAATTGCTGTGATTAAGCTTGCATTTAAAAATATAGAGATTTCGTTAATTATCATTGCTTTTTCTTTTAAAGTCGCCTTTAAAAAATAACAACAATTTCGCATAATTCAATTTCCATTTGATTGTCGGCTCTTCTTCGTTTCGTTTTTTGACAGTCACACGAAACATTAGACAGACAGCAGTTGTGGGAGAGTCGGCGAACGAACGAAAGAAAGAAAGAGCGTGCATTAATTTTAATAATTATTGCAATTTCCAGTTGAATAAAGCGAATAATACTCGAATTAAACAATAATGGCTGCTTCGATGAGAGTGCTGCTCAAAGTGAAAGGTATGTAAATGTTTTATTTAGTTATTTTATTAAAATGTTTGCATGCTGCAAAATTATATAATAACTTTTGATACCAAAAAAAAAAAAAAAACGACAAAGAGCAAATAATTACGCGTAGCGCAACGAACTGTTGATTGAAAATGATATCAAGCAAGATATTCGTCATTGTTAAACATTGTTTTACATAAATCAAGATTGAAATAGACTGCTTTAGTAAAGATTATAGACAAGTTTGATTACGTAGAACAAAAACGGCCGCGTAAAATAAATTTATTGTCGGGTAAAGAGAGCAAGTGGGGCAATGCGGGCGGTATTTCTGTTCAAGGTTCGCATGTGACCTAGAAGCAGCTGAAAGCGAGAGGAATTTAAATTGTCGAAATTGAAAAATAAAAAATATCCAAAAAGGGCAAAAAAAAAAAAAAAAAAAAGTTTTTATTTAAAAAAAACGTAAGCTGCGCCAATGATATTTTAATTAGTGTTCTGTGTACGTATGTGTATGCATAATTGTACAGATTAATTTATTGCGACAAGCGTTCATTTAATTTTTACGTATTTCATTACAGATGGTTTCGTTACCGGCGTGCGCTGCAATTCGCAGTACAACAAAACTCGCATTAATCTCAAACTGAATGGTGATTCGCGTGTTATCTGCCAAGGTTTTACCGGCAAACAGGGCACCTTCCACAGTCAACAAGCTCTGGAATATGGCACTAAATTGGTTGGTGGTATCTCACCAAAGAAGGGCGGCAGCACACATCTGGGTTTGCCCGTTTTTGCCACTGTTGCTGAAGCAGCAAAAGCAGTCAAACCACATGCGACTGCTATCTATGTGCCACCACCAGGTGCTGCTGCAGCTATAATTGAAGCTGTAGAAGCTGAAATTCCACTCATTGTTGCCATTACTGAAGGTGTGCCACAGCACGACATGGTGCGCGTCAAACATGCGCTGCTTACTCAGGATAAATCACGCCTGGTCGGACCTAATTGCCCTGGCATCATTGCACCCGAACAAGTGAGTCTTAAATATTTTTTACATGTTTGCGTATTTTTTTTGCTGCTGCTATAAGCGATAAGCGTATGGGTTAACAGATGCATTGTTATGACAGTTTTAATGATTGATAAGCTAGACAACTTGCAGCGTATGCAAAGATTAAATGTACAAAGTACATTAAAATTATTATTAGCTTTTTTGCTTGTATAAATAATATAATATCTAAGCAGCTGATTGTATCTTTCCAACAGAAATGTTCGATAGATAGACGTACCCACTTTCAGTTCTTACATAAAATCCTTATTTTAAGATAGCCAAGTAGCATATGCACTGAATTTCTATTCAGACAAACCAAAGCTGGTGTTATACAATGCAGATTTAAGATAAAACTTTGGGCAGTGGAGAGTCAACAAAGATGGGGCTAAATTAGACTGCGGGCAAGTACCGCAATGATTATTTAGGGCACTTTAGTAGCTGAGGAACAACTACTTTAAGAGGCTTTTTGAAAAAGGAGAATAAAGCCGAATAACCATAACCATATTTATTTTGTCCAGAGTAAAGATGACACATTCTTCACCCAACGTTTACTAGCTAAATTAGGAAGATAATGGGTAAAAAGTTGGTCTGGGGTAATTATTTCTTATCTAACTTCATCTATAATGTTTGCTTATCGCTAACGCATTATACACTAAACGCTGCCGCGCCCACCAAACAAATCTTAGTCATAGATTTCATAATCTTATACAATATTTATTTAACTTATCGCTTTTGTTTGCAAAAATTTGGTCAAACTTTGTTTTTGTTGTATACAGAAGCTAAAATAATATAAAACTTTACTTTAAATGTTACAGTGCAAGATCGGCATTATGCCGGGACATATACACAAGCGCGGTAAAATCGGTGTAGTCTCCAGATCGGGTACACTCACCTATGAAGCTGTGCATCAAACCACCGAAGTTGGTTTAGGCCAAACGCTGTGCGTTGGCATTGGCGGTGATCCTTTCAATGGTACAGATTTTATCGATTGTCTCGATATATTCCTGAAGGATCCCGATACAAAGGGTATCATATTGATTGGTGAAATTGGTGGTGTTGCTGAAGAGCAAGCTGCTGATTTCTTAACGCAATACAATTCGGTAAGTAAAATACATTTTTTTTTAAATTATTTAAATAATAACTAAACATTAAATTTTTCACTTTTTTAAAGGGTGTCAAAGCTAAGCCCGTTGTTTCGTTCATTGCCGGCATTTCGGCTCCTCCTGGCCGTCGTATGGGTCATGCTGGTGCCATTATTTCGGGCGGTAAAGGTGGCGCTAATGATAAAATCAAGGCATTGGAAAAAGCTAATGTCATTGTAACCAGAAGTCCAGCGCAAATGGGCAAAGAATTGCACAAGGAAATGAAACGTTTGGAATTAGTTTAAATTTAAAAATATTTAAACTAAATAACCAACCGTGCAACATAATGGAGAAGTGAGACAAGAGAGAGAGCGAAAATGAAGTAGAATCAAGTAACGAAACGTATACTTGTAGTTTAAAAATCAAGTCTATCAAAAACAAATTTTAATAGTTAAGTTAAAAGCGTGAAAAAAAACTCCTAATAAATTATTAAAACAATATGTAAAAAAAAAAAAGAAAAATATATTCCAAAAAGAACAATTCAAATTATTTAACTGCCGACAGTTGTATAAAGAAATTTGTGTCCACTCAAGGTTTTTATCTTTTGTATATATTTATACACTAGCTACATTGCTTAAAAAAATACTCCGTATAAGTATAAAAAGTTGTTGTGTAATTGCTGCACGAAATGCACTCAAAAAACAGTTTAAACAAATTAAAAAATTGCACCAGCACTGAAAATAAAAAAAACTAAAATTTAAATTGGTTATTTATTAAAAGCTGCCTTATTTATTAAATATATTTTTGTTTTGTTTTTGGCATTAATTCGAAGTTTAAAATATACATTTTATGTATTGTTATAAAATTAAAAGATATGTCCAAAAAAATAAAATTGTTTTAAACAAAAATGTAATTGTTATATTAAATTAAGGGCAGTTTTAAGATTAGTTTTAAAAATTTAATCAAATTTTTATTTTTTTAGCATTATATTTTTGATTTTCTTAGGATTCTAGAGTGACAGTAGCTATAATCAAGTTGAAGTGTTAATCGTGATGGTTATCAAGTTTTAAATCGTTTAAGAGCGCCCACCGAGCAGAGTCTACCGCTGCAGTAATTCGCTTGAATGTGCGCTATAAAGGGTGCTACGTGCAATTTTATCAATTCACCCAATAAAAGCCAACCTTTTTTTTCCATCGGCCAATGAAAATATGGATGAGTTAGGAAGCTCCAACGGCGCCTTCTCGACACCGGGTCGCCTCGAGAAGTATAAAGACCTTACCTGTTTGATAAACCATTCAATTATTAGTCGGATTAGTTGATGCCGTATTGGATACGGATAATTCTGGTCTAATTTATTTTAAGAATGGTAACGTATTTCAAAAAAGGTTTGGCTGCCAAAAAGATTGTGTTAATTATTTTTATATCAAACAAAAAAATATTAAGATGTATTATAATTTTATGTTTACTACAGGTTGGGTACAGGGTATTTGCAAGTCAATTTTAATCGACTGCAGTGTTTAGTTCGCTCTTTTTTAATCTTATAAAATAACTGTAATTTACAGTTAACTTTTGAAATGCACGTACATCGATTCACGCATAAAGAAAAACAGTCGATAATTATAATAGCAACCATTAGGACCAAAATACATAATTATTTTCTAAGCAAAAAATTAAAAAAATAATATTTTAAAATTTAATTTAAATCTAATAAAACAAAATGTATGTTTGCGGGACAAGCATATCGATAAGGGAAAAAATGAACAAAAATCGAAGCGTTTCTTTTTGAAAAAAGAAAAAGCCAATTGGATAATGAAATGTCTAAGGTTTGAATATATACACCCATAATTTAGTACATTTATTTTAATATTAAAGTTTTTTTTTTGTCGAAAACAGTCTGAAGCGGAAAAAAATAATATTTACGGCGATCGATTTATTCCGCAACGTTTTACACGTCAAAATATTGAATTAAATTATAATTTTATTGAAAAGCCACATGTAAAGGATGTTATGAGATCGGTAAGTAAATAAACAAATAATAAAAGTTAATAATGTAAAAAAAAATGTCATTTTATAGAACCTAAATTCAAACTATTGGCGTCAAAACTGCTTCGCTTCTGTTTTGAATAATGTCTTTGATATTAAGGATCGACGTTTATTAGATTTTAAATGTACAGCAACGCGTCAAGCATCACGCGGCATAGAGCATACGCTGCGTGATACAGATTGGCCATGTAGACCGCGTGGCAAGCCACTGGCCTATACTGTGGCGACACATGATCTGCAAGGATTCGATCCTACACAGGGTATGTTTGGCATTAACGAAATAATATTTTAAATAAATAATACTTACTTTATTTTTCTAGATTGCAATTTGATGGATTGGTCTTGCGGCGATCAATTTGCAGTGTCTTGCGGCCAGAATATCATCATTTGGAAATGGACCAATGGTCTGACAATGATGTATAAATTTGAAAATCCACGTTCTTTAGCATATTCACCGAATGGAAAATATTTAGCTATCGGCTGTGAGGACTTTCAATATCCAGGTACAATATATGCTTTCAATATTTTTTGCCGTTTAATTTTATTTATTACAAATTTTTTTTGTTAAGCTTTGGAGTTATGGGAGGCACAAACGAATCAAACATTTTATGTTGTTGATACACGATTTTTTCACAAATCCAATCTGGCGGTATGCTGCATAGAATGGAGTAAATATGCCAATGAACTTGTTTGCGGCACTAGTACTGGTTGGATGTATGTGCTGGCAGTGCCTAAGTTGCGTACCATTTGTAGATTGCATAAACATGAGCTACCAATTGTATTGATGCGTTTTTCGCCAAATATGCGTTATTTAGCTAGTGGCGATACCGAAGGCAATATTGTCATATTTACATGGAGCTCATACAATGTACTGTTTCGTGTACACTCAAAACTTAAAATACGTGCAACATTTGATTGGCATCCATGGAATGGCGTTGATCTTGTGATTTGTAAGTGAACAATGAATCAAATATTTTGAGAAACTAAGATATTTTGGAGAACGTTAGACTTGACATAGTGTATACGAGGGAATTTGGTGCGCTGATTATGAATATGTGCTCAGATCACCCGGCGGTTTTCGAGATATTCTAATTCAAAAACATAAAAAACAAGATTTTTAAAATTTTTTGTTTAGAAAGTCTCAGAATAATTCCATCTCCTATAGTTTTCAAGACATTTTAACATAAAAATTTGAAAAAAAAAAAAAAATCGATTTTTTCAGTCTCTGGATCCGGTCTTTCGTCAAATTTTGTCGGCTTGTGTTAATATTGCAATAAATTTTATTTATTTATCTTTTTTTTATTTTTTGTAGCCGAAAAGAGCACCACCTTCAATAATAGTTTTGCATGTACCAAGCAAAGAAATTGAAGCTGTTTACCAAAGATACGATCGTAATCTTGTCATCTATTCGGTTAATTTTAGCAAAATAACTGGAGAACTGCTGCTTAGCGTTTCAAGGCGAGGTATATATTATTATGTATATAAAAAATGAATATATAGTATATCCATATTCTTTTTATTTATTTATTAGATCGCGAAGGTTGTGTTCTGTTCGAAGTTTTAGTTATGGCATCATTAAATCGTATTGTTGATCTAATGACAATTCCTGAGAGTGGTGTATGTTTTATGATGTTTAATCCTAATGGCACCATGCTCGCTACTGGTGGCATGGATGAATCATTGTCAATTTGGAAATTTTATCCCGAATATAAGCTGCACACACAACAGATGAAAAACAAATGCAAAAAATCAAAGTTAGAAGATCTGAATCAAAGTTTTTTGCCATGGATGCGTTTAAAGTAGTGGAAATTATACAGAAATAGATAATTTAATTTTAAACCTTGCAATACATTTATGTTTTTTTTTTTTTGTTTAGTTTATGTTCGATAATTTAAATATAAAAAATTTTTTGTTACAAAAATCTGTAAAATATTGTCATTGCCAATTAGACGGTGTTCTTAGAAAACTTAAAATGGAAAATTGAAATTTTTGTATTAAAAAAAAATCCAATTAGGCAGCCAGGGTCACCAGCGCGTATTTGGGGGGGAATGGAAAGGTCATTGGCATTCCAATAATCCGAAAGCACTTTCAGAAATATTTATATATTTTATTATGTTATGTAGCATTTTGGATAGTGTTCTAAATGTTATATAAATTAATTCCATTTTACAGTTATTTGTAAAATAACGGTAAATTTGGTCATTGCTTCGTGCAGTTGGTCATCGTGCTTCCATAAAAAAATAAATAATAATAATTCGAAATAAAACACTTTTGAATTGTTTTTCACTTCTCATACAATGGCAAATTTATTTTCGTTCATTAATTTTAATTAATTTTTTACGTAACATTTTTTTATTTATCGCAATATTTTCATTCATTATTATGTTTATTTTTCTTTTATTATTTTTAAATTTAATTAAGACTAAAAGACTATGGTGTAACATTAATGCTTTTAACAAAACAAAATTAATTTTATTTTTATAACAAAAAATAATTGTTTTGTTAACAAAAACAACAAATATTATTTAACATATCAACAAGGTTCAGACACATAAACACAACTCTGCACATGCTGGAAATTTTATTTATCCCGCTAAGGGAATACTAGGATAAATGTTTTTATATTATGTGAAAATTTTTTCTAAAATTACAAAAGTGTAAAATGTAGTCTAGAAAAAATTAAACACGCTGTACAAAATTACGTTTATATGTACAAGACTAATTAAATCAAATCAAAGTTTTCTGAATGAGAAATTTAAGACTACAATACCAAACGCCTTAGAACTAATGTAATAAAACTATTTTTAAATGAAATTTTTGATACGCTGCATAAATATTAATTTAAATATAATTTTATTTAAGACATCGTTGTGTCTTTTAGCAGACTGTGGAAGACAGAGCATATTTTGGACAAGTGCTTCCAAGTACATAAATATAAAATAAAATACCCTTTTTATAAACTTGACTCTAGATTTAAAGTCAACTTTAACAAAAGTGAACTTTATTTTTTAAAAGTTTATTATTCTAGTATTTTTTAATTAAATATGACGAATCATGTTTCGGATGCTGAAATATAGCTCTAAAATTTTTTATTTAATTTTAGAGGGTTATTAAAACTGACTGTTTTTAATGGAATCTTTTACAGTTCCTTGCACAATAAGCGGCTAAAAAATTACAATTTTAACGAATCATTCCATTTATACCCTGTACCCAAAGGGTAGAAGAGTATATTAAATTTGTGCAAATTTATGTAAAATACTCAGAAGAAGGCTAGATAGAGCCTATGAAGTGTACTATATATGTATATATATTCTTGATCAGCATTGAAAGGGTAGTCGAACTAGCTATGTCCGTCTGTCCGTCCGTCATATAAGAGATAAAGCTACCAGATTTAAAACTTAGACTCTCCTAAGCCGTCAAGTGGTCACTTACAAACGGGGTTTCGCTAGACCCATTTTAATGGGTAACGCCAAAAAAAAAAAACTTCCCAAAAAATGTTGTGTTTTTTTTTAAGAAAGTCTAAATTTAGTATAAACTACGGTTATGATAGTCCCAATGAATTATCCCAATGTGGCTAGGACCAAAAAAAATTTTAGGTACAAATTTACCCCAATCTTTAAGTTTATGTATGGAAATCCATTATAATGAGGTGTTGTACTAAGTAAGGACTGAACTTAAGGTTCATACAGTTTGGGTACAGGGTATCTTGCAGTCGAGCATACTCGCCTTCAGTGTTACTTCTTATTTTATCATGAATTTAGGCAGCGTATCATAAAGTCTTGTGACTTAAATACTTTTTAAATAGTTTATTATAATTTTAATGTTAAAGGTTAGATTAAGAATTTTTATGATTTTGTTTTTTTTTTTTTTTGAGGTTAGGTTTGACTACTAAAATCTACTGGAAATGTCATTTACGCATTTGTGAATGTATTTCTATTTTGCTCTTCTTCAATTCTATACTTCATGCTATACCAGTGGTGTACAGTTTTCCATTTTTTTTTCTATTAACCGTGGCTAGGCTACAGAATTTGATAGGCTGTATTTGCCCAACACTGTTCTACACTTACGCAAGCGCTTTAAAGCGTGCTAAAGTGCATAAAAATTATTAAATCTTATTTTTTTTATTATTATTTTTTTTGGCAAAAGTTCGAAAGATTTTTTTTTTTTATTTCGAAAATGCACAAATAATTTTTTATTTTTTTATTTTTTTATTTTTTTTTTTGGGTTCTTAAATGCTGCTGTGAATTTCGAACACGATTTTTGTATGGTATTTTTTTTTAAAGAATTTTTATAACTACAAAACTACTATACTAGTAAGTATGCATGTATAAATAGTTGAAGAAGAAGTTTTAAATATTTACAAATAACGTACTAAATTTTATGTATGAAAAATTGATTTGTTTTTTTTTTTTTTTTAGATAATGAATTTTTTTTTTTAATTTGATGAATTTACAACTAATTTAACTCGTTTTGTTTTTTGTTTTTTAAAACTATTTGCTAGATTCGTTATAAGCTCATAAATACAATATATAATAATTAAAATCTAATATTAAAACTAAAAATTAAAAATTATAATAACAAAATAATTTTGTTTTTCTTTTGAGGAAAAATTAAAATTAGATTGGCATTTTACATTACGGAATCGGGCAATTAATATGCAACTATATAAGTAATTTGTCAATATCGTGATCAGTATTATATTCAGTTTTTTAATTAATTAATTAATTACGTTTTACAACCAATTTTTTTTTGTAAACATTTTTTAAACATTTTATTCATTTCGTACATATAATTTCATAAAAAAAAAACTTTTGTGGTATTCACGAGGTCTAGCATGAGTGCATAAAAGAATAAGTGCAAACTACAAAAACAGTTTCTGTGTGTTAGTTTTTGTTGCATTCGTTTGCACTTATTCTTTTATGCACTCATGCCAGACCTCGTGAACAGCACATTTAAATTTTTACAATTTGTAAAAAGAAAGTTTTTTTTTTTTGAATAATTTTTTGTTGTTGTTGTAAAATTTGGAAAAAACGTTTCAATTAATTATTTTAAATTTCTGTTTTCATATTTTTCATCATTTTTCATCATCATCATTTTTTTTTTTTCTAGCAATACACGTACAATTTTGTCAATTACACAAGCACCACACACGAAATGTGTATTCAAGCGAATCATACGAAAATCTAACGACTCTAGTCATCTGGGTCCAACCCGATTAGCTCTGCTTGCAAACGTCCCTTAGTCTTACAGCATATTGTTAAGCAAAATACTCTCAAAGCGATACGAAATTGTGGCGACATACCAGTCATGATAACTATTTTCCAGAACGAATTAAGTACGCCAATCCAAACTACAGCAAAATTGATAAGAGTACTTTGGATAACATCGCCGGTTACAACCTCATATAAACGTATGAATATCCATGGTAACCATGACAGCCAGAATGCAAACACTAATGCGAATGACATCATATGACTAGGATTCGATAAATTTTCAGCGAGTGCAGTTGCATATTCCTTGTCGTGTATCGGTTCACCCGATTTAAGTTTACGCATCATTACAAATATATAACCGTAATTATGGACAATCGATATAAGACTAGGACCTAAAACTAATATCGCTAATGTTACAGTATACGCTGCCATATTGCCCCAATCGAGCATACAGATGTGCGCGTTATTATTCTCTAATGGTTTCGTATAGCCTAGAATTGGCGGACTACAAAGTAATGCCGCAGATATCCATGTAAAGACCATCCAGCATTGGCATCTGTAATCAAATCCAAAATACAAATCTAAAGTACTAAACTTGAAAAATATAGAAAATTTACCTCGTTTTAGTTTGTACTGTTTCATAGCGTAATGGTTTACGTACTGCCAGATAACGATCTACGGAAATCCACATGAATGTATAAACTGACACAGCCCAGAGTGTTACCTCCAGATAGCCTGTAAAACGGCAAACAATGTCGCCGTACATCCATTCGCCTGTTAGCGCTGGATATACGGAGAATGGTACCACTAATAGACCGCATAGTAAATCCGCTATTGCTAACGAGAGTAGATAATAGTTGATGACCTCTGTAGGACCTGTGAATGTAGAAAAAATAGTTTTTTTTAAATATTGTCAATATAAAAATAATTGTTTCTTGAAATCTGAGGATATTCCACCAAAACCGACAAAGAAAAAATAGCTTTCTGGGAAATACATTAGAATAAAGCTACGACTTAGAATTCATGATATAGTAAGAATCCTGACCATAATTAACTTGCATAACCAGATCTTTATTTGCAGCTGGGTTAAGAGAATTAACGCTCACTGATCTTTTACGGAATCCCATTTCTATCAGAAGTACACGGGCCACCAGCATTAATCTCTCGAATATAAATTTTTGATCTCTAAGTCCTCGTGAAGCATTTTTCAGAGATTCTGTGGTTTTGGAATTGAAAAATAACTCAGCAGTTCAGCAACCCAGTGTTGTGCTGATGGTAATCATATTTTGAAATGATCTTTAAAATCTATCAAGTAGTTATATACTTTATACTTTATCAGCCATGCTACTGAAATCTCAAAAATTTGGCGATTTACGATTTTGTAAATTCGTTATGTTTAATTTCCAAAACGTTTCTTTGCATTCTACATGACAAAACTGCTATCGGTTACAAAACAAAAAGTTATCGGTCTACACAAATCGCAAATTGTTTTGCTTTGCCTAATTATTTGCTTTTCAGGTTAAGGCATGGGTAAAAAAATATTGATTTAAAATTGGAATTCAGAACAACGATATTAAAAAGTACAAAAATAAACGCTGCCAGTTTGAAATCGGAAATATATTGCGATTTGCGACTGCCGGAACACCAAAAGTTTCGAATTTAAAAAGTAAATCTCAAAATTAGTGCGATTGCGATAACGGGAACACGGCTGTATATACTTTTTTGTAAATCACAAAACGTACATTTCCATTAGTTCTATTTTCCAGTTTTTTTCGGAATTACCTTAACGGCACTGTAAAGTAATTGATTGGTAGTCTCTTTATACGTTATGATGGAATAGGAGAACTTGTTTATAATTCTCGGCTACTTTTCTTTTATACGTTTTAAATTCATTTTTTAATAAAAACTCTCAATTTACCTTTAAAATTTGCATATGTTGCAATAATCAACAGATTCGATAGTACAATGGCCACGCCCAATATCGAAATAAGTACAGATTTGGTAAGTGCCTCCACTTTGGAATTGTCCTGCAGGTAGCTCATTTCCTGCATTTTTGTAGCAACTACAAAAAAAAAAAACGGGGGAAATAGAAATATTTTGTTAGTAATTTCAAATATGTGTAAAAGTATGCCGCATCAAAAAATAATTTCGAAAAAAGGTACATGAGTATGCATTTCTGACGCGTTTTCAAATGCAATAAATTAAGCCTGCTAAAGTGCAACAATGACGACGTTCACGTTAAATGGTGAAAGTGTGCGAAAGAGAAAATGAGAATGATTGCGAACATCCGGTCTTACCTCACTTCCGGTCATGACGGTTACACCGAAGCCCGAATGAAGTTCTTTATGCGCGCGTTTTTTTTTTTTAAACTATTTAATTGTATGTGTGTGTGAATATGTTTTTCTATATGTATGTGTGCAACTATGTTTGTGTATATGTAACAACGACGTCAACACGAAGGTGGAATGTCTGTTTTCAACTCTTCAAAAAAAAAAAAAAAAGAGCAAACGAAAAGTGAGAGCCTTGCCTTGGCACAGGTGTAAATGTGTGAGTATTGCAATAAGTTTGTCTATGTTTATGTATGCCTTTGGCCTTAACTGCACTTCCTCTTCCTCTTCTTCTTGTTACTCTTAATCTCTTTCCTTTTTATAGTTGTTGTAATTTAATGCTGCAACACGCGAAGGTCGCTCGTTGCTCTTCAGTTACTACTCATACTATACATGCATATCCTTCAAACGCCTTGAGACACGCTGCAATTTGGTTGACTTTTTATTTTTTTTTTTTTTTAGCTGTATTTGGATTTTAGCCAAACCGCTTTTGGCCTTATTGGATTGAATTTTTTTACGTTTTCGCACGTTCTGTGTTGAGGTTTCTGTATTATTTTTTTTTTTGTTGTTGTATTTGCTGCACAATTTGCAAGTATGTGTGTGCGTGTGTATGTAATTCCTTGCTATTCTTTGTAGTTATTACATTTAGGCTTAGTTTAAGGTTAAGGATAATTGTAGGCAATTACTTGCAACTGTTTCTTTGGTGTTGTTTTTTTTTGTAATTGTTGTAGTGCAACGCTTTTGCTGTGCAATTTTGTTTTTTATTCTTATTTGAAGCTCGATTTTTTTTTTTAATTTCGTTTAAATTATTTTAAAATTTTTTAAAAATCTTTTTTAAAATATTTTTTTATATTATTAAAATTTAAAAATTTTTATATATATTATTTTTTTTTACTTAATTTTGTATATATATATTTTTTACGCGTATTTAAAACCTATTAATTGCTGATTATATTGAATTCACAACGCTGCTTTTACAAATTTTTTTATATATATATAATAAATAACCTATTAATTTTTACTAATATTATTATTGAAATTATATAATTATATAATTATATGCTTGAACTTTGAAATTTTTAAATTTTTAAATCTTATTTATATATAGAGTATATATATATTTATTACTATTAATAATATTTTTAATGTGGAAGAAAGAGATTATGTAAAATTAATATTAAAGTTCTTTTCTATTTCGTCGCTTAAATATTTTATTAAATTTATTTTAACTTTTGCTTAAATATTATTAAATTTACTAATAATTTTAGCACAGCACATTATTTATTTATTTATTTTTTTTTTTCGTTAAACACATGCGATTTTGAAGGCTTTTAATTGCATATTGCGTTTTTATTTTTTATTTGAATTAATTCAGTTAAAATTTTGTTTGTAACTACTTAATTATTTTATTTTTATTTTTTATTCGTTAATTTCGTTTGTGATGATTATCCTTTTGCTTATAAGTTCTTCTTGTTGTTGTTGTTGTTTTTATAAATAATTTTTTGGTGTTATTGTAGTTGTGCGCATCTGAAAAAAGAAAAAAAAAATAGGAAAATTTATAAAATTTTATATAAAACAAAAAAGAACGATAAAGTCGAGTATGCTCGACTGCACGATACCCAATGTACCCTAAAAATCTTTTACCCTTTGGGTTTAGGGTAAACTTAAAAAAGGGGCATACCAAAATTTTCTTGGCTTATACTAGTCCTATTTTACAAGACTCCTGTGAAATTTACAAATCCTTAGAGTGCCTACAAACCACACAAAAAAAAAAAATTTAGGGTAGCAATGGTTCGTATGAGGGGGCCTTTGAACCGACGGTTCGGTTAACGTATCGGTTTTTAGTCACTTATAGTAAACCATCGTCTATTTTTGATCCACCTTTAAATTTATTGGACACACTCGATCTATAGTTTTGCGGCTTATATGGTTCGGTTTTAGGTAAAACCCTTCGGTTCATGGTTCGGAGAAGGAGAAAACGCTTAAAAATGCAGTGGTTCGGTTCAAAACCGGTTTGCACCCCTAATTTAGAATATTTTTTGATAAAGTGGTAGCTCAACGGATGTGCATGACACACAAATATGAGAGCTTTCAAATACATTCTGTAAAATAAAAGCCCGGAAATTAATGAAAACAAATTTTTTTTTATAAATTAAGTCATCAGAATTTATTGTGTCGCCTGTAAAATAGGCTCCATTTGAGCCGATACAAAAATTTTAGCGGCTAACCCAATCTTCCAGGGCCTTCAGCTCTTTCAAACGACTTAAAACGCCTTTCCCGAAAATGCAATTTATAATAAGCTTTGGAATCAAAAAAAAAAGCCAGGCAAATACGGAGGATGCTCGATGGTTTTTATTAGGTTTATGGCTTTGTACTTCTGTAAAATCTCGGCTCGATGAGATAGCGCGCTGTCGTCGTACAAAATTGCCGAGTTGTCCTTTCACAATTCTGGCGGTTTTCTACGGCTGCCTTCGCATAGACACCTCGTAACGGATAAATAGTATGCTTTATTAAACTTTTGACCATTCGGGAGGAACTCAGAGTAAACCATTGCACGATAATCAAAGAAATCGGTTTCCGGTTACTTATTTTACAGAAAATCGATTGGAAATTTTTGATAATAATTTATGAATTCTTGAGTCCCAAATTATTACATATTTGTTTTTAACTACGTTCATGGAGACTTCTTGAAGTATTTGTCCATATGCCGTGGTAGAGTAGGTGTACAAAACACTCCTAAACTTCCTTATTTATCTTTCACTGTAGGTATTATTATTTTATCGAAGAGTTTTCAACGCATTAAAGGAGACACATTCTTTCTCAACGGGCGATCGCCATCGTCAAGTCAAAGTGTTACTTTTGAAATTCAAGATGGCGAATCAAAATGGCGAAAGAATTCTTACCTGAATTAGTGGGGTTTTTTAAAATTCTTATTGTGTTTGTTTTTTTAACAGGGTAAACTATTTTACCAGCCTAGTACTTTATGTACAGTTAACATTTACATTATAATTAACATCTATAAATAAATACATATGTATGTATATAGTATAACTTTTTCCACAATATCTATATTCACGCTTTAAAACTATAAACGGCAAATCAATATAAACCATAAAAAGCAGTCATTAGTCTTTTGCAAATATCCTTTTATGCCATAAAAGTTTACATAATCGGGCTTATCATTTGACAGTTCGCTGGCGCGTAATGGCGCAATGACCCAGTTTAAATGTTTAAACACTCACACTCAGCTTAAAAATACAATGAAGATGAATGCCTGACAAAATGTCAACAGCAACTGTGATGGTGCCTTAGTTAACCAACACGATGCCATTTTGTATTTCATATATGTACAAAATAAATATGTATGTGTATGCATGTATCATTTTCTATAAACACAAATATGCACTAATAAATATAAAAGACTATTTTAGCACATTTTTATATTGTCATTAAGTAAACAAAATCATTACAAAAACAAAATAAAAGCATCATCAATTTCAAATAATGACGACAATCTTCCATGCTAAAGTTCATTATTATCAACACTAGGTATGGCAAAATATAGAGCAAAAGGGGCTCTTATAGACATAATCACAGCAAAATTTATTGAGTGCCATTAGGCAACCTGGCGCCAAGTCTATTTTATAGTTTTGCTCTTTCGATATTTAATTAAATAAAATACCTTCAAGTGCAGTAGCAACAAAAGAGGCAATGGCTGTTTAAAAAAAAAAAAAAGCTAAAAAATAAAATTCTGATTATCACAATGGGTGGCTTGATGCTGTGTGATAAGTTTGCCTAACTATGTAGCTGGCTGCTAGCTTGTCAATGCTTGACAGTGATAAATGCAACTGCTGCGCTGCCATGCGCCATAAATTACAGTAAACACACCTTCATGATGATGATGACGATGATGATGATGGGGCCAGCCATAAAAAATCAATTGTAAGATGTGTATAGTCTTCTGTAGTTCTGTGTTAAACTATGACGTTTCGTTTGTGTGAACTTTGATTACGTTTAGCGCAAAAATGTTAACGCGTTAATTACGTCTGAAAAAGGCATTTTCTACTATTGCGACGCCATTTTGTAATTGCTAGCGTCGCCATTTTGTGTAATTGCTTTAAATGATACTCAGAGAAAACATCATCTCTTATGTCTATCATTATGTTTCTATGTATGTATGTGTGTATGTTGGTCATTAGTTCAGTGAACTTTTACGCTTTTAAATAAAGTGCAGCATGCTTACTCTTTCGCACAAAAGCACTTGTAAACATTGCCATCCCGCACCATCTTACTGCTTGCCTTGTTTGCCTTTGTAGGCACTTAAGTGCTCTTGAAACAAAACAAAAAATCAATAAGCACGTGAATATGATTAATTATGCAGTTTGAGTTCTCATTTTGGGTTTTTTTTTTTTTTTTTAAGCGGTTTACTTGTGTTTTTACTGAACTTTAGCCTGCTTTCACTCATTACTCATTCACAGACTGACCCTTCATTTCCGATTTCTGTTTTGTTTTTTGTTTGAGTTTTTTAAGATTATAATTTTTTATTTTTTTGTTGTTTTTGTCGTTATTTTTAACAAGTTGATGTTTTTTTGATTGCTGTGCGCCATTTTTCGTAATGATTTCTGCTCATTACGCGCAAATTATGCGTACAGTGTTGTATCGCTTTCAGTGCCTTTTATAATGAGCTCAGTAATATGTGTTTTGGCACTGGGCGGTAATTATTTCTCTGTGCTAATTTTCATTGGGTTTATTTTTGGTTTAAGTAAGTGATTTTTGCCTTTTTTAAAATACTTTAAAACCAGACGATTTAGTAGATATATAGATGTGGCTGAGAGGAAAACCCATATTCCGTAGTTTTCAGGAACATAAGAGTGTTAGATCGCTCAGCGATTCTAACTGCCAATGTCCAAAGTGCCTTAGTCTACTGTTTCTAAGTGCAGGTCACACACAGAGGAACTGTTCTAGCGTTTCTGGAGTATCATCTGCCTCACAACTTCTTTATGTACTGTTCTAAGGAATACCTAATCTGGCAGCGTGTTCTCCGATGTTCCCATACCTCGTGATGGTGGCTGTTAGACTCGCAAAATCTTTACGGTAGTTTTCCATTAGATTTTATGGTACGTTTGGGGCGAATTTTGCTATTTATTATTCCCTAAAGAGGTGAAGTGATCCCTAATGTGTGCGGCCCTAGCACGATTTTGTATTAAGACCAATCGTTCTTGATATACATAAGCACAAATCATTCAAGTTGTTATTCATAGTCCAGGCATATTTTACTTCTTGTTTATATTTGTTTTCGAAGTGTATTCTTATATTCTTTTCTTTTCATTTTTTTTATTTACCTGACAATATAAATCAAAATGTTGTCTGCTACCATCAAATTCTTTGTTCATTCGATCAACAAATACATTTCTTTTCATTCTATTCATACTCGAGGGTGTTTGTTGACCTAAACTCGTGTATTTGCATTTACTAAAAGCCAAAAGCGTTCAGCGTTTTCATTCACTATTGTAAAAGTAAATGCATACATGGTGACATACTTATGTAAAGTTAACACATATACAAATATACATACATACATATGTAGAGCATGTAACCGTATATACATATTTTATAACGTATAAGCCAACAACATATGTACAGTTATGTACACATATACAATATTATAGGGAAAATAGCGCACAGTTTGTGTGTAGAGTATTTTAAATTGTTGTGGGAAATTTGTATGAAATAAACATAGACAAATCCATCTGTCACGTTTTTCCCATGTATCATGCCAATTGTTTGTTTCAATTGTTAAAAGCACAAAACAAAAAAAAAACATGTATAATATGGGGAATAACATAAAAAACCGGCTTCTTTAATACATCATTTAAAGCCCTTATAAACAAGAATTCCGATGAAGCTCAAAATATTGATTTCGTATGAATAGTCTAGAAAATCAAAAAAAATTTAAAAACAGTTTTTCTTTTTTAGATGGTCCAATAAAAATTTGTTTATCTAGTTAGTTCCTGGAATCAAATGTTTCCCCCACATTGTCTCTAAATGCGACCAATCTATTTTTTTGGCAGATGACTAGAACAGAGCCCTAAAGTTCGAAACTAAAAATTAATAGAATGGAACCCTCGTTTAGGTAATCACGTTTACATTCAAAAGCAAATAGTCTTTTTTTTGGAAATGTCTGTCTGTATTCGCTCGTTTTTAAAGATATTGAATTGCTATCCCAAAATCATGCGACAAACATATTCAGAATTCTGAGTCAACCGTTCATTCTTGCGCTATCTTGGATTTCAAGATGACACTTTACTTTTAAAGTAGTTATATATTCTTGAGCAGAAACAAAAAAGGTATGCGACCGTCCATATAATCTGTTGCCTGTCATATGAAAATATTTTTTTCAGAGCCACCACTTGAAATTAAGATCATTCGTTTTCGTCAAGAGTTATCTGATTATATGAATTTAACTTCCTAGTAGTGTTGGCAAAAATAGTGACTTTTTAGTCACAGTGTTATTAGCGACTGTGACACGAAAATCGCAGTGATTGCAAACTGTGATAAAATCGCAGTTCGGGAAAAACAAACAGCGATTAATGGACAAGTTCAATGTTCGCGAAGAGTGATATACAAAATCACCGCTAACTGAACTGTTTCGCTATACCAACGACCAACAAGTGACTGGCAAATGTACCAATGAATTTGTACAGGCTCGATGTTCAAGCGAATATGAACGATTCGCGAAGAGTGATAAAAGCACCAATCACTGATTTTGTGTATCACTCTTCGCTAACAGTGAAACTGTTCATTCACTGTTTGCGAAAAATGATACACAAAATCGCCGTTAACTGAACATGTTCACTGAGGAACAAGAAATTTGCAAATCACTACTTTCAGTCACAAAGCAACATTGCGATTTTTAAATCACTGCTAAAAAATCACCGAAAGTTGTTTTTTTTTTCCCAACACTACATTCTAGCACCATTTTGTGTTGTAGCTAACCTACTTTAATCTTTTTTAAGGATCTACTTGTAAGTAACGCTTCCATACGAATGTACTGCTAATTGTCTATTTTTTTTCCATTGGAAGACCAAACGTTTTCTGGATTATTTTCACCATTATTCCTAATTTCGGTTTAGCAGGTGAAGCAGTGAGAACTGTACAAGAACCTTATTCAACCGGGTATGTAAGTATATCAATTAACTAAAAAACTATGCAACACTCATTAAAATGGGTGTTTCATTTAATGTTATTGACTGAAATTATATAATTTTGTATGTTTGTGGTGTTTATATTTGTTTGTTTGTTTATAACGCATACGCCACGTAAAACTTGACTTATTTTTTTTTCATTTATATAATCAAAGAGGAAGTGTTGTTTGGGGAGTGTGCTGGCATATGCTATTTATTTATGATTACTTAAGCGCTATTGATTTTGATTTGATGGAATAAATTTCTAAGACACAAAGAACGACAAACAGCAAGAAAATTAATTGGCAGGTAGCTGCTTTCTAGGAAAATAAAAAAGAAGAAATGGCGCATGGTGTATTTTGTTACGGTTTAGCATATTTATTTTATTTTAAGCTTATCAAATTTTATTCTTATATAAAAAGTGAACAAAAAGCGCACTCATACCAGCCAACGTCAGAGCCTTGAAATTTTAGTACGTTTAACTATAAATAGCAAATCCCTATATAAAAACGGTGAAGAGGTAGACAAGTGTATTATAAATAAAATAACAGATTTAGTTGGCAAGAGCAGAAAAAAAAAAAATGACAGTTGTGCAAATGGCAGCAGGAAGCAGTCGGAAGTATAACAATGAAAGTACATACATATATAATATATATTTTTAGTTAGATCTGCATAAGGCATAAATAGGGTTTCAATGAGCACCGTGTGGGTGTAACAGGCACGTTTATATAAGCTTTAGATACAATGGAATACAGTTGCGAAACATACAGTACCGATGATGATGATAATAATGACATTGAAGCCAATGATTACGTATGCAAGCATGCTTAAGGACAAAGACTGTGTGTGTAGTGGAAGTCTTACGTGTATAACTCGTTGCTTGCAAATAGCATCCTGGCGTGAGTGCTGCCAACTTTTACATTTACGCCACCCAGCAGCATTTGCCTGTAGATGACGTATGACGTAGTATATTTTTAGGCGCAAAGTTGTTACTATTCTAAGTTATAAGTATGATTCTCACTGCATAGGTTCAGGATATATTTATAACTGTGTTTGCATGTTTTAGCTACGTTAACCTTCATTTGCTTTTTAACTAAAAACAGTTTATTTTCGTTATTTTATTTTATTTTCTTTTCTGCATAATTTATGCAAAATTGTTTTATGTCACGCTGAACATATGTTGTGTATATGTAGCTTTTGTGTGTTACTACCAGGCAAGAGCATGATGATGACTTCTAAGCGCACCATGACTTGACATAAAGTTCGTAGCTAGCTTTATATCCTGTGGCGTTTTTCTAGTTGGCAACTTTCGTTGTCGACCGTTGGCGACCAAAACATTTTAGTAACATTTTGGTCCTTTTTTGAGGCAGCTAAAATGCCACAAAAAATTGTTTAATGAGTTTTCTACTTAAAATAGCATTTTGCTTTGTTGATTTTTAATTTAAATCTTTTAGGAGCGTAATGGGTTCCTTTATTTTTTTTAAAGCTTTTTTTCTGGGTATTTTTTTTATTTTTATTTTTTTTTGCTTTTATAATTTGCCATGGAAACACACACAACTGTTTATTTGGCATTGATTGAATTTGGCGACTATATTTTATCATTTGAAAGCGAAAGACAATTTGCTTTGTGCTAAAAATAGCTACAGGATTTTGGTATAGATTGTGAAGCTACTACTACTGCCGCTGCTGCTGTTACTGCTGCTGCTGCTGTTACTGCCGCTGCTGCTGGGCTTTTCAATTTATATTAATGTAAATTGAAATCTGATTTAAGCAACTTCCAAGGTTATGAAGGTTGAACTGTTTGACGTCATCATAGGGGTTTTTTTTGAGGGATTCTCAATTTCAATTCATTTTGACAAGCTTTAGAAAGGCATAGCAGCATAAATCATAATTTGAAAGGCGCATTAGAAAGATGACTTTTAGAATTTAAAGTTTTGTAAATTTAAAGTAGAAGGTTTTTGTAATGAAGATGTTGCTCACGAGATGCTTCGTTTATACGTGTACATTTTCATTATGTGAAAAAACACTTTAAATAAACCTTTTTGTGAAAAATTTTAACTAATGTTAAGTGAATATAAACTTTTTGATTATGAAAATGAGTCAATGCTGCTTGTAAATTTTGTGTATAAACGTGGTAATATTTTTTTTGTTCTTGAAATTCAATATTTACGTAAACAATGTGATTGGATTAAAAAATGTGAAATTAATTTGACAATCTCTTGCTTAATTCAAGGTACATATAGCAAGTATAATGTGGATAGTAGAACTGTCTAGACCATATGGCCTTATTGAGTTTGTTTATACGACCCAGAAGCCGGAGTAAGGGATTTCAACTCTATGGATCTGCTGAACTGCGATAATTTCGTTTATCATTTTTTGTTTTTAAAGGAAATAATTCGACTATAAATCCAAAACTCGTGAATTTTTGATAATTTGTAAACTTTTCTTAATTTCAGATCTGTTTTACCACTTTTGTTACATGACTGATTTCGCTGCTGAATGTTTCGGGATGAGTCAATAATTTTTATTCCAAAAAAATAGAGAAAACCGGTCGCAACATAGGAATTTCCCCTTAAGGGGTTATATGCAGTTAGGATTTTCAAAAAATCGATTTTTTATTTGCATTTTCTTAATATATATATATCTACACACACAAAATTTAAAGTCGATCCGACGAGAGATCTCGCAGTGCTTTCAAAACTTTAAACGCGTTTTTCTCGAATCGCTGTTTTCAAAGTCGGTGAGCAAGATTTCTCAGAAACGGCTGAAACGATCGGTCTGAAATTTTTACACAAGCTTCTTAACTATATTTTTAAGTTATTAATCGAAGGATTTCCCCATCCGATGAAAATTGCTTATTTTTTTAAACAATTAAAGAGCCGAATTTTGGTCAAAAATCGAACCTATTGCTTTGAGTAGCCGTCAATACATTTTTTTTTTTGCTAATTCCTTCGATAAATCACTAGATTATTTATTATATTAATGAAATCTATTTGGTTTTAGATGATCCAGTCCAGAGATATCGTGCTCACCGCAAGAGGCCTGTTTTTTTGCGGACCTCTGCAAAATTGGCACGTTCCCAATAATTATTTTTGGCATTAAAAAATATGTGAATATAGTTTAAGGTTGTCATAATATACCTGCCAAGTTTCAAATCAATTAACCAAATAGTTTGCTTAGAAAAAATTCTTGAAAAATGCCTTTTTTTCGACCTCCTAACTGTATATAACCCCTTAAGCTTCTGGTTTTTTGAAAATATTATGTCTTTTTTTAAATGCTTATATCTTTGATTCAGATGATCTGATCGTCATGACCATAACAGAAGATATTAGTATCATTTCATTTACTTTCAATCATTTGAACAACATTTTATCGTCAGACGATTGGTTTAGGAATTTGTGAACAATTTCTAAGCCAATAATCTGTCTGTTTTCGCTCAAAGGCCTTTAAAATTCAACGTTATTTTAAAAGAAATTCTTCCAATCCAAATTGTTTTAAATACTTTCCATTTAATCAATAATTTTGTTAGTTAATTAGCTTCGTTAAAAATTTGTAGCGTTAAAATGACTTGAAAAAAATGCAGCATAAAAGACAACTAAAGGCAACCTTAACTTAAAAGAAATATAAAAAAAAAGAAAGACATAAAGAGAAAGAAAATTAAAGAAAGAAACTGCAATGCAAGCAAAGTGTCATTTTTCATTCCCCAGCGACAAACTCTTTTGCAATAAGATTTGACATTTTTTTTTTATTTCTTTTGGGACAATTGAAGCGTGAAGGTCATGCATACTGGCAAAAAAAAAAAAAACACCCGCAAGTCTGACTCTGTGTGATTGACTAAACTATTACAACAAAAAAAAAATGAGAGTAAAGTGCAAAAATAAGTAAACAAGGACGCGCTCAGTGCGTATACGTAATAAATGAGCCGATTCAATTCGAATCAAGTCCAGTCGTTGTACTTTGAAATTTCTCAGTGAATGTGGCATGTGTCGTCATTATTATCTTTTTCATTGTTGTTGTTGTTTTTGTTATAAAACAGAAATATTCCCCACACAACAACAAAAAAAAGAAAAGCAGCAGACATCAATCAATAAAAAAAGAAAAAAAAAGTAACAAAATCGAATCGAATAATACAATACTTGGCATAGCTAAATTTTGACGCCGCCGCCGCCGTTCATTTTCAATAGTTATACGCTTCCGTTATATAGTTTCGCTTGTCGCTTTGATATTTCCGTTTACGCTTCACTTGACATTCAACCATGAGCCAAGTCCAAAAACAAAATAAAAGTTAGAGATAGCTAGCTATAATATAAAGAAATTGAGCGTGCTAGTCGTGCAGTCCTTGATATATGAAAGTGTTTCTGTGTGTATGTGTGTGTGTGTGTGTCAATGCTTCAATTTGTCAATTTGTATATCGGCAAAATGTTGCCTTGTATGCTATACTTTTGGGTTTGTTCCGCTTTCTTGTATCTCTTTGTTATATATTTTTTTTTTGTTTTTTGTACGCTTCAGTTATGACACAACGAAAGGTTTTATTAGTTTTAAAAAGAAAAAGTTCTGTAAAACATTAAATTATTGTTCAACTCAGCTGAAGGAATGCTAAAGAGAAATTTTCATGCAAACTGACAATTTAAACATACGAAAGAGAGATTATAATAGAAAGAGACAGAATACGAATATACTATCTTATAGAATTTGCCACCATGATGTAGAAGTACCACACAAACCAGTGCTGGTCGTTCAGCAATTGTTCCACGCTGCTCATCAGATTTGATAACACATTGTTAAGAATAATGAAATTGGATATAATCAGGCACACATTACCTTTTATAATTACACCATGTTCTGGGCATCTATTCAAAATGCATGAACGCAACTACATAATACTTCGTTAGCAAGTTTCCTCAGTTTGCATGAAAACTATTTGTCTGATACATGGTGTAATTATAAAAGGTGATGTCAAGCGAAACATTGGTACCTAGCAATGCAAGCAGGAGAGAGAGTGCTTTTGAAATATATTTGACGTTGGTACGAAGTATATTAAGAGAGAAAGAGCGACTAAGCATCACCTTGTATAATTGCACCATTGTCGTTCTCGACGACTATTTAGAGCCTTATGTTTACAATTATTTGAAAAGAAATTTTTATAGATGGAAAATGGGTAAGGTTTGAGCACTGCCCGGCCCATCTAAAACTCTCTCACTCTCTCTTTTTTTCACTTTCACTCTCTCTGTTTAACTCTATCCGCAAGTTTGCTGTTGCTTTTTTAGTGCTGTTTCATTTATAATTTGCCTGCACTTTTTGTTATTTTTTCTGAGTGCATTCGAAATGTTCTATTCAAAAATGAAGTGTATAAAAATTTTGGCGTTATTTAAAATAAATAAATTTCACTCGAATAAAGTACATTTTTATTATTATTTTTTATGCTTTGATTGATAAGCGTATGTATAAAATGGCTTTGCTGTTGTAGTTTATATATATTTTTTTTTTGGCCACATTGCATAACCTTAGGCGCCAAGACCAAGTTTTTACATTTTGCTTCGCATTTTGCTTTCATTTTACTCGTATGTGCTGCTTAAGTACCAAACTGTTTTGTTAGATTTGCGCTCATATTTCATCTAGCTTAGTGTGGCTGCAGCTATTCTACTGATGGTGATGATGATGATGACGTTGATCTATCTGTTTTAGTCTTAGATGGTTAAATGAATTTGTGTATGTATGTATTTGTGTGTGTTATATCAATGTTTGTAAGAAGTTTTGACATTCACCTAATTTTCGCTCGTAAACTTGGCATTCAATTTCATTTTGCTTTGACTGCGTAGTTGATTTCTGTGTTGATGTGGCAACAGTTTACGAATTAAACGAAACGCTTGAATGCTCTTTTTCGATTAAGTGTGTAGATGAGTATTACATACCACCTACTACTACATATACATACAATAGATTTGTACATGTGTATGTGTGTGTGTTTTTAATGAACTACTCGAAATGGCAATTTGATGCCAAACTATGCATTAGCCTCAAGTGACTGAATGTGCTTTATGGGATACTTTGATTGCAACGTAAGCGATTTTAAAGTAATTTATAGCACAATTTATAAGATTGAAAAATAAAAGAAGGGACAAATAAGCAATGTCTAATTAGATATATAGTCTATTGACCCAGTCAACTAAATTGTAAGCGGCGCGTGTTATTTTTTAAAAAAAATGTTTTAAAATTTTTTCTTTTTTGAAGAAGCATGTTTGCTTAAAATTTATGTGGGCGTTCTTGTAGCTGCTACACAATTTGTATCTTGTAGATACATACTTAGGTCTAGATACAAAGAATCTATCAAAACATTGACAAACATTTTACTATTTGTCATTAGATAGATATATAGTATGTATATGTATAGTATTATGTTTTTAAGATACATACATATTGTTTTTCTTCGCTTATATTTTATTTTATTATTTTTTTTTTAATTATTCTTAAGCAACATTTGTCGTTTTTGTTTTATTTTTAGCAAGTTTTTTATTTGCTTGCGATTTTTTTAATTTTTTATGTTTTTTTTTGTGTCGCTATCAAGTGAACAAAATCGCAAATAGAATACTTAGAAGCATGGATAAAAAGATATTTATAAAAAAAATTAAAATAAAAAAAAATAAAATGAAATTTTTATAAAAAAAAGTCTGCGCATTTTGTTTTGAAATTTGCGGCTTTAGTAAGATTTATCATTGGAAAAGTATTTGGTTAAAAATGAGTGACCTAATATAAGCTTTGAATAAAAAAATATGTCGTTTCTTTTAAAAAAAAGCTGCTTTAAATATTTGTATATATTTATTTTTACTTTAACTTTTGTTTAATGGTATGAAACTATGAATAATAATAATTTATATGAAGATAAAGAGTATCTTTGCACAATTTGAATGTCATCGTTTTTAATAATATGAAAATGATGTGACAATAAATATATTCTTGTAAGTTAAGTTGTTGGATACACTTTCAATGGTCTGACGGACCTTAATGTTTTAAGAGAAATGAAGGTCATAGCTCTTGATATGATTTATTTGCACCGATTTTATACTAAAGTAGAATATTTTAGTCGAATAGGCTTGGCTACATAATACAAAGCTTACCAAAAAAAAAAAAAAAAAAAAACAAGAAAAAAAGAAAAAAGTTAACTTCGGTTTGGACCGAAGTTTATGTATATACCTGTTACACAACATTTGATATAAATTTTATCTTAAAATAATAAACAAACTAAAAATACTTTTAAAAATTAAGAAATTCGCGGACCGATTTGAACCAATTTTAAACTGAAGATTTAGCATGTTATAAGAAGCATTTGTACCATATTTGAAGCTATTTGCTTTATAAATACATTTTTTTCTTATAAGAACTTGACAAAATGTTGTACTTTTGTATGGGAGCTATACCTAAAAGTGGGCGTGGTACATTGATTTTAACATAGATAGTACACAGGACCTAGAAAAGCTTAAGTTTAAAATTTCAGCCCAATATCTTTAAAACTGAGCGAATAAATCGCGCAGCAAAAAAAACAGACAGACGGACGGACGGACGGACAAGGCTAAATCGATTCGTCTCGTCGAGGTGATCAAGAATATATATACTTTATAGGGTCTACGCCTCCTTTAATACGTTACAAACTTTCCAAAAAACTGAATATACCTGTTTACACTATGTGTGGGTTCTTTTGTAAACATGGATCAACCAATAGTGGACCCACCTCAGCTATGGGTCCTACTATAAACATGAATTGCTATTATAAGTGTTTTTAGCTTATTTGACACAAATCGTTTCATAAATAAACCATTTTTGAAAAAAAAGGGTGTGCCACTTTAGTTTAAACACTTTAAATCTTAGGACTGAGAAAAGCTTAGGTTTTAAATTTCATCTCAATATCTTCAAAACCGAGCAAATGAAACGTGTAACTACAGACAGACATAAGGACAGACCGATATGGATCTACTCTCCCCGTCGAGCTGAATAAGAATATATATACTTTATGGGGTCTACGGGCCTTTCAGGCATTACAAACTTTTTGACAAACTGAATACACTATGTGTGACGGGTATAAATATCGACTCCAATTCTACTCAGCAGTTATGGCTCGGCTCAAGTTGACCGGACTACTTTTTTTACAGACTAATCCACTCGAATTAGTTACTGACTCATTAGGCCTTTTGCAAAGTAAAATGAAAGACTGAAAGCGTCAGCTTTTCTAGAACATAGGAACTGGAATAGGAAATAACATTGAGGCTAGCTAGCCCGTAGGTAAGGCAGCTGACATGCTGAGCAGCATAGGCTAGTCAGCTGATTAGTTATGGATCGATATTCAATATCAGTTGTATAGAATCAAGTCAAACTGCTGCTAAAATTTAGAAGTAAAAAAATGTACTAATTTTGTGTGGTATTTTTTAGTTCATATTTAAAAATAAAAAAAAATTTTTAAAACATTTAGTTAAAACATAAAAGTGTTTTTTTTCTGACTTTTGAAACTCAATGGGAAAAAGTAATATTTTTAATTAAAGTGATTGGAAACTCTCTCAAGGTTCCTCGGTTGAATTAAAAATCTCAAGCTTCGTGGTAGTTGGCGTGGTAAAAGGCGACTTTAAATTTAAAGTCTGCGTTAACTAAAGTAGACTTTAGTTTTATTGGTTCAATAAAAATCATTCACGTAAAATTTTGCTTTTCTTTTCTTTAGCGTAAACAATATTAAATAACCAAGAAAAAAATTATAACAAAAAAAAATATAACCACAAGCAAAAGAAAAAAAAAAAATATGACATCCGCTTACATCAGACACTTTCACAATTTATGATGCAATTGATGCCATTTTCAAAGTATCAAAGTATACGCAAACAATTTGCTAAACGACAAACAAGCAAATAATCATCATAATTGAATTGCAACACGTCAATAGGCAGGCATGGCAAATAAATTCTAACAAAATGTTAAAAAAAAAAAATAAAAAAAATATGACGTACAAGAAAACAATTACACTTTCAACGCTTCGCTTCGCATCGTTGCATAAAATGGACGTTGTCCAATGTACAAAAGCAGTGAAAGCCATTTTGCATAACAACGAAAGCCACAGCAAATACGATAAGAGAAATGTTGACTTACAAAAAAAAAAAAAAAAAAAATAAATAAAAATAAATAAAAAATAAGAACAAACGAACACCCACTTTACATGCGCTGCATGTAAATTACAATCGGTCGACAGCCTTGAAGTATGCAATGCAAAAAAAAAAAAAAAGGTTTATTTTTTTTTTTTAAGAATACATAATCCATTAACATGAGAAATTTAAGTGTTTTTTTTTTTTCGGGAGAAGCGAATATTTTATATGCTACATATTAAAAAAAACTTTAGTGTTGCCAGATCGAATCAGATATTTGCGCTGTGTTGTTAAGCCCCAAAATGTGCAGAACTTTTAGGCGAGTATTTTGTTTATTTAAAAAAAAAAAAAAAAGAAATAAACTTTATTTTGTTTATTCAATTTTGAGATGTTCTTTGATCTTGAAATGCTAACCAAAACACTCGTAGTTTCCCTAATTTTCGGCAAATTTTATTTGTTCAATGTGTTTCCTTCGGTGGCATTGGCCGTTTTTTGCTGGTAGTTCTTGATTTTGAGATTTCAAGAAAAGTCTGTGTTTAGCTTTTATATGAGTAGTTTTGTTTGAGGTTATATCTAAAAATAGTTCGATCTGAACCAAAATTCAATATTTTATGGATATTACCATATGCGCTATTCACACTCAATCTGGTGTCAAATAATAAAGAAGTTTTTGTACTAAAACTTTAAAATATGAGGCAGGCTTGTATGGTTTTAGAAAAAATAATTTGACCCAAAATATCTCAAGAAGGTTCTTGAGAGTGTAATTATCGGTGTCTCTAGCTCTTATAGTTATACGATAGACGTTCGAATATAGCTCGAACAAATATATTTCGATGCTGCTCAAGAATATATATTTTATGGGATATATCATACCTTCTTTTGCTTTTAAATAGTAATGGGTATCTGCGGGTACTGGGTATATTACGCAGTCGCAACGAAACCTAATATGGTCGGTATGAGTCCTCGTAATATTATTTGAATATTTGGTGTGCTCTAATAACATAGCGCCTCAAAAAAAAAAAAAAAAAGTGATTTAATCTGGAAACTAGGCACATGCTATCTTATGTATTTTGGTGCTCTGAATTTCTGAGGGGCCTGGTTTGGCACTAACCTCAAAAAGACACAAATCCTTGACATATATATATTTGACATAGATGCCATATATATGACATAGATGCCATATATATGACATAGATGCCATATATATGACATAGATGCCATATATATGACATAGATGCCATATATATGACATAGACGCCATATATATGACATAGATGCCATATATATATGACATAGATGCCATATATATGACATAGATGCCATATATATATGACAGAGATGTCATATATATGACATAGATGCCATATATATATGACAGAGATGTCATATATATGACATAGATGCCATATATTTGACATAGATGCCATATATATGACATAGATGCCATATATATGACATAGACGCCATATATATGACATAGATGCCATATATATATGACATAGATGCCATATATATGACATAGATGCCATATATATATGACAGAGATGTCATATATATGACATAGATGCCATATATATGACATAGATGCCATATATATATGACAGAGATGTCATATATATTGACATAGATGCCATATATATGACATAGATGCCATATATATGACATAGATGCCATATATATGACATAGATGCCATATATATGACATAGATGCCATATATATGACATAGACGCCATATATATGACATAGATGCCATATATATATGACATAGATGCCATATATATGACATAGACGCCATATATATGACATAGATGCCATATATATATGACATAGATGCCATATATATATGACAGAGATGTCATTATATATGACATAGATGCCATATATATATGACAGAGATGTCATATATATGACATAGATGCCATATATTTGACATAGATGCCATATATATATGACAGAGATGCCATATATATGACATAGATGCCATATATATGACATAGATGCCATATATATATGACATAGATGCCATATATATGACATAGATGCCATATATATGACATAGATGCCATATATATGACATAGATGCCATATATATATGACAGAGATGTCATATAAATGGCATCTATAAATATCATTGCTGGATTTTCATATTGGCAGGCACAGAAAAAAGTCTTTTATGATGCAATGATTTGGCGTATGGTCAGATTGGGAAAGTGGGTCCTATGACGTCAAGCGAAAGCAGCTCTTCTGTGGCAGTAAATTTGGAACCCAGTGCTTAACCACTTGAATAAGTTTACCTAAAAAGGAATCAAGACTGAAAAAAATTATTATTTTTTGTTTTTTTGTTTGAAGATTATTATTTTGTTCAAACCCATTTATACCCATTAAAATCGCTTACTAAAGGGTATACACAACACATAAAATATTTAAAACGACATTTCAGAACAAAGCAAAGAATAAATACTACCAGTGACGCCTCGAACTGAATGCAGATGCATGTAAAATATGCATATGAGAAATTTTGCAAATGTGGTCAGCTGAAACAACAAAAGATAAAAAACAACAATAGCGGAAAATATCATTTACATTTGCTTCATGTACAACGTGAGAAAGTACCTAGAATTCAAAGTGGTTTAGAAGCGTCTCGTTTAAAAATGCAAAGCATCCTTGAACGTATTTGCATTGCAAAATACAGCACACACACACATATACACTGCATCCTGGCTCCTTTTAAGGTTGATGTCACTCTAGACGACAAAATTGATTTGTAGCGCATAAAGTTTTGCGTTTTAATTAGAAAACTTTTTTTTATGTGTAGATTGAATATAATAATTGTTATAATGACTAAGTAGGTAAGTTTATTGATAGTGTTAGTGTTGATGTTAAGAATAATGTTGTTGTTGTTTGTTTGAAAGTTAGTTACTCCTGCTACTGTTACTGCGTGTGCCTGGGAACTATGCAAGGTGCTCTAATTTTAACGATTTTCTTTTTTTTTTTTTTTTTAATTCTTGACTTTTGTATAATCGATATGCTGCATGAATTATACAATACATTGTTGCGTGTCCTTGAAAGTCATACAAGAAAATTGGCATACAAATAAAAAAAAGAGAAAACCGAAAAATATAATAGATAAAATACAATAAATTACACTTTTGACTTTCTCTTTCTCTCTTACTCTCTCTTTTATGCGAAGACAAAATTTATGCGAGTATAAACAAGTTTACGCGCGCAAAAAAAGTATCTCAGCGGTGTTTGCATGTACATTCATACTCATTCATTTCGTATACATATCCTTATCTGATAGATACGCTTACACCAAACGGATTTCTTTATGACTAGCTCAAACAAATTACCAATAAAAGCATATCTTACATCGACATTAAATGGAGAAAGCGAGAGCGAAGGAGAGGGACAGACAGAATTAAGTCAATAAAAATGAAGCAGAAAATGTTAAATAAATAAAAAAGAAGAAAAATTGAAAATATATATCAAAGACGAAAAAGCAAGATAAAAATTTCATTGCGATATATAAGAAATTTTGATAATCTTTTCATTTTTTTTATTCAAGCATCGGATTGGCCTACAGATTTTTCTTGTCTTGTTTCAAATTCTTGTCTATATCATTTCTCAAACCGTTTATTCATAAAACGTCAGAAGTGACCGATAATATTTTAATGAACTCGCTTACCGAAAACAAAAAAAAAAGACTCACTATTTTATTACCCAAAAAAATCAAAATAAGATTAATAAAAAATGTGAGCTGTTTCAAAATTGACGATTGATTTAGGGTCGGATTGAGTTTTTCAACAAATTTTTCTCAAAATCTCGACATAATGGAAAATGTTTGGTACAAAAATTTCAAATGGGGCATCCAATGTAGCAACAAAAATTCCAAAATTGGATTTTAAAATTGGCAAATATTGTGGTCAAAAGTGTTTTATTATACAAGAATTAGAAACCCTAGTATCAGCGTCTGGTCAGGGTGGGAAATTGGTTCCTACGACATCAAGCAACAGCAGCTCGAAACACCGGATTCGAATACATAAATGGTGCCTAAGATAGTCCTGACCAATTTAGTATTTTAAAACACATAGAAGTGCACAGTTCCATAAATTACGAGCTCTTTGGTTTGTTTTGCTTTACTGGCAACCATTTTATGCTGTTTCAAAGCTGATTACGATTATGTATGGAGTAATTTTCTATATACCCTGTAACCCAAAAGTAAAGAGGTACTATACCGATTTTGGATTTCAAAATTAACTAACCATCATCACTCCTCCCTGCACCTTCCCCTACAATTTTGTGGCAATCGGTCGAGCTGTTTTTGAGTTATGAAGTGACAACAAGTTCCACACAAGTTCGAACACGAGAAAACTCCTATATTGATATGCTTAAACTGTTTGTGAATTATAAGATTATAAAAATTTATTTAAAAAGTAAATTACTTATTTTGAAAGGGAAAAACTGATTTCGACTTTCTAGAAACACATAAAAATTCAGGCGAAAATTCAGATTTACATTCGTTTCTTGATTTGCAAAGACGAGTCGAATACTTTTGGATACTTGTGTCTGTACATATTTTTCGTGTAATTGACCATAAATCTAGTAAGTAATTTTATTAACAATTTTTTTTACTTTTTTCTTACTTCTTTCTTACTTCTTTCTATTAGAATATGCTAAATAAGCCAAAATAATTTTAATATAAGCTGCTACAAAGTATATAAAACCTCCTTACAGCTTTTCTTTACTATCTCATTTTCCTTACACTATCTTGCTGCAAAGCCCTTATCCGCAACGTTTGATTTCGTCTAATATTTGTGCGCAAGCACATTATGCTGACTGAATAGAATTTTTAGGCTGTTTCTATTAATCTGTATAGCATTGTGTGTGTCTGTATTTAGAGGAGCTGATGTGTGTGAGTGTGTGTGTAAAGAAAATTAATATTAGACAAGCTTTGCGCCCAAAACATTTTGGCCATCTTGTCATGCTTATACATATAAAAGAAAATCGTTTATCTTATTATTATGTTTTCTTTTAAACTAACTTTCGCTTAGGTTTGCGAATAAGCAAAGCAAAGCAAAAATAGCAGCAGCAAAAAGAAAGCAAATAAACATTGTCACAAAAAAAAAAATTCCAATACAAATACATATCTAAAATATTTTCTACATATCAGGGCGCAGCGTTATTTTATTTTTTTTTGGGGGGTTGTTTGAAAATATATTCGATTTTGTTGAGGTAGGATGCTATACAAACTGTTTTGACTTTGCTTGTAGAGATTTTTTTCTATTTTTTTCTTTTGAGTATATAAGGTGTGCCATATTTGTTAAGTAGCTTACTATAATTTTTTTTTTTTACAAACTTACCTTTTTTTAATTTAGTTGCTTATGTATGTAGTTGTATTTGTTTGCTCTTTCTTTCTTTGTTGTTGTTTTTTTTCAGTTTCAGTTTTATTTTTTGCTTATAAAATTATTCATTTATTTAATAATTATAACGCTTCTCTTTGTGTTTTTGTTGTTATTGTTGCTGCTGCATTTCTATGTATGTGTTTGCTACATGCTGCTGCTGTTACATTGAATATTTGACTTTCTGTTGTATGCTTTTTGGCGCCTCATTAACCTTGAACTGAATTTTTGCATTGTGGGCGAGAAATGTTTAAGGATAAAAAAAATTGAAGTAAAAAAAAAAAACCAAATAAAATATTTATATAATTTTGTGATTTAAGATGTCTACAAAATATTTTTCTTTTTTTTTTTTATGGTTTTCTAATAGCTAACGCGCGTGTTTTTATATCAAAATTGTTAAATATTACAACGCTGCGTATACACAATATGCATATGACACGCCATTAGGCTTACGCTGACAACGCGGCGTATACTTAATCTTTATTTATGAGTTTAAAATTCATGTAGCGCGGCGCAGCTTTTGAACTTAATATAAATAATTTTAATATTAATAATTATTATTTAAATAAAAGCCAACATTAAGCATACGCCGTGTGATAAGATAAGTTGAATTTATTGATAATTATTCATGTTTAAAAATGCAACAAAAAAGTTTTGACTACGAAAATTTGTAAAAAAAAATTTTAAACTAAACGAAAAATTTTCTTAATAAAATTTTTATTTTTCAATTTCACTTTGCAGCTTCACGTGCTACTGCAGCACATGCTATGCATATACTAAATCAGTAAACGACGCTACTTTTTGCTTTCTATTTTTCCCTTTTTCTTTTTTTTTTTACATATAGCTGCAAGCGGGAAAAAAGGAACTTGTTGGCTGAGCTAGGCTGCACACACAGCTTCAAAGTTTCATTTTACTGTTTTGCGCAGGTGTGTGCCTTGATTTTTGCACAGTTTTTTACTAAGTCAAAATAATTGTTTTGTTTTTCTTTTTTTCTTTTCTTTGTAGCATTTAAATTTTTATCTAATTTTAATAGCGCAGTTTTAATTTTTCTTTTCAAAAAAAAAAAAAGAAAAAAAAAAAACAACAACCACTAAAGACAAAATGCGTTGCCGTTTTTTCTTTTGCTGCAGCCACTTTATGCGTGTATCTTGCTGTCTGTCTGTTGTTTGCTTTTTTTTTTCTTTCTTTTTTTTGTTTCTTATTACAATTTTAATAGATACAATTCATTCGTGCGTGCGTTCTTTTATATACGTTTGCTTTCGTTCACTTTCGTTACTTCAAAACCCGCAACTGTATCGTCGGAAATCTAGATATCAACTGAGCAGCACTAAACGCACTGGAAAATGTTCCCAACAAAAAAAGTTGAGTGGAAAAAGCTTTTTGCATTTACAAAAATGAAAAAAGCTTTCCATAGCGTTGCCTACTTTTGTGCGCGTCTTTTGGCATTGACTGGCAATGGCTGTTATTTGTGAGCAGGGGTAAAGGTGTGGTTGCACGGGCTGGCGTCGGCGCATTGTTAAATAAAAATTTAACGCACATGGTTTTTGTTTATATTTGCAGATAAGCGGAAATCTGTACAATTTTTTAAGTATTTTGCTCTCTATATATTTTTCTCTCACTTTGATATATACTTGTGCTGCATACTTTTAGGCTTTATGGTCTAAATATGATCTTCATTTTAAATATTTGAGGAAAGAGATTTTTTTTAACAAAATGTATAATTTTACGTTGCTTCTGTTGCTCGTTGGGGAAGGATTGTTACTTTTGTAATTTAATGGAATGGATGGAAAAAATGGAAATGCGTAAGTTTTAATCATAGAAAACTGTTTTTTGCGTCGTAATTCCTTATCCATCTCTCACTGGTTCTGATAGAGTCCATATATGTATTATAAAATTCATGGATTTGGATTCAGATATTCAAAATACGAGGTGTGTTCAAAAAGTATCGCATATTTTGTGTTTTTTTTTGCTTTAAAGAAATCCGCTCCCGATAAAATACACCTATGCCAACGTTTTTTCCAATCATCGAAACATGCCAAATAGTCCCTTTCCGGTATAGCCATCAGCGCCTTCTTCGATTTAGCTTTTATCTCCTCAATCGACTCGAAACGCGTTCCCCGGAGTGGTCTCTTGAGTTTTGGGAATAGCCAGAAGTCACACGGTGCCAAATCAAGCGAATACTGTGGTTGCGGAACGATATTGGTTGGATTTTTGGCAAAAAAGTCACGAAAAATCAGTACAGTTTTTAAAAAAAACATAATTTTGGTACCAACCGAGACTTGCCACGTTTGAGGCCCAAAACATCCTTCAAAATTGTATTAATTGATCCTTTCGATACGCCAATTTCATCAGCAATGTCTCTCATAGTTAATCGACGGTGTGCAAGCACTAATTCTTTTACCTTTTGGATGTGAGCATCGTCCGTTGAGGTCGATGGTTGATCAGGGAGCTCTTCGTCTTCAACACGTTCGCAACCTTCTTTCAACAATTTATTCCAATCAAATGTTGTTGATTTTGGTAGAGCTCGGTCCCCATAAGCCTTCCTCAACATTTTTATTCCATTTATTCCGTTCAGAAAAAAAAAATTTATACAGGTTCTTTGATCCATTTTTTTGAATAGGTAAAAATCGAAGACGATCCAAAACACGTGCAAGCAAAGCAGCTGTCAACAATTAAGTGAACATTCAAAATGGCTGAGCTTGTCGGCATAAGCGAGAGACATGAGTACCAACCTAACGCCACAAAAAAATCGAAATTCAAATATACGTAACGCGCGAAAATTCAAAATTCGCGATAATGTTTGAACACACCTTTTATGATGTGAAAGTGGTGTTGAGAAAGCTGTATTCCCGAGATATTAAAGATTCAAATTTTCGGGTTTCAATTTGGAAAGAAAAAACTTAGAACTTTTGACCAATTTACATAATATTAAAATATTTCAGAGCCTTTCTGTGCGCATTATTAAAGGCAAAGAATACATTAGTTCTGAAAATTAGTCTTGTCATTTGTTCGTTTTTTTATATATTATTAAATTTCAAAGCCGCATAATATCTTCTCAGTACATTCTTTTGCATACGAAAATTTAAAATTTTAAATTAATTAAGCCTTAAAGTTAGAACGTCTTACTTTCGTTATGAAGTCAACACCTGCAACTGTTTTATAAAGCAAGGCACGTCAAAAGTCGTTAAGGTCAACTCTTCACTTTATTGCGATTCACGTTCATCTGCTGCTGTCGCTGCTCCGGCGCCCGTAGTTTCACGTCCATGCAATTGCTCTGTGCGTATGCGACGTAGTTCAGTAAATTGCTCTGCATTCGGACGTGCTTGCGGTGGATTCTTCATATATTTTGATACAGTTTTAATGATATGACGATAGATCTGATGATCACGATAGGCAGCACCAGGGCGACGCTTTTGTGGTGGGCTAATAAATAAAAAAAGGGGAAAAAAAAAAGAACGTTGGAAGAATATGCAAAGACTTTTTAATATTCTTACCGTTCCTGCGCCCGTTGCATCATGTGTCGTCGTCGTACAATATCTGCACGTCTGCGCCGATCGTATAAGTAGAAATAACCACAAATGCAAAGTATGATGGTCGCCAGTGCATATACAATCCAACTGTAATTCATTAATCTATTTGAAATGCTAAATATATATTATGCAATGTTGGCTTTCAATATTCATCTGATTTTTTTTTTTTATTTTAGACGCACAATACAAACTTTTTATTGAGATCCTGCCAGAATTCTGAGCTTTCTTCTTGCTTGGCTTGTTTGAAAATTTGCGAGAATATAAATGAGGCATACATTTTGCTTTTAGGTGTTGACTTTCGTTTGCACAAAATTTAATCGAAATAAGTTCGTTTTTTTTTTTTAAATGTCTTTTGAGGGGTTTGTCGTTTGAATTTCACCGAAAAAAAGAAGAAAATAATAATAATAATAAATGATGACAAGAAACACAGCCAACTACTCGAAGTATTTTTTGGGAATTTTTTAAATCAAAAATCGATTCAAGCAAAACTTGTGTATCAGGCGAAAGATTTTGGGATGGGGAAAAAAATGGTTTGGAACCTTATCAGGACAATCGAATAAAACGTATCGCGAAAGACGGATGGATGGACAAACGGGCATGGCTAAATAAATACGACTCGTTGACCTGATCAAGAATTTATATACTCTATATGGTCTGCGAAACTTTCTTAAATGAATTACAATCTTTCCGACAAAACCGATAATATTCGTTCATGCTATGTATGACGGTTATAAATAAATTGATTTGATTAGGGGTGGAAACTTCGGTACAAATATCGATTAATTAAAAAAAAAAGTGTTCTTAATTATCGATATATCGATATTTGGCCTAACACTTAAGAAAATAACTGTTTATCGCACAATAATAGAACCGACCTGGATGTACTGTTCGCCAATCTGGGGCATAAACGTAGATCAAGTACTTCAAAACAAAGCCCTCTGATATATTGCTGATGCACCATGGTATGTGCGCAATAGAACGCCTCACCAAGATCATCGAATACCGACTTTTAAGTACCAGATTAACTGAGAAACAAACACTAACATTGATCGTCTCAAAGGTCATGTCAACCAATTGGCGGTGGCATTAACTAAAAATTCATGCCGAAGGCGGTTGAAGCGACTTCACCCAAGCGTCCTATGGCATTGCTAATATGCACAATGGGTATTTTTCGAAACTCTTCTAACTTTGAATTGTTCTTGACTTTACGTTACTCTGTCAGTTAATCATTATAAGTCATAACTATGTTTTATGCGGAGGGAGGTTTAGGTAGTAGTGAGTCTATTGAAGATTCCCCCTACGCAAATAATAAAAAACGTTATCTTCGCTGGAACCGGAGCTTAAATACCTGTCACACGAATCTTTGGGGTTCAATGGTCTGATACAACTCCAGTTTAGGCACAATATAAGTATCAAATTTTAAGCTAAAAATACAGATATAGTTATAATACTTTAAAAAATATCAGACAATGAGAGGTAAGTTTGTAACGGGCTATACGTTATAATGGCCCGATCCGTACCATATCGGTGGTGTGTACATAGGATGGAATTACATGTATTGATATCTAATTTGATGTGAATACAAGCATAAATAATACCCATTTTCATACAAAAATTCGAAAATGGGCGTTAAATTTGTATGGGGCCTATACCACAGAGTGGGCGTGGCAGTCTGAATTTAACGTACAAACCACCTAAGCTTAAGTTTCGAGTTTCAGCTCAATGTCTTTAAAACTGAGCGAATGAATCATCTCGCAACAGACAGACGGAGAATATATATATTTTATGGGGATTATACCCGTTTACAATAAGTGTAACGGGTATAGAAATAAATAAATAAATTAAAAAAAAAAAAGGAAAAACGTTAACTTCGGTGGAACCGAAGCTGAAATACCCGTTACATGGGCGTGTCGTCTTGGTTTTGACCCTGGATGACCAAAAAAATGTTTTTACCCAATTGGGAGCGAGTACATTCATAAATAATTACTATTTAAAAAAAAAATCGAAAAATCGATAAGTTTGTATGGGGGCTATACCTAAAAATGAGCGTGGCACTCTCATTTTCGAACTTAACCTAGTCGTTGCCGAGAAAAGCTTAAGTTTAAAATTTCAGCCCAATATCTTTATATCTTCATCGAAAAGATCGCATAGCAACAAACAGACGGACAGACGGACAGACAGACGGACATGGCTAGATCGATTCGTCTCGTCGAGCTGATCAAGAATATATATACTTTATGGGGTCTCCGATGCCTCCTTCAATGCGTTACAAACTTTTTGACAAACTGAATATACCCGTTTACACTATGTGTAAGGGGGATAAAACCATATAATTTAGAATAATTACACAGGGGAAGGGAATTTTCGTGCTGAACACGAATCTGGGCTTAAAAATTTTCCATCACGTCAGGTTTTCGAGAAAAATGGGGTTTAAAAACCCAAAAACAGCGTTATTGGTCATTTTTAAAAAATTATACAGTAGAACCCTGACGTGCTACGAACTCCGTTATTGTCTGTAATTGAAGGTTGAACTTTGCTCTTTGAAATGAGCCATATCCCAAATAGGGGGTCCACTTATGTAAAGGGGGGTTTGAAAAAATGAACATAGTAACTTATTTACACCCCTAAGTTAAGAAATACTGGAAGAAGCAATGTTCCCAGGGGTATTCAATGTTGCTGATTACAAATCTGCAGTCAGATTTCAAAAATTCAAAATGGCGGATCCAATATGGCGGACGAAAATGTTAAAAATTTATCAGATTTACTTGAAACTTGATATTCGGGAATTTTAGATGAAGCCATTTTTTTTAGTTTCTTTAAAAACTTCTTAAAATTAATAGATCATTCGAAGTAGATTATCTAAAAAATAGTTCTATAATCCGCGAAAAGTGCTTCAGAAGCTTCTAAAAAAAAATACAATAAAATTGCAAATTTAAAATGCATTGAAGAGTTAATTTTCATTCAATATTATCGAATCCTTTATTTTTATACATTTTATCTCATTTAAACTTCCGTCAATAATTAACAAATTATTTCTCGAATCTTGATAATGCATGCTGCACGTTTTAATTACAATTGAAAAAAAAAATAAAAATAAAAGGAAAAAATGAAATAAAACGCGTCAAAATATGCGAAAATTAGCCAAATCGAACAGGTGGAAGTTATTTTAATGAGCTTAATAAGGCGTCAGGGTCAACATTAACGTACAAAAACATCGATCAATGATGCTTTATGTTGTCATCATTGTTGTTTGTTGTTTTTGTTGTTGTTGCTACTATATCGATGTCAAAGTGCGCATTGAGCTTGTTATATGCGATATCTTACATTGCTTCCGACAGAATAATGCAAATAAATTACATGATATCGTGATTGAAGCAAAAAGTATAAAACTCCATTAAAATTGAGACACGTACATTATTTGATTAATGACAAATAATGGAATTTAATCTTAGAAAAAATTTTATGCATATTTACAGCTGATTTTTATATATTTATAACTAACAACTCAACCTAAATTTTTTTTTTTTTTTTTTTTGTGTGCAACTGCCAACTGACATTGCATATTGCTCTAAATTTGTTTAAAAAATATATATTGCGTCTGTTTCGGAACAAACTTTTGTAGTACATAAAATGTAAATGTTACTCAAAAGTACTTCAAATGACTTCAGGCCAAGCCCAAAGCGAAAAACAAAGCTGACAAAGTCAAAGAGCTCTCAGAATATGAATCGCTTGAAATGACAAGCATGCAAATGTAAGCTTATTCTTAACAGGATACTATGCCCAACAACAATAATAATGAGAATTCTGTTTTGAGACAAAGCGCACAAAATGAGCACAAGTTCGTTCTTGACTTATTTTCGATACTTTTTTATTTTGAATATTGAATTTGAATTTATGTCGCAGCAGTTTATACCACCAAATTTATTGTCGTCGTCGCTGTCGCAGATACATTTGCTGCATGCAACTTTTGTGGCAACGCCCCGCTGTGTGTGAGTCTGCAATTAAGCTTTGAAGCTTCGAATTTGATATATGAAATATTTTGAAAACATTTTACTTAAATATTCATTAATATAAACGCACAGTGAAATGCATGAAAACGATTTAAAAACTTATTTAGCCCACGTCGATGCATCTGTGTGGCTGCTGCTATTGGTGCATGCTAATCAATTCAAAGTTGTCGCTTATCAATTGATCGTTTGTATTTTTTATAAAATTTGAAGGCGTTAAAGTTGTATTTGAACAGCTTTAAAATGCATTTCAATGAGGTTATCAATAGCTGCGATGAGTTTATCTCATTATGCTGTGTTCAGTTAAAGTTATTATTCAAAAAATATAGCATATGTAGGTGTTTTTTAAATCGAGTGATAACTTCTCGAGTGGCAACTAATTACCAATATAAATTTCAATTTGATAATGATTTAAAACTATTTAAAGAATATCAAATAGTTTGGCAGATCATTTGTTGTATTGGTGAAAGCTTTAACATTTTTTTTAATCAGTCGTGTCACAGCATACTTATATAACTTAATCATGAGTTTGGTTCATATGGAACTATTTTAAGTTACATTTTTTTTCTTAAAAAAATTACTTTTTTAAAATAATAAAAATAAAATAAGCAATTTGTTTGCAATGACTTTGATAACATATTTTTTTATATGAATTTGTGTATGAAAAACGCATTGATCAGAGGTGTCACACACAAAATCTCTTTTTAAACTTTTAAATAAAATAATAAATAAAAATAAATTAAAAATAAATAAAATATACAGCGTATTTTTTGATATTGATATATTTTATAAATTTAGTTTAAACTAATTGTGAATTATAAAAAGTATTTCATTGAATTTTAAATGAGATTTGTGAAAACAACTAACAGAGCTAACTCTGTTAGTTGTTTATCTCTGTTAGCTGTTAACAGAGATATCTCTGTTAGTTGTTTATCTCTGTTAGCTGTTAACAGAGATATCTCTGTTAGCTGTTTTCACAAATCGCTTCTAAAATTCAATGAAATACTTTTTATAATTCACAATTAGTTTAAACTAAATTTATATAAATAATATCAAAAAATATGCTGTATATTTTATTTATTTTTAATTTATTTTTATTTATTATTTTATTTAAAAGTTTAAAAAGAGATTTTGTGTGACACCTCTGATCAAATCGTTTTTCATAAAAAAAATTTATCAAAGTCATACTACAACAAACAAATTGCTTATTTTATTTTTATTATTTTTAAAAAGTAATTTTTAAAAGAATAAAAAAATTTAACTTAAAATAGTTTCATATGAACCAAACTCATGATTCAGTTATATATGGGGTTGTACTACACCATTGTCTATTTTCATTTTGCTTATATGTTTTGGTGAGTTTTATTCAGTTGAATGTAAACAGTGTTGAAAAGAGTATTGGGGAAATATGTTTTTTCAAAACTATGTTAACGTTATGTAAGCAAACAGACTTGAAATACTATACCTGCTATAATTATATCATGAACCAAAATCAGAGTTGAATATGAAAATTATTCACACATAATTTGGCATCCAAAGGTAAGTATTAAAAAGTGAATATTTTCTAGAAGTATGAAAATCAAAGTATCACGCCCAATTTTTTAATATATTTGGAAGAAGATTTTATTTAATTGGATAAACAATAATGACTGATTTGTACACAATAAGGTTCGATAGTTCAGGAAACAAAATTTCACATTCGGAACCATTTTGGAACTGTTTAAAGATACTCTTCTCGAAAAAAATATCTTACTTTTTTTAGAAGGCATCGTAGACCCTATAAAGTATATATATATTCTTGAACACCTCGACGAATCGAATCGATTTACTCATGTCCGTCTGTCTGTTAATTTTGTAAATCAGTGTAATTTTAAAATGTTCACTTACTGTATTCGCATTTTAGCTTTCTTTATGGTTCAAAAAATGTTTAACTTGTACAATCCATTACATCAATGAAAGTTATGCGCAGCTTGGCCTTCTAGGCTGTAGTAGCAGCAGAAGTCTTTTCCTTTTAATAAAATTGCGCAAGTTCTTGTCACATCAAAATCACAAATTTCTGTAGGCAGCTAAATTCAGTTGGCAGTTGCTCAATCGTATTAAAAAAAAAAAACAGAATAAAATGCACAACAGAAATAGTAAAGCACTCTGCGCACTATTAAAGTTGACATCAACATGGTCATGGTCACTTCGGACGTGCTGAATAAGTCATTTACCAACAGTGTCCGCTCTGTTTGTCCGCTCTGTCTGTCTGTCTGTCTGCCATGTGTGGAACGTTGCGGCAGCTTATTTATGATAATTTATGCATTTGCACACCCAACTGGTAGACTTGCAAAAGGAACTCAAGCCAAAGTGACAGGCTGACTGAGTGCTTCTAGGGCTAATGTATGCTATATTGCCTTGTGCAACTGGCAAATGCCTTTAAATAGTCAAAAAAAAAAAACTTACTTAAGTGGCAATTTCAACACTATTTAAGCAAAAAAAATATTAAATGTAATGTCATTTTGTTCCACTGTGCACAGCTAGAACAAACATGATATCTATACAAGATCATGATGCTATTGCTGCTGTTGCTGATATTGTGCTGATGGCTTTTACAAAGCGCAGCAAAAGCAGCTAAAAGCAAACAAGAAGCAAATATTTAACTTAACAACTCAGCAGCTACAGTGCAGCAACATAAACTGAAAAGAACAGCATAAAAGCAGAACAAAAACAAAACAAACATACAAATTTATTTATTTTAACAGTAACAAAGCGTTTATGCACTTTCAAAACTGCAAATGAATTAATTTTATTTTTTTAATTTAATTTTTATTTAATTTAACCGAATTCACCAAAAGCAAGTTATGGGACGGTATTAAAATTACTTTTGAGACTCCTATTTGTATCTTGTACTTTGTGCATTTTTTCCAAGATCCAATAATTCTGGCTATGACGTTGAGAATAGCTGGCGTAATTAAATATATCCACTATACTTTTTCATCATAACTGGAGTTGGGATTTAGCTTGGAGGGTTTGTTGTCTTTAGCCAGTGAATACCACACATGATTCAAAAAAAAAAAAAAAAAAACCAAGACAAACAAAGTCGAGCTAACGGGGATCATCAACCAAAAATTATGTTTGACGTAGCAACTTAAAATTTTATGATTTTTAAAGTTCAAGATGACGGATCGAAATGACAGAAAAAATCGATTGGATTCGGCTAAGAAAATATTCTTTTTTTTTTTTGGGAATCCTGGAGGTTTTTTATGTCCGTCTGTTTTAAAAAATTTTATTTATTCTGATTTTTTATGTTTTTGTCTCGGCACTCCAGAATTTTTATCCTATTTAGCTAGATCGGTCTGTCCCTCGATTCAGTCGCTCAGTTTTATAGATTTCGAACTAAAATTAAAAACTTAAGCTTCTCTCGGTAATATTATTATTTCCCTTGCCCCAAAAATGAACAAATGAATATCCCATTGTAGTTCAGCGACCCCATAGTCAAACGATAAATAAGTCAGATTTCTAAGTCAGCCTCAAAAATTTCTTATCTTATAACGATCCTGATTGATTTTTTTATTCTTCCACCATTTTGAATCCAGTGAAAAATTTGACTTCTGTAAGCTGCCATTCTATAAGAAATTAAAACATTTTTTGGAGCCCATTTATAATTAGATGCTTTTAGCCGTAATTTACATTTTTATTTAAAAACTGACCACAAACAAGAAGTATTATTTTAAAAGGATTGGAGTCTTGATTCTATCAATATTTGTCCGGATTAATGTTCTCACAATTTCATTTCAGTTTGCTTTCGATTGAGGGAAACTAGCCTCTTACTGATATCCTGCGAAAAAAATTTTTCTTTGATGACTTGGTCACTCATGACTGATTGCTGACATGTCGTCGGTTGTGTTATAAAATTGTTAAAATACATAAACCTTTTATATACAAAATAACGCGACCTTTTGACACAAAAAGCGGTAGAAGACACAACTATGACAGACACACAAGAAGTCTTTCAAAACATGTCATGGATGAAGTCTTGCAAGACTTGTCATCGAATTGCGACATTTGTATGAAAATGACGTCAACGACTTGTATGAGGCTGAGGAAAGAGCATTGATCCTGCGTTGATGACTTTCAAGCGGGGTTTTGAGAGGAATTCAATTCAAAATTAGAATTATAAACAAAAATGTATGTCATTTGTTGGCTTTCTATACAAAAAAATAAGCAAACTCGCTCCATTTAACGAAGTAACCTCACTTATATTTTCACATGAAGTGTGCAAAATGCATGCATTGCATACATGAGTACCAAAAGCAGCATAAACCGCAAACATGTACTCATCAAAGTACAAGAAATAGAATAAAATAAGTAAAAATCCGCTACAAAAATGGGCAAAAAGCGCGCACAGGCAACCTTAAAGAACAAACTACATGAAAGGCGAAGGTGGGCAACAAAAAAATTAAAACAAAAACAAAACAAAGATAAACGAACTCAAACATATTCGTCGAACATCAAACAAAGAAAGCGAACATGTTGGCTAACAAAATGCAGCTTGAAGATCATCATTTATTTTTGTTCGTTGTTGTTGTTGTTTTTATTACTAACAAACGGAAGCGGTTTGATACAGCATCCAATCCAAATGACTAACTGGACTTACGAATTTCGTATGATCTTCGTATGATCATACAGTTCGTCGTTTATTTGGTATATTTACTTCGTGCATTACGCTGCAACATTTATTTGAGTTATTTCAGTTGTCTCGGTACATGCAAACCGTTAAGACGCAGATCAACGGATTTCGATTGTGTCGATATTTTTCGTAGTGTTGCGTAGTGCGTTCGTTTGTTCGTGATTTTGTTTCTTGTGCTTCATGCTTAATGCAAGCAAAAAGTTCTTCATCAAAAATTAAGGAAATACATTTTTTTTGGAGTGCTTTTAAATACAACACAAATTGTCATTTACACAAACCGTAGCCGAATAAACAAAAAATAAATAAAAGTGATAAATACCATAATCATTCATATCTTCCAATACGGAAATTACCAAAAAAAAAAAAAAAAATCTTTTGCAAAATTCGTTTCTGTTTATTGTCACACCAAAAAAAAAAAAAAAAAAATAAATATATTAAAGAAAAGAAAATTTATTGTTTGTGATTATATTCTGACATAATTGTGCTTTGATTTATTTATATTTTTTAATTCGCTTTAACGCCAAAGTGCACAAAATTTTAATAAAAATTACATTTACGAGCGATTTTGCATAATTAAATAATTTATTAAATTGTATATATATAATTTGTGAATTTTTTTGAACTCTTCGAGTATATTAAATGTAAGTATTCTTTTTTTGTTTTAGTCTATTTTAAGTGGTGTCTTGTTGTCTTAGTTATTTTTGGAAACTACAACGAAAATTCGGTAGTGTTTTTTTGAAAAATCTTTTAAGCCTTATTAATTCAAAGTTTACACTAGTAGCTATGTTTTCTTGTCGTGTTTTTTTTCCATGTTTGTATTGCATTTAAAATATGTTCCAAAGAATTTGAACATAATCAGCTGTTGTTTTTGTGGTATTTAAGATATGTTGTAGAGAATTTTAATATGAATTTGTGTAATATTATATAGTGAGTTCAATAGAAACAAGAATAATGAAAAATGTAAGCTTAGGTAGTACCGAAGTTTTGATACGCAGCACACGATATATGATATCAAATCTATACAGTACTCATGGACTGACATAACAAAAGTTTTCAGTAGCTTTGAAGCAATTAACTTAATAAATTAACTTTTTTGTGTATAAAAACTCAAAAATTAGCTTTGGTTTTGTATGGGAGCTATATTCCATAGTGACCCGATCTATGCCAAATCCTTTGAGTAGGCTAATGTTGACATTAGAAGAGTTTTTTATACAATTTATAATAAATTAATTTACAAATAGTAACTATAATCATAAAAACCTCGAAAATGGGCGGTAGGTTTGTGTGCGGGTTGGAACTAAAAATGGGCGTAGCATCTTGGTTTTCTTGGATTTGAAGTCATGAAAATTATTTTTTACCCAATTTGTATTAAATACATTCATAAATAATACCTATATTCATAAAATATCGAAAAAGATAGTACTATTATATGAGGGCTACTCCTATAAATGGGCGTGGCACCTTGGTTCTGACATACAAACTACTTAGTACCAAAAAAATAGAGAAATAATAAGTATTTTCATACAAAAACTAGAAAATGGGCGGTGAATTTGTATGGGACCTCCATCTTAGAGTAGGCGTGGCATTTCAATTTTCACATACAAACTGCCTAGGACGGAGAAAAACTTAAGTTTTAAGTTTCATTCCCATATCTTGAAATCAAAGCAAATGAATAACATCGCAACAAAAATATAGACAGACAGACACACACACATAGCTGGAGCGACTAATCTTGTCGTGCTGATCTATAATATATATACTTTATAGTGTCTAATTTCTAATGCACTACAAACTTTCTTACAAAATGATAATACCCTGCTCACTATGTGTGAAGAAAATCAAAAATATTTTTGATACAAAAATTTCAAAAATTTGGGTCTGGTTTACTATATATGAGCGCATAATGTGCAAATGGTTCTGGGAAATAAATTTGATAAACTCTATCTGCTGAGATGTCAAGATAGTCCAAGTCCATAATCTTGACAGCATAACGGATAAACTGATAGATAGATGGAAATTGCTAGATTGACACAGCTTTCTGCTATGAATAATTCTGCCTTTATACATATATCATTTTATGCTACGAGAGCAGTTTAATTTGGTGTAGATTTACCACTTAAAATCGTGGCTTCGAATGATTATTTTTACTAAATCTGCTAATCAAGCAATTTATTCTCAACGAAAAAAAAAAACATCTGCCTTAGCATCTTACTGATTTCTATTAAATGCTCCATTGAAACTCTACTTATAGATAAGCTATTTCACTTTCCATTTTCACAACAAGTTTTAATAAAAATTAATATGTAAAATAAACAATATTATAGTCTCATTTTATTAATACGATTATTAATTATAAATATATTGAAAGCTTGAGCATTTAAGATCCTTTCTCTGATGTAACTCAAGGAAATTTCACTCAAGCGAAATAATCACAACAGACTTGGCCTTGTAATTTAATCCCATAGCAGTAAATTAGTAAATCCATAAAAAAAAAATGTAAACAAGAATTGTCTTTTATAAAATAAAATATTTATATGCTTAATGAAGAACCAGTTTATTATTAAATAAAACGATTATAAAATTATATTCTGTAAGAAACTAGGTTTATGTTCTTTGAAAAAAACTATCTTTATGCTACAATTTGCATTTAGAGAGAAAGAGTGGGCGCAGCAGCTAGTTCAAGTGACTACAAATTGCATAAAAAAAAAAAAAATTATTGTTTAAAAAAAAAAAAAAAAAAAAGTTATTAAAGAGCAAGCAACAATTTTTGTATGCAAATCAGCTGAAATGCGTAAATTAATTAATTTACAACGACTTTTTTAAACGACTTCATTTAAAGTAAACTACCGCATTAAATTTTATAAGATACGCAGCTAAATTTAATTTAAACAAAAAAAAAAATTACATTGCGCTGCCTTTAAAAATGTAAATTAAATACCGATTTTATCTTAAAAAAAAAAAGAAAAGAACTTTAAGATTTATATAAACGCATTTGAATTTTTTTTTTTTTTTAGTATTTTTGTGTAACACAGCAGTTAGCGTATGCAAAGATACAATTTAAATTTGGAAAAAAAACATTTAAGCTCATAAAATTTTTTTTTTTTGTTGTTCTTCAATAAAAAATCAATTTTGTAATACACAAATTCTTGAAAATATTTGTTCATTTAAATGTAAACAAAATTTTGATATGTTTTATTTCTATTAGAACAATTTTTTTTTAGTCTAATTAGCAGCGCTGCATTAAGAGTTTGCATATCTTCTATAACATTTTTTTATTATTAGCTGTTAACTGCTTTAGATCAACTAAGAAAAAAGAATAAATGATATTCAAATATTCATTGAAATTTAAGCTAAATGTGCACACACAATGGGGCGCCATACGCTAAAGTAGCAGTTCAATAAACTTTTCCAAACAGATACAAATGTATCTGTTGCTGCTTAAATAAAATATATATTGTATATATTTGTTATATCTTATCGCAGCTAACAGATGAAAATTTTCAGGATGTATTTTTACGAAATTAAATTAAATATTTGATTAATTGCGGCATGGTAAACTGAAAAATTGTTGTCATAAATATTTATGCATATTTTTCTCACGTTCGATATTAAAAAAAAAAAAAAAAATTTTCTTTAAATATCTTTTTTTCATAAGTGATCTCAAAACTTTATTATGCACAACAGCTGCTTATCATATTGCCAATTGGCATTATTTTATTTTTACTTAAAGCGGCATGCGTATGTATCTATGTATCTCAATAGTTGCGTATCTTTGTATCTACACATTTGTTGGCATTTCTTTGTTTATAGTTTACTTTCAAAACAATTTAGGCAAGTTGAAAATATTTTGAAAAAAAAAAAAAAAATACAAACTGTAACAGCATAAAACTAACATTTCAAAGTTGACTTTTAGACAGTTTGACAGTATTTTTTTTTTTTGCATAAAAGATTGAATAGATTTTTTTTTGTGCAAAATGTGCTTCAAAAGCAAAATTATAAAAAAAAAAAATTAAATGAGTAATAAATAAATTGAATTAACAGTAATCTTTAATACACTAAATTAAGTAATAAAATTTAATGATGTTTCATGTTATTTTTATTATTTTTTTTTAAGGTTATATATGCGCTTTTTTAAGTTAAAAAAAATATATCCTACTTCATTGTATTGGATTTTAAGAATACAGAAAGTCAAGATATTGGGTAAATTCCCATGGTGGGACATTTTACTTGGACTATGTAGGCATATTCCATACTAAATTAAGAGTTCAAAGATAACATAATACATAAGTATTCATGAAATAACAAGGAAGAACGCTGAAACCGAGTATGCTCGACTGCAATACACCCTGGACCCAATCTTTACGTATCTCAAGTCAAGTCCTATCTTACTACCATACCTCATTGTATTGGATTTTCATACAAAAACTTAAAAAATGTGGTATGGAAGCCATGTCTAAAATTTTGTTGGTCCCACCCATATTGGGTCAATTTATTGGGACTATCCTAGGCATACTTTATACCAAATTTAGACTTCCAAGAATAAGAAACAATGACGCTTTTATGCTAAAACTCAAAATTTTGGGGTAGATTTGTATGGGAGCTATACCTAGAATTTTGTTGGTCCCACCTATTTTAGGACATTTCATTGGGACTATCATAGACATACTTTATACTTTATTTAGGCTTCCTAGAATAAGAAACTATGAAGTTTTTATGCAAAAACCCAAAATTTTTGGGTAGATTTGTATGGGGGGGGTACTCCTTAAATAGGGACTAGAGAAAATCATTTGCAATTGCACACTGGACGGCTCAGGAGACTCTTAATTTAAAATATGGTAGCTCTTTCTCTTATAGTCGCCGAGATAATCGTTTTCATACGGCACACAGCAGGACAGACGGACGGACTGACGGAAGGACAGTTGGACAGACAGACATAGCTAGTTCGACTCTCCTTCCATTGCTGATCAAGAATATATATACTCTAGTGTCTATCTAGCCTCCTTTTGCCTGTTACATACATTTGCACAAACTTAATATACCCTTCTCACTTCGGCTACATAGTTTAAAAATTCAGATCAACAATTATGCCTTTTTCATTATGGCAAGTTGCTCTCAATTGGGTTGTTCAAATTATCTGGCACTTGTGCAGAATCGCAAAAGCAATTGTGTCCACAAAACTCTTATTAAATCTAAGAACCTCAAACTGCACCTACGATGATCCAAAAATAAATCTCATTTTGACTAGCATACAGACCTAATTTTATGTATTTTTCTAATAAAAATTTTTTTTCATTAGCATCCTTACAAACCTATTCCAAAAATTTGGGATTTTAAGTCAAAATTGATAAAATTATAAAAATTTTTTTTGTAATGCTAAGAAAAATTTGATAAATTGTTAATTATTTGAATTTATTTGGAACTGGGTTTTTAACGCAGGAGACTAAGTCTAGAGAATATGTTAAAAGGCGTATCTTTTGTATAAATTATTTGCTACGTATGAACCCGTACTTAAGAAAAGTCCACAGTGTTTGCAGTTCCTTGTTCTCTGGTGTATTTTAGTTGATCCATTTTAGGTACAAAAACTCATTCCAATTGCACTAACTCTCGAGACTGAGCAATATTCATGCTAACTTGCGCACATTCATTTTATAATCGTAATTTTATGGGTTTTTTCGACCGACAGCTCATTCTGGGTGATTAGTGATGATACAGCCTGAACAGAATTTAGTATAATTCAGAGTCCCCATAGTATTTATGAATCATTTCATTTACTTCGTTGATGAGTTGGAGCATATAATATTCAAATTTTTGTTCATATTCATGATATAACGCAATTGCTCAACACTTTAATAGTAGGCGTAGTAGACAGTAGCAGTGTTGACTGCACGGAATGCTATTAGGATTTCTATATGGTTTGGATTTGGTAATATATATGTAAATATTAAAGATGAAAGCTAAATTAAAACGCATTTGCTCTTTATTTTATTAAAATGACCTTTTACGTATTTGCATATCTACTTTAAAGAGTAGCCCACACACGTTGATAAACTGCAATCGAAAAAAAATTTTAAAAATCAACAAATTTATTAGAAATATAAATTTAACATAAATCATGCTAAGCTACTCCCTAACTCCAATGTTGCACATAATAAAATTGATATCAGACGACTTGAAAAAAAATTGAAAAATTAAAAAAATCATATATCAAATTAATATGCGCGCCCCCTGTGGTGACTCCTTAGGTTTTGCTCGTTTTTTTTTTCAAAAAGATTTTATATTTATTTATAAGTTTATTTTTTTTGGCGTCTGATTTATAAATGTATTTTGATCTTTCCGCTTTGATTTACTTTCGTTTTCATTTGATGCAGTATTTTATTTTATTGTATAACAAAATTGCCGGCAAGGTCAAGGCAGGTTTGTCAACTTTTTTTGCGCATAAAATCTTGAATTTTTTTAGATTATTTTTTTTTTTTTTTTTACTTAAAATTAGAGAATTTTCTGCGAATTGAGTTTTGTGTCTGCATATTTGATTAAACTCTTGAAATCTTTGGGATATCTAATTTCTTGGAAATAATCAATGTGTAGTCTAGCGTTCATTGTTTCATTGTTTTGATATTTTTGTGTTGAAATTATGAAATTTATTGCTAAATATTTTTTTAAATAAGAATTTTTAGTAGTCAAACGCGTGCTAAGCATAAAAGATAGACTTCAAAATTAAGAGAATTGCATTTAAAACTAATTTTTTTTTTGTATAAATTTAAGCCATTTGCGGTCAATGGCCTAGGATTGTCTTTAGTTCTTTTGAAATAAGATATTTTTTTTTTTTCGTAGTTATATTTCGAAATTGTCCGAACACACCTGAGGCGTGACTTAAAGTTTCTGTTATGCCATTTGATATGCTTGTCCAAAACAGTCAAAGCTAACAGTGTGCAGCATCGAAGAGAGCTACTGGCATAATTAGCAAAAAAAAATTAAATTGTCAATTCTAAAAAAAAAAAAAAAAATCATTTAATTTATTTGACAACCGAATCAAGCATTTCGAAAATTTATAATTATATTCAGTAGCCTTATACAATATGATATCATGCAGCTACAGATGTATCTACAAATTGTGACATATGTTACACAATTTTAAGTAGCTACTTTATGTATGATTACAAAAGAAAAGTCATTGGGCGCCCTCATCACTAATTGTGCGCTTACAATTGGAGTGTGTGAGAATTTATTACCCAGTTGAGAACGAGTGTGCACTCATTAATATCAATATTAATGTTATATAAAATGCTCAAATGTATCTTTTATGTTCCAAATGTTTGGGGAAAAAAAAGAAGCGACGCATTTATAAAAATTATAAAAAATGAGCAGTTTTGATGATTTTGCTGATTAATAGCGTGCCGCGTGTGCAATAATGTATCTAGATACATGCAGCTGCTTGTATATCACTGAAAAGGCAAACTTCCGCAATTTTGTTAAATAAATCTCAAAGATTTTAAGCAAAATAACAGTTATTTTTTATTTTACTTATTTAATAAAGATTTATTTGTATTTTTTTTGGATCGGTTGCTAATTTAAACTGTTTCAGTTGTAAAACAAATTGAAATTTAAATCCTTTGTCTGTTGAAATTGGCGTTTAGCTGAGCGATAAATGTTTTTTTGTTTTATTTCTACTTTATTTTTTAAGGCGATTTGTAACGAGTTTTTTGTTTCGTATTAATTAAACACGAGGGCGGTATAAGTAATTTTTGAACTATATTTGAGTTGTTCTTGAGAAATGAGTACTACATTTTTGAGATACTTTTGACATTTTCCTTGAAATAGTTGAATTTTATAGCATGAGAAGGTTTTAATCGAATTTCTAGAACACCTTTTGGCATTTAAAAGTATAAACGGTTTTCATCTGATTGGCTAAGACGACACCCATAATTTAGTTTTAGTTGCTTAAAAAATTTGCTACACTTTCTATGGCAGACAACATTTTTGTAGAATCATTATTTCTTGTCGTGTGTTTTATCGTTTTTCTATGGTATAACTAGCGGGTACCCGCGAGTGCTACTACATTGTACGGGCTTTTCCTCTGCTTATTCGGCCCGAATCGCATCTGCTGTTTTTGTACAATTGCAATTTTTTTCAATGCTATTTTCTACTAGCGCAACCAAAATATTTCGGGGCTAACATAAAAACATACTAAAATATACCAGATTTTTTGATTGCAGCGTACCCAATATATGGTAGGGTACGCTGAAATATCCTATTTTTTTTTTTTTGGGGGTTGAGTAAGTTAAAAAATCGACTTCTTGAATGAACCAAATGTGTCTAATGCATTGTTTTATTGGAATTTTAACTTACTTGCACTGTTGCCTTTCAAATGAAACCAGTTTGGAACTCAACGGTTGGATAGTTTCAACGTCCATAGCGGACATAGAAACATTTTTACTATTTTATATATATATTTTTTTTTTTTAATGCTGTGTTCTTTAATTGCAATCAGTCCCTAAGGGGACTATCAGCGAATTGTAATGCATAACATTGACTTTCTATAAAGTATTCCATGACTTGGGAGTTGTTATTGGGGTTTAAAAAGGGGTGGGGGAGTGATGGAGGAGGGAGGAGGATTTTAAAGTTTATGTGTGTGGCAAATCCAGGGGGTGTAACCTCTTCAGTCGCCGAGTCGTTGTAATGTTATCCAGCAGGTTTATGGAGGGTTGACATGGTTGTCCAGTCTATCCAGATATGCCTTAGTGAGCCTAGCCACTTCCCGGCTAATGAGAGGGACTTCTAATACTAATACTAAACAAAGAAGATTTTGCTTGAAATAAAAACTGTTTTGGAAGCCATTAGCCATAATATGTTGTATGTTTGTTGGGGGATATACCTAAATGTAGGCGTGGCACATTGATTTTAACTTACATTATACATAGGACCTATTAAAGCTTGAGTTTAAAATATCATCCCAATATCTTTAGAAATGAGCAAATAAATCGTGCAGCGACAATCAGACAGACGGACAGACAGACAGACATATGGACATATTTCACACTATGTGCGACAAGTACAAAAAAAGGGTAAGAATTTTTTTGGTTTGTCGTTAATTAAATCTAGATCTCTTCCTTGGCTTAAGCTGAAGATCATTCACACAAAAATTTTGTCTTCGTAAGATAAGAAAAAAAGTTGGTTAGGTTTTTATGGGGGCTACATTAAAAAAATAATTGTTCGACCGGAGAAGAAATGAAATATTTTATTATGATCTACATATATGTGTATTAAGTAAAAAAAAATGGTTAGAAATACTCAAAAATATTTGGGACTATCCTCTTAAATAAAGTTTTTAGATATCATTGCAAATATTGCAAATTTTGATGGTTTTTTATTTTATAGACTCCGCTGGCTGAATCTAGATCGGCTCTGCTTGCGATGCTGATCAAGAATATTTACTTAATATGCTATAAAATAAAATTTTTCAAACCAATCTCGCATTTTCAATTACATTACACGCACCGCTTTAGTTTTTTATGGTGTTGAAGTACACTTAAGCTTAAGTTTACAAGCAGACACAAAGGAATTTACAATTGAGTGGCAATGTTACATGTCAACAGCTTAAGACACTTTTTATATAAAAAATAGATTGACAAGCTTGATCCGTTTTGTTATTTATACGAAGTATATACAACTAGGAATTTCAATGAGCAAAAGTAGCGTATTTATTAAAAAATTATATTTTTTTTTTCCTTTTTTTTTTACAGAGCGAGGAACTCTTAAAATAAATAAAGATACTAAATTTAAAATAAAACAAAAACAAAGAGAAAATGCAACTAAATTACATAAAAGTATTATTGCTGTTGCTTGTCACAATAATAAGCACATCTTTGGCCAGCGAATTAGAAACTTTAGAAGCAGCAGCACACAAAAACGCCACCACATCGACTGAGGCCACATTACAGACAGCAGCATCAACATCATCATCATCATCAGCATCAGCATCAGCAACACAAACCACGACAGCCACGTAAGCTGCAAACGCTCAAATCCGATGTCGAATTATTGCCAGGCGCTACATTGCCAAAATTGGGTTTGGTAATGCAGCGACGTAATGCTAGCAGCGCTGAATCGACGCGCTTACGACGCATAACACCTGGGCGACATCTGCACAATCGTGTATTGACACGAAATTTACGTCCAAATGAATGGGATTATAATACATATAATATATATACAAATACATATGGACCACCACCACCGCCATTAGGCCATTCCGGTAAAGGTGATGATAATATGCAAGATGTTGAATTCATTGGCGCTGGTACAACTGCTACAACAACACAAACGCCTTTATATAATCGACGTGCCGCAGCAGCACCCTCACATCCCACAATGGGTCCAGTGCCACCATTAGTACCAGCAAGACGCGGCTATGCTGCAACAACAACAACGCCATCACGACGCAGTGATAATGATGTGCCACAACAAACAACAGAAAATCCCTACGAAACGAATACAATTGGGCGTAACTATCCGAGCGATGGCAAGGATATGGAAAGGTAAGTTTAGGGGTCAAGTAGAAAAAAATAGATTGTTAACGCTGATTACGGGGTGTATGTGTAATAAATTTATAACAAATAAAACCGGGGCGTATACACAATACAGGGTGTGTCATTGCCTATTAATTATATTCGCGCTGCGCAACATTAAGTCACCTACTGACTGCATCTTCATCTTCAGCTGAAAAGAACATTTATCAGCCGTCAGCGTTTATAACTGCTCGCTCAACTACACTACTACTCAAGGTTAGGCGCACAGCTTAAACGTATGCCACCCGTCCACTCGGTGGCAGTAATCTTTTCGTTAGCAGGCTGCACTGGTAATGGCTCATAAATTTCTTGGTAATAAATTTTTCAACTGCCAGCGTGCATGTTGCTCAGTCATTCGCTTATCTTATCAGCAATAAATTTATTTAAATATCACTTGTACTTTCAATGTCATTGTACAAATTTACCTCAGCAGCTGCATTTACTCGTATCTGCAACAAACTCGCTAAACGACTTGGCTAATTTGGATATCATCCCATGCGCTTCTCAATTTCCGCTCAATTCCGCTTTGATTCGAAATTGAACAAAAAAAATTCAAATTGTTACAAAATAAAATATTAGCCTCAAGGTTAAGTGGTTTTGCTTTTTATGTCTATGCTGCAAGACTATTCAGAGTAAGATAAGTTTTTCTCTTTTTAGCAATTAATTTAAATCAAAGCAAATCAATGTAATAATAAAAACAACAACAATGACAACAATGACACTGCAGCTGTACTTGTCACGTATTTGAAACATTCCAAAGGCATCATCAACGGCAGCAATTGTAGCTTTTGCGCGCTCCTTAAATGTATCTTTGATTTGTTTAGTTTCTAGATACATTTTTTTCTAGCTGTGAAAATAAAGTGTTGATTGCTATTTGTTTTTTTTTGTAATTGTTGTGTATAGTTTAGTTTGTTAGCGTTGTAATAGAGTTCAATTATAAACAGTTATATTAATTTAAGGCAATCGATTCATTTGAAGGACTCTATTAAAAATTTTACATGTCCACTTAAAGTTGCCAAAGTAAATGGTACTCAATTAAATTTAAAATATTTTTTTTTTTCATGGTACATATTGTACTCTAATTGGAGTGTTATATGTATAAGTATAGGGTGTTCTAATTAGTAAGAAACTTCTTTAGAAACTTAACCTAAAATTTTTAGGTAGTACCAAATATACAGACGGACAGACAGACAGATACACGAATGTAGCAATTTGAATGATTATTTCAAAGTATGTGTTACAAAGGCCCGACGAGAGTGGTGAAAATTCTCTACGGACATACATTTTTTTTAAGGGGATTTCCTTTTTGAAACATATACTCGTTTACAAAGGACAAGCACTCGATTGTTAAAGAAAGTACTCATTATGTTGGAAAAGCATTCGTTTTATTCAAAAAAATATTTTTTGATAGGAAAAGTACTCTTTTGTACAAAAAGTACTCATTTGAATGGAAAAATACTCGTTTAATAAAAAAAGGTTTTTGTTTGTTAAAAAAGAGTATTCCTTCGATAAGAAAATTAATCGTTTGATAATGAAAGTAATCGGTTGATAGGAAAAGTATTCATTTTTTTTAAGAAAACATATTCGTTTGATAAGTAAAGTATTTATTTCATAGGTTAAGTACTCGTTTGATATAAAATGTTATTGATTATTTAAAAAAAAAAATTTTTTGTTTAATAAGAAAAAATACTTCTTAGATAAGAAAAGTACTCATTTGATAAGAAAAGTACTCGTTTGACAAAAAAATTACTCGTTTGATAAGAATAGAACTCGTTTAATAAGAAAAGTACTCATAATTTAGCTCATAATGACAATGAACACTTGTTGTGTAATAACCTTGAATAAGAGGTACCTTAAGCCTGATTTATTTCGCAATTATACCAGGTGAAATACTCCGGAAATCTTTGCTTACATAATGACATATTTAATTTCACTACGACAGGAAAGAAGAGTACGAGAAATTTTGTGGTGAAACTATATAAGTTCACCATAACATGCATACTCAACTAAATTTGTTAGCAAATTAGAAAGAGACAGCAGCGGAATACATCACCTAGTATAATTACTTTATAAGCCTGATTAAGGTTCGTTTTTATATAGTTAAGGTATTTGAGAGCACAGATCCGTGATCAAAGCTGGACAGCGATACAAAAACGAATTACTGGTGAATTGTATAGTTTCAGCTGGCACAATCGAGGAGAGCTAATGTGAGATTTTTTGGCGACCTAGGACTTGACGACCTAGTCTAATTGGACAGCGAAAATAATATTTAATTATAAAATAATTATTTTATTACCAAAGCGATGAACCCGGGACTTGTATCTAAAACAATCAAAAAGATTGCCAAGCTGGGTCGGGCTGGGCTTTAAAAAAAAAAAAAGAAACAATTTTCGTGTTGGGTCGGTCTAACAAGACCCATCTCCATCTCTAGTATCTTTAGTTACAATCGTTATATTTTAAGACGTTTCCTTTCATAAATATGTCGTATTTTTCTGTGATATACCAGCTAAAGAGATACTTTTACAAAAAACTAAATTTCTTCAATTGTAAATCTTTATTAAATCTTTTCAAAAGTTCTTAAAACCTGCATTGACACACATTTGTCTACCTAAACGAATATATCAATGGATTTTATTTTAAATATTTTCTCTTAGAATCTGCATATTTCGTAGGCTTTGAGTAACAAAAAAAATAATTAAAGTATCTTCGTGGTTTATGCTTAAGAACAACAACATCATCATAAATAAATCAGTTTACGGTAGGCGTTTGTTTGCAAATTATGACACATAGCATGATTTATGCATTTTGAAACTATCCTAGAGCGCACGTAGAAATGCAAGAAACAAACTTGAAATATGTTCAAGAAGAAGAAGAAATACAACATCATTTAAGTCAGCAAGACTGCGACTGCGCAACCGATATAATGTTGTTATATTGGATATAGGCTTATGTAGGTGTATTAATATGCTGCAAAATAATTTTGCCAAATCATTATTACTGCGTCATGATGTTGCACGTGCAGCAATTTGTGTCTCTGTGTGTGTGTTTGTGTTGCAATTGAAACTGCGAACGCTAATAGATGAAGAGTTAGAAAACTTCAAAAGCCAAATTAATGCCAAATCATTTTGGCCATATACACATTTGTGCCGCAGTGTGGTAGCGCAGAAATTCACACGCAATCATTTTTCTTGCAGCGTTTTTTCATTCACCGGACGCAAACGTTTGCTGCTGCTGCTGCTGTGTTGCACATGCAAAAGTATCTAATGCAAAGTATCTTATGATAGCGAGTGAGCGAGCGTTTAACTGCATTTATGCCAGCAGCTGTTGCTCTGTTGCACGCCTTTTCGCCTCCTCAACTACCGCCGCCCCCTTTTTAGTGCAGCCATGGACTGTGTGGAAGTGTTAATCTTTGCATTTGACGAGCATTTGCTGACGCCTGCATTGTTGTTCTTGTTGTTGTTGCATCTAGTATGTTGCAAGCATTGCGCAGCATGTGTATTTATATTTGCGTTTGTATCTATGCGTTTGTATCTGCACGTATGCGCATGTATCTTTTCATTCAACGATTTCAATTTAGTTGCAGTCAATTTGTTTGTTGTTGCTTGTGGCAAATTGATTGATGTCTGTTTTTTTCTATGCCTTTATTTTTATTTATTTTGCTTTTTTCTTTTTGTTTTTTATCGCGCTTTGACTTCTGATTGGCTTTTGATTTTTTGTTTGAAGCTGTTAGTCTTGTTGATTTCGACACATGATAAAGTTTAGTTAATGAATTAATTATAATGTTGATTTCTTTGTTGCTTTCTTAGATGGTGGTTGTTTTTGTTCAAGTGCTTCAGGTGTCAATTGAGTTGTGCTTTACGCAATTATTTTCTATTAGATTTGCTATCTAATTGGGCAAGCATTGCATTGAAAACGAAATGCATTGCAAAGTGTGAATATATTTTAAATTTATTTCTAAACAAAATATTTAATCAATGACTTTGGTTTCAATGGCACCCTTAGCTTTTTTAATGCTCTCAAACACTCAAATATTTTGCTGATATTTATTCATAGCAATGTTTTTCAATAATTTTCTTAATTTTAGACATTATTCTGAGCTTGTTCCTTAGTATTTTTGGTACATTTTGTGTTCGAATATTATTGATCGGATTGAGGTCTGCACTAGTACCTGAGCAATCCAAAGAAATACCGCCCAGATCATGATTAACCTTGTGCAATTTATTGCTAAAAAACTAGCCTAGATAGTAGAACTTACAGAACTAATGTGTTTTGGAGGGTTTTTTTCAATTATATCTCTTTTCTATGCTATAAACTTCGATATGGCAAAAAAAACAGGAAAAAACTTTAACTCCGGTAGAACCAAAGCCCAAAATACCGCCACATAAAACTTTGAATTCTTTATATATGAACATCAGTGGCATGGATAGTATTTTTAAATTGGATGGGTAAGGATCCATGATACGACACAACCCTGCTTTAGACATCATGTTAAGGTAGATATAAGACGCACATGTGTCAAATTTTGAGCTAAAAATTCAGATATAACAATAATTTATTTTTTATCAAAAAAGGTAAAGAGATTGTATGGTATAATGGTCAGATCCGTATCATATTAGTAGTATAGACTAGGTTAGCAAGGCTGACCCATTATCTGGTTTCACACATAGACCATTTTGGTCCACAGTGATGCCTATTCGGGGGTCGTTCAGTATTCCTGTAGTATTCTAGCGTATTTGGCGAAAGTTAAAAGCAACAATCTGACCACATCTTCCAGTGATGCGATCCAGAGAGAGCCCAGGTGTTTCAGTCTTATTTTGGCAATAGCTGGGCAGTCGCAGAATAAGTGCTCCAGGGACTCTAGAGTACCATGCTTCTTGCATTTTCTGTAACCGTCCTCATTGATTATTCCTATCTTTTGGCATGAACAGTCGCTAGGCATTGAACTGTTTGAATGCCGATCAACAGCAGTCTTTCCTGTGGAACTCCGATAGTTTTGCTAGGGTTCTTATACATTATTTTGGATACTCTGCTGTCGAATTTGTTCCTCCACTTTTTTCCAAATTTTGTTTTAATAGTATTTGGGTACAAAAATAGTAGTAGTGAAATGGTATTATAAGTTATATAAGCCGAGGAATTTTATAAAAACAAGAACATCAGCAGAACCAAACATCAAATACCCCTCGAATACTCAAATATGTAACTTGCAATAGCTTTCGTATGATGATCCTTGACGTAGATATTTTGCGAATGGGGACTTGTTTTGCAATTTTACTATCATTTCATAAATTAATCTGCTGCAACTTATATTTATAGGCGATCTGATAAATAGATTGACTTACAGATGACATTTCTTATGCATTATTTTAAGCCAAAAGTTTAATATAATTTATATATATTTTTTTTTACAATAAAATGGCAAACGAATTTATGTATTTTATTTTATAAAATTTATTTTATTTCAAAAACTTATTTATTTTTTTGGGTCACTACCGTCACAATGCACTTGCGCACATAAATAAATGAATATTTATTTTATGTTTTTATGCAATACAAAAAAAGATAAGACACTTGCAGAGACAAATCGCATAATCTTAAAATCTGTAATTCAATTGAAACAAAACAATTGCGAGCAAAAAACCTTGACTTCAATACAAGAAAACAGCATAAAACAATTGGCGCGTATTTTGGCCCAAACTAAACAAGAAAAGCACAAAAAAAAAATAAACCTGAAACCCAAGTGTACGGCACAAAAAATTGCTGAGTTTTGACCCTAAAGCTTGAACCAAGCACCAAGGTAAATTAAACCAATAGCAATAAAGGCAAACATTTTTTTCTTCTTTTATTTAGATTTGGTTTTTTTTTTTTTTGAAGACAGGACCGGGTAGTTGGCGTGAGTAGAGTGGGTCGATTGGTTAAACGTTTAAACGCAGTTGAACATGCGCACAAATTGCTTGTCATCGATGTAAGTTGGCGATAATTACGCGACTCAACTAAACGAAGGATGGAGTACACGTTTCGCATTCGTCGTAGGGCATTAGTCAGTCAAGAGGAGTCAGTTTTTTTCTAAGAGTTTAACTCATTGCACTTTGAATTTTATCGGCGACATGCAATCGACTGCAAGCGACTTTCGACATTAGCTGTGCGCGCGCATTTAAAGCGTTTAGAACTTTTTAGAACTTATAACAGACGAAAGAGGGAGTTACTTACTTGTACATGTTCATGTTTTATTTTTTTATAGATCGTTTTTTGTAACTCTTAAACTGTGTGGGATCATTCTTTTTTTATGGTTAAGTGCTGTTAAAAGGTTTTTGCTGCACGTCTATGCAATTATTAATGATGTACCTTAGTTTGCAAAAGAGGTTGTAAAGAAAATAAATATAAAAAAAAAAATTATATTTTGTGGGTGTTGTTAGTAATCTCTAATGCAGCTTACGTAAAAACATTTTGAGAAGACAAAATGAGATATTTCTACTTGAAATCGTTACAGTATTTGGTACTTTTTATACTCTTCAATTATATGTTTATACAGTAGAATTTATATTATTGCATTAGATCACACCTCAATTCTTACGACACGAAAATTTTTCTCATTACGTACTCAATACTTGCAACTTTTAACAATTTTGACCAACTCAATACTTACACCTTTCTTTCACATGCGTCTTTTATACTTTAATGCGAGTATCTCTCGAAAATAAAGTTCGGGGAAGTCCCGTACTCACATTGTACAGCGAAATGAAGCGAATTAAGTCAGTGTGGTAGTCATAACTAGGGGATTCGCTTGCACAAAGCCAAATTAAGCCCGGACGGTCGTCAACTCCTACTAATGATATCCACGGCAGGAGAAACAAAATTCTGGTGTTCCCAAACCGTTTATTGAAAATTTAAAACACTTGTAAGGCTATGGAAATTTCATATCAACCAATCCATCCAATTTTTAAAGATGTTTTAAATCTCTTAAAGCGTCAAACATTTCCCGATCATTTCTCAAAAACCTCGGTTAATATTAGTTTCCAACCAACAAATTTGCTTTGTCCAGCACCATGAGACATTTGACAGTTAAAAAGTCACAACATTGCACCAGGAAAACCATTGTGAGTCAATTGAGAAGAAAAAACTTACACTTATCTCGCCGAAAACCCGTGCATCCATTCGAGGTACATGACCGACCCAGTGCAACCGTTTATACTTAATGCGTCTGACTATGTCGATGTCGTTATATAGCTGGTACAGCTCGTGTTTTATGCGGTACTCGTTGTCCACTCTGAGAGGTCCAAAGGTTTGATTTTTGTTGTTCTGGATAAAACTTTACTTCTCATTTGCTTACCGAGACCAAAGTATCATCGGTTAGCCAGAGTAATTCTTCGTCTAATTTCCAAGCTGGTGTCATTGTTCTTATTTGTCTATGATCCCAAGTAGACGAAGTTTTCTACGACCTCAAGGTGAAATTCCCCATACTCTCTAGGGCGTTTTGCTGATCTGCGAGTAGATACCAAGTACTTCGTTTTTCTTTTGATCACCACGAGTCCCATTTAGCTGGAATTCTTTTCAATCTCTTTGAAAGCCCTGCTTACTGTACATCGATTTTATCGATGTTATTGGCATACTCGAGCAACATAGTTTGTTGAAAGAAAATATTGCTCTCCAAAACGACGTGTGACAAGTATATCAGGAGAATGAAGAGGTCGCACGACTGCGCATCACCTTTTCTGAAGTCTCTTGGTATCAAAGGGGTCGAAGTTATTTGAATAGGTCCTGACAACGCTTTGGGTGTTTGTTAGCGTCATCAAACACAGTCGAACGTTTTTTACAGGGATACCTAATTCAGTCAGTGCTTTGTAAAACTTTTATCTAATGGGTGGTGTGTGTCGATTTGTTTTCGTTTGGTTTTTTCCAGGATCTGGCGTAATGTAAATATGGAGTCGATAGTCAACTTCTTCGGTCTACAACTGCACTGGTTCTGTACTATACAACTATACTTCACAGTTTCAGCATATTGCACAATATGCCAGATAGTATTTTATAAGCGATTGAGGAGACTTATACCGATAATCATATGTATGTTATTTGAAGTTCTAGACAAGTATTTGAGCTTCGGATCTACGGAAGGGAAAGTTCTTTCTAGTTTTTTTGTTTTTTCACTGAAACTTCTAGTGTCTAGTGTCCTTCGAATATCCCTTACAAAAAAATAGAAGTCACTTTTTGTTAAAGTTACATTTTTAAATGTCATTTTTTTTTCAAGAACTCTTGGATGGCAAAGGTTAGTTCAATAATTCCTTTTATTCTATAAATGCAGACTCTAAAAAAATTTGTTTCGTTTTCTTTGTCAGTAAATATTCCGCACTGTGACAGATAATCACATAAAATTCAACTAAAATAATTTGCAAATCACGCAGCTTCAGTATAAAAATAACAAAAATTAGGTTAATGCAGCTGGTAACTTAATTATGAGCTTCGCATATATACACAGCTGCTGCAGATACATATGAAGATATTAATATGTGAGTATGTATGAGTACACACTGTCACATTCAAAGCTTATATATACAATATATGCAAACTCATTTTATTAAAATGTACAAAAGATACTTTTACCACACACGAAACTTGCTACAGTCAAGCGATATGACGCATAAAATGTGCATAATGCAGCTAAAGATAAGCAAAGTAGCGCAGCAAAGTGAAGCATAATATTTAAATTTCCGGGAGGCAATGCACAATGGACAATGTCCAAAAAAAAAAGGGGGGTAGAGAGACGTTCAAGGTAATTATGTACAATATGTTTTGTAATATGATAACTCAAGCACGAATATAAAGCAAATAAATGAAGCTTGTCGTGTTGCAGTTTTTTTTTTTTTTTTCTTTGAAATGTTTTGGTGTCTTATTTTGAAAATTTTCTCCTTTTTTTGGCAGTTTAATTGTTGTAAAACGGGGCTACAAGTACTTTGTTACGGTTTTATGTCAAATCAATTAAATTATCATCTAACAACTTGTCTAGCAATTCAAGCTGAACACTTTCAAAACGTTTTTCTCTAATTTTCTATGTTGTGTTCATTGATTTTTATCAGCAGCAATACACACAAAAAAAGAAAAAAAAAACAAGCTGAGATATATGTTAATTTGTTGAAAATCTTCGCATTTCATTGTTCAATTTTTTTCGTTATTTTTTTTTCCGATCCTCATGTTGCTGAAAACGTGCTGCTTTCAACTCGCTGTGCGGCTTTTGTGTCATGCTGATTGCATTTCTTTCAACTGTTGAACTTCACTAATCGGATTTCGGCAGCAGAGACAGCTTTTTTTTTTTTTCAAAGAGTCATGAAGGTAGACAATCAGAAAGCAACCCAGTCAGTCAGTCACTCAGCTAAGAAGCAAAACGAGTTTTATGCTTAATTTTCTTGAACTTACTTTTTTTTTGGTATTAGTTTCGTTTAGTTGAAGGGCTTAAGCATTCGATAAAAAAAAAAATACATTAAAAGATTTAGCGTATTATTGACCGAGATTTTATCGATTGGATTTTGATTATGTTGTTGAAAAATTGTTGGAATTTAGTTGCAGTTGTAGTTGTTGTTGTTTTTTATGAAAATTGAGAAATCTTTGAAGATGCCAGGAAGTGATAACATCGATGTTTCGTATTAATTTCAATGTAAATTCAAATCAGGAAGGTTGTAGTGTTGCATAAGATCTTCTTGATGTGTAGATATACTGCGTAAAAAATATGTTAAAAAATTAATAACATATTTTTATAGCCGCCACACATAGAGGGAGAGAGTTTATAATAAAAAAAGTTATAAGTAAAATTCTTTATTTTTGGTGTTTCTTGAAATTCGAAACTTAAGCCTGTCTTAGCCCTACGCAGTTCAAGTGTTAAAATCAAAGTGACACGCTCATTTTTAGGCATAGGTCTCATACAAATCGACCGCCTTTTTTTTAGTTTTTGTATAAAAATGATCTGCTTTTTTTTTTGTCCTAAGCCGTGTATATATCAGAACCATTTTTATGTATAGTCCCCAAAAAAATCCACCGTCCATTTTCGAGTTTTTTGTATGGAAAAAGTTAATATCTATGAATGTATTTACTCCAAATTAGGTATACACTATCGATATGAGACGGATCGGATCACTATCAGTCCCAATTAGGGTGATCCAAAAAATGGAAGACTAGTATATTTTTTTTTCAGATAATATTTAATGTTGCTGCAAAGCCTTTAAAGTTTCCCATGTATTTTACATGGGAAAATAACACTTTTTCATAGACATAATGTAAAGATCTGGAAATTTAATATTTTTTAACCAGACAACGAATAACACCCAATCATTCATTTATGAAGATAAACATTGTTATTTGGTTAAAATATTAATTTTCCAGGATTCTACAATGTAGAATCTACATTAAAGCTACAAAACAGTTTTATTTTTCGATGTAATATAACGGGTGATTTTTTTGAGGTTAGGATTTTCATGCATTAGTATTTGACAGATCACGCGGGATTCAGACAAGGTGTCAAAGAGAAAGATGCTCAGTATACTTTGACATTTCATCATGAATAGACTTACTAACGAGCAACGCTTGCAAATCATTGAATTTTATTACCAAAATCAGTGTTCGGTTCGAAATGCGAAAATCCGCTTTTTTTATCGACAAATTTTGTTCAGCGATGAGGCTCATTTCTGGTTGAATGGCTTCGTAAATAAGCAAAATTGCCGCATTTGGAGTGAAGAGCAACCAGAAGCCGTTCAAGAACTGCCCATGCATCCCGAAAAATGCACTGTTTGGTGTGGTTTGTACGCTGGTGGAATCATTGGACCGTATTTTTTCAAAGATGCTGTTGGACGCAACGTTACGGTGGATGGCGATCGCTATCGTTCGATGCTAACAAACTTTTTGTTGCCAAAAATGGAAGAACTGAACTTGGTTGACATGTGGTTTCAACAAGATGGCGCTACATGCCACACAGCTCGCGATTCTATGGCCATTTTGAGGGAAAACTTCGGAGAACAATTCATCTCAAGAAATGGACCGGTAAGTTGGCCACCAAGATCATGCGATTTGACGCCTTTAGACTATTTTTTGTGGGACTACGTCAAGTCTAAAGTCTACAGAAATAAGCCAGCAACTATTCCAGCTTTGGAAGACAACATTTCCGAAGAAATTCGGGCTATTCCGGCCGAAATGCTCGAAAAAGTTGCCCAAAATTGGACTTTCCGAATGGACCACCTAAGACGCAGCCGCGGTCAACATTTAAATGAAATTATCTTCAAAAAGTAAATGTCATGGACCAATATAACGTTTGAAATAAAGAACCGATGAGATTTTTGCAAATTTTATGCGTTTTTTTTTTTTTTAAAGTTCTCAAGCTCTTAAAAAATCACCCGTTACATTGGAAACTTCAGGAGCTTTGCAGCACCATTAAATATTATCCGCTTAAAAATTTACAAACAAATTTTTTCCTATGCTTTTTGGACCATCCCATCCTCAACTCCCATTATTTGGTATTTTGAAGAGAAATTTTAATTTTTAGTTTAAAATTTTCACATTTGCTTCTAATATAAAGCCTAACATGGTTTCTACAGCTGGGTTGTTGCGGATCTCGGACGCCTACCCATCGCTCTGTCAACCCATGTATTCAATTTGGTTAAGATCGGACCATTATAGCAGTATAAACTCCATATAAATCTACTGTCTACTTTCAAGTTTTTATATGAGAACCGTTCTTATTTATTTATTCCAAATTTTTTTAAACACTTTCAATATCGATTCGCTTATTTTCCTTGTTTTTAATTGATTTACGTGATTCCCTTAAAGCAAAATCTTAAATCTTACACGAATAACAACTTCAATGATTTAAACTTTAACCTCCATCGATGTGTTTGTAACCTTCCCATAAGCGACAAAAAGGTCACATCGAAAATTTATGAAAATCTGTAAAAAATAGCAGCTTAATACAAAGGGTTACTATAAATCATTAACCTCAATTCATTCATTCTATCAAACATTATTAGCAATCCAATCAGCTGCGCATCAAACAAACAAGCGGCGACACTTGAATGCGTTTTTTTCTTGATTTTTTACAGATCAGATCGTTAAATCATTTTTATTGGTTAAAATTTAAGATGCGTTTTCTTTCTTAAACTGAAATGCAAACAACTAATTAGTTATGCCTAACAAAAAAAGATAACGAAAAATAAACACACAAAACAAACCAGTTTCAGTATCTTACAACACTTACAACAACATTTTTAAGTGTTTAAAAAAATCTTTAAAATCCAACGACAAAAAAAAAAAAAAACACTTTCAAATATGCCATAATGCAAATGCATTTTTATTGTCTGAAATGTAGACTTTTCGGATATCAAATTACCATGTAAATAAAAATAGAGTTGATAAAAAAAGTAGTAAATGCTAATAACGTTTTTTTTTATAGGCTCATCACATCATAGAGCGTTTATTAAGTATTACAATAAAAATACGAATGCTCATTAATTTGTTTGAATTGAAAATTTACAGTTTATAAATTATTTCAGAGAATTTTGAAAGTTTTCTTAGAAATTAATTAACGAAACTTAACTGTACTCAACAGTGTTGCACAATGTCAAATTATTAAAATTGTCAAAAGCAGCAAACACATACACAGTTGTATGTGTTGTCTAGTTCTTGTATAAATTTTCTAATTTAATTGGCAAATACACAAATGCATAATAAGCCAACTAGAAATATACATCTTTCCTTCTTCTTCTTTTTTTCTAATTTTAATGTTGTAAGTTGCAGAAAATGTGCATTTACAGTATTGCAACTCCCACAAGAAAGAAAAATAACAAAGTCGACAGTATTTTGTATATTTTAGTAGTCAACCATGAACAAAAAAAGACAGAAACAAAGATATTTGTTATAGCTAAACATTTTAGATGGTTAAACTGAACTTTTTAATGCACTTCAAATGCGTTCAAAAATTGTAATTTTTACATAAATTTGTGATTTTGCAACACTTTCGGCTAAACTACAAAGCTAATCGTTAGATTCTCGCCGAAGATTCGTACTCAAGAATTAAAAGAATGTCTTAAACAGCGAGTTTATTATTTTACTTTTTGATATAATTCACCAACAAGTCCTAGCTTATTTTAGCTACAAATTTAATTGGTGATTAAGAGTGCCAATCAGTGCCAAATCACTGTTTAGGATATAAACCAGGGCTGAAAGCTGGTACCGAACCGCAGTATTTTTTAACTGAACCAGTTTTTTTTAAAGAAAATAGTTTTGAACTAGAAACCGAACCATTTAAACGGCAAAAGTAGTTCGGTTTGAATCGGTTCGATTACTTTAACTGCAACACGAACAAAAAAAAAACTTAATACTTAAGATTTGAAAAATTTATTTAGTTAATCAAAGATTGCGTTTATTAAAAAAAAAAATTTGAGTGTCTAAAATGGAAATAGAACTTTCCAGAACTTGACAATGTCTAAAATGCAAGAAAAGGTTGGACTAATGATTTAAAGGGGTCCGTACACTTTTAGTGATTTTTTCACAGTGATTTCAAAATCGAAATGATGCACTGCGACTGTAAGTAGTGATTTGCAATATTCTTGTTCCTCAGTGAACATGTTTAGTTAACGGCTATTTTGTTTATCACTCTTGGTGATTGGTGAAACTGTTCGTTCTTTGATGTATCACTCTTCGCGATTTGTTCGTATTCACTTGAACTCCGAACCTGTACAAATTCGTTGGTACATTTGCCAGTCACTTAATTTGTCAAAACGTGATTTTATCATTATTTGCAGTCACTGCGATGTTCAAGTCGCAGTTGCTAATCACTTCTACTCAAAAATCTTTCTTTTTGCCAACACTAGCCCGTACTGTAGTATTTTATTGGTTCGCAGTCCTCGTATAAATACTAAGAAGTACTATATCTTATATTAGTAGTACCATATGGTCTGGCTCGTCTGGCTTATGATATTGGCCATTCCGTTCTGCTTTGCTTATATTTCAGCAGGTTCAAGATTCCTACTGATAGGAAGCATCTTCTTTGAGTAAACTAAAATAACACATTAAAATACTAAACGCGTAGGGAATAGAACTTTAAAATTTACTTCCTAAAGTTCAAACACCTGCCCCGACTATTCTACTGAACACATTCTCCCGTCTGTATGTGCATGTCTATCTGTCTGTCTGTCTGTCTGTCTGTTTGCTTGCATTCGCTGCTATTTGGTTTCTTATTTAGCGCAAATGTATCTTTATGCAGCTGGGATCAACCACAGAATCATCTTCATCATCATCGTCATAGACAACAACGTTTTGCAGCTTGCTGACCCGCAGGCAGCAAATTTACGCGCTGCTGCGTATGTAACGCATTTTTGCGGCTATATTTCAACAACGAAACAACAACGACGAAAAATTTCTAATAATATTTTAAGCACATTTTTTTGAAACTGACCGACTCTAGCGAATTTTGCATCTACGCGTACCATAGTCATCTTCTCTTCTTATGCAGTTCTAATTTTTGCTGTAAATTTGTCTTTCCAATTCGAAAGAGTCTTGCCTCGGATTGCCAAATGCTGTAAGCGCCTCGAGTCATGCACAGATTATGCAATAAATGTTCAAAATGATGATCGCTGAAGAGGCGCGCGTCAATGTGCGAAGAAATTTATTTGCAGAGCATCAAGATGCAAAAAAAAAAAAATAGAAGAAATTGAGTATAAAATCGCACATTGGCATAAAAAGAAAAGTGAAAAGAAAATTGCCACTTTTCGTTACGCGATTTTGTTTTTTTTTTTTTATTTCAGTTCAAAAACAAGTTTCTATGGATTTTGCATGTCAGCAAACGGATGAGTATCATCAGAAGCAGAAGCTTCACATCACATATTGCCTTTTTGATGTACATGCTCTGCTCTGCTCTGCATTAGGTAGTGATTTTCTTTAACTTCTTCTGAAGCACTTAAGCAAGTCACAGCGAATTGTAATTTTGTGTGTTAAAGTGCCGAAAGGATTTTGTACGAATAATGAGTTTAAATAAAATGATGAGCAGACAGACGAATGAGCAAAATTTTATGATTGTAGGGAATAATATTTTTTTTTCTTTTTGAAGGAAAGGGAAATCTTGTATTGATTTCCGTGTTTTATTCTAAGAAATAATTTAGGAACGAGATTTGTATTCGTCACATTTGGAAATAAAAATAATTTTAATGAAAATTTTGCATTATGAATTCGAACAAGGAAAACGTTAACTTCGGTGGAACCGAATCCGAAATACCCGTTACATGGGCGTGTCGTCTTGGTTTTGAACCTGGATGACCAAAAAATGTTTTAACCCAATTGGGAGCGAGTACATTCATAAATAATTACTATTTAAAAAAAATCGAAAAAAATCGATAATTTGTATGGGGGCTATACCTAAAATAGGCGTGGCACTCTCATTTTCGAACTGAACCTAGTCGTTGCCGAGAAAAGCTTAAGTTTAAAATTTCAGCGCAATATCTTTATATCTTCATCGAAAAGATCGCATAGCAACAAACAGACGGACAGACAGACGGACATGGCTAGATCGATTCGTCCCATTGAGCTGATCAAGAATATATATACTTTACGGGGCCCCGCTCCTCCTTCAATGCCTCTACCAAACTTTTTGACAAACTGAATATACCCGTTTACACTATGTGTAACGGGTATAAAAATTTCGAATACTATAATCTGTTCTCAAATATACTGGAGCTTAACAAAATAAATAATTAAATTAGAGTAGTATAAATAATATATATAACAGAGTTATAATTGTAAGAAAGATTAAAACTACATAAATAATCCAAAAAAAGCATATAGGTTCAACCAGTGGTGGGCACATACATACATAGTATTAAACATTTTTTGCGAAAAGAAGTTTAATTTAATTATCCCTGGTCGCCAAAATTGCGAAAGGGAACACGAAAAAGCTTAGATTTTTGTAGACTTAAGACACGCATTTGGATTTAAAAGTGCCCGTCCATGCACAAAAATTCTTTTAAAAGAGATCTACTTCGAAACTTTGATCACAAGTTTTTAGGGAATGTTAAAACAGTTTTATATTAAATACAAATGTTCGAAAATAATCGATAAGTTTGTATGGGGGCTATAGCTGAACATGGGCGTGGCACCTGATTTGAAGACATTAGAAGTATTTTTACCCAACTTGGAATAGCTTTTTCATAAAAAATCAGAAAAAAAGGTAAGTTTGTATGGAGCTACACCTTAAAATTGGGTGGCACTTTGATTTCAACACTTGAACTGCATAGGACTGAGAAAAGCTTAAGTTCCGAGTTTCAGATTAATATCTTTAGAACTAAGCGAATGAATCGCATAAATACAGACGGACGGTCAGACGGACGGACAGAGACGGACATGGCTAGATCTACTCGTCTCGTCGTGCTGATCAAGAATATTTTTTCTTTCTAGGTCTACGACGTCTCCTTTAATGCGTTACAACTTTCTGAAAATAATTATACATTCCCCCACGATTCCGCCTTTAAAGAAAAATGGTTAAAAAATTTTGGAGTTTTAAGCATTTTGTCAATTTAAAGAGTAAAAAATGGGTTAGGTAGATACCCATAAATGGTATAAAAACTTAAGAGCATTTTGTGGAGACTGTGCACCAGTTACCAATTGCAACCAAACTTGAGATTGATGCAGGACTTAAGATTGATGCAGGACTTGAGATTGATGCAGGGACTAAATATTTGATCACGACGTAAAATGTTGTCGTTTCCGCCCATTCCGGGGTTTTTTCAAATTTTTCCGTGGTTTCAAAATTATTTCCGTCTCCATTTAAAAGGTTAGCTCCCATACAGGCTTACCCTAATATTTGGGATTTTGTCAGAAAATTTTTTTCTTGCTTTAACTAAAACTGCCAAATTCATTATGGATTACACCTATTATAATCTAAAGCTAGTATAATAAATCTCAATCTGGTTCATGTCCAAGTCTTTGACTTTACCGTTTTTAAACCTTAAGTTTATATTAGTTTTTTGTTTCGAGAATGTCGGGATTCGACCAACATATCGGGCCGCCAATGATAAAGTTCTTTCTCAATTTCGCTCATTTCGGCATTTTTCAGAATTATCACGGCTCCCGTGGCTCTCGCGCGCATCTCTAAATCGAACCATCTATTATTAAATTTTATATTTTTGAAGAAACAGTTCAACAAGTATCTAGCAAAGTTGTCATTTGTGGATCCAAAGTACTTTAGCGATCAAATGTTCTATAAAAATGGTATTCTGCCATTCCGATGCATCTTAACTAATTTAAGCATTTCAAGACGCTTCTCTTTAAGTACATATCTCTCGATATCCACAAAAAAAACATCTCAACACTTAAACTATCATTAGACAAGTTATATAGCACATGTCATGCACTTTAAGTGATTTTGGAGAAAAAAAAAATAATGCAACACCCTTTGGCATAATTTTTTTATGACGCTCCCAACTTGAGCTAAAAACCTCAAAAAAAAAAAAAAAAAGAATGAATTTGCCATAAAGGTTGCACTGGACAATAAATATTTTTTGGAGCTACCAATTTTTGTTTTAATTTTGACTGTTTTTTTATTTTTTTATTTTTGACTTTTTGGCGCTGTATGGCGTAATTGAATGTTGCCGGTAAATGTTGTTACTGCTGATTTAATTCATTGTTGTTGTTGCTGCTGCTGTAACTGGGACGTGATACATGCGCGCATGCGCCATATAATTTTCTGCCACTGACTTTATTTACGTTCAAACTCATTTCACGTTATGCATCAGCATAAATTCTTTAAATTTAGTATTTCAATTTTTTTTTGTGTTTCTTTCATTTTTGGCCACGACAAGAACATAATTTTGGCGCTTTGGTTGGTTAAAAAAAAAAAATGAAGTTTTTTGTTAGAGTTACAAACAATTTAAACCGTAATTCTTACGTTATTTATTGTATGAAAATGTTCATAAAATTTGGAAAAATAAAAATAAAATGCGGAAGTTTTCCCAGAAAAGAATACAAACACAGAACGAATGCATAAAAAACAAAAATGAAAGAAAAGAACATTATGCGATCAAAGCATTGTAGTGCATGGCTGAGGAGATGGGATGCATAAATCTTCAAATTGACGCGGATGTCTCATGCTGCGTTTTAAATTTCTCTGAATTTCTGGAAATTTATTTTTATTTTTTTTAGAAATGCCAAACTTTTAGTTGCTTTATGGAGCGCACTACATGGAGTTTTTTCTTTTTAAATTTTTACAACGTCTTCAATTAACCAACTCAACAGTTTAATTATTACTTCATAAAATTAAACGTTTTTTAAGATGATTTAAAAAAAAAACCATTTAATATGCATCAAAATTGCATGACACTTCTTCTTTTTGTCTTATGTAATTTTTCATCCAAGTGGCAGCTGCCAAAATTTAATTTTTTTTTTTTTTTACTTTATATCTCCTACATGTTTCACCTGAAAATTATAAAAACATCAATCAAAGCTGTGCGACTGGACTCGTTGCATTTCATTTTATATTCACATGGCAATTAATCAACCAAAGAGTCAATTTTTTTTTACATTTTTTTTATTTTTGGATTGAGCTAAAATTTTAAAATGCAGCGAAACATAAAAAAAGACACAAAAAGCCATAAACCATCATCACACATTGGTAGTATTAAAGTCTGTTGGCCCTTTAAGAAGTTCCAAAAGCATTCCAAAATAAACAAATAAAAATTGATTTTAATTTTTATTAATTTATGCTAAGTTCATTATGATGTCTTTTCTTTCACTTATTTAAATGGTTTTTTTTTTAAATAAATTGAGGCTTATGTGGTATTTTAATAATATGCGATACTACAAGGTTAGAATACTTTAATGGTCTATCATAAGATTATTATACACTGCATACATATTCCAATGTAGACTGAGGTAGGTCTTCGATTCGCCTAAAATCTGTTTCTCATTCCAGATTAAGTTCTCTGCAATCGAACTTAGATATTTCGACAATCTTTATACCCGTGACACATAGTGTAAACGGGTATATTCAGTTTTTTCGAAACTTTGTAACGCATAAAAGGACGCATCGAAGACCCCATAAAGTATAAATATTCTTGATCAGCTCGTTGAGATAAGAATCTCGAACCATGTCCGTCCATCTGTCTGTCTGTTGCGAAGTGATTCATTTGCTCAGATTTTTTAAAAATATTGAGCTGAAACATCGAAACTTAAGCTTTTTTTGGTCTTAGGCGTTTGTATGTCAAATTCAAGGTGCCACGCCCATACTTAGGCATACCACCCATACAAACCTAACGGCCATTTTTAAATTTTTATATGAAAATGGGTATTATTTATGCATGTATTTACTCCAAATTGAAAAAAAGCTTTCTAATATCATCCAATCTTTTTGTAGAAAAATATAAATTACTTACGAATGTGTTCACTTCAAATTGGGTGAAAACACATTTAATATCATCCCATGTACACACCTCCGATAAGATACGGACGCGTTTATAACATAAAACCCCAAACCAAACTTAAATCCTGTCCAAAATTCAGATATTTTCGATTGATTAAACATACATATCTATGGAATATGGTTCTAAAAACAAAAAAAGAACGCTGATACAGTATCCACACAAGAACCCTGTACCCAAATATTTTTTTTGATCCTACCCATATTGGGATATTTTATAGAATAAGAAACAAAGAATTTTGGGGTATATTGGAATGGGGACTACTCCATAAAATATGACTAGAGAAAACCCGTTTGTTAGCGACCTTTTGACGGCGGAAAAGAGTCTAAGCTTCAAATATGGTGGCACTATCGCTTATAGTCTCCGAGAGAATCGATTTCATACGACAGACGGCATGACAGACGGACGGACAAACATAGCTGGACCAACCCTCTCCTATCAATACTGATCAAAAATTTATAGTCTAAGGTCTGACATGCCTCTTTCTGTTGCAGTTAAGATAGCTCGACTACAAAATACCCTGTACCCAGCCTAAATGAACCTTAAAGCTTTGGTACATCTTTGTATCATCCTTAGTATTTCTAATAGAGATGGAGAATGGGCTGGGCATTTGTCGTGGCCAATCGTTGCCCATTGATTTGTGTTCGTGTGTCCGTGAAACTGACTCGTGTGGTACATCCATATTGATTTTAAAGTTCATATTTCATGGTGCTTGTTTACAAAGCACATCCGATCACACAGAAACTACTATTATGTTATGCATAAACTGTTTGAGAATTATAAGATTTCATGACACTACAGTACTAATAGAAAACGAAGAATGTCAGAGCTGAAAATTATTATCAAGACAAGTGCTATCAAACCTCATTTAAAGATATTAAACATCGCTGAGGGCAGTTCCTATCGCTTTGGCCTAACTAATTCCAGTCTAAAGCTGAGCTAAGTAGATATAGGCATGACCAGTCTATCTACTAATCGATTTTGGGTAATATAAGAGATAAAGTCTCAAGCTATGATTACTTAAAGAAGTTTTAAAAACTTCTTTATTAAACAAGTGTGCCTAGTATTTTGCTAATCTTAAGAACAAAGAAACCCACAATATCTCTCATTGCTGTAGTCTTAAAAATTCATAGACTATTATGCAAATGTTTTTATTAATTAAACTTCTCCTTGTAAATGATTTATTGCTGCAAAACATTCCGACAAACAAGCGTTCATTATTTTATAGCGTAGAAAAATAAGAAAGAAAAAAATATTTATTAAATAATTTAGAGACGTTGCAATGTCCAAGGTGCGCACATATAGTATAAAGCGTAGTAAATCTGTAACATGACTTTTCATAAAGAAAAAAACAAAAAAATAAAAAAGATCGAAAGTTAAACAGAGTACTACTAGGTACATAAAAACATTTAACAACATGATCGTGACAATCGGCAACAGCGACAACTGTTGTCGTCGTCTGTCGTCGTCGTCTGTCGTTGTTATCGTCGTCAGTCAGAGACTCGTGGGATAGCAGAGCAACAAGTCTAAATGAGCGACGGTTTATATAGTCGTAGAGTACCTACATACTATATAAGACGATATATTGTCCGGGAACGGACCATTTGGAATTTATGTCGTATGTATGAACGACATTCAAGCGTTACATGCATTTAATTGCGACAAAGACGACGACGATGACTTAAACCGAGCAGTCAGCGGCAATGGCTGAATATAAAAAACTGGGAAATATGAAGTTGACAATGCTGTTGACATGCAGAGTGTTGCAAGTGCAAACATGGACGACAGAAAGTCTGCCACTGCAGCAAAAATTTATTATGATGCCGATGACGACAGTAATTGGCAAGGTTTTGTATAGACTATGAAACGAACGAACAGGTTGTCCAGTCTAGTACAATCGCTCTACTATTTGTCAGTTTCACTTTTGTCAAATGTGACCATTATTTTTTGTTGCATGCAAATGCGTGGGTTACCATGCAACAAGAGTACTACGCTACTGTAGCTCTAAATAATCTAATGATGTCTTCTCTATGTTTCTGGCTTTCTTTCTGGGTTTTTCTTCGATTTTTGTAGACGCCACATTTGCGTGCAACAACGTACAATCACGATGCCAGTTAAGACAACTGAGGTGTATACGCGTCCCACCTGGAAACACATTGCCACACCATGTCAGTCGCCCACTCATCATGCAAATCAAATGTGCACGCGCGTTCAATTGGTTCACGAACAGGCCTATCGGGATGTTATACGGCATAAGTCGGCACAGCAAGTCACCTACGATTGTTGCACTGGTTGGACGAGAGAGTCACCACATGCGGATGCATGCATGAAACGTAAGTTTTAGCAGCTTTTTTTCGACTGTATTTTTTAAAATTATTTTAATTTTTTTTAGCGGTCTGTGCTGCACGTTGTCAAAATGGTGGTATCTGTGCTGGTCCGGATAAATGCAGCTGCCCGGCTGGTTATACAGGACGTCACTGTGAACAGGATATAAATGAGTGTCAAGTGGACAAACCGTGTGATCAGACTTGCATTAATACAGTTGGTTCATACTATTGCAAGTGTCGCAGTGGTTTTGTGCTACAGTCGGATCAACAGAGCTGCAAAAAGACAGGTAAATGCTTACATCTTTAGAGGTCCAATGTGAACCAAATTAAGATAATACATTTGACCGAAATCTTGTCTTAACACTGGTCCCCTTTAACACGAGGTCCCCCGTTTAACACGAGGTCCCCCCGTTTAACACGAGGTCCCCCGTTTAACACGAGGTCCCCTGTTTAGCACACGAGGTCCCCCGATTAACACTGGGCCCCTTTTAACACGAGGTCCCCCGTTTAACATGAGGCCCTTTTTCAACACTTTTTCAACACGAGGTCCCCGTTTAACACGAGGGCCCCCCGCCTTAACAACCAGCCCTTTAACACGAGCTCACCCCGTTTAACACGAGGTCCCCCGTTTAACACGAGGTCCCCCGTTTAACAAGGTCCCCGTTTAACACGAGGTCCCCGTTTAACACGAGGTCCCCCGTTTAACACGAGCTCCCCTGTTAACACGAAAATTCAAATAGTCACTAACGTAGGAAGAAAGGAAACAGGGTATAATCATTTTCCATTGAAAGATCAATTTTTTTTATATTTCATAATAGATGCTCATGCCGATGATGCCTTTGAAGCGCGTGATCTCGAGAATGATATTGACACCGAAGATGAAGTTGCGGCAAGACTGCAGAAAATCGAACGCTCATTGGCCAATGAACGTGTACATACGCATGAGCTGCAGAAATCTTTACAGGCAACACATAGCATGGTGGACACATTAAAAAGCCGTTTAAGCACATTGGTAAGCAGCTGTCCATTTTATTCGTATTCACACTCAAATTTTTTTTTAAATTTATTTACTTTATACAGGAAAAACAATCACAGGACTTCAATCATTTGCAAACAAATCTTTTCCAGACAGAAACACGCACCAATAAACTCGAAGGCATGCTCAATTTGCTAATGAAATGTCGAAATGGACCAAATGCCAACTGTCCTTAGTTGAGAAGAAAATAAAATTTATTTTTTTTAGAACAGAACTGCATTTTTTCCTAAATATAAATATAATCATCGGTTACCTAAATTTTAGTTAAATTATTATATTGGTGTAATAATCCTTATATTTAGCAACTCATTTGTATTCTTTTATTTTTTTTTTTTTTTTTTGTGACTAAAAACGATATTGTTCCACTATTTACAACCAAAAAAAAAAAAAAAAAAAAAAAAAATTCTGCCATTCCCCCGCCAAGCTTCTAACTTTTTTTATGTAAACTGCTAGCTGAGCAATTTAATTCTAAATTATATTATTTTAATTATTAATTGTGCTAATTTTAGCATTTAGCACAGCATTTTAGTACTTAAGTTGACTTATAATATGCGAAATATTTGTGAAAACTGTGCTCGAGTGTCATAAACGTATTTAATTCTAAGTTAAGCTACTATTTTTTCTATATTTACAAATTTAGTTGTAATTTGTGCGTGTTTTTATTTTTAATTGTGTGTATTAAGCAACTTTTTGTATAATTATGATTAATTGCATGTAAATATATAAAAAAAAAAAAAATGTTGATGAAACGTAAAAATTGTGTTTGAATTTATTTTAAGTAACGGAAAACTCTCAATAATGTACTATAGTTGTCTCTTTCATACGCATTGAAATGCCAAACAGCTGTTTGAATAACAGTATTATTCTCTCTCTCTCAAACAATACATAATCGCAGCCAACTTCGCGTTTGAGTAAAATATAAAAACAACAACGACAACCATAACAAAGACTTTAATTAAGTTTGTTCTACGCAAAAGAATACGAGAAAAACCAATAAAAATCAAAGTTTGAGAAAATGAGACCAGCATTATTCGCACAACGCTTATCAGCAGCTTGTGTATGACCTAGAAATATTAATTAATAATTGAACAACAGCAGTGAATAAGCAGACGCTGAGTAAGACAGACAAACTCAAATGTAAAATCAATCAAAGCAAAAAGAAAAAAAACTAAGCACTCTGCTACCCCGCAAACCCGCACAAAAGTGTAATTAAATATTAAAAAAATAAAGTTTCGCAATAAGAAACAGCCATGACTAACGGCAATAAGATACCTTACAAGCAAGCTGAGGTGTCACTGCGGCGCTTTAATAATGAGGCTATACCACAGCACCTGGGGCTGCTGAAGAATCATCGCAGCAACATCGAAAAGAGTCTAGCGCTAAGCGATTGGAATAAAATCAAGAAAGAGGAGGTCAATGCACTTCGTGTTATCAAACAGGTGAAGAATCTGTTGCTCGAAATGGATGCATTACGAGAGAAGGTGCGTGAGGAGGATCAGGCACGTTTCGATGCAATGTTGGAAAAAGGCAAACAGAAAGCCTTCGAAGGCATGCGTGAATATATGGGTGAGTTATAATCGGAATTAAAAAAGATAAATTTAAATGGAAAATATCAACAAATTTACAGAATTGCAACTCAAATCGCCCACATCAACAATAAACTCCAACTGCAGCGCAGATGAAGATGAACCGGAATTGTACACAGTCGAGATTGGCAACACAATGGCGCAACAACAAACTTTTCCTTCGTTGGAGACCAATTTCCAGCTACAAGAGCATCAATTGGAGCAGCGTAAAGCTTGTCTCGAAGAATTGGAGCATTTGCAGCATGAAATACGCGATTTAAATGGCATGTTTCATAATATGCGTGAACTAGTACAGGACCAGGCAGTACAGGTGCAAGCCATTGCAGATAATGCAGATGAGGCTCTAGAAAACGTGCAGGTAGGCGAGGCAAATCTACGGCGTGCATTAACCTATAGAAAAGCTATGTATCCGGTGGTGGGTGCATTACTTGGCACTTGTGTTGGTGGACCTATTGGCTTAGTAGCTGGTCTAAAAGCAGGTGGTCTGGCTGCAGTGGGTTGCGGTATACTTGGCTTTACTGGTGGCTCAGTGCTCAAAAGTAATCCAATTATGCATGGCAACATCGACGAACAAAGTATTACAGTGCAACAGGACAATCAAGAACAGGAGGAACAGCAAGAGACGCTAGAGCTGCAAAAGAAAAACGAATGACAGTTAATGGTCTCTGTACCAACGTCAATGACGACGGCGGGAATGTCGAATGCGCTGGTCACCACCAGTTTGTGGTCAGCGAATACGCGTCGTCTGGAAGTAGCCACTTCGGGCGTGTTATGCAGCGTACGCAGCTATTGTACAATACAGTAATGTGATGTTAAGAAGGCATAGTCTAATATTTGTCGCAAGTGTATATGGCGTAGCCATTACTTCAAGAAATGTCTGTATGTATTTTTTGTTTTATATTAATCGTATTTTTAGTGTTGTTGCCATTTTATTTAGTTTTAGAAAAACAAAAGTCTTAGCAGAATTATTTTGTTTTAACTTTTAAGGCTTATTTTATCCGAAATATAAATTTTAGCGTTACTAACTTGAGTTGTGAGTGTATAGAAATTTATTTTAATTATTTTTGTAGCTTTCCGTACAAATATAAAAGCAAACTATTTACACTAAAACTACTTACAAACTAAATTGGATTCAAGTTTAGAGCGGCACATTCGTTGTGGTCCAGGCTTGTTTGAAATTCTTCTTTTGCGAATGTTGCTTCTTGCGTAGTCGTTTAGCAGTGTTACGCTTCTTAAACCATGGCGGATAATTGCCGTACTGATCGCGTAGCGTTTTGCTGTTGTAGACATGTTCCACTCCGGTGTTTTCGTTAACGATTGCAACTTCTTTGCCTTTTTCCTTGCGCTCTTGATGCTCATAGATGAGTTCCTGCTCCTCCTTGGATTTAGCTTCCTGTTATTGTTGTTTGTTAAGTGTAAAATGTATTAAAAGAAATTAATTTTATATTATTTCTTTTACTTACGCGTTTCAGTTGCTTGGCCGTTTTGACTTCTGCCACATCGCTTACATCCTTCATGATTTCATTACCGTCCGCATCGATCAGACCGAGTGTTTTCTTGAGTCGTATAAGTTCTCTGGCTTCGTAGCGCACTTTCTTAATTTTATTCATTTCATCGCGGCGCTTACGTGAACGATTCATGCGACCCATTTTGAAGAATTTTATTAAATTATTTAGCTACAAACGACGCAATTAAATGCTTGCGGCCTAACAACAAAAACACGTGCAATGCGTATTTAGCTGCACAGCTGTATGACAGTACTACCAAGTTATTTAAATGCTGGGCAGCACTTGGTAGTTGAGGGCTGATTGCATTTATGCCAGGGTTGATTTGAATTATTAACCGTATATTCTTTTTTAAATGTTAAGCTTCATATTTGTTCAAATTGTCGCTTCGTATTCGACTTAATTCTGTGTTTCAAAATTTAATAGGACTTATTCCTTATAACTGTATTATAAGTATTACGCGTAAGTTGAAGTGAGATAGATGTATAGCTTGTTAACATAATTATTATTAAACCCAAAAAAAAACATATTCCTTTGTAAGGCAGCACGAAATTGTTTTTTTTCTTAATTTTAATTGTTTTTACATTAAAATTATAAATCTCTTTTCTTACTCTCAGCTCACGATTTCCTTTTTTTTTTTTTTTTTTTGCTTGCTGCCATCATATGTTCGTGTTTGTATTCTGTATTTACTCACACTCTCTTATTTTTTCTCTCTCTCTATCTTCCAATTCTCCAGCATTTTTGTATACAAACAAAAGTCAGCTGCGAGTTGCAACTGAATGTGAAAGAGGCATTAAGGGTGAGTGCATGTTTTCTTAAATACCTGCCACAGCGTACAGTGTGTTGAAATGAAGAATAAAATTGTACTTTGAAAAAGTTAAAGCTTTAATGCATGCACTTGTTTAGTTGTAAGGTTCGGAAATAGTTTGTTTACTTCCGAATCGGGAGGAGCTCCGATTGATTACGAACATCTTAGTTAAAACTTAAGCAAATCATAGTGAAAACCTTAAAAAAAATCCATAAAAAATATTTGATTCAAAATTGTAGATCTCTTCGGGATACTTAATACAATATTGCCTTTAAAAAACTTTACAATCAATATTTTTTAATACAAATAAAGATAAAGTATTTTAACGTAAATGTTCAAGAGTTACGTAGCACCATCAAACTTTGAACTTTTCAACCAATGTGCAATGACTGCTATAAATGACATAACACAAATAGAGTGAGATGCAAAGTGTTTCTGTTAGGGAGACGACGACAGAGTGAGGTTTCCCCTTGAGCACAGTTTTGTACAAGAAAATTGAAATCATTCGCTCGCTGTCAGCCGTCGAATACGTCACGAAAAGTCCGGATTCGGGTTATTCAGTTTAATAAGTTTACAAATAGTTTATTTGATAACTTCTCTTAGTCTTCTTGTATGTGTGTGCACGCACTACTTTATAAATCCTCACTAAAAATTAAATTAATAATTTAGCAAATTTGCCAAATTAAACAAAAACAAAAAAACAAAACATTTTCAATTTGCCTGTGATTTTGTTTGCGAGCATATTTGCAGCTTTTTACCCTAAAAATAAAGCTTGAAGCTTTGATGCATAAAATCGATAAAACTTTATTAAAAACGTAAGAATTTTTTGTGGCGAAAAGTAATAAATATCCAAGAAACAGGAAGTGCACTTTTAACCCCCAAAAAAATAACGCCATTACGAAGACGGAAGTAAATACGCAGAAAAAGAAATAAGAAATTACAGATTTTCTGTATTAAACTTTTGGTAAGTTTCAATGAAAAAAAAAAAAAAATTCTTTTAACAAACTTTTTGTTTTTGTATGCGTTTTTATGCGTTTGCTTTTAAAAATATTTTGCATATAAAAAGTGTAGCGAAGCGTGGTGATAGTCACCTATATATACGAGGGTGGTTTAAAAAGTTTTTAGAACAAAAAAAATTTTAAATACACAATCAAAAATAAAAAAAATATTCTTATTGCTGCATAAAATTATGGCATTAGCTCATTATTTTTTGCATAAAATTTCCATATAATTTATTTATATATGTCCATCCGTCACCACACAAAGTTCATAGAGGGTTAGTAAATTTAGGGTTTAGATCCTTGATTGAAACAATTATTTAAAAAAAAAAATCATTTATTTTTATTTAAATTTAAAAAATCTGTAGCAATATCTCACGTATCAGCACGTGAGTTGCTATCATCAAATACATTAAATAAAAAAAAAAAACAAAAAAATGTTACTGATACATAATTCTCTATAATCGCCTAATCGTGCCGATTATCTAAAACCCAAAATCTGTTACACATTCCCTTTGATATCATAAACTAAGTTGAGATCACGTTTTAAACATTTGTCGCCGATCCTACGAACTGCATGAAATGTCAACGACTTATACACTTGTCTCTTGGTCTATTATAGTTCGAACAGCAGGGAAGCGAGCAGAAAACAAAAACAGAAAAAAAAAAAAAGATAGTCAACTTCAAATGGTATTCTGCATAAATTCAGCGATATTATCTTGACTGCACTTTATGCGACTCGATCATGTAATGCCATGAGGGGAGTCTTTGTTCGTAAACTTTGTTTTTTTTTTTTCTTACCAGTTTGGCATTGTCTGTTTTACTATATTTGTTCAATTACAAATAAGGTTTCATTTTATGAATACTGCTTATCATATAGTTGCTTACGTTTACTCAATATGCATTTAAATTGCTGGACAGATACAAATGTATATAAAGTAGGTACATAATATAATAAATGCAAGCCATATGTATGTATATACGATCGAACCGATATCCGATATACAATAATTTGCAAGGAAAGCAGTGCTTTAAACCGGTACTCTGAACCGTAAACCGAACCAGAACCGACAAGAGTGGTTCGATTCGAATTGGAATTAAAGTTGTTCGTGCTGTGGTCGTTAACTTGCCTCGTCGTCGATATATTGAAAATTTAAAAATACCAAATTATCTTTTTACACGATAGATACATTCCCAAAAAATTCGGGAAAAAAGCTTAAATATTTTTGGAACCATTCCGTAAAGATTGAACGGGGCATCCAGTTCTCTGCAATCTTACAACTTAAGTTCTGCTCGGCATTTTTTTCCAAAAACATTCTAAACTTGATCAGCATGGATCCTCCATTTTCAATAATTTGTCTATGTTTTTCAGGAAATCCTTTGCTCCTTTTATGAGAGTGTTTCTCCCTTAATTTTTAAATTATGGAACGCATGTCGCTTAAGAAAACCTATCATCCAATCTGTACGAGCAGAAAATCCAGGCTGTTTTGACTGAGATAAAGTTCCTGGGTCAACTTTTGAATACGTTCATAGATTTGCTTGATAGCAGTTTCATTTACTGGTATTCTTTTTGTAATTTTTCTTCAATCCACATTGGTGTGTGCACTTCCAGCTTTTGTTGTAAATTAAAATTTCATAATAAAAATACGTGTAAAAAGACAATTAGGTGTAGGAGCTTTCCAAATAATAGAGCTTTTTAAATAATCCTTGAACCGAACCGAACATTGTTTCGGCCGTGTAACTAAAAACCGGTTCATGAATCGAATCCGCGGTTCAAAGTTATTACAAACCTTTAAACCAAACCTCCACAAATTTTGTCAGAAGAAGTGCTCCTATGCCAATGATTTTATATATTTCAAAAGAGAGAAAACTATTTTTCAAGAGCTTATCTTTATTATCAAATCGAATCGGTGTCTCCGAAGAATCGAATCGTTGTCTAGACGAAGTAACCTTAGGTATCCTTAGGTAGCAGCATGCTATTGCTTAAGTTCATAGCGAATTCATTCCGAATCATACAAAAATATGGACTCCAAACATTTAGTGCAATTCCGTGGCTAAATATTTATGTTGTAATGAAAAAAACTAAAAAAAAAGTTTTCATTCCAATTCCATTGTTTAGACATATTAATTAACAAACTCTACAAAAACTTTTTTTGAGATTTTATTCAAACTAAAAGTTTTTCAAAATTATTAAAAACAAAGCTCGAGAAAAAAAATTTTTGTTTCGCATAATTTAAATTTAATAATGATGTTGCACCAAAACCTTTTCTTTATTTTTATTAATTTTTTTTTCAACAAAAACCCATTGCATTTCTTAAGCATTTTACGAAAATTTACTTAAATTATTGCCCATTTTGTAGCATTTTTACTACGTTTCAACTTTAATAATTATACAAAATATTACACGCTGCTGCTTCTGTCTGCATATTCCTAGTTAAGCTGTCATTGCATGCATTGCATGTGTTGTGAGCATAATTTTAGTTTAATCGACAATTTGTTGTCATGTTTAAATAAATGACTGCATTTAAAATGAACTTTGTATACGAAAAAAAAATTAAATACTAATTTTATATCATTTTTATTATATAGAGGGTCTAAGATGTGCGAGTTTGTGTTAAGCACTCAACTTAAATTTTTTTTTCTTTATTTAATTTTTATGACAATTAATGAGAGCTAATAACCTTACATCTTGTTTCCTGTTACATACGCAAATTAATTTAAAAAAATTAAACATTTCTTTTCTATTTAAAATCTTCAAAATTTTTAACCTGTTACAAGGTCATTGCGAAAGTTTTTCCAAGTTTACTAATGCCAAAAATATATCTATCAAATGTTTTACCATTTACGTTTAATAAGATTTTTTCAGAATGGCCAAATATCGTTTTAAATTAAAAGATTTATTTATTTTTTACGTAAATTTTTCAACTGTCAAACGAAAGAAAATCTTTTGGCGTGTAGCCAGAAATTAATTTTTAAATTTTGTTTTAAGTATTTAATTATTTTTGAGGTAGCAAAAAAAAAAAAAAATATATATTGCTAAGATCAATTTTGGTTTTGTTTTAGCATTTAAAAAAATATTTCATAAGAGTTCTAGTACAAAAAAAAAATATATATTCTAAAGATTTATGTAGCGTCTTTGTTTGGAAAAGTGTCAGTTGGGTCGATAAAAGTGCTGAGGTACAAAAAAAAAAAAATTTCACAAATCATGAAATATTGCAAACAGAAAACAGGTATTACATACAAAACAATACATATCAAAGATGAACATAATGGACAGATGGACAGACATACAGAAAGATATACTACAAACCAACGGACAGACAGACAGACGGTCTGACTGAAGGAACAAAACAACGCCAAATAATTGTGGCAGCAAAAATCAAGTTGTAGCCAAGAGACAAGTAAGCGCAAGAATCAGCTGTTGTGGCGTATATGTATCCTCAAGATACAAGATACATATGATCAGCAAATGTTATATGTATGTATCTACTTGTCAGTATATACTATAGTATGCTACTTTATTTGCGTCAACAACTGTTTTGTATTTTGTATAGAAAATATCTGCAAGAGAAAAAAAAAAAGAGAGACTAAAAATAAAAAAAAAAAAAAAATCCCCAAACAAAGAAGTATCTACCTTTAGTAAAAATGGCATTTGTAGTTGTGTTAGTAAAAGTAGTCAACCGAAAGCGTTAAGTATCTTTATATACTTTAGTATGTATTTTTTTTTTTTTTTTTTTTTTTTTGGCGTTTATATTAAACTTGCTGTGCTGATGCAATATTGTGAAATCAGCTTAGAGTAGCTTTCGTTCTTGCGCACAGTAACGAAATCATGTCTTATATACTATACTGTGTCTCTGCCTTTTACTAAGTATAATACTGTATACTAGAGTTAGACGTATTCGCCTATCGTTTATATTGTATCTTGTATCTTATTGCTAGTTTTCTTACTGTAGCTGTTGCTGCTGCTACAAATTTAATTGGCATAGGGTTCGTGTTCTAGAGAGACTAGTTAGCTGTTGTTACCAACAAAGTTGTCTTTGCCTTTTTTGGGTAAGTGCATAGTAATGATCGTGTAGTGCTGTCTAGGCAGCAGTTACTTTGTTATTTGTGTTTTTTTTTTTTCTATACGCTTAACAATTGTCTCAAAAAAAAAAAAAAGGATATCATATCTTTTTTTGTAAGAAGTTAGTCACTCTGTGAAAGTTTGTCAATTGTCAACTTATATCAAAAAGTGTTTTAAATTGTTTTGTGGAAGGAATAAAACGGTTACTTGACAAACATTTTCTAATAGTGACAAAATCCATTGCAAATGTTTAAATTTATAAATATTATAAATGATCTACATATATGCAAATACATATACAGAGAGAGAGAGAGAGAGAGAGAGAAAAAAAAAACAAGCAGATTGTGCTCAAATCAAGCATATAAGTGCTGAAAAGTAAGTTAAGCTGAGTTTTTCTAAAATCAAGCATATTTTAACTTGAAAATCCAAGTACATGTCGATAAATTGCTTAAATAATGTTTCAAGATGATTCAAATATTTTTGGTTCTACCTAAATTGAGAACAAATTGGGACTATCATTTGCAAGATTACCAAATGGTACTTCCTGAATACAAAAATCGGATTATTTTTAGTATGCATATTATGTAGAACACCTATAATGGGGCCAGAAAAATGTAAAAGTGTACCTGAAGGCCAACAAAGTCTTAACTAAATTTGGAAGCTCTCTATCGTGACAGTCTTAGAAAAAATGCATTATAGACCCTATAAAGCATGACAGCTAGTTGGACCTTTAAACGTAGATAAACAGGCAAAAAATTCGATTAGGAAGTATATCTCATTTAAGGGTGCAGTCCGCCAATTTAAACTTATCTCATATTTACAAATTTTTCCATAGCAACGTTTTGGTTACTTTATCCTAAAAATTACGTACAGGGTATTCCAATAAAAAAAGAAATTTCCCCAAGTTAAGTTCAAATCGAATTCTACGTACCATAATTTTATAGCCATTACATATGGTTTAAACAAGAAGAAATCGTAAAAGCCCCTACAAAGTATTCATCTGAATTGAATATTACACAATTGTCTCTTTCTATTTTGCTTATATATTTTGGTAAGTTTTATTCAATATGAAAGCAAACTGTGGTGAATAGAGCACAGGAAATCTGTTTGTCTCACTCAACTTCTACGAGCAGTAAACAGTATCGGTATACTACACCTTCTTAATTAATTGCATCATGTGACGCACCACCTTAAATTTTAAATTTTTTTAAAAAATTTTTCTTTTATGGCCACCCATTTCCAAACTATACCTCCCAGTTCCTAACCCCACTTGTCGATGTTACTATTTGTCGCATACTAAAGATTATAATGGCATAAATATAAATATAGAATTGACTGTTAATATCATTTAACCAAAAAGGACATTAACAGTCAATTAGGCTGTGCTGCCTAAGTTAATAATATCTTTTGAATTTTGTTACTGCTTTCTTGTGATTTTTTTTTTTAGTATGTCGTTAAACTTTATTTAATTTTCCATTAGTCTACAATTGAAATAGCTTATAGCTTAGCGACAAATTCGATGATAAAAAATTTAGCAAAATATCATTTCTTTAAATCCAAAGTCGCGTCTGTTGTTGTATTTTTTTTTTTTTTTTTGCTGTGAAAAATCTTTGTAAATTATATTTTTGTCTTTGTTATTTTTTGTATGCCGCAGAGTCATACCGCAATTGAAGACCGCACTATAATTAGAAAGTCAGACAGTGCCTTCCGTACCTAATTATTAGACACATTTCTCACCAGCGCCATAGACAGATTATCTTCTTCAGCTACAAATAAACAAGTGTCTGTCTACCTAGCTGCCTATATCTCTACCTATTGTGTATCCTTTTTGTGACTGCTTATCCTGGCACTGACTTGTACATTTCACAATGCATGTTTTGTCATTCTTATTTGATTTATGACATAAACACTGGCATGAAAAGTACATAAATGAAAATATTCTCTAAGACAATTTTGTTGCTTTTATTTTCTAACTGAAAAATGATGCGCACTTGTATATACATTTTTTTCTTTTCAAGTTAAAATCATTCAAACAGTAAATAAACGTTAAAAATTATATCAAATTACTTAAATTTTTTTTTTAATTTTTTTCTTTTTATTGCAAACTGGTTCTTGTATTTATTTTGTTTTATATCGTCGCCTTGAATAAAGTCAAGTTCAGCCATGAAACTGGAATACTGAAAAAAATAAACAGAAATGCTTTTTCAAGGCTCTCCCGTTGCACCACTGCATATAAAAGTGTCTGCTAAATATTGCTATAAAACCAAAAAAAAAAAACAAGATACTTTTTTTTTTGACAGAATATTATGCAATATTTACGACGTCATAATTTTACATATGTGACACTTTAATTAAGCCAACAATTTCCAAAGAGAAAGCAACCCCTAATGTATAATTTGAACAATAATTAAAATAAAAGAAAAAATATATTATTTTATTGTTTGCATGCATGCATGCAATTAAGATACAAAAGTATCTCATGCCACATACAAAAATCAATATTTACCTTTCATAGCTTTAATACAGCAAACCACTGAGTTAAAGGTTTTTGCTGCATTAAGAAATTTGTATGCAGTCAATTACGTTCACGTTTAGGCGAAGCATAAAGACGCAACGGGCCTGAATGCAAAGTTAGCTAACTTTGATAGAGAACGAAAGAGAGAGAGAGAGTGATAGAGTGATGTTAAAAAAGAGTGATTAGGGGTTAGGTAGACTTTTGAGATTATACTGCATTTTGCTGACGTGTCAAATTTTTACTTGTTTTTGCTTTGGTTCACTGGTTGATAGGGTAATGCAGCTGGTAACCAGGTGGGTGCTTACTTCCTTTAGGGTTGCGTTCTTTACACTGTTTTGATTTAATCAATTAATCGATTTTGTTTATTTAAATGCAAATTGCAAAACTCTATAGCTATTCATTGGTATATTAAATTTAAAAATAGCTAAGGTGACCTATTTATGCATATTTTTTTGTAGGCTTTCTGTTGCCAATAAGGTCTCTATCGAGCTTATATCTCAATTTACCATAATTCCTATATATGAAAATATATACATTGTTGCTTGCAAAAAGTTTATTTTTCCGGAAGTGTTTCGGTCTCTTTTTTGTTTTGTTTTTTTTTGTACTCTCTAGGGCTAACAAACCCTATATCTCTCTCAGTGTGGGTAACAGGGTCTAGGGACATAGTAAAAGTATAAAGGAGAGAGTCTACTTTTAATGCGCAGAATCATTTTACAGTTGTTTGTAAACAATTTGTGTCATTGTTGAAAAAAAATAATAAAAACTAGTGTGGGGGTAGTTTGCTTCCTTTACCTCTTTTGCTGCCTCGTGCCGCTCTCTTTTGTGTGGTTAGGGTTGCTCATTGGCAGGGGAAAATTGTTTACAATATTATTAGCCAGCTGATGTTTGTCTGAATGAATTTTTGGGTTCTCCAGGAGAGTTTTAATTGTTTCAATAAAATAGTTGGTATAGTATACAAGTTGACACTGGAAGGAAATAGAAATAATATAATATTACAAATGAAAATCTTGATAGATACATTACCGAAACACTTAATTTTCTTTCTATTTATATAGAGTAAATTGACTTGTCAATAGCTATGGAATAAATTAATACAAATATTTTCAGCAATTATATAAAAAAGGCTACCATGACAGGAATCTACTTGTTTAATATCAGGCACTACACATGGCATAGATTTGTTTGAGGACAATATATATGAAGTTGGCATATTCTTATGAAATCGTGGTTAAGTTTAATCCATATCGAATTGAAAGGTCTCTAGACTGGGTTTTCATTCAATAAATGAAACATTTGAGATAATATTTATGGAGGCCCTAAATTATACTTTTAAATTTATCTCACGAGTGTTCTGGTAAATCTAAGCTCTCTATCTCTTATGGTGTCCAAGATAACTCTGATTTTGATGCTTATCAAGTTTTTGTGATTGATGATCTTGTAACTCAAAGACACTCTTCGTTATGGACCTCAAAACGATTCAAGAGCGATCAATTCAACTTTTTACGATATATCGACATAAGAACTAGCAGGAGAAAAGAAATGCTATAGAGAAAAATAATCAATTGATTGGAAAGTTGTGAAGTATAAAAGTGGCAGTCGACTACACTTTCAGGATCGGAACCTTTACGTGGTCTCAGTAATATAGCGACCAGATAGTACATAGATATGTTTTTATAAACTTTATATCAATATTGGAAATTTTTCGGTAGGCTATGCAATTAGTTATGTCAATTTTCACAAAAGCCAATGGGGGTTACCTATCTGATCACTATCACCTGAGATACCTCCAAATAAATTAAGACTGTCTTTAAACACAGAGTGCAAACTGTGTCTGGAAGACGAGTAATCTCGTTAAAAATATTCTGTGTAAATGCACAAATCTGTCAGGCCTTAGGTTTCAACAGCTCAATTGAATTTTTTTTTTAATTAATAATTTAATTTTTTTTTTTTTTTTAAAAAATTTTTTTTTGTTTTTTTTTTTTAAAAAAAAAAATTATTTTTTAAAAAAAAAAAAATTTTTTTTTTTTTATTAAAAAAATTATATTTTTTTTTTTTTGTGTTTTATTTTAAAATATAATTTTTTTTTTTTTTTTTTTTTTTTTTTTTTATTATAAAAAAAAAAATTTTTTTTAAAATTTAAAAAAATATTTTCTTTTTTTTTTTTTTTTAAATTTATTTTTAAAAAATTTTTGGACACATCCTACTCTTTTAAAATAAATTTATTAATGAATATAATTCACAATTAGTTTAAACTGCATTTATAAAAATAACAAAAATACGGCGTATATATTATAATTTTTTTTTTTTAAATTATTTATAAACTAATTATGAATTATACTCACTATTTCATTGAACTTAAAAAAGATTTGAAACCAACGAAAAGAAATTTTGTGTTACACCCCTGATAAAGTTTTCTTTTTTTTTTTTTGGGTTTATTTGGGAATATTTTTTTATTGTTTATACGGATAATTCCGTTGAGTGTTTACTTAATCATTGCCAAAAGTAATTAAAAAACTTTATACATTAAAAAGCGATCATTAGAACATTAGCACGTATATAAATATATGACTTAATACAAAAAAAAAAAAAAAAAACTAATAAGCAAATTTGTTTAGTCTAAGCAAATAGTACCAAGGGGCAATGTAAGTTGTCGTTTTATATTGATTTTGCGGCACAGATCAGAGTATGAATGAATGATAATGATGTCAAGGCGAATAATTTTACTTACTATAAAATATTTTTATTTTATATAGATTATATATATTATTATTATTATTTTTTTCATTAGCGTAAATTGTTTCAAATTACGCTAATTACAAATATTTCTGACGACGACTACCTGTAGTAATGAAAATATTGTTATATAGAGCGTGAGATTGAGTAAGCGATAAAGTCGTTTATTTTTTTTTCCAAATGTAAACTGAACTCTAAATGTGAACTCAAGATGTGCTAAAAATTGTAAACAAAGACGTCACAAAAAAAACATACATGACCTAATTTGCTTAGTTTGAAAATTGGGTTTTTATTGCGCTGTAGATACTTTTTATATGCGGGAGGCAGCTATGTTTGAACATTAATTTTAAATTATAAAAATAATGCGCAGCTTTAGAAAAAATATAATTAATTTATAATTAAAAATTTAAATACATTTAAAAATACATACGTGCCTTGAAACACGAAACAAAGCTTGTCACAATTTTTTTTTTTGTTAAATATTTTATTTTGCGAAAATATTTAATCAATATGTTTTTTTTTTTTATTTGATTTGTTTTGTTTTTACTTTCAATGCAATATCAACGATTGTTGCAATTGATAAAGTAAGACATTGAACTTAGTTTCAATTTGCTGCGCATTTGATACAGAGAAATATTTGATTGGAATAGCGTTTTGAGCGGCAGATACAAATGTATCTCAAAATAAAAAAAGACAAAAAACTGCGCAGTTATTATGACAAAAAGAATAATATTGTATAAAGTCGAAATAGCGTCACATATTATGTATTTTTTTTGCTGCTGCTCTTGATATGCTTGTGTATTATGCTTACGCATAAAATGTATTTCATAGATACGAACAAGCATTGAGCAAAAAACCCAAACATTGCTGAAGCTACATAAATATTATTTTTTTTTTTAAGTTTCGCTAAATTTGTGCCGCAAAGATTTAGAAATTTCAGTTTCACTTTTTTTCCTCTGTTTTTATTAATCTTTATCTTTGTTTATGTTTATCAATTTGTATTTCAACAACAAATTAGCTAAGATTAGATAAACAATATTTTTTCTCGTTGTTTTTTTTTCTTGTTTTTTGAGGTTAAAAAACTTTCAGTACAATAGCATAAAAAAAAAAAACATTTCGAGTAGCTTCAGCCTGCCCTAAAATTCAATTCGTTATGTTCGACTCAAAGTTGACTTTCTATTTGACTTATTTTTGTATTGTTTAGATATGCATTTGAAGTGTTTTCATATACCAAATACATTTCTTGTTTCGTTTGTATTTTGTTTTTATTTTTTTTTATTTTGTTTTTTTTTTTTTTTTTTTTTTTTTTTGTGCAATGACGCTTATTTTGTTTATGTTTTTGTTAATTTTTTTTATTTGTTTACTCAAAGCGATGAAAAGAATTTGTTTATCTAATAAAAAATAAAAATATAAAAAAAACTGTACATAACTTTTGAAGCGCGTGCGCTGCCAAAGATATTTATCAAAGCAAAAGATACAAAAAATAAACTAGTGCAAAAAAGAAAACAAAGAAAAAAAAATGAATTAATAAAACAAGGAAAAAAGTTAACTTCGGTGGAACCGAAGCTGAAATGCCTGTAATACAACACTTTCAATGATGTATGTGTTCACCAGGGACTAGATTACATTTTATGATTGATTTGGTCAAATTTGTATGGAGGCTTTAAGTTATATTAACCCGATTCTTAACATCGATAGTGTTATCGATAGTGTTCATTTAGGTAGACATTGAAATTGATATTATCAAATTTTATTTAAATTCATTCAGAAATATTAAATGTTTTTATACAAAAACTTGAAAATGGGCGTTTAGTTTGTATGAGACCTTAGCCTAAAAAATAGGCGAGGCACCTGGATTTTGATATTGAATGATATAAGAAATGTTTTTTCATAAAATACCTTTCATACAAAACTTCGAAAATGGGCGATAAGTTTGTATGGGGGCTATAGCAACAAATGGGCGTGGGTCCTTTTTTTTAACAATGAATGACACTACTATGCCTATAAATGGGTGTTGCACCTTTATTTTAACACTTTAACTTCATAGGGCTGAGAAAAGCTAAAGTTCAGAATTTCAGGTCAATATCTTTAAAACTAAGCGAATTAATCGCATAACTACGGACTGACGGACAGACAGACATGTCTTAATCGATCTTCTCATCGAGGTGATCAATTATATATACTCTTTGGGGCCTCCGATGCCTCCTTTAATGCGTTACAAACTTTCGGACAAACTAAATATACCCGTTTACACTATGTGTAACGGGTATAAAAATAAAAAAATTAGAAATAAAATAAGATGTTAAAAAATAAAATAACACAAAAGATATTTTTTGATTAATTTATTTATTTATTTTTGTTTTTTGCATGTATAAAAATTTTGTTTTGTATTTATTTTGTCTTTGTCTTTGAGTTTGATCTTGTTTTTTTTTTATATTATTTTCTTGTTTTCTTTTTTAAACATTTTTGCTAATTTAATATACTCTGCACTTGTCTCTTGAAAGGGTGTATAATATTTGTGACAATAAAAGCCTTTAAAAGTCATGCCTAGCTTGCTTTGACAGTTTTGAATTAATTTAGAATAGAATAGCCAATTTGAATCTTCGAGATGCAGTTGCTTTTCACAGAAACTATAATCACCTAGCAGGGATAACGTTTGGGCAGCTGACATTCAAAAATGAATTAAGACAATAAATCTAATTTTTCCATATGTTCCGGCATTTTAACGTTTCTTGTTGGTCGTCTATGCGAATGTCCAAATGTCGTGTCGCGTGCTACTTCCGGTGTGGTTGTGCTATTTAGACCAAGTTGCCCTGCTGCGCTTGACGCGGTAGGAATGATCATTTGGTGCGCCATCCAAATTGTGTCTAAAGTCGATAAAAGGATAAACATCCATCGAAAAGTAGTTAGATATCAGATATCTGCCCTTACTTTGTCATATCTTTTGCAATCTCGTGCTGGTCTATACATTCAGTTTTTGCGGTTTCAGCTGATTATATTGCTTTTCAATAAAATTTTATTAAATTGTTTTTTTTATTTTTTTAAATAATTTTATTATTTATAAGTCTTTGTAGCGTATCTATTACTTCACTTTAATCGCATCAACACCTCCTTCGCACTTGTTTAAAAAAAAAAAATAATAAATAAAAATGTAATAATTTTATTGTTTTGTAGCAAAATTCGTTAAAAATATTTAAACAAATACAATACATGCGCAAAATATACCCAAGCGTCTGTCTGTATTCGTTTGTATATAATAAATGATAAAATTTCTAAAATTATAACAAAACAAAAAAACAAAATAAAATTTAAATGAAATAAAAAATTTCTCGTTTTACCTTGAACCAGTTCAAGGTTAGCAAATTTTTTTTTTTTTTGTTTAAACATTAGATACGAATTGTGTTTGCTTTTTTTTTCGCCTAATTATATCAATTTATTGTGATTGCATTTAGAAAGCTTTCGCGAACTAATTGCAAATAGACACGTCGTAACAGAATGTATTGCATATTTATGGCTAAAAGCTTCAAGAAAAAAAATCTTATTGTAAAAATTCATAAAATTTAAAACAAAAATTTTACTAATACTTTAATTTGATTAGCCTTCAATGTGTTATATAATTCTATAAAATATAATATTAAATAGAACTACCTGTATCTAGATACAAACATATAAAAATATTTAATGTCATTGTGCACGCGTAAGATTCGTGTAGCTGCTAAAGCAATTGTCACATCTAATAACAAAGAAAACTTATTGCTTTTGCTATTTAAAATGCATACAATGAGTTACAAATACAAACAAAAATAAACAATTTTGATTAAATTCTTTTTATTAGTTTTGTCTGTGCATGATTCTGCAAAAAAGCAGGAAAAAAAAAATTGATTGCTTTTGAATTTTTAAACATTTTGACAAAAATTAAATTAGTGAACTTTGCACACTTCTAGTAGCTTAAAATTTTAGCTAACTAACAGCTGAGCTGCTGCATATAAATAAATGTATACTAGAACGCTTACTCATAAAGGCAGCTACAAAAAAAAGTATCTACGCTAGACTAGTTGGTTTACTCGTCGCTTACATTTATTTCTCTGCTACGAATGAGTAGCACAAAGCAAAAAGAAACATAAAAACAGTTTATTATTGTTTTTTTGTGTGTGTGTATGTGTGTGTTTTATGCTGTTTGTTTGTAGTTGCAGCAAACGTTGTAGTAGATACTTTTGTATCTACAACACAAAAAAGTATGTCAAGCATTGCGCAGCTGATCGTAGCATTTTGTGCATTTACTCATTTACGCTCTTACAATCTCTCTCTCTTTTTCTCGCTCTCTGTCTATTTAGTTTCGTTTTGTTGGTAAACAAAAATCACGAACACTGCGACTGACTAACGTTCGCCCCCGCGTGCTGCTGCACAACGCGTACTATGTGCGTCATTCGTTTGTTCCCTCATACACATACGCTCAGCTGCTTAGCTGAAACATAAATTCTGACTTGCTTTTGTTTACTTGCGTCGTCGTTTTTTTTTTTTTGCGTTTTAGAAAAACCAAAAAATGAAAAAAAAGTATCTACGTTGTATAGATACTCTCTTACGTTTTACAGATACTTTACGCTCTGTGCGCGCTATTGTTGAAATTTTCACTGCGCACTGCTGACATTCGCTATTGATATTTGAAAGCAAACGCAACGCACAACTGAAGTTGAAAAAAAATAAGAATAATAATAATAATAATAAATAGAAACAAAGAATTTCACAAAACAAGTGAAGTGAAAAGATACATTAAAGTGAAAAAAAGATAAGGTAATATAGAGAGTGTTTAATAAAATTATTAGTACCAAAAAAAAAAAAAAAAGAGAAACAATAAATAAATAAAAGGTGTACTAATATATTTGTACTTACAAGTACCATCATACAATTAAAAAGTATCTACAAGTACTATAAGTATCTAAGAAGTGACGCGCGCATCTAATTCAAATGCGAATCGCTTTATCTTTTCTATTCTTTATTTTCATTTGAGTATCTACTTTGCAATATATTGCAATAAAATTTAATTTTGTTTTATTTTGTTTTGTTTTTTATGTATGTATTGTTCTTTGATTCAGTTCGTTTGTATTTCGTTTGTTTTAGCCTTAGCACTTTTTTTTTTTTTTGTATATCTGTTTTTTTTTCGAGTATCGTTTTGTAGCTGGCTTTGCATTTCAAATACGTTTCCGTTCGATTTAGTTGGCAAACGATTGTCGACTTTGCAATACGTTTGTACACTCTTGTCTGGCTTTGCCTGTTATACTGTGTGTTTTTTTGTGCTTTATAGTTCTGTGATTAAAAACAAATTGTTTTTGCGTTTATTGTGCCTTATATTTTCTTAAAGAAAAAAAAAACCCTATCTTGAGTTTCAAACGCTTTGATCTATGTTAAAGGTGAGATCAATGTTTACAGAAGAGTTAAAAAAATATAATAAATGAATAAATAAATAAATAACAATAAAATGAAAAACAAATAAAAAATTAAAGCCAAAATCAAACTAAAACAAAAAAAAATTAAAAATAAATAATTAAAAAAATACAATTATAATATAAATTATTACACAAAAATTTTAAATTCAAATTAAAAAAAATAATACTAAGAAATTAAATAACAAATTTTTTTATCGTATAAAATAATTTAAAATTAATAAAATTTTATATCTATTTCAAATTAACTTCAAAATAAATATAAATATAATATTTTATTCATTTAATCTGTACTTAAATGTCATATTAGCTGTTTTGTTTATTTTAATTATTTTAATTTTTTTTTTTGGCAATAATTTTGCAAGTCAAGGCCAAGTTTGACGTCAGCTTCTATCTACGAAAGTATTGCATAATTTAATTGGGTTCTTAAAAAATTATTGCTCTTTGTTTGCCAATTGCAAAGAGAGCATTTTGGGAAAATATAATTAAATTTTAATTAACAATATAAATAAAGAATAAAAAACTAAATAAAAAAAAAAAAAAAAATAAAAAAAATAATAAAAATAAAAAATAAAATAAAAAATAAAAAAAAAAAAAATAAAATAAAAAAAAAAAAAAAAAAAAAAAAATAAAATAAAATAAAAAAAAATAAAATAAAATAAAAATATTATAAATAAATAAAATTTCAATATTATAAATAAAAAAAATTTTAAAATTAAAAATAACAAATAAAAAAATAAGTGGGGAAGTGAACAAATTTTGACAATAATTTTAACCCTTTTAAACATAACAAATACGTTATGAAGAGTATCAGTGCTGAGTTCAATATTTTTTTCGAAAATATTGGCCTCTGACGTAAGAGACCCAAGAAAAACAAATTTTTCTTTTGCTATAAATAGTAATTTTGCTACAGAATTTGCTAGGCTATTGCTAGTCTAAGGGTTTGACAGACAGACAGACAGACAGACAGACAGACAAAAAACAGATAAATAGACAAAAAAAATTAACACCTTAAAAATGAAATTTAAATCTCAGTTTAAAAATTATTTTGCTTTTTATTTATTTCTAAAATTTATAATTTATTTTTTTTTATAACCACCACTTTGTAACATAGTCGAGAACAGGTATTATCAGTTTGTCGAAAACTAAGACTTTCTTTTGCCCTGGTTGTATCAAAAACAAGCTTGTTGAATTGCCTAAAATTTAAGAGATACCTTAAATCTCTTCAATTTTAGCTTAGCTAATCTAATAATTTTGAACATATTGTCTTAGAATAGATACTTTTTTATGTAGCTGTGTCTTGTTGTTGTTTTTTTTCGCTAATTTAAATGTTATCAAAAAAAAAAAAAATACACCCACGCAAAACCAAAACTGAATTCAAAAAAAATACTACGCAATAATAATATTAGCAAGCCGCCTAAAAATTATAATTAATTCAATACAAATGAATATAGTGCTTTAGACTTTAAATTCAATTAAAACAGACATACAATTAGTTCAAGTTCATTATATAATAATAATCTAACTATTGCCAATCAATTTACATCGAACTGGACTTTACTATGTATTCCGAAGCCAGTAATTTGTGTCAGCGAACTATCTAGACTGACAATTATTAAACTTTTTTTTCCTATGTCAAGCTGTGCATTTTATGATAATATTGTTTGTTTGGTTTTTTTTTCAATTATAATCAGTAGGTATAAGGCACGCTTTATTGTATTATACAATTCTAATATTAAAAACGAGACCGTCTAGTCACTCAGTCTGCCTGTGCTTTATCAAAAAATACTATGGGACAATAAAATACTCGTGCATAATATTATTGTAATGTTTATACAACTGTCGATAGAAAAATATTTACTAAAGCGTTTATTGACACCATAGTTCAACTACTTAAAAATGTATGTCTAGCACTTATATCTATGTATATACTATAGGTACTTATATTATTAATATTTTAACTAATAAATTTATTTTTTGTTTCTTTATAGGTAAGTTTCTTGAAAGCGTCTATTTTGATCACTAATAGTGTACATGTAAGTCTATTATTTTCTATCTAATCTAATTCATGGTTAAGTGCATTATTTCAAGGCTGTTTATAGTATTTTTCTACATAGGAAAAATTTAAACTATTTTATGCATTTTTTTTGCAATAAATTATTTTTTTTTTTTATAAATTTTGATTTAAGTTTTTTTTCTTCTAAATATAACTAAGCTAGTGAGAGTTGAATGCGCTTCGTTTGTACTTTTATAAATAAAATTATCCGACTTTGCTAGGGTATGTAGAAAAAAATAGGAGACTTCATGAATTATACATATACTTGAACAAATAATTTGGTCTATAATATGTCCGCCTGTCAAGACGTATGAAGCCAATTGTCACGCAAACTTGAAAATAAGGTTCTATTGGACCATTCGCAGTTATCTTATATCTAATTTTTTACAGCCACATTTTTAGTAGTAGTTGTAATACAAACCCTTCCCAAAAAAATACCAAATTTGCTTATCGGATGATATTTATGTTATTACATATGACCTCAGAAACCCAACCAGAATTTTGGACTTTATATACAACATAAAACAAGAAAGTCATTGGGACTATCATAAACACAATAATAAGAAACAATGACGTTTTTATGCAAAAACCCAAATTTTCGGGGTAAATTTGTATGGGGGTATACCCCTAAAATGGGACTAGAGAAAATACGTTTGAAAGTGCATTGCCTAGGAGAGTCTTACTTTCAAATCTGGTAGGTCTATCTCATATAGTCTCCGAAATAATCGTTCATATGGCAGACAGCATGACGGGCGGACGGACAGAAAGACATAGCTAGTTCGACACCCCTTTCAATGCTGATCAAGGCATCCTTCTGTCTGTTACCTTTTGGGTACACAGTATAAAAATGTATACCCGAATGGTAAAATGCGTAACAAACTCCAGATACATTAAAGATATTTTTTATAAGCATCGAAAGCTGAGGCGATTCAGCTATGTCCGTCGGTACAGTTTTTTTTTATTTTCATTGGAAGATTAAATGTGGTCCCGATTATTTTCATATTAAGAACAAATATATATTTCAAATTGTACCATTATAACTTTTAAATAACCAATACAGGGGTTGTCACACAATCTCTTCTAAAATTCAATAAATAAAAAAAGATTATAATTCACAATTAGTTAAAACATTTTAAAAATTAAAAAAATATATAATTATAATTCACAATGAGTACAAACATGATTAAAAAATAAAAATAAAATAAAGTAAACACCGTATTTTAGTTATTTTTATAAATGTTGTTTAAACAAATTGTGAATTATATTCATTATTTCAAGGTATGGCAGGAGAGATTTGGAATCAACCAAAAGATTTTTTTGTGTGAAATCCCTGATAAAGTTAAAACAAAGTCTGCAATTTTTATGAAAGTTTAAAGTGTTCTCACATCTACTGCGCCAAAAATTAACTGGGCTACAAATTTAAACAATTTTTGTTGCTACAGAGCCAATCTTTGAAATGGTAAATGAAGTATCCGATAGTTACTTTGCGAATTTGAGAATTCGTATTTTTATAAATAATATTTGGTTTAATTTATCAGTAAATCCACTGATTTGTTTTTTAACTTCATTTAGACTTCAATCGTTTTACAAGAAATTTCAGTTTGGTTTTGCTCTCCATAATCCTTTGTCATTTAGAATCATTCTTACTTGACAAATGTCTACATTTCGTTAGAGAATTAAGTATTTCGTATATTAAAACGTAAAAACATGCTAACGTTTTTTTTATTCATTATAAATAATATGTATTACTAATTGTATATTTTAACTAGTCTTTCGAGTGCTCAGCTGTTCTGCTTGATGTCATTTGTTAATTCTGCAATGCTCAAACCTCTAAGCAAGCCCCAAACACTAAAAAAAAAAAAAACAACCCAGAGAAACACGCGCGTACATTTACAGTTTCAAGGTTAAATCTATTTAATATAAACGTTGTACAGTGAACAAAAGCAAAATATAGAATAGAACAAAAGTGAAAATCAGTAATATGTATAGTACATATGCATATATATATATATAGAGAGACAGATAGATATAGATGTACATAGATGTATCTATATGTAAAAATATGTAGCAAAAAAAAATCAGCGATTGGTTGCAATTGTTTAACCTATAAGTACCTTCTATATATATGCATATCTGTCTCTTTGTTTGCTGTGGTCTGTATTCATTGGGGTTATCAAGACATAAAGTAAATGACCAATGGGGGTATCATGACATACGTGTACCTATAGCTGATTTCTTTCAATCATTCAATTGTTACTACGGCATTTTGTAATAAATTAAAAGGCAACGAGACATTTATAAAAAAAATATTTATTTATATAAAAAATATTTAATGCAATTAATATTGCATTTATTTTGCGCAAATATTTTATAGTACGTGCAAAAATTTTAAGTTGATAGCTGCAAAGAATTTATATTTGTTGCGTCATTTTCTGTAACCCACGCAATCAAAATACATAAAAATGTATTTATTGTACAATCCAAATAGAAATAGTCAAGCGCATTAGTAAAATTAGTTGCGTTTTTATGCCATTTTAGTGTTAGTTTGCTAAATTGTTTGAATGTCAAATTAAAACAACAACAATAAATAGCGAGTCAAAATATTTGACCATGAAATACATATTTGCATTTTTATTTCATTTTCAAATATATGCATGTAATACATATAAACTAATACGTATTATAATAAAGATATGCATTTATAATGAGACATATATTTTAGATTAATTTAGAAATTAATAAGTGTGTATAAATTTAGCTATCTAGATATGTTCATGATACAATTATAACAGATGAAGTACTCCGGTAAACTTTGCTTACATAAATTTGACAGCTTAGCTTGTGGTGAATTGTGTTTTATTTCACCACGACAGGAGAGAACAGTACTGAAATTTTGAGAAAGAGCTGGTATAAGCAAACATTATATTTTCTGTGCCTCTGCTTCGATTGCTTTGGTGCTTTAGAAGAAGCAGAAAAATTTGAATACTCAAACAAAATTTGTTAGCAAATTAGAAAGAGACAGTGGTACAATACTTCATTTTATATAATTGCGTCATGAATATGTCTATGTGTTCGTTTATTTTTAAGGGAATATAAAAAATTTTTTGAATTAATTGGAAATGTTGTTTGATTTGAAGATAGTTTTAAGCTAGCAACTGTATACAGTTCCTCAAGACTTTATATATTCTTAAACAATATTGCATGATGTGTCTTTGTTTGTCTTTCCTTCCATAAGTCAGTTTATCCTCCTGTTCGGTTCATAAGTTAAACAAAAAATAGCGCCAATAAACTTGCAACTTCTAACCAAAAAGTTACCTCATACCACCAAATTCGATGTAGGTCACTCTAATAATGATCATAACAGATTATTTTAATTCGGCTATCTTAATTTTGGGTACTTTTTAAACATATTTTTTATAAGCTTTCATAGGAAAACCATGATGATTTTAAGCCAAATAAATTGTCCCAATTTAGCTCACATAGAATCACTGGAACCTCTCAGTTTAAATTTTAAGAATTTTGTAAAGAAAATATGTTTCCCAAAATCCCAAATGGATAATGCAGATAAACTAGGAATCCCAGAATTCGCAGCCCCTAATGTGCTTACCCAACTCACACAGTATACATAATTCTCTCATACACCATAACTTTCTATCTCTTTTTTATATCGAGTTGTGAATAGGGTTAAATACTTTTTTGAATATGGGGCTAAAGGACTTTAGGGAGCTTCGAGTTGAATAAATTTATCTCAAATTCTTGAAAAGATAGGAAGTTGTGGTCTTTATATAAAATGTAGCCAATAGATTGAACTTCATTTCCCTCTAAGACCTTATCTTTTCTATATATTCTGGGTATTCCACTGACGAGTTTCTTTACTGCGCAAGTCCACAACAATAATATTTGAACTTTTGTATTCCAAAAGATATAGTATATCTAAAAATTTTTAGTTACCAAAAGATTGTCTTCATTTATTCAGACATGTGTCATGTGTCATGATTTTAATGACTATAAAAATACTCATATTCAATTCAGTTAATCCTAAATCTCTTTTGAATTGAAATAAAATTACTATACGCTAAATTGGTGTACTTTATATGAAAAAAAGTTTTTATTGATTATGCCTTTCTCCCAAAAAAAAAAAAAAAAAAAAAAAATAGAAAACTTAATTACTATGAAGCACGAAATTGCTTTACGCGTGCAATACATGACGTATGCGTTATATTTATTTTTATGTGTAATATTTTTTTTTTGTCAACAGCTTAAATGTAGCTACATTTTTTTTTCTTGAAGTTTGCTTCATATGTTTGGCATATTTATTCATATTTGTTACTTCTTTCTAGGTCAATTGATGCCCGTTTTCATTTTATGAGTTCATACCGTATTAGCTTTCGCTCGTAAGAAAGAGTCGAATTTTCTTTGGTACTTATTTCTAAGTAGCTATTTACTTTTCTGTTCTTCTTCTTCTTCTAAATCGTTGCAACGCTTCTGATTGCACTTTTCAATTGAATGAAAGAAGCGCACCCAATGTCAGCTACAAAACTAATTGTTGATCGTGCCCATTTATATGGCAACATACAAAAAAAAAAAAAAAATCAAAATCAAAAAAAAAACTGCGCAGTTAAATTTTGTATAGAAACATAAAAGTTCGTGTGCTGCGCATGCGCGATTTCACTTTACTTCGAATGAAAATGAAGCTTATTTTGTTTTTTTTTTTTTTTTTGTATGCATTTAAGTGCACTTTGCCTCCATTGCAGTTGCATTTTGAAGACAATACAATATATAGTTTTCGATTTGCAGCTCACAATAAACCTTTTGTCTATTGAATCTATACGTTCATTTTGTGCAGCAGAGTTGCAATCTGTTCGCTTGTTCGTTCGTTCGTTCAGTTTCCATTTTGCGGTCAATTGATAATTGCGTTGTCCATAAAATAGAGATGCAGTGCGGTGCTGTTGTTCGGTATAGAAACAAAGCAGCTCTAAACAAAAGCCACATATACTGTATCTAAGTCTACAGAGTGAATTGTATTTAATAGTTTTGCCATATGCAAGCTGACCGTGATTTGGTTTTTATATATTTTGAAAATATATTATTTTTTTTTTTTTGCAGATATGCTTACTACAGTTTTTTTCGCAATTTGTTTTGTTTTTTTTGAACTGTCTAATTTCACTGACAATGTTATTATTTTGGGCTTTTATTTCTTTTTATACGCTACAGTTATAGGCTATATTAAGTTTATGAAAATGTATGTAACAGGTAGTTAAAAGTGAAGTAAATCCATTCTTCAATAGCTTTAAAAGTTGTACCAGTATAAACTTGTCCGTCTGTTCTGCTGTTTGGTTCGAAGAGTATTCATAAAAAAATATATTTTATGTTAATGCATCATTAAATATGAGCCCCATAGCTCACCTTTTGATAAAGACTGCTCAACACTTGCTGCAGGGTATTTTGAAATTGAGCTTATTCGATTGCTTCATTTTTTATTTATTTATTTTTATCTGTTTTATGCAATTTGTTTTAGTTTTCGAGTAGATTTCGCTTGCAAAAGTGAAAATATATAATTCGTAATTATTTAGTTTGTTATTATTTCATTTTTATTTATTTAGTACTTAATTGTTTAAAAATATAATTAAAAAACTTATGTATATGCATAACTTAATATAAGATTTACAGGCTTGATTTTGAAGTAGTAATTATGGACTATAAAAAATATAATATATTCAGTTCAATTAAATGCATATTAATGGCGAAAGGATTGATCTACATTCGTCTCGGTTTGACCGTCCGTATGGACGCATCGAGCTCGGAGACAGTAAGATGAGCTTTCAAACTATTCCTTATTTAAGAAACAGAGAATTCGTTGGGGACTCCGAAATAATTTTTCAAATATAAATACTGCGCCTATATTTTGAGTAAAAGTGAAAATGTTCTGGTGCTTAAATACTAAAAAATTTGACAACAAGACACACGATCTTTTGCATGACTACAACTTTCAAATTGGAAAAAAAAAAAAAAAAAAAATTAAATTTTTCAAAAAAAAAGTGTTTTTTTACAAATTAATAATTGCGACCCTTAAATATTTTAGTAAAAAAAAAATATATTGTTCAAAATTTCGGAAATAAAAACATTATTCAAATAGGACTCTTTCAACCCCGAAATTTTTTCGTTTAGCCCTCCCAGAAAATTTAAAAAAAAATACCTAATACATAGATACTACTAGAAAAAAAAATTGAAAAACTATATGTTAATAATTGTCTCAAGTCCAAATTCCGGATCCCTTGAACACCTTCGAACTCCAATAATCAATTAATCATCGTTTGTATGCTATATTATAATTAATTTTCGCCAAAATCGGGAAAAGGAGTACGCAAGAAAAAATTTTCAGATCAAGAGCTATCGAACCTCATTTAAGAATATTAAATATCCCAGTAGGCAGTTCCTTATGCTTATCCAGCTATGACTTATTACGCGAAATATCTCGATCCAAGCTATCATTAAAAATATTATGAAACCTTATAACTCTATTCAAATATTCATTCTTAAATCATTTTTCAAAATCTATGTCATTTTATTTGAAAGAACATCTGTTATAAATAGAAGACCTCTAATTTATCAACTTTTTAATACTAATAATTTTATTTAAACAATCCAAATAAACCTCTAAAAAGTCGTAAAAAATTGCAGCATCATTTTGTGCATTGTGCTCTCATGACAATTGTTGTGACATGTGACTATTGTGTGACTGCCTGTCTGTCTGTCTGCCTACCCAATAAAAATAGCCACAGCTGGGGCTATCATTTACTGACAAGTGCCATTTAAGTAGCAAAAAATATATAAAAAAAAAAAAGAAATTTACATCAGTTAAAAAAATACATTGCGCTACTTGCATAGAGATTACATAGAACAGAACAGCAAAGGCAGAAATACTATAATTCACGCGATCATATGTCGAGCGCATGCAAGTCGAGTTCTAGAATAGAATACATATTACGTGTATAAAGTACATATATTTTTTTTGTTGCTGGTTTTATATGCAACAGCAGCAGCAGCTTTGCTATGGTAATAAAATCTAAATACAGCAATTCCTTTTTTTTTTATTTTTATTTTTTTTTTTGCATATTCGTGTAACTGAAACATTTGTTTAAAAAAAAAAAAACGTATCTAATGGGTTGCTCCCATGAGTAAGAAAATGTGTCGCACAAAAAGTAATTAACAAAGAATTATTGCTGACTTATTAAATTGAGGTCGCAACGCTTTGAAGCAATGTAGTTGTAGAGTACTTAGACATACTATAAGTTGCTTCATTATATTATTTCGAAATAAGATCTCAAAATGCTGCAATGTTTTTTTTTATTGTTTTGTTTTAATTATTGTGTAGAGGCGTACGCAATTTCTTAATACAGCACAGATGTGTTAACTATAAGCGTAAAAATATATATTTCTCTCTCTATTTTTTTTAATTAAAAAAAAAAGCCAATTATAATTGCAAAAAAAACATTTTGTAATTATAGTTTTGTGCTATGAAAAGCGAAATTCCAATTTAACGAAAATTTCACTTTTAAAATTGAGGTAATTTAGTAAATAAATATTCAATAGATGAAATATCTTGAATAAAAATGAAAAAAAATTTTGTTAAAAGTAAAATGTATCAATTTATTTATTTGTTTAATACCGCAAGTTAAGTCGTTCTAGCGAAGTATGTCTGTCCGATTTATTTCTGTGTAATATATGTATTTTATTGGATACGATAAAAACTAGAACCTCCAAATTTGGAATTTAGATACTCCTGAATGTTATGCAGAAATATTTTTTAAAATTATTTTGCTAAACTAATTTTTAGGAATTTTGTATGAAGAGTTTTGACAGAAAAGTCGATATAAACATGTCCCTTTATACTGCTACCTCGCGTATAACAGTACTTTTCTGAAACTTTACAGAAAAGTTTTTAAATCTGAAATTTAGGTTCTCATGAACCATCAATACATATCTTGCATTAAAATATGCCTCACAAACACCTAAGCCAATATTGACAGAGGGAAAAACGCTATTAGGCATATTAGAACGGCTATACTTGATCTTAGCACATTATATCAAGCACAAAGTGCTTATATTGAGAACAATCGTGCTTTTTTTGGCGTTTAGTGCAAGACTGACGCCTCATGTAACCATATATAATGGACATGCTTAATAGGAATAATCCGATTTTAAATGAAAATCAATCATGCTTGATATAAGTACAATTCGTTCTTGATATAATTCGAGAACAATTGGTTCTTTTATTGAGCACATATTCTTAAAACAAGCCAAAATGTGCTTGCATCAATTTATTAAAAAGTGCTAGATTTGAGAACAGAAAGAAAAACTCAGCTTAAATTACTTTTGACCACGAATGTGCTTGATTTGAGCGCAATGTGCTTGTTTTTTTTTTCTCCCGCTATAACTACTCTCAATTTTCTTATGATTCTCTGACAGAACACAACTTTATGGCTCACAAAGGTAGAGTAAAGAGTATCTAGTAGTCGAAATTACAAGTCTAGAGCGTGCTCTTTTTTTTCTCTTAACTCAATAGTAAGATACAAAAACAAAGATTGTTCAATTGAATCTTGTATAACGGCTTAAAGTACGTTTGAGCCTCATTGGAAAACCATAAAAGTGTAAAAGCTTTACAGCTCAATGAACATCTTAGAAATTTTTCTTTTATTTTCTTTGAACCTATTAAAGCTTTTCGCCTAATTTGCTAAGCTGCATTAAGTATTTTCTAAGAACTTATGTATTAAATTTAACGTAAACTATTAAAAAGAAAAATATATTTTATCTTTTCTCTTTTACAGTTTCTCAAAAAGGCAGCTGAGTTTATAACATAAACGTGCGAACAAAGAAAGACTGATTTAAAAAAAAAAAACCAACCAATAAATTTAAAACTCTCCAAAAGCAATCTCTCTAATAAAATAAATAAATAAATACAAAATATTTTGATCTCAATAACTAAAAATAAAATCAAGCAATATTTACAAAAAATAACAAACGAAATAGAGATTTACCAAAGAACAAACAAACAAACACAGAGAAGTAAAGTATAGAACGCCAGTGCGAGGGATTTACTCGAACGTATAATGTTTAGTAGCCTTGCTTCGTATTTCTTTGGTACGAATTCTGAGAATCCGAATAGTGAAACGCAACAACAAGCACAAGAAGTAAGCAACGAAGTAGCAGGAGCAACATCATCACCAACACCAAGCGAAGGACTAAGAGGCGAAGGCGATGTGATTGAGGTAACTTCAAGAACGCCATCAGTAACTGGAGGCAATCGACGCAGTGGCAAGAGAAACGGCAGCGGCAACGGCGGTGGTGGCAAGAATCGTCGTGGCAAGAAAAATCAGACAGGCAATGCTGGTGGACAGCGTGGGCAACGTAAGAGTCCGCCAACAATAACGAAATTACTAACACCGAACGCTGAAAATAGTGAAGAGGAATTTGACGAAGAGGAATGGTTTATTGTTGAGAAAGAGGGTAAGGGCATGCGCGGAGTGAAATAAATTTGACAAAAAAATTATATTATTTTTTTTTTTTTTTGGTGCAGACGAAGAACAATCACTGCCACGCAGTGACTCTGAGGAAGAAGTCTCTGTTGTTGAAGTACAACAGCAGCAGCAGCAGCAACGTGGAGCAGGCGCTGCTATTGGCGCCGTTGGAGCAACAGCTAGACGTCGTCAGCATATCAATTCGCATTCCCTTTATAGTGGACCAAGACCACAACAGCAGCGCAATTATCTGCAGCGTACACGAAACGGTACAGCACGTACCGCTGGTGGTGCACTAAGCATCTCAACATTAAGCCCGCCACGCAATGGTGCCGGCGCAGCTAACAATGGCAATGGCGGCGTAACGCAATCGCTATTTGTTGCGCCGGCGGCTATACAAGCTTCACCATGTGGCAGCGATCATGAGAGCAATGTGAGCGGCGGCTCAAGCAATGGTGCTAATATGTCGATGGAGGAGTCATGGTACGTAACACCACCACCATGCTTCACCTCGATTGGGCCAATCAATATGGAAACATCACCATTTGAGAATCTATTGATTGAGCATCCAAGGTTGGTGATACGCAGCGCTTTATATTTTAACAAAAAAAAAGACGCTTTAAAATTTATGCTTTTCAAAAAAAAATTTTTTTTTATAAAAAATTAATAACTTTATTATTTTGCTTTTAATTTTATATAGCATGTCGGTCTATCATAGTATTAGGTCAGCCCAGGAGGCCACCGAAAGTTTTATAAATCTTGATCTCGGCGTAAATAACGTACCGCAGCAGCAACAGCAGCAGCAGCAGGAGAAACCGCCTGCACCAACTGCTGCACGTGATAATGCTCAAACGCAGGCAATGGAACCGCGTGGCGGCAACAACAATGTACGTCTTGATCGTCAAGCTGCAGCACAATTGAAGCAGCAAGCTTTGGCACGCAGCAGCCAGAAGGTACAAGAACTATTGCCTTACATCATATGGCATACGTTATTAATGATTTATTATTTCTATAGAGTAACTCCAAGAAGGATCATCAAAAGCTCTGTCGCGGCGCCATTAAGCGTTCCAATAAGGTACGCGACTATCAATCCAAATCCAATCGGCCACGCCGCTCTGATATGCAGCACTGCAAGCTTAACAGCGGTGCCAATAACAACCGCAAGTGCTACTTCTAAGCTGGATCGGGTCGTATTGAATAATGACAAACGATGATTTTTTTTTTTGGATTGGCGCGTCAACAAATTGCTTTGTGGTTCGTTTTGCACACACACACACCTCACATCTCTTAATACACAAATACACAACAACTTAACAACTAGAATCACATATAACAACAAAAACACACACACACTCTCTCTAAAAACAAATAATTTTAATAAAATAATAAATAAAATATAAATATTATATAATCTTAAAAAAAAAAAAAAAAAAAGAAAAGAGAACACCAAGAGAAGAAAGTGTATAAATAACAATCATTAAAATTTTAATTAGAATTTTAAAATTATATTTAAAAAAAAATAATAACATTCAAAAAAGTGCAAAAAAATATTTAAAAATATAAGAAAATACAATAAAAAAAAAAAAATAAATGTGTAAAAAAAAATCTACAAAAAAAAAATGTATAAAAAATAAAAATTAGTAGTTTTTAAATGTTCAAAGTTTCAATTAAATTAAATTATATATAAAAAAAAAAATAGAAAAAAAAAATTAAAAAAAATATTAAAATGCAATAAATAATCTTTAAAAAAAAATGATTATTAAAAAAAAACTACAAAATGACAAATTATTTTGCTTAAATCAAAATTAATTTGAATATTATTTATTTATTTTATAATTATAAAAATTAAAATTTATATTTGTTTAAATATTGACGTGTTCATGAAATGCTATAATTTTTGTATGAATTTTTTGATTGAAATGCAGCTTAGTTGTTTTAATTATTTTAATTAATTAAATATTACTTTTTTTGTCGTTTGGTTTTATATTTTTTGAAAACAAAAAAAGAAGAGCTACAATATTTTATGAACAGTAGCATTATTAATTAATTAAAAAAATAATATAATATCATGTATAATAATTTATGTTTAAAATGTATTTAATATATTTGATGCTAATTTTAATGATTTTATGAATTGAAAATGATGATAAATGTACTTTGTAATTATTAATTTATAAGTGTGTGATTTATTGCTTAATGAATGCAACAAAAGAAAAAAAAATTATGTGCAACAAATGGTTTAATGAAAGCGCGCGTGTATGAAAATATTCTGAAATATTTATTTAAAAAGCCACAGAAAAAAAGAAATAAAAAAAAAAAAAAAAAATACAATATGAAAAATCAAATAAAAATGATTAGTATGCTAAAACTTAAACAAGCAAAATTTAAGTGTTTTTTTTTTGTTTGTTATTTTTAAAAATAATAAACATCGATGAACTCAATAGTTTCTGATTGTAGCAAGCTGGCTGGTATGTTAGGGGTTCCCACCTAAGGGTTTTTAAGGGACTTTTGTCGAAACACGGTTTTGAGTTTCTTATTACGCACTGATTCAAAAATTTACAAAATGTATTCTTGGTATCATATGAGATGAGAAGTTTAAAAAATAATGACATTAATAATTTGTCCAAATAGGACAAAGATTTTTATATTATACTAGCGGATACCCGGTGTGTGCTACTACCTTGTACGGGCGTTCCGGCTGCTCTTTCGGCTCTTTTCCGTTTTACATTAACTGTTTTTTTGTGCAATTGCAGTTCTTTTTGGATGGCATTTTTCAATAATCTGTTTTTTTATTTCAGCGCATCCAATATAGTGTGTCTTGGGGCTAACATAAAAATATACTAAAAAATACGCGCTTTGCAGCGTACCCAAATTATATTGGGGTACGTTGCAATTATCTGTTTTTTGGATAGCAGCGAGGCCAGAATATGTTAGGGCTTGTATAAATAAAAAAAAAAAAAATAAAAATGACATTTTAAAAAAAAAAAAACTTTAATACTTGCATTGCTGCCTTTCAAATGAAACCAGTTTGGGACTCATCGGTTCGATGGTTTCAACGTCCATAGCGGACATAGAAACATTTTAACTATTTTATATATATGGAATCACTATTTTAATTTTATTTTAATTGTTTCAAAACTACGAATGAGTTTACGAGATATAAAATTGGAGGAATTTGAGTCATGTTCGAGGATCCTATAGAATCGGTACAGAAATACGTTGAGTTTTCGCAAATTTTTGGACCAGAAAATATAAAATTCGGCATAAATGTAACTAGGACAGAGAACAATTTAATCAATTGAAAATTAATTTTGAAATGATCTGTGGTTGCTCTGGTCTAGTAAATCACGAAACAATTATGAACGTTTTCTAGCAACATCAAAATCAGAAGTTATGCTTATTTTAGTCGAACTGATCAAAAATAAATAAAGGGTTTCTATAAATTATATTCTATAAAAAAAATATTCTTTATCAGTTTGATGAGACGAATCGATCTAGTCATGCCGGTGTGTTTTAAACAAAATGAACTACAATTTCGTCCATCAATTGGCATAGCCTCCTTAGAAGTGTTTCGTCCATTTTATAGATCATATATATTATGGCATAAGTGCAAAAATTTCTCACCTTTTGCCACAAAGAAGAGCAATGCCAAATAAAAAATTAAAATAATTAAAAGTGGTAAACCGTTAAGTATTTTTTATCAAGGACTGAAAATATAAATATTTAACACTTCATCATGGTCAAAGTTGAGCCCTCTCGAAATAATTTAATTACTCTTTTTGCTTGTTATATACTAAAGTAAAGAAAAATCTACTAATTAATTAAATTATAGAAGCAAGACACGCTTTATAATTCAGACATTCCATTCGACACACGAAATATGGTGATTAACGACTCTAAAAAGTGTTTATAAAAATATTAAACTATTTACAGTTAGTTGCTATTGACCTTCAATAATATTTTTGGTATAGCACCTACTACATAAAATATAATGTAAAAATTCATTGTAGAACTAAACTGATTAAATGACAATACTTGAGATGCTACATTAATTCTTTAAGCCTCATAAAGCGCAACAACAAAGAACGCACGGAAGTTTCTAGTTTTGAATTTACTTTATTATAAAATTTAATTTCCGGAGTCAATCAATTAGCGATTAGGCTACGCTTTTCCTTATTCTATACATTGTATATGTATGTACTACGTGCAACAATGTGGCAGCTTAATCATAGTTAGAGTTCATCAAAAGAGAGATACTATACTGATATGTAGATACGCATATTCTAAAGTACAAACGTATAACTGTAACAGTAAAGCCAAGTGTAGATACAAAGATGAATGGATAGAGTAGAAAAGATATATTTTGCAAAGACTTAAGCTGCATTTAAGTATTATAAAAGTGAGATACTTTGGAGCTGCTAACACTGCTGCTGCTTTGGTGTTGCTGTTTCTGCTACGCTGCCATAAGTTACACGCTCGTTGGGCACTTCTAAGTCTGCAAAGACAAGAGTGTCGGTCGTCTTCTGCAGAAACTATATAAAGATGCGCCACAACCGCGCTTGGCTTCACACTGGTAACACACGTGAAAAGCTTCAAAACGCGAAACACTTTTCGGAAAAACTCATAACGTCATTTTTTTTTTTTGTTGTTCAAAGTAACTAAAGAAGCCATCAACGCTGTCCGCCGACGATTATGTAACATTAGGCAATCGTCTGCTTTAAAATCTGTTTGGCTGCCGTCAAGCTGAATTCTATTTGGCAAGTTGCACTTGAGTGATTTTTCGGGTTTCCAAAAAACATTTTCAAAAAAAAAAACGCTAAGTAATACTATTTAAAAAAAAAAACCAAACAAGGTGTAAAATGTAAAGCAAAAGAGATAAATGATTTGAAACGGCAAAAAAAAAAAAAAAACTAAAGAAGTAGTTTCGAAAAAAAAAAAAAATAATAATAAAATCGTGCAATACTTAAAATTATTCCTATTGAAAGTGAAACTGAGCTAGCCGCTCGAATTGTGAAGATACTCATTGTCCGCTTTATGAAAATTTTTTTTAAGTTTTTATTTTTTTGAAACGCCTCGTCGAATTTTCTGTGCCGAGAAATAGCTCACTTTACTTGTTAATGGACTAGGCCAACATTTCGTTTATGTGTCAGTTGGCCAAAATTATTTGACTGTGCAGAATTTGAAGGTCAAGACAATTTGTTGTTGTTACTATTTTTGTTTTAAAAAAAAAATAATTTAAAAAACTACATACATGTATGTGTGGAAAGGAATGATTTGATTGTAATTGCAAAATAATCGCAACATTAATAAATATTTTCTGGTGGTAAGTTTAACAAAAAAGTATTTACTAAGAGATTATTTATTTATTTCAAACAATCAATACATAGTTTTAAAACGATTTTTTATCAATTTATCAAAAGTTTTGAAACTTACTAAAGTCAGTCTAATTGTTCACCCCACGGGCTTTGTGCATTTACTCTTGTTATATAAAAAATAAAATTAAAAATGTTATCTTAGATTCACGTTATTATAATTTTAGTACATCGCCATATGAAGATAACACAATAATTAGTTTGCCAATATTTATTATCGTTTAATGTTTATAAAAGCAATGGCTGTGGTCAATGGTCTGATAAAACCAAATTTTTTAAACAATAATGGGGTCCAATTTGAAACTACATACAAGAATATTTTACTGGGACTATCATAGGCATAATTAAAATTAATTAATTAAAATTAAAAGGTCCTAGAATAAGAAAAAAAAGATTCTTTTATACAAAATCCCAAAATGATGGGGTAAATTTGTATGGGGGACTAGAAAAGACAGCAGACAGCATACAACATACAATATACAGTTGATCAAGAATATATACAGCCATAGTCAAATGTTATTACACAACCAAATTTTTTTGCACATTCAACTTCCTTTCTTCTTCCTACTGTTGCTATTGATGTCAGACTATAATAAGATATATTGTTGTAATCCTTGATCTATCCTGAATCGATCGATGTCTTATTGGAAAAGATAACGGTATATCGAACCGAGATACAAGCGAATGAAGTAATGAGTAGCAGCCGTCAAAAGTTATTACACACATTTTTTTCCGTCAAAAGTAATTACACAAAACTTAAACTTGAATATCTTGGTCTCTATTGAGATAGCAATGAAATCTTATAGTGTAGGTTGTAGGTCTCGTCGAGTAGAAGAAAACGGTATGCTTAGAATTTTCAGGGGACCCTTAGGGTCTGGATTTAGGGTCAAAAACCAAATGTTCCTTATTTTTCACTTAAAGAGCAATATCTCTGTAAATTACTAACCGATTTTAATTTTTTAACATGTTTTAGAAAGAAAAAACTTTTCCCTTTTGAGGGCAATTACATTTTTAAGACATTTTGATCGTACCTCTGCGTATTTTCAAGTCAAACGCAATTTTTACCATTTTTTTCAAACCATTTAAGGTTTTCGTACTTTTGTTACACTTTTTGTTTGAAAGCTATCTTTATGAAAAGGTTTTCTTAAAATACACAGAACTACGAGTAAAATGACTGTTTAATGATAAAAATCCGACAATAATTGACCAAGATATTTAACTTTCTAAGCATACCGTTTTCTTCTACTCGACGAGACCTACAACCTACACTATAAGATTTCATTGCTATCTCAATAGAGACCAAGATATTCAAGTTTAAGTTTTGTGTAATTACTTTTGACGGAAAAAAAATGTGTGTAATAACTTTGACGGCCGCTACTCATTACTTCATTCGCTTGTATCTCGGTTCGATATACCGTTATCTTTTCCAATAAGACATCGATCGATTCAGGATAGATCAAGGATTACAACAATATATCTTATTATAGGGTCTGACATCAATAGCAACAGTAGGAAGAAGAAAGGAAGTTGAATGTGCAAAAATTGGTGTGTAATAACATTTGACTATGGCTGTATACATCCTTGCACAAACTAAATATACCCTTTTGCCCCTTGGGTACAGAGTATAAAAATTTAAAAATGTGATGTAAGTTTGTATGGGGGTAAATGTATGTTATAGAAGATTGATCCTTATAATATAAGTAGTGTATGCATAGGATTACATTAGAATAGTTTTACCCCATTTGGAGGAAATAGATTCTTAAATAATTACTATTTTCATACAAAAACTTTAGAAAAAAATGGTAAGTTTTTGTGGTAGGCTATGTCTAAAAATGGGCGTGGTACTTTGGTTTTAAAATTTTAACTGCTTAGGGGTGAGAAAAGGTTAAGTTTTGAATTTCAGGTCAATTTCTTAAAAGCTGGGCAAATCAAACATTTAACTACAGACTTAAGACCGACGGACATGGCTAGATCGACTCGTCTCGTCGTGCTGATCTAAAATTTATATCGTTCACAGGTCTACGTTGGCTCAGTGTAATAACAACATTTGTAATAATCGCTACTGTCGAGTATTTTTGATTTAAAAAAAAAAAAATCCAGATTCGGGATAATTTTGTATGTGGGCTTTAGAAGTTTCAATATTGAAATATATATATTAATTTGTTTCGTTGTGACCCAGATTTGAATTTGTCTGACCCAAATTAGAAATATTATATATATTGATGGGACTTTCGTAGGCATTTTTTATATTAAAGTCGATCTTTATGCAAAATACTCAAAAAATTGGGTTGATTTGTATGGGGCTGTAGTTGCTCTATCTCTTATAGTCTCTAATATAATCCGTGTTACACGGCAGACAGCAGAGCAGTCAATCAGACAGACGGACGGAAAGACGTTGCTAGATCGGCTATCTTTGCAATCATGATTAAGAATATATATATATGTATATACTTCGTAGGGTCTATCATGTCTCTTTCTTAATATAACATTTTACTCTTTGGACTCAGGGTATAAAATAATTTATATATTTTTAATAATGGCTTGACTTGATATTAAAGAGCTTCGAAAGGTCTAGTTCAAATTTTCGTTCCTTTTTCTTACTTCGAAAACTGAACTTTTTATGATTGGAAATTGTTGGTCATTATGAGCAATTTGGAAACTGTTACGGTCTATTTTTTCGATAAAATCAATCAAAATTCCTTTATGGTGTATCATCATAAAGAATCAATAATTTCAATAATATTTTAACTTTATTATATATCTAACTTCAATATCTTATGACATTTAAAATACTTGTACATCTAAAGCAATAATATCAATACTAATTCCGCAAAAACTAGTCTTATAAATGTTTTTTTTAAACATTCCATAACAATTTGAAAACCGTTAACTATTATATATATTATTGTTGCTATTTTCGTAGAAGAGCTCATAATACTAAACAGTAGCTCAAGGTCATGAAACTTCAATTAAAAATAATTGTAACGAAGTAAAACTAAGTTAAAGAACTTAAAGAAAAACCACTAAACTAACAACAAGAAAAACGGTATAAAAAGGAGTAACAAAAACAAACATTGCATAACCAAACTAACAACAATAACAACAAAAATATTTATAATAAAAAAAGGAAAAATTAAATAATTATAACAACAATTAAGAAAACGGCGAAAACGAATGAGCGAACAAAAAAAAAATGTAAAAACATTTTACAACTTAAAACCGAACGGTGCAACGAACCATAAGCGCCTGTGCAGATACAAATGTATCTACAAGTATTTGTGGGTGGCTAAGATAACTATGTATATATGCACACACACATACATAGCAATGTGCAAAAGAAGCTACCAGCTGAAGTACTTGTGATGTTTACAAGATTCATTTGTATCTACGCAGCTACACAAATTCAGATACAACAAGATACAAGATACTTGTGATTCTATTCATTAAAAAGTATTTAAGATTTAGTAATTAGTGTAGTGGATAAGCGCGCCAGTGATTCAGTAAGAGATGTACGTATTATACTACTAAGTTAACTATAAAGACAAAAGACCTTACACTGTTAGATTTTTATTTTTTTTATTATCTTGTATTTGCATAATTAAATCATAACGATTTTATGTTTTTAACCTTAAGGCCTGACAAAATGTTATTCTATTCTGTTCTCTTCGTTGATTTTGAGAAGCGTTTGTGGTTTGTGGCTTCCGTTTTCCGTCTAAAACGCATTGACTGTCATCGATCATAGCATGAGTTGATGTCTATTTTATTGGTTTTAACTTGGTTTCCTTCCGTCGGTTATAATTTTTGCAACTTGTTGTCATTGTGGATAGTTAGATTTGTTGCGTGTTCTTGAATAGGTGTCATATTTGCCTTATGTATAAAAGTGACCAACAATAGTCAATATGCGTTCATCTCGTCGTCGTTTTATGCTGCTCATGAGCGACCAATGTGAAGGTCATTGCCGCTCGCCGCTGACAGCGTCACTTAAGCCAAGGGAAACTATCAATTAGTGTAGCACATGTAATAGACACTTATCATGTAAACAACGCTCATTACAATGTTTTTGTTGATTTTTTTTTTTAAAGCTTTATTAACTTTATTTCATGTTTTGCATGTTTTACAGCGTCACAAACATTAGTTGGCATCCTCAGCTGGCAGCGTTTACAACGACGACAACAACGATGACGCTGCCGAAACATTATAGCAGGCGACTATATTACAGGATAACATTTACCTGTACTTTGTTACTACTGCTGGTGAGTAAACCAAAATATTAGTGCCTATTTTAATTTAGAAATAGGATGATTCCAAAAAAAAAAAAAAAAAAAATCGTAGTGTTTAAAAATAATGAAATAACTTAAGAGAAAATTATTTAATATAGTTCATTTATCGGTCCGTTTATCTGTCTATTTATCTGTTAGTCAGTCAGAGAAACTAGATAGTCTATAGTCTCACAAATATAATCGCCACTAACATATGAACTGTATTAGCTACATTATCACAATATTTTTTTTTTTTTATTTTTAAAAATTTAAAAATTTTTTTTTTTGTTTTTTTTAAAAAAATTTAAAAAAAATATTAAAAAATTTTTTTTTTTCAAAAAAGTGATATAAAAAATCCCCCTCATTTAATTTTTTGGTTAATTACAAAAATCGATTTTGTTTTAATTAATTGAAAAATAAAACACCAGCTTTTATTGTAAAAACTAAAATTGCGCTGCAGTTGGCTGGCAAATGTACCAACGAATTTGTACAGGTTCAGTGTTCAAGCGAATATTAACGAATCATGAAGCACAAATCACTGATAAATGAACAGTCACTGATTAAGAGGCATGCACAAAATCGCCGATAACTGAACATGTTCACTAGCAACAAAAAAAATTGCAAAACACTACTTTCCGTTGCAGTGCGACATTGCGATTTTGAAATCACTGTGAAAAAATCACCGAAAAATATAGTCATTTTTTCGTAAAATATCACTATTTAACGTTGTTTTTTTACGATATTTTTGGAGCAATCGTATATCGGTCTTTTAACTCCAACGTAAAGCATGTGTAGTGGAATACTCATCACAAAAAAATGAAGGAAAACCTCCATAAGGCTAAATGATTCATTAATCAGTAGCTTTTCTTTTGGTTTCTAATCGCTTGCTGTGGAGCCAGGGGTTTTTTAAAATATATCGATAGTTTTCAATACAATTGATATGTTTTGTTTCTCAAAACATTGCTTCGGGGTTTAAGACCATTTAGACTTAATAAGGAGGCCGAAGAAAAACTGTTAAGAAATTTACACAAGGAAAAACATTAACTTCGATAGAACCAAAGCTTAGTGGGTTAAGTGTGGATTTAAATGGATTAGGAAATATTTCTCGAAGTGGTTGGTTCAAACTTTTGACACTCTGTTGGGGCTTGTTTTAACATTTTAGCTGAAAATACTGAAACTTAAGTAATTTAAAAAACATAATAAAACTGGAAGTAAGAGTTGAGTTTGTATGAGGGCTATACGATGTAGTTGTTCAAGCCTGAAAATCATTTTTTTTTTATAAATTTAAAAGTAGTGGATACAAATTTTAGAATAAAAAATAACAAAATAGCAAAAAAAAAAAAAAAAAAAAAAATATTACGATTCAAAGCTACGAAAAAGCAACAAAAAACATTTGAAAATGCTTTAAATACTTAAACAATCAACGTTAAATCTGATATTTGACCTTACATGTTTATGTAAGTTTGTTGCTTAAGTCTTTTGTTTCGGAACTTCCGTGACTTTCCATTTAACTTGTGCGGAATTTCAATTACAAAAGAAAAACTCGCGCAGAACAAAAGATAACAGCATAAAAGCAGCAAATAAAAAAATGAAAAACTAATCTATTTAACAGTTAAATTGCATTATTAAGCAAAAGTTCTGTTCGATGTAAGAACAAAGCAACTGAATCGGTTATTCTGTTGTTCAAATACATACCATATACGTATATGTATAGATACATACGAATATTTAAAATCCATGAACCGTAACAAATATTAGCCAATCAACAGCAGCGGCAAATAGTGATGACGCGATGGCGATGCCGATGACAGCAATGGTGGCGCCGCATAGCGGATATGCGCAATATTGCGTATGCAAGACAGCAACCGAACCGACTGACTGACGGACGGACGGACGGACTAACTGACGTACCGAACAACTGATTCGAGCGACTGAGCTAAGCGATTGATTGTGCTGTTGGGCATGTTTGGTTGCTGATTGAACTTCTTCTTTATAAAAATCACAAACAATGCAACAATATGTTGCATGTCGCTCATAAACTCAGTAACGCATGCATGTACTTTTTTTTGTTTGTTTTTAAAGATTGGTAAATTCCAGCGCTGCACATTACCAAAAAGGCGGAGCAGTAGCGTCATACAAGCTAACTTATGCCATCAGACAGTTAGATATTTTAAAGTAATCACATTTACCGGAAAACACATGTTCATAGCATTTTTGTATATGTCTACATTTTGCTGTCTAGTTGCATTGTCTTCATACGAAATATCAGAGAATCTTAAGACAAAAGACTTTGAGATACAATACCATATTTTTTGGTTTTTTTTAGATATTCAAAAATTAAAAGCAATTTATCAACACGCATACGCACTGATTGCCCAAGCAATAATAATAGCCACAAAAAGTGCGTAGCGCATATGGGCTTTTTTTTTTTGTAAGCCGTAAGATTTGTTGTTGAAAATTTAATGATGCATTGTACCACATCGAAGGTGTTCGCATACAAGATCTAACATGACGCACGTCTGCTGCAACATTTTGTTCACTCATGCAGCAACGCGTGAAAATGTGCGTGAAAAACTCTTTAAATCGTTTTTTTTTTTTTTTTTTTACAGCAACAATTGCCGTTTAGTTTGTCGGCAACAACAATCGATTTGACTACAGAATACGCAATACTTAGTAGATCGATTGCAACAACAACAGCAGCACCGCCGCATCGTACATTTAAAAGTCGTTTACATGCAGCAACAACATCAACAACAACGACAACAACATCGACACCAGCATCACTCAGACGTACAACACATGTCGCCACCGCTGAAGAACAACCACAACAACAATTGATAGCATTATCATCGAAATCGTATGTCTCCTCACCTACAACGCAAGCACCGAAAGCAAAACGTGCCGGTTCGTTGGAAGATATTAAACAAAAGGTTTTTATATAAAATATATTTTTGTACGAATACTAAACTAGCTTTTATTTCAACAGAAATCCTTCAAGAGCTCACGCAATCGCACTCATCTGGCCGTAGAGCGTAATAAGTTGCAACATGATGTGGTAAGTTCAAATTTTTATTTTACTCAGGGCTTCAAAACCTATTATTAGTGGAGAGTTGGGAACTGTGGCCATCCCTTAACAAACCAGATAGCTGCATCGGGAAGTTTAAAATTTTTGCCATAAAATACTCAGAAAGCTATACCAATGTTCTAGTAGAAGGTAGACCTCTCCCAATAAACTATCCAGCGGCACTGGTTCGGGCCGTTTGACCGAACTGTTCTAACAGTCACCTTGGTTAGTCACTGATTAGTCAGGGCCGCTGCAGAGTCGACCCAAGGCCAAGTGACCCTTTTTAGACAGTTACAACAGACCCAAAAGCTAGTCACTTGTAGTTATTTCCCACAAAAATTTTTACCAACGATGTCCTATGAAACTGACGCGTCCGGCTCTGCATCAGCCAGGGGCAGCTGCTGACGAGCACGGAGTCGTCTTTGCAACAGCCTGGGACAGGTTAATCAGCACTGGGTCGTCTCGGCCTCAGCCTGATTAATTTTAACATTCTTTGCGACGATTACCTTGTCAGCGAATGTAGTATATAAGCCCGTCTTTAACTAGATTAGTCCATGGACCTAAATGGGTCGGTCTTGTTTTCGTCAATGGCTGGTTACGGCTGATGCAATGCTTGGGAGTGGTAAATTCGTAAAAACCGTCTTGGAAACATTTAATAGGGCAAAAAAGTTGAGCGGAGTTTCAATAACATTCCAGAATTTTAAGGGTCGTAGAGACTTATATTTAAAATTTTTCAATAAAAACCCATCATTTTTTCTCATAACTTTATAGCCCGATCATATACCAGACTCTTCCGGCTTTATACCACATCGCATAGGACGTCCAGCACATCTGCCAGCTGCACCACCAGATTATAGTGTCAGCAGCAGCGGTTCAGGTTCAATTTCAACCGGTAGCGGTGGTTATCATACGGCGCCATATGATGGAGGCAAATGGCATGAAGAATATTGGGATGGACATGACTATGAGAAGCAGTTTGGTTATAATACTACACGAGTGCAACGTTAGTTAAATTTATTAAAAACAAATAAATATAAAATATTTTTATAATTATTTATTTTTTCGATTAGATATCGAAGCAGAGTGTCAGGATGATTATATGAAAATACGCATCGGCTTCAATGGTTCCTTTAATGGTTTACTCTATTCGGCTGGTTATGCTTATGATCCGGATTGCATGTATATCAATGGGTCTGGACGTGATTATTATGAATTTTTTATACAATTGAATCGTTGTGGCACACTGGGCAAAAACGCGCTACAAGAAGAGAGTCGCAAAAATCCAACGGTTTGTTAGGAATTAAATTTAAGTTTGGCATTATTTTATTTTAATTTGTTTCACAGAATTTCATGTGGAATACAGTAACGGTACAATATAATCCACTCATTGAAGAGGAATACGATGAGCATTTTAAGGTTACATGCGAATATGGTTATGATTTCTGGAAAACAGTGACTTTTCCATTTTTGGATGTGGAGTAAGTGAAGCAACTTCTTCCAAAAAAAGTTATTTTAAAATAAATATTTTCTTATAGAGTGGCTACAGGCAATCCTGTGGTGTTTACGCTTAGTCCACCCGAGTGCTATATGGAAATACAAAATGGTTACGGCATAGGTGGACCACGTGTAACAGGCCCAGTGCGCGTGGGTGATCCTTTGACGCTAATTATTTATATGCGCAGCAAATATGGTAGTTGTATAAAATGGAAAATGTGAAAATATAAAACTTTAACGAATTAAAATTTTAGATGGATTTGATATTGTCGTCAACGATTGTTATGCGCATAATGGCGCCAACAAACGCATACAACTGATTGATCAACACGGTTGCCCTGTCGATGACAAGCTCATCTCACGCTTCCGTGGCTCTTGGTCTGATTCCGGCGTCTATGAGACTCAAGTGTATGCTTATATGAAAACATTCCGTTTTACCGGTTCACCGGCACTCTACATTGAATGCGATGTGCGCATGTGTCATGGCAGATGTCCGGTAAATAATAAAAAAAAGGATTATTTTTTAAAAGTCTAAAGTAAAATCATATTTTTTATTTTCTTTATTTAGAGTCAACCATGCCACTGGCGCAATCTGAAAGCAGTAACGAAACGTGACACCTCGAATATGACTGCAACAAGTCTGTCGTTGCCACCACTTGCTGGTGAACCAACGCCAGATGATGCCACCACCGAACTGCCACGTGAGTCTTCACTTTCGGAGAATGTGAATCTCTTTCAATCGTTGCGTGTATTGCAAGAGGGTGAGGCGGACGGCGATGATGTCTATGCGCACAAACGTATTAAAGAACCTGGCGCACATCAAACTTGTCTAAAAACTTCGACATTTTCGGCATTGACCGCCAGTTTTTCGGCTGTTTTATGCATTTTAACTGTGACGTTATTGATTGCCTGTTCGCGGCTGAAGCGACGCAAGGATTCATCGTTGTACGATTCGTATATAACGCACAAAGGACAAATTGATTGATATTTGGCAGATGAATCTTTATAATTTAAACGTTTAAGCTTTGTGTATATAGATGAGTTGCTGAGTTACCAACGCGTTTAGTTTTTAAGTAAATTTTAGTGTCCTTAAAATTTATTTTTCGTCTTAATTTTTCGTTTAGTTTTTTTTGCTTAAGTTAAATACGAGTACATATATTTACATTTAAGAATAAAACAAAAAAATTAGAATGTGTAATATATTATGCTTATGTATAAATGGGTCTCTTAAGGTTTTGAATGAAAGGATCTGCTTTTCTGGTTCTCCGATTTGGTTCACGTTTCACCGGAGCTTCTGCCTCCATTCGAAACAGGTGACTGTCCCAGTGCTGACGTTTGTATCAAATGCGCCAATCTTAGTCACTCTCTCGAACGCACCTAACGCTGAAATGACCTATTCTGTCCTGAGCTATGCTTCTGCGCCATGTATCAGAATCGTGAGTATCAGCGTCTTGGAGAGTTTTATTTTAGTTTCTCTGGATAAATCTTTAATTTTCATTTGCTAACCGAGCCGTTGACTAGCTAGAATAATTCTTCAAAGCTGATTTTATTGTTCGTGGATGCCGCTGTGCCAAAGTTGACAAAATTTTCCAAAACATCGAAGTTGAAATACTCCATCCTCACTAATTGTTCAAGTCTTCTTGATGATCTGTGGGTAGTTACCAAGTACTTTCTCTTACTCTCATCCATCGTTACTTCCATTGAACGGGACTATTTCTCAGTTTCCGCGAAAGCGGATGGTTTGGCGATGGTTTCGGCACTCGCGAGCAGCATATTTTTTGTAGAAAAAGATGGAGCATATTTTACATACCCTGTTATGGCTTTAAGTCAAAAATGTTAAAAACGTTACTCATAGCATGCAAACAATCTTAGTAGGGATACCATATGATAATTTGAACGTAGCTTGATTTTTTAAAAATGTACTTCATTCGAGATTGACATATTTGGCAATTCTTCTTTTGGCTTTAATCAAAAATGTAAAAACTGCTCATAGCATGAAATAGTCTCCTTGAAAGTCAAGGATGTAAGTCTTGATCTCAAAAATGTACTTCACTGAAGAGCAATTTAGCAAATTTTTTTTCAAAACAATAAAAGAACCTGGCAAACTTTGGTAAAAGGTGTTTTGAAAGATCCTAAAACCAAGAAAATCCAATATAAAAGTATATCACAGTGATTAACTTATGTCAATGAAAATATAAAATACATAAAACGTTGCATACTTTTAGTGTTCTGTATTATCAATACCATAAAATATGTAATCAACTTTTTAGCTGTTACTAAAAATCATTTAATTACTTGGTACATCTTTAGTACAATTGTTTTTTTTTTTTTAATTTTAAAAAATTAAATTTGCTAAAAGTGGCACAAGCGTGCCTCAACATGAGGAAGTTCTACTAATGCACTGCATTTCACTTTACGCACAATTTCCGTAAATAAAAATTACCAGTTTATGATGTTTTATTTAATAGGTCTGTTGGATTTTATGATGAATTTTGTTTTTGTTTTTTTTTTTTTGCATTTAACATTTTTTAACTTTGCAATGTCAACGCCGAAGCATACATTTTGTTTAGACCTTAAATGTCTTTATTGAATTTTACAACATTTTGGCACAAATTCGTTGCACTAAACAATAAAAATCGTCAAGTAAATCACAAAAGCGTGCCACATATAAAAAAATACAAATATAAAAAAAGCATCAAAATTAACAGCATTGAGAAAAAATGTGCTAATCTGAGTAGAGGACTTTGTAAGTATGTTGGCTTGCCCAATATTGCCAATTGTTGCTAATTATGCAATTTTTGGTGGCTGCTCGTCTATTTGTCTGTCTGTTCTGACAGCGGTCAGAGCCACAATTTCTTACAGGTAAGGTGTGCAATCATGTGCAACACTAAAGATATTTTTTGTTTTTGTTTTTTTTTTCGCAAAGACAAGAATCATTCGCGCGCAAATTAACTCATGTAAGCCAAGCCCGCAGCACATTATTAATAAATTTTTCTGTAGTTATTCTTTGTTTTTTTTTATTGTTTTTTTTTTTATTTTTGTAGTCTGTCATAGATATGCCTAATTAATTTATTAAATATATTTTTTTTTGTCTGACTTTTAAACATGGTACAAAACAAGTTCGTTGTTTAAGTCTTTTGTTTTCGCATGGAAAATCAAGACTATCATATTACATTTATTTTATTTGACTGTTGAATAAATTTGAATACAATGAAAAATTATGATTAATTGCTTTTTAAACTTGAAAAAAAAAAAATTAAAGAAAGAAAAAAAAACATAAACAATTATAAATTAAAAAATAAATTAAAAAAACAAATCACAAATATATGCAAAAACGCAAAATGCCAACTACGACGACATGGCAGCCAAATCAATTTGACAAGCATTTGACCTTGCGTATACGCTTTTTCATACTCTTTTTATTTAACTTTTTGTTTAGAATCTGGCCACCGAGAAGTGCGTAAATTTTATTAAAATTTTTGAAGTTTCCTAACACTTTTTTGCACTAAAATGTAAAGTATAAATGCTTTGGTACTGCCAAAAATAAAAATAAAAATTGTATCTGTTTGTACATATTTGTTTTACAAGAAGTCATTGGACGCTAGTTGCTATACATATATGCAAATATTTCTATCGATATTTGCAATTTGGTTTTGTTTGCATAATTTGCACTTTTTTTTTTATTTTGACTGAAAATGAATGCGCGTCGGAATTAATAAATATGCAAAACAATTTGTCGAAAGCTTAGCTTCAAAAAATATGACAAACTCAATTAGCAACTGACATGCTGCGCATTGTCTAAAGCGATTTGCTATTTGATTTGTTAATTTTTATATTACATTTTTTGTGAAAAGACCTTTAGGGTGGGTGCGTGCATCAAACAACATTTTTTTTTTTTGCTATGCAAAAAATAACAAATATCATTTATGTGCTTTCTACTATTAAGTTAAATTAACTATTTTTGTTATATGCAAGGCTTAGTTTTAAAGCTTATTCATCTTAATCAGCATTTATCTCAGACACGTACATAGCATATGAGACGTTTTGGCCCTGAAATTCCTTCACAAATAAGCCGCTGAAGACGCTTTTGCTTGTATTTATTATGACGTTGAGTTTTTTTTTTGAAGTTGCAGAGGAAGGCTGTCTTGTCTGTTTGTTTGTCTGAAAGTATTTCAATTACATGCAGCACATTCAGTTAAATAGGTAAAGTAAAAAAAAAAAAAAAAATAAATAAATAAAAATAATTAAATTAAAATTCATACCTATTAATAAAATTTTATGCGACTTTGCGTTGGCGTTAAAGATTTAATCAGCGCGCGCTTTGCTTATTATTGTACAAAGTTGGTAATATGAAATGAAAGAATTATTTTATGTTCGCTTTATACAAACATTTAATGCACTACTTTTGTTCATTTTTTGTTGTTTGATTTTAAGAATCTACTTCAACTTAATTGTTTAATTAAGTTGCCAGAAACCGGTTTTTAAAATACTTCTTCGTCATAAATACAAAAAAATGGCATCTGTTGACAATGTTTAAAGCTGAAAGTAACGTTTTGAAAGTGAAGAAGATGTAATAGTATGTTTTTTCCATATTTACGTACAAAACCAAAAACAATTACTTCAATCCACCCGTTATACTGTAGGGGACATCAGGGTTATTTGGAATAATTCTTGTTTCAGACACACTTTTTGTCATATTTCAACGATTTCAATTCGATTCGATAGCTTGTCTTATAGGATACTCATTGGTCTAAAATTTCTAATGGTCCTCAGACCTATTTTTAGTTTAAATTTTTAGTGTCTAGGTCATCACCAATGCTTACAAATTCAATTTAAAGTAAATTCCTTTGTTCCTAATAGCCCCGATCTCCCCCCACTTATCTGATTTAATATGGTATTAAATCTTTTCCCATCAAAAGTATTAACAACACTTTTGAATTAAACTCTTGGATTTTAGGCATCCAACCGCGATTGGTTCGTACATATGATATGCAACCTGTAGAAGGCTTATTTCTAAATCAATAAATATAAAAGAATATTTCACATATGTTACAAAATGTTTAGCAAAGTTGTTCAACTTAATAACAAAAATATTTATGAAGCGTATGCAAAGAATAAAATGAATAAATACGACACCAAAAAAGTGTAGAGCCAAAAACCATGAGCAGCTTGATGATGGCGTCGATTACGATGTGATCTAATGTTGCATATATCATGTTGCATACACAAAAAAAAAATCTTTAAATCCATCAGTCAAAGCAGCAATATCATCAAAAACAACAACAGCAACAATATCGCCAACGTGAACTGCCAAATAGCAACATAAATATTACGATGCATCACACAGCGACCTTAAAAATAAATTATTTATTTACAATATTTTTTTTTTTAGTTTTTTTTTTTTCGAGTTTGTGCCTAAAGTCTTTTGTTTAATTTTGTTCTATGATTTTGTGCTTTTCATTCAGAAATTGCCTAAACGTTTTGTGTGTTACTTTAATAATAATAATATTTTATAGAAATCTTACTTTTGTTGTGAACAATTAATCATGCTGTGCACTTCACGGAAGTTCTTACATGTCGCTTCTAATATTTCACAATGCTGCAAAGTAACTCGAAAACGAGTACAACAGCTGCGGCTGCATTCATAATTACTAGTGGCGGCGCTTACGTGTTAATGTCAGTATGCCCTAATGAAATTATCAGTTGTCAATGGAAAATTGTGAATCAATAATTTAAATAAATGTTGAAATGCTGAATTGCATATTGACAGTTTGATGAGTTGGCGTAATGAATTATTACATTAGAAATAATTGAAGAGCATAGAATTTTATGCAATTTAAATAAATTGGCAATAGAACAAAATAAATAAATATTTATAGAATTTTATGTTTAAATTGAATATTTTAAAATTCATAACAATTGAAATATAGTGAGCAAAATTATCATAAGAAATCTCGAAAAAAAAAAACACAATTTTCAACAGATCCCTGGTCCCAGGTTTTGTTCTTGATAGGATTTACTTTTTTAAACACGTAATTATTAGTCAATGCTATAAAAAAATTTTTTCTTACCAAACCTTAACGTAATCACACGTAAAATAACGTCTTAAATTATATATATATTAAAATTAACATAACAAGTAGCAAACTATTATTTTATAATTAAATAGCTGCAGTAGCTATTACAGTAAACATAATACATACAGTACCTGCTTAAGTAAATACTTATTAGAATTAAATTATGGCATAACATAGAAAAGTTAGTTTTAAATAGATACAATTAAAACGTGCAAAAGTCACTGGCAATGCAAATGAAACAGAAGCTTTAAATATTGTACTAATAAGGCTGATAAATTGCGCGCCAAATTTATTACGTCGATGATTATCTCACTACAATATTATTTGAATAATGTATTGAATCTTTAGGTTTATTATGGATTCATGACCTAACCAAATATATTCATTCAAGTATTAAAATAAAACAAAAATCTTTGTTTGATGACTCAAGAATTTCTTAACGAGACGCATCTATATAAACATGACTTCTGCTTGTTTGTTTTTTTCTACAACTTTCATTCGGTTAGTTTTGAAGATATTGAGTTGAAATTTCAAAGTACGTTTTTCCTAACAAATATCGAAATAATAAGGTATATTATATATAGTACTTTTGAAAATTGTTTGCTCTACCTAACTTGGGATATTTCTAACTAAATTATGAGTTCCTAGATTAAGTAACAAATAAGTTTTCATGCATTAATTAAAAATTTTAGAGATATAGTCCTTAAAATGAGCTAAAAAAACATTTGACAACTCTGGATTTCTGAACTCTGCATAGTTTCCGATGCGCACGATTTGGACTGTGCGATTAATCGATTAATCAATGTACAATCGATTATTTTGTATAATCAACTGATTAATTAGTTGAATAATCAATAATTGATTAATAAACAATCATTAGCAAGCGTGATAAGATATTTAATTCCAGGGGAGAAAAAAAAAAAAAAGTATTCATTTAGTATCTTTTTTAAGTTAGATTATGAAATATTATACAATCCAAAAATTATATAAAAAAAATTTTTAATAATCATGATCGATCAGCAACAATAAAAATTTTTTTTTTTTTTAATCAACAACAATCGATTATTTTCAACAATCGCACAGCCCTACGTACGATAAACGGACAGACATAAAGATAGACATAGCTAAATCGACTCAGCATTCCATACTGATCAAGAATATATATTCTATCAAATATATCCACTTTTCTCCTGCCTGTTACACACATTTATAAAGCTTTTCAAAGTGGTGGTAAGATACTTTAAACCCATTCATTGAAAAAAAAATATTGTTAAATGATAAAAGTTTCCAAAAAGTCTTAATCAACAAGTTTTAATTAATGTACAAAATCTATTTTGGTTGATTTTAAATCTCTTTTAAAATTCAATGAAATATTGAATATAATTCACAGTAAGTTCAAACATAATTTAAAAAAATTCAATGAGACATACACAGTATTTTGTTATAAACTAATTGTGAATTATATTCATCATTTCATTGAGTTTTAAAAAGATTTGAAACCAACCAAAAGAAATTTTGTGTGTCATCCTGAATATAAAGATTTTGACAGATGAATGAATGAACTGCATTCATTTGCTAAAAAAATTTCTTTGAAAATGTTGCAAGCCTGCTGAAATCAAGATTTAAATAATTCTGTAAAGTTATTCATTTTATTGTTTTAAATTTTAATATGTGTTTTTTTTTTTATTGATTTTCTTTTCGCAATTATTATTTTTTTTTTTTTGACAACTCGCATTAATTTTATTTTATTTTATTTTTTCAGTTTCGATTCAAAATGGTTTTTCTTAGAAATTTTCTAATATTTGCTTTGATTTTTTTGGTTTGTTGCATTTTTAATTCATCATTTTCACATCGCGTTTTACTCAAATTGCTTTGCAGCTTTGAAGCGTTTACAAATTAGTTTGGTTTTCATTTATAATTAGTATTAAATTTTTTCTAAATTAATTACTTAAATGCCTAACATAACAATTCTGAAAAACTTTGGTTGCACTTAGAACTACGATTTTTTTGTTTTTTTATTTTATTTATTTATTTCATTTTGCTTTAAATGTTTTACAAATAGCTTCGTTTATTTTTTTTTTTTGTTAATTTTTTTTTTGTTGAATTATTTAAAAATATTTGGTTTAAATAAAAAAAATTACAATACACACAATTCCGCTAGTTTGAATTATCTATTATTTTTTATTTAATTTATTTATTGCTGTTTTTTATTTTTTTTTATCTATTAAATTTAATAACTTTGTTGTTTATTTTTTGCAACATCATATTTTGACTTTCGATTTTATTATTATTATTTTTCCTTTTAGGTGTCACAATTTGTGTTGAGATCTCCAGTTTCGTGTTTAAATTTTTAGTTTGCAAAAGTGTTGTTAATTATTTTTTTTTTTTATGAAAACTTGTTAATTATTTGCTCTGATTTTTTTTCTGTGTTCTTCATTTTTTGTGATGTTTTTTTGTAGTGTTTGACTTCGTTAAAATTTAACAATCTTGAAAATGTGTTCATTGTGTGTGCCAATTACATATAAAATACGAAAAATGTGTTTAGCTCGTTTTCTTATTTGTTTTTTTTTTTTTTTTTTTTTGCTTGTCAATTAGTTTATAATTATTATTTTAATACCTTTTTTTAATTTTTTTTTTTTTAAATTTACCAATCTAAAATTTTATAGTTTTATTATTAATTTATCTCATTTTTGTTTAACTTATTGTTGCGTTTGCAATGTTTAACTTTTTCTTTGGGTTTGGGTTGATGCATATGAACGATGCAATATTTACTTGCCGCGATAGATCTCAATAATGCGATCCTGATCGACGTATTCAAAGATATGTGGCGCATCCATGAGAATGCCTACGGTGCCGGCAGTGGTTACAATGAAGAAAATGTACAACTGCAAACGATCGATGACCATAGCCACGTATTTCCAGTCCTCGCGAGTCTGTAATGAATTTATTGAGTAAATTTTAGCAATACAACATTTTTAATATACTCTTTCAATATTACGTTTGTGAAAATGTACATAACAAGAAGAAGGAGGCTAGGTAAACCCTATAAAGTTTATATATTCTTGATCAGCATTGGGAGAGAATAGCTTTGTCCGTCTGACCTGCTGTCTGCCTTAAAAAGTAATTATCTCAAAAACTATGAGAGATAGGGCTACCATATTTGAAACTTATTCTCTTCTAATCCGTCAAGTGTGCACTTGCAAACGGTTTTTCTCTAGCCCCATTTTAAGGGGTACCCCCATACAAATCTACCCCAAAATTTTGGGTTTTTGCATATTCTAGGAAGTCTAAATTTAGTATAAATTATGCCTATGAGAGTCCGTATAAAATATGCCAATATGGGTAGGACGAAAAAATTTTTGGGTATAGCCCCCATAAAAATGTACACCATTTTTCAAGTTTTGGTTTGAAAATAGAATACAATGTGAAATCTTAATAAGACAGGACTTAGCTTTAGGTACATAAAGTTTGGGTACAGGGTATCTTGCAGTTTTCTTCGAGAAAACAGTAATCGAAACTTCGTATAAAGCGTTTAGACTTTTTCTATTTTTTATTCTTTAATCAACCAAAATCTCTTACCGTCTGATTGATACTTAAAAACATTTTAAAAGAATTAAATACTCAATTAGTAACTCCAATTGCAATGAAAGCAAATACTAAAAAAATACAATTTGACCTGTATATAAAGATCCTCATTTCGCAAATGCTCCGCTATAAATTCCACCGCCTCTGTAGCTTTACTCGCCTCAGGCGATAGCAATATGGAATCTGATGATTCACTCTCACGACGACACTGATCACCAAGGCCCAAATCAGCGCTACTATTAACCTTACGATTGATTTTACAATTTGGATGATGCAAATCGGAAAGTTCCATAACCTCCATTTTCGATTGTTTACCGCCGCCAATAGCGCTGATATGTTTTGGCAATTCAGCAGGCGAACCATATGAAGGATGCGGATGCGCTGGCATACTCATGCCAGGCATTTCCATCATCCAGCGTAGACGAGTTTTACGCGGACGCTTCATTAGCAAAAAGGCGGGCAGGTAATGTAGGAAGACAGAACGTATCCACATGGGCATGCGATGTGTACGCGGACCACGGAAATTCCAATTGATGATGACAACTGTAACCAAAATGGAAACAGTGTTCATGATGAAAGTGAAGAGCAAATATTTTGCAATGAGCGGCAGCACAAGTGAGGTGGGCGGCAGAATTTTCGAAACAAGCAACAGGAACACAACCAGTGACAGCAAAATACTAATGCCCAATGTAACCTAAAAAAAAAAAAAACATAAACATTAAATAAATCTATTAAAAAAAAATTTATAATACGCACCTTTTCACCAGCCTCTGCTGGCAGATAGAACACCAGCACGCAAAGAAATGAGATGAGCACGGTTGGCAGTATTAAATTCACCGTATAGAAAAGTGTTTTACGGCGTATGATTATATAGAATGTAATATCTGTCTCTGTCGGATGGTTGCCATCGCCCTCGTAAACATTTAAATATGCCGGTACCTCAATAATATCCCATGTGCCGGATTTCCAATAATCGGACAAGTCCACAAAATTCTTATTATTGTAGAGCGCTAATGAAACCTGATCGCCATTAAAAGTCCATGAGCCGAATTTCATGATGCATGTTTGCTGATCAAATGGAAAATAGGTAACATCGATGGTGCACGAACTTTGATAGATGGCTGGCGGTACCCAGAGTACCTCACCCGTTGGATATATCAGTACGTTGGATTTGTAGCGCACCTCGTAGTTACCATCGGCGCTGCGATATTTCGGACGAAATAGAAAATATTATTAGTAATATTTCTGGAGAAAATTATTATAATTTTTTTTTATTTTTTTGTAAAAGTGCAACGAACACCTATTTCAAGAAATCATTTTTAATTGTTTGTAGTTTTCTATTATGTTATGTTATGTATTTAGTTATTTAGTTAGTTTTAGAAAAACATTTACTCACTTATTAAATAGCACAATATCCGGTTTCCAAACCTTATCCGGTGGCAAACGTAATACACCAATGCCACCATAATCGGCTTCATCCCATTGCAATTGATAATCGTACCAAACCAAACGTAACCAAACGTTTGATTTCATAATTTGATTTTTCTCATTCTGTGTTCAAATTGTTTTTTTTTTCAGATACATTTTTTTTTTTTTTTTTTTTTTGGTGTTGTTTGGTAGTTTTGTTGTTCAGTATTTCAAGATAATACGTTAAACAATTGGTATTTGGTTTTCATACGATATTTTTTTTTGTTTTTGGTATATATTTTTTTTTTTTCGTATAGAACGCAAAGAACGTTTTGCGTGCGGGGGGGGAGGGATTAAGTCATTAGTTATTCTTCAGCTTAATATGTATATATTTTTTAATATATATATATAGTAGAATATTTTGCATTATATTTAAAGAAATCATAGCATGAAGTTTACTACTATAAACATACAAGACAAGACAATCAATGTACATATTTACAAAGCAAACTGAAACTGAAATGATTGGCTAGCTTTATTTTTACTTTATTTTATTTTATTGTAATTGTAATAATTTGGCCAATAACGACTTGGTTCGAATAGAATCGAATTATGTATATACAATAAAATCGTTTCGTATCGCTTCGAACAGAGTCGTGCCAAAGGTACATATGTATAACCGAAACAAAACTCAAGAATAAGTAGAACTTGGTAGAACTCTACGTTGAGATTGTGATTTTATTTAATTAATTTTTTTGTTTTTCTTAATTTATAAACTTAATTTTTTTTTTGTTGTTGTAATTTTTGAATTGCTTGTTGAACACTTACGACATTGATTAGCTGTACGAACGCCAAACCAAATCTTACTCCAACTTTTTGTGTCATATTCTGTACGGGTCGTATGAGTTTATTGTAGCCTCGAAAGAGGTCACGCACCAGGCGCTCTTCATCTTCGGATGCACTTACTAAATAGACAAAAAAAAAAACATAAAAAAAAAAAACCAAAAAAAAAAAAAAAAAAACAAAACAAATAATGGAATAAACATACACAAAAAAAAAAAAATAATAATAATAATAAAAAGTAACAAAGTAAATTTTGAACAGATGAGAGAGAATAGAAATGGATTTTTTGAGAGTTTAGTTTAATCTGATAATGTGGATTTTGCTTATGAATGATTAATTAATTTAACATTATAATCCGATTAATGTATAAATTGTATTCAAATCAATAAATAAATGAATACAATTTATGCTTAGGATATTATGGATTGTTATGATTGATATTGTCAAGGGTTTTGAGGGGGTTTCTTGTTTTTGCTTGCATTGCTGTGTGCGTTACAAATGTTTGCCTCATCCAAGCTAAACTAAATCTATTTTAGTATCTTAATAAATATTAATAGCCGCTTTAAACCCATGCTTTACTCTGCTAGGCCTACGCTAATTATGTGAATTGAAAAAAAATTAACCAATTATGTGATTTTTTTTTAATTTTAAATTTTACATTATAATTCCAAACCATAGAGTGTTCTGTTTTATAATACGACTGTAGTTCAATAAGTCCTTACAAAATAACTGTTTTTAAAACTCTAAAACTTTGAATAATATTTTCAACACTGGTTTATATCGTAACAGTTAGTTTTTCTTGTTCAGAACATGATTATAAAGAACATGATTATAAGTTGAATAGTTTTATATAATAGAATATTTGAAGAGATCTCCGATTTCTCAGCGCGCCAACGTTTAGGGACGGCAAAACTATGCTTTGAACTGAAACGCAATAAAGTTGAACCATTTCTGAAGCGGATGGTCTTAGAGATGTTAAATGTTCATAGAAAATCAGCCTAAAAGGTTTTACTGGCAAAAAACTTTAAGTTCTGATGGAATTGACTAAGTCTAACGGAAGCAGTAATCCAGAAACAGCCAGGCTTGGTCAATAGGAGAAGGATTATGTTCCATCAGAACAATGCTACGCCAAATACATCGAAAGTGGCGCACGAAAAGATAAGGGAACTTGGAACTAATAATCCGAATTTGGAACCAAGTGATTAGCACCAAAACACACTGCCAAAAGAGGCTGGGGAAAATCAAGTTAACTATCGTGGTCAAACAAAACCTGACTTATATGACCTTTACAGAACCATTCAAATATCTATTAATTCGATCCAGGCTCCACACTAATAATCTTTTTGATCAGTCTGGTACGAGTGCAAAGCCAAAGCGGATTTGGGTGACCAATAATTGAAATACACCGGACAAAATGTATCGTTGCTTTGTTAAACAATTCAAAAAGTCTTTAACTTATCAAATTGCCTTATATGAATCGATACATTACATATAGTAGTTCCCTCATAAATTAAATTTTTTTTTACAAAATATATTATTTCAACTTTTAAAGTTATCTGTAAGGACCAATTGATCTACCCACCTATGTGAAAAATATTTCCTGATGCTCCAAATTTAACGAGCAAAAAAGTAAACAATTTAACTTTTGTATGTGCAAACGTGGAGGAAAGAAAGATAGAGAAAGGGATAGAACGATTAAAAAAAAAACTAAGAAAACAGATGAAAGAACTGAGCGAGATAGATAGATATACATATATACCTATATAAATATATAAATATATAAAGTGAAAGACCGAGAATTGAAGTAATTTGACAATTCGTTTTGGAAGCATCCAATTTATCCGACATTTAAAAATGTAAGCAGAGTCAAAGAGAGAGAGAGAGAAATTTTAGAAAAGAGAGTAATTTCGTAAATAGTAAAAGAAACACCAAAAGGGAAATTAAACAGAGTGAGAGTGAAGTTAATTTGGGGAAGACTGAGTGAAAGACATTAAAAGAGAAATAGAATCAGAGAGAGAGAGAGAGCTTGTGCTAAAAAGCGTGTTAAAGCGCCAATAAATATGCTTTAGCAATCTGTTTTGCCTGCGTTTCTGGAGACTGCTGCTATGTTATGCCTTGAAAGTTGTTGTTGTTGTTTTTGTGATGCTGTAATGCTGTGCTTTGTTGTTGTTTTTTGGCTTTTCCTTTTGTGAATATTTTCTTTATGTAAATGTAGGGTATCATCTTCTTCTTCTTCAACTATATAATCATCATCATCATTAATAGTAACAGCAACGTTGACCGGGTTATAGAGTTACTATGGACTTGCTACATGTGCTGCTGCTGCTGCTTCTTTTACTGATGTGCCATGACTATCTATATTTATATGTACCTATATATGTATGTGTTTCTCTTCTTACTGTGTCTACTAAGTGCAACTGTATATATGTGTGTGTGTGATATGTAGTTTATATGAATTGTATTTCACTTGAATTTAAAGTACGCCTATGCTCGACTGCTTGACTGACTGAATGTTTGTTGTCTCATATGTAACTATTAAATATGTATCTATGAGTTTGTGCGAAATATTTAAGCATGTGTGTGTGTGTATTTGTGTGGGTGTAAGTTTTCTGGGTGAATAGACTTTTTGCTTGTTTTTTGGTTCTTTAATTTTTGTATTTATTTTCGAAATTTTTTTTTGGTTTATTTTTAATTTTGGGTTTTTTTTTTTCTTAGGGTTTTGGTTGTGCTGCTTTTTGTTGTTTTTGCTTTAAGTGACTTGTTTTATTTTTGGCATGCTTTATTTTTTTTTAATTTTGTTTTTGACGATTTTCTTGTAATTTTGGGAAAAATGAACTGCGTTGCTTCATATTCTGTTGAATTTTATTTTGCTTCTTTTTTTTTTTTTTTTTTTTTGGTCTGCTCAGAATAGAAGGAGTATGAATTAAGATTCGGCAGTTGATACAGAAATCTTGTGTGCAACCCTGCCTAATTTTTATTTATTTTTTATTTTGATTTCTTTATTTTGTTTTTTGTTGTCGCTACGTATTATTCATCTTCATCTGCTTCTTCTTGATAAAATTTTCAGCACATTTTCGCTTTGTTTCTTGGCTCATTACATTTCGTAGGGTATATAAAATGTTGCATTATTTATAAAATTTATATATGTAAGAATTCATTATAATTTTTTTATTTTATTTTTGATAATATTTCATCAGGGAGATCTTTAGCATAGAAATTAATTCATACAAAAAGTACTGAAAGGAGCATTGGAAATATATAGTTTGAAGTTAATTAGAAAGAATAAGAGAGATAGAGAGAAAAAGAGTCATAAGAGTGGGATAAGAGCGGTATAGCGGGGCGGTTTATATAGCAAGAAGAGCGCAAATACTTGATATTTTTAGCTATTATTAAAGCTAATTAAAGTTGCAAAATATCTATAAGATACTATGCTAATTATAATTAGTTCGTTAGCTAGCTAGATATATTTCTTTTTTTATAGATATTGTATATATAATTAGTAATTATAATTAGTTGGAGTTTATAGCAGGGAGCAGGATTTGCTAATTATTTAGCTACTAAATATATAAATATTTTAATAAGTTTTTATTTTTGTTTTGCTAAGCTTATTTATAAAGTAGAGCAATTCTAAATTTGAGAGACAGTTTAATAGTTAAAATAGATGTGTTAGATTTTTAGAGTATTTAGTTAGCGTCTTAGTTAGGCGTCATATTTGATAAACGTCGTCTTTGTCACGCGCATAGCTGAAGCTTTGGCAAAATCTAAAGTTTCAAAATTATTAAATTCGTCGTTTAGAAGCAGCAAATTTTAAGATTGATGTTGCGATTGTTGCATGTTGCACTACTACTATATGGCGTGTTTTGTTCTTGTTGTTGTACTTGCAGTGGAGGGTGTGTGTTTTTTTTTTTGACAGGATTTTTATTTGGGCGGTAACGCAAAAAGGAGCATACACAGCGTCATTGTCATTTGTCGTCTAACGTTGCAGTCTGATTTGTAGATACTTTGGAAATTTGTCAAAGCTTCTGCTGTGCGCGTTTTGCATAAAATTGTAGAAAAAATCAAATCATTATATACTGTTATTTTTATATATATATGCTATATATTATATACTGAATTATTACTGAGTTATTTATAGAGTAGTAGTAGTAGTAGTAGTAGTAGTAGTAGTGGTGATGGTGTTGCTAACAGTTGTAGTTACTGGAGCTAGGATTATTTAATATTTTTTTATATTGCATTTGGCATAAAAAATTTTCACTTAATTTTTTTTTTATTGCATAACAAGGCATAAATATTTTTTTTTATATATATAGAAATAGGTTGTTGTTGTTTTTATATATATATGTAGTTATGTAAATGTATATATATATATATAAATATACTGCTTGCTGCTTGGTTGCTGCTTGCTTATTTTTTTTTTTTTTTAATTAAATTAAATATTAATTGCTGTTTTTGTAATATTTGTAGTTGAAGTAAAAAAAAATAACATACACACACAGACAGACAGACAGGCACGCTCATACATACCTCCGCGCTGTAAAGCGCACAGAATCAATAGCATCCCCAGCAACCATGTTGCCTTTGTCATCGTTATCTTCGTCCTCGACTTTGTTGTTGCCCAGGAGCAGCATTGTGTCCATAGCATTCTATACATTACGATTATCCTTTTGCAGTTTTGTGCGCTTGCAAGTTTAATTTTTTTTTAATTAAAAATTTCCATTTCATGCTTTTTTTTACTTGTATAATTTAGCAGCATCCATGTTTTTTTTTCTTTCTTTTTTTTCACATTATGGCGACGCCTTCTTTTGGAATTGTGAAAATTTTTCTAACGCTCACTAGAAAAGGCACAAGATATATATAGTATATATATTTTTTTCCTTGATTTTTCATACACACTGCTTACAATTATGCTTTTTATAATATTTTATTTAATGAACTATTATTTTATATATTTTTGTATAATTTAATCTATTAAAAATTTAATTATTAAATAATTTTTTAGAATTTTTTTTCATCCGCAATTTTGATGTAGGTGAAACTTTACAACTTTTCTTTTGGCAGTTTGGGTGCGGATTAAAAACTCTACTTCTGGATTCTGGATAAAATCAATGGGATTGAGATTTTTTCTTACGATTGTGCTCTTTGCTTGACGCATGCGTTTTGTGGTATTTCGGATAAATGAGCGTTGTGGAGCGCGTGATGCTGTAATATGTAAATTAGCTCTTTCTCTCCTCTCTCTATAAATTTTTTGTAAACAAATATTTTAGTGGCTGCTGCGGGCATGGAAGTGACAACTTTGAGGGTTGTTTTTATCAGCTGTTCGATAACAGCTGTTTACAGCATTTTGTTTACATTCTTTGAAACGGAACTTATGTGCTGTTGAACCATGAACAAGGGTTGCAACAATTGTTACACTGTAGAACTTACAAGTAACACTAAGGAACCAGGACTCACAGATTCGCATGAATTAAGGGTTTTCTTTTAAAATATGATAAAATATTGGTTAGTATATATTTTTATTTACAAAAGCTCATATTTAAGAATGGATACAATCCCTTACGTAGTAAACTTTAATGTATGTAGGCACTCTGTTTCTGTACAGAGAATTAAAAGAAGGGTTTTCTATGAACAAATAATGGATTTAGAAAACATATTAATTGACTTTAGGACTTTTCAATATCTGAGAATATAGTTTTTGAAAACAAGGAATTTTTTTGGATCACCCTAGACCACCCAAAGTTTACTACTCAAGGCGTGATTTTTACCCTTAAATTTGAGCCTCTGCACATAAAAAAAAATCATTATAATCGGTGAGTCCGGGTTCCGAAGCTCAGAAGTTCATTGTTGGTAGAACTTTTTGTTAAAGATACTTCTTATGCTCTTATTTTTTAGCTTATTTTTTTTTATTCATGTATATTTTTTAATTTTTATTAAATAAATTAGCACTTGTTTAAGGTGAAACAAACGTAAAACGAAACCGACAATAATTTTATTAATTTTATTACAATATTATTCTAATTAAGTTTTAATTATGTTATAAAATCATGGAAGGAAACGTCTCACCTAATTAGCATTGTACAATGCTGCGGATTTGTATCTTTAATTTGTAGAGATAATTATTATATCACGTTTGATAGACAAAAAAATAGAACAAGAAGAATAAAAGAAAAGAAAAAGGTTAACATAAGTAATATTAAAGCATTGATACACTTCTTAAGTGTGAGTAAAAAAATTAAATTTTATCAACGAACCCTAATAACGATTGATGGGTAATATGACTCTTAAACATATTAAAAATCTTTAACAGTCAAGATTTCGGCAGTTTGACTAAAATTCTTAAAATTAAAAACATTTTGTTATGAAGTGCGTAAATTAACTTACAAAACCTATCAGTATTTTTTTCATCAGAATTAAAATATTCCAAAATTAATATTTTTAGTGATCATTAATTTAAATATTTTATACTAAAAATAAAAATTTTAATAAATATATTTCAGCGCCAGCGGATTACAAAATTATTTACTAGTCATAAAAAATCCCAAAATCTTCCTCATTCTCAATTTGTCACAGTTAATTTTCTCTTGAATATTAAACAACTTTTTGTATTTGCAAAAATATCATATTTCTTTTATATTTAAAACTATTTTTTTGCGTTGCGTAGATGTAGCGCATTAATCATAAAAGTCAACAGAAGCCTCAAACGATTCGGTTTGTCTATTAATGTTTCGGATTTGCGTTTTTTTTTTGTTTATATTTAAAATATATATTTGCTCATATCTAGAAGCAAGAACAACAAAAAGTGTCGTAATATGTTTTAAAGCGCAAATATTTAACTTAATCAATATTATATTTGGGTGGGTAGTTTGATAAATTAGACAAAATTCTTTAGATTTTTATTTGTAATATTGCAAAGCTTCTATGAAAATACTTATTATTTGTTAAGTATCTTCTAAGAGCTCCTTTACAAATTCATCTTGTATTAAGTTATATTAAGTTTGTCGGAAAGTTTCGAACACGTTAAAGGAGACATCTTGGACCCTATAAAGATATATATTCTTGATCAGCACGAATAATATTTCCTGTCAATTACTTTCGGCTCAAAAAATTTGATTTGTTAATTGCTTAAAGGAATCTTTGTAATTTTTTTTTTTTTTTTTTTTTTTTTTTTTTTTTTTTTTTTTTTAAAAAATTTTTTTTTTGTTTTCTTTTTTTTTTTTTTTTTTTAAAAAAAAAAATTTTTTTTTTTTTTTTTTTTTTTTTTTTTTTTTTTTTTTTTTTAAATTTTTTTTTTTTTTTTTTTTTTTTTTTTTTTTTTTTTTTTTTTTTTTTTTTTTTTTTTTTTTTTTTAAAATTTTTTTTTTTTTTTTTTTTTTTTTTTTTTTTTTTTTTTTTTTTTTTTTTTTTTTTTTTTTTTTTTTGTTTTTTTTTTTTTTTTTTTTTTTTTTTTTTTTTCACTTTTTTTTTTTTTTTTCTTTTTTTTTTTTTTTTTTTTTTTTTTTTTTTTTTTTTTTTTTTTTTTTTAATTTTTTTTTTTTTTTTTTTTTTTTTTTTTTTTTTTTCTTTTTTTTTTTTTTTTTTAGGGGTTTGGGTTGGGGTTTTTTTTTTTTTTTTGGTGGATTATTTTTTTTTTCTTTTTATTTCTTTCGGCTAAAAAATTGGTTTGTACTTTATCAAAAGACTTGCGGATAGTAGAATATGTTGCTTTTAGTTTTGTTTACACTTACTTTTAGAACTACCCTCGTCTGTATCTAAATGTCGTTAAGGCTGTCGGGCATGTTAACCTTAGTTCCTGTACGCGCATAGAAAACACATAAGATCATCAACAGTAACATCGGCGTTTGATTAACAACAATTGACAAAGCGCCAATGCGATCCTACAAAAAAAAAATAAGAAATTCCAAACAAAAGTAATCAGGCCCAGACTAAAATTAACTTAGTTGATGCTGCCGATCAAATAATTGATGTGAGCAGCAAAAAAAACAAAAACAACAAAACCAAAACAAAAACAAATATAAAACAGAATCAAAAAGCTAAATTAGGCAAACACAATTCAAAAGCACATCATTGTCTTTGCATTGAGTGAATCGCGTTTCAAGCTGATTTTGATTTTTTTGAGTTTGTGTTTTGTAAAACAAACAAAACAACAAAACAAACAAAGAAAACAAACCGGACTCAAACTTTGACTCATAGCGGATTTCTGTGCGATACAACTCGTCTGATTGTGAGTTCATCTCAAAGCTAACTTTGTTGTCGATCGCTGCCGCTGCCGCTGCTTTTGTCTTTGATTTTTTTGACTTTGCGCTTGCGCTTAGGGGCGGTTTTCATATAAATTAACCAAGGGAGAACATTTGGGCATCATTCGGTTTTCAGATTTTGCAACGAGCAAACGAACGAACAAGTTGAACGTGTACGTGTTTGTTGTGTATTTCAAGATACTTTTGTGATTTAAGAGTTACTTTTGCAAAGACTGCAACTGGCAACTGCAGCTACATATAAGATACGATTGGATAATAACTTGAACGAACGAAAGCAGCCAGTGTGCCGCTCGTGTGATTCGGTTTGTGTTAAAAATTTTTGCATTTTATATCGCAAAGCAAACAAAGCCGGAAAAGTTAAAGCAAACAAACAAATAATAAACAATTGCAACAAAAATGGTGAGTTACTGACGACGACGACGACGACGCTGAAACGTCGAGCGATGAAGAAATCCTAGACGTGAAGCTGATCTTAATGCTGAGAAAAAAGAGCTTCAATGTAGACGAATCACGATTTTTATGAAATGCATTTTCAATATGCGCGCGCCAACAATTGACGACATAAAAATATATTTAGTTGAATGGTTTTAAGGGGTCCGTCCGCATGGGGATTTTTGTTTACAAAAGACAGTTGTGAGTGATTTACGATGCAACCCGTTTAAGTGAACACTAATGACATTTTCACAATGAATGAAACGAACGAAACCAGCGAACGCATGAAGTATTCTATGCACAAAAATAACGAAAAAATAAAAAAAAATTATGATACAAAATGTTTAATGCTGAAATGAAAAAGATAAAAAAATATCTTAAAAGACTTTAAAAAAAATCTCTATGTGCTCTACAGCTTCAAATAATTAAATTTTTTTGGTTTTTTTTTTTCTTCACTGCGGTCGTGCGGCAAATTTGTTTAGTTTGTAATTTGATTGCAAGTTTGTTTAAAATCACTGCCTGACTGACTCGTTTTTTTTTTTGGCTTTAATGAATTGTTTGTCGAGTTTTGGTAATTGAAAACCGCGACTAGGGAAATGTAATTGCATACAGACTATAAAAAAATAAAGAAAGAGACAAAACCTACAATAGAAGCGCAGGCAGAGACTTGTGAAAAGTTTGCGGTTTTGTTTAAATTTTTAACTAAAACGTTTTTAATTTTTTATTTTTTTTGAATTCTCACAGCGCTTTCTGCTTACTGTAGCAGCGCTACTGTGCGCTGCTGGCGTCTATGCGGATGTTTCACATTTAGATACTGATCTACGTGAGGATGGCTATCATTATAAGCAACCGTCGGTGCCATTTCCAGCACCACCTACGGGTAATGGTATAGAGGATACGGATATTGGACAGCCACCAGCGCCAAGTGCACCAGTGCCAAGTTATGGACCACCACCATCTAGACCACAACCACCGGCACCTGCGCCATCTTATGGACCACCGCCACCACAACCACCACGTCCACAACCACCACGTCCACAACCACCAAGGCCACAACCGCCAGCACCAACACCTACTTATGTACCACCACAGCCACAACCACCACGTCCGCAACCACCTAGGCCACAACCACCGGCACCGCCAGCACCTGGCCCATCTTATGGACCACCGCAGCCACAGCCTCAGCCTCCAAGACCACAACCACCAGCACCAGGCCCATCTTATGGACCACCACAGCCGCAACCACAGCCTCCAAGACCACAACCACCAGCACCTGGCCCATCTTATGGACCACCACAGCCACAACCACAGCCTCCAAGACCACAGCCACCAGCACCTGGTCCATCTTATGGACCACCACAGCCGCAACCACAGCCTCCAAGACCACAACCACCAGCACCAGGCCCAACTTATGGACCACCACAGCCGCAACCACAGCCTCCAAGACCACAACCGCCACGCCCACAGCCACCACGTCCACAACCAAAGCCAGGTCAAGAATATTTGCCTCCAGATCAGCCTCAGCCACGCCCACAACCAACTCAACCCGTGCCAACACAACCCATACCACCACCAGCACCTACAAATGGTTATGTGCCACCACCAACTGGACCTGCTCCACCTGCACCAACTTATCAACCACGTCCACCGGCACCACCTGCACCAACTTATCAACCACGTCCACCGGCACCACCTGCACCAACTTATCAACCACGTCCACCAGCACCACCCGCACCAACTTATCAACCACGTCCACCAGCACCTCCAGCACCACCATCTGTCGGTTCTGAATATTTGCCACCAACCGGTGAGAATGAAGTAAAACCACAGCCACAACCACAACCACAAACGCCCGCACCACGTCCACCAGCGCCAACCTATCCGGTACCAATTCCACAACCAACACAGCCGGAACCATCTTATCCAGCACCAGAGCCTTCATATCCAGCACCACGTCCCACATATCCTGCGCCAGAACCTACATTCCCAGCACCTGGTCCAGGTCCAGTTGAACCTGAGCCAACTATACCCGAGGCTGGTTCTTTGGGTCCCGACGGCTATAATTACAATCGACCAGCACAGCCGTTTACCTTCTAAGTAAATTAATTGCCCTTAAGAATTTCAATTCCTTTTGAGCTATACCCTGACCCACCCTAGCCACTTATCTACTTACCAACTTAAGTATTATTTTACAAAATGCAAAATTATAAATTTAGTTGCCAAACAAACATTTTTTCGTAATCAATTTGTAAAAATGTCGAAAACTCGAACTGTAATCTTTGACGAATAAATCTAAAACCAATACTTAACACCTTTAGCTTTATTTTGCTGATTTGATTTCAATGATTCAAGATTAGCCGCACAACGGATCAGTACACTCAATGCGGTCATTGTACGACCTTCTCTCGAATCTATGACAGCTGCTGTCATCTTCTTTGCAATGCAATGCTGCAGCAATCCAATCGAATGCAATGCGGGTCCCATGTGCAAGATTCATTGCAACGGTCATTAACGAGTGCGACTCGGTAGCCAGTAGTAGCCGGCAGATAAGCTGTTAAGGCGTTTTGCGCGCCTATAATTCAACTCTCTTGAAATATCAACAGGTCAAGTTCTTTCGTTGGCGCCGGCACCGGCACCGGCGCTAAACATTTCAAGCTACTTTGACAGTTCAGTGTCCGCCCAGTTTTCTATCTGAGGTCGATCAAAAAACATTACACCTCGTCGATCATAGAAGCAGCAGCAGCAGCTGCAGCTCGAAAATGTTTGCCATAAATCAAATTGTTTCAGGCGGAAACTGGCGTAACGTGTCACTCAAACGATCGTCGTTTATAATTAGCAAATATGTAGTTTCGATATATATGGTCGCATATAGAAAAGCGCTCTTCTAATGACTAAATCAAACAGTAGGTCGCAATCGCCATAGAAGGTGCTGCATCAAGGTGCTGCATGTGCTACAGCGGCGAAAACGACTTAATTCCCACAGCATGTCTGTTGCATTAACTGAGTCAGAGTCGTCATCATCATCATCGGATTTCGCTAGCCAGTTAGTCTACCTTTCTGTCTATAAGTCAGTCTGTCATTCTGTCAGTCAGTCAGTCTGTCTGTCTGTCAGTTAGCCAATCAGACAGTCAATACGTCATGCGCTTAGTCAATAAATTGATGTCGACTGTGGCTGCTGCTGCTCTGTGACTTCATTAAGCTGCAAATTGTGGCCAAAAGCATTTAGCAGCTTGTTGTGCAATCATTTTTTTTTCAGCTTAAAGTTTTTCGTTGACGTTGTCGTCGTTGCGGCTGAAGCTGCTATTGCACTCTTGCACTCCACGTACTGAAGCCAAACGCCTGAAGATGCAAGTTGAAGTTTTTATGATGAAGTACTTAATACCTGCGTTTTTCAAGTACTTCATCAATGTTGATTTGCTGACTGCATTTTTAGTGGTATTTTCTGTTGTTGTAGTTGTTAGTTGCTATTGTTAGATGTTTTTTTTCTTTTTCTTTTTCGTTTTTAATAATTATAAAATATTTTATTGTTGTTAAAGCTGTTGGTGTATTTATTCTTTTGTATGCACAGGAGCGCATTTTATTTTGAACAGTGTTAGGCGCTCTGGGTAAAACCACTGAAATGTCATTCTATGAATACACTATCGATATGACAAGGAGCTTTATCGGCCAATGTCGAGATCATTTTTGTGAAATACAAATATAAAATTAAAATAAAGTAATGGAAAAATATTAGTTTTAGAGTTCTTGTTTTATACTTCTCTACACACTTTAATATTTCCGAAAAAAAAAACATTAACAATCAGGTAATCTTCGAAACTAATTATCTTATTTATAAAACTTCATATCCGTATAGTTGGAGTGGACATTCGGGATGAAAATGGGCGATGGGCGTGGTCATTATATAACACATACAAATTAATCCGTTTAATGTTTGCAGGTATTTGAGCTACAGAAATGTTAAATTCATTAAAAAAATGTGCTGTGGCAAGTATTTAAGGAAAGGGAGAAGAAGAGAGAACCATTTAGGCATTTAGGAGCATTCACATCGAACGCATAGTTCTTCCCGATATTTTCTTGCAAACCGCTCCTGTTCGCTTGTAAATTAAAAACCCAACACATCACGTAAGACCTTCGATTTCGCTATAATTGTAAATTTCTGACATTTTTGAGCCCTAATGCATTCGTCTAACAAAACGTTGACTGCATCAAAACTGAATAACAATGTATGACGACCTTTTGGCCCAATAGTTCTGGCAAAATTAATGGACGTATCGTGTGAAAAAGATTTTACTATTTGAAATATTACAATAAAAAATTGAATCTAAAAAATGAATGTAATTGAATAAATTTTTATGCAAAGAAATCAAAAAGTTTTATTTGAGAAATCAATCAAAAACGTTATTAGATGCGAAAAATATGACAAGTTATGCCGTTTTAAAAAAAATCGAACGTATCTATACATACGATATGTACCTACGTACTGTATGTATATTCATCCGGGTGTATTTTCCATTCCATTCATTATTAATAAACAGACAAACTAAAAAACAAATAAATTAAAAATTCTTGACAGCAAAGCTAAAATGAAAGAATGAGTAAGAGCGAAAAAAAGAAAGAAAGAAAAAAAAAAAATAGCAATAGAAACACGCAAGTCAATGTAAATCTTATTATTTTTATTTATTTTTTTTTTTTTGTATGTAATTATTATTATAATTATTTTTTTTTTTTTAAATTTTTAATTCAAACAAAAATTAATGCTTTGCAGATAAAAAGAATCAAAAATGAACGCAACAATTAATTATAAAATTAAAAGCCTCTCAGCGTTTTAGTTAATTCGATTCTATTAAAACGTCAATAAAGTTGTTGAGAAAAAATTCTTGTTGATTACGCAGCGCCAATTTGCCAAAAAATTTGCTAAATGTGAAAAAAAAATCATAAAAACAATTAATAATAATAAAATTATTAATTAAGATTTCAATTAATAAAATTAATCATAAGTTTCATTGAGTCACATCAATCATACGCAACGTTGTCTGTGAAAGACTCAAAATTAATTAAAATCTATTGCATTGCTGCCTTTGTTGCTTGGTGCAATTTGGTGTGAATATTTTGAAGCAAAAACTGGAAGAGTATTCGAATATAAGTTCTACAGAATTTAATATCTTCTTATGTTTTTACACAGAGAGAAAAAAACTGAGCAAATTCAAATATTTTGCAATCTCTCCTTTGGAACTGGTAGTGAACTAGTTTTTCGTTTAGTTTTGGGAATATCATTTTTGATATTCTTTAATCAGTTGTGTTCATCCACTTCCTTCCAAAATAAGTGAAGATAATCTTCTCCATATAACATTTCTATAATTTTTCGTAAAGAGATTGGTAAGTCCGCTTTTACTCTTATATCAAGAATGAATTTTTTATATACCAAGAATGATTGGTCTTGATACGAAAGAGGATAACTCCAATTATGCAAACAGAACTATATGTAATTTTTTGTGTGAGAGTATTCGATTTTGTATCAGGAACATTTATTCATATATCAAGAACATTTGTTCTCGTATCGAAAAATTTCTTTCTTATATCAAGAACATTCGTTCTTATATCAAGAACATTGGTGCTTGTATCAAGAACGTTCGTTCTTATATCAAGAACCATTAAGCACGAATGCTCTCAATTCAAACATATTATTCGTGCCTGATTTCATACGTTCTTAAATCAAGTACAATCGTTCTTAATTTCCCAACAGCGTTTTTCTCACTGTGTAAACTTTTCGTATTAATTATTAAATTCGAAATTAACCTTGACACAGTTTTTTTTTTTTTTTTTTTTTTTGTTTTGTTTTGGATCATATTACAACCTTTTCAAAGAGCGATTCTTATGTTATATCACGAGTGATTAACAAACACTCATTAAATGATCATTTATTTGGAGCTGTCTGTCTAGCAACAATCATAAAGGAAATAAAAGAATAATGCAAACTGCGTGAAAATCATTCACGCATGCAAAATAGCGCAACCGCTGAACAAAACAATAAAATAATAAAAAAAAAAAATACTCATTATAGAAGATAAAGCAGTTGAGAAGACGTTGTAAATTTTCGGGTACAATAGGAAACACAAACGAAACGTCTAAAGCGCTTGAATAGCTCACGATATAACAACAACAACAACTGAGACCAAAGCAAGCAATGCTTTTAATGCTTTAATGAAAACTTAAAATAGCATCAAGTCTGTAGCGGATGGGATGCTTTGCAACTGCATTCAATGTTTGCGTGTGGCAAACAAAGGTGCGCAGACGCATGTTGCTTCTCATGATGCTTTCATATGCTAGCACTGACACTAGCGTTTGATTGGCTGTCTGCCCATCTGTCTGTCTGTCTGTCTGTCTGTCTGCCAACCAACAAAACACTACTCTTTGCCTTGCACTCAGTCTGTACATAACTAATTTATGTGCATTTTATACATTACTTTGCGGTTTCTATTAATTTTTTATAGCTTTCAATGCGTCCCAGTTTATAGTAGCTTTAGACGCTAACAGTTAAGACCTTGACCTGTTTCTATGCCAATAGACTTCCTAATGTCGTCATAAGTTGTACATTTAAAACCTGTTACACACACACATTTTTAGAGTAAGCTGTACGATATGCTTTAAGAAAATTTTCAATTGTTTGGCTTGTTTCTAAATTTAAATTTTATTTGCATACATTTAGGCTTAATCATGATGCTGTGAGCTTTTTAAAATTTTTGCTTAAGTCTTTCTTAAAGCAAATTTTGAAAAGTTGTTGAAATCAGTTCTTGTCTTTGATAAAAGCAACTTTTGTGAAAATAATTATTAGAACTGCTTAGCATTAGCTAATTTAACATAAACAAGTGTGAAGTATGCTACCCTTTTTTGCTTGTTTAAAGTTAAAAAATTAACCGGTTATATGTGACCTATTCTCTGGCTCTGGAGAATCTAAGTTATAAATTGTATTGCTTTATATTTGATAGTATCCGAGAAAATCCGTTTTATTTCAGCAGGACAGCTGGACATTCGCATGGAAGGGCATATGGACGGATAGACAGACATAGAAAGATCGACTCAGCTTGCGATGCTGATCCTTCGAGTTCTCGACATATGACAACCCAATCCCCTTATTAATGAGATCGTTACGTCTCTGGATAGTACGGGGTTTATGTTTGTACGAGGGCTACCCACGCTTGACGGCTCAGGAGAATATAAGTTTAAAATATGGTGGTCCTATCTCTAATAGTCTTCGAGATAAACTCTCTCATAATACAGACAGCAGCACAGACGGACAAACAGACAGACAGACATAGCTATATCCACTCTCCTTGCAATGCTGATCAAGAATATATATACTTTTAGGCTTTATCAAGCTCCGTTCTGCCTGTTACAAACATTTGCACAAGCTTAATATACCCTTTTACCTCTTAGGTACAGTGTATAAAAAAAACTTTTTATATATTTAAACAACAAACCCGGAAACTTAGTTACGGAACCAGTAAAAGCCAAAAAGCTCAGAACACGATTTTCTATTTTATGACAGCCAAACGGATTTAAAGTCAATACACTCGTTTATCAAAAATATCCAAGTCTATCATTTTAACGAGATGGTTAAGAATTATAATATTCAACTCATCTGAGTGCCACTGCAGGTAATTGAAGAGTGGATAAGAGCTTTTGAAGACAGCTTAAACTTCGCTTTATGGTATTCTTTAGAGTATCAAACGTCGTTTATATGGAATTTAAATAAGTTTCCACTTACTTTTAAAAGGTTTCTAGTGTTTCAGTGTCATTCAAAATGCATGTTTTTTTGTCAGCAGAATAAAAAAACGTTGCAGAAAAAATTGTTTGCTTTTCGAATTGATCGCGAATTAATCAAAATGAATCAAAATAAAATAATAAATAAACAAATCATTGTTTTGGTTTTTTTCATAATCAAACAATATTTTTAATGTTCAAGAGCGAAAATAACAAATCAATAAGATTGAAACAAAATAAAAAAATACAAAAAAAAAATTATGTGAGAAGTGTGCTAAAGTTAAGCTTAAATAATTTGGTAAGTCCGGTAAATCCGCCATATAAATCACTTCTTGATTATTAAGAAAAAAAAACAGCAACAAAATGTTTGCAAATTAATGATAATTAATCGATTGATATGTCTTGTTGGGTCAAACGATGGGGCGTCGTCTCATATCAGCGGAACTGTCAATCATTAATTTATGAATAATTCTTCGACTCTTTAATGTGTCTGCATTTCAAATAATAATAACTTATAATATCACAAAATTAGATACATTTGGTACTATGCAGCGTAAATATTTGCAAAATACATATACTCGTATGCATAAGTCCTTGGCAAATTGCTGCTGTTTGGTTAATTAAATTAAAAGCTATTTTTAAGTTGTTGTAGAAATGCGCTTAATAAAAACCCATATAAATCATTTGCTCAGTGATGACCAAAAAAGACAAAACGCTACTTAATCGCATACGAGTTGCGATAAGCCGCCGCGAATGATTTGCATTTGCAGCAGAATTAATTGAAACCATAAATAAAAGAGTTGTGCTGGAGCTGTGCTGTGCTGAAGTTGAGTTAAAAGTGAAATAAAGTCGTAAAGCAGCTGCTCGTTTGCAATGATTTGCTCAAGATTGAGTTGTACTGAATTGAAGCAAAACGAAGTTTAAATTGTTTTGACTAAAAAAGTTTCGAGGGTTGTACGATATGTTAATAAAATGCTTTATATTTATAGACTAACGGATACCCGAGGTTAACATAAAAACACACTAAAAAATGCCAGCAGCGAGTCCCTTAAAATGTTGGGGCTAGGAAAAAAAAAAACAAATAAAAAAGGCAAACATTTTTGTAAGTGAAAATTAGAAAGTCGACTTCTTAAATGAACGGAATGTGCCTAACTTGCCTTTGATATGAAACCGGTTTGGGACTAATAGGTTGGATGGTTTCAACGTCCATAACGGACATAGAAATATTTTTACTTTTTTTTAATATAGAGTCTTAGAAACATAATGAGATAATCCATATGAACGAGACTTTTCAAAGATAGATATTAAATTCTTTCTACCCACGAGATGTATAGTATAAAGTTTTTTGACTTCATTTAAAGCTGGGAATCCCCTACAATAAACAAACGATTTCACTTGTATGCTCACAAATTGGCAAAACTTTTTAGCTTTCGTCTGTCCGTCTGCAGTATGAATCCCATCTCTGAAAGACTTTAAACTATTAAAATAAATATTTTGTAGATTCCCTTCGAGGTTAATAATGTTAAACATTTTATTCCATCTCCATTTTAAGGGTAAGCACGTGTGAGAGCTCCTCGAATCATAAAATATGATATTCCGTGATATCGAATAATTACTTAATTCCAAGCTTAAGGCGTATCATTTTGTTCGAAAGTTTTTAAAGCATTGAAGGAGCAATCGTAGTATATATATTCCTGATCAGCTTGATGCAATGAATCGACTCAGCTATGTCCCTCTGTCCACTTCCAACTAACTTAACGCATAGCCCTCGTACATAAATCCAAATAACTTAATTTTCACATAGAACACACTGACCTAGGCGCTGATGAGCCTAGATAAAAACATGAGTACGTAAGATTAGCGGACAGACAGACAATTGAATAATCATGAAAAATAATTATAAACACGCCAACAAATCTGCTGCTGCTAAAATATGCCTGACGATGCGCTGCTACGGTTTAACTATTAATTTTCTTTTTGTCAGCGAAATATTTTGCTGTTATGGGTCTTCAATGTGGGTCGTCGCTTTTGACAGCTGCTGTCAAATAAATCGCCGCACATAATAAATATCCAAAAAATGAGATGAAAACAAATGCAAATCACATCACGTACAAAAAAATAAAATAAAAATATTAAAATAGCAACAAATAGTTTACAATCACTTTACAAATTTCGACCTTGGCCTTACATTCATTCATTCATTCACTCACTCCTCGATCTTCTGGTTAATTTTAACTCATTTGTATAAAGAAAAAAAAAGAAGAAGAAACTGCATAAAAGACGTAAATACAATAAAACAAAATAACCAAACAAAATTAAACTTAAAAACCACAAAACAAAATTAATATAAACAATGTCGCAGTTTATTTTTATTTATTTATTTTTTAAGAATTTTTTTTTTGGAGAATAAAAGAGTCTACAAACTTTTATTCTTTTTAAATTGTTTTTTTTTTCTTTTATGAAAAATTTTACTATTGATTTATTTAAATTTAAAGTTTAGAACTCTCCAAATGCGTCAGACACAATGGCGTCTTTTTAGTCGCCAGTCGCCATTTTCGTTTTAGTCTGTTGCTGCTGAAGAAGTAAATGCTGCCATTATAAAACTAGTTCTAGTCATCGATCTAACTTGATATCTTTTCATTAATTTTACCTTAAGGCTATTAGCTATATATGCTGAGTGCTGAGCTTCTAGTAACAAATTTGCATTTGTATAAATTATAATATTTTTTTCTTGTATGTTTGAGGACCACACCGAAACTGGTTAGTTCTAGTAAGTTTTACTAGCTCTTTAAATTTTTTATTTTACCCATGCCAACACATAGTGTGAAGGGTATATCAGTCTGTCGGAAAGTTTGTAACGCATTGAAGGAGACGTCGTAAACCCATTTAAAGTATACTAAATTCATTGATCAGCGCGATGAGACGAATCTGTCTTAGCCGTGTCCGTCTGTTTGTCCGTCTGTCCGTCAGTCATGTGCTGTCTGACTGTATGTCTTTAAAATTCTAATGTCGATTGTCTGGTTATGAAGCATAATATGAATTAAGCATGATTACTGCCATGAATGATTTGGAACTTCAAGCTTTTCGAAATCGCGCAACGACTAATTTGTATGTTAAAACCAAGTATGCCACGCCCATTTTATAGGTGTATCCCCGATACAAACTTACCAAAAATTTCAAAATTGGGTATTAAAATAGGTATTATTTATGCATGTATCCAATCCAAACTAGAAAAAATGACCTCTTATGTCATCCAAAGTCGAATTAAAATGGTGCACAACGCCCATATCAAAGGTGTTATTAAACATACAAATTAGACGCACAGTTTCGAATTTTTAGTATGAAAACAGTTAGTATTAACGAATATATTCACCAATTAATTGAAATTAAGAAATATTAACGACTAACCGTTATACAAACAAAGTGCCACGCCCATTTTTAGCTGGCTAGCCCGCACGACTTTAAATGTACTATCCATAAGCTTAGCTTCGGTATAATTTTATCGACATAAAATATATGTCATTCATTTATGACTTTATTGATCGATGGTTAAATTGAAGGTAAAAAACTTCTTATTATGATCCAATTCCTATAACCAAGAGGGTCCATCAACAAGCCCCATTTTGTCACTTTATGAGGCCCATATACAAACTTACCGATTTGTTTTTTTCTATGGATTCGTATGAATAAATGTTTTTAATATTAGATCCACTGCCATAGACGTCTACACTTTATAAAAGCCTCAAAGCTATCCTGTGTCGAGATCCATGCATGTTCCTCAATGGACATTTCTATTTTTTTCCCCGTTTCATTTAGCTTATGACAAGGATATGTGTGACAATCATCTCGAAGTTGCCGCTTGGAAGGAGAAAACGGAGACCCTATAAAGCATAAACATTCTGATCAGATCGATAATACGAATCGATTTAGCCATGTCCGTCTGTCTGTCCGTGTCTGTCTGTCTGTCTCATCATGTTGCGATGTCTGATTATATCATTAAAATTCTAAAGATCGATTGACCTGGTTATGATGCATAAAATGAATTAAGCATGATTTGTGCTTCATGAATGAGTTAAATTCAAGTTTTCGAAATCACGCATAAATATTACGTATACGCCTTATATAAATGTTGCTCGAAAATAAAGTTCTTAAATTGGGTTTGGCTTTTTGTTATTAAACAAACTAAAAAATTTATGAGCCGCTATTGTTTGCTCAATTGATTAAAAACATGGTTCATTTGTCAACACCTGTCAAAACCAAAATGCTATTAAAATCATATTAGACGAAAGCTTGAAACTTTCCGTTAAAACCAGTTAGCCAATCTTATTAAAAAAATTACTAGAAATTAAGGAATATATTCACTCAACTTTGGTTATAACACTACTAATTGATATCTAAGCTGGCTAACCGCACGAGTTTTTAAATGTATTATTTAAGGTATAGCCCCGGTATAAAACTTTCCGACCATATATCAATTTCTTGTACTGAAAATGGTTATTAGTTATTAACGTTTTTAACTCCATATTGGGTAAAAACTCTTCCAACTAACATGGTGCCAACGAGCCCCATTCTCAGGTGTTTCTTGAGGGCATTCAACCTTACCGAGCCATTTCCAGATATATTCGAGGATTCTTATGTCTGTTATACATAGAAGTCTACGCTTGTTATTTTTGGGTCAAAATCTTGTGCCAACTTAATATTGAAGAGTCAAACTTGGGTGAACACTGATAACATTACACATAAACTCTATTAAAGATTCGTGTGACGGGTATTAAGGCCCGGTTCTAGCCAGAAGTTAAAGTTTTTGTTGTTTAAAATATAGATTATAAAAAATATAGATTTTTTATATGAGCACCACTATAGGGTCCCAATTTGGGTTATATCAGATCACTTATGAAAAGCTGTCTATAGTATTGGTCCTTATATTATTTATGTGCATATTACGGAAAAAAAAATCCACGAATCCGCGCTTTTATAAGATGCCGGTTTCTTGAAATTAACCCAAAAGTTAACATAAGTGGAGCTTTTTATATCCGTTATACATAGTGTAAACTAGTATATTTGTCCGAAAGTTTGTAACTTAAGGAGACTCCGTAGACCCCATATATTCTAGATCGATGAGACGAGTCGATCTGACAATGTCCATCAGTCTGTCCGTCTGTCTGTTCATTTCAACGCTAGTTACTGGGAGACTCTTGAAGATATTTGATTAAAGTTCGAAACTTTAGCTTTTCTCGGATACGACTAGGACAAGTTCAAAAATGGAAGTGCCACGCCCATATTTAGGTACAGCCCCCCATAAAAACTCTGCGCCCATTCCGAATTTTTTTTGACCAAATGGGTATATTTCTAAGGTATTGGTACCAATGACAAACCCAAGGTACCAAGCTCATTTTTAGGTATAGCCACCACTCTAAAATTCGGATTACTTTCGAATTTTTTATGAATATCTGTTTTTCTTTTTTTTTTTTTTTTTTTTTTTGATTCTTTTACTTTAAAAAGAATTTTGTATAGACTTCTATTTTGTAAAGACATTTTTTTTGTTGCAATACATTTTTAAAAATATTCCCAGCCACGATTTTCGTGTCTTATAGCTTCAGTTTGCTTCGGTTAAAGTTAAAGTTCAGACAAAGTGAACCTTTAGTATTTACTTTTGTATACATATATATAATTTTGTATGTACATATTTATAAATATTATATCCGTACAATACCGGGTACTTGTTAAGTGCTAATTATATTTTTTATGAGCCTCTAAATCAATTAGCTTTAAGCATTAAACGTAATTTTTATATCTAAAATGTATTGTTTTACAAAAAAAAAAAAATTATATTGCGTAAAATACTCGAAACCTTTTATAAAAATCAGGTGCCAATATGTCTGTTTTGATTAAGTTTGTTAATTTGCCTGTGGGCATTTAATTAATAATAAAATAAAAAAATTTAACTGTTTGAATGATTTGTTTGATTAAATAAAAATTATGTAAATTATGGCCACGCGAATCGTGCCAAACGTGCCGAATTCTGAATATATATAATTAGAACCATTGTCTGGTGAAAGTCTTTAAAGAAGCTATAAAAAAATTTTATAAAATAGAAACTGTCAACTGGATTTCAAAGTGGATAAATTCCAGTTTTTGTATAAAAATTTTGCATAATTTTTGAACACGCGATAGCTAACGGCGTTCACAAACGAATCTATTTTTTTTTTATATATGATAAAATTGGCAGATGCGTCATTGCTTTTTAAAGAAGTTTCTGGAAGGCTTTTTCAGCGCAGCAAAGCGATTGGATTAAGCGTTTATCGCGTTATGCAAAAAAAAAAAACTACTGCTACTGGCCAACCCACTTCGCTGTAGGTCATGTATCGCTCAGATTGCCAATTTATATATTCACACTACTCCGAGTTCAAGTCAACGCACGCAGTTGCTGCGTTAAACTAAAAATTAAATAAAATTTATTAACCAAGAAAAAGCAATCAGAGCAAACAAGTCAACAGCAGCCAAAATGCAGAGGCGGAAATATTCAAAAATATTTGCCATTGTTTTTGTTTTTGTTTGCCATTAAGATTTATTTATTTTGTTTATTAAAATTTTTTTTTATTTATTTAACTCTTAACCGAAGATTCAAATACATTCAAGAGCTTATAAATATTTTTTATAAATATTTTATTTAATTGTTAAATTCTGTAATTTATTTCAAATTTATTGATGCAACAGGCATGCGGCAAAGATGTTATAAGTTGTTTCTAGATACGTACTACTTGGCAACTTCTTCACATTTTTTGCGGTGAATGTGCGGAAGCAGCTTTAAATAAAATTTTAAAAAACAAATGCCGCCAAAATTTCAAGAATTTTATAAAAATATTTGAAAGTTATTCGTCGTTGTTGTTGTTGTATTGATGCGCTTAAGAACAGAAAGACGTATACGTAATATTTTATTGATATTCGTTTTTTTTTTTTTATCTGAGCCGCTTCAATTCTTTTGCTTTTGTCTTTAATTGTAACAATTCAAAAACAAGGTCAATAGCAGCCGAAATTAAAAAAATATATAATTTTTCTATTGAAATGATTATTAAAAATCATATTTAACATTTGTAATTTATATGCAAACGAAAAAAAAAGTAGTAATAATAAAACGCATACGGCATGTTGCCACAAAAAATATTTAAGATTCGCAAACAATTTGATTAAAACGTCAAAAGCATAAAAAAACACGATTTGCTTTAAAGATATGAAAAATAGTTTATGTGCAAAATAATAAAATGTACAATAAATAAAAAAAATAAAAGCCAAACATAAAATCTAAGAAAGCCAAAAAACTTTAAAACTTTAAAATTATTCACACGTTTGCGAAATACCCTTTATATAGAGTATGTTTTGTATATTAATTTTTGTTGAATTTTTGTAACGCCCAAAAGAAAAAAATATTGAAACAGTGGAACCATTTTAGGCTCTCAAGAGGATCATCATCGAACATTTCTAAAACAATTTAATCTAAAAATAACTAAAACCTTAGCACGATGTTTTGAGTCACCAAGAGAACCATGGTTCTCATTTCTCAAACATCTGTCAATATTTTCAATATGTCGAGGAGACAATGGTTCAAATTTTTAGGTAATCTATGGCACTGCAATATACCTGGTTTCCTACAAAAGCAAAATTTAAAGCACATAGCTCTTTTCGACACTAGAAAATTGAATGAGGCCATAAAACTAGAAATCATAACCATAATTTCAAAAATTATTTTCATTAATTTCAATTTAAAGTCCATTGTGCGGTAAAAGTGTTTAAAAAAATGGGTACAATGGACTTTGTATCGTTTAGTAGGCCCTGCTCCAAATTTCAGAACACTTTAACACTTCCATATGTCCCTTTGTAAAACATTCTATAGAAGTCTTTCAGTTTTCAGTAAGTATTGCAGTTTAGGTAGGTAGACTTTGCCGCCTGACTCCAATGAGAATTACAGATAGTCCAATTTGCTGCTTAGTGTTCTTGATGGCAGTTTGTTTAAGAATTTATTGTAAATAGTACTGTAATATTTAAGCGTGTTTCGGCAAATGGAAAATGTTTAGTTCGAAAAGACCTACTGGCTGTCTGGGTCCTGGTTTACCAACACAAAAGCTAGACAGCTGCAGATAGGATGTTCCAGAGACTCCACAGCTCCCATCTTTTCACATGTTCTGCAGCCTTCATTATTGGTTTAACCCGGCTTTTTAGCGTGAGCGACCGCTAGGCTATAACCTATCAGACTACCTACCTGCAGTTGGTAATCTATTCATTGGTTTTGTTCCTTCACCTCTCTACAAAGATAGAGTACTGTGTATTACTCGTAGGGAGATTCATAAATCTGTCAATTCATTTTAAGGCCGATAGACACCTTCTCCTGCTAAGCACTCAATCATCTTGTTAATGTTTATACCACCAAGGCTGGTCAAAAGTGCCCCTTCCCACTCGCCTGGGCATTTCTGGAAAAGATAGTAGTTATCTGGAATTCTTTTAAGCTGATCCGTCTGTCAACTAAAAATTGTATTATTTTTTTTTCCATAGATTAGAGTATAATGCATATTTGTTATTAAGAGTTTTAAATCTTTGGTAACACCAAAATTAATGTTATTCTACGCTTCAGTTTTTTGTTTTAATTGTGTACGCCTTTTTGTTTTGTATTTTTTTTTTGGGTTTATTGATATGCTAAATATGTATTTAAATATGTATTTAATTGTATACTGTGTCAGATTATTTATGCGACTATTTATGTGTGGCTCGTGGGAATCTTTTGTTTATTTATATATATATATTGTATATTTATATGATCTGCATAGTTATGTGCAGAGCACAAAAATAACATCGTAAACCTCTATTTTGACTTTACAAAGGCCTTTGTGCTGCTCTTGTAGTCATTGTTAATACCGAAAAAAAAAGCAAATATAAAATATTCATGCTTATTAAATGTGTTGCTTTATGTGTTTGTCCTATTAATTATTAATGTTCCCCTAACCTTGTACAGCTTTCAATTAATTTCAATAATAATATTTGCATGTTTTTCATCTTGTTCTTGATATATAACAAAAAAAAAACAAAATTATTTATATATTTATAATATTAAATTAATAATTTACTAAAATAACGAAGACAGCTTTAACTAACTAACTTTAATTAATAATACACGTGCTAGCAATTATTTCTACATAAAATATAATAATTAAAAGTGGCAGCATTTAGAATATTAATAATAAAAAAGAAGATGCGCGCTAAATTTCGTGCAGAAGAAACACTAAAAAAAAAAGTCAAAAACCTTTTTATGTTTTTTTTTTTTTTTTGTTCGTTTGAATATTCAAAAGTTTATTTACTTTTAGCAGTTTTTGTTAAAAAGAATTTTTCTTTTTTTAAATTATTTTTTCTTGCAACATGTCATGTTTATATAAAAAAAAATTAAATTAATAACTTAATTTTATTTTTTTGTCTTACTAATTTTTTTTTATTTATTGCAAAAATCAAAGCTAAATATTGATTTATTTTTTTATTTTATCACGTGATACATTTTGAAAAATTTTTGGTTGCTTTTTTAGAAAGACAAACTTTAAATTTATTAATCAGGAAACTTATTTTAAAAATAAACGTTTGTGATAACCAGCCTCTAGTAAAAAAAAAAAAATGTTGCGTGGAATATTAACTAAAAAAAAATCATAAAAACATTTAAGCAGGTTTCTATTGTTTTTATATTTATGAATAATCGTGGTTGTAATATGTCAAAAACAAAAAGCTGATACCCAGCTCTAGAAGAGTGAGAGAGAGAAAAAGAGAGCTTAAGAGATATAAACAAAATATAGTGACACTCTTTACTATGTGGGGTAAAAAAGAACCTCCTTGCGAATGATATATAAAAATTTTGTTTAAATAATTTTATTTATTTTATTCAATGTATTCCTATTTATTCCAGCTCGATACATTTTATTTCCAGCGATTTTCCAGTTTCTTGATCCCGCCCGAAAAGTGATTTTCCGGAAAGTCTGTAAAATATTCCTCCTTTATGAGCCATCTTTTGAGGTTTGAGAAGAGATATTAGCCCGAGGGAGCCAAATCGGGCGGTTACGGTGCCTGCGGAAGCAATTGGAACCAAAATTCTTAGATATAATGTATACTAAATTTAGACTTTCTAGAATAAGAAACAAATATGTTATTATGGAAAAACCCAAAACTTTTGGGGTAAATTTGTATGGGAGTTACCCCTCAAAATAGGGCTAAGAAAAATCGTGCACACTTGTCGGCTTAGGAAAGTCAACGTTTCAAATATGGTAGCTCGATCTCTAATAGTCTTCAAGATAATCTGTCTGCCTTTCCAAACAGGCTGATAGACAGAAAGACAGACTGCCGAAGAAACAGAAATTAGAAAGAAAAATTCATCTCATCGAGCTGATCAACAATAAAAACATTATAGCTTCTGTGAATACAGACTTTTCGACAAACTGATAACACCTCTTTTCAAACTATATGATTCGAGAAATCGCATACATATTCAAATAAATTATATTCAAACATGTTCTTCGTTTTTACAGAACATGCATTTGAACACTTAATAAGCTGAAGTTTTTTTTTTTTTTTTTTATTTATGATTTTTTATTTATAATTCCTACTAAGAAATATCTTCAATTTAAAATATATTGAGGATTTCCGTTTATATTTACATATTTTTGAAAATATTTTTATGCAAATATTTTTCAATTAGGCAAATTTTAGTTACGGTCTTGAACGACGATTTTATATATTTCAAAAAAAGCATATAGTTTTTTTTTTTTTTAAAAATGTATAAAATTTAATTATAAAAAATATAAAAACAAAAAATAAAAATCTATAAAAAAAATTAAAAACTTCGTAATAAATTATCTAAATCGAGTTAAAACATTTAAATTTTATAGACAACTTTGATTTCTTTTTAACGCTGATGATGTCGTTTGACAATATATTTTTTTTTTTAACTATTTTTTTTTTTTGTGAGAACATTCAACAAGTTTTAGTTATGATTAGAACATAAATTTCATTTAAATTTGCTCTTTTCATTTATTTTGAAAATTTATTATCATTTTAAATCAATTTGGTTGTGCCTGTCTGATTGGTTTTTGATTTGATGAATTTTGCAAGTCAAATTTGACTTCCTGGGAATTAGTGAATATCATAAAATGGTGATAAAAATAATTATTTTTAGCTTAGTTCGATTTAATTTAGCAATTAGAGTTTGCAGCTAAACTATTACGCAATATTTTGTTTAATACCTAAATTAATTAATTTTTAATTTTATTAAATGGTTGTCAAAATATTAAAAAAAAAACTACGTAAAATATTTTATTAATCGCTGTTGACAATTAAAACAATAAATCATGATTCATTAACATAAAACGGGGAAAAACAAAAAAAAAAATAAAATCAAAATAAAATTTATCAAAATTGCAAAGTGAAAGGATTAAAAAGTGCAAAATGAAGCCACAGGAACGATCAATTAGCGAATTCTATTTAAATTTCAAATTAAATAAAATTTATTTATTTATTTATTTGTTTATTTTTTTTTTAAAACACGCGAATGAGTAGTAGGCACGAGTGGCATTCAATTTCGTAGTCATAATCAAATATTTTATTAACTTGAAGTGTATTTCCTGTTCAAAAGAATCGAAACTACTCTAATTGACCTTGGTTTCATATTCCGATCTAATGTTGTCGATAACGCCAAAATACATATTTAAAAAAAAAAAAAAAAAAAAAAAGATTCATTCATAAATCTATTTTATATTTTTTGTTGCTCTTTTCTTTTCTTTTCTGCTCATCTGAAGTACTATTTAGATCACTTGAATGACTTCCATGTTCATTTGATGGCGATGACGATGATACAGATCGCTGCCAAAAAAACATAAAAGTGAATGTATTTCCCCACACAAAACACGAAATAAATAACTGAAAAATGTTTAAACAATTCCAAAATTGTATTGAAACGGAAATAGTAAACGCCTGCACTGCTGCGTTCACAAAAAAAAATTTCAAATACATAAAGAATCGTGAAAGAAACACCATTGAAATACTGGCATACTGGCAAGCGTTGAGGTCAACTAATTTTTTGATTTACATACAAGCTTGACTCTTCTTAATTCTATTAATCAAAATTTATTAAGCATGAACGACTTATGTAGCTGAAATCTTGTAATAAAACTTAAATCATGTAAAATTAGTTTTTAATGTGTTGAAGTTGATGTTATATCTTATTTTAATTTTTTATGTTTTAGTTACATTTCCGTGCTTATGAGTAGGTCAAATTGTAATCTCCTTGGTTATATTAGAAGCGTTAAAGTTGTAAATAGCTTAATTTTATTAGTTCGTAGTAGCGTCAAAGCGATCGATTAGTTTTAAATTGATTCGATCGATCAAATTATTCGATTTTTTTTGAAGATGAATCGATTTTTTGAATTTAGTCTTTAAAATTGTCAAAAAAGAATAAAAAAATCAATTTGGGGAAAAATCGATTTATTTTTAAAGAATCGATATAAATCGTTGTTTTCAAATAATCGTTTAGTGGCTACCAGCTTTTTTTATTTGCCTAATTTAATATTAACTGCTACTATTATAGCTGTTTTACTTTTAAAAAAATTCTTGTGGTGTATGAATGTATTTTTGTGTAGACGACTCATCTGTCCGGCAGCTATTCGAGTCGAATAATATATGAAGTAGCACTTGAAACTAAATAAAGATTGAAATGATCGATAGATGGATGAGAATTTTGTTCAAGAAGTTAGTAAGAACATTGCATAACCAGTTCGAATGACGCGTTTCATTTTTTGTAATAAAAAAATGGAATGGAAAACAGTCGGTGTTATCGAAGTTATTAAACCCTCTTGGCTTTTGAGTTTAGAAGAATAAAAAGCAGAAGATAAATTCGAAATAGGTAAATTAAAAATAAGGGAAAAAGCTAAAGAATATTTTGCAAAGGGTGTCCCAGAATTAACGCACGATCTAAATTTGCCGCCACGGTGCACTAAAATTCTGGCAACCTAAAAAAAACATTGCGCTAACAGTTAAGAGTTAGTAAAAATGGAGCGGTTCATGATAAAACAACGTAAATCTTATTGCTAAAAATTATTCCAGCCCGAAAGTTTCATAAAAATATGGTCGCGTATAAGCGTGTTTCGAACTGCAGCCGCCAGGCATACGGTGCAGTGGGTAACATATTCAGAAAATAGATTTTTTTAAAATATCGTATATCAAAATTAATACAAAATTGTGGTGAAAGTTTGTATACTGTTTCTTTAATTTTTCAGCAAAGTGACACGAAACGCCCAAGTTTGGCTTTCATCTTTTCAAGGCTAGAAATTGGTTCAGGTTTTTTGTAGGTTGCCATGGTAATTTCGTGATTAAGGTTGCCATGTTGTGTGTACAAAACGATGCTTAAAAGCAGTTAATTGTTTTTAAAAAACGAAAAATTAACTTTAAATTTAAAATATGTTAAAATAGTTCCATGGAGTTCATCTCTTAGGATTGTTCTATATCGAAAATAAAAAGAGCCGTATTTTTTTTAGACGGATAATATTTTGGACCATCCTAATGGCCACCTTATATTGAACCATTTATGAACCGGTCTGCAGCCTTGTTCAGGTAATTAGAGTTACTATTTAAATAGGTTCTTTTGCTCATCAGCTTTTCAGTCGGTAAATGGTGTATCATGTTTCATCATTCCTATAGCTATGTATCAAAATGGTAAATCTCATAAATATCTTTTAAATTTTTATTGCAAAAAGACAAATATATATATATATAATATATATATATATATATATATATATATATATATGCTGACTCTTTATTATAGAAAACCCAAATAGATCATTATGAAAAATTTGAAGCGTACAATCTTCCAATTACGTCGTAGCGCAACAACTTCAAAAATATCTCAATTCATACTTGACGCAAAAAAGAAATCCTATAAATAAAAATAATATTTGTTATAAGAATTTATGCAAATTAACATAAAAACAATCGCAACATAATAAATATTATTACAATTAATAAGTACGCAAAAATAGAGCCACGCGCCGGCATAAATGTTTTTGAGTTGAAAATAGCTTCAGAAACGTTGCCGCTGACAACTTGTTCAAATGAAGTTGAATAGCATTTGAAGCTTCGATCGAATCTAATAAAAATAAATTTAAAATTAAAATTGAATTGTTTTGAGGTTTATGCGTCACCCCACGTGATATGACATGACGACACAAAAGTGATTGTGCGCTGAAGATACTTTTGGAAGAAGTTTGAAACGCTGCTGCTGAAGTTGCTGCTTCTTTGCCGGTGAACGTTGTCTTCTATTTGCGGTTTCTTTCACTCTTTTAGATTGACCATTCGTATTTTATTTATCTTTTGTTGACTATTTCTAATTTAAATTTTGATTTGAATGTTTTTTTTCTTTTTTTTTCTTTTGGCGGTCGCATCATCTGGTCAAGCACGGTGTTTTTCGACTTGTTGAAACGTATCGAGTTGTCGAGTTGTCGACTGAGAAGCTGAGTAACTAAAGCTGCTACTCTTGTCGCATTGTATCTTAACTTGTTGTCTTGATAGAGCTCGCTTTACTTTAGACCAGATACTATAAATTTCAGAGTATCTTTCGAGCTCATCATCATTTGTGCTTTGAACTTCTTGAGTGTTTGACACGCTTGTGCGATTGTGAAAATTAAAGACTATTTTTTTTGAAATCAGAATAAATAAAAAAAACATTTGATAAAATGGTATGTGATCCTGTGAAAAATAAATATTATGTGATATGTGCTATTGAGTATAAAAAAAGAGCATTTGAATAAGCGATTAATTAATACAACAATAATTAATAAAATGCTTCAAGGATAATGCAAGGACTTAAAGTGAATGTGTTAAAATAAATTGGAACAATAACAATATTTATTATAAAACAAATTACCAGACATAAATAAATAAAATATTAATTTAAAAAAAAATATTTAAAAAAAAGGTGTTTTAAAAAAAATTCAAAAATTTTTAGTGGAAACTTGTGAAAAAATAATAATAAAAAAATATTTTTTGCTAAAATCAAGACTCTTTATTTGCAACTTTAATGATTTGATCCAATTAGATGTATCTTATATTAAAACCATTTTCCTTTCCATTTTACAGAAATTTCTTATTGTACTCGCACTCATTGGCTTTGCCGCAGCCGCTCAATTACCCGATTCCGCAACACAGGGACCCAATCCACAGGATATTGCAACACCGGAACCGGAATACATAGATATTGATTTGCCAGAACCATCACGTCCAGCTGCACCAGCACCAGCACCCGTACAACATTTCGCTGCTCCTGCACCACGCCCAGTTGCCGCTCCTGTAGCTCGCCCAGTTGCTGCTCCTGTCTATCATGCCGCGCCCGCTGCTTCAGTTGTACAATATCATGCTGCACCAGCACCAGTCTATCATGCTCCGGCTCAACGTGCTCAATACCTGCCACCCCATGTACAATCAGCTCCTGGACATTCCTATAGCAGCCAAAGCGGTTACCAATACAGACGTCCAGTCTATGTAAGACGCGTCTATCGTCACCGTCGCTACTAAGGCGCGAATTGGTGTACACATTTTCTTATTAATTAATCAATTCATGTATGTTCTCCTTATTAACTCTTTCATACTATTTCCAAATGCCTTGCTCCAAACTGTTCTATTCCTAACTACAAACGTTTCATCCTCTGAACTTTACTCTAATGCATAACAAAACAAAACAAAAACCACAAATCTTCATATGGAATCAAAATGTATTATCGAATTTAGACTTAATTATGCGAAAAAAAGAAAAAGCGTCGAAAGGAATTAAACTTCTTATAAACTATGTCACGCGTGCCTGTGTCCTTCACAAGGATTGCCGAAGAAAAAAAAAAAAGATACAGCGTCAAACAGCGAAGTACAAAGAAACAAATGATGTTCTAAACATTAACTGAAATATTTTTACGACTTTTTAGTAATGTATATTTTGTAATAAAATAAAAAAATAGCCAAAAAAATAATTATAAATTATTTGAATAAAATAAAAATTAAATAAAAAAAATATTTCTAGTATTTTATTTCGAGAAACTCTCAATGTATGCAGCTAATCTCGTTTAGTTTAGTGTAAAAAAGCATGTCTGTTAATTAAGCTGGTTTTAAGCTTCCTAAACGCCATTAATCATACGATTTAGTTTTTTGTACGAGAGTGGTACTAAAAGTTTAAAATATGATGATGATATATGTAATTTTATTTTTATTTTTTTGCTTATATTTTTTCATCAAAACAATTTAATTAATTATGAATTTAGTCAATTATTTTTGTTCTCAAATTTATGGAATAATATTTTTGTTAGGTATGGAACCTTCTCGATAATTTTCGATGCTTCAAAATAATCGATAATTCCGTTGTATTGATTTTTTATCAAATATTTGCTGAGTTTACCAAATGTTATAATATTTCAAAAGGAGAAAAAAAACTATATAAATAAAATAAAATTTGCTATCAACTCTTCAATTAATTAATTTGCAATCGTTCTTTTTTTGAAATGGACCGATATATTCTCTCGATACATATTTTTTACATAAATTTATCGATGTAATAGTAGATCCGAAAAAGAGGAACGGGAATATATATTGAAACCTGTAGTATTTTAAGGAATGCATAATTTCATATCTCATAAAAGTAAGTTTTTATATTTTGGCTCTTATAAAATAACAAATATAATAAAATCACTGAAACGCGCTATCTCTTTCTCTTTTTATGTGAAACCCCCGATTTTGTGAGTCTCCAACTTCGAGAGCGCATTTCCAGCTTTTTAACACACATAAAACTTAAAGGTTTTCCCTCGTAAAAAAAAAAAAATAATTTAAAATAAAATAAAACACAATTTTAAGCGTTTTAGTTCATCGGCATAAGCCTCAGGAAATTTGCATACGGAAGCTATTTGATGCAATCATATTCAAAAAAATATATATTAACTATTTTAATTAATACTCCAATATATCGATTACCAATTGGTATAATTCGATTTCAAGATGAGCCATGTAAGATAAGCTTCAAATTCAAGGTAAGAACGCCCTTCAAAATTCACGTGTTCCAAATTATAATATTCCATTTTCAAATTCTAATTAGTAAATGTTAAAATGTATTTCTAAAAGGCAAAACAAAACCAAAAAAAACAAATAAACAATCTAAAATCATCTTCTTTTATGTATTTTAGATCCGCTGCCGTTCTATTCTTCTTGGGAATTGTTGTCATATAATTGGAATTAGCCTTTTGGTTATTTGTATTTAATTTTTTGTTTATTTTTTTGGGGGCAATTAATCGACGATCGTCGTTAAAATGAAATAAATCTACTTTCAAAAGAAACATTAAATCAACCGGTTCTCTCTTGTATTCTTTATGACTAACCAACTATCATCTATTTATATTTTGTTATTGCCATCAATTTCATTTTATTATATTATATATTTTTTTTGTTACGGCGATTATAGAACATTAAGCAAATTTAGTGACAAAATCTGTAAACAAGCATTTTGGTAGCTTAGTTTTTTTTTTTTATTTGCGAATTTTATATATATTATAAATCTGATTGTATTCCATGACGTGAAGATGACGTTGTTTATTATGTTTTGATGTCTGCTCTATGTCATATTTTGCTTCTGTAATGATTGATTGATGGTATTATATACATTCAATGACAAATTTGTGTTTTATTTGACAATTTTTGAAAGCGAAGTAGGCTATTCAATAGACAAAGATCGTTTAAAGTTTTTTTGCCTCCGGAATTTCCGTTTTGTCAATTCTAAATTTTTATATGAATAATAAAATTTATGCGATGAACGAATTGGTGGAATATTTCAGAAGGCACTTAAATGTTAAAAGGTGTATTATGTTAGCAGCTTGGAATGGTCATATCTGTTTGCATGATTTATTAGCTTTTTTGGACGAAAAAACTATAAAGAAGATTATGGAGGAGGTACCTAAACTGTTTCTTAAGAAAACAGGCATTTTATTGACTTAAACTTATTCAGCACTGTCCCACAAGCTAGCCAGCCTCAAAATATCTCCCTATCCCATTTTGGATTACAATTTCCTACAAAAGCAGACTCGTCTGGCTCTGCAACAGCCTGGGACAATCGCTGAGCAACACTCGGTCGACTCTTCATCAACCGTCAAGACTGTATGGGTCAATCACTGACTAGCTCATTTGGATAGGTTGCTGACCGGCTTAAGTGAGTCAATTACTGACCAACTTGTGTGGAACCAGCACTACCAGCTCATATGTGACAATCATTGACTGACCCATGGTGGAATTTTAAAGATGGTGTCAAGCGAAGCGTTGGTACCATGCTATACGAGCGAATGAGTGCGAAAGAGTTACATTACTTCTTATTTTTACTCCGAGAGTAAGTGATATATGTAGTGTGAATGATTTAGGAAATTTGTGTTTCCTTTTTCGGTTTTTGTTTCTTTTTATAACAATGAAATACGACTGATGTTGGTACGAAATACATTGAGAGAGCAAGAGCGCTTAACAGAACCTTGTATTGTTAAACCATGGACTGTCCTAGTTGCATACTATATGCTACATTTGATGACAAGGTTGATAAGTTAGTCTTAAAGTTCATCTAATATTTGCGTATCATATTTTATGAATAAACTGTTTGAGTATTACAACACAATAGTAGTCAGCAACTGTCTCAGGCTGATGCAGAGACTACCCAGTGCTGTTCCGCAATTACAAAATACAAATACATATATTTATACTTTATCTTATTTAGGGTAGGTTTGGTATGTTGGTGGTACACTTTAAAATGGCTTTAGAAAAAATTTAATAGGTTACCTCTTGTCGGCTCAGGAAAGTAAATAAATATTTTCTTTAATGACAGCACCTTCATAATATTTTTTCAAATACGTTCTCAATTAAATAAAACTGTTATACACGACAAAAAAAATATTTGGTAGTCGATTTTTTGGCGCATATATTTAGGCAGCCCTAAGTTATGCCACATAATTTTGACTAAGAATTTAAAGCTGATAAATATTAGTCTACTTGCGAGTTGTAAATTTTGATTTCAGCAAAAAAAAAAACATTTTATCGAGAATGCTCTTGTTATATGGTTTTGAGTTGAGATTTCATTAAATCCTAAAACGAACTCGACGAGAATATGATATTTTTCAGAAAATGTATAATTTGATGTGCTTTTTATACATCTTTCATTTGTGCGCGTTGGTAAAAAAAAAAAAAAAAAAAAAAAAAAAAAATAAAATCCTTTTAAAAAAACATAATCATCAAACAAACCAAAAACATAAGTTTGAACCAGTTTTTATTTTTCATAAGTGGAAATTTACAAACAATTTTTAAGTTAAGAGTTGCATTGAATTGAGTGGAACCTGTTTGATTTTGGGATGCAATTCTTTTAACAGTGCATATATAAATACAATAATTAATTTATACTCGCAAATTCGCTTGATGGAGGTAAAGCTTTTCTAAGATTAAGTGCTTCACAGCAAGCGATTAAAATTAATACTTTTATTTAAAATAAGAAGTAAATAAGATATTCATTTAATAGTTTGTATATATTTGCCAAAACGTGCTACCAAATACTTGATTTCCACAAAGAAACAAAACATTTATGCTTTTTATTTGTTTGTATTTTTTAAACAAACAATAATACAAGTTTACCAAACTAATTATAGAGCTTGTATAGAACCATAAAATATTTAAACTAATTAATTAAATAAAAACTAAAATAAATATTCATTAAATACTACGAGAATACATATGCAAAAAAAAAATAAAATAAAAGCAAAAATTGAAAGCAGTTTGGCTTTTTTATAATTTAGAATTTATAAGCTGCAAAACATTTTATCGACTTTAAATTTATAAGACTCAAACTTTTTTGTTTTTCAAATTTAAGAATGCCAAATTAGCTGAGACACAAATAAAATACAAATGTATTACCGAATAAAACAAACGATGAAGCGTAATTCAGGCAATAAATCAATTTCCTGTTTTACACTTTCACACGCCAAAAATAGCAAAAGCGTTTGACACCTGCGCACAATGGAATCATTTATTCTGCGATCAGAACAGATCAGATCGGCTCTGAACTTAACTGATTTTAAGATGATTCAAAAACGGTATTGTACCGTAGATTGATGTTTAAGGTCTGCGGGTTGGCAATTGACAAGCAATCAATAAAATTAAATTATATAATAGATCAATAAAAATAAAAGATGAATAAACGGAATGCGTCCGTTTAGTCGTAAAACGCACGTTCAAGGTTAGATATCGCAGAAATTACTCATACGCCATGGAGGTTGACAGCAAAAAGAAATTAGTTTAAAACGGTGGCGGATCTTTAAAACTATTCATTTGAAAGTAGAAAAAAAATGTCAAAGGCCGTTAAGGAGGAATTGCATACTTTAAAACCAATTTTGTCTGTAATTTTGTCTTGGTCCAATTTTAGGCCTTAAAAAAGCTTATCAACTCTTAAAAAAGACTATGAAGTCTGCACCATCGATTTTATATATTAAGAAGTGGTTTACTGAAATCGAAGATCGTGTCTTAAATTAAAAGAAGTAAAGAAAATGAATATTACAATATAACAGTTAACTGTTATTTTAGGGACCTGAATCATCCACTTCAGAATGTATTACATATTTATACTTTCCGGATATAAAAAGAGCCTATCAGTTTTTTGCCAACAAAACTCCGTACCTGTCTGCGCAATATATTCGGGCAAAATATGCAAATTTTAATTTATATCCCGTCTACTGTTTTAGATAAAATCTACAATAAATGTCAATAATACACCTTTTGTTTTACTCGTAATTATAATTTTAAACAAATAAGCCTGTTTAAGAAATGTTATTGAAATAATTAATCAGTGTGCAAGCTTAAAACCATTTTGTACATATCAAATTCATTAAGATTGGATTTGAATTGAATTCAGTTCCGTTGAATTAATAAATAAACATGGAAAAACGTAAACGTCGCTAGAACCGAAGCTCAAATACTCGTCACATGAAGCTACAAATAACTAACAATGTTGTAGATAATTTTTTCACAAACCAGATGCGTTGGGGTCAATAACCCTGGTCAAACCGAGTTCAAAGACTATATTAGGGGTTCGCATATAGTGCGTATGTTTCATCTTTTATGTTAGAACTAGTAGTGTGCAAAACAATTAATCATCAAAAATAATCGATTAAAAAAAAAAATCGACGATTTTATCGATTAAAAAAATTGATTTTATCGATTAATAAAAACGATTTTATAGATTTAAAAAAATTGATTTTTAGATTAAAAAAATCGATTTTATAGAGGTAAAAATATCGATTTAATCGATTTAAAAAATCGATTTAGTCGTTTGCCGGGAAAGCTAAGTTTGAAATTTCAGATCAATATTATTAAAGCTGAGCGAATGAGAGAGACAGCTGATCAAAATCGAGCATATATGTACTTTATAAGGTCTCCTTTAATGTGTTACAAACTTTGCCACAAACTAATAATACCCGCTCACACTACTATCTGTGTAACGGCTATAAAAATAGTTGTGGTATGATTGGCATGCGCTGAACCAGACTTGAACTTGTTATTATAACCAAAGTTATTCTTTTTGTAGTCTTGTGGGTGGTCATTAATGTGACTAAGTGTTGAGGCTATTTGACAGCTGAACAATGAAATCGTATCAAAGCGTGGGTTGCACTATTTTTAAGTGTTAAGTAAAACTTAAAAGCAATCATTCAATAATAACAAATATTTCAAATGATTTTATTTATCTATTTTTAATGATACTTAAAAATAAATTAATTGAATAAAAATGTGAGATAATTACGCTATAATTAAGTTGTCAAACTGTAAAATTGTAAATGGTATGGTACCCACCAAAGAAAAAGATTTTTTAATCAAACAGGTCAGATTTTTTTTTTTTTATTTAGTAAAATTTTATTATTGTATAAGCGCTTTTTGTGTTTTTTAAATGTAAATAAATATTAACATTAATATACTGATTTGCTTGTTTAAAAGAAGAAAGGCTTTGCTGGACGATCATAGTGATAGCCATCGTCATGATGTGGTTCAATGATTTCCTGTGGAGGCAAATATTTGGTACCTGGTTCAAGTGGTGCGGCATATGAAGGAATGGGAATCTCGTAAACGGGTTTTACGGCAGCGACAACTGGCGGCAGATAGACTGTTTTTGGTGCAGCAGTAGTGGGTGGCAGATAGCTAACTTTTGGTGCAGGAGGTAAATAGTTTGGCTTAGGTGCTTCGATTCTAACTGGAGGCAAATAGCTAGGTTTGGGTGCTTCAATTTTAACTGGAGGCAAATAGGTTGGCTTTGGCTGGTGGTGGTAAATAACTTGGTTTGGGTGCTTCAATTTTAACTGGAGGCAAGTATGTTGGCTTTGGTGGTGGTGGCAAATATGTTGGTTTGGGTGGTAAATAGCTCGGTTTGGGTGCCTCTATTTTTACTGGAGGCAAATAGGTTGGCTTTGGTGGTGGTGGCAAATATGTTGGTTTGGGTGCTTCAATTTTAATTGGTGGCAAATAAGTCGGCTTTGGCAGTTCGAAGGGTACACTAGGACGTTCATAATTGTAACCAGGATGCTCGTTATGGTGTTCATGTGCATGCTCATCATGATGATGATGATGATGTTCGTGATGATAATGATGGTCGTGATCGTGTTCGTGTCCAAAGAGATGCGATACATCCGCTGCAGCTAACGCTGCGAAGCAAAATAACAGCACAAATAATTTCTGTAATAAAAAAAAGATTTTCTTATTAAATTATTTTCTATGTTTAAATATTCAATAAAAACTTACCATTTTTGCTTTTAATAAATTTGAACGTCCACACTCTTTCGTTGGTATTCCAAAAATGATACCGATTTCGACAAGTGTTTGATTATTTATAGCACAATTCTCGTGCGTCACTTAACAAACTCAGCTCAGCTCAGCGACGCAAAGCAAAGCAAAGCAACTGTCTTGGAAGTCGAACTATTTAGCACCAAAATAAAAACCCAAACATCAAATTCCAACAATGCTCATCAGCTGCCGCTGAGCATGCCATGCCGGTATATTCTGCTGCTCGCGTTTAATTCTTTTCAATCATTTTATAATTCCGAATTATCTTTGGTCATTGCTAATAGTATTATTTTCGGTTTGTTAATTTCTCAGTAGGAGCTCTTTCTATTTTGGCTGTGCACAATTTTTCTTCTGCCATTTTTCTTCTATTTAATTCAGAAGATGAAGAATTATGTGCCAAGCAAACAATTAAAGAGCGCGCATTTTATCGCGAATGCATTGGACAGCATCATTAATAATTTTATATAAATATGCGTAACGTATTTAGTTATTTTAAATCCGGTTTAAATGACATTGGCTGCATTAATGGTCGAGCGCGCCTTCTGTTTTTTTTTTTTTATTCAGTGTGACAAATATGGCGTAAACTTAATAAAATCAATGATTTAGGGATACAATTGCTTCCACATTCACTGTATCCGCCCGATTTGGCTCTCTCGGACTATTATCTCTTCCCAAACCTCAAAATATGGCTCATCATTTTGCAGAGCTTCCGGAAAATTGATTTTTAGATGAGGTCACGATGTTGGAAAATTGCCGAAATAAGTATGTCGAGCTAAATGGAGACTACATTGAATAAATTAAAAAAATATTTAAAAAAAAAAAAAGGGTTTTTCGTTCCCAAGTAGGTTACTTTCCACTCCAACAAGAGGGATTTTTAAACCCTGGACCCAAAGGGTAAAGGGTATATTAAGTTTGTGCGAATGTATGTAACAGACAGAAGGAGGCAAGATAGACCCTATAAAGTATATATATTCTTGATCAGCATTGGAAGGGGAGTCGAACTAGCTTTGTCTGTCTGTCCGTCCGTCCGTCCGTCTGTCCGTCCGTCCGTCTGTCATGCTGTCTGCCGTATGAAAACGATTATTTCGAAGACTATAAGAGGTAGAGCTTTCAAAATTGAAACTTAAACTCTCCTAGGCCGTCAAGTGTGCACTTACAAACGGTTTTTCTCGATACCCATTTTAAGGGGTACCCCCATACAAATGTACCCCAAAATTTTTGGGTTTTTGCATAAAAACGTCATTGTTTTTTATTCTAGGAAGTTCAAATTAAGTAAAAATTATGTCTATGATAGTCCCAATAAAATATCCCAATATGGTTGGGACCAACAAAATTTTAGGTATAGCCCCCCATACAAATTTACCCCAAAATATTGGGTTTTTACATAAAAACGTCATTGCTTTTTATTCTAGAAAATTTGAATTTAGTATAAATTATGTCTATGATAGTCCCAATGAAATAGACCAATATGGGTAGGCCCAACAAAATTTTAGGTATAAACCCAATCAAAGATATACCCGATTTTTTAAGTTTTTCTATGAAAATCCAATTCAATGATGTATGGTAGTCAAATAGAACCTAACTTAAGGTACATATAGATTGGGTACAGGGTATCTTGTAGTCGAGCATACTCGACTTCAGCGTTCTTTCTTGTTGAATATGGAGCCCTATCTCTCATAGTATCCGAGATAATCGTTTTTATACGGCAGACGGCGGACAGTAGGTCGGAAGATCGGACGGACAGACAACAATAGCTATATCGACTCGTCTTTTAATGGTGTTCAAAAATATATGTACTCTTTAGGGCATATCAATTCTCCTTCCCTGAACCCTTCTAGTAGAGGGTAAAAAACTGAATCAAAACACAAACAAATAGACCGTCGTGGGGTCCTACTTTATACCCGCTACATTGGAAAGTTTGTAATGTAAGGTATCGTAGACCCCATAAAAGAGTAAGTCTGTCTGACCATCCGTCAGTGTTTCAGTTTCTATGCTTATATACATGTCAGTGTATATAAGCGGTATTAAAAGCTTTGGTTACTACAAAAAAAAAAAGATGTATATAGTTCAACAAACTAATATAACACTTCACATATGTATTTATGATATAACAATTTAATTGAACTAATGAACTCTAAATCAAATTCATACTCATTAAAAATAATAAAAAATTTTTAAATAAAACAGAATTTTTGTATACTCTTCACATGTGATAAATTGTTACTAACCTAAAGTGCCTAACATATGTTTTAAATATTACATGAAGTTAGCAGATATAATTGATAGTTCTTAGAGATTTGATTTATAAAAATTATGGAAACATTTATTTTAACCCAAACACTAAATTAAAAATAACAAGAAAAAAGTTAACTTCGGTTGGACCGAAGTTTATACTATATACCTGTTACCCATCATTTGACGTTGGTAGACCTTCGTGTGCAGCATTTGTATTAAATTTTATTTCAAAATACTAAACAAATTAAAAATACTCTTAAAAATTTTGGAATTCGCTGTCCGATTTGGACCAATTTTAAACTGAAGATTTGGCATGGTATAAGAAACATTTTAACCATATTTGAAGCCATTCGCTTTATAAATACATTTTCATTTCATTTTCATATAAGAACTTGAAAAAATGTTGTACTTTTGTATGGGAGCTATACCTAAAAGTGGGCGTGGCACATTGATTTTAACACAGAAACTACACAGGACCTAGAAAAGCTTAAGTTTAAAATTTCAGCCCAATATCTTTAAAACTGAGCGAATAAATCGCGCAGCAATACACAGACAGACGGACAGACGGACGGACGGACAGACGGACAGACAGACGGACATGGTTAAATCGATTCGTCTCGTCGAGGTGATCAAGAATATATATACTTTATAGGGTCTACGATGCCTCCTTTAATGCGTTACAAACTTTCTGACAAACTAAATATACCTGTTTAAAAAAGTATAAAAAGCATGCAGCTTCTTCAGGCTGTAACAAACTCTATTACCAAATTTATATACCACGCTATGTGCAATAAGTAAAATATTGAACAATTATAAAAAACAATAATCGTCAAAATGATATTGAAAATATCAATTGGCCTAGCTCAACATTGAAATTATCCACATCGAAGTGGCTATTTATGTTTTTTTAATTATTTCCATTAAAGTTTTTTTTTTTTCTTTGTTTTGTTTTTTTTTGGTTTTGAACTTCATTTTCGATACAAAGCAGTGCAATAAACCATTTTGCTTCATAAATCATTTTGCAGCGTTATAATTATTTCGTACTTCACACCACTTCACTTCACAGCAGGCAGCATCGCATCGCAACTTCAGACAACACAGGTCAATTTTTTTTATTTAAACAAACTGATTCGTTTCAATTTGAATGCATTAGTAAACAATTTTGGCTTTTAGCTTTTGTCTGTTGATGGTCAATTTGACAAAGCTGTCGACATAAAATCGAACAAAGATTCAAAAAAAAAAATAAATAAATAAAAATAAAAATGAAGCGTTGTGCACGTGTAGCGCACTCTCAAAGTCAAAATAGGCTCAAAAATTGCATAAGAAATATCACTGAGCTTTTTTCATTCATAACTGATGCGTTTAATTGACAAATAAAATAGACGAGAACTGAGTTCTGTAATAAATTCGATCAGTTTCTTTATTATTAAAAAACAAAAGCTTAAAATATAAAAACAAAATGAAATGCTTCTAACAATTTTTGACGAGATTAATGTATGAGTATGTGGCGCTACTGGCGGCAGTTTAAACTTAAAGCTTAAAACGCTTCAGTGGCGCATTGTACTGATAGCCTTCTCCATTGTTGTTGTTGTTGTTCGAGTTGAGTGGTGGCAAGTATTTAGTCTCAATTGGCTGCGCAAACGATGTAAATGATTGCGATTTAGTGGACTCCAGTGGTGCAGCATATGATGGAATTGGAATTGAAAAATCGGGTGCTGTTTTGAAGTTGCTGGTTGGTGGTAAATATTTGTTCTCTGGCACGGGTGGCAGATATTTCATTTCCGGCGCTGGTGGCAGATATTTCATTTCCGGTGCTGGTGGAAGATATTGCATTTCCGGTGCTGGTGGAAGATATTGCTTTTGTGGTGCTGGAGGCAAATATTTCATCTGTGGTGCTGGTGGCAAATATTTCATTTGCGGTGCTGGAGGTAAATATTTATTTTCTGGAGCTGGTGGCAAATATTTATTTTCTGGTGCTGGGGGGCAAATATTCCATTACTGGGGCTGGAGGCAAATATTTTGGAGCAGGCTGCAGGTGGCAAATATTTTGGCGCAGGCTGTGCAGGTGGCAGATATTTAGTTTCCGGTGCTGGTGGCAGATATTTTGATTCCGGTGCTGGTGGCAAATAGGTATTCTTTGGCGCCACTACTGGTGGTGGTGGCGGTGGTGGCAGCATTGGCTTTACTTTTGGTGGCAAATATTTCAGTTTAGGCTCTGCAGGAGGCAGATACTTAGGTGCAGGTGCTGCTGGTGGCAAATAGGTATGCTTCGGTGCAACTGGTGGAGGTGGCAATGTCGGTTTTACCTTAGGTGGCAAATATTTTGGTGCTGGTGGCGCTGGAGGTAAATATGCAGGTGCTGGTGCTGCAGGTGGCAAGTAGGTATTCTTAGGCACAATTGCTGGTGGAGGAGGTGGAGGCGGCAGTGAAGCTTTTGGTGGTGGCAAATATGTTTGTTTCGGTGCTGGAGGTAAATAGGCTTTGTTGGGTTGTGGTGGCAAATATTTATTTTGTGGTGGTGCAGGATAGTTATAGCCACTTGGCAAACTTGTGCCTAAATTATGTTGTTCATGCTGATGTTCATGATGATGTTCATGATGATCATGATGGTGTTGATGATGATCATGATCATGTTTAAATAAATGCGAAACATCTGCTGACGCCAGCGCCACAAATCCAACAAGAAGGATAACCAGTGGTTTCTGAAAAACACAATAAAAAAGTATTATAAATTAATCCTTTTGTTTTTTTTTTTTGTTTTTGTCTAAATTTTACCATTTTGCTCGATATTCCGTTCGCTTTAGCTGTCTACACGAAATAATATGTTAAACACAAAATGCCAAAGTCTTTTATATGCAGTAAACCTTAAAAAACCGATCAAAGAAAACTAATTTGAATTTTTCTTCATTTGTTTTTTTTTTTTCGGAAACAAAATCCATACTGCATAATTTATATTTTTTTTTCTTGGCTACTTCGCAACTTAAATTCGTTTCGCACTTCAATATTTTTAACTCAGATTTCATGAACTTTTAAAGCAATTATTTCAAGAAATCCAAAAGATGAGTTGACGAAAAAATCGAAAAATTGAAACAATTAATTGGATTTTAGACTTAATTATCCACAGCAAGTGTTGAAGCTGATTCAAAAATATGCTCATGAATATTCAAACAAATAACAGAAACAAAAAGAAAGAAATGTTGAAAAGCAGAAAAAAAAATTAATAACGAAAACAAAAAATTTGTTTCGGGCAATTATTGCAATCGAAAATAAAGCGCCAATATAATTAAATTGGCTCGTAAAAATGTTAAGTAATAAATTTATGAAACTAAAAAGAAAAAAAAAACAAATGAATGAATTGAGTTATTTAAAGTGTTAACAAATTTTGCTTTAATAAAATTTCATTAAAAATATAAAACAGACATAAAATGTTGAGATTCCTTTCTAGAAAATAAAACGCTTTGCTGGCGCTTCATAATGATAGCCATCCTCTTCAAGTTCCTTAACTGGAGGCAAATATTGTGGTGCAGGAGTTGTAATTGGAGCTGGTGTCGTTGTTGTTGTAGTGGTTGTAGTTGTGGGTGGCGGTGGTGGGATTTGTGCTGTGGTGGTGGAGGTGGTAAATATGTTGATCGTCGCGTTTGGTGCGGGGTGGTGGTGGTGGCAGTAAGGACTGGTGGTCAAGTGAGTGGGGGAAAGTTGGTTTCGGTGGTGCAGGCGTTGTGGTAGTTGTCGTCGTCGTTGTTGTTGTTGTTGCTCTTGTCGTTGGCGGCAAATATGTAGGCGCTGGCGGTTTTACAGGTGGCAAATATGTTGGTTTAGGTAACTTAAATGGTACACTGGGCGCTTCATACGCATAACCATATCCATCAGCATCAGCAGCTGCTTCATCATGATGATCATGATGCTCGTGATGATGATGATGTTCATGTGCTCCTAGCAAATGTGAAACATCAGCTGCAGCTAGCGCCACCAGGCAAGCAGTGGTAAGCAAAAAGAATTTCTGCAAAAAAAAAAAAAATAAATAAATAAAAGCCATAATTTCAGTAAATCCTTAAATATCCAGCTTATTGCTTACCATCTTCTTTTTATTTATTCCAAAAAAAAAAAATGAAAATGTATGTCACAAGAAACTCTTCAAAACGCAAATGATGCCAATCATCAAAGTGTCTTGCATATTTATAGTCAAAATTCTAAATGTTGCTGTCTGTCTGTGTTCATAAATCTATGCTCGTCTGTAAGGCCAATTATTATTATTTAAATCGATTTCATTATATCGTATTATAAATATTATGCATTATACAAACTACATGAGAATCGGAGTTTTTTTTTTTGTTAAGTTTTTGTATCTTAATACCCTTCACATTTTATTCGAAGCGGCCTTATTTGTTAGTCGAGAGGTTTGTATTTCGTCGAGTGATATATTTTATTCTGATTGTAAAACATGATATAAACAGGCGTAGTATTCAGCCACTGTCCCTTTCTATTTTGCATTTTGGAGTTTGATCGTTCCAGTAGTTTAGGATTCTATGTTAAAAAACAATCAGACAGAAGAGCTATGTATGTACTGAATTCTCGGATTTAGCCTTCTGGAGATGATTGAATATGAAAGATGAAAGCCAACTTGGTGCAGTTTAGGAAGGAACGTCGTTTGATATTACATAGTGAAGGCGGTTCTCATAGCGATCCGAATTGCCAATATACAAAATGTTTCAATCTGTTTGACCTAAGTTATGTAAAGATAAAAGAAAGTTCTCAAACGTTTCTGGTGTGTCTTCGTTCTTGCAACTTCTGCAGTGCCTGTTCTGAGGGCTCCAAGTCTTACTGCATGCTCCCCTTAAGACCAATTACCCGTCATGATGGCTGTTAGTCTTACGAGATAGCCTCATGAGTTTTGCAGCAGTTCTTTTTGAGGTCGATTAATGACAAAATAAGTCCTGTAACTATACAAATTACCTCATCTCTTAGAACCTGATATGGTAAAATGATTTTTAATGAGGCTGCTAATTCAATTTGTTATATTTTTTTTTTTTTGTTGGATGTATTTTTTGTTACATATTTTAAATATATAAGATCTAGCATTGGCGTCGTATTTTGTTTAAGAATTACAGACGCTTATTATTTTCTAAAATCCACGAAGAGCATAAAACTTTTGATGTGACTAAATGATTTGATTTTTTTTCATATTTTGGTTTATAATTCCTATTATAACAAATGTGTTTTTTTCCTACATGCTGCGCTATATCAGATGTTAAAGTTTCAGAATATTTAACCTAAAGCTTTGGCCACGCTTCAACTTGGCAGCTTATCATCAAAGTCAACACGCTTATTTCCGATGTACGTAAAGTAGTTCCGTTTCGCTGCTTGCAGCATTTGCTACATGATTTTTTTGTTGTGCGTGTATTGACTTTTTTGTTGCTCGTTGACTTCTTTTGATTACTTCTGTTGTGGTTTTTTTGTTGTTGTTTTTGTAAATCAACGCATTCATAAATCATTTATATCATTTATTATTATTTTAATAATATCGATACGCTATATCTTTTACAGTTTCCATAATCGAAACTTAATAAAACTTTACTTAAGATGTTCGATTTTATTTATTCGTTGACGGAAATGTTTTTATTACAGAAAAGTGTCGCGTTTTAACTTTAACGCTTTTAAATTCGAGTTTTTTAGCTATTGTTTTTTTAGAATTTATAGCTTCATCAAACTGTCAATTCGAAATCAATTAATTAGTTAAGATTTTCAATAAATCAACAAAAAAAAAAAAAAAACTTTTTAAAAACAAAAAAAAAAAAAAGATCAACTATCACTTTTCTGGCAACAAGTATATAAAAACTATTTTATTTGAATTTCTTAACTATAAACAAATCCACAGTCAGGTCAACGCACTATTTAGGCCAGTATGGGCGATTTATTTGATTTAAGTGAACCGCTACAGTTTCTGTTTATTTGCAAATTTAATAGTTAACGCTAAAATTAAATGCGAGACTAATAAAACGAAAAATAACTTTAAAAAAAACATTTTAAAAAAAATTTAAATATGCGGGTGAATCCGGTTTGAATTCTATCTCGCATGCGTGCGCCTACATCAGCTTTACATTTAAAAGATGACAATTATTATTTGAAAATAAATCTTAATTCGGAATAAGGAAATCAAAATGCATTCTAAAGAAGTCTACGATTGGCATTGACTTACAAAAGAATTATTAAACCTTTCACAGGATTTTTTTATTGTAATAATTATTTGCCTTGAAGACGATTTAATAGGAAAACCTTGTAAACTATTATAATAAAAAAATTGTATATATATTTTATAAATTTTATTAATACTTTGGCTTAGCACACAAACGGAAGAAAAGATGAAAAAAAAACAATTTTAATTCAAATATTAAAAGCTTTGCTTGGCTTTTTATATTCATATCCATGACCATGAATTGGCGACAGCGTTGCTGCATATCCTGCAACATTGTCACTGGCTGCAGCCAATTGTTCATCTGAAGGCGCCACTGGTATGTCTACTGCTTCTGGTGCAAAATTCAGTACAGTTGGTAAATTATTATCCGCTTCTAACTCAAATTGTGGCACTACAGGCACATCGTAGATAAAACCATTGCCCGAACGCACCAATTCGGAGACATCTGCAAACGCTAAATGCAGCACCAGGCAGAAAATTAGAGAGCATACAAAACGCTAAATAAAAATAATAATTCAAATGCTATGATTAGATACTTTTAGCATTAAATTTTTTTAATTTTAAGCTTACCATATTTATTATCTATAAATTTTTATCTTTTCGTATTTAAGCCAAGTTTCGGCAACGTTTTCAAATCGAATGTTTCAGAACGAAACATCGCAGTTTGTATTTATATAACTTATTCCATTCGGTTTTTTTTTTTTGTTTCGGTTTTATTATTTGATTTGTATTATAAAATTAATTATGTTGCTTCGATTCTTTTTTTTTTCTCTGCTAACTTTAGTATTTAGCATCGAGAACTCGCATTGTCGCTAACACGCAGGCGTAACGCATCAAACAAATTTTTGAAACGTTAAAGAAGCGCTCACTCGACGTCATTGCCAAGGTTGCAGCTTTTGTTTTTCCTTTTGTTGGATCAGTGTTACTCTTGATATACTTGCTAGATGCTTTTAGCAGACACTTAAAATTTAATAAAGTTAATTTGGTGCACTTGATGTTGAAATTGAAGTGGATACATATAAATGTGTTTCTTATGCTTTATATATAATTAAAAATAAAAAAACTTCCGTTTTTACGATTCAAAAATACTTTTGTAACATTGTAGAGTAGAGGTTGAAGACCCCGTAATTATTTGCTTATATTGTTTGAACTAAATCCTATGTACATCATCAAACATGTTTGACGCCTAGTGAAGTGCGCAAAGCAGCATGATTGAAATCTGACATTTTTAAAAGCATGTTTGACACTATCTCCAGGCACGATCAGAAAGGCACTATAGCATTTTTAATAAAACTAAAAAAGTAGTGGCATACTTTCAGGCTGTAACATACACAAACATTAGCACCTTGCAAGCATGTTTGATATCAAAAATACTGTTGACTACCAGTGATGCCACTTTTCTTTTTTTTTCTCTTTCTCACATACACATGTATGTACTGTTAAAAATTTTTGTACAGTTTACCATGCATGAGAGCGAAAGAGCAAAAAAAAAACAAAAATTTGACATCACTGTTGACATATATCAAAATTCGTGTAAACATGCTTGCAAGCATGTTTGATAACAACAATGCTGTTGTGCACATCAAAATTAGTGTCAAACATGCTTGCATGCATTGAAAATTCTGGCATGGAGTTTGGATTCAATGGACACTACATAGATTGTAGTTTAGATATAAGCAGAGTTCAGTTTTTGTAGTGGCTATATTATGTATTGGCTATAATATATAATAAATGTGCAATTTCAGAAAGGAAAGAATAGAAAGACAGACTGACGGACACAGTTAGATCGATACGTCTAGTCGAGTTGATCTAGAATATAGTTCGCTCAAACAAATTTATTTCAAATTCTTTGTACTATATAGAGCGCGGAACCCTATAAGTTGGCACTAAATTTAAATTTTTCACCTTGTTCCTCCACTTGTCAGTTTCAACAAGTTTTTCAATGCACTTTATACAAATTATAAGTAGTGCACTAATTGAAACTTTAAAAAAACCTTGTATTATTCTAACAATAAAAAAACTATCATTTGCTCTAAAAATTTTCATTCTGATCGAACTCACAGCACAGATAAAAGTCAATTAAAAAACATTTTATTGTTCTCTTTGACAACAAAAAAAAGAAGCTTTATTCAATTTGCAAATACAAATCGAATCGTTCATTGATATTCATTTATGCTTATTATGAAACTAATTTGATAAATATTTTTTTGCAAACCTATTACTCGATTAACACTTATTTTGAGTGATTGATTACGGATGCCATTGTTATGGCTTTCTGTCAGTGAGTAACAATTAATTATACATGCCTATTGATTTTATCGGCCGATAAATAAAAACATTTAAAGTCAAGAAAAACTGGTTGAAAATGCAAATATTCTGAACAGCACCAGCAGTAAAGAAACGAATCTAACAAAAGCACAGCTCTAACCATTGACAAAAACCCGGATTTAATATTACTGTCTCAGAGTATAATACCGTATAAAATATTTTTGTGATATACTTTTTGGAGTGCTACATTGAAATTATTGTATACTTTTAGGTAATAATTTTTATTGTGTTTTAGTGGCAAAGTATAGTTTTCTATTCATAAAAGTCATATGGACTTACATAATTTAATTTTGAAAGTTTATTTATAAGTATTATACATGATAAAGCAACTAAAACAAAACAACTAGCTATAGTACTATCGATAGTATCAATGTTTATTTTTTTATCGATAGTTTGTTTTTGCTATCGAATAGTATCGAGAATTGCAAGTCATTGTCAAACTCTTGTAAAATTTACAACTGCTGTATTGTCAACTTGCAAACTTCACTCAATATATTTCAGCTTTATTTTTAGTTACAAACTACACCATTTTTTATTGCTCTAAACGGAGGAATCTCCGTTACTCTTGACATATTTACCTCATTCTTCACTGCTATTACTTTAGTGTTAGCAAACTTTATCACAGTTTATCTAAAAAATCAAATGTTTATCTTCAAAAAAACAAATTTTTTTATTTCTATAGTATGCTAATTTGAATTATCGTCATTTAAACTATCGATGTTTCGATTATCGATAGTATTCCAGCTCTAGTTGTTAGGACTGTTTAATCAAATGTCAAGTTAAACAAATATCACTTTCCATCTGAATGAAAGTATACAATCCAAAGCAAGTTTTGAAGATTAAAATAATAATTTTGAGCTAAAATGGAATAAAAGCATTAACTCTACCGTAGTTAAAGTTTATTCTACTTTTTTAAGTTTCACAAAATCCCGAAGCTAATACTTTTTTTTTACCTAAACGTCTATAAAAATATTTTGTCTATATGACTAAATTTATATCAGATTTATTTTGCTAAATCATTCAATTAATATTCTAAGAAAAAATTTGAAGGAATAATTTGTGTTTCAGCTGACATAATAAAATAATTTTGAAGACTTGAAACTGACAATTATTTCAAAATCATTTAAATTTAACCGAATTTAAACAAAAATTAGAATTTATTAAACCATTTAAATAAATATTCTGAATTATAATTTCTTTCAAAAATTATATTCAAATAGTGAATAATTTAATTTTTGGAAATTTATTATAATAAATATATTTTTTTTTGCGTTACGCGTGTATCTTATTTAAATAAGAATACTGGTTTGATTAAAAACCCTAAAAACAGGAATAAACTATAATCAAGTTTAAAAAAAAAACGTAAGATTTAAATTTTTTTATAATTTTCTTTATTTAGTGTGAGTTTTTTATGTCTTTGCATAGAAAAGACACTCTGAATTTTTTGTTTATTCTAATACTATCTAGTTACAACAGAGAAACATCTTAAAAGTTGAATGGTGGTTGAGGGTCGTTGGGGTAGCTGTAGCCCTTTTCTTGAGGTGGCAGATATTCGTTGTGTGGAGCGACTGGTTTAGGAGCTGGGATCACTGGTTTAGGAGCTGGGATCACTGGTTTTGGTGCTGGTGGGTTAACCTTGGGTACAACTGGTGCTGGAGGCAAATATTCAGGACTTGGTTTTGGAGCTGGTTTAGGAGCTGGCTTGGGAGCAACTGGTTTTGGTGCTGGTGGGTTTACTTTGGGTACTACTGGTGCTGGGGGCAAATATTCAGGATTTGGTTTGGGAGCTGGCTTTGGAGCTGGCTTAGGAGCTGGTTTGGGAGCAACTGGCTTAGGTGCTGGTGGGGCAACCTTTGGTGGTGGCAGATATTCCTTGACTGGAGCTGACTCGAATGGAATTACGGGAGATTCATAGTGGTAACCATCATCTTTCAACTGACCGGCTGGAGCACGGTGAACTGGAGCTGGAGCTGAGGCTTGTGCTACTGGAGCTGGAGCATGATAGACTGGTGCTGGTGCTGGAGCATGGTAGACTGGAGCTGGGACTGAAGCTTGGGGTACTGGAGCTGGAGCATGATAAACTGGAGCTGGAGCGTGGTACACTGGAGCTGGGACTGAAGCTTGGGGTACTGGAGCTGGAGCGTGGTAAACTGGAGCTGGTGCTGGAGCGTGGTACACTGGAGCTGGGACTGAAGCTTGGGGTACTGGAGCTGGAGCATGGTAAACTGGAGCTGGAGCGTGGTACACTGGAGCTGGGACTGAAGCTTGAGCATGGTGGTGGACAACTGGAATGTCTACAACAGCATGTCCGCCGATTTCAAAGGCTTGTGATGGCTGCTGATAGTGATAGCCATCTTCATGCAAATTGTCGCTGTGCGAGAACAGATGCGACACATCAGCGCTGACGGCTGCTACCAAAGCGAGAGCAATTAAAAATTTCTGTAAAATATATATTTTAATGACATTATTAACAAAATATTTCCAATCGTTTTAAATTTAAAAATCGTGCACACAAAAAAATACATCTCTAATTTTATTGCTTTATTGAATTATCACTTTATTCCTTTGAAATATTGCCAGACGCAACTTGGCAGGCTGCTTACCATTTTCTTTGAATATTTCAGATTCAAATCCACACAACGAATGTAGATGAATGACTGTGCTCGCTTTCTAGACGCCGAAATTATTTATACGGCCAGTTTGTTCAGGATGATTTCGTTTTGCGAAACACTGAGAAGCTTCTTACCAAAACGTAAACGTAAACGAACGAAACAAGCGACCACAAGAACCGATCCAACCGGCTTTGCAGAACAACTCCCATAAAATTATTCTCGAGCGTTATACATTTTAGCACAATAAAACACACACGGCCATGTCAAAAACGAAGACGACGCAACTGAAAGCTGACAGAGACGTCTTAAATATGTATTTAGAAATATTTTAATACAAACATAGCAAAAAAAAAAAAAAAATAAAAAAACAATGAAAAGATATATAAATAAATAAATAAATAAAAAAAAAACTAAAGCGGGAATGTGTGGATGCGAGACGAAGCCGTCTTAAGCGGTTTATAACCGGCAACTATGCTAACCAGAAATGCCGTTTTTAGTCAGCGCTTAAATTAATTAAGCCAGGCTAGTTGAATTGTTTTTATTTTTATTTTTTTTTTTTGTTGTAGTTTTTATTATGATTTTCGTTTTTATGATATTTTTCTCTGGACAGACTCCCCAATCTCAAACATTTTGCATAAAAACACAAATAATGTCATTGAAATGTAAAATGATTTTGTAAAACATAAAATTAACGCATAAAATGGCCATTGGGCCAATGATTCGCAAAGCTGAATACACTCAAACGAAATGATTCGTATTCTTTTTAAAATCGTAAATTATTTTAAACCTTGCAAATTTCTTGTAAAATTTAAATTGAAAGAGTTATTATAATGTAACATTGATACCTAGTGAATTTAGCTAATGTATGCATAGATTAAAGCAGATTATGTTTTCGGTTAAAACTGGGCCGAATTTTTTTAATTTTGTTTAGGAATCTTATAAAAAATCATATGAAGGGATTGGTAATATACAGGGAGGGGCGTCATTGAAATCTATAATAAATCTCCCGTCGGTTGCATTGTAAATCTCGGTGTGATATCGTTGTTCGAAGTCAACACTAAAAAAATTTTGTAAACTTTAGATGTAATTTTAATTTCAAATAAATTGAAGTTAATTTTTCCACCACTAACACGTCTACATTTCTTATGCTAACCTGCCAACTCACCATTAATATTTAATACGGGATTTTTTCGTATTCAATCTATGAAAACATTAATAGTAGATTTTTTACTTCAACTTTAACAATAAATGAAGTATGTACTTCTTTGATAAAAAAATCTTTGACAAATGTAAAATCCATTTCGCACAAGTTGGCATTCTTTATGTTCGGATTATTTAAAATTAATTAACTAATAGTCCATTTCCACTGGCGTGACACCGAACTGGTGTAACTGTGTAACTGTTTTGGTGCAAATACTCCAAAATTTACACCATTACACCAATACTTTGAGTGTTTCAAGTGATTTCATAGGGTAGCCAATATTTCTAGTATTTTTATGCCCTGTACCCAAAGGGGAAAAGGGTATATTAAGTTTGTGCGAATGTATGTAACAGACAGAAGGAGGCAAGATAGACCCTATAAAGTATATATATTCTTGATCAGCATTGGAAGGGAGTCGAACTAGCTGTGTCTGTCTGTCCGTCCGTCCGTCCGTCTGTCATGCTGTATGCCGTATGAAAACGATTATTTCGGAGACTATAAGAGGTAGAGCTTTCAAAAATTAAAACTTAGACTCTCCTAGGCCGTCAAGTGTGCACTTACTAACGGTTTTTCTCTAGACCCATTTTAAGGAGTACCCCCATACAAATCTACCCCAAAATTTTGGGGTTTTGCATAAAAACGACATTATTTTTTATTCTAGGAAGTTCAAATTTAGTATAAATTATGTCTATGATAGTCCCAATAAAATATCCCAACATGGGAAGGACCAACAAAATTTTAGGTATAGCGCCCATACAAATTTACCCCAAATTTTTGGGTTTTTACATAAAAACGTCATTGTTTTTTAATCTAGAAAATTTAAATTTAGTATAAATTATGTCTATGATAGTCCCAATGAAATAGACCAATATGGGTAGGCCCAACAAAATTTTAGGTATAACCCCATTCAAAAGATATACCCGATTTTTTAAGTTTTTCTATGAAAATCCAATTCAATGAGGTATGGTAGTCAAATAGAACCTTTCTTGTTATTTCTATGTTCTACATCGGGCATCAAATTTCTTATGATATAAGAATGGTTTGTCTATTCATTGTTTTTATGAAGCAAAACAAAGTAAAAAGCTCATCATTTTTACATCATTAAAAATGTTATATAAAGTTTAAGATCATTTATAAGTTCCAATTCTAACGTTTAGAACCAAAAACATCATTTTCAAATAGGGGTAGAAGTCTTTAATAGCATCGTTCATAAATTTGATATGGTTATACATATTTACTTTCATATAAAATTGAAAATGACTACCAACCATTCTCGTTGACTGTAAAATTAATTCAAGTGTTAACTTTTGTCTCGCATGAATATGCTAAATATATCAAACTATTAGAGTAGCTTGTTTTATAGCAATTTAATTTAGAATTTTTAAGAGTTTTGATAACAAAGCTTTTCATTTTAAAAGCGACAAATCGCACATAAAACATTTTATCGAAAGTTATTAATAAAAAATTGCGACTTAATGAACATAATACCTAGGGAAGATATATGTTGGAATGCGGAGGATTTAAAATAAAATAAAAACGCATTTAATTTATAAGTTCTAAAAATTAACATATTAAATAGATAAATTTACTCTTTTGCTAAAGCTCACTAAACTCGTACATTAATTAAAAATGTATATATTTCCGACACCCTTTCAAACTCATTAAATAAAACCAGCTTAACATGAAGTCATTAAAACCAGATAAAAACAGTTTGACAAATGTTGGCCACTTACTATATTTTTTTTGGCATTTTTTACATGCAACTCAAAGTGAGAACTAAATGGAACCTTAATGTCACATTTGGGTTACAAGGTCAAGCGCAACGTGTTGCGTTACAGAATTACCTTCATACACATGAAAAATATTGTATTTAACTGGTTGCGGCAGGTTACAAAAAGTGTACACAGTAAAGTAACAAGAAGCTGGCATAAAAAACCCAAAAAAAAAATTCCTGTGAAATTATGTATGTCGACAAAAAAACTGCAAATGAAACCGGTTTACCCTTGGAATTCAGGATTTCCGCAGTCTTGCAGCAACATACATAACTGACCTTTTACTTTTTAATATTTATAATATATTTAAATAATTACAAAAAGAGTGAGACGTGTACCTAAAATGTGCTTCATTAATTAAATTCAACTGATGCCAATTTTAGTGGGTGTGCACTCATCTCAAAAAAACAAAAAAATCTACGCTCCAAAAGTCAATTTTAATTTTGTTACTTTTTACGTTTCAATTGATGCTCGTTCGATAAATTTATTCCATAAAAATATCTGCTTTTATTAATTTTATTTGCAATTTATTTTGTTTTATGGTAAAAATCGATTTTAAATTGTAAATTTTTTTTGTTTGTTTTAAAGTAAAAGCAAAGACGTCAAAGATACTAAACCGGCTAAATGTGAATAATTCTTTTATTTGAGATTTGTTGAAATTTTGATAGCACAAGTTCTCAATAGAGTTGATTTGCGTCTAATTAATATTATTAGCAACTAATTAATATTTTATAAGATTGCATAATGGGTTAAAAATTTATTTGATAGGAATTATTTATAGTATTTATATATAATATTATCAGTGACTATAAATCCTTAACTGATGACAAATATTTCTGTCAATTGATCGAAAAAAAATGATTTATTAAATTTAATACGATAAATAGCAAATAAATTACCTATCTCACTTAATTAAAAACGAAATTTATAAAAGAGTTTCGAACGAGTTAGCGAGAGATTGGATAACTTTGTTTTTTTTTACTCAAAATATAAAATCCGAAAATAAATTTAATAAATTTATAATTGGAGGTCGTACAGTTAATATAGTAGGGAGGTATAAGTAGAAAATAAATTATATGGCGCAATTACTAGAAAAAAAGAAAAACGTCAGAAATGTGGCACCACTTTCTTTCTTTCTTACCCGACGCCATAAAGTGCTAAAAAATTAAAATACGTTTTACAGCCTAATCAGCACAATCGTCTGAACCCATAACATTCATAGTCATTGTGATTGTGGAAATTTAAAATTTGCATACCTTGTACCCAAAGGGTAAATTAAGTTTCAGCAAATATAGGGTAACAGACACAAGGAGGCTAGGTAGACCCTAAAAAGTAGATGTATTCTTGGTCCGCGTGAAAGGAGGTCGAACTAGCTATGTCCACCCGAAGGACTGGCTATCTGCCGAATAAAAACGATTATCCGGCTATCAGAGACACATTCGTCGCATAAGTTTGATGCATTTGGAGCAACATCCGACTCGTAAAAAGTTTGTTGACTTCCATAGAAATGCCACAAGTTACACACAAAGTCTAATTAAAAATGAAGTTGCAGATTGAGTATTAACAAAAAACAATTGATGACAAATTTGCAGAACTTTTTAGTCACTTCTCGAAATCTCCAAAAGACCTTCAAAAAAATTCCCCAAAACATTTAAAAATTCAATCGAATATTACTTTCGCTTTTCTATTACGTTATGCAAATGATTTATCAATAATTCTTACGCATCGGAAGCTTGTCTAAATAAAGTTTTTAGTTGGAAATATCTTAATCACAAATATCTTGAATGCCTTGATGTGACGGTGCGGTGCGATGAACTATCGACTAAAAGCGTATAAAAATATTATGATTAAGTTCATTGCATAAATCAACACAACAACAAGTAGCTCTAATATAAAAAAAAAATTCATGAATGATAGACAAATGAAATGAAATATGTGTATTGACGGATTTTATTTAAAATAAAAACTATTAAAACTTTAACATTATATATTTTTCTTTTGTTAATTATGTATGACAAATTTAATATGTTTCAATAATTTGTACAGTAATGTTGAAAATTTTCAGACGAAGCGCTTAATATGTAATGAAGCTCAACCGAGATAAACAAAGCCGTTTTCATAAATTAAAATAAAATAGAAAAATTAGAAAAATTGATTAAAGATGTAGCTTAAGTTCATTGATAGACACCAACAAAAATATTTGTTTAGATTAACAGCTTTCAATAACTAAACTAAAAGCAATCTAATATGAAATTTGACGCGTGCTTAACAATGGCGTTCAGAGTTATTTAAATTTAAATTGTATTAATGGCAAAAAGCGCGATGCTTAATGAACGTAAGCAAATGATCGAAAATTTCCGGCATTTAAATTGAAATCGATATAAAATTAGCTTCGATTACTTCATAAAAAAATAAAAACAACAAAACAAAAATAAAGTAATAAAAAAAAAGAACAAAAACAGCCAACGAGTGCGGTCTTATAAGTAATTGGACGATGACTGTCTGTTCATATCTTTGTCTTCAATTTATTTATTATTTCTGTCTACATTTCAACGTTGAAACTAATCTCATAAAATTCATCATAAATTTCTTACGTATCCAGCCACCCTCGTTATTTTTTTTTTTGCTAATTAAGTAAGCCAGTTTGTTTTTTTTTGGATTAGAAAATATAAATGATTTACATAAATAATTTATAATTTAGAATTTGCAAATGTCATAGAACGGTAAACGAGTTTTTTCCTTTTAAATTTGAACTTAAAAATTTTTATATAAAATTGGCAAAATTCCCTTCAAAACGCCACAGTTGAAGACTGACACAGCTCACAGCAAATCTTTGGCAGCAGCAAAATATAAAGGATATGTTTATTGCAAAATCAAAACAAGCCAAACATTGCATGCTGTCATATTTATTTTGAACAAAAATAGAAAAAAAAAAAAAAAAAAAAATAAATTTTGCGATAAGAACCAGAACATTAATAAATATATCCAAAATGAAGATAGAATAAATTTCTATAAAACACCTTTTACCATGACCGGTTCTATTAGTTTTTATTTATTTATTTATTTTTTTTTTAGTTTTTAAAATTCACATATTCTAATTGGAAACAAGTTTGATTACGTCACGAAACCAAAAAAAAAAATTTTTTTTTTAAATTCTGGATAAAATATAATTGTTATATAATAAAAAATAAGGGTAACTGCGTCTTGACAAGCATTTCCTAAAATAATTAACAAATAGCTTATAGCCTTTAAATTAATTTACATTTGGCAATGTTAAACAATTTAATATATCCAAAAAAAAAAAAAAATGTCAGAATAATTTAGCTATTAATTTTTAGTGAAAGTTGGCAACATTTCAAAATTTATTTAGATTAAAATTTAACTTTTAAATAAGGAAAGTGCTATTTTATTGTAATTTTCTGATTTAGTTATGTATCAATAAATCAAACGTTAAAATAGATTGCGTATACGCAACGTTCGTCGCAAAAATTTTACACTGTGCGAAAAAAAACAAAAATTGCTCAGAAGTGCTCATATTAGAGGATGTATGTCTGGTCGACAAAAAAATATAATTGATTACTTGGAATTTTCTGGAGACCCCCAAAATGTAGATTTATGGTCAAAAAATTTTTTTTTTTTTTTATTTATGGGCCTATAACTTAGTAAATTACGAACAGAATTTTATTTATTAACCAGTTTTAATAAAGTTTAGACCCTTCGAACAATACATATAGTGCTTTGACAAATTCAGATCTTATCTGTCTGTATTTTCAAAACAAACGCATTTTTTTCAAAATTTTTAAGCTTTAATGATGGTTACATTATTTTGTTGAAAAGTTATATTATATTCCATCTTTTTAAAATAGGATAGAAAATAATTTGTAGTTGACTAAGCCATAGCCCAATAAATAAAAAAAGAGGATAATTCTATTTTTCACCATAAATCCAGATTTTCTGTTTTACCTCAGACCATTTTTTTTATAGCACTGTGTTATTGTAAAATACTTTGTAGTTTAGACCTAAAAATAAATTTATTTTATGCGCTTATAACACTTTGATATAAATTAGAAAAATAAAAGCCCTAATCACAATTAGTTCGTAACCCTTAGCATATTCTTAAAAGTGCAACTTAAAATGACACTTTTTCTAAAAAAATATCAGCCATAAATAAATGAAATATATTTTAGAGGCACAAAATAACTTCCAAAATGTTATTGAAAATACTGTTAAGTGGTTTGTGTCTATGCTAAATGTTAACATTGCAAATATGAAACCAGTTTTAAAATTTTTTTTTTTTTTAATTGTCTTATGCAAAATTTTCATTTGCATTTTATATAATTAACGCTTAAGCATTTTGTTAGTTTTTAAATGTTTACGTTGCGTGTATAACAAAACATTTAAAGCAAATTGCTTAAAAAATAAACATTTTCTCATATATAAATTAGAAAATGAGCTTTGGTTTTGTCGAGACTCTATATGCTATAGTAAACCGATCATAATCAAATCTGTAGTGTACACAGGGGCTTAGTTTAGAAGTTTTTTTTTTTCCATTTTATTCTAAATCTAATAAAAGACAGATAAATGCACAAAAGGTCTCGCAAAAAACAGACAGACAGACAGACAGACAGACATAGTTATCAATTGATGCGCCACATCGAGCTGATCAAGAAAATATATATTTTATAAGGTTTCAGTTACAAATGTCCATTCACAATGTGCGACGTGTATAAAGAGATGATAAAATTAAACAAAAGATACAATACAACAGGTTGGAGTGTATCTAAAAGCTGCATCATGAAGTTCATCATTTTTGCAGAGTTCTTTTATTTTTGTTTTTTACTTTACTATTGGAAGCTTTAGTTATATCGAAGTAAATATTTCTTTTAGCTTTATTATTTAGTACAACACTTTGTTACTCGCCTTCTTGTATTTTTTTTGCTTAAATTTACTTAAATGCTTTAATAAATATTGTATTTGTACAACACTGAAAAAAAATTTTAAAAATGATGGGCGATTTTGAATTTTTAAATTCTTATAATGTAATTTATAATTTATTAAATTTGAATAAAACTCTAAACAATATTTTTTCTTAAGAATTTCTTAAATAATTATTCAATGAATAAAAAAATCTTGTCCATATTGAATTAGTCGCTATTTGTTTATTTATTTTAAGTTAACACATGGCATGTCACTTGCCTGTATTGATTCTGCGTTTTACATTTGGCTTTTGCAATCTTTAAGCAAAACCATAAAATTTTTGGGCAAATAAATGAAGAAACTTTTGATTTAAAAAATAAAAAAAAACTGCCTGCGTTGTTAAGTAAATAGTTTAAAATAATGAAAGAACAACAAAAATGAATGCGATTATTTGGTATAAATACTTGGTACACTAAATGCAATTTGTACATTTCGATTGGCGTCAACTGAACAGTAAAGATGGTAAGCAGCTTCACAATTTGCGAAAAATATGAATTAAATTTAATAAAATCATTACAGAAATCGTTTTTACTTTTTTTCATTTTCATTGTTGGAGTTTATGCACAATATCAGTATCCACCACTGGCAGAACCTGAGCGCACCTATGTTCCACCAATAACGCAAAATGTGAATATACCACGACAAACTTATACATACGAAGCACCATCACAAATATATGAAGCAGCATCGTCAATTCTAACACAGCCACTGCCTCTTCCCGCTGCACCAGTGTGTAACTACGTACCACCAGCACCACAACCGGCTCCTGTACAACAAACTTATATAGCACCACAACCATTGCAGCTACCAAAACAAACGTATATACCTCCCCCCTCCTCCTCCTCCGCCGCCAGCGCTGCCACCAAAAATACGTATATTCCTCCGGCGCAACCAATCTATACGCCGGAGCCAGTGAACACATATATTCCTCCAGCTCCTGTTAAGCAAATTTTTACACCACCACCAAAAGTAACGTACATACCACCGCCTCAAACTGCACCAATCAAACCATACAATCCACCCGTTCCTGTAAGCAATTATATACCGCCTGCACCAGTAAAAACTTATATTCCACCACAATACCACATTACCCTCTCCCACTTCCCCTCCTTCTCCTCCAAAGTTACAATATGAAGAGTTTGAAACACTTACGCCTCAGGGCTATAAAACTGTGCGCAGATATAGAAATAGAAAATAGATATATCTATTGTCTCTGATTTTAAATCTAAATGTGTTTAGTATATTAAGAACATTTGATATTAGTTTTATGAATACGTAATAAAGTCGAATTTAGTCTATAGTCTGAATGACGTTCGTTGACATGGATGCCTTTTTTTGTTTAGTTTTATTTTTTCTTTCCAATATTTACTATCAAATCTTTTATTATGCAAATTGCTAGACTATTGTTTAAGACTATAATTTATTTGCATAAAAATATATATTTTAGTTTTCGCCAAATTGAATGATAAACAAGGAAAAACGTTAGCTTGGGTAGAACCGAAGCTTAAATACCCGTCTTTAAAAAGTTTATGTATGATCACAAGTGGCTTATATAGAATTTCGAGAAGGGATGGATCAATGATCTGTTAAACCCCAAGTTTAGACACAATATTAATATTAAAATTTTAACCTAAGAATACAGAATCTGGTTGAAAATATCGAAAAATGGTAGGTGGGCTTGTATAGGGCTATAAGTTATGTGACCCATTCCTTATCATTACGGAAGTGTATACATAGGATGACATTGGATGTGGTTTTATCCAATTCCCAGTGTATACATTTATAAATAAACTATTTTCAAACAAATAATCGAAAAAAGGAGTAAATTTGAATGGGGATATACCTAAAAATAGCCATGGCACCTTTTGACCTTGACATTGGATGACATAAGAAATGCTTTTTACACTATTTGGAAAAAGGCGGTCAGTTTATATTTATATATACATATATATGGGGCGGTTACAACCACAAAACCCAAGTTGATCTCATATAAATATTTCAACAACATCGATAATTGAAGTTATAAATTTATATCTATTTCAGATTACAATTTGAATGTGTTACAAACTTGTTTAAATATTTTTATTAACAAGTTTATCGACACATGTAGTGTGCATATCTAAAATTCTTAGACAATCAGAGAAACACCCACTTAAGAATATTCATAAACAATAAAAGGTAGACAAATGTCATAAAAATTAAATTTAAAAGGTGTCTATAAATATTTTATACAATTTTAAGCCATAACGAATAATTAATCAGACGTTAACCTCTGTGCGATATATGTAAATTTAAGAAAGTTGTGTCGCCTATAACCAAAGAAGAAAAACAACGATGAACTTTGTTACAAAGTAATGAAAGAGTTCAAGAGCAGCAGCTGACACGCTAAGATATTTGGAAGATTGATAATTTGCTTGAAACTTGAAACTTTAAATGAAACTGCAGTTGTGTTGTGCTTGACGAATCTCAAATCAATTAGCCATAAAATAATGGTTCAATATGCTAATTATGTTTGAAGATGTTTCCTATTTCATTTTTAATGTTTAAGGTTAACACATAAACTGTTAAAATAAAAACATAAAGCTACCGTTTATTGGATATAGTAAAATAAATTATATAAATTTTGAATTTAAATAAAAAAAATATTAATTATAAATATATGTATTTATAAATTTGCTATTTATATACGAAAACTTCTAGACAACCGTTGATGCGATAATAATATAAAACAAGAAGAACGCTAAAGTCGAGTAAGCTCGACTACAAGATACCCTGTACCTAATGATACCCTGCAACCAAGGGTTAAAAGGGTACAATAAGTTTGTGCCAATGTAATGTAACAGACCCTAAGAAGTATATATATTCTTGCTCAGCATGGAAAGACGAGTCGATATAGCTATCTCCGCCTGTCCTGCTGTCTGCCGTATGAGAGAGATTATCTCGGAGACTATAAGTAATAAGGCCATCATATATGATAGTTAGACTCTCCTGAGCAGAAGAGTGGTCACTTACAAATGGTTTTTCTCTAGTCCCATTTTTGGGTTTCTTATTCTAGGAATTTCAAATTCAGTATAAATAATGCCTATAATAGTTTTAATGAAATTTTCCAATATGGGTAGGACCAACAAAAATTTTAGGTATAGTCTATAGTGTTATTAGCTTAAATTGAAAAAAAAAAAAAATCTTTCGTAAAAAAAATTTTAATATCTTTTTAGATACATTTGAAATTTAGAAATAACTTTGTATTTTTTTTTATGTGAACCAAATGCAGGTATTTTTTTATGATTAACATGAAAATAGTCCAGATTAAAATTGATCAAGGAGCGTCAGTCCAAATAAACTATATATGGGCAAGACCTATATAAAACCCAAGTTTCGGGATTCAGCCGCGTAAAGAATATTTTAAAACACGTATTTAAGTGGCAAAAATTTCACCGTAGATATACAATAGATTTGACCAAAACGAAAAATGTTTCTGGGTTTATTTTTAAAATAACTTTGAACAAATTAGAGCAACTTCATTGGTGGACCCTTTTTCGAATCATCCTATATCCTCTGTAGTATCTTTAACGCCTCTCTTTGAGTGTTACGAGCTTCCTAACAAAATTAATAGACCATAATACTGTGTGAACAGTATCAAAGGTAAATAAACAAGTTTGTCTTCGATTTGAAGGTGAATTTTAGAGTTCATAGAGGGCAAAAATGTTATACTTTAACTAAGAGCAACAATATATGATTCTAGTTTTTTTACTTTCAAATCTAAAATCTTCTTATTTTAAGCAAAAAGAAAGTGTTTGTTTGTGTATTTTTCAAATCTTAAAGTAAGTAGCAAAACGAGATATAAACTTTATTTGCATAGATTCTTATTCTTTATGCTTTTTAAACGCTTTCAAAATTTTATAGCTTGTTTTTTTATATTTGATTTTTGGAAATAAAATAAATGCAAATTGAATTAAAAATAAAATTGATAATCTAATGAATATTCAATTGGTAAATTTTCCTCGTCTGCGACGTCTTTGGCTGCTTTGACTCCTTTAACGATTGACAAAAACAGATGCGTTCGATTAAAAATCTACATAATTTTGGTGTATACCAAGCAAAAGCAACTCAATTCAAGATGATCGAGTGCTGTGCATATGTATGAATGTATTTGAAAAGCATTTTAGGTAGCTTCGTGTGTATGTTTAGTTAATTAAACAAATTTCTCAGAGATATTCTTTTTTTTATTTTTTTTGATTTATGATGTGCAGCACTTCCGTTTCGCGTCTATGTCGCTGCTAAGATTCGAAACTTGTATAAAAGTTAAAGAATCATTGAAGCAAAGCACATTCGACAACGTTTAGCGTTATCAAACAAACAAACAATTCAACAATGGTAAACAATATTTTATGAATTCTAATAAAAATTTTTGAATAGGAACTAAAATAACAATAATTTATTTAATATTTCAGAAACTCTTCTTGCTTACTCTTGCATTGATCGGTTGCGCTTGCGCCGAATCTGGCTACAATTATGCTCAGCCAGCTGCCTCAGCTCCGGTTAGAACTTATGTGCCACCAGCACCACAGCCTGCTGCCTCAGCACCAGTACAGACTTACATTCCACCAGCTGCATCAGCACCAGCACCAGTATTCCACTCTGCTCCCGCTCCAGCTCCAGTATACCATGCTCCCGCAGCTTCTGCTCCAGCTCCAGTAAGATCTTATGTGCCACCAGCTCCTCAGCCAGCTGCTTCTGCTCCTGCTCAGACCTATATTCCTCCAGCACCAGCTGCATCTGCTCCAGTTGTACACCACGCACCTGCTCCAGTTCGTCATCAACCTGCTCCAGTTCACCACCAACCTGCTCCAGTTCACCACCAGCCCGCTCCAGTTCACCATCAGCCAGCACCTGCACCATCACGTAGCTATGTGCCACCAGCACCACAAGTGCATCACCACGCTGCTGCCTCCGCACCTGCACCATCTTTCCACTCTGCCCCAGCTCCAGCTCCAGTATTCCACTCTGCTCCCGCTCCAGCCCCAGTATACCATGCTCCTGCAGCATCTGCTCCAGCTCCAGTATTCCACTCTGCTCCCAGCTCCAGCTCCAGTATACCATGCTCCCGCAGCATCTGCTCCAGCACCATCTTTCCACTCTGCCCCAGCTCCAGCTCCAGTATTCCACTCTGCCCCAGCTCCTGCCCCATCTTTCCATGCTGCTGCTTCCGCACCTGCTCCATCCTATCACGCCTCTGCCGATAGCGGTTATGACTACCAGCAACCCGCTGCTAGCGAGCAGGGCTACAAGTACAAAGCCATCCGCCGTCGTGTCCACAAGCACCGCGCATAAGTATTCAACCGAAATCGAGTTATTTTTAAACGAAAAATAAATGTTATAATTAAAAAAGCTTAATACAATTTTGTAATTCTTTTTTTACTTATTAATATTATGTTAAACACTTTTTACCTTTACTCTTGATAAGAAATCATACCACAGAATATCCACAACGACTTTCAGAAAATGGTAGCATTTACAGGAGAGTTTATCATAAATTCGATCCAGCTATACCCATCTGTCCATCTTTCTAGAACGAGCATTGACCATTTTTTTTATTTATTGAGGAGAAAATTTATACATATGAATTTTCTGTTTTCTTCCATTTGCATTTTTCTCTATTAGCTAAACACCTAGAATTTTAACTAAAGATGGTCCTCGACGCCAAATATGTATATGTTCTGTTATGATTTTCCGTATTTTTGCTGGAAATATTTTCAGCTTCACAGTTTCGATTTTCAAAGATTATATTGATTTTTTTTGGAATAAATTATAGTTCACTCGATACTATCGATAACTACAAAAAAATGGACGTGGGATTATTGCAAACATTTTAAGTAGGGCTAATTGGTTCGGTTTATTTACCACAGTGTCCTCTACAAAATTGTGTATGATATCTTGTTTCAGCTATTTCAGTGATGCTGAATCGTCTACAAAGTTCTACCACAAAAAATTTTCTAAAAGAAGGACTCATTTTGCAATCTAAAACGTAGTAATCCGGTCACCAAGATGACGGGTACCATACAAAAAAGTAACCCATTAATACGTTACTCCTTGCCAAATGATTAAATTATTAAAATACATAAACATTTTCTATGCAAAATTTTGCGATATTTGATAGAAAACTCATATAGTAGAAGACGCGCCCATGAAAATACACGAGACGTCTTGCATGACATTTCATGCATGAAGTCTTGGAAGAATTGTCATCCAAGAAGTCTTGCATGACATATCATCCAAGACAACTGCGACATTTGTATGAAAATCTCGTCCACGACTTGTAAGGGTCTGTCGTCGGTATGTCATAGAAGAAAGAGTCTAGACATCGACTCAGCATTGATGCCGTTTTGATGATTTTCCACTGGCGGTGTATACTGGTGGAATAAAAAAATAAAAAAAATCCTGTACCTTAGTATGCCAAAACCTGTTCGACGGTTTAATGAACTTCGGAATCTGTGATTCTAGCGTTATCAATTTTAATAATATAAATATTTATGTAAATGTCTGTACTATGGATGTTTTATTAATTAAAATAAAAATGTTTTAAACCAATAAAATTTACGGCATGACTTGGACGAAGCATGTGCAGCAATGATAAAATCTTTGCATTGATTTTGCTTGTTTCTCTCAATTAAACAAAAACAAAAAAGTTAATATATCGCAGCATTTTAGAATATTTATTTTGTGCTAATTCAAATAATTTATTTTCTTTGAAATTGTATTAAAATTTGAACTCATTCAATTTTGCAGAGTAAAATAAATTCTCACGGTTTAAAATTTCGAAAAAAAAAAACGAGTTTTTAATATGGAGCAGATTCCATTGTTATTGTAATGCAATTGAAGCGCCAAAACAAAATTTGGTTCTTATAAAAGTTTGCATTTTGGAGCAAATGTTAAGTATTTCAATTGTACACTTCGACGATAAACAACATTCCAAAATGGTAGAAGACTTAACACATTTATTTAAACTAAAGCAAAAAAATAAATTTTAATCCTTTTTAGAAATTTTATTTGGCTTTGCTGCTGCTGGTGACTGCTTTCGCATGTCTTACACAAGCGGATGTGTCACACCTAAAGAAGCATCACAAGCGCGCGCATCACGATGACTATCAGGATGAGAATCGCCACTATCTGCCACCGGAGACGGATAACGAAAAGCCTTACCTTAAAAAAGAGCGATATACAAGCGAACGTGTGATATTGCATAAGCATGATGATGATTTCGAGGATGAACATCGTCATTATCAGCCTAAAAAAGAGCATCATGAACCAAAACAGCATCGTGTTGATCACTTCCATCACTACGACGAGAAACCAGAAGTGAAGACGAAAGTTGTGCATCACAAAGTTGTGGAACACCATAAAACGCAAAAGCATCGTGCAAATAATGGCGGAGATCTCTTTACGCCTGCTGCAACTGAAAGTTATTATGCACAGCAACGTCCACATCAGTACGTCTATTCGAGTGCACCCAATTCGGTATTTCATACGCAAATCAATGTGCAATCGCAGGATGCGCAGATAAATTCACAAATAAATCCTTTCGCTCCAACACGACCTAATGGCGGCACGCAAGCACCTGATTTTGGACAACAAGCGCCCAATTTTGGAGCACAAGCACCCAATTTTGGAACACAAGCTCCCATTTTGATGCACAAGCAGTGCAGTACTACCTCCAAATGGTAACAATCCTAACAATAATCTGCCACCATCTAACTTTCCGAATGGAAATCCAGCGTTAGGTGGTGCACAATTTCCGGCAAATGGATTACCGCCAAACACGATACCCAATGGAAATCTACCACAATCGATTTTACCCACAAGCAATGGAAATCTTATAACCGGCGCACAGGCAGGTACTGTAGGAGCAGTGCAAGGTCCTATACAGCAATTACCAAATTTACCAGGCTTCAAACCTAAGAAACAACATTTTGGAAATTACGGCAACTCTCGCAATAATCCACGCAATTTTGTAGCTAATCCAGCACTGGGTGCCCAATTGAATGACAATCAATTGTCGATTAATACATTTCCCACTGCGCAACAAGATCCATTTGGAAATCAAGCCCCAGAAGGTGCACCTTTCTTACCGGCCGGCAATCAGGCTCCCATTGCACGCAATGTCAGACCACTTCAACGACCACGCAATCGTTCTAATTTTCAGGGTTTGAATTTACTCAATGGAAATATTATAGGCGATCCACAAACTCAAGTGCCCAATAATCAAGATGGCAACATTCAAGCTGTAAACGTCATTGATGGCAACTATATCAGCAATCGTAGAAATATTAATCGCAACTACAATCCATACACAAATACACGCACTGGCAACAATCCACCCGAGATAAATATTGTTGCATTAAATAATAATAATGGCAATAATGGCGACGACGTTGCACCGGAAACAGATTTCGAATTTGAACCAGAGGCAGCCAATGCACCAGAAGTCATCTATGCACCTGGTAAGCATGCGCACAGAAAACATGGTTTGCATCAGAGCAACAAACAACTGAGTGGTGCTGCTTCCTCACGCAGCTACAAGTATGATTCGGATGAAAACTCGAACGAGCATGACACGGATTATCGTGAAGATGGCTATCACTATAAGAAGCCAAGCAAAAGTTTTGATTTCTGAACTTTAAATTTTAAAATATTTAGTAAAATATTAAAATAACATTTTAATTATTGTAATAAAAGAGAGCAATTGCTAAAAGAGCAAATTAATAAGTTCTTCATTCACAAAAGAAAATACAAATAACTAATTTTAGCCAAACATTTGTTTATGGAAGTGGAACAGAATATAATTATAATCAATTATAATATTATAAAGCATGGCAAGCAGTTCAATGATAGTTGTAGGAAATGATTGATTGATTCAATAACGGTTAATTATTAATTGTTAAAAACGAAAATGCCAACAAGTAAAAAAGCGATGACTTGATTAGGTGCTTTGGTTATGCGAATTTTTTTCTGATTGCTGTATCTGCATTTTATTAAAGTTGTATAATCGAAAATTAAATAATATTTTTAATATGCAGCATTTCCTTATAAATTATATTATTCTTTAACTAGCTCTGCGCATATTTTTGGTTCAAAAGCAATAACAGTAAAACCGGTGGCAATTCAAACGTATAAGAACTCTCTTTCGACTCGTAAAGTGAGACGTAGCCGCTGCTTTGCGTTCGGAAATCGAAAGTTACCGAATACAAACGCAAATACTTTGGTCTTAGTTTGACAAGCACTGGTCTTAAAAATGGTTTTTACATGTTGGTCTTGATCCACTTTTTATGGTTATGTATCAGTTTGTCCAAATTCTTCCATAAAAATGTCAAAATTTAACTTCAAGACTCGATAAAGTGATTTCTTTATAAGTTTTATCTTTTTAGTCAAAAAGCTAATAGATATTTTGTGTGAAACCCCAGTTAATGAGATAATTTTTCAAGAAAATTATTGTTATATCTCCAATTTTAGCTTAAAATTTTACCGATATGTTTCTTATTTGATCCTCAACTTGAGTTGTCCCCATCCCAAGTCTTTGCAGAATCTTATCTACGTCAATGATGATTAACCGAATTACTTAAAGTTTCGTGTGACAGGTATTTAAGCTTCGGTTCTACCGAAGTTAACGTTTTTCCTGCTTTTTATAAAAATATTTAAAATAAACAATATTTTAGGCCCATGATTATTCGTTTATCTTATAAAAGTCAAATCTGAATTAAGAAACTTATTTGTTGCATACTTTTAGGGTTAATTTATTTATTTATTTCAACTTCCGTCAGACATTTTGTTGCTTTTGTTTTAAAGTTTATTTAAGTTTATTATTTTGAAGTTTTAAGTGCATTAGATATTTTTTAAAAGCTCATTAATAGCTTTGAGCTTTGTTTTAAAGCTTGTTTGTTTACCAAACATAAAACACTAATTAACAAATTTGAGTTGTAATCTTAAAATATAATTTAAAATCTATAACTGTAGCTAAACTATTAAACTATTTATTTATTGATTCTTGTATGATACCCATATGCTACAAAAAATATATTTCTTACAAAATAATGCACTAGTCACATTATTATTGCTACAATTTTATAAAAAAATATCACTAATACGACACGTGCGCCACATTAAAATTTAAATTTCCAAAATAGGCAACTAATACATTAAAATTAATCCCTTAAAATCCCTCTTTTATAAACTTAGCCTACACAATTCAATTTTTATTTATATTTTTAACACTTATTTATTTAATTTTTTTTTGCATAAAAAATTGTGCCTTATCAGTTCAAAACTGACACGTTTTATGCGTTATTACCATATTTGTCACATAAAATAAATGTCTAAGAGCATATTTATTTATTTAAAAAAAGTTGTCTATTATATTTTTTAAAATAGAAAGGAAGCGTAAAAAGCAAACTAGCAAACGAAAAAGTTCAAAATGAATTGTTGACATAAATTTATGCGATAATTTAGATTCGATTCTAATGCAAATTTTTTTTTTTTTGAGTTGTGGTAGTTGTTTGGGTAGTTTGAACAATAAAAAAACTATATAAATTAAAGAAGATTAAGAAAAAACTAAACAACTAAAAAAAAAGCTAATATTTTTTATGCATTGTGAAGATAACTTGAATTTAAAAAACTATTAAAAACAAAAATAAATAAATAATTGTTACATAAAAATTAAAATAAATAAAATATAAAAAATCGAAAAACATTTTTAGTCACTCAAATTACACTACCATATAAAAAGTTATAAAAAACAAGCCCGATTTTTGTTTTCATATATTATTCAGTTGTCTTATTAGTTACCATCAATGTCAATATTTTTTTGTCGAACACTAAATTAATGCATATAAACGCTTTAAATATTTTGTTTTTAATATTTTTTTATTATTTTGTTTGTTTTTTTTATTTTAAATACCAATTTTATTCTGATTTCATATAAAAAGTGTAGGTCAAAGTGAACAATAGCAATTGTCTTTTGATTATCCATAGCAGCCAATATGGATGTCTGTCATTTGGTTGTGTTTTGACGTATCTTTATTAAATATTTAAATTTCAAGTTTTTCTTTTGTATTGATTTTGCTTTTTTTTTTTTTTTTTAATAAACAAACATAATGTTTATTAATCGCTCGCATTTTAACCGCTATTGTTAACAAATTGTTAATAATTTATTATAAAACAAAAACCAAATGCACGGAAAGGTCATTACTAATGTGTGTACCATTAGATACTTCAAAACAAAATTATACATTTTTTTTTAAATTAAATTTTGCACGTGCTGCTTTTTAAAAACTTTAAAAAAGCCAATTAGACTAGAAAGCATTTCAACGCAAATTAATTCAATTGAAATGTTTATAAATCATTTTAATGTATGCCGTGCGTTAAATTTGTACAAAATTAACCAAATGCCCTCAAAATTAACAAAAGGCTAAAATTTTAAATTAATTTATTGCAATAAAAAAGAAGAAATGAGCGCTCTAAAAATCACGCTTTGCATAAAATTACCAAAAAAAAAAAAAAAAAAAAAAAATTATTTTCTTTTACTTTTTTTCAACCAAAACTTAATGTGTTGATTATAGCAATAAATTTTATAGTAAAATTTAAATTTGCAAATTTTATATGAAAGCGAAAAACGTTCGAGCGTTCGTTTGTTAAGAGTGGAAAGTTCAATGATCCAAGAATAACGCTGGTAGCTTTTTTTAATCGAGTTTTAGCTAGACCGCTCCCACCACTTCAGCTAATTGCCACTATGTTTTTTCATTTTTTGTTTTAATAAGTGAACATCATTATTTTTTTTTAACAAAATCTTAAAGTTGTAATATGGGTTTTAATAATAGCCCATGTAATACTGACGTCATTCTTTTTGTAATTCCATTTGTCAGCACATTTGAAATCATTTCTTTACTTTTCGCTAGACAGTTTTTTTAATTAATTAATAATCTTAAAGAAAGAAGGCTATTATCAAGTTAAGTAGACTATAAGGTACACTGTACTAATGGTGGTTACATAAATCTACCTAAATGGTAAAGACAACAAAAACAAAATTTATCAGAAACAATATTATATTTTTTTAAATCGCGTAGACACATAAATAATCACAACAGACATATACAATAACTAACACATTGCTTCGGTTTCGATTTAAGATAATAACTGTAATTATAACACACAAACTCGAGTAACAAAACAACAACCACATTGCAGGCATAGGCAAAGTCATAAAAGAACAAATACTTAACTTTTTAGTTTTGTTTCTGCGTTGAATAATGCTGTTGCACTATACTACTGATTTTTATGTGATACTAAAGATGATTCTGGGTTCTCATGGATTTTTAAGAATCGTTCTCGAGAAATCCTCTAAAAAACTGTTACGTTTTTCAGCTATTACTATGTACATATATATCTAGAGAATGGATAGATCCAAACAGCTGTCCTGTACGTCATTTGAAATATAATTACAATTTTATAAGACGATTTCTCAAGAATGATCATTAAGATCCTTTTGGCGGCCATTTGTAGAATTGTAGAACTATTGTTGTATAGCTCTTTTTTTTTGTAAAAATAACATTATTTATTATTTATCGTAGAAACATTCAATTCGAGTTTTGGATGGAGTATATCTCCGTACTTTGTTCCTTTGATAGGGATTTGTTTTTATCCAATTTAAGTAATGTCTAAATATTTCATTTCTTTATATTAAAAGCTTTTTGAGACTAATGCCAGTCGACCTATTTAAACTCTTTTGTCTTCCATGAGCAAAATAGACCCATTTTTACTGCATAGCAAGCTTCACGAGTAACTAACAATGCCCGTTTCGTACTTTATATAGCGAAGATTGTAATGAACATTTGAATAAAAATAATTATTTTTTAATACAATTCATTTCAATAAAACAAAACAACAAAAAATAGCAACAAAATTAAAAATTGATCTAAAAATAATTTGACTTTGCAAAATGTACGCTCAAGTACAACTGAAGTGATTCCGTCATATTTCGTTAGTAACAACGCAACCTGTCTATATATTTTGTAGATTATTAAATTTTTATTTATTTTAATTTTCTGTCTGTTCAGTTTTTTTTAGGAATTATATTAACATGGCTCAATCAAAGAATTATTGCTGGCGGCAAATAAACAAAAGAAGAAATAAAAAAAAAAATGTGCCACGCGAATGTTTTTTGTCTTTTTTTCTCATGGTCTTTCTGCCTCACAGCTCTTCTTCATTTGACAAAACAGCTTACATATGTCAATCGCATGGATTAAAGATACACACATATAGTATCTATAATATGTATAATATTACATTTTACCATTTTATGAATATTTATAAATTCAGTGATAAATGAATGTCGAGAAAAAGTATATTTTACATATTAAGAGAAATGGAATTAACAATTTTACAAACAAACGATTTTGTCAGACAATAAATTACCTAGACTGAGAAAAATAAAAACTATTTTTTGAATCCTTTCTGATATTCGAATGTGTCATTGTTGATCCCTGTTATATTGTTTCCTACTTTGACAAGTCACAACTTTAAAGATGCATACGTCATAAAAAACGAAATCGGATATGTTGTCAGAACTTTAAAAAGTAAACTTTTGGAACGTACCTAGTTGTAAGCAATTAATTAAATAAATACAAATTTAAATTAAATAAAACTAAATAAAATTTTAAACCATTTTGTTTAAGCATTTAATCATTCCTAGAATAATTCTTTTGTGAAAGAGTTTCATATTACGCATGTATTCTGCATTGAAACTAAACAAATAAATAAATAAACTGGTTTCTCAATGATTTATCTTACATTTAAATTAAATATAAAATAAATAAAAACGATCAAAGAAAAAGAATATTTTAATTTTTCTTAACAACAAAAAAATAAATAAATAAAAAAAAAAAAAAAGTAGAAACGTACTTAAAAACTAAATAAATAAAGATTTCAGTTTTTTTGTTGTTGTTAATGTTGTTCTTGTTTTCGCTATTAAAACAAAAACGTTAACAAAAATTAAACAAAACAGAGTAGAAACATTAAAATTATTTAACTTAAATGGAACCAAAGCTTTAATACTTTTTATATTAATAGTAAAACAGAAAGACGAAAAGATCTAAAAGGGGTTATCTATTGGAAAAAAACTGTTTTAGAACCATTATGAGAATGTATAAGATTGGTCCATTTTAGTGGATGCAGACAATTAGAGATTTTTAATTTAATGTATTCGAAACTTTTATTTTTAAAATTACATGCTGTAAGCCAATCGAAAATTGGAAGTGTCTCAAGCCTTGCTGTGTTCTAGGATTAAGTTACTTTAGGGACCTTATAAGAAAAAGCTGCTGCACCACTGTATTGAAAAAACTGTTCGATTCCTTCATGACCAAAACGCAAAGGAGTAGGTTCGGCTTAAAATAATATCCGGGTTGCTAACTTGCATACTTAAAAGCCGCCTATGTAGGATAAGCATTGGTGATTATACATATTAAATCTTTTTAAAAGATGAGAGTTCGCCCGAATATCTCTTGGAAAACTGCTGCAAGGTTTTATCAGTTCAAGTACTACCAACTGGCAGGAGGAACTGTAGTCATTAGCTGTTTGTACTATCCTAGCCAATTGTTGAAGCCGATGAACAAGAGTTTGTTCCGTCGTCTTTCCGTTTATTTGGTATATGTTCCTAAAAATCTTTTTGACGGTTTTTCATTCAATATTGAACCCAAGTCTAGTTCATCCCAGGGATGGCCCGATCTTACGAAAGGCCAGATCTTAAAATAATTATATAAATAAAAACAATCCAACAATATCCGTGATCCTGAGAATTTTTAGGCAAAAAAAATTTAAACTTCAAACATTAACCGACATTAATCGGCATCTTTAATGAGTTACAAACTTTATTAAAAAATCAAAATACTCTTCAAATACTCTTCACTATATTAAAAGATCAATCTTTACCGTCCATTTGCCAATTGAGCCAAGCTGATCTAAGCCAAAATGCGCGAATTTTAAAACAAAAAAAAAAAAAAAAAAAAATTTAAGCGTCTAGTTGACTCGCAGCAACGAAGAAATTAAATAGAAATAAAATTAATTAGAATAGAATTTGCATAAATTAAGAAGCAAGCAAAAAGATTTTATTAGACAGAGCGACGCGGGTTTTGGATTATGCAAAACAGCAACGAAGCTCGAAAGTTTGGAAGTAGTAAGTATACATTTTACTTTACTAAAAACAAAAAAAAAAATAAAAGATTCGCACAGCCAGGCGATACTATCTCTTAAAAAACTTCATGTTCGACTTGCTAATGGGATGCGTTGTTAATTTTGGTTCGCGTGGACTCGTTAATATTTATGGATGATGTGCATACACACGTTTTTATTTTTTTTTTTATTTATTTATTTATTTTTTTATTTTCTTATTATTTTTTTTTTTTTTTGTTATCTTTTCATAATGCTTATTATTAGATTTGATCTTTTATTTTATTTTGTCGCGGTCCTATTGCCATTCACTAATTTGCATTTTTAAACATTTTAGCATAAACATTAATTCTTGAAATGGCACTTTTAAGCAATCGAGCAATCCGAGCACTAAGCGTGTTTAGCTTGATTTGAGTTTAACAATCGACACCGCCAACGTCGCTACTGCCACCGTTTCCCTTACTCAGACAGCATAAAACCCACTTTCGACAATCAATTTTTCCATGTGTCGAATGATCTATTGTTTGTGATGCGTCGTCGTAGCATCCATTTCATATCTTAGTTAAGAACTAGTCTAGATTCTAATGTACATTTACATAAATGTAAATTAGTCTAGTGTGTGTGTATGTGACAATAGTTTGGTTTGCGTTGGTTTATTGTCCGTCTAGCTGCCGACCTCTCTACCTGACCATCTGACTGACTGACTCAATGGCTGACTGACTGATTTTGATACGATCGAGTCAGGAAATAATTTTTTGCTCAAATTAATTTCATTTGAAGTTAGTTTATATTGTATTTGTCTTAAACAAGTCTTCGTTATGTTTATTTTTTTTTGGAGTTTTTATGAGGTGAAAAATAATAATAGATTCTTTTTTGTATGCAAATTTGTTACTCGTGATTTCAACTTTAATTTTCCGTTGCTATGTAGTACATGAAACTTAAATTATATGAAATTGGATGACATTGGCATTCGTACATAATTTTTGAGTACAATTTTCAAGTAGTTAATTATTGAACGCAGTGACACGCACGAAATCCATAAAAAGAACATTCGAATCTAATTGGAGTGACAATTGCTAAAGAAGGCAAAACAAACGAGTTCTTAACATAGACAAAAAGACAGAGCTTTTTACAATTAACAATGATGAAGGAATATCTAGTCCAAACTAATATTTTGGTAAAAAAAAAAAAAAAAGTATTGGAAAAAAGCCCAAAAAATTATAAATTTTAGTATTTTTTGTATACACGCCACACTTCTTCTTATTTTGAACGAAAATTATCAGTTTGTCGGAAAGTTTCTAACGCTTTAAAGGAAGTTTCATATATATTCTTGATCAGCTCGACGAGACGAAATATCGAATTAGTTATATCCGTTTATCTGTCTGTTCAGCCGCCTGCTGTTACGATGCGCTTTACTCAGAAAGTTTTGAAGATATTGACCTGAAATTTCAGAGCCATGGTATATCTCCCATACAAACCTACCACAATTTTTCGAGTTTTATGCATGAAATTTCTTAATATTTTTGAAAAAATTCAATTCTAATTTCGTAAAAGATCACCGATACCGGTAAAATAAGGATCATAAAAACTTACCTCTCATTTTCATATTTTTAAAGAAAGTTATGTTTCGCTTCTTTAGAACCCCAATAATGTGTCTTAACTAAGGTTGTACCAGCCATTACCCCCATTGACAAACTTGTATCACACAACCTCAACCACAACCATTGATTTATTTGCTCCGCAAAATTAATATCCAATGTCCTCTGGATACACCAGGGCCAAGTATTTGATTTATTATATGATTTAAATACTATCGGTTATTCTCCTTATTCTTGTGCCTTTGAGTTCTTCATTGTGTATTAAATGTTTTACGTTCTCTACGAAACCCAAATCTCGTTACCTTTAATGAAACATACACTTTTTAGTAAAAAATTTTAGATTTTTTTATTCATTGTATTTTTATTTAAGACTTAAAAACAATTGTAATTTTTCTAAGTCAATTTCTTGCTTTCCCTGAAGTACTATATTTAGCTTTGTGGCGTTACTCATCCTACTATTTCTATAGTCTTTGGTAAAACTATAGTTATTCTTGCTAATTTTAAAATAAAATTGTTGGCTATCATAATTTTTTTCAGACAATTCAAACAGAGTAACAGAGTTATAATTCAAAAATATTCAAACTATATGTGAAAGTATAATACTATAAATTTGTACTATAAATGTATATTCAATCATTAGTTAAAAATCCTTGACATCCAAAATAAAATCACTATCAAAATAACTGTTGTACATAAATTTATGAAGGTATACCAAGTGATTATTCGCAATTCTTATAATTTTTTGATTCACTACAAATTTTTTTAACATTGACTGCAAACGAAACCGAAAATCATCTGCTCACTCTATTTGAAAGATGAGCGGCAGTTTATCTTTGCTTGTCTTGTTGATTATTGTCATTATTATGATAATTAATATTGGCATACAAGAAATCTGCAACAAATTGCTAACTTCAATTTAAACAAACCATTCATTTTGGTTTCCGGCCAAACTTTTCATTCAATTGGTTCCGATACAATAATTTCATTGGCATCCTTCAGTTTAGTTTCGAACTTTATTGCGGAACTGTTTAAATTGTTAACGAGTCATGTTAAATTGCTCAAAAATATTAGCGTTTAACTGTTTCGGGATTTGATACTGCAAATCACAACAAATTTACTAGTATGCCACTTTATTATTAGTCTTATACGCTGCACAAATATGTGAAGATGTGTTATGTTGCGATATTTTAATAATTTGTTACATACAAAAAAAAAAACGATAATACAACAAATCGTTTTGCCAAATTCATGTAAGAGTTTGTACCTTGTAACGCTTCTATTATTCGAGAAAATAGTCCTAAATTACCCTGTTCCCAAGTCTAGTAAAAATATTTCGTATCAGAATTGAGCATATAATAAAGCGTATAATACAATCTGTTAAACTAAACTAAAAATAATAAATCTAATGCTTTTCTCACTTCATTCAAAATCTTGTTGTCGTCGTCCGTCATTAATCATTGCAATCAATAGTAAACGTTAAAGGAGTTTTATGCGCAAAACGTTCATTAACATCGCCATTAAATTGAAATTAAATTGTTGGTTAGTATTTGCATGCGATTTTTTTTTCGAAGAAAGACATTATGGCGCCACAATAATCACTTGGAAATTTTAAATGGCATTAATCTGTAAAGTGTGCGCATGACTTTACTTATTTGGTTGAATTTATGCAAAATAATAAAAAAAAAATAATAATAGGGAAGAAATTCCAGATATATTTTTCAAAACTGCACGTGAGCATACATATATGCGGAAATATTAAACTAATTTGTAGTTTTTAATGAGCATAAATGAATTGCATATCTAACTTATAGTCACAATGCAACTTTAATATCATAAACTATGTATTACCAGCGGGAAAGTCATCAAAGCGACATCAATGTTGTGTTGATGTCTTATCTCTTTCCACGATGACATACCAACGACAGGCCCATCAAGAGTTGTTGACGACAGTTTCATACAAACGTCGCTTTTGTCTTGGATGACAAGTCTTGCAAGACTTCATGCATGACATGTTTTGATAAGAATCGTCTCCGTTTAATGTGTCCTAAAATCTAAAGGTAATACGAAGTTGTGTTATTTTTTATTTTTATGATACCAAATGAAAGATAATAAAATGATTGTGATTTGGACTTGTACATATTAACTGTAGATATGAATTTTAGCATTGCCATTCAATATCATTACCAATCAGTAGCTATTTACTACTAAGTCCATCACTATCTACTGCCTTCTTTTGATTTATTCACAGATAAGATGTACGAGGTGTGTTCAATAAATGAAATCATTTTTTAAAAAACGCGGCAACTTCTTCGATCCAAGTCATCAAAGAACATTTAGTATATATGTAAAAATTGGTATAAACTGAACTATAAAAATAAAACAATGGTTTAATATTATTTGGAAAGTTTGGCCAGAAAGTAAATTTGAATGTCAATGAGAGCTAATCCTAATAATGGATTTAGAACAATAATTTGATATAAGGTACCTCCTCATAAGGTCTCTCGAAATACTCTTCGACTGACAACAACTGATGGACATAGCTTTTAACCTTCTCGCTACTTATTATAATAAACACAATAAACGCATACATTTCTTCAAAAACTGAAACTGATTACTAAATAAATTGCTTAAAAATAAAATAAGTTCTGTATAGCTTATAACTGTGGACACTGTGCGCTTAAGGGTCAAACTTTTCAAAAGAAAAGATAATTAACGAATAAAGCCCATTAGTACAGAAATGCTTTCGACAAATCGATAAATCGCAAAGTATAATGTGGAAACTATATAAAATAAATATGCATAGAAACCGGTAAGAAAATTTTTTAGTAGCTTCATAGTAAACTCATCTGACAAAAGATGATTCATGCGCAAGCCAAATAAGGTACAATCAATTTGGAAAATTAAAGTTCAATTGAAATAATTAATAAAGCAGCCAAGACAATATATTTAGTAAGCATCGAAATCGATAATTTTAATTATACAAAAATAGAAGCAATTACTTGAAGCTGCTCTGAAAGGTGTTAAAAAAAGAAGTAATGATCAGCGTCGGTGGCTGTTCATTGATCTATTGAATGAGTGAATGACAGAAGTTAGTGTGTGATCGAGTGATCGACTTGTCCATCATGAGTTGTATTTTGCATGAATTAAATAAAACAATAAACGAAGTCGAGGCGATTTAACTATTAAAACATAAACTTTTAGCTTGATTATGTATTGTTTATTTTTTTTTTTGGTTTTTTTATTTTTTCTCTTTTTTCTCATAGTCTTATTTGTCGGCTCATTGTTGGACCTTTTTATTTTATTTTTGCGAATGTAAAACTGATGACGATCTGAACGAGTTAGCCAAATGAACGACGATGCCGAATGACCGATTAAAGTTAAAGAGAGGCTTAGAACTCTGGCACGGCGTAGCGTTTGAATAAAATTATGTAGATATGAACGCGTGTCTGTATATGTGTGCGTGTGTGTGTATGTGTGTAAATGTAGCTCTGCCACTGACAGATCTTTGCGAATTTACATGTGTGATTCGGATGAGCGTCGAAGATGCCGCCACGATGCGAAAAAGCTTGTAACACGAAATCCGAAGAACGTGTATAAATACCAAAATGTTCTGCGTATTCTTCATTAGAGTTTCGGTTTTACTGGTGTGAACATAGTAACTCAACTATTACGATGGTACGCATCTCATTAAAAAAAATAATACATTTAATAATATTTCTAATACAGTGCAACTTAAAAAAATAATTACAAGTTAAAGAAAAAACCTAGAAAATAAATCCTAAAACATTTAAGTGCAAAAGGACAATAATTAAATCAATTTGTTCTCTGATTAAAAAAGGAAATTAATTAAAAAAAAAAAATTTTGTGTTCTTACAGAAACTTTTGTTGATCGCTTTCGCCGTGATCGCAGCTGTTGCTGCTGATGTCAGCCATCTGCCATCGAACGAGTACTTGCCCCCAGTGCAGGAGGCCGCTACCGTTGAGGTTCCATCCAACGAATACTTGGCTCCAGTTCAAACTGTTGCAGCTTCAGTTGAAGCTGAGCCAGCTCATGAACTCGCCGATGATGGTTACCGTTACAAGACCCACCGTCGCGTTGTATACCGCCGCAATCGTCGTGATGTGAGCCATCTTCCTTCCAACGAATACTTGCCTCCAGTGCAGGAATCCGTTGCTGCTGCTCCATCCAACGAATACTTGCCCCCAGTTCAAGTTGCTGCCCCAGCTCCAGTCTATGCTGCTGCCCCAGCTCCAGTCCATGTTGCTGCCCCAGCTCCAGTCCATGTTGCTGCTCCAGCTCCAGTCCATGTTGCTGCTCCAGCTCCAGTCCATGTTGCTGCTCCAGCTCCAGTCCATGTTGCTGCTCCAGCTCCAGTCTACTCTGCTCCAGTTGAAGCTGAGCCAGCTCATGAACTCGCCGCCGATGGTTACCGTTACAAGACTCACCGTCGCGTTGTATACCGCCGTAATCGTCGTGATGTCAGCCATCTGCCATCAAACGAATACTTGCCCCCAGTCCAAGAATCCGTCGCTGTTGCTGCACCAACCAACGAATACTTGCCCCCTGTCCAAGCTGCTCCAGCACCAGTTGCCGCACCAGCTCCAGTCTACTCTGCCCCAGTTGAGGCTGCCCCAGCTCATGAACTCGCCGATGATGGTTACCGTTACAAGACCCACCGTCGTCGTGTTGTTCTCCGTCGTCATCGTCGTGATGTCAGCCATTTGCCATCCAACGAATACTTGCCCCCAGTTCAAGAACAGGTCTACCAGGCTCCAGTTGAGGAAGTCCAACAGGTTATTGAGGTTCCAGTTGAAGCTGAGCCAGCTCATGAACTCGCCGATGATGGTTACCGTTACAAGACCCACCGTCGTGTTGTATACCGCCGTAATCGTCGTGATGTCAGCCATCTGCCATCAAACGAATACTTGCCCCCCAGTCCAAGAATCCGTCGCTGTTGCTGCACCAACCAACGAATACTTGCCACCTGTCCAAGCTGCTCCAGCACCAGTTGCCGCCCCAGCTCCAGTCTACTCTGCCCCAGTTGAGGCTGCCCCAGCTCATGAACTTGCCGATGATGGTTACCGTTACAAGACCCACCGTCGTCGTGTTGTTGTCCGTCGCAATCGTCGTGATGTCAGCCATTTGCCATCCAACGAATACTTGCCCCCAGTAGAGGAATCTGCTGTTGCCGTTGCTGCTCCATCAAACGAATACTTGGCTCCAGTTGAAGCTGAGCCAGCTCATGAACTCGCCGATGATGGTTACCGTTACAAGACCCACCGTCGCGTTGTTGTCCGTCGCAATCGTCGTGATGTCAGCCATTTGCCATCAAACGAATACTTGCCCCCAGTAGAGGAATCCGCTGTTGCCGTTGCTGCTCCATCAAACGAATACTTGGCTCCAGTTGAAGCTGAGCCAGCTCATGAACTCGCCGATGATGGTTACCGTTACAAGACCCACCGTCGCGTTGTTGTCCGTCGTAATCGTCGTGATGTCAGCCATCTGCCATCCAACGAATACTTGCCCCCAGTACAAGAGCAGGTCTACCAGGCTCCAGTTGAGGAAGTTCAACAGGTTGTTGAGGTTCCAGTTGAAGCTGAGCCAGCTCATGAACTCGCCGATGATGGTTACCGTTACAAGACACACCGTCGCGTTGTATACCGCCGCCACTAAATTCCTATAGACGGATTTGTTCCACCAGTGATCGACCTGTGCTCATTTTGGAGTACAACATCTAGTATTAGACTACTCCTATCATCAAAATAAAAAATAAAAATTCCTATATAACAAATCCATAAAAAAAAATTCAAATGGTGTTTTTCTTATTTCCAATGTAAAGTATTTCAGTTCTACTGAATTTCTTCGTTAGTTCTACATGTTTATTATAGATCCAAATATATAGGTATGATAGATGCAATGCCCAAAATTGATATACTTACAGAAAAACTGATTATTTGTTCGTCACTTTGAATTCTTATTCCCTTTCAAAGTAAAAAAATATAAAACTAATATAAAATATAAACAAAACACTTAGCACGAGTCAAATTTTCTATAACTCCTTCTCTTTTAACAACAGCGGAGTTGGTCAATAAAATTACTATATTATTTGGGAGTCGGAAAAGTTTTTCGCGTTTTGGTTGAAAATAGTTGGAAAGAATCTTACTCCATGGTTTATACTATTATACTATAATTGTCGAGAGACATCATTCAATAAGATAACTTATTTATGTGATGAGCCAAATAATCTTTTAGAGGAATATATGTTACCATAATTCTCTGATTTATAAGGAAGGTCTAATATTATGATCATGCATAATCTACAAATTAATCAAAATTGGTGTCCTCAAAGGTCTAAGAAGCTGAGAATTTTTTTGAAAAGTGATTCGAATAGCTTATTTTTGTGCTATCGCCAAACTTGACTAATTGATAGAAATTCCAGATATCTCTGATGGTCTGCATAAAGCCATGCCATTGAAAAAATCATCTAGAAGAGCACAAATTATCCACAGCATACACAATGTTAACCACATGATCACACTTCACCAATTATTTAAATCAAAGTGCACACAAATCGACTATCTCTTTTCTTGAGCAAAATTGTGTGACAGTTTGTCTGGAAGTTTCAAACTTTAAAGTCTTTGCACATTTTCAATTATATAATAAAAATCAATTACAAAACAAAAATTTATATTTTGATATATAAAAACCAGTTAACGTAACCAAATAGTCTCGGAGAAATTAAGCTATTTCCGACTATCGCCAAACGCAGTGAAAGGAAGCGCTAAAACCAGATTCTTAATATTTAATTATAATCGAATAATACAAATTAGAATAAGCCATTAGCGACTGTGAATGTATTTATTATTATATTCTTTTTTTTTGTTGTGCAAACTGCAATCAAGTCAAGTGAATTCGAGCGCGGTTAATCAGAGAAAAAAGAAGTCATTGAAGACGCACACGCGACAGGCTGTCATCAAAAGACAGACAGACAGACAGACGGACAGATAGAGCAACCAATCGAGCAGCGAACCGACAAGCGAAACAATAGATTAAGTGAAACCCGTCAGTTTAGAAACCTGATTGCAAGCAATACTAATGGCTCTTTCATCGTTGCCTGCGACTGCGTTTGCGACTGCGATGCGGTTGCTTTAACTTTTTTTTATGGCTTTTTTTTTGGCAAAATTTGTCATAAATTAAAAAAAATGCAAAATGCTAATTACCCAAAATGCTCTTGGCACAATCAGATTAGAATCATATAAATATGCGATAGAATTTCGAAAACAGCATCATTTCCATTTGGATTCTTTAATCAACTGGAGAAACGTACAAACAAGCAAAATGGTACGAAATCCTGCAGTGTTAAAAGGATAATTAATACACAGAAACACAAAGATATATCTCCACTATAAGGAGTGATATATTGGAAGGATTTTCAAATTGATTGGTTTGTTTTCTTTTCTTTTTACAGAAACTGTTGTTGATCTGTGCCCTGGTCGCCGCTGTTGCCGCTGATGTCAGCCATCTGCCAAGCAATCAGTACCTACCACCCCAACATGCCGCTTCGGCTCCAGCACCTGTCTTCGCTCCTGCACCATCGTACTCAGCACCAGCTCCATCCTACACTGCTGCCGCCTCAGCTCCAGCTGTTTCGTACGATGCTCCAGCTGCTTCTTACTCAGCACCAGCTGCCTCTTACTCAGCTCCAGCTGCTTCTTACTCTGCTCCAGCTGCTACCTACACCGCTGCTGCCTCAGCTCCAGCTCCATCATACTCTGCCCCAGCTGCCTCTTACTCAGCACCAGCTGCCTCTTACTCAGCTCCAGCTGCTACCTACACCGCTGCTGCCTCAGCTCCAGCTCCATCATACTCTGCCCCAGCTGCCTCTTACTCAGCACCAGCTGCCTCTTACTCAGCTCCAGCTGCTACCTACACCGCTGCTGCCTCAGCTCCAGCACCATCATACTCTGCACCAGCTGTCTCTTATGCTGCCCCAGCTGCTGCTGCTGAAACTTATGAAGTTGCCGCTTCCGAACCTGCACCAGCTCACACCTTCTCCTCTGATGAAGGCTACCGTTACAAGACCCAGCGTCGTCGCGTTGTTCGCCGCCGTTACCGTCGTGATGTAAGCCACTTGCCATCCAACGACTACTTGCCACCAGTACAAGCTGCTGCCTCCGCTCCAACCTCTGAATATCTGCCACCTGTTCATGCTGCTTCTGCTCCAGCTCCAGTCTACTCTGCCCCAGCACCAGCTCCAGTCTACTCTGCACCTGCTCCATCATACCATGCTGAAGCTTCTGCCCCAGCTCCTTCTTACTCTGCTCCAGCTCAATCCTACTCTGCCCCAGCTGCATCTGAAACTTACGAAGTTGCTGCTTCAGAACCAGCACACAGCTTCTCCTCCAACGATGGCTACCGCTACAAGACCCAGCGTCGTCGCGTCATCCGTCGCCGCAGATATTAAGCGATCACTGCAACAACAACAATAGCAGACCTATCAAGCTGAAATCAGTTTTTTGATTCTCAGCAAATTTGATAAATCTTTTGATATTGTTTAGAAATGAAATTTCTAAATAAATCTTAAAATACAATATAAAAAAAAAAAACTTATTGTTCTTTTCATTTTACCAAATTAAAAATAATATGTCTCATATTATAATCAGGAAACTAGAACTTGCAGCAATAAAAAAATAAATCTTTTCAAATAAAAAATATATAAAAAAGCGCTTTCAAATTAACAAAGCATAAGAAACATGTTCTCTCGAAAGCATTTTGCAATTCGCCGGAGTTGTTGTGCCGGCCGCATTATGAAAAACCAGTTCATTGAAAGATGCGGAACTCTCTTGTCGTTCATTAATAATTTTAGTAGCGTTTTAAATGCAATTCATTAATATTGTATCTTTACTCGAATATTTATCAAAATTTTAAAATAAATGAGATTTATTTTTTTGTAATTTATGCAATTTTATGAAATCTCATGAATAAATAATTATCTTTTATATTTTTTGAAAATGCTCGTAGAAAAATTTAATTGAAAAGATTAAAAATTTAAATCGATTCTTATAATTTTTATGCTATCAATTAATTTGCTTTTATGATTTTAATTGACATCAATTTTTAAAATAATAATAGTTCAGACCATGATGCAACTGTAGAAGGTGTAGTATTCCACTACTGTTTTCTTCTATTTAGCTTAAAATTTGGTAAGTTTTATTCAGTATAATTTTAAACTGTGGTGCAAAAGTCAGAAATATATTTATCTTATTCAGACATGATGCAATTACAATAAAGTGTTCTATTCCAAAAATCTCTCTTTTTTTTTCTTTTTTTGCTTCAAAATTTTGTTGAGTTTTATTAGGAATAAAAATAATCTATAGTGAGAAGAATATCTCTCTATGACAATCTATATAGGTACCTATTGAAACATTCTTTGTTAAAAGGTTATAAGCAAACCGAGGCGGATTAATGCACCTGCTATAATTGTAGCATAGTTCAAACAATGAAAACGTCAAAATTTCCAACAATTTCTATTTAGTTTTTAGTGATTTAATTTGATAAATCGTTTTTGCATAATATATATAATTATTGTTTAATTATTAAGTCATTCATTTCGTCTTTCAAGTTAAAAACAGTATTTTAAATCAAATTAACTTAGTAACGGTCATTTTTATTTAAAATTTTAATTAATCGTTATTTAAGCGGTTACTCGCCAGAGCTGCCAACTCGTGTTCAACCGCAGTGTTCATTTTGTTTCCAAACACATAATTTATCGACCGTTAAATTAAATTATTAAAAGGTCTTTTCAAGATTTAATTTTAATTTGAATGACTTTTCATAAAAAAACATTTTGATATTCATAAATGCTAAAAATGTATCACCTAAAATAATTGTCATTGAGTTCAATAAAATCGCATAGTGATTAATAAAATTTAGCGGCTTCTTGTTGGAAAATCACATTTCCGCCTGCCATCATTATAGCCGAGCACTCGAAATAGACCCAAATAACAAACTTACCGCTCATTTTCCACGAAAAAGTTTTTTTAAATGGAAAATTTAATCATTGAATACTTATTTTCTGAACGCTCTGATCAGCAATCATAATATTATACTAAAATTATTTCAATTTTTGTAATTTTAGTTTAACAATTGAAAAATATGCTTCATACATGGGCCTCAACGTAAATTATAAAAAAATATAATAAAAGAAATCAATAAATAAATAAAAAAAATTAAAACTGAACATGAAAATTTATTAAAAATTGCATAAAACATAGCACTGTTTATTTAAAATTAATTTTTGTAACATAGGTACACAATTAAAAACAAAAATCATAACTAAAATTAAACTAAAATTCATTTTTGCACTAATTTAAAAATAAAAAAACAAGTTACAATATAAATGTGAGCAACGAATGAAACAAATGCAATTTTACTACATTTCTTTTTTATCGCGTTATACCAAAAAAATTTATGTACAATAATTATAAAATTATAATTCGATGAACGGATGAGAATATACAATTAATATTAGTAAATTAATTTAACATGTTTTATAATGAAGCGTTTATTAAATTTATTAAACCGTGAATAATGCTCGACATATGTATATATTTTTTCAATATAAAAAAGTACGTATTAAGCGTTTTATATATATGAAATTTTATGCTTATAAGAATAATAAATTGAGTGTGTTTTTTATATATAACATAATATGTAGTATAAAAAGGATATGCGAAGTGTTTATGATTTTAACTTTTTTTTTTTTTTTTTTGGGTGTAAATATTTCCTTTTTTTTTTTTTTTTTTTTTTTTTGCATAATAAAATACATGCTCGACTTTTAAAAAAGCATTTCGAAAAGTGTTTCAAGTCTATTGAGTTGCATTGCAGTTTAAGTCTAAAATAAGCCACGTTCTTTCTTCAGATTGGTCTGTTTCCATACCGGCAGCTGTTCAAATTCGCTGCGCGTTATGCCAAGTGCCAGCTGAAAATCTTCAGATTTTATATATAATTCCAGGCGTGTTGGTTCTACGCCCTCCGGTAGTGGACGTGCTTTCAGCACATCTAGCGGATATTCGGTTTGTGTCATTTGCTCTAGCATTTCAGCGATGGGCGTTGGTGTAGAGGTGCGTCCGTCCTGTTAAAAAAATAAAAATATTTTTAGAATTTAAGCTTTTACAAAAGTTTTTATAATGCAAATTTACTTACTTCCGCATTAATTTCTTTTACATGCTCATGCTCATACCAATCGGGAAAGAGTATACGGAATTCTAATGGTTCCAAACCAGCCCAGACAACATTGCCTTTGATGCCATGGAATTTTTCATTTTCATTGTCACCTGTTGGCAAAATTAAATTTAAAATAAATGCAAATGACAAATTAAATACGTAGTATTCAATTTAGAAACACATACCATTCTTGGCACGCCAATATCCAACAGCAGTCTCCAATGCTGCACGTCGCTCTGAGATCCAGCGATTTACGCCTGCGCGATTTTCATTCGTAGGACTGCTGCGTTCATCTGAATTAACTAAAACACAAAAAAAGTTAATTTAACTTTTAAATAAAAGTTTAAAATTCATACAAATGTACTCACTTTTAATATCTTCAAGAGGCCACCAACCCATCCATAACCACAACTGATCTCCATCGTCCAGCATGAAGATTGTCGGCTGTCGTGCATTATACAATTGTGCCTGTGTAAATGGATACGCGCTGTGCAGTTCTTTGCAGCGTAGTGCATCGCTTATTTCCGTTGCTTGGAAAATACCTTGCGTGCTTGAAAAGTTGAACAAACGCAACGTATAGTTATATTCTTTGGTTGTATTCTTAAGACTGCCATATGATTCGCCAAAACCGCTAAGTGCAGTCTTCAATACTTGCTCCTCATCATCTGCACCCTCCTCCACTTCTTTAACTTCAATACTTGCTGTACTTGTAAACATATCCTCCGGCATTTGTGTCTTCAACGCTTGAGCAGCATTTGTTGCCAACTCGCGTGTATGCTTAGCACTCTTGTTGCCATGCCAGACTATTATTTGCCCATCAGCACCATGTACCAGCAACATTGAAGCACGAGAACGCAATTGTCGCACATGACAATCAACCTCCTTGAGCAGCGTTTCCTCGATTAAATTTCCTTGCAGCTGATAGAGGCGCCACTGTGCGCGACGTTGCAAACATTCTTCCTTGCGGCCACGATGCTGATATAATTGCTTAAAGAGACGTATAAAAGCTGTGCTTTCATCGCCCTGCGCTACACGTTTCTGTGCACCCTTTTCCTTGTCCAGCTCAACAGTAAGCAGTGCTGCGGCACCCTTCTCATTAGCACTTGAATCATTGCCTTGCCAGCAGAAGTAGACACAACGATCACGTCCAACTGTGCTGCGATTCGATATTTTGCCGCTCAATTCGCGCACCGTTACAGAGATCTGGTAAATCCAACGTACAATATAACTTTCAGCTGAATAAAAGTGTCCATAACTTTCCGATTTGGCATTATCAAAGTTAAACTCATTTATTTGCCACTTATCTGTCGATTTGGTTATAACATCAAAATGACGCATGCTATCCAAGTCATAATAGAAATTGCCACGTCCCAGATTAGCATTTTCCAGCACCAAATTCGGTTCTACATAAGGTTCACCTTTATGCAACGCAAAGCCATCGAGTGCTTTAACCATATGCACACCATTTGCCAGATAATCCTTTTCCAAATCTTCACGTTCAATCTCCGGCCAATCGGAAAACTTCTCTTTGAATAGCACCGTTTCCATATTTTGCGTAATTTTGCCTAAAATGCACCAATTTTCGCGCTTGTCGCTACGCTTAGCAAATATTGTCGACTCACGGTGTCCAGTAATTGCAGCGTAGTTCAATGGATTTAGATAACACTCTGAGTAATCCAACTCTGCAGTATCAAAATACTCTTGTGCCAATTTAATTGCTGCACGCTTGGCATCCGATGTTGCATTCTTGCCATTCCACACATACAACTCAGTGCCAAAATCAAAAATAAGCACCTTACGCGTATCGAGCATATCGACCTTCGGTATGCAGCCCCAAAACTTTTCCAGCGGCACCAGCGAATCATCTTGGAATTCGTAAATCTTATTTGTCTCTATAAGACTGCTTTCAAATAAATCATCCTCATCGGCGTGTCCGCTATCAGGTAAATCAGTTTGCTCCGATTCCGGTTTACCTAAAAGCTGCCAAAATATTTTCCATTGACGTTCATTCACTAATTTGCCATCGGTCAATATGTGCTCCTGCGTTGCGGTACAACCTAAATCTTTATTCTCCAATATAGCAGCACAGATTTTCTTGCTGCGCGACATTTCAATGACATTGGCAAATGAGCCAACGTAGCGGAATAACTGATCTTTGGCGACTAATATAAAACAGTCGCCACGATTCAATGACTTGTAAGTTGGTTCGACAAGGCGTGTCTGCACGTGTGTGCGTCCCTTAATGTGCAGCAGCATAAGCGGTTTATATGGCAACCACATTTGATTTAGTGGCAGCGATGAAGATTTTAGTGCAACCGATTTGAAGTCTTCAACTGAAGCAAGTCCAGCTATGGCTTCGGCAGCAAGATTGCCACGTTGACCAACTGCAAAGAAAATTAGGAGTTTTATAAGTAACAGCTATATGCAATTTACTTGGTCAATGATAACTACTCACAAGACTCCAGTTTAATGCGTCGCATTTCACGCTCAGCAATGCCTGACTTGACCTCAGTATACTCTAATGTAATATCGCTTCTTGCAGCCAAACTTTTGATGGGATTGCGTGCGGCACGGCGTCCTTTAGGCCCTTGTACTGTGCGTTTAGTAACCAAACTAAAAATAGAAATTATAATGTTTTAGAATTTTGATTTGCTTAAATAATGAAAATAAAAAAAACTAACCGCTCTGTTGGTTTTATGTCATCAAATGCACTAATCTCGACGCGATCTACAGTGGGCGTAGTTTCTGCACGCAGTTTCTTGGTTGCAAAGAAATTCTCAAACGTTTCTTCATCGTCCAGACGCGGCACTATGATGCGCGCACCAACATTTGTAGGTGCTGCAGCGCTTTTATTATTTAATTTATTCTTTTGTTCCTTCTCACTGAGACGCACATCGCTATCCGAATCGGAAGAGGATAATTCTCCAACAGTTGTTGTTGTAGGCTCCTCAGCATTAACACTGAGGCTACGCTGTGCAAGCAGTGAGATGCCATTTGAAGTTTTATTATTTGCAGTGCCTGTACCGGTGGTGACCATCATCGATGGACTTTTGGCCAAACCCAATTGTGGCTGATTAGCGCTGCGCACCACTTGCATTGGGCATTTCTTTGGTGCATCATTGCAGCCACGTTCAAATTGTAGTTCGACAGGTGATTGTGCTTTCTTTTGTAGTCGTCCAGCGACAGTAAATTTCTTGGCATCTTTTTGTTCTGTTGTTGAGTAAAGGAAACACGCATTAGAAATGTATTTTAGAAAACTATTGTACTATGAAGTACAACTTACCTATACGCTGCTTCCAGCTTTCCGATGAGGATTTTAATTTACCCAAGCGTTCAGACACTTTGCCACCCTCTAAACTGGCTGCTATCAATGGCGATGGTGATAATGGTTTATCAGAGAGCGTATGTGCCAAAGATAGAGATTCCTGGAATTAAATGAAATGATGTGTTAAAACTTTTATTGTATTTGCAAATCATCAAAAAAAAAATAAATCAATACTTTTAAAGCACTTATTTATAGTGTCTTTTGATTAGATGTACTACTGTGTTCATTAACAAACTCATTTGGCGGCTCATTAAGTTTTTGGTTAACTTTTTGTGTAGGTGTTTCAGTTACAGCTTAACCTAAATATGTCCAACAAATTTGGCGAAGAGAATACTTTTTTGCTTTAAGCCAAAAAAGTGAAATGACAAATTAATAAGACGCAAAAAAAGTAATAGAAAAAACATTTTTGAAATCAAACCAAAGCGCTTATACGCTGTACACATTACAAAATGGATTTATTGAAAGTAAAATTGAGAACATGCCCGAAAAATTAGTATCTAAATATTGAGGAGAATACTTGTAGCTTCTGGTACAAAAAGGTTTACAGACTTAGCACACTACGATTAATTCCTGGGTCCTATGAAGAGAACATCTCTGAATGAAATGCCTTTGGTGAGAGATCCTCTCATCGAGAGAGAATGAAAAATTGGATAATCTCTGGACAAAAAAGACTGAAATGTAAATTATGTTAAATAAGAATGTGTTGTTTAAAACTTTAGAGTTTTTATGTAGAAACGAATTCTTTTGACTGGTATCGATATCAAGTACTGAGCTTTAACTCAAATCCATAGATTAAACAATTTTTTTTGAATAAAAAAAAATAGGTAAATAAAATAAAAATCCAAAAAATCAAAATACTGAGTTCTGTTGTAAGTTCAATTAAAACAGGGCCAGAAATTAAAGTTTTTCTACCAGAAATAGCTATTTGGAAGCACAAATCTAAAGGCAAAATAGCTCGGACACATCACCGAAAATTTTCTTTAAAAAAAATAGGCATTTTGGATTTGAAAACTTAATATAGCAGCGTGCCTGCTCGTATATGATATAAATAAATTTAAACAACAAATTATAATACTCCTTCTTTAATAAAATGTAAAGGGTACAAATGAAAAAAAAAACCCAATTAATCACGTCTCGCCATATTGGTAATTTGTGATAAACATTTACAAAACAATAAAAGCTGTCGCCCGCTCATTATGAAGGCATGAAAATCATTAAAAACTTGGCCAATATGGTAAACGCAACTATCAGAGATTTACGGTTAATTGACATTGTGAATTGTTTAATTACAAAAACAGGTGCTTCAAATAAAAAAAATTAAATTAAAAATAAAAATCAATTTCAATTCTAAAATTACCAATTTAACTTTTTCCATTTCGCTGTATGCAAAAATTAAAAACAATTTAAATCGACGACAATTGTGTGCAACATTATTAAAAAAAAAAAAATAAATAAAAATAAACACGATCGAACGACACACCTCTATTAAAAATTATTCGCTATTTTATTCCAAAAAACAATTTTATTAAATAACAAACAAAAAATAATGCGCACTTTTGAAATTGAAATACGTTTCTAAATGACAACAAACGTAAAACTAGCGAAAAGCAATTCTATATTTTATTGGTTTACCTCAGCAGTTAAGTCGATATGTCAGACAGCGGGATTTTTGGTAAAATTTTAAAGAGAACTGTTGTATGTGGAGAGTGTTTATAACGGCATATAAGTGCATTCATTATCTTTCACATCGATAAGATACGAATACACTGAACTGATAAGCTACTTTTAGATACAAAAAAAAAAAAAAACAAAAAAAAAAAAAAAGAAGCTTTTTGCGGCTTTTGTTTATTTAGTTAATTAATTGCTAAATATTTGCAATTGAAATGAAGCAATACTTCGTATTTAAGTAGCACTAAAGTAGTCATAATTTTAAGAGATGACCTTGTCACTCGCTCACTCATTCATTGATTATGATTTTTGCACATAGCTGCTGCTGACCGTCAACACACACAATTTTATTGTTCAAATAAAATAAAAATATCTTTAATAATGCACGCTCTCTTTTGTTACGCTTATCAGATACTTTCAAACGTTCGCTCGCTCAAGCCAATCGACAATTCTCTTGAAACGCTTATGACGCATGAAATAAAAAACTTGAAAAAAAAAACAAATCGAACTTATTAAAGTTTATCAACAAATGATGATTCATTAAGGCGAGTTGATAAAAGGCAATACAATGGCCTATAAAAACCAGTACACTTCAAGAAAGCAGGTAGTATCTGAAACGTTCACAGCTGAAGCAGACTTCTAATGATGTCACAGCTATAATTTTTTTTTTTGTAAGGAATTTATTCCATAGAATTATTTTTGTATTGCTTCATCAATTTTGTGTTTATCGATTTTAACCAAAAAAAAAAAAAAAAAAAAAAAAACAATTAAAATATTTCTTAAAAGGCAAAATTATTATTATTTTTAGATATCAAGTTCACAAGCATTTGCCTAAATTTGAATAGCAGCCAAGAATGTTTTAATAAATATTATAGAATTTATTGAATTTCGCCTAAAAGAGCAGAGTTCACTATTAATTTTTTTAGGTATTTTCAAATCAATCGAGTATATCACATAGTCTAAGCACCCTTTTCATTCATTCATTTATTCAATTAAATCATTATCATATTTTTTTAAACAAGCATTTACAATACTCATTCATCAACAATAACAACAACAACGGAAGATAGCATTCAATTGTATGCTGCAATGTGTAATGATAAAGATTATTATTGTTATTGTACTTACAATAAATGTATCTTGTATCTCTAGCCTCAAAGGCGGTCAAAGTTCATTGGCATTTGCACTTTTGCGCATATTTCTGCATGGGCATACAATAAATAAAAAAACATAAAACATCTTTTTTTATTTAATTTTTATGTTCATACAACGATTACAAAATCTCGACCTATCCATATAAAAAAGATTTAGTCATCATTTTTACAACACATCAACCTAGCAACAACAACAACAGCAAAAATAGTAAAACACGTCGTAAATATTTCATATTTATTTTGCATACTCATCATTAATATCATCAGTCTCAATCAATATGCAAAATATTGTACTTATTTAATTTTGAATTAAGCCTTTAAAGCCGATTAATCGAAATGAAGCAATAGAAAAAAAAAAAAAAAACAAATATGACAAGCAAGCAGCGTTACACAAATGGCCTCAGGGTTGCAGCATGGTGTGCCAAAAAAAACGACTTCTTGTTAGATTTCAAACTTTTAGTATTTAAAATTGAAGACAAAAATTTAATTAAAAATTTATTTTTAATTTACAAGCATTAACGTACGGCAGCGTAATATTTTACATATATAAAAAAATACTTTTTGAATTTCAGAAATGTAATTAATGTACGACACACGCTGTTCAATTTATAGGCACATACAAATTTCAAACTATTAAAAGCACTGAAAGGACGGAGCATATATCGGAGAACTTCAATACATTGTTAAATATGTGGGAATTTCGGGATGGCGGTTATCGGTATTTACCCTTAATTGAGATCACAACGCTCCCTTTTTTTTTTTAAATTTGTTCTAGATTAAAAGCGTTCTCCAAGTGTTTACAATTTAAGCAACTTTTTAAGTAAAAAACAAGCAAGAACGTTAACTTCGGAAGCACCGAAGCTCAAATACCCACCACACGAAACTTTATTCATTTTCTTGAAAAAATAAAAAAAATAGAAGGTGAGTTTGTATGGGACTATATGTTATAGTGGCCCGATCCTTGTCATATCGATAGAATATTCATAGGATAACAGTGAATATATCCATATGTGATGAATATATCCAGGAGTGAATATATCCATAAATAAGAACTATTTTCATACAAAATCTGAAAAATGGGCGCTTGGTTTGTATGGGGGCCATATCAAAAAATGGGGGTGGCACCTTTCTTTTGAAATTGGATGTCATTAGAAGTGCTTTTACCCATATTTGTAGTAAATACATTTACAAATAATAACAATTTTATACAAAAAATCGAAAAAAATGGTAAGGCTATATCTAAAAATGGGCGTGGTACCTTTCTTCTGATATTGGATGGATGGATATTGGATTAAAAGTGTTTTTACCCGATTCGTAGTCAAAACATTTATAAATAATAACTATTTTCACACAAAAAAATCGAAAAAAATGGTAAGTTTGTATGGGGGCGTGGCACCTTGGTTCTGATATACAAAGTAACTAGGAGCACAAAAAGCTTAAGTTTAAAGTTTCAGGTCAATATCTTTAAAACTTTCCGAGAAAAAAGCAACAGACGGACATGGCTAGATCGATTCGTCTCATCGACCTGATCAATAATATATATACTTTATGAGGTTTCCGATGCCTCCTTTAATGCGTTACAAACTTTCCGACAAACTGATAATACCCTTCACACTATGTATGGCGGATATAAAAAAATATATATTAGGATAGTTATGGTATGATAGATTAGATGTAAGATGTCCCAAGTGTTTTGAATAATAAAAATTTCAGTTTTGATGAAACTCAGCTTTTGATAGTAATCAAAAATATATGGGTATTCTTTTGGATCTTTCTTTTTGCCGGTTACATATAATCGACCATATCTACTAATATGCCGCTTGTATACAAAAAGATTGCTTTTAATTTGTAAGAAGAAAAGAACTATTTCGGGTCACACCTCTGACACTTCATCAGCTTCATACTCTAAAAGAAAAGTGATTGCTCAACGCAGGCTAACTTAGTTTTTCTTTTTTTTTGTTTTTAGTCAGTTCACTATTAATGCATATCTCGAACTTAAATCTAAAGAATAATTATTTATTATTCTTACTAAGCTGACTCAGCAACCATAAGAACTGTTAACCGAAGCACTAAGAGAATATTTTTTTATTTTTTTATTAAAGATATAATATTATAAAAAATGGGATAAAGAGCGCAGATTTATAGAATCTTGAACGTTCATGTAGATCTTTTGCATTAACTGAATAACCTAAATAGATAAAAAATAAAACAAATAAAAAAGCCAGAACAACAAAACAAAAGTACATTTTTAGATAATATTAAAACTCTCCTCTCTTAATTTTTCTGTTTTATACTTTGATCTGGTTTATCGGAAAGTATGTATAGTTCGAATCGATCTAGTTATACTATATATAATATTTGTCTATCTGTAGCGAGACATTTTATTCCAACAATTTTAAAGATATTGAACTGACAATTTATACTAATGTTTTCTTGGTTCTATGTAGTTTTTATGCCTCCATTTAAACCTGACGCCCATTTTAAATATGGTCAAAAATTTCTTAAGTCAATCAACATATTCAGCAAACATCTTTTTAAGATCAGACCACTGCCATTTCGAATTTTCGTAATATATTCCAAATGAAATTTTATTTTTAAATGTCGTAATATTAGATTTAGGTTATATCAGATAATATTTATTAATTACATGTAAAATTCGAATTCGTACAGAAAAGATTATCTTCAAAATTCAATTCAATTAAAGAAACAAAATATCTATAATTAAAAATCAAATAAAATAATCTTGTTCTAAATTTTATTAGGTCATGTTCTTATTAAAGTTACTCGACTAGATTTACTGATAGTTACATTTATTTAATATTAAAAAAATATTCAGATTATTTAGTACATTTTATGCATTGTTGTCGTTAATAATTATTAAAACAAATTATTAATCAAGTAAAAATTTGAGTAACACTGCCTGTAAATATTGAACATCAATCAAAACCACAAACAATGAAATTACCACATCAATTTTATTTTATTTTATTTTTTTTTTTTTTTGAATGAATTTTAGAGAAATTGATTGTATTTGTGCGTTTTGATTTTGGTTGCTTTCGATTTATAGAATTTGTCTGAGTAAACGATGAGTTGCGGCATTATTTGTTTAAGGCTTTATAAAATTACAACTGAATGAATTCATATACATTTGTAGTCACATATGTATTTGCTATACTTAGTATATGTGAAAACAAATCGAGAACGTACTAAAATAACATCTAAAAATGCTGCAAAAATATTTCATATTTATTTTAGCGTTTATAGAAGTTGTAGTAAAAATATTTACATAAGATTGCGCGCGCTTGCTCGCTCGATCGCTCATTTGTTTAATTACTTAAAAGAATGTAATCAAAAAAAGAAACTAAATAGTTAAAAATATTTTTTAACTTTGTTAATCTTTAGCAGCAAATAAAGTTAGGCGCGACATAAAAAAACTGACAAAATAAACAAGACTTTTTTATCGATAAGACAAAATATTTGTATGCTTTCTTCGAATATGTTGCGCGTGTTCAGACACGCAAATATGTTAAAAAAAATTTAAATTTTTAATTTTTATTTTAAATTTTTTTATTTAAATTTTTATTTTTTTTTTATTTTAAATAAAAAAAAAATAAAAAAAAAAAATAAAAATAAAAAATTTAAAAAAATTTTAAAAAAAAATTTTGACTATTTTTTTTATATCAATCTTGAAATACTTGAGATGATTGAGGCTCTATTCAGTATCTCTTTCTGCTGGAATTCCATAGTTAGAATTCTTTTGCGAATAATGCTTATAAAAGTTAAAAGCAAAGGAAGCCAGAAATTGAACTTCATATAATTATTATGAGTGGACACCTTCCTAAAAAGCCAAGTTATGTGAGGAGTCCAATGTGCAGATCTGGGAATTGATTCAGACTTTCTGAACACTGCAGTGTTTATCAGGGCAGAGGTCATAGCAAAAACGAATCTATGAACGTTCTCAGATCTTCAAAAAGTATTCTGTAACACTGTTTAGTTTTCTGGACTTTCACATTAATAAATCTAAATCCATTAAGGAGTGGTGTAAATCTCTTAACGAGATGGCTCCACATTTCAGTATTCACCTTATTTGGGTGCCAGGGCACAGTAATAACAGCATAGCAGACGAATTTGCCAGGTAGGGAAGCACGACCCATATTTATTCAAGGAAGAACTTGCTTGGGATATTCCTAGCAACTTTCAGGTTACTTCAAAAAGAAAAGACTCAATTTACTGCAAACAGAAAGTGTTCCAACTTAACAACTTGCGGCATATTTAGGATCATTTGACCTGCTTACAATCGTAAGAGGTCATGTGAGATCCTCAAAATTAATAGAATACATAATTCCCTCATTGGAAGCATTGACCACGGGACACTGTCTAATAGGCATTCATGCTAGAAGCTAGGAAAAAATATTGAAATTATTCTTCTTTGGGATTGTCCAGCTCCAAGTAGAAAAAGGTTCGAACATTTGGGAAAGTTTTTCTTAAAAAGATCTGTCGAAAGTAATCACGATCGAAGCCAGAAGCTTATCTAAATATGTTAAGGTGACAAAATGGTGGTAGCTTATAATCCAGAGATTCTGAGCTGTATTTAGAAATCGTGTGGCCTCACAATGGGCCTCTTTTGGACTAAGCGTTAAAGTGCTCGTCTGAGCACACGGCCACATAAACCTAACTTAGCCTGTTGTTTAAATATTTTTTTATAAATTTCTATAAAAGGCTATCAAAAATATTCTAAATAAGTAAAATAAAAGTAAACATCTACAATATAACTTTATAAAAGAATAGTTAGATAGTTTTCCGCTTAATGTATTTTGGTTTTCAAAGTTTTATTTTCCCTTCTAGACTTTTTATCAATTCAAATGCAAATGAGGTGCAATGCTGTAAGTTTCATTTCAATTAACTCATTGAATACACATTTTTATTGTATTTAGATACATTTTAATTTATGTTTCGTTAGTTATTTATATACGTAATACTATTAAATAAATATTTTGTAATATGCATATATGTACACACATTTGTGAGAAAAAATAAAATTCTACTATATTGTAAAGTATAGTACTGCGCATTGAGATGCTAACTGGCAATAAATGTATATATTTTTTATAATTATGTATTTTATTTTGTTTAGTATACAAAGCTAGACTCTTTTTTTCTTATACACTAAAATATTTTTATATTATTAAATATTAATTTTGGCATAAGTACAAAAAAAAAAAATTAAAATTTAAATCAGTTGTAACAATTTAATTTGCAAATATCAAACGATATATCAAGTTTATTTAAATTTCCATATTAAATAAATGAATATCAAATTGCAAAAATAAATTTAAAAAAAAAAATTTTAAATTCATACAACACTCCTTTGACTTTTTTCACATGGCCTATATAGTACTATATATAGTATATATACCGATACCGATTTGAATGCATTTTGATTTGATTGTGCTCTTTTTTAATTAAAAACTAAAATAGTATTTTTTTCGTTCGCATTGTGACTCACAATGAACGCACGAGAAGCTCTTTGAGATACAAGTTGTTGGCTAGGCGGCTTCCGCATTCAAATGATTTACTCAGCAAACAACTGACTGAATGACTGAGAGACTGCCTGACTGACGAGATACTGCCTGAATATTGTTGTTGTCTAAAGTGGAACAAAGTGACTCAATGATAGTAGAGTGATATTTTGACATGGCACGCTGACACTTTGATTACTTAATGTAAGTTTCAACTGACTAACTGACTGACTGACTGACTTACTGGCGCATTGATGCCGCATATATACAGTGACAATGCAGTGACAGCTACAAAACAACTGACTAAAATATTAGTTTAAACTATTGCTCTGCTCCCACCGTTCAACTCTGTTCCAGCGCATGCAATATGCTGTCCACAAATGTTTCTTCGATACTTGCAGTCGCTTCCTCGGAATTGAGTAAATCCGTTATAGAATATGCTGATAACGGACGTGACAAACGTCGCTCGGACAGTATATCATCGATAGAGGTCACCGGTGCTAACGATTTACAATTGGCAAAAAGTAATTGTTGCTCTGCCGCTGCCATTGGTTGCTCTGCGCTGCGTGCTATTGCCTGATAAATATCCTCCATGCTTGTTTTCATATTCAATGGTAGCGCATGTCGCAGTAATACTGGTGATGCTGGCTCTGGTTCTGGTGAGGATGATAACGGCGATGATGATGCTGCCGGTGATGCAGTTGATGGTGTCGCTGAGCTACCGCCAATAAAATTCAGCGTACTTGGAACAGCAGCAGCACGCTTTTGACGTGTATTTTGTATTTGCAACGGTTCACTATGCCAATCGCTTGATGCTTGTTGATATTTATCATCCAATTGATTTAGCAGATTTGCAGCATTTTCAATATTTTCATGTAACAGAAATTGTGAAAGTTGTGTACTTAGGCTGCTCTTGCGCGAGGAGTTATGTGATTCATCGGCCTGAAACATGCGTATTTCAGGCAATATGGGCTGTACACGATTTACACGGCGACTGGGCGGTGATGCTGTAACGCCTGTTTCAAACATACGCGCAATCTGATTGACATTAGTACGCGTTTGTATGTGTGCCACATTTACTTGACGCTTGATAGCGTTTGGGGATAATGTAGCTGCTGTTCCGGCGTGGGTTTCAGTACACGGTGCTGAGGTTTTACGTTTTGGATAGACGCGTGTCACTGCTTTACGTTGTTTTTGTTGTTTTTTGTTTCAACGCAAATATCCTCTTCGTTGGCAAGTATGTGACAACAGAGCTCAGAACCATAACAGCGATGATATTTATGTCGTTTAGCTTCATAATCTGCATCAGCAAAGCGTTTCATGCGTAGCAGCGATTTTGGTAAAAGCGTCAGCATTGCATAGGCGCAGACTAGATAAGGCAAATAGTGCCAGGCATTCTCCAAATAGACAAGATAATCCATTTTGTTTTGTAATATTTTTATGTTGTCAAGATAGTTTTTTTTCGGTTTTATAAATATTTTTAAAGAATTTTTTGTTTTTGTTTTTGAGTTCAATTATCACAATTAATTTACTTTGAGTTACTACAGTGCTTGGCTGCAGTTCATATTCATTTATAAAAATTGTACTTTTTTGTTTTATATTTTCACTTTTTGATATCAACTTCAATTTAGATAAGCGACTTTCATGACATCATGCACGTTAACTGTAAGTATTTAATTTATTTTTATTATTTTTTGTACTTGAGCTGCAGTAAAAATTTATGTGTTATGAAGTAAAAATAAAATATTTCTAAGAAATTATACATCTTTTTCTACTTCATAACACACAAAGCATTAGCTGCTCCTAAACTAACCTCTATAATTAAGCACAATATTCTTATTTAAAAATCACAAATATCTCGAAAGATGTTCTTCCAAACATAAAGACATATTTTTTGGATATTTGATATACGAAAACATGAATTTATTTCAAAAAGACAATTATTTTTTATTATTTGCAAACGCGTTTTAAATCCGCTGCGCAACGGTCGTATCTGTTCGATAACTTAAAGCTAACTGCGCGCGCTAAAGTATCTTATAGATACTTGCTATGCTTGTAGCGCAAAAAAAAAACAGAAAAAAAGAGCGCGAACCTAACGAACAAGAGCGTGCTTTATGGCATTTACTGAGCGTATTTTTTGTTGCTTCGTTAAGTTTAGCATTTATTGCAAAAAAAAATTTTTTTTTACGAATGCGTTCTATACCGGCTGTCAGGCAGACAGGCACAAAATACGAAATGAATACCAAATTGCAAAAAAAAAAAAAATAAAAATATAAAAACATGTATTGTATATATGCTGCATATAATATGTATGCAGCTACACTTGGCTTGCCGTGCAACTGTATAACAGACAACAGATACAAACTTTTTTGTTTGTAAAAATAAGATACAAATGTATCTGCTGCACTTGTCTTAAATATTAAAAACAAAATTTTAATTTCTTTAAAATAAATTTTTTGTTTTTTCTTTTGCTTGACACTGATTTATTTTGAATGCAAAGCTAATTGTTTGCTTTCCTCTTTACGAAATTGATGTCGCGTCTTTTTTTGTAAATATTTTTAATGTTTCAGATACATTGCGCTTTATATTATGTAGAAGTTGTACCATAAGTATTTCATTAGTTTTATTATTATTTTTTTTTAATTTATGATTTATTTTTATAACTTTTGCGTGGGTGTATATAATGCTTGCTGTTTCGTATTTTTTTTTTTTTTTTGATGATTGTAATGTCATTCTAATGTTTCAAAATATTTGAGAGCGTGTCATCGCTAGAATCTTTTCGGCTGCTGTGTTTACTAATAGAAAACTTTTGGCAGCAGCCATACTAAGCAAAGGTGTGCGAACGGCCTTGAGATAGTTTCAACTGTGAGTGTGAATACTTTCCATGATGTTGAGTAATATAGTATAAAAAGAAATTATAAATAAGATTTTAATGTAATTTCGTATGCACCAATTAGTTTATAAATCATTTTGATATTTTTAAATGAACTGAAACCTAGCTAGGTTTTTATTGCAATGGTTCCAAACTTCTGTTTTGCTTATTTTAACCCACTTACTAATTCAATTCATGACACATTTCTCAAACTTGCAACTCAAGCACAAATTAAAAATTCAATAAAAAAAATATTGCATTATAAAAATCCTCACAAAATCACGAAAGTCGCTTCCTGAACGCATGGAAAAAAAAATTATTTTGAAGTCAACAAGTTTATGCAATTTTTTTTGTTTTTATAGTCAAACACTTCAATGCGATTACTTCATTAGTTGTGCGCAGGCTGGAGCGGTTTGCAGTTCAACTGGCTTATCAGACTCTTAAGTTTTAATGAAGTCCATACGAAATCGAAATCGTTGAAATATTAAAACAAGGCGACAATCCAGTAGTGGCAAGAAATATAAAAAAAATAAATAAGGTGAACCGCTCACGACGACCAAACGCGCAAGACTAAAACGACGCGTAATAAATTTCAATTTGAAGCTTTGAAGCCGGCTTCGGTTGCATGCAGCAGCAGCACACATGAAAGCGAGTGTTCAGTGAGCAATCGAGAGCGAGAGCCAAAGGCGATCAAGTACAATAAATACTTGATACTTATTAAAAAAAAAAAAAAAAGAAATGTACGTCATAGGAGAAAATGTAACAAAAAAAAAAAAAGGCAAAGGGAGAGACAAATTTTTGAAAGGTTTGATTGAAACGTTTATGAACTTTTCAAAAGTTTGAGTAAGTGGAACTAAGAAAAACGTTAACTTTGGTGGAATAGAAGTCTGACACACGAATTGTTAAATAGTTTATGTGTTATCAGTGGCTTATAAACATTTAAAAATACATATTTATAAAAAATTACTATTTTATACAAAAGTTCGAAAAATAATCGGTAATACTGTATGAGGGCTTTAGCTAAAAATGGACGTGAAACCTTGGTTTTGACATGGGTTGATACAGGAAGTGTTTTTTTCAGGAATTTAGAGTGAGTTCATTCATATAAAATACCCATTTTTATACAAAAATTTGAAAATGGGCGGTTAGTTTGTACGTGGACTACAACTAAAAATGGGCGAGGCACTCTCATTTTAGAACTTTATTTAGTCGTTGCCGAGAAAAGCTTAAGATCCAAATTTCAGCTTAATATCTTTATATCTTGATCGAATAAAATACGTTGAAATATACAGACAGACGGTTTCGATCGATTCGTCTCGTCGGGTTGGGGTTAAGAAACATTTAACATGTTCTGGCAAACACAATAAAGTCAACTTCAATAAAAATCTCTCCGCAATTCTCTTACAACAACAGATCTGCGTCATCCATGTTGCAGCAGCCGCAGTTGCCGCAGCCGCCGCAGCAGCATAAAAGTGAAACATTAAAAAAAAAAAAAAAAAAGATACAGAAAAATTAAGCTAAACGTAATAAACGAGCTCGCTGCTGTTTCGTGTAAAGCGGGAAGCTACTCCCGCTGCATCGTAAACGAAATGAGCTGCCACTAATATAAAAATGGAAACTTGCAATTGCCAAAGGAGGCATTTTTTTTATTTTATTAGCAGCTTGAATCGATGCAATTTCGACTGCACAGACAACGAACGAATGAACTCTTTTATATGGACAGGCAGGAAAACGCAGGCTGTTAGCTCGTACAATGACTTTGGCGCTGTTATCGTACAAAAGAGTCTTAAAGAACAAGGTTTCAAAAATGCACTACACAACAACACAAGGCGAGTATTTTAAATTCTTTATTCTTTTTGTCTAACCGTGATTCATGCTGTATAATTTTTTGATAAATTTCTCGACTGATTATAAGTTTTATTGTTTTTTTTTTCGTTTTGCCTGCAACACAACAAAATATGACTCAACTCAAGAGTTTTGGTTTATAAAAAAAAAAAACAAAGAAAAGAAATGTCTTAAAATTCTTACAATACGCCTGAAAATCGTAGCCGATGATGTAACAGTTGCGGTATTTCATTAAATCAGAAAATAAAAAAGAATGTTATCGGTAAAATAAAATTAAATAAGAAATAAAACAAGAAGAAAGAACGCTGCAATCGAATAGGATCGGCTAAAAGATGCCCTGTTCCCAAACTATACATTCTGTGGCAGTGTTTTTGCTTAAATTTAAAAAAAAAAAAATCTAAAGCAACTTATAAGGAAAAGTCTAAATTCCAAGTTTAATAGTTCTTTCTCTTATAGTCTCAGACTTACACGGTACTAGCAAAATAGACCGACATAACTAGAGCGACTCAGCAGTCGATTAAAGTGTTGAGCAATTGCAACTCTTCGCCCACTGAAAGCAGAAAACCTTGTAAATTTTGACAAAAATGGAAAAATTGAATTTCTTATGCTCATTTTTAAGCAAAAAAACCATTAATAAAACTTAAGAAAATCTTGATATATTCTAGGCGGAATTTTCAACATCAATTTAAAGGGTTCCGAACAGGTTCACTAAATTCCTTTGCAGTCGTTGGTCATGGCAACAAATATAATTTTCTGAATGATATCTAAAATTTTAAAATAAAAAATTCTACACGAGAAAAAGGCATTTATATGTTAAAGACGTGTACAAGCCTCTATCATAAATCCGATATATCAAGCCTATTATTTATATAGGAAATAAAATAATCAGTAATAAATTTACAATGACAAAATTATTTCGCCATAACAAAAGCAGAGAAACGCCAAAGTTCTTACATATGTATGTATAGTATACGTCTAGTATTCGCTAAGTATCTTAGCTACTTAGTAGTATGAAGTAGCTGCTACTTCAATACACTCAATATGACTTGTAGATAAAAAAGCGATATGCGAGATAGAATATTGTTGTTTTTGTTTTGTTGTTGTTCTTGTTTTTGCAGCTGAGACAATTCTTTAAGAATTCGTTTACAAAAACAAAAAAAAAAAAAAATTGCTACTGTCATTGGCAACTTGAGTAAATAGAAAAAAAAAAAAAAAAAATATTTTTTCAAAGAGTCGCAAACAACTCACAACAACATAATCAGCAATAAGCGCAAAACAGCAACAATAACAACAACAACAACAATGACATCTATAATGAAGTACAAACGTAATACATGAGAATGAACTTCATGAAAAAAACATCTAAAGCTGAAAAAATACATAAAAAAAAAAAAAAAAGAACCACAAGAACGTATATCAAATTTACAAAACATTTTACAAGATACAACATTGAAACAATGTACAAAATAAGAAGAGCGAAGAAAACGACATCGCGTCGTCGTCGTAGTCGTACGTCGTCGAAACGCTTAAAGATCAAGCAAAAGATCAAATGAACGTCAGCAACAATTGCTTGCAACACAAACTGAGAGAGCGTGGGGCACAAACAGCAGCAACAGTCCAGCAGCAGTGATAGCATTTGGAAAAGAAGGCGCACAACATTCACAAAGACGAAAGTCAAATAAGATCGTCTCATCATGATCAGCAGTGAAGGCACCACCAGGAGCACCAAGTATCAAACAGCATGCAATGCCTTCCACTGCGACTAGAAAAAGCAAACTTGAGGATGCTACAACGTTCTAAGACAGCCTCATAGTAAAGTTCTATGCCGCAGCAGCAGCAGCACAACATGCGATATATCATTCCAAGAAGCGCGCTGTGAAATGCTATTGAGCAATTTTTCCTAGACTTTAGTAATTGCTTGCTCTTGAATTTAAAGGAGCTGCATACGAGTACTGCTGCAGCTGACTAGAAAAATTATAGCAAAAAAAAAAAAAAAAATTGCAGTTGATGCGCGCAGCAAAAGGTTTAAAATTTTTGCAAGACGTTGTAGGTCTCGTACAAGAGTACTAGATTTTTTTCTTATTTTTTGTTTTTGGTGGTGGTGGGCAGAAGACAACAAGTAGGAAGGCTAAAAGAAAAAGCCTGATTTCTAAATTTATAATGCGCTGAAGCTGTTATTATGCGCATATTTATAAGCGCGTGATGCTGATTGCGATCGTTGTGGCAGGAGTGAAATAAAAAAATATTTTATATTGGCATTACGAGTATATTTATTAAAAAGAAGGAGGACAGACAAGAAAGTTGAAAGAAAATAGTTGAATAGTTAGTAGCTTTATGTTTAGGAATATTGCTGAAACTTTAGAACGTCTACATAAATATTTTTTTTTTTTTTTTTTTTTTTTTTTTTTTTTTTTTTTTTAACTAAAAAACCCTTATAATAAAAATATATAGGATATAACTAGGATAACAATAAAAGCGTTTTGATTAATTTATATATTCATAAATAAAAACTTTTTTAATATAAAAACTCAAAACTTGCCGTATGGGGTCTATATATAAAAAATGGAATACAAAGTAGTCGTTGGCATGAAAAGCTTAAATTTGAAATTTCAGGTTGATATCTTCCGAACTGTCTAAATAAATCGCGTAGAAATGAAGAGACAGACGGACGGACGGGCTATATCGAAGCATTTCCACGAGCTGATCAAGATAAGCTTAAGTTTGAAGTTTCAGGTCTGTACCTTTGAAACTGTCAAAATGAAATAAACAGACAGACAACGGCTATATCGAACCGTCTCATCGAGCTAATCAAAAAAGAGTTTAAGTTTAAAATTTCAGGTCTGTATCTTCAAAACTGTCCGAAAGAATCGTGTAGAAATAAACAGACAGACGGGATATTTTATCGATCTGATCAAGAAAAGCTTAAGTTCGATATTTCAGGTCGTTATCTTCAAAACTGTCAGAATGAATGGACACAAATAAACAGACAGGCGGACGGACGGGCTATAATGAGCCGACTCATCGAGCTGACCAAGAAAAGCTTAAGTTGGAAATTTTCAGACAGTTTTGAAGATATAGACCTAATATCTTCAAAACTGTCTGAATGAATCGGGTAGAAATAAACAGACAGACGGACAGACGGATGAGCTATATCGAACCGTCTCATCGAGCTGATCAAGAAAAAGCTTAAGTTTGGAATTTCGGGTTTGTATCTTCAAGACTGTCTGAATGAATCGCGTAGAAATAAACACACAGAAGGACGGGTTATATCGAACCGTCTCATCGAGCTGATCCAAAAAAGTTTAGGTTTGAAATTTTCAGGTCTGTATTTTCAAAACTGACTGAATGAATCGCATACAGATAGACAGACAGGCAGTCAGACGGACTTTATCGAACCGTCTCATCAAGCTGATCAAGAATACATTTAATGCGTTTCAAACTTTCCGACAAATTGGCAATACACCTTCACACTATGTGTGACAGGTATAATAATTTTAATTATTTAAATCTAAAAATAGCAGTATTAAAATTCCAATAAACGAAAAGTGCAAGTTTCACATAAATATTTGCAGTTCTATTTATTTGTTTGCTTTTATATTTATTTTTATATGGCAAAAGCAAACGAAAGTGCGACACACCTGTAGAATAATTAATAAAAACAGACGCAGACTTTGAGACATCGAAATTAAATAAATAAATAAATACTGCTAATATTGCAAAAACAAAAAAAAAATGTATATAAACAAAAAAACGAAAAACAGAGTTTACTGAACTGTTTTGTGGTCTTTAACACTTTTGCGGTTTGACGTTCGCCGTTTGCCTACTTAATTGAAGCGCTGAATCATGCTGGTAGCATACGGACAGACGGACATGACAGACTTCCATGTAATTTTCGTCAATTACCACAAAGTAATCATTTTTAATTGCTACATAATAAATGACAAGTGTTTGCATGTGTGTATCTTTTGAGTTACTATAACGCCCAATTGCATAGGCTTCACTTCTCAACTCCCAGTGTAAGCATTTCTATAAACAATTTTTTTTTGTTTTTGTGCCAAAGAGAAGCGGCTGCTGCCGTTTGACCCCCACACATAGTTGTATTTGGTACATGACATGACATAGAAATTTGTTTATCGTACATTAAGTATTACAGTGAAGTGCTTTTGTATCTTTGTATCTTTTTTCTTTATTTTTTTATATATGCAACAATTACGCGCTCAACTTGAAGTTGCGCTGCAACATCTTTGCATGTGCGTGCCACTTTAAAGCACTTTTAACGCCCGAAGATGATGTTGGTAGTCATCATTGTCATTGTTTTATAAGTTAAGAAAAAAAAATATGTAATTACTTTTTGGTAGCTTTCTGATTTGTCATTCACAATTTTGTACTACTTTGCTGCTCTGTTAAATGTGTTTGTTTCGATTTCATGCGCTGTTGCGCACGTTCAGTCTACAACGACGTCAGTCACCCAACACACGGCGTATGAGTGCCATATACGAAAATCAACTTAATTAGTTCTCACTTAGGTTTGGTTTTGAAGCGTGAAGGTCTTTGAAATATATATTATTTTTTGAAAAAAAAAAAAAAACAAACAAAATTAATATTTATTTTTGAGATATGTAAAGACGCCTACAAAGTGGTTAGTTACCGTTTTAATAATTTAAATATAGTAAAATATTTTATAATGCTCTGATTACGTTTCTTATTTTATTTACGAGGCAAGAACAAACGCCAAAGTTTTGCTATTTTTACGTAAAACATCTTTTGGCTGTTAAATAGATCGGCAGACAACTCGCCGTGAGGTGTCAGGGTGCCCCCAGATGCGTAGATTTACGCGCATCACACGTAGGAACATCGAAGAGCACAGTGAGATATCATATTTTACATGTGGAAGATTAAAAATGACTAGGAAACCAAAAAATTTTTTTTAATGGGGGGTGACGTCCAAAAAAAATTTAAATACTTTTATTCGGAAAAAAACTCCGAAGATTTAAAATTTGGTAATTGATCGGAAATGGGCCAAACGTAAGAATGCTTTGGGAATTAAACAGAAACAAGAAAATTGCATGCCATACAAACTACGGCCCAGAGACTTGAAGATCTAGCGGAATCTCCTTAAGTGTCGTTCATAACGGACCTCCCCCCCCTAGCGAGGTCTTAACAACCAACAAAAATTGGTGAGTTTAAAGCAATTAGCATTTAGCCGAAAGCTACCAGAAAGTTGAAAAATAGTAGCGGCTGTTAACAAATTAATACTTTGAAAAGAATATCACCTAAAAAAGCTTTAAATTTAGGGTGGAGGTAGTAACTTCTTAAATACGGGTTAAAAATAATTTTATAATTTATATATCATTTCGTTTTCAGGTTCAAAGAGTCATAAATAACGTTTTGAGATGGCATACCTCAAACCAAATAGCTTTAGAGAACGTTTCGAACGAAATCACAGGGTGAGTCTATTAAAACAACGCGAACACAGTCGTAATAATAAAGCGCCATCTAATGGCAAACATTATTCGTCGCTAGATTTCAGTGTTTTAAAACACAGCAAAAATATTACAACAGATGGCGTTGCTATTTACTTCAACGACAATTCAATTTCATTTAAAAAATTAAAAAAATAAAAACAAAGAAAAGATTACTTACATTTACAAAATTTTCACGACATATATCATCAACTTCGTCACGTTTCGATATACGTTTCTTCCAATCATCCTCGCCGCTCTTTTGTAGCGCAGCTAAACGTTCAGCAATCGAACCAGTCTTTGCAATTGTATTTGTGCGTTGATCGGGGCCCATGACCTATAAATAAAACAAAAACAAAACAAAAGAAATGAAATGTAAACAAATAAAGGCTTTAATTATATGAGAGAGAGAGAGAGAGAGAAAATATGTATATGTACCTGTGTCATGCAGCGCCTAAGGCCGCCTTGCAGGAAACCAGGTAAAGCAGTCGGATTGCTTGTGCTTGCCTTCTCCTCCTCTACTTCTTCTCGTTGCTTCTGAGCTGTTTCGGTTTCCTTAGAGGTTTGTGCGTTATTATTATCCTCAGTTTCAGTTGTTGTAATTGCACTTTTATCTTTTTCTACACCGGCTGCCGCCGCAACATGACGCAATTTAACAAAACCGCCACTACCCAAAGGTGGCAATTGTGGTCCAAATCCAATTGCAATGCCGCCAATCGGTGGTGGTGCTGCTGCTGCCGTTGCTGCTTCTAACGATGAATGACTTTTACTTTTTGCAATGAGATTACTGCAAGGAAAAAATAGGAAATAGGAAAACATTAAATTCAAGAAGTCGTTTAGCAATTAAGAGACGAAAAAAATAAAAAGAAAAAAATGTACAAAAAAATATCACATCCGTGGGGCACTATGTTTTTTCATTTATTTATCTTAAAATTGTTGCGTGCAACCAGCATTGCACTGTATTTTGGCGGCACTAAATGCTGCAGTCACGTAAGCATGCAATGTAACTTGTCTTTTTTTTTATTTTTGTATTACATTTCTCAGTTACATGCCAATTTAATGCAATGCAAACAGATAAAGATACAGATACCAACATTAAACTACTAAATGGGCGCTGAAATTTTGCTTGCTTTTTTTGCCCTTATTGCAATGCCAGAGAGTGCAGCTGCTGCTGGTCTCGAGTCTAGAAGCAGAAGTCACATCCGTGAGGTGCCAACTGCGTGCACTTTACTTTATATTCTTATTGCAATTGTTGTGGCTGCTGGCAGCAATGCTGCTCCTCTGCATGCATTTTAAGTTAACTTTTTTTTTGTTTGTTTTTATTTTCATTTTATTTATTTGCTGCACATTTTTGCTCTTTCAATCCAATCCAATCCCAATCAAACTTAATAGAAAAATCGTGACGCTGCGCTTTTCACGCGCTCTTCTACTAATGATCATCGTTTGCCTGTATAAATCTCCTTTTTCTTTTGTCCATTTAAGGTACACAACTCTTCAATTCTAGACATAAAAGTCTTATTGCGGCAAACCATCATAAGCCGCCAAACAATGATTTGTTTTTTGTTTAAAACTTTCTCCTTTAATAAGGAGCTTAGCACTTGGCTTCAATTGTACGAGTACAGTTTAGCAAGTCATTAAAAATCTCAGGAAAAAAATGTCATTTATATATGTAAACTTATATGGTGGTGCCTCTGTCTGAAAATAATTGAATCTTTTTTGTAATATTTTGCAATAAAATTTAATCGATAGTTTTTTTTTTTTTGGTATTACAATGACTGTATGAACTTGGTTTGTGTTCAATAATTGGTGAAAGCAAAAAGTTTTTACATGAAAGAATTTAAACGTTTTCAAAAAGATATTTACTTTTATTACGCATTTTTAATGAAGAATGTCCAAATTGAACATTTCATCAAAATTATAGTTAAACATTTTTAAGAACTCTTTGAAGCCTTGGAATAAAATAGTCCTAAATTGGATATTTTTAAATGAAAAAGGGATTTCGCATTAAACTACGTAAATTTATGAAAATGTCTATAAATATTATATCAATCCGACCAATAGTTCCGTAGTTATATTGTTTTAGTTCAAAAGTATTTCCTAATTTAGACTATTATTTTTCAACGTTTCAAATAGTTCGGAACACCATTTACGGATTGCTTATTTTCGGTCGCAGCCTTATCCATAACTTAAAATAGTAGAAAAGAACTGACTGGGTACTGTTGGTGCACTCACATACATTCATTCTGCAGTCTCAACTCGCGTGTTACAAATATTAAAAATTAAGTACTGCTGAACTAAATGCATACATTTCTATACAAATAAAATCTTTTTTTAAACCATAAAACCATTGAATTAAAAATTAGGAACCATTAGAACTATAGTAGATCAATCAAAACCGAGTTGAGATTTTTGAGATTATTTCTGGATGCCTTCAGTCATGCAGTAGAAGTTCCAATATAAAATAGAAAAATAATCAAGACTTGGTTTAAAAGTTAATGGTCATCAGATTGGGTTTTATCTTTCAAAAAAGATCAGTTTGGTTACAATAACAAATTGATTGATTAAACACCGGAGTAACGTGGAAGAAATGGGAAAATTGGTATGGATAGAATGATCGAACAAAATTAAAAAAATTTGTTTACCAGTCCAGAATGGTAGTGAGACCACGGAGAGAAGAACAAGCTACAACCTATCTTTCTAAAACCACTACTAAAATTTCACAAACTTATTAAACTTTCCTCGCACTATCCCAACAAAATGATATTTCATTTATATCAAAAACATGATAATTTCTCATAAAAGTCTTCCATGTAATCGCACGCTTTATTTAAAAAAAAAAAAACATATAAATTTATATCTCCTTTCTTGGCACATTTCTTGCGAAAATTCTTCGAAAATTATCTGTATCAACTGACTGCAATCTGTAATACCGTTAATTCACTTTTTCTGAAAAATTATACCTAAGATTAGTCACGAACTCGAACTTAATATATTTTTTTTTATGTTTTTATCACAGCATGACTCAAAATAAACGAAGGCCGCATGAAATTTAAAAGTTTCGTTGTGTATTTTGCAAGAAAAATCACTTTTATTCATTTTTAATTACTGCAACAAAACACTTACTTTTGGAAATAATTTAATTTTTAATTAATGGCACATTTTTTTTTATACGACTTTGAAAAAATCACAAAATCACAACCGTTCAGTGCAAAAGTTGAAACTGAAATAAATTTTGAAATAGATTTGCAGCAGGCACAGCACATCGAGCATATTTGTAACTCATAAAACGCACATCTGTTCTGTTTGACTGCTTCTTCTTCTTCTTCGTCAATTACTTCCTTGAAACTAACACGTTGCAGGAATGTAAAATCCTGACACGCAGGTAAATAGTTTTATTGTTTACACGTCTTTATAATTCAGGTAAACAGACACAACTCAATTTGAAGGTAAAAATTTAACTATTAATTAGAAAATTACATATAATTTTATATTTACAACTTGGTGCGCTTAAAAAAGATATGAACTGAGAAGAGATATGATATGAAGTTTATATTGAAAGATTCCATGTATGTATTTTTTGATATTATTGATTTTAGCTCTTACAATCTAATAAATATAGTTAAATTTATTTTATTTAAATCAAATATTTATGTTTATTTATATTCGAGAGCTCTTTAATTTTTCACATTTAATCTTAAATAAACATTAGAATTTAAAGATAAAACCAAACAAGAAAGAATATTGCAATCTTCAAACTGACAACGAGATACACTTTACCTTAAGTTTAAAATAAATAAATCGTTTTACATGGCCACCTTACACTGAACCCTTTTTGAACTAGTTTCCAGTCTTGTTTTCTATCTTAATTGTTGGTTATAAGTTACAAGTAGCTCATATAGGGTTTGGAGAACTCAAATTTCAACGTTTGATGGTCCAATTTTTTTTGAAGACGTGAAGTGAAAGTCGGCCTAGCGATTGGAATTTTAGTGTTCTTGTTTTAATTTTTAAGAAAATAGACCCGCATAAAAATCAGTCTAGCGTGCTGTGTCTACTTAGAACCATGTTTTAAATTTTTAACTAGAAGGTATAAGAACAAATCATCAAATATTTACACATCGCCACATTCTGGAAATGTATTAAAAGAAACACACATCATAAAAAAAGCCTCTACTAACATACTAGTCCGGTCAATATAGACATTTTAAATAACAATAATTCCCGGAGAGCCAAAAATTGGTGGAGAGCTGTGGTTTACCATTACAAATAAAGTGTAAAAAATCACCATCGATCCTATGTGTGTTACAAAAAGTTATTCACGGTCAAAGGTCAAAAATTGAGGTTTTTGGACTTCTCTCGAAAACGGTTAGTTTTACAAAAACCTAAAAACCAAGTTATAGATCTTAAAATTCTCTACAAAAATGGTCTTCATGAATTTTTCCTTAGAGTTACCATTCCTGAGATATCTTGATTCTAAGAGTCACATGCACATATTTCCACACCACCTGTGAGGTAGGTGGCACATTTGTAGATCGCGATCTGTAAATCTTTTCCGGGCATCGTTTCTAGAAGCAATCGAGATGTTGAGTCCTCCAGAAACATATGTGTCTGTCACCTGGAGCAGCGAATACTTCTAATAAAATTTCCAACATTAAAAATATTTTTTTACAGTGTATGCACCGCACTGGCATAAATCACATGTGACATTTTCTTGTTCGCCTACATTTCTTTTTTTTTTTTTTTGTTGTTTGTTTTTTAGCAAAACTCGTAGAAAATTTGCTTAGGACGACAAAGTCATTGAAAAGGAAAACCTGTTCCTCAATATATGTCTGCGCATGTGCGCCTCATGCTTGTCAAATATAAATCTCGCGGAAAATGTTACGCGAAAACATTAACGAGAATTTTCAGACACATTTTTCATACAAAAAAAAAAAACATTTCAGCAACTAGTTAGTACCACATAGACCAAACCAGACGTGTGATGCTTGAGTGCGTCGAGCGCTGCAAATGAAAATGAAAATCAGGTCAAATAGATCCGAGATCTGAGAATGAGACGAGTTGAGTAGAGTTGTACATGTGAAAAATTTTGCTTGATTGAATAAATAAATGTTGTGCTACTGTTTGGACAACAACAATTTAACCAAGCCTCTTTCGTATATACAATGTACATACTATGTATATATTTACAATGTATGCAAATCTGTGCTGTAGTTAATTGAAAAAGTAAATTCAATTATAGAAATAAATGACAAATTGGAGAAAATTGCGTATAAAATAGTCGCGTTGTCATTGAACGCGGAAAATGGTGCCAACAACAACAGATTGTAATTGATAATGAAAATTGTGGTTTGATTGAAAAATCACTTAAAAAAAAAAAAGTAAAGCGTCTATCTTGAGACAATATAAAATACTCCCACCAAATATAATACGGCTTTTCCGAAAGGTCAGCCGCTGTCTGGGTGCGCCTGCTGCCCTTAACAAAATATATAAATTGCAAAAAGCCCAACCCAGTAAAAAGCCAAATAGCCAAGAAAAACCAAGAAAAGACTGAAAAGCAATTCAAATAAGCGTTAAATGAAGGAAAATTGTTTGGATTCGCTTGTCTGTGATTTACACAAATGGATTTTCAACACATGCAATAATCAGTAACAACATCAAATTACGAATCAAATGGAAAATTGCAGAGCAATGCAATCAATTTGAGAAATAAGAAAACATGTGAAATCCAATAAATCCGAAGTTTTAATACTCTTCATGTAAAATTTGTATATCGTGAGAGATGAATAAAATTTTTTAGTACGAATTAGAGATGAGCGCAGAACTTAATATAATATTTGAAAGAGTTTCGTCCATCCCGTTGTAAATTTTGTTTGGTCTCTATCCCGGGTTACCTTAAAAATTTTCCATATCGTCGAGATATTCAGAAACATGGGTTTAAAAACTAAGAACTACACTATTCTTGATCATATCATAAAGTCCATATGAACCTGAGGGGATAGAAATCCTGAACTAGGCTTTAGAATCCCCTGAAACTATCGTGAATTTTAAAATAGTTCATCTTTTTATACCCCTTACACATAGTGTAGACGGGTATATTCAGTTTGTCCAAAAGTTTGTAACGCATTGAAGGAGGCATCGGAGACCCCATAAAGTATATATATTCTTGATCAGCTCGATGACGAATCGATCTATGTCCGTCTGTCTGTCTGTCCGTCTGTTTGTTGCTATGCGATTTATTCAATGAAGATATTAAGATATTGGGCTGAAATTTTAAACTTAAGCTTTTCTCGGCAACGACTAGGTTGAGTTCGAAAATGAGAGTGCCACGCCCATTTTTAGGTATAGCCCCCATACAAACTTATCGATTTTTTTCCACCGAAGTTAACGTTTTTCCTTGTTTATTACTCTTTTTAATACTTTTTGGATAACAGAATAGGTAGACATTTTTTGTTTTCAATAAGCGAGATCTTTAAAATATAATTGGTCACTTCTGACTTTTTATAAATAAATGGTTTGAGAATTGATTATTCAAAACGTACTGGGATTGAAGTAATAAAAAAGGTTTCGCTAGATCAAAATCAGCGATTGATTTTGGAATTTCTCGAACCATATGTTCAAGCTTCGATTTCAACCTAATTCGGTATTTCTAGCACCTCAGGTACATTAATTTTAAGGTTTAGCCCTCATACAGGACTACCCATAGATATTTCGGTTTTTGTATTAAACCTATTTAATTACTTTACAGGCTGAAATTTTAGGAACAAAAGACACTTTGTTAAATAGTGTATACGAAAAATGTTGGTTCTGTGAATAGGGATAAACCTTCGAGTATGTATCTACATAATGTATGATATTTTGAACTGCAAATATTTAATATTATATGTGAATAAATAAGTTTTTTTTTTACCATAAGGGTAGAGTATGGACTATGTTATCAATTAAATGTTTGACAAACTGATAATATTCAGGAGTTGATATAAATGTTTATAAAAATTGTATAGGTCAAAGTTTGCAACGAAATGGGATGGTCATTCTTGGCTTTTAACATTATTATCATATATTTATTGCTAAGATACTAATTGCTGATTGAAAGCCAAATAAATTGTCAGGAAACATAGAACAGGAACAAACAAACTTGCAGATAATTTAGTACAACATCGATTGAATTAGGTAAGGTGTGTCTGCTAAACTCTAGACACGCCTCAAACTTACATTAATCCATGTAGAAAAATTTAATGCAAATATTATCTAATGCCACAAACCACAAAAGTAGTAAAAAAAAAAAAAAAAAAAAAAACCGCAGAGGGTCGCCGTCAACAGCTACTGCCAGCCAAGTGAAAATCTTTTATTTTTTTTTTTTATTTTTTTGTGCGAAAAAGTGAAAATTAGTGAAGCTCGAAGTTTATTGTAGCACGTTTACATAATATCACACAGAGTATTATAAAATTGTTGCTGCGGTTTTTCACACTTCAAAGCGCAGCAACATTTTATTGAAAATCGAGGTGAAAAACTACAAACAACAACAATTACAGCAAGCAGCAGTTGGCAATTAGGAAGTTTTGTCTTCATTTCATTTCGTTTGCTGCTGAGTTAATAATATTTATTATGAAGATGTTGCGCTACTAAAGTTATCCATTAGCAATGTTTTCATTACGTAGTCTTCTATTTTGTAATTGAATTACTTTCGAAATAATTAAAATGCATTTTGCTTGTCTAAATTACGCGTAACAAACACGCAAACATTGTCTAATAACGCATTTAACTCGTTTGGCGTACTTCTTCTTTTTTCTTTGGGTGGCTGGCTGGCATCTTGGTGCGAATTTTTCACAAAATTGTTTTTTTGATCGAGTTTGTTTGTTGTTAATGAATTAACAAAATAGTTTTTCTTTTATGCATTTATAAAAACTATTTACACAGCATAAATTATTGCATGAGTTTGTTTTTGATGTTTGTTGTTGCTTTCTGAATGATAGCTGTCATAAATTTTATTGACTTTAAACACGAAAATATTTAAAATGTTAAAGAAAGTCATTTTGCAGTTTTTTTTTTCTTTTTAATACAAAATGTAAACCTTTCAATTAAACTTTCACTTAGATTTACTTATACTAATTGTGGCGAAATTTTTATAAAATTATTTCTCTTTTGTATTTCTCATTTCAAGAACATTCAGCGGTAACATCGAAATCTCAGAGTTTCGGTGTAAGTGTTTCGCTGTAAATATTAAAAAAAGTCCACCATTATTTTTTCAGAATCGTTGCTGAACTTAAACTGCATTAGGTCTAAGTCATGAAGGCAGTGGATCTCACTGTTTTTGAAGTCGATTTGTAAAGGGTGGTTAAATTACAAGGGCCGATGTTGAATGTGAACCACACCTTAACGTCAAGTTTTTTCCTGCATTTCTTTTGACATTTCTAAACTTCAGACTAACTCAATTGGAACCATGGAAAGATACACAATCGATCAACGCGTTAAAGTTATTCAGGCCGGGGAAAATGGGCGTTCAAATCAAAATACATATCGTGCACTTCGTGATTTGAATCATCTTCAGTGATGAGGCACATTTTCACCTCAGTGGAATCGTCAATAAGCAGATTTGCCGCATTTGGGCGAATGAGAATCCAAGAGTGATTGTCGAAAAACCAATGCATCCACAAAGAGTGACTGTTTGGTGCGGTTTATGGGCTGGCGGCATCATAGGGCCGTACTTCTTCGAAAATGAGGCTGGCCAGGCAATTACTGTGGATGATGTTCGCTATCGTGAGATGATAACAAACTTTTTATGGCTGAATTGGAAGATATGGATGTGGACGATATGTGGTTTCAAAAGGACGGTACCACTTGCCACACAGCTAACGAAACAATGGCTCTTTTGCACGAAAAATTTGATGGCCGAATAATCTCACGTCGCGGCGATGTCAACTGGCCGCCAAGAGCATGTGATTTGACACCGTTGGACTTCTTTCTTTAGGGGTTATTTGAAAGAATTCAAGAGCTAAAGGATGAGATAATTCGGCACATTAACGACATTGAACCTTAATTATGCCTCAGCGTCATCGAAAATTTAGACCATCGGATGGACGTGTGCCGCCGAAGCCGTGGCGGCCATTTGGCCGATATTTTGTTCCATACATAATTGAGTCATACCAATATATCATAATAAAAAAAAATGTCAATAATTTCCTAAATAAATCGTGTTTTATTCAAAATCAACATCGGCCCTCGAAATTTAACCACCCTTTATATCATCCAAAAGTTATGGTAGGATTTTAGTAGCAAAGTTATTGTCTTGCATCTATGTGAAGTTCGAAAATGAAGAGTATTATTAAAATTCTAATTAAAAATAAATTATCCTATGGGTTTATTATATTATTAACTGATATTAAATAATCTATATTTACGTCTTCTCAGAACGTAAGACACATGGTACTCATGCTGAACCTGAACCTAGAAATTATTTTTTTTTCGATTATTTTAGTAGAAATCGATTAATTTGTCGAAAATAAACGATACAAATTAAGCGTTAATTGAAATAAAATAGACACTTCCCATCGACTTTTTTACATAATCACCAAATTTGAATACTTTTTTTGACGAAGTATTTCATTGTGGGTACCAAATGTACCTACACTTGATTTATGCAAAAAAAAAAAAAAACAACAACTTCATATGTATATACGACCTTTGTTTGTAATTTAAGTGCACAAAAAAAAAAATTATAATAATAAAAAAAAAATTTTATAACAAAAATATAATAACTTAAAGCAACGTTGGCGGTTACAGTTGTCATCATAAGCGTCAAAATTAACGCGAAAAACATTACCACAAAAACGTGTACACGAGCAGAAATAATATTTGAGTTATGTTATAAAACATCGTATAAAATTACACAGTTTTAATAAAAAAAAAAATAATAAACTTAAATACAAAAATAAAGATTTAAAATAATAATACGGACAAATCATAAAAGATCAACAATAAACTTAAAAATAAAAATAAAAACTAAAAGTACAGGAAAAAAGTTTAAGTTCGTCGAAATCATGGCTATTCGATATTTTAAGTATGTTTATCCCATAAACTAACAGAAAAATTACATCCTGAAAGCAGAAAGGGTGTTTGGCTAGATTGCAGTCTTAATAATATTTATAAGAGTACGATTTATATCGAATGGTTCTTTCAGTGTTCTATAAAGTTTATATAAAATACTATATTCAAACGAAAAACTCTTATCGGTGCAAGATCTTTTAATGCGCTTAAATTTTTCTGTCAACCTTATAATACCCATAGTTCAACATTGTATATGAATAAATTTACAACAACAAAAAATAATTTTGGTACATAATATGAAGAAAAAAATTTGCGTGCTGACCTTTTGACACGCAATTTTTTTTTCTTTTTTTAATCCGAGTGTCGGATTATGCAATTTTTATATTTTAACATTTTAAATATTTTCTCTTTTATGATTAAAATCTTTAATGTTATTTGTTTGATTATTTCAAGCCTGCTCTCCTTCCAGCTGTGTAAACGAGCCCAAAATAGCCGTTGTTGAGAGCTCGCTTTCGACCCATATAATTTATCTTAAAGTAGCCGGCTTGATATGTTTCAATGAGTCACGAAACGTTAAACATTTTCAAAAACAAAAAGCCACAAGTTAAAAGTTAAAATAATAATAAATAAGCAAATGAAAAATAATAAATAAATATTTTATATTTTTTGTGAACGCCTGCGGTTATATTATTTCTCTTTGCATGTTGTCGAGTGTTTTTTTTTCAAGTAACTCGTGTCTGTTTTTTTCTTTTTTTTTTTTGGTCAAAGTAATTGCAATTAGAGTCAAAAGCGCAGACGTGAATGTCAGTGTCAAATAGTGAACCTCAACTCGCTAGTCTGCATGTCTATTTTCAGCTATTTGACGTTTAAATATCTTCTTACTCTTCCATGGCTGAAACTATCTGAGCAAACGTCAAAGCGTTTTCCCACGTTGTTTTTTTTTTTTGCTTTATTTTTTTTTGCAAATTGTTGCTTCTCCACTATTTTTTTATTTCATGTAATTACGCTTGTTTTCCAGCCAAAAGATTCAAGAAGCATATTAAATAAAATTGCTAAAAGCAAGACAAAAAAAAAAAGATAGAATTACTTTAAAAAAAAAATTATAAAAAATCGCTTCAAAAATTGAGAATATGCACATTGGAGTCGTTCAATTTTTTTCGCAACACAGCGTATAGCAGGAACTTAATCTTTTGTATATTCTAAAAAAAAAGTTCCTTAAGAAAAGTTGGACCCTCCGCATTTATATTATTTTCAAATCTTGACCAAAAAAAGAGCTGCCTTTCCATGAATCTGTTTCATGTTTTTTGGGGACCAACCAAATAAGATTCTGTGAGACACTCTCGATAAAATCCGTTTGAAGGGTATGAAAACTTTATTATTGGCGAATATTTATTTTTGCACAAGCGCTTTGTATACTTTTTTTTTTTTTTTTTTGTAAAACAGAGAAGGTCGCTGTTTTAACAAAATGTTGCTATTGTGTTTATTATGATATTTTTTTTCAAAAGCGTTTAAAAAAAAAACTTTATTTAATTATAGTTTACCATGACAAATTTATTCAAGTTCAAGGCGTGATAGCATTTAATTTGTGTTTTTTTTTTTTTACAGCTAGATTACGCAAAAGCGCAGAAACTTGTTATTATTTTATTTAATTTTATTAAATCATTAAAACACAAAGAAGTTTTGGTTTCTGCAACATATAAAATTCAAAGCAACATGTTGCTAACGTTAAATGTTGCGCAACATAAAACAGCTGATTTTGATATTTTTTTTTTTTATTAAACTCTCTTGTGGAGCTATTACCAACCCTTAAGGTTATTCTCTCTGCTGCACTACACACCCACAAGCCCACTCATGCTTGCAGACAGACAGCAGTGTTTGAAAAAAGCCGGTAGTCTGGGTAACCGAAGTGAATGCGTCAAAACAAACTTTTTTTTTACTTGTTATGTTTTTCTTTTTTCTTCTTCTTTTTTTACAGGAAATAAATGATGATTGAGCAAAGGAAATAGCAACTGAAATTGAAAACATGCGTTTTTTGGCAAAATAAATACAAAAGCCAGCAAACAAAGGTACACCAGACATCCGAGATATTTTGATTAAAAATGAAAACAGTAGGAAGCATGCTTAAAGCATGAATTTAAAGCTGGTTTTAAGTGGAATGGCTGCAACAACATGAATATCTAAAGCACCAAGTGCAGCAGGGCGTGTTGTATGCTTAATATAGCTATACTCGTATCATTTACTTCTCTCTCTCTCTCCCTCTCGAGAACAGCGTAACAGAACGTGCCTTGTACACGTTTTCCAAAGTCAACACAATACCTACATACTTCATGCTTATTGTATGTCTGCACTTGAAAGCTGCATTCATAAACAATGACGACGACGACGTACAAAATTTATTGATTTCTCAGTTAGTCAAAATTTTAACTCTGTCGCGTCATTCCAATAATTAACTTTATTACGCAACCGCTTATAAGAAGATATAGCCACTTTATTGATTTTCAATCAAACATAAAACAGAAGATATGAAATCTCTGGGAAAATCATGACTCAACACAAGCCCTTTTTTTAAGCGGCTATTATACTTCTTCTGTGCTTCGCATGTCACTAGCTAGTTTTTTTCCCTTTGTTTTGTTTTACGCTTTGGTTTATTGAGCCTAAAAACTTTATAAAAAAATATCAACTGTTACACATACGCCTCGTAAAAAAATGGAGAAAAGAAAGACAGACAAACATACAAAAGCACTAATAAAGTCTGAAGAAAACTAGTGTAGGTATATAACTCTTCACGCTACTCCCCTGTTTTACTTTTTAACGTTAATTGACCGCGACTATTTGTTCTTTATGTTCTTCTTGTTCGGTGTTGTGTCTTTGCACCATAATAAAGTGAACGACTTTTCATTGACAAAGAACTTCCAAGTAAACAACAAAGCCCACAAAAGTTTACAACTTTACATTTGAGTCCATTCAACTGTCAAGTTTAAGTAAGTAGTTGACTGCTTGAATTAATATCTTTGAATACTTAAGTTTAACTAAACTGCTTCCTACTCTCTTTACTTATACAAAATTTATTAAGTTAAATTATGTTATATCTTAAATAAATTTTGCACAGTGTAATGTTTCATTGTTTTAAAGTTTTCATGCATAATTTGAGGCCTTGAAAAATGTAACTTATGCACCTACTCATATTACCATACATTGAAAATTGTCTATCAATGAAAAATTTATCAATCAAATTTGTAATTTGAGTATTGATTATATAAAACGATATACAATTGTATAATGAAGCTGCAGTTTTCCATAGAAAAAAATAAACAAAACTATTCGATTTAAATGCTTGAATGAATAGACATAACTACAAATTATAAATAAATTTATACATCTGTTGTCATACTCATTGAAGATAATTTGAAATTGAATATTAGATATTGACTGATATATGGTAAATTCGAAGGTATATAATCTTAATTAAATAACCACCGTTAGCTCTGATATAATAAACTGCTCTTTCTAGCATTTTCCAACGCTGTTTCCAATGTTTTGAGGCTTATAAAGACTATTACTTGTCGAAAAAACTTTACCGTTCAATTTTTAGAGTTGCGATCTGCGACCTTCAAGCAGAGCCATTGTGGATGCTTTGATTGATTCCTATGGGCATCCGAATTTGGGGGTTTCAGAAGGTGTATACATATATATATAAAATATTGGAGTTAATAAAATGGTTACAAATATATTATTCAAAGTATTGCCCATCGCTAGCTACTATTTCTACAGAAGAAAAACTCTACTTTTGGAACAATCCATGAATCGACCCATTATTCGCAATCTTCATAAGAAGTAAACCGATGCTCGGCTAGACCAATACTCATCGACTCGAAAAGGTGTTAATCGGAAGGACCAATGTCTGGAGAATATAGCGTTTGGGACATCCCATTTCAACGTTTTTAAACTGGTCTTGAGTCCGATAGAATTCCTCCGATATCGTTTCATTCGGATTGAGAAGCTGGTAGCGGTGATCACTTCAGGAGCTGTTCACAAGCGAAAAATCGCCTTTCAACGTCTTTTTTTGAATCGTTCCCATAACTTTTAGGTGTTTGCTGACTGTCGACTCATCCACTTCCAATAATTCAGGGAATTCTTGTAGCGTTTGTCATTGGCTAACAGTCACTTGTTTTTATATTAAAGTAATGAACATCTCCGCAAAAAAAAAAAAAAAAACAATTTTGAATATTTTTAATATATCATTTTCTACAATTTTTCGTTTTGTAGAAAATAATTAATTTCTCCTCAACAAAAAAAATTCATTGCAATTGTTCTCGCTTGAAATAGCAGCAACTATAGTTATTGTTGTTTATTCCAATCCGGTTTTATAATGTTTTAAACATGATACAAGGCATTAAATATAGTAGCTCTGAAATGAATTTAAAACGTCATTATAAAACAAAGTACTTAAAAACATGTGAAGTAATTAAATATAATAATAAGTACATTTGATGCGTAATTGCTCGAACCAAAGCTATTATACACTTCACACGAATTGTTTAATCTACAACAAAACTTGAATTATCTAGTGGAGGAGAATTAAACGGAAGATCTATTCATGGCAACTGATGGAAGTAAAGTTTTTACAGAATTCGCTTTAGATAATATTTTAGGGTGTTACAAACTATTCAATGAAATAATAACACTCGCCTTTAACGAATTATGCCGACTATAAAAACAAAGTTGCACTTTGTAACTCGCTTACTAAGGCAAACACGGTAATACGATATTAAAATTCGCCTTGCGAATTAAATTAAAAAAAATTATTCGAATAAATAAAAATAATAATATTTAAATAGAGATGAGCGACATTAATAAAAACTTCGAATATTCGAAAAGCTTATTTGGTTTATTCGAATAAGGGTGAACAACAATAATAAATGGGTCAGTGAACTATGTTGTAAGTTGATGTATACAGACTTGCTATGTAAGTTTAAGTCTAAAGATAAGAAATTAAATAAAGCAGCGACATAGAAATCAAAAGTGAAACACCAAACTTAATTTGAATGCATTTGCATTTAAAACCGGTTTTCGAATTCGAATGTTTATTTTTTTTTATTTATTTTTAATTCAAAATTTATTCTAAAAATTAACTTTTAAGCGTCACTATTAGTTGCGCTGGGCTGCGTTTTTAATTTCGAATCTAGTAAAACTTGAACAACGCTTTTGATAGACAGTATCGAACTAAGCGTAGTGGAATTAACACGTCTTGTCTAAATAAATAAAGCATATTTTTTTTATTTTTATAATAATAACAACAATTGTTTGAATATGTTTTTAATGTTTCTAATTGGCACCTTGGTCTTATTGCTGACCTGGGACTATTTGAACAAACGCCAATATGCTGCATTATTTGCAAAATCACGCATTACAGGGCCACGCGTACTGCCGCTATTCGGCTGTGGACTTGAGGCACTGCATCTGGGTGCAGAGAGTAAGTAATTATAATAGTTTTATAAATATTTCTAGATGATTATAAAATTTAAATACGCAGATATAATACAATACATTGGCGAATGTTTTCAAAAGTATGGTAAAACATTTCGTTTCTGGATATTAAATGAGGCACAGGTGTATACAATTGATACGCGTTTATTTGAATCAATATTTAGTAGCACTACGCTACTAGAAAAAGGTGAATTATATAAGTTTCTAAGACCTTTTCTCAACGATGGCCTTTTGCTGAGCGTGGGTAAAAAATGGCATGCACGTCGAAAAGTTTTTACCACTGCTTTTCACTTTAAAGTTTTGGAACATTATGTCGATATTATGGATAAACAAAGTGCTGTTATGGTAAAGAAATTGGTACCAGTATCAAATGGCAAAAATGTAGTCGATATGCTTCAATATGTTTCATTAGCTGCATTGGATGTCATTTCTGGTGAGTTGTTTCGATAAAAGAAACACACTTTAAAAAGGTTTTTTTAGAAAAACTAGTTTATTTTCTATTATAGAATGCGCAATGGGCGTAAAAGTCAATGCACAATTAGATCCGGAGTTTCCCTATGTAAAGGCACTCAAAAGGTGAGTTTCATAAAAAATTCTATTTATTGTTTTCTAATATAAAAAATATTACAGCGTGGTTCATATACAACCGAATCGAATGTATAAATTTAATCAACGCTTCGATTGGCTCTTTAAACTCACAGCGCCAAGTGTCTATAGGAAACTAATGCAAGATATACGCATTATGCATGATTTTACAACGAAAGTTATAGAGGAACGTAGAGCAACAGTAGAACGTGCTATAGCTGATGGTAGCTATAAACCGTTAAGTAAGTTCCATTAAAAACTTCATCATAACCCATTCTAATAGAATTTATTTCTTTAAAATAGCACTCGGTGACGATGAAGTCGGCACTAAGTCACAAATGGCCTTACTCGATATATTACTACAGGCCAAAATCAATGGTGCATCACTCTCAAATGAAGATATACGCGAAGAGGTTGACACTTTCATGTTCGAAGGCGATGATACTACCACAAGTGGTGTTTCACATGCGCTGCATTGCATTTCACGACATGCTGCAGTACAAGAGAAACTTATCAAGGAAATAATACAAGTTATAGGCAAAGACAAAGATGCACCAGTAACAATGCAACAGCTACAGGAACTTAAATATATGGATTGCGTTATAAAAGAAACAATGCGTCTACATCCACCAGTACCCTCGGTGGGCAGAAGAACTACGAAGAATTTGCAAATTGATGATACCATAATACCAGCAAATACAAGCATTTATCTTGTTTTACTATTTGCGCATCGTGATCCGGATAATTTTCCCGAACCGGAATGTTTTAAACCAGAACGTTTCATAGATGCCATTGAGCAGGATGATGTTAAACGTAAAAATTTCGCCTATATACCCTTTAGTGCAGGTCCAAAAAATTGTATTGGACAAAAATTTGCTATGCTTGAAATGAAATCATTAATAAGTAAAATTTTACGATACTACGAACTATTACCACTTGGAGCCGAGGTGCGACCAATGATGAATTTTATCTTACGTTCACCATGCGGCATTAATATTGGCTTGCAGCCAAGAGTCTATTAGTTTATTTTATTTTGGTACAAGGTGTTTAATTTATAATATTTAATTGTTTAATATGTACTATCAATAAATAAATAATAAAATCTAGACAAACATCCTGTGTAGGTATTATAAGAATTACTCTCTTAGAAATTGTGCAAATTTTTAAAAGTTTATCTAAATTATTGTATTTGTGCTTTGTATACCATAAAAACTCTGAGTCACATGCAATCTGTTTGTAGATTTTTTTATACCCTATATCGGTTTGGTTGAAAGGCTATATTAAGTTTAAGAAAAGACTCTCCTACCACTCTATATAATACCTATTCGGATTATCACTTGATCCAGTCGATCGCACATACAAAGGTTGTCTGAGCTATACTTGGCCAATTTCAAAATTGGGTGGATGATATGCGTACGATCTGTGTTGATCTTGAAATTTCCAATTTTTAGTTAAAGAAATAACCCAGAAACTAAGTTGCGGGCCTGGTGTAACCCTATTTCTAAAACAAACTTATAACTAAATCTGAATATTTAAAGAAACATATGCTAAAAACGATAACTTTCTGGATTACAGGGTATTTAGTAGCTTATTCGACACTAAAACATAAAAAATATATAAATAAATAGGAATATATAAGAAAAATTTCTAATCTTCGCTAAAGGGAAGTGTTTAAAAATAGCAAAAAAAAAAATACAAATATTTAATTTGATAAATTAAAAATTCACACCAGATGATGATATATAAACTTTCAAATTGCACTACCAAAAAAATGATAAGAACAAAAATAAATCACACAGCAAAATTTTATTGCCTTGCAAACGTTACAAATCCAATGAATCATATTTCACTGTGCAACTATATTTATCCAATGCATTGTTGGTCTCATTCCAACACTGGCAACGTAAGGCCTTAATTAAATAATAAAGTATACCACAAGTTGCTGGCGTCAGCAGCTAATACAAATCTAATAAATACCAAGTTTACAAGAATAAAAATTTTGCAAAAACAAAAGAAAAAATATTATGATGCTCCATATACGTCGCTCTTTTGCGTTTGCTCCAAGGTGTATCACAGCATTATTATGACAGTTTGGACTTAACACGCTTATCAGCATTGAATCTAATCAGCAAAATCTGTCAACCGCACTGAAGAAGATCTTTGCTGCATATAAAAGGCGCACTCACGCATTCATTGCCGCATTGAAAAAATAAACGTAATCCAAAGATGTACACTCTCTACAGATTTTATATTGCAGCAGTGTTACTGTTTTGCTCTACAGCAGCTGTTCAACATCCTTTGCCACCACATGCAGCACTACCCAGTCAGGAGGGTCTTACGCGTTTATTCTTTAATTCACGTGTAACACGTCGTGATCCGCATACTTCAGTTGCTTGCTTTGCAAGTTATATAAGTGAATCGAATAATATTGGTGAAGAATATAGTTTTGCCTATGGTGATTGTTTAAATAAAGCAAAGGACTCACGTAATACTATTGAACAAGAATTTAGACCAATACGTCGTCGTATTGAATTAAGTGCAGATCTAGTTTGTCGTTCACTAAATAGTTGTAAACGTACAAATAATACACTGGAAGCGCTTAATTGTCAGGCAAATGAGGTATGTTGGATTTTAATTAAATTAAAAATTGTATTCTATAAATACCATCCAAATCATAGGGCCCCAACAATACCATCAGTACTTATACCATCTCAGGTAATGCCTCGGAACAGGCAACTGTATTGCAAGAACGTTATCGTCTCATTGATTTGCGTCATGAACAGTGTTGTCAAGGTGCAGAACGTCATTATGTACAGTTAACAGCAAATAATTACAATTATTTGCAAGCATGTTGGATGGACGCATACGACCACGTCCTATAGCACCTCCAACGACAACAAGCACCACAACTACAACAACAACGACCACTACAACAGAAGCACCTACTACAACAACCACAACCGAATTACCAACGACGACAGAATCTATTGATCTGGAGAATCAATTTAAACAACTTTTAAACTTGTTAAATTAGGGGCAAGAAGGGTAAGGAGCGCCATTGATACGCTTGTAAAATGGAACGTTTAAACCGCCCCCCATTAAAGTTGTTTTGAAATGTGAGCTATTTTTAAAAGTAAATTTTAAAGTTTAAACTAAAATAGAAAACAATACAGAAAATAAGGGTATTTTTAATAAAGTACTATATACGGTGAAAACTTTTAACGACGTATTTAGCAAGCAAGTCTGTTTTCGTATATCACATTTCAGTGTAGAAGTTCACCCTTTGTATTGAAAATGTTAAATGAATTAACCCTTGTTTTTGGCAAAAATTCATTGCAAATGTTTTGCAGAACAAAAGCAGAACAACAAAAAAAAAGATATGGTGAGGAACAGTTACAGAAAAGCAACCGTAATGAAGATATGAGCAGAAAGTTAATTCATATAAATGGTTACATCAGCGCGTGAGTAAGCAAAAGATAGCTAGATTGAATCGTCTGGTCGAGCTGATAGTTTAGGTCAACGTTACCTCCTTTATTGCTTTAAAAACTTTTGAATACTATAATACTACACACTGTGTCAAATAATATCTAAGACACAAACCATATCACAGCAACCAAGAGCGCCATCTATAAAAAAGGAAGCTTATAGATATTTTTTAGCATTCAGTTTTTGCGAATTTCTAATTCTAGAATTTTGAATAGATCTTTCCATGTTTCTTTTAATTCATTTTTATAAAAAGAGTATTAAAGCTTCAGTTATACTTAAAACTATGATTTTACTTGAGATCGATATAAACATAAAAATGTATAAAATTAAATGTGAGAACACGTAGTTTTAAATGTTAACTGCCAGACTATGCTGCATCTGCGCATAAATAGCTCATAAAAATATGCAATAAATGGGTGAAATTTTTTATGGAAAGTAAGTAAAGCCAAAAGTTGTATACCCTCCACAAAACTATATAAAACTATTTAAACTAATTTAATAAAGTAAAACAAACTAAAGCACGTATTGCTCTAATCGATTTATAACTATTCAAATCTTATAGACAAGCATCGATTTTTATTTTGTAGCGCAAAAAAAAAGCGATCTATAAAAGCTGCCACGTGAAAAAATTCAATTTCAAAGTGTTTTCATCAGTGCAACGCGTTGCTCTAAAAATTCGGCAAAACTATGTACTCACTAAGATTGGTTTTCAATAACAATTTTACTAATTATTTTAAGTTGCAATATTTTAACTGTATTAGCTGCGAATAAAACTGCCTTAGATATAATACAAAACCAATCAAATCGTCAACGCGTTGAAGTAACTCATGCTGAGAGCCTGGCTGCACTGTTTGCTACAACATTTAAGTCACATAAAAAACATGTTGATGCATATAATGCGCATTTATGTTTCGATAATTTTAAGAATAAAATGGATGAAATCATTGCTAAATTTGGTGTAGCGCATAATAATTGTCTTGCACAAGAAGTAGGCAAATTGTTTATTGTAAATCAGAAGTATCAGCCTGGACTTGTTGAAATCAAGGAATATGTAAAAAATATTCATAAATCCTTCATGAGTTGCAACAGCATTAATCATACTTTAACTGCTCTAAATTGTTATACTGATGTGGTAAGTTATAATAAGTTTAAACTATAACTATATATAAATATATCTTATAGATACTTTTATATACTTGTCTAGAGTACCAACATTACAGTTAATATTTTCAACATTGCAAATAAATCATCGGAAGAAGCTAATACGTTGCAGGAATGCATTCGTAAAATCAATTTAAACACAGAACATTGCTGTCATGTAGCGCAGAGTGTATACGCTTCAGATACAACGTTGCAATACAATAATTTAAATGCATGTCTGGAGGGAAATACGCGTGAAAGTATAAATACTGATGCAACACCTGCGATAAAGACAACAGAGGCACCAAAGCGCACAACATTTAGAACCAAACCAACTGAACCATTGGTTTACTCAGTTGTAAGAACATTAGGTGACATTATAAATGGTTAAGTTGAGAAATCCCAAACCCCAAATTATTTTTTAAAGAAATTGAATAAACCATTTGTATTATTTCATCAGTTTTTCAACAACAACAAAAATATATATGTGAAAAAGAATCCTAAACACGTCTTTTACATATATCTGGAAAAAACTGACGCTGTCACCAAATCTCGAATATAAGACTTTATGCCCAGAGATAGTAAAACTTTGCTTTTTTTCGTGCAGTTAAGGAAAGAGCAAAGTTTTAGGGGACAAGTATTGGACAGTTAATGTAGCGAGTTAAACTGTCATTTCCATAGAAACCGCATTCTCTGTTATCTGAGTACGGGGCGAGTGCACAAAAAGTGTTCCAACGTTTCTGTTGCGTCTTCTTCTTTGCAGCTTCTGCAATGTCTGTTAAATGGAATCTCCAGTCTGGACCGATGTGCCCCGATGGGCCGATGACCAGTTATAGTTGCTGTTATCGCGAAAGGTCTTTACGTGAATTTTCCTACAGTTTGTATAAGCATTTATGTCAACCTAGGCCAAATCGATCTAGCTTTCCTGCAGCTGACCAGATTTGACCATTTATTATTGGCCGAGTTCGCGAAGTTGTTATTAATGGCAAAGATTACTGCACTCATAGGAGTCTTTACTTGATCGGTAAGGAGACGGTTGTTGATCACTCCCTGGCCAATAGGTCTGCGTGATCGTTACCGGGGACATTGCTATGCGCCGGAACCCACGAGAGGATGATTGAGACTTAGAGTATTCTAAGAGACTGCGAGATTTTAATTTATTTTTCTAGTTCTTTATTAAAGGAAAAAATACATCTTCGTCATCCCTAATTCTCATTCTACCGTTTGCGTGCTTATGGCTCTAAAACAGCGTCGGACATATTTGTTAAGGGCCCTGTGCGATTATACTATGGATTCTATATCACTTTCGGATTCTTCCCTATTAAAAAACAATTGCATCCTAGCTTTTGAGCCAGCCAATCGTAATAAAACATTTTAAAGAATAATGTTATCCACTGGAAGAAGTTCTCAAGCAATATATACTTCGGAAAAATGGGCGTGACTACGGAAGAAATCAATACTGGATATGTGTTATTGGAAAATTATACACCTGGTGGCAATAACTCAAATTGTCTAGAAGACAACCCATTGTTTTTAATTTAAATAACAAAAAATATGCTTTAAAAGAAATTTTGTATGTGTCTTAAATAAGAATTCTTTATTTAATTATATCAAATGAATTTCAACTTAAATGTTAGAATATTCTAATTAAACAAATTAAATCTAAAGCTCCAAACTAGTGGTAACTCACCAACTCTTTCAATAATTTTTATGATGTTTGAAACACTTACCTGTAAAGAAAAAAAAAATAAAATAAATAAAATTATATATTTGATTAATTTATATTAAAAACTATAGTTGAAAAAACCAACTCTATTTAACACAAACACGTATTTATTATCTTCAAAAATATAAAGCCAAGCACACTTTATTGAATGATTAATAGAAAAAAAAAATCACGTTAAAAGATTGCCCCAGAAAAACTGCCCACAGCCAAGTACATCAACTTCATTAATCTTAAAAACACTTTAAGCTGACGGATTAAGAGCAAAAACTTGGAAAAATACAATAACAATACGGAAATAATTATTATGAAATATAATAATAAAAACAAAATCAGTAAAGAATGAGTAAAATAAGCTGCTAATAAGCGTGAATAATTGTAGTTAACATCAAAAAAATCTATCGATGGATTAGATTCTAATAAGATCGACATTTCAACATACAAAAAAAAAAAAAATATGGCAGCATATTATGCCACTAAAAAATCAATGAAGCATGATCAATTCAATCCACTGAATGCTGTTTGACCATTTATGGAAGAAAATAAAATCAACAACTGCTGTCATTGATGTTAAATCATTATGGGACGTAAGAAGCGTAGACAAGTATGCTATAGCATGATATAGGTAGTCTACATAGTATTGCAGCTAGACAGATTTCAAGCTTAAAAGCATAGAAGACGCAAAAAAAAAAAAAAAGCGAGCAATACGACAAACGTTGTCAAATTCAATCAAGCTGAACAAAACATTACGTTCAAGTGGACCAGACTGACATGAAGTAGCATGAAGTTTAAGTTATAAAGAATGAACTTAAAGTTCTTGCTGCTTTTATATCCGTCTGTCTGTACGACAAGTGGCAACCAAGTCAAGCAGTTTGCGCGCTATTTATGACTCGAGACACCCTAGCATAGTTTGTCTATAAAAAAATACTTGCTCTTTGCCATATATATTTTGTAATAAAAGTTTGTACATTGAATTGAAAAGAATCAGAATTGCGGCGTTGGTGAAGTTAGCAGCTTGTTTATGACAGCAGCTATGTTAGACAATAAGAAAAAAAAAAAAACAAGAAAAAAAAGAACACCTGTTTGCCCGCAGCCAATGCTCATTTATTAACACAATTGCCAATACAGCATTTTTCCGCATTAGACATCGTAAACATAGATCTTGTCTTTTGATCTCGACAATTGCTACACAGCACAGCATAGTTAGATACAAAGATACAAGATACATATACTTCAGTCAGTCAGATAGGCTGGCCGATAGGCAGGCAGGCAGGCGGTTTAGTAAACAAGTTTTTCGCGCAGAATCTTAAGTTATACGATACGCATTAATCTTGAGCTTGGCTCGCGAGTAATTTTAATTACGTTTACTATGTGATTACGTAAATTTATATGGTTTTATTGTTTGACTGGCATGACAAGCTGCTGCTGTTGTCACTGCACCTCTCGTTGTGTTTAGTTGCACGCCTATAATTAGCAATCAACTTGAATTTCATTTAAAAAAAAAAAAATTAAATAAAATAAAAGCGTGAACGCACCTTTTTCAAGGTGTTTATTATTGCAATTTAACCAAATTATTTTTTCTTTTTATAAAGAAAATAAAATAGTAAAAGGCAACATCAATTAAATACCAATCAGATAATTTAATGCACAAATGAAGCGAAAAAATTAAGCAAATATTTTAAAATTTAACTAATACATTGTATTATGCTTGAGAAAATGTTTATAACAAGTTTCCCGCATAAAATAGGAAAATGTGTTAATCAAAACTTGTTTGCCAACGTTTTAAAATTTTGATTGAAAGAAAAAGTGAAAAATTGCTGAAATCATTTATCGAAAATATATTTTTGAGCTAGTGATGAAACTTTTATTCGTTTTTATTTGTTTTTGTTAATTGAATTTGAATTGAATGCCGTTTTGGTAAGATACTTTTAGCTAAGATTTTGTCCATCCATGAAAGATCGGAGCCAAAGAGCCAGACCATATATGGGTCATCAAATGACCCGAGTTATCAACGTCTAATATATTTCATTGTTCTGGACCTTGCTGCGTTCCAAAAAAAAAGTGTTATAACATTCTTATTATGTCCTCCTCATTGCAGCTTCTGCAGTATTTGATAAATGGAGTTCCTAAATTGACCACATGGTTCCACATGGTCGAATGCCCTAAGAGTATCTATATATTGACATATCATATAATGTAACAATTAACACCATATTTATGATATTTCTATTTAAAAATAATTGTGAATTATATTTATTAATTCATTGAGTTTTAGAACAGATTTGAAACCAATTTAAAGCGATTTTGTGTTACATTTCTGATAATAATTTAGAAGAATAAATAAAGAATTTCAATTTTTAAATCAGAATAGCAAATATTTATAATTTAACATACAACGACACGAAACTTTTGTTAACGATTTTTAGTCAATATAATAGTTCAATCTAATTTGAGCTATTTCAATGGTAAAAATTCAATAGGCTCCTAGACACAACTCTATTTACGGCGATAAATAAAATATAAAATTGTGCATGCATAAATTAAAAAAAAAAAAATTATACATATATGCAAATAAAATAAAACGACATTTGACAGACAGACGGACAGACATTTGGCTCGTAACGAATGAATGCTTTGCTCAATTAAGGTAAAAGTGGCGGTGAAGCTATTTGCTTTTATTTTTAATTTTGTTTTTGGTCAACATTTCAAGTTAAGACGAAGGCGCAAGTGCAACGCGCAACTTGCATGTGGCCTGAAAAGATAAAAAATAAAAACACTGACAAGCAAAAGTGGACAATGCAACAACATAAACAACAACAAAAACAACAAATAAAAAAAAGCTAAAACAAACTAGTTTCTTAGCCACATTCGAAAACAAAAACAAAAAAAATTATACATATAAAGTTGCTTACTTCGCAAAAGGAAATTGCTTGGTAGAAACGCGCGCCTTAAAAGGCATTTGCGTGCCGCCTTCAGAGAAGCTTCAATGCTTAAGGTGTATCTGTGTATCTTTGTGTAAACAGCTTCCATATGTGCATGTGTGTGTGTGGGTCTTGACTAAATTCAGGTCATTCGCATTTTCACATTTTGAGGCGTGTTGCAAATAACAAAAACAGCAAAGTTTAAAGACAACAACGATGACTTTGACGCTGACGATGACGACGACGTGTGTTGCCTGCAGCACTTGTTGCAACTTTTACTGTCAACGTCAATGATTACCACAACAACAACAAAAATAACATAACAACAACAAGAGAAGCATTCAATATCGCAACATCATCGGCAACAGCGTGTGATAATGATAATAGCCTGCTGACGTCGTCACAATTTTGATGAAGCGATTTACTTTTGCTTAATTATACCAAATGCCATTTAGATGCAATTAATAATCACGAAGGCTGATAACTCTCTGTGCAACAGTGGAAACCCAGTGGGTCTTGGCATTTTGCAGCTAGGATTGAAGAAGTGATAAAACTATGTGATTTAAATTTCCTGTGTGCAACTTTGAGCGACAAACAGTTTATATAAATTATTATGTTACCAATAAACTTCTTTGATATTGAAGTATTTTTACTTTTTCAAGCTGTGGAGTGTTCGTTAGTATTTTTTTTTTTTTTTTTTTTGTAGTAACTTAAAAAGCAACAATGCACATGACTACTATAAAAGTGTTGAGCAATTACTTCATTTAGTTTGTATTTGAAGTTCTCATCAACCATTATCAAAACAAAGGAAGGGAATGATGAAATTATGTTCAGGTCATTCGCATTACTGGTACAAGTGACACCGAGCGTTCAGAAATCGTCAATTAAATTCATGGAATGATGTTGAGTGATCCAAAAATAAAGGAGCATAGATTTTTGAAACTGTATATATCTCAACTAAGCAAATATATCACATTTTACCTGAATATTAAAATTATCTAATTGTGACCATTTAAAGGATAGTTCTACGATTTTCAAGACTTATCCGACGAACTTGGACGAATTTAGAACAATTGCAATACACCAAAGTATAAGAAAAAGTAAAATCAATAAACTTCTTAAAACCCAAAAAAGACGATTGAATGAACCCCAAAGAAAATCAAGATGGATTTGACAGACAATAAGCTTGTTTATATTACCTTGAAAATGGTTAAACGAATCCACTAGCTATTCATAATTTCACAAATTCAGTGCTCCTCCGTCAATTTCAAGTTCTAAGCCCGTCCTTGATAAAATTATTTATTACTTCATTTATCTAATAAAACAGTATATTCTGAGTGTCACACAAAAAGTCGTGGGATTGATAAAAATTAGAAGGGATAGGCCTTTTTTTTTTTTAAATTTTTTTTTTTAGGTTTTTTGGCTTTTTTTTTTTGAAATTTATTTATTTTTTTTTTTTTTTTAAAAATAATAAATACTAATAATTTTTTTTTAAATTTTTTTATCTTCTTCAAAACTGAAAGCTATTACTATCTTAAAAAATTCTGAGTGAAAAGTATGATATGAACGTTTTTTTCATTACCAAACGAGAAAGATGGCAAATCGATTCGTTCTACAAATAATATAACTGTGAGAATATCATAAAATGTTTTGGTATGATTCCAAACGCTAAAAGCATAATTTTTCTATTACTAATCAGGGTATTAAATAGTCAAATCATACTTATTTAAGTTAAAAAAAATAAAGAAAAACTCAAACAAAATATCAATAAATAAAATTAGTTTTCCCATAAATTTTTTTTTTTTGTATTTTTGCTTACTCATCTTTGTAATGCATCAATTCAATACAATATTTCAAAACGGCTTTTATTGTTTGTCACTTTAACTGTCAGTCAAATCGCAAACGCTGTCAACTGTCAAAGCTATGAATGTGGTTAGCAATGTAAAGGAAATACTATTCAGGTGGAAAAACTTTTTTTTGATTTTTTTTGTTTTGCTTCTAGCTAGAAAATAGTTACATCAACTTTGAAAATAGGACGTAGAAAATGCAGCAGCAAGTTAGACACTGATAAGAAAAAAGGTAGATTCAAACTAAAGGAAACGACGACAACACAAAACGTAAGGAAATGTAAACAAGATTGATGCATAATAGCCTTCGAAGCATTAAAAACAAAGACATCCCAAAGGTACTCCAGCAGCACACAAACAATAAGAATGAGCACATTCTTCCGCCACAAAAAAAAAAAGCCAATAATAGTCAAATCAACAAAGACAAAAAACCCCAAACCGAAACAAGTCAAGTGAAACGAATCGAATCGAAGTTTTGCGCCAATAAGACAAAGCCAATTGAATAAGTTCTTCCTGCATCATGTTGCACAAATGTTGCTTCAAGATATAATATCTTTTGTATCTATGCAAGAAGGCAGACAGACAGACAGCAAAAGCAATGAAAACAAAGCATAAAGCTTTATATTGAAATTGTAGCGCATCTTAGCTTTGTCTGCAAATTTATGAGCGAACATCAGTCAAAACTTATGCTGCGGTGATTTTACGGCATTTTGGCTTTTTGGGTTGCTGCGGCACAACTTCAAAACAATGTCCAGACTTTTTGGGGTAGCAGCATGGGAGTTGTTGCTGCTATGTAGACAACGCCGAACATAAAGCTTTGTTTGTGCAACAGCGCGCAGCATAAAGATGCTGACTTTGTTCTACGAGATACGTAGATACTACTTTGTAGATTTGTGCTGCATTTAGAGTAGCTGGAATATTGAAGTCTCTCAGTGGCAACTTATAGCACTGCAGTTCGTTGTCCCTTTTGGAGTTCATTTCCATCTGAAAAATTTTACTTCTAGCTTTTATTTTTATAATTTTTTTTTCATTTTAATGTCTGCCTCATGACGTTTGCAACTTCTTCCCACTGTGTTTTGGCTAATGAGTTGTCAACATTTTGTGATGTGTGAGCGCAACTTTTATTTGTCAAACAAACGTTGACTCCAATCTAGCGACTGCGACTGTGGAGATATATTTGCAACAAATGTTGACTAATGTAGACAGCGTAAAAAAAAAACTGTCTGACATTGAATGCAGAAATTTAGCTAAGGGCTTTATAAAGTGGAGCTGTGTTTAGTCAGTACTACTTAAATTTATATGTAAAAATACTTCAAAAAAAGAAGAAGACATTATGCAGCAGAGTCACTGTCAATGTTAGTATATGTCGCTGCTGCCCTGAGTCCCTGAGAGCTGTGTATACATAAGTTTGAAGTGCTACTTGAAGGTGTTAAAGCAAAATAATGCAATACAGCACACAGTTTCTTTCATAATTTGACATTTGAGTTAACATTTAAGCTGAAATGCTCATGAATGAACTAACATTTAAGGCACAGCATAGATAAACACACAGCATAAATTATAACCAAGGTAACCATATAGTATTCGATGTAACTTGACTTCAATTATATCAGGTGACGTATTCCGCCACTATCTCTTTCTAAAATGATTACAAATTTTGTTGTATATGCATGTTATGGTGAATTTATATAATTTCACCTTATAAACATAAATTTTTCGGTAAACATGCACAGACTGCCAGTTTAGTTAGTTTACTCATAGATTTATGGTCACTCTAACTATAAAACAAGAAAAAAATTCTATGAGTAATACATTACATCACGAAATAAAAGTTTGAAAATTATTTTTTTCCTTTTTTTTTTTTTTGTAAATAATGCTTCCGATGATTTTATAGCTTTTGCCTTTTTGGTTGCATAAACTATGGCAATATTCCAGACAGTATAAATAATTTTACTGCTTCAAGGATTATTTAATAACGCGGAAAATTTTTCCATAACAAAATTTCAAATGACTCATATCATAGTCATTCGAGTTTTATTAGCTCAAAAAACATAGTCAGACGCGCTTTGCTATTTTTCTAATTGAAAATAAATAATTTATAGATTTCGTAAAACTTGATAAACTCTAAAAGAATGTGCGCAGCATTGTTTGCCAATGCAATTAAGTTTAATTAAAAACAAATTAAATTAACAACATTTCAATGCTAATTTTTTAAAGATAACTTTTAAAGAAGAGAATATTTCAAACGCTTAAAAGTATCTAATCCGTTTATAAAATTCATTATGAGCTGCGTAGGCTTTTATTGCTTGTCAAGGCCATACTTGGCAGCTGTGCCATTTAAAGTAGTTTTTTAAAGAAGTTACTTAATAAGCTGTTGAAATGCTGTTTGGATTATTTATAATCTCAAAATTGAAGCTTAAAGCGACGGCATACATTATTTAAAGTTTGTTCTAGTTACAACATCAGATGCAATCAGTTAAAATTCAATTTTATGGCATGCAAAATTGCATGGAAGACTAAATATTTAATAAACCGCAAAACAATTTTGTTTTTTAACTCAAAAAAAAAAAAAATCAACAACAAGATGCATTTTTTAAATTTGTTTAGCAGAAGTTTTAATACACTTTATCTTCTATATACAAAATTCTCGTGTCACAGTGTTTATAAGAAAACTTCTGCGAAACGGCTTAAACGATTCTTATCAAATTTTGTGTGCATATTCAGTAGGTCTGAGAATAGAATGTAAACTATTCTTCACACCCTAAGTGGGGTAGTGAGTGTGGCCCCCATAAAAGCAATTATAAATTCATTATATATTTCCGAAACAACTCATCCGATTTTAATTAAGTTTTGTAGATTTATTGGTCCAATTTAAAAGATAGGACATATGTCATTTTAGAAAAATGGGCGGTGGGGTTGGCCCCATAGACTAAAAAATAAGAACATCTCGGACCAAAGTAGCATAGAGTAGATTCCCAAAAAAATCTTGAACATTGAAAAGTCTTTAAAAGTAATTCCCAGTGAAATATGGACATGGTATTACCATATTAAAAAAATATTTATAGGCTGTCGAAGATTAAATGGTTCTTATATTTTTGTGTAACAAACTTATGCTAAAGCTAATATACCTTTCACCATACAATTTATAAAACCGCCTTTAGCATACTTAAATAGCACACCACAAGCGGAAGAATTTTTTTTTTTTGTATCTAGGAAATGTTGCCGGAAAACCAGCTGTATTTGCCAATAAGCGACAGCTGTGCAAACCGAAAACAATGCACCAATAAGAAACATATTACAAAACATTGCATATAAACCCAACTGAGGAAATAAAAACGATTGAGCTTTAATAATATTGCGACAAGATAATATTAAAGTTTCACAATTTGTGATTTTTTTTTTTTTTTGCTTCCTTTCTAACAAGAAAATTACCGACAAAACTTTGAATGCATTTCTCGTTGTTTATGGAAACGAACAATTATTTTTAGTGTGCAGTTTGCTACTAAAAAATTAAAAATATGTTTTACGTTACAGGTTATTAAAAAGCTTAAATATGTAATATATTTGTTACGTTTTTATACCTTCACTAGATCTAAAATTAATACTCGCAATACGATATGTGGTAAAATACTATACAGATCATGTAACACAAAAAGACTAATTAATGCTCAAATGCTGAAAAAATATAAATTGCGTAAGCTTATACAAACAACAACAGACATTAGTTTCTTTTACACAATGCATTTTATTTTTCTTTTCATATTCAAGATGAGTAAATGATATATACGGGTACAACGAGGGTTATCTGAAATATTTTGAGTTGTAGTAAAATTGAAATATTTATTGCAGATGTTTTTGAAATGCAACTTTGCAACATTGCACAAACGTCATTGTGAGCACAATTGTGATCAAAAAAGTTGTGCAACACAGCACAATCAGCTGTTAGAGTCTTTTAAAAGGAAACTCCCAATTTTTTGATACAGCATTTCACAGCGAACATTTTATTCCACTCTCGCATTTGTCTCGGTACACGATCTGAACGCTAAAACCGCAAAATGAAAACGAATTTGTTACTTGCAACGTTGGCGGCAAGATCAACTCATTCGAAAGTAGTCTATCGTACTATTTCTGCAGCAGATACTTAAACGAAGAGGTGTAAGATGATAATGAACATGCAACTAATGATAATGAATACATGGAACAAGCGTTTTGTAGAAATTCTAAGTGAATATATATTGTGCAACCAAGTGAAGTAAAGTGGAGTAATAAAACAGATAAACTATTTTAAAAAGTGAAATGTTTTTTTTTTTTATTTAGATACTTTTTGTTTGGAAACAATAAATTTGTTCAAGTTGGTGTGTTGAACCCCCAATATTTTTATGAGCAATTAATGATAAAATAAGGTCTTACTGTTTTATACTCACAAATTGAAAAGTGTATCAAAGCTTTTATTCCACCAAAAAAATTTTTTTTTTTTTTTTTTTTTAAATTTCAACGACTTACTTTAAATGCCAAGCAGCTTTGTAATTATAATGCTAATGAAGTTTTTAGAGCTTGCTTCATATATGCATTCTATATATACAATAAGACTCTTGAATTATCAACAACAGAAAAAGCGAGTATTCTCTTTCTGTGTCATCCACAACTCCCTCATGAGTAAAATGCTGCCTGGCACTTGGGTGATTAACCTTGCCTACTAGAGTTTACTCAGGGTGAATCCAACTATCAGTCTGTTTTCTGTCTGTCTGTCTATCTATCTGATTGCCCTACCCGTACATACAGATACATTTATTTAATAGATTTTTCTATTTGTTGTCTGTTTTGAGGATTTGTTTATGTATTTTTTTTTTTTTTTTTCAAAACAATATCTAAAATTTTTCCATTAGCGTTCAGCTCACGTTTCTAAGCGTTCAAAATGCATTTTAAAGCAATAAATTTTGAATAGAAAATAATGCAACGAACTTTCAAGAAAAAGGGAAACGAATTTAAGTCAAAGTAAGATGTATAACGCAATAAAATGATTTATTATTGATGTTATTTATTGTTTGAAGTGGCATGCAGATTGCTTTCCAATGACTACATTTGATAAGCGTTTTTATGATAAGCTGCATACTTAGTGTTTCTTTAGTTATAAGTTGCGTTCAGCGTTCAGAATGCTTTGACCTTTTTTTTTTTTTTAATTTTTAAACCACTTAAAAAACTTTGATTTGTTCTTTTAAATGCCTCAACTATAAATAGCTACATATAAAATTTATGATTAATTATTTTAAATATTTTATGTTTCTTTTGTTTGTCGAATGAAAAAAAAAGCTGCTGTCAATCCACTTTGCCTAATTTCTTTTATGCGTGCAAACCAAACAGAAAAAAAATGTGTAAAATAAAAACCAAAAAACAAATAAAATAAAAAACAAAAAAAATTATAATCATAAAATAAACGTGTCAAATTATGCAAATTGGTAAAATAAAATCGAAAGTAATAATATTTTATTAATTAGTTATGCGCCTTTTTTTTCGCAGATATTTTTTGAGAAGTTATGCAATTTTAACTTTACGTTTTTATTTATTTATTTATATATTTTTTAATTCTCGATTTCTTTTTTTTATTCTCGATATTTATGAATATAAAAGAGTTTATTAAAAGCTGGTAACATTTAACGACAAGTTAAATAAAAATGATTAGATCTGGCAATGCCATCGTCTCTTGTGATCAGTTTGGGTTTGTCATTTTAACATCAAATAGACCATTTTGACATTTTTATACGAAAATCGTGGTTTAATTCGAATCTAAATGGGTAATGCTCCATTTGCAGAAGGTGTACACTTAAAAATCGAAATCTCATAAAATAATATTTTTTATTAGAAAGCAAAATTCGACTGGAAGTTTAGAAAATTATTTGGTACTCACCAACAATGATTGGCAATGTGTTCAAAAAAAAAAGGCAGTCAGTACTCAGTTATTCGAAAGGTTTACCACTTGTCTTGAGATTTCTCAACCTCTTTGTGACAGAGGCATACGCTTCGTCAAACCCCAAAAAATGTAAAATCTATGGCTTTTTATATTTAACTTCTCAGCCATTTGGCCATGAATTGCATCCTGTTTATAACCGAACAGCATGGAATTTTCCATGTCTTTCTGTTCGTACTGTCGTATATAAACACCAAGATAGGGAAACCTCCATACAAAGCATATATATATGAATAACTTCTTTTCCAATCCGAAAACGCCCAATTCGGTATGGATTACAGCTACAATACTCCGAATAATCTAACTAAATATAAAACTAATATTTTTATTGACTATTTGTACGACCTATAAGGGTTTTGGCATCGTCTTATTAAAATTTTTCAAAATAATTTTTTTTTATATGTAAATGCAGTCTATTGAAGAAGTCAATTTTTTTTTTAGTTTTAACGACAATTAAATTTTATTATACGTAAAAACTCTAGCTGGAAATATTTTCATATCAATTGGGAATAATATAAAACAATATTTTTACTGAATTGCTGCAGTTTAGTTCAGTTTAAAATCGAAAAGCTTTCAGCTATAATTTTTTTAAATCACAAAGCAAAAAAAAAATATAATAAGCCCCAAAATGAATAATGAAAGTGCATTAAGCGTGACAATATTCAAATTTCTTAAACAAAACAAAAACAACAAAACCACAATAGAGCGACTAAAACAAAAAAAAAAAAAAAAACAAAAAAACAAAATTATTAAACGAAAAATAAAATAAAAACAGAAACCCAAAATATCTTGCATCTCTGTCTGTCAGCTGAATGAGTGATTATTTCAATGAAAGACGATGCAAAAATACAAAAAAAAAACCAACGACAACAACAAAAAATATTGAATAGCGAATTGAATAAGCTGAACGGGCGCAAATGAAATATAAACTTGAATTTAAAACTGACCACAAAAAAAAGTCTCATTAAACCAAAGATACAACTACAGCCACAAAATTCAAGTCTGTGCAAAAATTCACGTTTATTTAAATAGCAAACATACAGAATATAATCAGATACAAACCTTTATTTTTAGCAAAATTATGACGCAAATTGTGGCTGCAGCAAAATTGAAAGCAATTTTTTTTGTGTTTGATGCATTCAACTAAATACTAAATAAATTAAACAACAAAAACACAAAAATATTAAATAGAACACAAAACACAAAAGAAAAAAAAATTGTTTAAAAGAAATGCAATTTATTTATTTCTTTTATTTACTTTGCTTTTTGCAGCTGCTTAGATACGCGTTGTTGTTGTTATTATTGCAAAACAGCAGCCGGCTTTTTGTTTTGCTGCTGATTTTGTTATTTTTTTGCAAAAAGTGCCCTGAGAAATGACGTCGACGCTGGCGATAAATTAAAAACGATAAAATAAAAAAATTATTTTTATTTTTTTTTTTTTTCAACTAATAAAATATTGCACTCAGTTGAAATTCAGACACATTTTTTAACACTTTTAGCACTTGAGATGCTGTGTCTTGAATTATCTTTCAAAGAAATGTTTTATTTTTTCGCACTAAATTGATAAAGTAAATAAACTGAAAAGCGGCGTCTTCAAAAAAACAAATGCAACGCAAAGTGCAACGCGCGCCAATTTGACGAAACAAACAAAACAAATAATTTAATTGAAGAGCGTTAAAACGAGGCACACACACCAAACAGCTTCAAAGACGCGCAACAACTGAAAAGATTTACGAATCAAGCCATACATTTGTGCAAATGAAACAGGTTTCACTTGTAGCACTGCTCGCGCTTATAACAAACAAATCTGCTCAATTTCAATTGTACATAGTGAAGTGCAAACGAGACACTAGATATTATGTCTATCTCTGTTCCTCTAGCGAAAACTAACTGCATGTCTTTTTGCGGTTCTACCGTTTATAACCGATTAGACCGTTATGCTATTATTATCGCTCTTCCTGCTCACTCCTTATACGCGAGCGGGAGAGCAAACAAACAGGGTAAACTCTAACAAGGTGCTGCAAAGTGTTTCTATTTCTGCACAGGCTGCATGTTGCATTAAATTCTTAAATCATTACAAGCAGAGCTCGCGCATAACAGTTCCGACTTTGATAAATAAACGAAGCAGAATATTCAAAACAAAGACCATATTTCGTTAACTAGACATCATTGTCTTCTTTTAGACTTAACAAAGTCTTCCTCACTCTTGACAGAAATATGTTTGATAGGAAAGGCACTGCCGCCAGAGGTAAGTTTATACTTTCCATTTCTTTTATGCACATCTCAAATTCTGATAATGTATATTTGCGCCGGAGCCCAGTTGGTTCATTACCATTTGGCCCAATTAGAATCCACTTCAGTACCGCACAATTCAAGTTCACAACCCGTATAATAACAGTGTGTCACACAACAGGGTGACATGTTCGTTAAACAGGATTATTATAAGCCAATACTACCAAGTGAACATTGTTGGTAGCACTGTCTGTTTTCAAAAATAAAACCTTTAAAATATTGATTGTCTTGAAAAAAATTATGTAGTTCAAATTAAAAAAAAAAAAATAAGCAACAGACATGTTCTTATTTTCATATCTAATTATAAAATATTTTTTTTATTTTATTATTTTTGTGCAAACATATGAAAAGCTGGGAATTTCGACAACTAGTTAAAATCTTCTGGCTATCTAGCATTTTAATTTACACACAAAATATTAATTTATATTTTTAGCCAAGCATGCAAATTTATTATTATTTATAAATATTAGTTAAAGCCAAATAAAACGCATTCAGTTGTTGTAAGTAAAACATAAAAATTTATTTATTTATTTTTTTTTATTTTCCATTTTGTTTATTGAAAAATATTTTAAAACCAAAAAAAAAAAAAAATAATTGCGAAGAAAATTTTCAAAATTGTATAAATTTTTATAATGTAAATATATACAAATGACGTTTGCAAATACAATATATAAATTTTTATTTTTATTAGTAATAAATAAGCACATCAATATTTAAATTGTTTTTTTTTTTAATAACTTAGAACATAACTTTTTTTATTTAACTTTTTTATTTTATTGCAGCATTTTCTTGCTAAAATTTTAATATAGGCTTAAACGGCATTTGTTTTTGTTGTTGTTTTTGCTTATTTAGTTGTAACAATGCTTGCTGTGGTGGTTGTTGTTGTTGTTGCTGTTCTTGTTTTTGCTGCAGCTGACAAGGCCAATAATAGGATTTTGTTATAGGTTTTATTTTAACTAAAAAGCTGTTGGATTATTTTGAAAAATTTTTTGAAAAATTTAATTGATTTTTTGAAAATTTTTAAAGTGAATTTAAAATTAATCAAATTTATATCCTTCATATTTTTATTGAAAAAAAAAAAAATTTGCGAACATTTTTTTTTTTATGTTTTTATAAAAAGTTGTGACAGAGTTTTGAATTAATCGTGCTCGATGAGAGGGGAGAAGAGCTGAAGACCTTCCTAAGTACATACATATGAGGCGTTACAAATAGGTTATTCCCTTTGAAATACTTTAATAACTCGACTTTTTTTTGATCTGGGAACATTGAAATTGAAGCATATAAATCCTTGAAAAATTTTGGGGTTCACAGATGTCCCTAAACTCATCGGTTTCACCAGAAACACGTGCGATTGGTTTTGATGCTTTCGTAAATAAAAGTTTTAAAATCAAAATGCGGAACCAATATACGAAAACTCATCGGGGGGGGAAAAATTAAATTTGTTTTTTTATTTTTTTATGTTTATTTTAAGTTTTTTTTTTTTTTTTTATTTAAAATATTTTCTAAAATCTTTTTTGGCCTCAAACTTTTTTGGAGGTCCCTTTTTTTTTATTTATTATATTTCTTTTCTTTTAACAACTTTGAAAATTCTGTCTACAACAAAGTTTTAAAAAATTAGTTCTAAGATCTGAAACTAGTTTAAATATGTAGTCCGTCTTTAACATCGTCTGAAAGATTTCAGTCTTGAGAATCACACAAAATCTGTCTTCAACCAGACTTTTGTATATGAAGAATATAAAAGTTTCGGTATAACCGAAATTAATATATATATTTTATTTTTGTTATATTTAATGCACATTTATGAAACCCAACATATTTTAATTTTAGAGTTTAAATTAAAAAGTGAACAGAAACCACAAAATTGGAACTCATTTTGCAATTTTATAAGAGTTATTTTAAATGTTTATTTTTTTTTATTATTTATGGAAATATTTCTATTTTTTCTATACCAGAAACAGTCTTCACTAAGCACACATTTTAAATGTTTTATAACTTTATTTTATATTTTTTTCGACACTTAATGAAAAAGATCAAAAAAGCTTACTTACATGGCTAGACATTAGACAAAGGACTTAAATATTATTAGTTTATTTTTTAACATAAGAAACTTTTTAGAACTTATAAGCAACGACTGACAAATATTTATGTTTTGGTGAGTATAAAAGTATTTTATGAGGATCATTATGCAAAAAAACAAAGAACTTATTTACAATGATTTTTTTTTTTTTTTTTAGTTTTGCGCTATAAATAATTTTATTATAGTTTTTTTTTTTAAACAATATAAGTAGGATTTGAGGTCTTGTTGCAACAAGTGAGGTTAGCTTTGGCGTAGTTAGGCGACAATTCAGAACAAACAAACGAAAAAAAAAAAACACAACATTCAAGACGTTTCCTTGCCAAAACGCTAATTGAACAACACTCACCCATCGTTGTGCTGTCGACGACGTCGTGCTACAGCGCTATTCTTAATAATGGCAGAAATTTCGCGGCCTCCAGAACTTTCACCCTCCGAAGCAGAGGCACATGCAACAGCACCTTCACCCATATTGCTGCTGCTATCTGTTGCTGACGCACGTGGACGTCCAAGATTTGAAAGATTACGCACTAAATGCACCGCATCATCATGTTGCGTTGCAGTTGTTGTTGTGTCACTGGTATTTGGTGCATTCTCTTTGGCAACAACATTGCTAACATATGACCTAAATTATTGCCATCTGTAGTATCCTTAGAACTACTAGCTGCATTGGTGGCATCATTTGTTGTTGCCGATTTACGTAAATTCGAGACAGATGCATGTGTCGAACGTTTTAAGACGATTTTTTAATTCTGCATTTAAGTCGATTGACATTAGACCAAGTGGACCACCCATTGGCTTAATCTTTGGTATGTTCTTTGGTGTGGTCTTAGCTGTAATGGAAAAATTGTAAAATGTTTAATTAATTTATTTTAATGTTGCCTAATTTGCAATTAAAGCAAGTTTTATGTTAGCAATAAGCCATGCAGCCATGCAAAATGCCATGCAAAAACATGCTCAGTACTTACAGTTTTTAATTTAAAAAAAAAAAAAAACATTTTTGATTCTTCCAATCTTACAAATTTTTCATAGAAATTAAAAAAAAATTAAAATAATGTCTATCTGTGCCACCCGTTTGTTCGTCCGTCCTGCTATCTGCCGTATGAGAGAGATTATCTCGGAGACTTCAAGAGATAGGGCCACTATATTCGAAACTTAGACTGTTTTAAGCCTTCAAAAAGTTTTTTTTTTAAAAATTAATTTTTATCACAAACAGCGGTTTTAAGAAATTCTCTAGCAAATCTGCCGTAAATCTCGATATTTCGAAAGTTTTGTTTCGAGTCGTTATTCTTTGTGCACTCGGAGATTAAGTAAAATAAATTAAAATCGCCCCTTTTGAAAACTTTGCTTTTAACCTAAAATATTAATCTGCTCATCATATATATATTTTTTTCGTTTATTATTTTTAACAATATTCAATCTTTTTCGCTCATTTAAATAGCATACAAATTATCATTTCGTTTAAGGTACAGCATTCATATATATATTTTTTTTTTCAATAATTAACATTTTTTTATTGTATTTATTTTTTTTATATTTTTCTTTCGTGTAATAAGTAATTAAATAAAAAAAGTTAATAATAAAGCAACACAATTAAATTGAAATACTTCACAAAAAATATATGTATTTATATAGTTTAATAATAAAAATAATAATAATAATAATTATATACTAATGCCTTTTGCCTCATTTATACATTTATAATAATAATAATAATATTAAATAACTTTTATTTTTATATATTATTTTATTTTAATAACAGCATTCTCTTTATATATGTATTAAAAAAATAAACAAAAACTAATTAAATTAAGCACAAAATGAACAAATTATGTAAATAATAAAATTAATAATAAGGCAGAATATGTTAAGAGCACAAGTCAAAAATTATCATAAATTTATTTATTTTATTTAGCGCAAAATAATCAAATGCAAAGATTTAATATTTTTATTTGTTTTTATTTTTTAAAGCATTAAATTTTCGTTCGTGTTTTTTTTTTTATTTTATTTTTATTTTATAAATAATTAAAAATAAGCATAAATTAAAATTGCATTCGTTTAGGTTCGTCTTTATTTTATTTTTTTTAATTTAAATTTTTTTTATAACATTTTTATATTTTTCGTAAGTCAATAATGGATTTTTCTTTGCTTAGAGGATTGCCTAAAGAGTAATAGAGAGATAGAGAGAGAGCGAGAGACAACTAAATAAGTTGCCGGAAATATCAAGCGCCATTTTTTTTAATAGTGTACAACGCCATTTTTTTTTAAATTATAAATAATAAGATGCCTTCTTGTATTACAGCCTTTTGAAGAAGAAGAAAAAAAATGGTTTGAAAAATTTGTTTAATTTTGAATTAGCATAAAAATTGACAATTTTTCTAATTTCTCGGGGAATACTTCCGATGTTTTATTTATATATATATATTTTTTACACTTTAATATTTTTTTTTTTTATTATTTTTTTATAAAGTGTTCGAAAATTGTTTTTTTTTTTTGTTTTAAGAATATTAAAAATGCACACTCTCTGGTCTCATTTAAAAAGCAAACTTCAAATCGTTCAATTTGTTTTTTTTTTGTCTTATTTTTCAGCACAGTCGCAGACTTAAAAAGTGAAAAAAGAAGCAAAATGTAAAATTAAATAATTTAAACTAGGCCGCCACTGCTAAATAGTTTATCAAATTCCTGTGCTGCCGTTTGTAGTTCCTCCTTGGTAACAACCAAATCCTCAAAACGTTGTATAGGCCATGAGTGTCGCACACCTTCCGTAAGCGTTGCAGGACGTGGACGTGATTTTGTTTCCGATTTTTTTATTATCGTATTGTGCCAATTTCTTAGCTATGGGTGACTGATTTGGCATTTGTATAGTCATGGCGCGTGTACGTTTCAAATAATCACGTCTCTTTTGGGCTGAACTTGTGCTCGACGATTGCTCGTTTTGTTTAGTGCTGCTAAGTGGTGTCGTAGGCGTAGAACTTTTTGCTGTAAGTCGAACATTTGCATTAAAAGCAGCAACTGGTGTACCATTCGTAGTCGCAGCTGCAGCAGTAGAATTGTTTACACTCAGATCAGCCATAAAGCTATCGTCTGTTGTGCTTTTGTTGTTCTCGTTGTTGTGATTGTTGCTGCTAAGCGGTGGCATTGAACGCGTTTTTGCAACTGGCGCTGGCGCTGCTGCTGCGATGTTGTTGTTTCCTTGGCAAGTCCAAAGAAACGCGCATAACGTTCATCAATCGAACAACTTGAGCGATTACTAGCAGCATTAGCAGCACCACTTTGTCCAGCTGTACGTCGTGGTGGTGCTACATTTGTTTCGTGCAGTGTACCATTTGCTAAGCGTATCAACTTTTTTACGCATTTCCACAACAAGCGGTGGTGATTGTTCGCCGTTTGTTTGTTGTGTACGGCGTATATCGTAGTTTTCTTTACCAGAATCTTCTGAGGCATTGGCATCATCTGAGCAACAACTGCTATTGCTATTGTGCGTACGCGTGCGTGTTGTTGTCGTTGTTGTTGCATTAGAATTAACAATTTCATTGCTATTCTCCAAGGAGCTAAGCGTTAATGAAACACGTTTGTAGCCGGATTGACGCAAAAATTGTTGTTGCTGTGACTGCTGTTGTTGTTGTTGCTGTTGCTGCTTTGACTCTCTATAAATGGCGATTTTATTTTACCAATTTTTTTAATATTCATTTCAATTTCAATTGGTGTCGTCGTCGGCGTAGAATCCATCGTCGTCACCGTCGTCGTCGTGCCATATATAACATTATCCTGACTATTATTTCGATTATTATTATTGTTATTTCGATCATTTATGCTGCTCAAAAACTTTTGCGGCAATATTAATTTGCCCACAGTGCCCAGTCTTATGCGCCGCGTTGTTGGTGTAAACGTTTTAACTGTCTCCGGCGTTAGCGTTATGCTGCTTACTGTTGGCTCCGTAGCACAACGTTGCAGATTAATATGTTGCAGACGCGCAGGTGCCATATCTACTTGATCAGCTAGCTCAGATGGCGTTTGTTCATGATGTGCTGTATTATTTAAACTGGATGTTACATGTTCATGCATTGCAATCGATGAGCAATCCATTGGTGTGGGTGTTACATTGCTGCTGCTTGTTGAACCATTTGTTGTTGCTGTGCTGCTGCGCGGTGTTGTTGGGGTAAAGGAGCAATTACTGCTATACGAATTGACGCTAGAGCAACGTTCCAGATTATGTTTCGTTGGTGTTTGTGCTGCTGCTGCTGGCTGACTATTACGTGTATAGGAACTGCTCGTTTAGACTGCGATATTTGACGCCAGCGCTACCGTTAATAAGTACGGAATTAACGCTTTCAACTGCTCCACCATTGGCAGCAACACGTCCACCTGAATCGTTTGCACCCAAACTGAGGCTGCTGAAAAATGCCAAACGCTCAGCGAGCGATAACGATGAAGGCTCTGTAAATTTAATTTAAAAAAAAAAAGGAACGCAGATATTTTTTTAATATTTTAGTTGAATTTCGACGCATTTCGACGACTTACGCTTTTCTTTGTTGCAGCTCATTTTTGTTCGATTTTTTTGTTGTTGTTGTTATTGTTGTTTTTATTTTATTTTAATTTTTTTTAGATATTTTATCAACTAAAATTATTTTATAAATTTATTCTTCAGTCTTTTGCGTCGCAGCAGACACAACTGACTGCGTATTTGCTGTACTCGCAGCATTGTATTATATTAAATTTAGCTTATCATATGTGTGTATGCATGTACCAGGAAAACCCTTTTATACGATTAACGTTTATTGTTATTGCTATTGTTGTTGTTGTATTATATTTCAAGTCGCATTTATTTGATAAATATTACAATGCCTATTTCAAGATTTATCAACTTGCCAAGTGCCAAGTGAACTCTGCTGCATCTATTAAGTCGCTCTGACGTTATAAGTGCTTTTTACTTCAAAAAGAAAATTACATTTAATATTTTATCATTTGCGTCAAATTATGACTTTATTTCATTTAATTATGAAAAATTCTTATAAATTTTATTTTTGTGCAAATGATTTATTAATATTTATAGAATTTATTTACAAATAACTAAGAATAAATTCATTTGTTTTATTAAATGCTTAAATCTAATTATGGTTTTGATTAATGTTATTGCATATTTAGTTTTCTGATTAATTTAGTTAATAATATTTCAGAATGTTATTAAAAAAACCTCAGATTTATCTACTTATATACTTCTTCAAAAAGCTGAACCTAATTTATTGAACCTATTTTATTTGCTCCGAATCATACTTGAAAAAAATGAATGAGTTTGAACCAGAAACAGAACCATTTAAGCGAAAAAAGTAGTTCTGGTCGAATCGATACATGATTACTTAAACTGACTCAGATTTGGATTTATTCGACCCAAAATACATTAGATTTCACTACCCAAATCCACCGCACAAGACATGCATTTTTTATGAGTGGGTGTATACCAAAACGAATCCATTTTTTGAGGGTAAAATGGAAAGGAGAACTAAATTAAACATTCTGACTCAGGATTGAGCGGCCCAACATATAGTCGAATCGATCCCTCTGGTTCGCCGCACATTATAGAAGGGTTTATTGATCAAAATACATTCTGTAAAATAAGAACCTAGATCTTTAATTATCGTGGTGTTCACTCTGAGTTCCTTCCGGTTGATCAAACGGTTAATAAAAAAATATGATTTATCTGCCCCTACCAAAAATTGTAGAAGGACAACTCGTGGATTTATCAAGACGCCAACACGCCGAGATTTTACGGTAGTAAAAGGTCTAAAACATAAAAAATACCATCGGTCAACCAACGTATTCGCCAGATTTGTCTCACAGTGACGGAAGATTGAGTTAACCACTGGCATCGTTGTAACGGCTCAAATGAAGCCTATTTTAAAGACGACACAATATATTTTCATGATATGTGTTTTTTTTTTAATTTCCGGATACTTAATTTGCAGAATTAAAAATATATTAAAAAAAAAAATAGGAAGAACGAATATAAATAAAATACACAACGTTGATTGTTCGGAACCATCTTTCTAAAAAAATTACCTCGTTGATCAACAGATTCGCTTTGTCTAGCGACACGTGTGATTTCTGGCTATTAAACAAAGCCACAAAATTGCTACGGCAACACCGTTTTGAGACAACTGATGGGATAAAAGCCGATAGTCACAAGAAGTTTAACACTTCTATATGTAGAAGATTGAAAGATACTTAAAAAAACGATTCCTCGCTGAAAAGTTTCATTCTTCGTTCTTTATTATTTCTAAAATTGTTCTCGGGTCTAATGCAATATATTCCTTTAAATAATGATCTTTTGGAGCACCTATCACAGTAAAGATTTTTAACGCTTATCTATGTCTATTTTACTAGTATTATTTTGGGTACCTTTACTTATTTGTTAAGTTTCTGCAACACTTATTAGTGATTTTGATATTTCAATTGTACAAGTCAAGCATCTTCGCAGCTATTCGTAAAGTTTTGTTTTTCATTTAATGTTTAATCTCCACTCTAAACAATTTGCTTTTTTTTTTATCGTTGCCTCTAATAATAATCTTTTTTTTAGGGCAAACACATAAATAAATCGAAAATCCTATATAAAAAGTCTGATCAAATAATTTCCTACCCGTTTTATTCGACTGTGTGGTCTCATAAATCAATTTCCGATAAGTAACAAAAGAAATTAGCAAGTTTAATTATAATAGAAAAAAAAAAAATAAAACATGCTGATAAATATAATAAACAATTAAAATTTGTATACATACAAAATTATCGTAGCTAAAAATTCATAAAAATGCATTTCACGCTAAATTTCATTTTGCAATGGAAAATCACAAATTGGCGCTGGTATTTTTATTTTTGAAGATTACGAAATAAATTTTAATTGAAATTAATAAATTATAATCAAAAAAAAAAATATTGCATGCGCAACAAGAAACATGGCAAACAATGTTAATCGCAAAAAAAAATTAAATTAAAAAAAAATAATAGATTTACGCTTTACACAAAATTAATTTGAAAAATCGATAATTTAAAAAAATCGATTTGATTGATTAATTTTGATAATCGTTTTGATTAAACGATTATCGAATAATCATGCGATGAATGAATAGTTTTAAGATTAATCGTTAATTGATGACTTTGTGTAAGGCGAATTAAAAAAAAAAAAGATAATTTTATAATATTGCAACAATTTTTGTTAAGCTAATCTTTTCGATCGCATTCAACTTTGCTTCAATGGCCTGCCTGGTCGTTTGCGAATTTTTTTTTTATTTAGTTTTGTTAGTTAAATGAATGTTATCATTTTTTAATTTTTTTTTATGTTTTCAATGCCAATGTAAATATTTTAATGACTTAATTAGTTGCAAATTATTTGAATAAAAATTAAAAAAAAAAAAATTAAATTTATAAAATATCTCGCAGCAATAACAACAACAATTAAACATACACATACATACATATACATATGAATACATATAAATAAATATATACATAAAAAATAAACAACAATAACAACAAAAATTGCATTCACAGAGCATGCGCAGAAAAGAGTAAAATGCAGAAATGCGCAACGTAAAAAAAAAATTAAATATAAACAAAATCGAATTAATTTTTTTTTTATTATTAAATAATCAAACAAAACGCTTACAAAAGCAGCTAACAGCACTCACTGCGTATAAGAGAGCATGGCTACGTATATGATCAGCAATAATTGCATGCTCTCTTATAAATATTATCGCCGGCTGCTGTCTTCATGCGTTTAAATTTTTTCTCTTTTTCTTCATTATTTTTTTTTACTTACCAATTTCCTCATCGTCATCTTGCGTTGTGTTTGGCTCATCGTTCAGCGTTGAACTGTGCTGCGTTGCTGCAGGCGGCGGAGAGCGACGCGTTCCTGAATAGAAGAGAGTAAAGAGAAGAGTTAATTTGTTATTATTATTTTTATTTGTTTTTGTTCGTATTTTATTTTTGTTGCCAATATAATTTTTTTTATTAAAATATTTATTGCGGCATTTAATTATTAATTTTGCCTCTTTTGATTATTACTCTTTATTATTACTACTTCTTCGTCTTCTTCCGTTTACTTTTTGGCATTATAATTTGAAATTATTTTAAACGTACCAATTGGTTACCGTTATGAATTGTGTTCCGATTTATAAGTAACGAATTTAATTGCATACATATATAAAATTTATTATTATTTAAAAATATCGATATCGAAAATATATTGCGCTAAAAATTTTTGATAAGGTAAACCAGTTGTATAAAAACATTTAAAAAGAGACCATATAAATATATAGTATGTCTGTTGTTCTGAAACCTCTCTCAAACCTTGTCTTTCTGCCATCTTTCTGTTATCTTTCTGCCATTTTTTAATATTTTAATATTTCAGGGACTAATATATTTTTAGGTAATAACCTTCGTTAAAGTCGGTTTTCAAAAAAAATTGAGATTGAAATCATCAAACTAGAAGCAAATTGTTGCTGTGGTTTTCTTAAATTAAAATAAAAAAAACCTAGTAAACACTGGGAAACTACTGTTGAAACTCATAATCTTCATTATTAAAGTATTTTATAGTCATACTAGCTGAGCTGTCCGGCCTTGCTCGGGTTATGCACATACACCAATACAATTTTAATCGTCTAGTTCAATTATTTGTAAAGATATGATGTTCTTTTCGAATTCCATTTCTCTTGTTCAATTATTTAAAAATGTGGGATGATTTTTTTTACCCGCCACAAATAGTGTGAGGGTATTATCAGTTTGTCGGAAAGTTTGTAACGCATTAAAGGAGGCATCGAAGACCCTATAAAGTATATAATTTTCTTGATCAGTTCGATAAGACGAATCGATTTAGCCATGTCCGTCCGTCTGTCTGTTTATTTCTACGCATTTTTTTGGTGAAGATATGAAGACATTCAGCTGAAAATTGGAAATTAAGGTTTTCTCGGCAACGACTACTTTGTATATTGAAACCAAGGTGCCACGCCCATTTTTAGGTATAGCCCCCATACAAACTGACAGTTTTTTTTTATGAAAATACTTATTATTTATAAATGTGTTCGCTTCAAATTGGGTGAAAACTTTTCTAAAGTCATCTAATGTCAAAATCAAGATGCCACGCCCATTTCCGGGTAGAGCCCTCATACAAACTTACCATTTTTTTCGTTTTTTTTTTTTTGTATGAAAGTAGTTACTATTTATGAATGTATTTACTTCGAATTGGTTAAAAACACTTCCTATGTCTTCTAAAATCAAAACCAAGATGTCACGCCCATTTCTAGGTATAGTCCCCATACAAATCTACCGCCCATTTTTGAGTTTTTGTATGAAATTAGTTCTTATTTATGAATATATTCACTCCAACCTGGGTAAAATTACTCCTACTGTCATACTGAATATTCTACCGATATGACAAGGATCGGACCTTAAAATGCAGACCCCAAAATTCAATAAATAAATGATCGATTATATCGTCGCACTTAGGGGTATGAAAAATAGTTTACATTCTATTCTCAGATATTTTAGTCATATTTATTGAAGCGTTTACTATCAACTTAAAATGGAACGAACTCAACAGAATCGGCCTTTGTGATTAATTTGAAAACATCAATTTAAATCGATTCTTTGAATCTATCGATTCAACTGATTAAAAAAACATATCGATCAAATCGTTGAATTTTTTCTATATCGATTTTGATAAAATGATATGTCACAAGTTACAAAAATTTTGCGAATGATAACGATTTGCTGTTTAGCCTGATAAGCAATATCTTTAAATCGAAAAATTCTTGTGATATATGAATTATGGAACATTTTATCAAAATCGAAATCGAAAAATGTGACGCTTTACAATAAATAAATCATGGGAGGATTGTTTTGTTTTATTTCGTTCATTTAGATTTGAAATAATAGTATTTTTTCTAACTGTTGGTAAGGTAAAAACTGTTTTGAAGGTTTTACTATTTAAAAATCGAAATAAACTACAAATGGCCTTTGTTAATTAATAATAAATATGTGCAAATAATTTATTCATACAAATTACAATAGTCATTAAATACTCCTAGAACTACAAATACTGATTATCATAACGCGTTACGACGAGTGAACCGCATGACATAGATTTTACAGGTTATTAACTTAAATAAAAATAAAAATAAAAGCAAAAATATAGCAACAAAACAACAAAAAAAAGTGTCAATTCCGGTGACTGAAAATTCTCATTAAATAAGAGCAGTAACAACACAGCGAAACATTTGAATTATTTAGGTGCGTTCATTGACGCTTCGTTCGCTGTTGTTGCTAGTAAAAAATGCCAGCAACAATTGCTGTTACGCATCGCTGCTACTGTTGAAGCAGTCGTGACTGCTAAAATTGAATGCCCTGAAGCGCTGACAAAAACAAAAATTAAAAAAAAAACACTACCATAGGTCGGTCAATTCCAAGTTGCACAGTAGCTTTTGTTGCCACTACCAAAGAGTTTAGCTAATAAACTAGCCAACACAACTATGTAGCGGTTCTATACACTTTATGGTTTCATGGTAAATTTGTTTGCAATTTGTGGACAACAATAAAATGGAATAAGAAGTAAAAGAAGTTGTATAAAATGAGGTAGTAAAATACGCACGTATAACTAAAGGTCAACGTAATATTAAGCATTGCTACTCACCTATTTGCTGTCTGCTGTTGTTGCTGACCGTTGTTGTTGTTGTTGTTTGTGGTTGTTCTCCGGCAGTTTCACGTTTACTACGAGATTGCTCTTGCAATTGTTGAAACATATTGGCGCGTGCGCGTACACTATTGCTACGCGTAAGACCTGCAGCAGCACCGCTGCTGTTACCAATACCGCTTGTTGTTGTTGTTGTAGTCGCCGCAGATGCATCATCGGCAAGCGATGCTAATGCTGAATCTTCATCAAGTCCAGACATATCAAAAATATGTTCACTATCAGAGCCAAGCGAGAGTGTTAACGATTGTTCGTTGTTTGTATCGATATTATTGTCAATAAGACTACGCGCATGCGCAGCGTTTATTTGTTGTTGATTATCTGTACTAAGCGGTTGCGTTTGGCTACGTGCAAGTCTAAAACCAGTAATTCCAGCGTTTTTAATTTGCGGTGGTGTACCGACTATTGGTGAAATGAGCGGTGCTGCTTCTCCTCTGCTACTGTTTACGGTTTGTAATGAGCGCAGCGTTGTCGTGGGCTGCTGTCCAAAGTCTAAAAGTTTCGTTGGCCTAAAGGCAGATGTTGACGAAATGTCGAATGGCGAGGAGGTCGCTTTGAAGCTGTATTTGAAGAAAAAAAATATATAAATTATAATTAGTTTGGTTTATTTTAAGATAATAATTGTGAGAATTTTTAATTTTTGTTTCTTTTTTTTTGTGTTACGGTTTATAATTTTGTTTAGTGACTAATTTCGCTGTTCTTTTTTATTTTTATTTTTTTATCTAGCGAAAGTGTTTCTTTTAATTGCTTAGTTAATGAACTACCGTTTTTTTTTTTGTATTTTTGAAAAAGTTAAAACAATGAATAATTTAAAACTCATTTGTGCATATTTCAAAAATTTGCTAATAACAGTTTTTTTTATTAGAGAAAAGGAGGCGTAGTAGCGCAAATAAAAAAAGGTTTTGCAGAATGAATGCGAATACGTGCCGCACAGCACGAAAAATGGTTTATAATAAAAATAGCACAAACTATTTTCAGCTCATTCAGTGAACGTTTTATTTTAAAAAAAAAAAAAAAAAAAAAAAAAAACAACATATATTAAATGCATTAAGAAAATTTTAGTTGAATAAAATATTTAATAATTAAAAAATAACAAAAACGTTAACCGGACCGAAGCAAACCAGTTCATGGCGTCGCTGGTTTGACCCGATGACCAAAAAAATTAAGCCAATTGGGGCGAACATCAAAATAAACTATTAAAAAAAAAAACAAACGATAAGTTTGTATGGGGCTATACCCAAAATGGGCGGCACTTCTTTAATTTTTAAAAAACTTATTTTTTCGGGAAAAAAGCTTAAGTTTAAAATTTCAGCCCAATATCTTTATATCTTCATCGAAAAGATCGCATAGCAACAAACAGACGGACAGACGGACAGACAGACGACATGGCTAGATCGATTCGTCTCGTCGACTATCAAGAATATATATACTTTATGGGGTCTCCGATGCCTCCTTCAATGCGTTACAAACTTTTTAAATATACCCGTTTACAATATGTGTAACGGGTATAAAAAGAACGCTTGTCAGCGAGATACTCAATACCCAAGATTTATGGCCCTAAACAATGTACTATCTTGATACCATTATTTGTTGTAAATAAAAAGGTAACTCTTGGTAAGCCTTTTTTCTAATATATAATCTTCATTTAAAATCTGTCCTAAGTGGACAATCATAAAATATTTTTGAACAAAACCATACACTTAACAAATTCAACATAGTTAAGTTTACAAATAAAGAGGGAATAAAACGATGGAAGGTCACACTAATCACCAGATACAGAGGGCGACGTCGTTTAATTTGAGGAACTATTAAACTATTATCCAACAAATAAATCGCTTAGTAGTTTTGAATGAACCATAACTTTGAACTTAATCTAAAGATAACAGGCTTGTCCCAGGGAATTTCAAGAACATCGTGAATAAAGACGTGTGCATCTGCGATCATTCTGGGACTTTATTTCGAAATCTTTGAATGATTTCAATATTGAATAGCTTTTATGCGAGCTATTGCGAAACCTCGGGAATGGAGAAAAAGAAAACAAACATTTTACATCAGAATCGGATCTACAAAATAAATAAACATCTTTAAAGGAATAAAATAAAAAAAATAATTTGATTGTATCAGCACTTGTGACACCGAACATTCTGGAGGCCCAAAAAGGTCATTACAACAGAAAAAATCCAAAGAAAATTAAATGATAAAAGAATGGATCAGATGCTTCTGAGGTTATGGGCATATCAACTGAGTGGGTACAACACATTTTATATAATTATTTGGACATAAAAAAATGTACAAATAGGATGGGTGCCGTTGCCAAATACTCGGCCATACGGATGTGTTTGGCGATGGTCAATCGCAATAGAAACAGGTTTTGGCATCGTTTCGTAAACAAGGTCAAAACATAGATTCATCACAATAAACCAGACAATAAGAAAAAGTCAAAATAGTGGACTTCCTCGGAAGAACGTTTACCAGAGATGGACAATATGAGCCGTCCAACAAGGTTATGGCACTGATTTTAATTAAAAACGAACGTAATTTCCGAAAAAGAAAATAGTGGTCTTCTACCAAAAATTGTACGAGCATACAGATAAGCAGCGGACATGGAAAACTTTATAAATTAAACTACGAAATGCTATCCCATTCTCCAGATTAAGCACCCTGTGAGAAATCCCTTTTATCCTCATCGAGTTGAATTTCAAAAACTAATTCAAATATTTTCAAATATATTTCACAACATAAAATATGTCTTAATTAGATCAACTTGAAAACAGTTCCAGTAATACTCGATTTTTTTTTATTCTAATAATGCAGTTTCATGATTTTTAATATAGCATTCATTTACATTTCATTTCAATAAATTCCAAAAATTTATTAACTGCAACTTTAAATAGCTTCACAATACTTTGTTGCTCTAAATAGAAACAGAATCACTTTTTTAATTTTTAGCATATTTCAAAATTAATTGTTTACACTATAAACACGTACTATATATATGTCTGTCTGTCTGTCTGTATGTTGTATTTAGTTGATTTTTCTTGGTTAACTCGTTGCTAGTTTGTTAGTTTTTTTTTTTCGATAAAAAAAAAGAAAATACAAAAAAAAACACTTTTCCGCATTTACAACGGCGTAAGCTATATTTAACAAAAGACATAATTGGATTGCAAGTGAACGAACGAAACGGGTGGCGGCGTTGGACGGTGTATGGCAAGTGGAAAGCGATAAAAAAAAAAAAAAAAGAAAAACACAAACACATTGTGGTGCGCATGACCGACGACGATGGGAATAGAGATCGAGAGTGAGATAATAAAATATATGGTAATACTATAAATATAAGAGTGTATGCGGTGTGGTGCGGTACGGTATATGGGAACGATTCTTTAACAGAACAACATATAGCAACAGCTGTGTTGCGCATAAAAGCATGGGTTGCTTTAAAAGTTGCGGTAAGATTTTTAAAAATTAAAATAAAAAAAATAAAATAAAAACAAGCAAAACCGTTAACTTCGTAAGCACCGAAGCTCAAATACCCACCACACGAAACTTTATTCATTTTCTTGAAAAATAAAAAAATAGAAGGTGAGTTTGTATGGGACTATATGTTATAGTGGCCCGATCCTTGTCATATTGATAGAATATTCATAGGATAACAGTAGAAGTGATTTTACACAGATTGGAGTGAATATATCCATAAGTAAGAACTATTTTCATACAAAATCTAAAAATGGGCGCTTGGTTTGTATGGGAGCCATATCAAAAAAATGGGCGTGGCACCTTTCTTTTGAAATTGGATGTCATTAGAAGTGCTTTTACCTATATTTGTAGTAAATACATTTACAAATAATAACAATCTTCATACAAAAAATCGAAAAAAATGGTAAGTTTGCATGGGGGCTATATCTAAAAATAGGCGTGGCACCTTTCTTCTGATGTTGGATGGATGGATATTGGATTAAAAGTGTTTTTACCCGATTTGTAGTCAAAACATTCATAAATAATAACTATTTTCATACAAAAAAATCGAAAAAAATGGAAAGTTTGTATGGGGACTATATCTAAAAGTGGGCGTGGCACCTTGGTTCTGCCATGCAAACTGCTTAGGAACACAAAAAGCTTAAGTTTAAAGTTTCAGGTCAATATCTTTAAAACTTTCCGAGAAAAACGCATTGCAACAGACGGACGGACGGACAGACAGACGAACATAGCTAGATCGATTCGTCTCATCGCATCTCATTTATGGGGTATCCGATGCCTCCTTTAATGCGTCACAAACTTTCCGACAAACTAATAATACTCTTCACACTATGTGTGGCGGGTATAAAAATGTCAAAAAATAGAATATGGGTTGTCAATAATTTCAAACTGCTCCTCATTCCCACCGTCAAAAAGTTTTTGCTCGAAGTTTGCCGTGTGAATATTAGCGGAAATGCAATAAATTTGAATGTCACGTTCGGATCGGTGAAGAGCGATAAGTGTGATGATATTTGCATAAGACGAGATTGCTGAATTTTTAGAGCTCACAAAAAAATGTTGAACAAAATTATTTTTACTTGCACCAATTGAGCCGAACCGCGGTTTGGTACTGACTAAAAACTGAATCGAACCAGCGGTTCGGTACAAAAAGAACGAGCCATCGGCCACGAATCCCAACTGAACCGGAACTGGTTAAAAACGAGTCTTTGAAAAAAAATTTCAATGGTAAAATAAATGGATCTGAAAAATTTTTTTGGCAGAATATTTTTCCCCATTAAATCGTTGTTAAAGATAATTTTGCGCTAAATAAACCTCTCAAAGCCCGAGTCGGCTGTTCTTTTGTTTAAATTCATGGTCTAATTCAATGTTTAGATCAAGCATTAATTTTTGTTATTTTTCAATACGGAAACTTTTGAATAAGTCTTGTATAGTTAAACACACACACACATATACAGAATTAAATCGAAAACTGAATAGCAACAAAATGATCACAAATATGCACAAATCAATCAATGCGACACAAGCCATTTGGCTTAAATAAATAGAAAAATTTTTATAAATAATTAATTTTTATTTTTTTTTTTAACGCTTCTCAAAACTTGCAAACAATTTGCACTGCAAAACTTTTCATTTTGTATATATTTCGAATGTGTATTTGTAGAAATTAGGCTATTTTTAGATGCATTACCGAATTATTTTCGCGCATATGTATATAGAGGAAAAAAAATTCTTTTTTGTTATGGCGTGCGCCTTCGAATAACTCCGATTTTTCACGATTATTAATTATTTATATAATTCGATGAGTTCGTTAATGACGTTCAAAAAAAAAAAAAAAAACGTTTATACGTTACACGACACACGGCAGCACTAAAGCAATAAGAACTTTAAAACCAATAAGAAACGTGGAAATATATACATATATGGTATACTATATATAAACCAATCTAAGTAAATATTATATTAGATGTTCATATTATTTGCCACACACACATACACACACTCACAAAAAAAACACAACTGATAAGCTGCGATTTTGATAAATTTATCAATTTCTTCTATTTTTATGTGACTTTTTATTTTTTATTTTTTTGTTTGATTTATTTTTCTTTCCTTTTTTTTATAATTTATTTATTTAAAAAAAAAATTAGTATCTATATTAAACGTGATAATTATTATCGAGCACTTGTTCTCTGTAAAAACACACGGGCACACACATATTATCTTTCTCTTTCTTGCTTGCAACACCACTTTTACAACGCTTTTGTAGTTACCGCCGTCGCCACAAAATATATTAAAGAAAACAAAAACAAAGTCATAAAAAAAATATTATTAACCTTGCAAATGTATATTCAAATATTTTCTTTTACTACTTTTTTTTCGTAAATATATATTTCCTCTTTGGAAAAATAAAAACACTATTTTTATTTTTTATATTTTTCTTTAATGTGAAATTTTTTCCGTACGCGCGTATTTTATTTTTTTCACGTGAAAATCCAAAAAGCGATCGCGAGCAACTGAGCGCAAAATTTTCACAAACAAATGCTTGAAGCGATTGCAGCAGCGCGGCGATAGCAAATAGAAATAAAATAAACCGTCTAAATGTATAAAAGCAACAAAATAAAAAAAAAAACGTCGAGAGCAAAAGCAACAAAATAACGAACGAGCGAACGCCGCCGCCGCGGCTAATTCAAATATAGCTTTTTTTTTTATTAGCCCCAATGCGGATTCGTCTCTAGTTTGTATTTATAATTTTTACTACAAAAAAAGAGCTAAATTCGCAATACTAATTTTGCTATCTTAACTTCTTGAGTAAAAAATGCTTTATTTAAAAAATTTCGTTAAGTTTAACTTTTTTTCCATTAATTTAAAAAAAAACGCAATTAAAAATATATTAAAATTTATATCAGTTTTTATAGATTCCTTGATCTTGCTCAATTTGAGGAAAGAAGTCGATCTAATGATGTTTATTTATTCGCAAGGCTGTTGAGTGCAACGCCTTACATTGGGTTTAAAAACAAAGAATAGAGTAGAGGAAAAAGGTTCCATTCGAAACGATTTCCATTTTGGAGACCAGTGAGGATGTCAACGATTTTCCAATTCAATCCTACAGGAAATTTTTGGCTCTAAAACTTTGTACATCGCATATTGCTGGGCGGTCAGAGCATCACTAAAAAGGGTTGTTTTTTTGACGAATTGTGAACATACATTTTCGGATTAGACCTAAGGGACTTTGGTACATATTATTATACACTGTACTCGATGGGAACAAGAGTATATTATAGGACATAGCTATATCATCGAAAGCCAGGTTAATATAGCTATGTCCGTCTGTCCTGTTCAAAATAGTCGCACCAAATATGTTTACTTTGCCTCCAAAGCCTCCAAAAACAGAAATACACGCTATTACATTTTATCCTGAAAGAGCACTAATAACTTAAATTGGTGTAAAAAAAATGACTTAAAAAATATAAATTATCTGAGCATAAAATATTTTTGGAAAAGCACCGAAAATTAAAATATAAAGGAAATGCCGAGAATATTTTTTTTTTTGGGTTGTTTTTGTCCCCCCTTCAGTATACATTTAGGAGTCTAGCTTACCAGCAACGCGAGTAAATACAAATTAAAGTAAACATCTTACATTAAGCCCCGGTCTCCGCAACTTAGCTTTATATTTTTAAATAGAGTTCGTGGAAATCAACAAAAATATTTTTAAAGTCTAAGAAACTTTTTGAATTGTTTGAATAAGCCATTTTAAAAATTTTATATAAATTGTTTCCCAAAACTAAAAAGCCATAAAAAACTAAATTAGACCAGCATCTGTCATCTGTGTTTCAATAATCTTAAGCCTTTCTTGAAATCGGTTGACATAATAATTCCCATTGTAGTCATTATTTTTGTTTTCGCACATATTTTACACTATTCCGAGTAAAAATACATATCTATGAGAGTATTGTACCATTGCACTTCTCGTCGATGCTCTCAGTCAAATTCGCAGCAGCTTTTGGGGATTTGTATTTAAAAGATGGTGTCCAAATTGCTTTCGAGCTCCAAAATTTTTTATTGTTGTTAAATTTTTTTTTTTTTTTATTTTAGATAAAGTTTGATTGAATTTCAAAGACTAGAAAACACTTGTTTAAATAATCCATATATTACATTGTTGTCATGTTAATCATGCATACCGCTTGTGATTACTCATAAAAATGCAAATTTTATATATCCTGAAATAATTTTCAAAGTTTAATCTAAAAATAATTCCAAGGTCTATGAAAATTATAACAACGTTTTTTATAAATATTAAAAAAATACAATATTTTTATTTTTCGATTTTGATTAAGACTACCGATTAGTTTTAATAAAAAGTTTATCTTATCACATATTCAATTTTACTAAATATGAAAACGTTTATCTGTAAATCAGCACTTCAGCCATGTAATACAACGAAAATACAATTGTTCAGTAAATAAACAAACGAATCCCATCATTATCTAAAAAACAATGGCACTATCAAAATATAGGTACTATATAAGTGTTTTGTAGGTTTTTAAGATTAAACACAAACACAATATTTTTTTTTTTTATAGTTTTACCGTTTTTTGATGTACGCTTCAAACATTTTAATGCGTAATTCCACGTGGCCACCAATTTTTGCGAATTTTTTTAATTAAAAACAAAATAAAAATACTAAAAAAAAATCAACAATCAGACGCAACCGAGCAAGCGTTGTGAATGCGTTAAAAATCGAATATAAACTGAACTACATATCATATCACAACAAAAGGTGGTATAAAATTTGTTTTTTTCCATGTATGAAACCATGTTAACAAATAAAAAATATTGTCAACACAAAATGTTTAAAATAAAAGCAATTTAACGTTTTTGCGCTAATTTTTTTTTTTTTTTTTTTTATTTGTCACATCGTGCTTTCCTGTCCGTCCTGTCTGTCTGTCTGTCTTTTTAAGTATAGGTCGGCCTTTCTTTTGTTCCGGCTTAACAGAATTTGCGAAAAAAAAAAAAAAATAGTCAAAGGGTTGAAGAGATAGTAAAAAAAAACATAAATAAATAATAAAAAATAGTAGTAAAAATATAAACGATAAATAGAAAAAAAAATGTGATAAATTGTGACACAAAAACACAGTTGCAACTTGGTAAAAAAAAAAATATTCGTATGTAAGTTTATAGTCATGTATAGTATAGAGCGATACTAGGCGCGTTGTACAAAGTATAAATAACACGTCAAGGTGCTTAACTTGAGTTCTAGATGATTGGTAATATATATGATGGACAATAACGTTATCTAAAAATAATTCTTACAAGAAAAACCGTTAACTTCGGTAGAACCGAAGCTTAAATAGACGTCACAGAATGATTAGACTATTTTTCTTGAATGAATCAATAAGTGCGTTCGGTTTGTAAAGGGGTTATGTGCTTTATATAGTGATCCTACTTTAACCATGTGTCCTATTGGCTGCTACAACAATTAATTAGAGATATTTCAAATAAAACGCTTCATAAATACAAATTTTTTCCATGCAAATACTCAAAAATTAGCGATAAATTAAATAAGGGATATGTGTTACAGTGATCTCACCATGGGTCCTTTTCTAAGCATGGGTTAATGTAGAAGTGTTCTTACCAATATTTGACACAAAGCACTTTACAAATAACGCATATTTCATATAAAAATTCAAAAATTGGTGGTAAATTTGTATAGGCGCTATGCCTAAAAATGGGCGTGGCACTTTGGTTTTAACACTTTAACTGCGTAGGACTGAGAAAAGCTTAAGTTTTAAATATCATCTCTATATTTTTAAAACTGAGCAAATGAAAGTCTAACTACAAACAGGTAGACAGACAGACGGACAGACTGACATGGCTAGGGCGACTTTCTCCGTCTCGCTGATCGAGCTGATCAAGAATATATATACTTTATGGGGTCTACGACGTCTCCTTCAATGTATTACAAACTTTTTCACAAACTGAATATACCCTTTATTTAGACTTCACAACCGGGACACCAGAGTATTATATGGAATTGTGAAACAGATATGTTACCAGAGCAAATAATAAATAATTGCCGAAATTCCCCCTAAGAGGAACACTGTATGTATTTCATTTGCCATTCAAAACAAACTAAGAAACCCGCTGCCTCACTCATCCAGCGTGCTGAATCTTAAAACTAACATGGTCAAAAATATTATAACTAAAAAAACAAAGCCTGTACGTTGCCAAATTGATAGAAGTTCTCAATGTAATCTGTCTGAATGGAAGTCACGGGAAGCATGACTAGAAAGAGACAATAAAACATTTTCGACACTGGACAAAAGTAGGGTGCCACTCTATGCCCATCTTGCAGAAACTTCTTTAAAATGGTATCACTAACAAACTTTTTAAAATAGCAAAATGGGTCTCACTCAGCTATGCCTATGGTATCACAATGGTTTGGCTTAATTTGGTTACTGGTTTATGATTTTGAGATTTATTCTTAAAAAATATATTTCTTTGTGATCTCGAAAATGGCAGCACTTCCAAAAATAATTTTTAAATGAGAACTTTGCTATATAAACTAATTGAAACCATATCATCCAGAGTCTCATATTACAATTTAATGATTACAGTGCTTGAACTACCATTACACTATTAAAATTCATCTAAAACTACAATGTATGTGCATTTAAAACTATTTACTACCATTTTTGCACTATATAAATCTATGCACAGAGGTAATTAGGTAATAAATAAGCCGCTTAAATAATAGCAAACGTTAATAAAAAAAAAAACCAAGAAAATAAAGGTGACATATGTCAAATAACTACTGCCCATCGAAGACCCTAACTGACACCACCACAGGCAGAGGCGGCGGGATGTGAAGTGACAGAAGCGCAAATGCTGTAAGCGACAAACGACAATGGCCTATTGTCACTAGCATAAATAATATAAAATAAGATACAAATAAAAAAAATAAAATATATATAAAAATAAGAGAATTGCGAATTTATTGATTATTTAAGCAAGTCATAATATAAAAGTGAAAGAAAATGAATGTTAAAGAAAAAAAAGCACACAAGAGACTATTGTGCGCTACAGTGTAGTAGCGAATTTATTATATACAACTAAAAAATTTTTATATTATGATGTGGCATAGATGAACTATTGTCTGTGCGGCGCTTTTGTACATATTTGATTCGTATAGTCAAAAGAAAAGCAGTGACTCAAATCGAAATATTATAGAAAAAAAAAATAAACTGGGCGTAACGCTTGTTGAAACTGCTGACAGTTTACACAATGAATAATATTAACAAATAATAATGATACAAAATAATAATATAGGCGACACAACACAGCTAGCATGTTGTAATTTAAAATCATTTCTTTTTCATGTTTCGTTTTTTTTTTTTTTGGCGAATTTTAATCCAACTCAAAATTATAATCCACAAAATAATTCATACGGTCAACGATGTGTAACGCCGGCGCCGGCGACTGACCATGAACTAATACAAATGCAGGGGAAGCACCCGCAGCACTCGAATGAATGATTAACAAAATGGCGTTTGGAATTTGAAAATTTGTTTACAACGACATTTTTGGAAATTTTCTCAAAATAAGATATACTTTTCTCCATTTTTATTTTATTTTTTATTTTTTGTCGCATGTATTTTGGGCACGCGCCAATGCCTATTAAAAGAGAAACTGGAAACTGTGGGGGGAAACTGGAACTGTCAGACAGGCCGCATACATTTATCTTGTGCACCAAAAATAGCAGACACATTTGCATATCGCATTAAAGAACTTAAAAATGAACGAACCAAAATAAATGCAAACAACAAAATTGCTAAATAGAGAATAGATGAGATTTTTAAAATAGTGCAGTGACATGGTGTGAAAATTATTTAAAAAAAAAAAAAATATTTTGGAATGCACAAACAGAAAATGTAAGAGAATTGTCTGCGTAAAAAAGTTTTATTCAAAAATAAAAAAATGAGGTCAACGTTGCGTATGCATGTCACTATAATAAGAAACTACAGTGAAAACTCTTCTTACAAACACTATCATTGATGAACAGTTCTTCAAAGACCATTTTAAAATATTTTGAAATACTTTTAAACAGAAACAAAAGAGTGAAAACTTTAAAAAAATAAAATTTTAAACCTAGGCAACCATTGCCCATTATAGATTCAGAACTAACGTTCCATGTATCAAGAACAATGGGTTTTGAATTTTGAAATCATCGTTTTTTGTATCGAGAAGAATCAAGATTAGTCGTTAATTGAATCAAGAACAATCGTTCATTTTACCAATATTAGTCGTGCATTGTATCAAAAATAATCGTTTATTATATCAAGAATAGTTGTTCATTAAATCAAGATCAAACGTTCTTGATATCCAAACAATCGTTTTTTGAATCAACGCCGAAAGAATCGCTCCATAAATCCAGAACAAACGCGCTGTATATGCTGAACTCTCATTCTTTACATCAGGAACAATTATTCCAACTATATATTCAGAACAATACATCTTTGTATCAAGAACAATCAGAAGACTTGAATCAAAATTTATTCGTTATTGTCTTAATACTAATTCAAATGTGCTTAAATCAAGTTGATTTTCAAATTTAATATAAAGAAATTTTGAAAAGATTGTGTTTGATTTTAGATAAACCGAACGATTATGTTCTTAGTTTTTTTCTATGCAGCTGAGTGTACAAAAATTCACTGACGATGAACCAGTTTAACTTTATATATAAATCAATTAAATATAAAAAAAATAAATTGTACTTACAAAGTCATCTCTTCATTGGTTATCGGTTGCGTTTTAAAACGTGCACGCTGCATATCACGTCGTATAACGCTTGGCTTAAAAATTTTCGGTTGATTGGTACCAACACCACCACTTTGTGACTGCAGCGGTGATTCCCAGCTAGTGTTTATTGAACCGGTAAACTTTGTACCAATTATTGACGTTGACGTTGGCGTTGTTGGAGACGTTTGATTACTAAGAAATGTTTCCATATTACGTATACGCTCTGCAACGCTTACACTTGTCGTTGGTGTACCACTACCAATTGCATCCAATTGCGTAGTTATAGACGCGGCTGGTGTTGCTTGTGATGTGGCTATTGCATTTAGCGCAGCAGCTAAGTCTATAACTGGTGCACCATCTTGACGTTCCAGTGAACGAGTACGACGCTTTAATAAACTAGAATTTGATAGGCTATCGAAATCATCGTCGCGTTGCATTGTTCCGGTTGCACCTAACGAACGACGTTTAGATGGTGAATCCGATTTAAGTATGGGACGCACTTCATCAATGCTTTGTGCACCGCTGCCGCTTAGCTCAAATTCTTCGCGGCTACTCTTACGCGATGTCTTTAATATGGGACGTATTTCTTGTTCATCTGATTCGCCCAAGGATTTCTTTTTTAATATTGGTTTTGGTGGACGTATATTCTCTTCACTTGAGGTACTTTCTTGCTTGAGTATTGGACGTATTTCATATTCCTCATTATTCGGTGTCATATCAAAATCGTGTGCATATTCACAAATCTCGGCGCCATCACGTCCACCAAGTTCAGCGGCAGCAAGTATAACAGCTTGTGAAATAGAAACATGTTTTGGCGCATGTGCGCCACCATCTGAAGGCGTTGAAGTTGAATCTTTTTTCTTAAGTATGCTATGCGGCAACGTTTCAGTAGCTGAAGGACAACCATCACTTTTACTGCTATCATAGCTACTCTGTTTAAGTATGCCGTGTTGTTGCTGTTGCTGCTGTCCTTGCAGCTGCTGCTGTTGTTGTTGCTGCTGTTGCTGCTGCTGCAGTTGCATTTGACTAACAGCACTAGCAGCACCAGTTTCCTCTAGTGAATTACGACGTGCCGATTTAATGAGTATGCTACGCTCATCGGGTGAATGCGAACGTGAATAATAACGTGATTCATCCAAACTGGAACGTTTCTTTAGTATACCAGCACGTTTATGTTTAATTGGTGTATCGAGTACATTCGCTGAGAAGGTTACCGGTGAAGCATTACTCGATGCAGAGCTAGATTCACCAAGCGCATGATCTTTTTTCTTTAAAATTGAGACAATTTGATTAAGTGCCGGTGGCGATGCATTTGTATTTGAAGTCGAGGACGTGGTATTTGCTGCTGCTATGCCAGTGCTTGAAGTTGACGCTATGGCGTTGTTTGCAGCAGTAACTTCATCCGTGCTCTTGCGTCGCAAAATCGGCGATAGTTGTTTATGCAATGCCTCGTGTCCACCAGCTGCACGTTCTTCTTGCTTTTGTACAATTGGCACATCGTTAGCATTTGCTTGTTCTGCAATTTTCATAATTTCCGCTAGATGCGTTTTAGTATGTTCATTAACTTTCAAATTGACATCATCGCAGCGTCCAAATTTACGCATAGCGCTTAGTGGTAACGTATCTGAGCGACGACTGACACGCGTTGCGCTAATATTGTTGCTATTATTGCTGCCGCTAACAACATTCGAGCTGCTTGTCGGCTTATTTATTGCATTGTTGCGGTAGACCTCATGTTTTGGACTTGCGGTTTGTGCACGACGTCGTTCTGTATCCGCAACGGAAGTACTTAACAAATCCAAACCACGTCGCGCATTCTCCATATGCATAGCCAATTCAGAGCGTTGCTGGACCGTTGCTGGACTGCTCGTTTGTGTTTTCTGTGGCGTATGTAATAATTCACGTAGCGCAGCATCATCGCCTGGCAATAATGTACGCGCCATGCCCAATTCGCGGCGTCGACGACGACGTGAGGCAAGCGAGTCATCTGTAAAATTTTGATTAAATAATTTATTAGTATTGATCTTATAGAAAAATAATATATTTAAATTTATTATTTAAAAAACTTTAACACACATGCCCAATTAGCAGGCAAACAATGAAAGAGTTGCACATATTTAACACAGGTACGTTCGGTTAGTACAGCATAATGCTTGCAGGATTCATTAAGTACAAAATTATTGATATGCATATGGCACAAATGTCCGCGACGTTCTTGAAATACATTCGACATATTCGCGCGTGTGTTGCTGGCAAGAGACTGTTTGACTGAATGAATGTCTGAGATTTAGTTTGTCAAAAGCCAAAAGTAGTTGCACACATTCACTCAAGCAGAAAATCTGCTAAAGACCAATTATGGTTAAGCTAGCATATTGACTTAGTCAAGCAAAACCTTGACGACGACGACGTAAGCATTATTTTTTTTTAATTTTACTGCATAGCGTGTATTGTTTTTTGTTGAGATTACACTACTTACCAGCATCCTGTGTTGCTTCCTCATTTAAGGAACGATTTAAATTTGATTTACGTTTTGCAGATTTATCACGATCCATGCTGCCAGCAGTGCGACGTGGTGAAGTTTCAGGCTAAAAACCAAAATCAAATTAGTAAAAAAACACAAAAATTCAAGAGAAAATCTTAATACACACCGTACGCTGCTTTTGCACCGGACTCAATTCCAATGTAGCCAGTTGCTGTTCTAAAGTGCGCGCCTGTGATTCCAGTTGCATTGTCGAGGAACGTGGACGCATCTTACCATCCAGTTTGTCATCTGTCATTGTTTTACGTTGATTTCTTAGCTTTGCTCGCGGCGATAGCTTTACAGTGCAATCATCAGAATGTATGGTACGCATATATTTGCCACCAGGACTTGTGGGCGTTGTAGGTGTGGCACTACTAGCACCAGTGCCAGTGCCACCACTAGTAAAATGCATTTCGGAGAGATTCTGTTTCATTGAGACGGATACTATAGGTACCAGACGTGGTCTTGATATATTCACAGTTTCACTGGCAGCGGAGACGGAGGCGGAGGCGCAACGTTGATTGCTTTCCGGTGACTTTTGCTGTGTTGACTGAGAGACTGCGACTGCTGCTGTTGCTGCTGCTGCTGTGTATCGGAGTAACTGGCACGCCGTATTGTTGGCGTTGTTGGCTGGCGTGGTGAGGTGGGTGAATGCGCGTAACGTTGCAATTCTTCTTCCTTTTTCTTGTCTGTATATCCCGGCCGATTGTGCATTACGATTTGGATTTGTTTTTCGATTTTTTTTTCGAGTGTGTGTAAACGTGCATCGAGTTTTTTATTTTTTTGGGAAGGAAAGAAAACAAATATGCAAATGAAGAACGCGTTAGTTTGGTTAGTTTGATTGGAACATTTTTTTAGTTATTTCGTTTTTAATAAACTTGTTACTACTACAATTATTTGGAATACAAAATACGTTAAAATTTTAATTTAGCTCTAGTTATACATATACAATACATATCTAGTCAAGTGCCAAGTATGAAAAGTTTGTTTAATTTTAGTGAGAAAAGTGTTACAATGAGTAGATTTCGGATTTTATGCAATTGTAACTTAAAAATTGTCAATGAAATACGAGGAAGACAGCAGCAAAAAATCTTTACCATAAAAATTATAATTTTTTAACAGACATAATTTTTGTACATAGAAAAATATACAGGCCACGAAAAACTGGAACTAGAGACTGAGCATGTTCCCAATTCGAGCTCAGAATATTCTATCGCTCACGGTTTAGGAGTTATTTTTACTCAAAAGACGCAAAAAACATGGGAAATGGAAAAATTCGGAGTACGAAATTGGAATCAGCGTTCAAAATTTTTTTATGCGCTATGTCTCTGGTTCCGGAAATTAAGGCAGCTCTTTAGCTTGGAATCTTTCGATTACTGAAAGAAAGATATTCGCCAAAATTCGGAAAAAAGATCAAAAAATCCGAAATCTAGTTATGAGTTGGTATTTTATAAATAAATATGTTACTGAGTGCATGCATGTGTGCGTGTCAAAGCCAATTTATGTGTGTATGTGGTGTGTATTAAAATTAAGCGCCTAAAAGTATGCCAATTCCATTTTAGTGTAATAAATTTTTAATAAATTTCGGATCAATTTAAATTTTTTTGCACAATTGCAAGGACAACAACGCAGCATTGTTTTTGTGCAGCTACTATTGTTGTTGTTATTGATGTTGTTGTTGGGGGATATAGTGGAATTTGAGGAGTTGTTGTTTTTGTTGTTGGTGCTGTTAAACTCACCGAGTGCCGCAGCGCGCAGACGTGTCGTTTTTGTTGTACGCACAGTCAAAAGTGGAGATATGGGCGAATTTGGACTGGAGGACAATGTCAGCGACGACTGCTGCTGCTGCTGCTGTTGCTGCTGCGGGTGATTGTGTTGTTGTATGCGCAGCGGTGATAAAGGATTTTTGCGTCGTTTAGGCGACGAAGCTATTTGTAAAGTTGGTGTTGTGTTTGGTGGTGTTGTTGTTGTTGTTATTGTTGTTGTCGTGGTCGTTGAATTCGTATATTTCGGTTTAAGTACAATTATAGGCGTTGTGGGCGCAGATGTAGTAGGCGTGGCATAAAAGTGATTGTTGTTGTTATTATTATTATTAAAGCACTGATGAATATTGCATTTGTTATTAAGCAGCATTTGATGTTGTTGTTGTTGTTGATGTGATTGTCGTTGGGATTTCGTTGCTGGCGAAGTCGTTCTTATAGTTACAATTGTTGTTGTTGTTGCTACTGGCGTGCTAGGCTTATTTGGCGTTGTAGGCGTGGTTGCAGGCGTGCAATCTTCACTATTAGCTATTATTTTTCGTGCAGTTTTTATTTATTTGTTTGTGTACGATTGTGTGCGAGGGGTGATAATATGATTTTATTTATGATTAGCATTTTTTTATTTTATTTTTATTTAAAGCAGTTATTTGCATTTTATTAAAGATAACTTAAAAAAAATTGAAGCATAGATATACTTTATAAAAGAGAACGTAAAGAATAACCACTTAATATTTCGTGAACTCTAACGTTAACTCTAATCTATCTACACAATTGACTTATGGTGACGTTTTAATCTTTTAATATATTTCTTTGTGTACCTTATTACACTATTGTTCTTGTAAAAATGTTGAAACCTGTTAGGAAGGTTTTTTTTACAGATCTAGATAAAATTTCGGCAACTCTTTTCACCAAAAATTGTTTCCTTATTACTAATATTATTACTATCACTAAAGAAAAAAATATTTTCGATATTTTATAAATATTAAAGTGTTTTAACCGAAGCTTAAATACTATATAACAATACAAAAGTAAAATCTTAAGTTTTGTAAGAAAAAAAACAAATAGAAAACAACGCCTTGAAGTCTTCGGGTACGCCAAAAACTTGAAAATTATCAAGGAATTCGTTATTTGGCAAAGTTAATCTTAACTGATGAATTTTCTGACACCGTCAGATTTTTTCCTGGGGGAAATATGAAAGTTTATGCCCATAAACCAGAGTCCCTGGACCAGCTCAATGCCAACATATTTCGAGAAATTGCCCACAAAACGCAGCAAGCTATATTTCGCGAGAGGGCGTATGGGATCAATGGGCCGACAAATCCCAAGCTTAGATACTATGTTAGGGCTCATATGAGAAGCATAAAATTAAAAATAGCTTTATTAAACATTATTAAAAGGGAGGTGAGTTTATATGGTGGCTATATGTTATCCATATCAATTCAGTAGTGTATAAATTGGTTGAGTTTCATTAAATAAGCTATATCATATAAAAATAAAAAAATGGGCCCTAGGTTTCTATGGGGGCTATATTCTATAGTAGACCGATCTTATACAAATTGAATCTGAAGACATGGGTTGACATAAAAATTATTTATATATATGAAATAAATAGAAAGTCAGACGGACATGGCTAGATCGATTCTTCTAGGGTCTCTTATTTCTTATGACAATTGGTCATTGGTCCGATGTAACCTAAATTTAGACACTATGATTGTATTTGGATGACATGACTTGCAAGACATCTTGTAAGATATGTCTTGCAAGACGTCTTGGATGACATGTCTTGCAATATTACATAGTTAAATTCTTAGTAAAACGAAATTGTTCTTCAACATCAGCTGTGCTTTAGCTGTGATTAAGCTAAAATGAACTTTTATTTTCAAATGATTTTTTATTCTATTTACAGCATTAATTAATTGTAATTAAGCTATACCTTCTTTAGCACTTTTTGCAGCGCAGATAAAATGGTATATATCTGATTTGTAGACTGCCTAAGAAAATAGATAAATTTATTGAAAATAAAAATATCAATTTAAAAAAAATATTCATTAATGGTTTTTTATTTCGGTTTTCTAAGATAATGCCGCATTCCGATAACATGCTGCTTGCAAATATTGCGCGTCATAACGCGTTTTCTACATATTTTACATGATTTGCCCCAAAAATGATTAATACCTACAATAAATAAATTGTATAAAAACATCATCAAAGTTTTAACTGTCAGGGTTACTGAACTGAAGTGAACCGTAATGAATGAATGAAGCAGTTACTTTTTAAGTTGTGCGCATCCTGCAGCGTTTAATATTTTTTTTTTTTTTTTTTTTAGATACAACGTGTAACCCGCATGAATTGGCAATTTTTAAGTTAATTTAACTCAAAACAGCAACGCATGATAAATTAATATGTTGACCAAAAGAAAAAAAATACAAATAAAAATAAGTAGCAACTCTATAAACAACTTCGTAGGCCACACGCACAGATACCAAAAATACAAGTTTTGACAGTTTTGATTAAATTATGGCTGTCATTGATTGGATACGTACAATTGATTAGATTTCATACCAAAAAAAAAAAATATAAATAAAATTAATGTAAATCTGTAGAAATCGTAGAGGCCAAAAATAAATACATTTCAAGTTATAAGTCAACTTTCGAATAATAATATAGTACGTATGTATTTTTGACATGCCGTTATAATTTGTCAAAAAAAACCATAGATGAAATACTTTATCCGTATAATAACTCTCTGTGGCAAAGGTTCAAATAAAATTGTATATCTAAATCGTTATGAATTAGCACATTTATAGCAACCATTCAACTTTTCGATTTTTTTTTATTTTTATTACATTATTATTATTTTATTATTATTTTGCCTTTGGCTATTTCTGTTTAAAGCTTTTTCTTCTTTTCTTCTCAAATTTGTCTAAAACATTCGCTGAAGTTTTTGTTTGAGTTTGTCAGAAATTTATTTAACTTTAAGATTTGTAGTTATTGGTTAAACAAAATCAAAAAAACGAAATTCGAATCTCATTTTTTTCGATTTAGATTTTTTAAGATTTAAGAAATTTTTTATTAAATTTCAAATAAATATTGCTTTGTTGTTTTTGTAAAAAGAAGTTAAATAGATTTTTTGGAAAGCATTTTGAAGAATTGTGCAAGAGAACAGCAATTTTAATACTATTTCTAGGTATTTATATGTACATACCTATAAATAGTATATATTTGGTATGGCTTGAAAGAGCATTGTTCATTTGCTAAAGAATTTATAATTAAAAAGACAGACTCCGCAGTCTGTACTGCCGGACCATAGAACATAGAACATAATGAATGCCTTCTGGAAGGACCCTTAGCCAAACCTTAAAAATGAATAGACATAAAATTTGGTAAATAATTGAATAAAAATAATTTCTTGGGTGTATTTTTTATAGAGTTCTCTAGGGGCTCCAATACATATTTCAAGACCCTTCTTACTTCCATAGTAACAAAAAGCTATGGTCATGGAACTCTGTTTTTGAGTGGAATAAAAAATATATATTTGCTAAGATATAAAGATCGTACCGATCTACTAGACTCTAGGTTTGTAAAAATTGTCAAATAATAGCACAGCCAACATTCATTGATATTGTCAAACTAGTAGAACCCACTTTCACTATAACAAAGGTCAGATTCCTTCTTACGTTTCGGATTCGTTTGACCCGATAGGCTGACCTTTACAAATTATTGACGGGAAAGCATCGGCAAAGATGATTTTGTGGGGCCCCTCTATCTCATATGAAGTGGGATTTCACAGAATCTACCAAAATTTGGACTAAGTCCCCTTCAGATATCGACTCAAAACACCATTGTTTCCCTTCCGTCCGTCTGTCCTGCTGTCTGCCGTATAAGAGAGATTATCTCGGAGACTATAATAAATAGGGCTATCATATTTGAAACTTAGGCTATCCTGAGCCGTCAAGTGGTCACTTACAAAGGGTTTTTTCTTTTGTACAAATCTAACCAAAAATTTATGATTTTTTGCGTAAAAACCTCTTTGTTTCTTATTGTAGGAACTTCAAATAACAGTCCCAAAGAAATATTCCAACATGGTTAGGAATAAAAAACTTTTGGTGTCGCCCCCAAACAAATTTTCCACACTTTTTAAGTTTTTGTATGAAAATCTAATACAATAAAGTATGGTAATTAGATAAGAGTTAACTTAAGGTACATAAAGATTGGATACAGGCTATCTTGCATTCGAGTTTTTATAGAATAAAATGTATAATTTTCCTGAATTTAAATATTTATATTTTATATTTGTAAAGTGTATATAAACTTCGGTTAAAACAAAGCAAATCTATTTTGGCTCTTTGACATACGCGGAAGAAGAAGTAAAACAAAAATTGTTTAACTTTGATTGGCAGCGCGTCGAAAACCGCAACGAAATATAATTTTAAGCTTAAATTTCATTTAAATTGGTTTTAAAATTGTAGCTAATTCGGCGGTAAATGACTTTAAATGTAAAAAAAAAAATGCTCAAATGCTGGGAATTGGCTAAGACTGCTTTAAATGTATCTATTTATCTGTCTGTCCATCTATATTTAAACTAAACAAAATTAGCTGTCTTACTTGAAATTAAGGTAAAATTGAATCAAGGTAAAATTGAATGAATGGCAGCGCAGCGCAACAGTTTAAAAGTAGTAAAATAAAAGCAACAAAAAAAAAAAAAAGAAGCAATTGAACGAAAATCACAAATATAAATAAGTAAAACGTACTAAAATATTTTTAAACATAAAAAAATAAAACTTTAAGGAAAAACAGTGAAATTCATAAAAGCAGCAGCAAACCAAAAACACACAAAATAATCAAATACAGACAATAAAATAAAAAGTAATTTAATTTGAACTTAGAAGCACTCACCTGATATGCCGGTTGTTGTTGTTGTTGCTGTTTTTGCTGCTAACTGTGAGGACGATGTTGTTGCTTGTAAAGGAACTGTTTCTTGTTGTTGTTGTTGCTGCTGTGGCGTTGACGGTTTTGAGTGTGTCATCACAGTTGTTACGGCTGTTTCATATGCTGAACTATTACCATTCGCTGAAGAGCAACATGCTTGTTGCAAAGGTTTCGGCGATGACGTTGAGTTTGAGATACGAGTTAACACTGCTGCACCGCCTCCAATTATTGGAGTACGTGCCGGTGAGGGTGAGGTTGAGTCACTATGATAAGGGGAATTTCCACTGGCGGCTGCATTAGCACCATTGACACTTTGGCGACTGGCAGCGCGTGAAGTACGCGTTATGTATCTGAAGTGATACAATAAAATTATGTTAATATTTTTATTTATTTTAGTATCTTTTAAAATAAATATTTATTTAATTTTAACGCACTTTAAACACTAAACACATCAATTTTTTTTTTCACTAAAACAAAAATTTCCTGTTTCTTTGTGCAAATATATTAATATCCGTCAACTTGTCTTGTAGCACCGAAAAAAAAAATTCGAAATAAAAAACAATTTTGCAGATAAACGATCGCGCGTATCTACCTATCTGTCTATCTGTGTAAGTATGTAGCGCAAAATGAATCAAAAAAAAAAAATTAATGAAAAAAAATAAATTTTTAAACTCCGTAAACTTTAAACGCCAGCAAACACGCTCGCACAACAACTGATTTGCTGTTGCGCATACGAAAAAAATACAAAAAGTATCTACGATGTGATTCAGTCAGCTGCTACAACAACACGACGACTTGTCTTGAGTTGAGTTGAAAAATGCGGCAGATAAGCGAACAGATATAACAAGCATTTTACTTGTTGTCTTCTTCCTCTTTGCGAGAGTTTTGCGGCTTTGAAATTCTCTATCTCTAACTAACTACCTATCTCTCTCTCTTATTTCGGTTTCGGTATGGCGCGCATGTGTTGTATCTTTGAGATACTTTTGTTTTGTTTTACTGCTTCGTTGAATGAAAAAAACAAATTTTAAATTGCAACAAGGAAATAACTGAAAAAATGTCGATGGTAGACAAAAAAAAAAAAATAAACAAAAAAAGCACAATAACTCACTCTCAATTTGGTTTGCATATTTTGCACATGGCTTGTAAAAATGTATCTACAAGTACAAAATATATATATTATCTAAAGAACAAAAGCGCATTTTGTTATGATTTGTTGTTGTTGTGCATGTATTTATAGTTGCCGTCATTATTATTGTTGTTGTTGCGCATGCGCACAGCATGAGTTCGTTCTTGGTGTAGTATATGTATCTTTTTATCTTATAGTAACACAGCACGCAAGTTTTTTCTTTTCTTTTTTTTTTTTTTTGTGCAGGTAGCTAGCTAGCAAAACATTAAAAATCTTTTACTCTCTTTTAATTTTTTTTTTATCTTTTCTTGCTTGCCTGTCAAATGTCGCGCTTTGAAAATGATATCCATTAACAACTGACAACGTCGGCGACTACAACTAAAACTGCGACAACGACAACGACGACGCCGCCGACTGCCTCATTTGCTTCCTTGTCTCGCGCGCGCTTCATGCATAAAAGTATCTACACTACACATTAGTGGTATCTGTATCTTGCCATTTGCTTCTGTGTGAAAACAAATATAACTGCAAATTTGCAAAAACTTTTTCGCCTTCTTTACCTTTACTGTCGTCGTCGTCGAAGCCATCGAGCCAGTCATGCTGTCGTCGTCTGCAATGTCAACCGTGTGCACACTTCTAGCAATCACAAATGTATCTGTTGCAAAGGCCTTTCGTAGCATGTTGTAGGACTCACTGTAGTACATAGTACATAGTATGTACTCGTAGCAGAGTCTTATTTGCTGCTGCTGTCGTTTAAATGTCGCGTCGCCTCAATGTCAACTAAGACAGTCAGTCAGTTATTCATTTAGTCGAGTGGCGTTTGTCATTCGTTCGTTCGTTCGTTTGTTTATATCGTCTTCTTCGTCGCAATATCATTTTTATTTAACTTTGGGTGATATATGAATATGTGTATCTGTTTAAAAATTTCCATAATTTAAACAAATTTCATCGTTTGTATGATTTAACAAACAGAAAAAGAAAATAGATACAGCAAAAGAGACACCACAGCAAGTATGTAGAAAGAAGTAAACGCTTTGTTGACAAAGCCGGATCTTTGATTTTGAATTTTTTTATCAACGATAATCAATTTTTGTATAATACATATTATCTTATATAAGAATTCATGTTCTATTTGGCGTATTTATTGTATTTTTAAAAACCATTGTAAGCAAGATAAACAAGAACCAACGCAGTGGACTGAGATTTTATTGTGCATTTATTAAATGAAGGTATTCAGGAATATATAGGAAGAATTAACCATAGCATTTTACTGGTAAGACTAGACCTATTTCTAAGAAAGACTACTCCTTAGAATAAAGCTAAGGAAATAATTTTTATCTCTAGTTTTCTTAGAAGAATCTCAGCGTTAATTTAGCAGTCAATATATCATAAAAATTTCGATAAACTGATTGTACTAAAGACAAGACAACCAGACGGATGGCCGATGCCTGGCCAAATTATGTTAGCAAACTTATGTAACTACCCTCTTGAAGCGTACATATGACACATAACTCGATTGGTTTTGAATATAACAATCAACATGGAAACAACGTTTGCGTCGACTTTTTACGGTCTGAATGGAAGCTTCCGATTATAAGATTGTCGGTTCTGTCCGTCTGTCTGTCAGCTGCGTAGATGATTTTTTTGCTAAGGATTGAAGATAAATTAGGTTGAAACTCGAAAGTTAAACTTTTCTCGCTCCTAGGCGGTTTGCTTATGTAAAAATTAGAATGCCACGCAAACTTAAAGTTCATTTTAAATATTTTGTACGAAAATAGGTAATATTTCTAAATGTATTCTCTCCAAATTCGATAAAAACACTTATAATGTCATCCAATAGTAAAAACGAAGGTGACACGACCATTTTAAGACATAGCCCCTATACAAATCTTACCGCCCATTTTCGAATTATTGATGAAAATAATAATTATTTATAAATGTATTTACTTCAAATTGGGTAGTAACAAATCTAATATCATCCTATATACACATCACCGATATGATATGGATCGGGCCACTATAACATACATATAGCCTTATACAAAATTACCAGCTCATATTTGATACCCATATTGTATATAAACTTGAGTTGTATCAGACCATTGATCCCGACCCATCCTTTCTCGAAGTTTTATCTAAGGCCCAGTGATAATCAAACGTAAACTTTAAGGTTTTTAAGCTTCGATTTTTCTTTTCTGTTCAAGAAGGGAACTCCATAAGAAGTCTTATTAGGGATTACTGAATTCGAACGATTTAAACAGACTCAATGAATGAATTTTTGATTCCCAAAAAATTAAAACTTCTATTAGAGTATTTATTTAAATTAATTGTTTCTATTTATTTAATAGGAATCGTTTAAAAATATATAAGATCATCCCAATTAGGAAATAACTCCGCTTGGAAATTTCTTCTAATGTTTTTAGAAGTATAAAAAGAAACCCTGTAAAAATCGTTCAATCAACAATTTTTCATGGAAATCTCATTTCTTGAATTAATTGTTCTGGACAATAAAAAAAATATTTTTTGTCGAATTTGAGAATTATACATGGAAAAGTTATTTTTTTTCTAAATATCTTACATTAACCTTTAAGGAACTCGGGAAATGGTGCAATATGAGAAATTTATTATGTCTCAATGGCACCCATTATAGGACTGAGAGCAGCGACAATTTCACTTTCATTATTAGGAGTATCCTGAACAACTGGGTCTGACTAAATTTAATATTTAATATGCGCCTTGATTTTTAATGTTTTTATTTGATTGCCGACAAACCAAGTAAGTGGATACTTATCACTTCTAATTGTACCCAGTAGCCACATTAAACAAACACAATACGTGCATAGATTGGCAAATATGTTGTTGTTTTTTTTTTTTTTGTTGTTGTTTATATTACAAGAATAAATCATCTATAGCTGAAAATTCAACTTTCTCAAGGTCTGGCGCAACAACAGTGCATAATAAAAAAAAAAAAAAAAGAGAAAACGAAAACCTGTTCTAAAAGTTTACCTAAAAATATTATACAAACTGGTTACTTTTCGGGGACACCGAAAAAAAGCGAAATTAGGAACACTTGTCTTTGCAAGAAAAACCAACTAGGCCAACAACTGCATGTTTGTCTAGTTGCTTGTGTTATAAATAAAAGATAGCCAATATGAAAGACAGACAGACAGACAGACATATGAACAAGTAGCTATGTAGATACAAGATACATTTTAATAAAAGTACAACAAAACAGCATGAGCAGCCAACACTATCACTCTCAATGATTGCTGTTTTGAAGAAGAAGATACTTTGGATGTTCATGTGGATGCTACATGAGTAGCCGCGGAAACTATAAATTCCAAACTTAATTGAGCGCATTCAAATTTGTTTCATTGAATTTTTTTTATTTTATTTTTATTTTACCGATTTTTTTTTCTTTTCTTTTCGTCATCATCGTTTAAATGCTGTTGTATATAGTAACTTCTTTATATATATTTTTATGAATGCATTTTTAGAAATTTTTATGAGACATTTTTCAAGCGAAAGCAGACGCCAAATTGGCTGCAAAACTTGTCACAAAATAACGCCACAACACAGCAGCACAGGGCTATACAAAGCACGCACAACAAACTGAACCTGAATTGACGTCGTCGTATGGCGGCGGGTATGGGTATGAAGTAGACTTGTTCTACACAACTACATCATCATTATCATCCAATGGGACAAGCATATAGCAGGTGCCTCGCTCAAACGCTTTGAACTTCACAGCTGTATGCTATTAAAAAAATGTTATTGTTTTCATTTCTGGCTTTGATTATAAAGATTTTCTCAAACATAAAACATCAGCGTCCATAAATATTGAGCCTCGTGTATAATATTAATGATTGATCTACCATTAGGCATCAGCTATTCATCGCTTTGATTGTGCATCGTTTATTGTTCGAATGTTGAATGGAGCGTAAAGTAAATATTGAGGATTAATACACGTAATCTCTTCACTTTGGTAAATGTTTGTTTTTGTGATAAAATAAAAAAAGAAAGATGAAAAATCAAAGATGCATCAAGACGCTTTTATTTTTTTTGTTATGTTAACTATGAATAAACAGATACTTTCATACATTACTAAGAGCCTATGGGGCGTTTGGATCGTTTAGAGTTTTAATTTGAGTTATTCTTTGAAAATTATAAACAAATTGCAACATCAATATGAGGCATCAGCTTTTTGTATTTGAAATTTTTAGAAGAAAGTTGTTTAATAAAACTTTATGACTTTAGTTATAAACCATTCAAGAATATTTTAACCCTCGAAACATCAAAATAAACAGCTTTAAATCTACAATCAAAAGAGGCACGTGCCCCAGAGTCTCGCCAAACAATGCTCCTATTCCTCAAGTTAAATTTTTAAAAGTGCTGGGGTATGATTATGGACAAAAACTTAACTTTTCTTCTAAGAGCAACTAAATGCAGAGTTAGGTCCTTCTCTGGCATATAGTCTCCGGAAATGGTGGATTTATAAACTAGACGGATAGAAGTTCGGTAACTTTAAATGCAACACTGCTCCTGCCAACAATAATTCGTATGTAATTTATTGTAAAAGGGTTGAGCAATAGCGTCATTGTATACAAGTATCAAAATTTAATTTTTACGGTCGTCAGTGTTAATTACCCTCGAAATTATCGAAACAATTTGTACTCTGTGTCATTTGGTTGAAACAAAAACAACAATACTTAAGTATTATCCCATGGCCTCTCTGAAGCTGCGAGTGAAAGAGAAAATAATCAGACTAGCAGAGATTAGGTGAACCACAAATTCCAAGCTCATGCGGCATAATAGACAGACTCTATTCATGATGGTTGGAGCTCTCACGGGACACTGGTTGGTTGGCAGATATACCGTCCGACTAGAGGTAGTAGCTGTAGAAACGAGGAAGAGGAGGAGACAGTAGAACATTTTCAATACCACTGCCAAGCCCTTAGGAGAAGAAGGTTTAGCGTACTTGGTAGGGCGTTTCTCGTTAGTCTGGCGGAGATTGCATCATTTAACAATGGTGCAGTTGTCGCCTTCATAAGAACATTGAGCTGGTTCGCGTAGGGAGAAATAAATGAGGGATCATATGGTAACCATTCTAACCTAACCCAAGTATAATCTTATGAAACTATTTTTTTTCGGGGAGTTATTTTACATTACTTTACAGAAAGTCATGGAATACTACGGCGTGTATGTTCTATCTTAAAAATAGTTTCGGAGGTGGTTTGGTCGGAGGTTTAAAAGTGATGATTTTCAACTCGAAGTTAAGGAACGGCCGAGCCAACCCAGACAATTTGAAGTCGTAGAATTGCAATCATTGATCTACGTAAACTTATTGGGAGTGGGGATCTATCGACAGTCAACATACGCCTTTAAGCGATGGTTGATTGATTCAAAAGGAAGGAAAGTGGCTGTTATACGAGTTGAAAAGCGATTTTTCGCATGTGAACAACTTCTCGAAAGGGTTTTTTGATACGCATTGTGACTGGCGATAAAAGTTGAGCCCGATAGAGTTCCCCCGTTATCCATTTATTCGATTTGAGAAGCTTGTGGTAGCTCAATCTTAAATTTGGTGGCGTTTCGAGTTTACTAGATGAACTTTGGAACGATTGAGCATATATGTAATTGGCTACGATATATATAGTATGTATATCTACCCAAATTAGTTCTTTAAACGAAATTAAATTTTAATTTATGGCAAACTTAAATTTAAAACTTTTAATTGAACACTTTGTATACTGTATCTTACCAATTATTCCTTGGAACCTAAACAGAACTGTTTAGTTATTTTAGCTTTTTAATAAATAACAACAAAATATTACACAAATTATGATATATTCAAACCACATTCTAATTAGAAACTAAAACTCTGTCAGCTACAATAAACTACAAAAAGGTTTTCAGATACACGTCAACCTGCCAAATGTTGAGTTGAGTATGAAAACGAATTAATGCACATCGATTTAATGGGTCATTACTGTCAAAAAAAATTATAATAATAATAATAATAATTATTGTGTAAATGGGACACGTGAGTGTAATGCAAATAAAACTAATAATAAATATTATAAAAAAAATAATCGTATTGAAACTAAAAAGGCAAAAACTATTAAAACAATTGATGCGTTTCATTTAAAATGACAAAAATCGATGATAAAATCGAATGAACGAATGAGACAAACAATAAAAATAATACATTACTCACCTTTTAGCGCTGCCATTTAAATTTAAATGTTGCTCATCGGGCTGACTACTGGGACGCTGTGTAAGCAATGACAACGACGACGACACCTCCTCCTCTGCTATTTCATTTGAGGTGTTTGTGGTGGGCAGCAATATGTCCGCAGTGTGATAACGTTTATCTAGCCTACGATTTTGAGATGAAGTTGATGATAATAAACAGGATGATTTGACAGGCGATGTGACGCTCAGACTCAGATCTTTGGCGGAACCAGCCGCCTGCGTTGAGTAGCTACTACTAGCACCATTACTACTGCTTATTTTGAAATTGATCGATTGTGGCGTTGTTTTCTGTTCGTCGTCATCATGCGTTATTAGGGAATTTAATGAATTATGTGGTTTTTGATGTTCTTGTTCTAATTTGATACTATCATACTGAGAAGAGGAGCTTTGATGATTCAAATGATGATTTGATAACAGACTTGGCGGCAGCGAACCTGCCTTTGTTGTGGTTTTGGAAGCACCTATTTGCTTGACTAGTTTATCATCTTCTTGTTTATCGTCGATAATGTCAACATCATCATTATTCTGCATGTCATCATTATCACGTTTTGATTTTTGCTTACGTCGCGTTGTGGTCTTTGAACGTTTCGAACTTGTAGAACTAGCGGAATTGATATTCTGCTGATGCTGCTGTTGCTGTTGCCCAGTTTCATAACTTCCCGCTGAGTTTAACTTGAAACTGGGACTACCTACACTACTGCTCATCGTACTATAACTATGCTGTAGCGGTCGAAATTTCTGTTGTTGTTGTGCATAGGAACTATTGCTACTATTGCCAGTTATCACTTGCTGCTTGTCCGTCGCCGTCTCACCATCCAACGATGAATCGTCTGAATTTGTTGTTGTCGTACCGATATCCAACCCCTTTTCTTTGCATATTATATCATAGAGCGCACTTATTGGACGCGATTCACTGCGTACGCGTACTGCACGTTTACGATTACTGAAACGTTGCGGATTACGACTACTGCGTCCCGTGGACGAGGATGGTGTCGTTGGTTTTTGTTGTTGTTGTTTTTCGTTTATGAATGATGATGTTGCATCTAATTGTTGTGTGGGTTGTATGAAATTATTACAAGGAAATACTAGACTAGCATTTGTTATTGTTTGATATTGATTATTTGGGAAATTTTTATCTACTATTGAAGCGTCATCATTATCATTATTATCATCATTATCGTCACCTTTTGTAGGGTTCGCAAATGTTGGTGATAATTTCGCGTAACGTTCTAAATTTTTTCGTTTTGCAGAATCGTTGATCGCCGCAGAATCGCCACGAAAAAATGCTGCACGTTGATTAGCGTTTGCAGTGGTTATAGGCGATTTATTGGTTGTAGTTGCTCACCTGTTCCTATTGGTGGTGGTGCTACAGTTGCTGTTGTCGTTTTTGGAAAGTAACGTTCGCCGCCTACAACTAATTTTGATGGTGTACTATAAACACTTTGATAATTTTCATTTAATGCTGCAACATCAGCTGCATTTGGTGTATGTATTCGTAAATTTATATCTGTATAATATGCTGGAGCTGCATGATGATGAAAGTGCGGATGATGGCCACTATAACGTTGTGTAGCACGTTGTTGTTGTTGTTCGTCAAGTGATTTCCTGTGTTGTTGTTGTTGTTTATTTTGTCGTTGAAGTTGCTGGCAGCTTGTATTGGCAGTGGCTGATGCTGAGGATAAGTCACTAGAGGCCGCTTTAGAACTTGTTGTTGATGTCGTTGCTGTATTTAATAAATCGTTCGATGCAGTTTCTGTAATGTAGATGAGAAAAAATGTATAAAAGTTAATGAAAAATAAATAAAACAAATTGTTAAACAAGATCAGGAATTGTTTTCTTTAATTTTAAAATTTTCTAAAACTTAAAAAAAAAAATCTATCAAAATATATAAAATAGCAAAAAAAAAATCTATGTCCGCTATGCACCGTTAAAACCATCCTTAGCGATGAGTCCTAAACCGATTTTATTGGAGAGGCAACAATGCAAGTATAATTATAGACCAATAAAATAATGTATAAGGCAAATTCGTTTCATTCAGGAAGTCAATTTTCGACTTTTTCCATACAAAAATGTTTTGCTTTTTTGTGTTTCTTAACTAGCCCCAACAGATTATGGTCTCACTGCAATCAAACCCAGGTATTTTTTAGTTTTTTTATACATATCATACCTTCTCCCAACACATTATGGTTACGCTGACAAAAAAAGGTTTTTGTGCAAACGCACAAAAATCAGCAGATACGAAAACGGAAGAGAACCGAATAAGCAGCCGAAACGCCCGTTCAACGTAGAGGCGCACGCCAGGTTTCCAGAATTATAAAATATTTTTGTAGCAGAGCAAATTAAACTTTTGAATTTATAGTGTAGTATCTTAAAAACCAACCATCTGCTCTTCCATTAGCCAATTCAATGGACAAAACGTGGAACCAATCACAGCATAGAAGAGCCCTGGAACAGCCCGAATTTTTGCATCTAAGAACGATGCCGTGGGCCAACGTTTTTATTTATTATTTAAAATTTTTTAAATAATAATATGGAGTCTCAATTGTAAACGGTCTACGAGCATCACTACTAAGCCTCTCATTGTCTTGGAGGTAAGATATATTTTTAGGAAAGAATTAAAATTGTAAACTCTCTGAGCACTAAATAATAATTTGCGTTTATAATTTGACGAATTGTAGGCCCCTAATCAGTCACTAGCTCGAGCTACTGTTATTTGCTTGACTATTCCTTTTTAATTAGCTCAAACAATAATTTCCAGAATGTTTTAGCTTTGTCTGCATGTATTGTTTTCAGGGAAATGGAAAGCCATTGGAGAACACCGAAAAATTGGAGAAAATTTAAGGCCACAGCGATTGAGAAAGAAGGCAGTTTTGAGCTGGAATGCAATTTGGAGAATACCAGACCTCCCGAATTACGTTTCAGACCTTCGAGAAGCAAAAGTGAGTGATAAAAGAAAATATATTTTTTAACTTAAGGAAAAAATATTTATAGATTGTTTACTGTCTTTTGCAATATGAGCCTTACATTATGGTAAATAAAAATCTAAAAACACATATATGGTTTTTTAAATGAATTTTTGAATAAAACAGCTTTAAAAAAGTTTTTTTTTCCAAATGTTTCTAAGGAATTTGTTATTTACTGCAAAGTCCATTAAGTATAAATTACACAAAGCAAATATATTTATTTTATTCATTCCAATTTTATCGCACACTCGGAGAGCTCCGTAGTATGTTATCATTGTTGGACATGTTTGTTTGAATTTACTATAGTATAAGCGTATTAATTTGATTTAAAAGCTTTGCAAAAGAAATATTTAGAACACAAATGAAAAAAAAAAAAACTATCAGCGTTTTTCTTGAAAAAAATAAAACATTGCAATCCAAATACACAAATAAATCTTTTCTAAGGGAACGCTTAGCAAAGTGAAGGAGAGCTACAAAGCATCATGTTGGCGTTGATTCTATGCGGGTGTAAATTTAACGTTTTTTTTTTTATCGTTTTTCCGCTTCATATGTGTTTGTAAGTGTGTGTATGTGTGTGTGTGCGAAAAGTAAAACGAGCGGAAAAACAAATCTTGGCAGCAATTAAATTGCACCTGAATTAATCTGAAACGATGTCAAGGTGAGTTGAGGGTTGGCTTGGTTTTTTCTTTTCTTTTTTTTTTTTTTGTAGGTTTCTATTTTTTACTTCTTTGAACGACATTTTTTTTTTTTGCTATGTAATAAAATGAAAAAAAAAAAAAAAAAAGAAAACGTGTTTTTTCGCTAGTATTTTGGCAAAACGTGAAAAACGAAAATAGAATCGAGGATGTAGTAAATTGTTGTTGTTTTCTATAAAAATGATAGCAAATGGTGTGGCTGTTACTAAAGATGATATAGCTAAAAATGTCACTTAAGTTTTAGCATGGTCACCTTGGTTTGAATTTTAACTCAACTTTCATGAAATTAGCTTGCTTTTTATTTGAGATTCTGAGTAAATGTTGGTTGGAGTAGTTATAGCATTTAAACATAAAAAATTCCCACAAGAAATTTGGTTACACATAAATGGGGGCCACGTCCACTCTGAGGCGTAGCTCCATACAAATCTACCGCCCAATTTCGAGTTTTTTTTATGAAAACACCTATTATTTCTGCTTTTTTTATCCTAAGTAGTTTGTATGTTAGAACCATGGTGCCACACATATTTGTAGGTACAGCCCCCATATAAACTTGACTTTAACGTCTTGAGCATCCTCAATTTGTGTACCCGTCCCATATAGTAACACATTAAAGGATACAACTTAGACCCTAAAAAATATATATTCATGATCAAAATGACAAGTCGAACCGATCTAGCCATGTTCGTATGTCTGTCCGTCTGTGTATCTGACTGTTACGAGGATATTCATTCGCTCAATTTTAAAGATATTGAGCTGAAACTCGAAAGTTAAGTATTTCTCGGTCCCAGGTAGTTTGTATCTTAAAATTAGAATGACACACTCATTATAAGGTGTAGCATCCATACAAACATACAGCATATTTTCAAGTTTTTGCACTCCAAATTGATTAAATGCTTTTCTAATGTCAATACATGTCTATACAAGAGATTTGGACGCTATAGAAAATATATTCCCCAAACCATTTTCGAGTTTTTATAAACAAAATTTTTACTAATTGGGCTAATTGGGTTCAAATATGGTGAAAACTTTTGTTATGGTAGTCCATGTGTACTAGAGTGGCCCTTATTTTAAACATTTTTGAATTTCTATGCTCCCAGGGGCTAAAAGGGTTCGAAATAAATTAAAAAAAATGCCCCCAAGTTTGAAGCCTTTATCTTAATATTTAGGGGTGCCCCAAAGCGATCAAAATTTTCAATGTAAATTACATGGGGTTTTCAGCATCGAATAATCAATTAATTATTCCGGCCACAGTAATTGTTCAAAAAATCTGAAACTTACCAAACTTCAACCTTATAATAGTAGCTATTCCTCAGAATTTTTACAGACATTGAGGTATTTTAATTATAGAGTTACAGGTAGACGAAAATTTCACTTTTTCTAATTTTTCCCTGAATTTGTTAAAAAATGAATTATATAGCCCCGCTAAGTGTACATTCAAGAATTATTGCTCTATTTTTATGCAGCGTTATTCATGACAGTTTTGTGAAGGCTTTATTACAGTTTTAAATAATATTTATTTCCAAAATGAAAACAAATTTTGTAAATTCACATTGATTTAATTAATTGTTCATATAATGAAAAAAATATAATTTTAAATGATTCAACATATAATATTATTTTTTCTAAGAGAGGATTTAGTTGCGGTTGGATGTTGTTTTCGGTCGTCAGCTACAATTTGTAAAATATACTGTTTTTCATTTTCATCTTTCGTGAAGGTAATTTGGCTCCTACAATTTGATTAGAAAAATAACCAACAAGGGGGGCGTGATAGTCTTTTCTTAACTCGCGTGTAGATTTAAGTGACGAAGTTGAAGCCATTCTATTATACTACGAAGACACACCTGAAGTATTGGAGCATTTTCAAGGCCAGCTTCGTTCTTATCACAAAAACGCTGCATAAAAATAGAACAATAATTCTTGAATGTACACTTAGCGGGGCTATATAATTCATTTTTTAACAAATTCAGGGAAAAATTAGAAAAAGTGAAATTTTCGTCTACCTGTAACTCTATAATTAAAATACCTCAATGTCTGTAAAAATTCTGAGGAATAGCTACTATTATAAGGTTGAAGTTTGGTAAGTTTCAGATTTTTTGAACAATTACTGTGGCCGGAATAATTAATTGATTATTCGATGCTGAAAACCCCATGTAATTTACATTGAAAATTTTGATCGCTTTGGGGCACCCCTAAATATTAAGATAAAGGCTTCAAACTTGGGGGCATTTTTTTTAATTTATTTCGAACCCTTTTAGCCCCTGGGAGCATAGAAATTCAAAAATGTTTAAAATAAGGGCCACTCTAATGTGTACTAAAAGATGCGGAATGGGCTGGGCCCATTATGGCCCATTTATATTTTCGTCTTCGTGCGGTTTCGGTTCGACCGAAATTTTTTAAGTTTTACCAACAAAAAAAAAGAAATATTTGGGATAAATTTGTATGGACACCAGAGCGAAATTGGAATAAATATTTTTTGTAGTTAAATATTGTTATTAATTTCTAAAATAATTATTTCAATATTTACGCTAAATATTTTGTTCATATTAAATAATAATATATAATCACATTCCATAAACCAATAAAAAATATACTATTATATTCAATAGATTCACAACAACAGCTGCAACTCTTTTAGAATCACATTCAAATCAATTAATTAAATTGAACAATTTCAATTTCATCAGTGACCGCTCTCAAACGTCTCAGTGTGGCTGTCAATTTATTTGTACATTTGGCCTCACTATCTATCAAGATTGTTGTTGTCTCTCTGATATTATAGTATGTGCATATTTATTTAAATTATTTCTTCGATTTACGCTGATATTGTCAAAATATTTGTAAAATAAAAACAAATAAAAAAAAACAATTTAATCAATTAACACAAAAATTGTTTAAAAAAACGTTTTTTCTTAACTTCTGCAAATCGAATCAAAGTGGGCGTCATACATTGAATCGTAAATACCAAAACCAGAAAAGTACTCAATGTCAAAGACGTAAAGGGGTCTTATTGAACATTGGAATGCTTTTTAATTGTGTTTTGTGCTTACTAAGCTTAAGACGAGACTTTGAAGCTGACAGACGACAGACAGACAGACAGACGACGCTGCGTGGGATGTCTTTATTATTATCATCAGTTTATATTGCAGTTTATGTTTGCTCTTTGAATTGCTGATTCATTTCAGTAAGTTGAACTCAGCGGGAATACTTTTTATTTTATTTATTTCTTAAAGTCTAAAGGGACAAAAACAAAAACGTTGTTGCTAATGAGTCAAAATTATTGTCTGACTGCAGCAACAGCAGCAGCAGCTGTAGTGCTACTGCAAGTCAGTTTCTGTTTACTAATTTAATTAGAAGCTTTCTGTTCTGACAATAAACAATGAAAAATTATTAGTTTATTTTTTTATTTTTTCTGCGATAATATTGAGATATTTCTTTGCGGTTTGAAATTTGATTAGTTTTGCGTATAAAAAAAAAAAATTATAATAAAAAATAAGCGAAACAAAAAATTGTTGTGTAAATAATATACACGACATATGATTAAATAATTTTTGCCGCTTCATTTTTGGTGCTTAAAGTTCCAAAGGTGCGTAATATTGGTCTAAGTTCAGAGATTCATGGGATAAAATTGTTAGAACTTCTCATACTTAAAGTCGAAAGTATTGGAGGACTCACCTAAACATGGATCCAACAAAAAGTAATAAAAGTTGGGTTAATAGAAATAGTTTTGGAGTATGGAACTATGATTTTATAGTGGAAAAAATTTGAAGACACCTTTTTTTTTTTTCTTTTTTTTTGAATTCGGATAATTTTTATTGGTGCCGCAAAGCTTCTGGAGTTTCCCATGAGACGACATAGGAATATAAGACTTTCACGCAGACTGGATCTTAACTTCTTTGGCTCGTTTTCGATGCTGACGCATCTATTATCCGGTATAAAATTCATATTCTCTGTACTTCAATTAACTATGAAAAAGTGTTATATCAAGAATACTGCAAAGCTGGCCTTTCAATTGGGATTTGGGATGGGTTTACCCTTATACTTAAAATGATATGAACCTTTTTATGTCTACTTTATACTAGAGGGTTTGATGACCTTCCAACTTATAGCCCCCAACTCGGTTACATTTGAAAGAAAACAATGCAAGTAGCGTTTTAGACCAGGTTAACAGACAGACGTCATTAGGTACATTCGGCTCATTTAAGAAGTCGACTTTTTACTTTGTCTAAAAAAAAAAAAAAAATAGTAAAATTGCCATCAAAAGGAACTGCTGATATACCATATAATCCTTCTGCTACAGGGTTATAAAAAAACTATAAGTACTTAATATATTCATAAAAGGTCGCAAAAATAAGGCCCAAGTCGGGAATCAGAATATTTTTTTATAAAAAAAAAAATCCAGAATGGGTGGATAGAGACCACAAAAAGATACATCGAGATTGGCGGGTTCGGGATTAAACATTTAATTCTACTCTTATCAGTAGTGGTAGTATTCTAAAATCCATTACGAAGTAAGTTTGAGCCCTTTTTGGACTGACGTAAATATTTTGATGGTTTTTTTTTTAAGGATAGTACCAAATCACATGAACCATTCCAGCAATTAAGCCTTTCTTTACTTGAAAAACTAATTTACATTCTAATCTTTAGCATGTTTCATCTTGTAATAATTAGAGTATGTTACTTCATATTAAAGACTTGTAACAAAACCACAGAGCATGGCACAGAAAACACTAGCGATTTGCCAAATCGCTTATATTTCACTATACCACAGAACTCCGATACAAATTTAAACGAATTTATTAAATACAACAAATGCATAGATTATGTAGATGTATTTTTTTATTTTTCAATGTGTATTTTAGCGTTGCATTTAGTTCATTAGCCGTGTCCACTGCAAGCGAATTGTAATACACTAATTCAAGTGAATGCAGTTTTTGTGACATGCCCAATATTTTTAGTTTGCCAATTGAAATATATAATTTCAAAACCCTTAGCTTACATACTTGTTGCTTCTGAACTCATCAAATATATTTTGTAATACAAAAAAAAAAAAAAGCTTTTAACTCATACGCAGTGGCATATGATTGCAATAATATTATTATTATTTTTATTTATATTCATATGAATATTTTTTGGCACTCATGTTTACTTGTAAATGTAATTTTTTTTTCTTTAAATATAAAAATTTATTCGCGCGTATGAATACAATTTTCTGCCAATATTTTTTTCATACATTTTTCATTTTAGCCACGAGTCAAATAAATTTTCGCCTTATAAAAATAATAAATAAAATTTTTTTTAGTTTACAAAATTGAAAGGCGAAAAACCGCAACAGAAAATATTTTAAAAATTTTAACGAAAAAAATTTAATAAAAATTATAGCAAATGTTTATACTCATTTTTATTATCCGCAAAGCACATTGACATTGCAACTGCTGTTCCTGATGATTTCAATATAAAAATATGAAGATTGTTTTAATAGAAATTTTTATATCAGTTTTAGATTTCTTTTTATTTGATAAAAAAAAATTAAATATTTACTAAGAACAACTGCTGCTATTTCAAATTAAATATATAAATATCATATGGCGTCTATACGATATCAGTGTCATTGATTTATTATTTGGAAAAAATTATCAAAAAAAAAAATTAAATAATGAAACCGAATATTAAGTGTAAATATTTATTAAACAAGTTGAACTAGCGGCGCCGCCGCCCTGCGTTACGTTATACCTGCGACAATTTCGATATGGCTTGCAATTTTCTAATCAAAATTATCAAGAAACAAATACAAGAATAATAAAAGTCAATTGCGGCGCGTATAGTGTATACACAAATAAAACATATTGACGCCAGAAAATTAAATATTTGCGTACTGATTGGCGATACAAATTCGAATGAGACAGCAATTAAATTGCAATATATACTATAAGTATGTATGTAAGTTAATAGAAATAGTAAGATGCGTAACGTCACGCTGCAAAATACAAACTATGCACAAAAAAAGCAATCTCTCGCAAGCTCTCAAAAATGTATAGAATTAAGGCGTTGCGTTCTTTTGACGCCTGGAAACAAGAGCGACTAAAAAATGAATGTAACACAACTTACTATTTCTTTGGGCTTTGGTTACGCCATCCGAGCAAGAGCGCCTATTTTTGCTAGTAAGGGAAATTAACTAGTCTAAAGTTGAAAACTAAAAACGAAGAACCAAACTAAATGTATCAAAATCATGAAAATTAAATAAATTTAACAAAAGATATCTGTGCAAGTTACAGTTTGTATTCGAATTTAGACTAAATGATTTTTATACCCTGTACCCAAAGGGTAAAAGGGTATCTTAAGTTTGTGCGAATGTATGTAACAGACAGAAGGAGGCAAGATAGACCCTATAAAGTATATATACTCTTGATCAGCATTGGAAGGGGAGTCGAACTAGCTTTGTCTGTCTGTCCGTCCGTCCGTCATGCTGTCTGCCGTATGAAAACGATTATTTCGGAGACTATTAGAGGTATAGAGGTATAAAGTATATATACTCTTGATCAGCATTGGAAGGGGTCGAACTAGCTTGGTCTGTCTGTCCGTCCGTCCGTCATGCTGTCTGCCGTATGAAAACGATTATTTCGGAGACTATTAGAGGTAGAGCTTTCAAAATTTAAACTTAGACTCTCCTAGGCCGTCAAGTGTGCACTTACAAACGGTTTTTCTCTAGACCCATTTTAAGGGGTACCCCCCATACAAATGTGCCCCAAAATTTTGGGTTTTTGCATAAAAACGTCATTGTTTTTTATTCTAGGAAGTTCAAATTTAGTATAAATTATGTCTATGATAGTCCCAATAAAATATCCCAATATGGATAGGACCAACAAAATTTTAGGTATAGCCCCCATACAAATTTACCCCCAAAATATTGGGTTTTTTTATAAAAACGTCATTGCTTTTTATTCTAAAAATTTAAATTAAGTATAAATTATGTCTATGATAGTCCCAATAAAATATCCCAATATGGGTAGGACCAACCAAATTTTAGGTATAGCCCCCATACAAATTTACCCCAATATTTTGGGTTTTTACAAAAAAAACGTCATTGTTTTTTATTCTTGAAAATTTAAATTTAATATAAATTATGTCTATGATAGTCCCAATGAAATAGACCAATATGGGAAGGCCCAACAAAATTTTAGGTATAAACCCAATCAAAGATATACCCGATTTTTTTTAAATTTTTCTATGAAAATCCAATTCAATGATGTATGGTAGTCAAATAGAACCTAACTTAAGGTACATATAGATTGGGTACAGGGTATCTTGCAGTCGAGCATACTCGACTTCAGCGTTCTTTCTTGTATTTCTATTTTTGGAATTAATTTTTTTTTTTTTTTTGGCTGACATAAAATTACTTTTAGAAATTGCATAAGCCCCAAAAGAAACTATTAAGACACTACACAAATCCTTTTATATCGTTTTAAGGATTAAAACTATTTTCGCTGTATACAAAATGTATAAATCAAAATGTGCTTTTCGCTTAATTTAGCTAACTAAAAAATTTATTTGGGACACATTTTTAGTTCATAAAGTCAAATCGCGTTGACGCTGCTACGCTAAGTCGAATGCAAACTGCACAAATAGGCAATAAATTCAGTGAAATTGCTTTACGTTAGGCATTTTGCCAGCGTGGGCGTAAAAAAAAAAATAAAAGAACACCTCCACCATTACCAAAATGCACCCAAGATTTTGTATATTGAAATCGTTTGCCAAAAAGAAAATCAAACGATTTTATATATCAAATGCAAGTCACATGCGATTTTAAATAAAATCATGTAAAATTCAACGAAAAATCTTAAACAAATTTGAACATTTTCTTCTTTGACTGACAATATTCAATTTTAAATATTTACAAAGTTATAAATATAAAATATGGAGAAGAAGATTATACAGGAAATGGCATATTGTAGCTTAATAAAACCTAATTAGTTGCGCTCGAATGCTGCTGCTTAACTTACGAGATATAAGATACAAGATACAAACGACATAAGTAGATACAAATGTATCTGTATACGAGTGCTTTAGTTAAACTGCTTACAAAATGTGTTTTGTGCAATTTTTTACGGCTTCATTGCGTTAAAAAAAAAAAAAAAAAAGGAAAAGGAAAAAATACAATCGATTGATTGATTTTCCATTTTTAACTTTACCTCAAGACGCTTGCATAATTAATATGGAAAAACTTAAACAAAACCAAAGCAAAAGTAAAAACAAAGCAAAACTCTTGGCAATAGTGAAAAACAACAACATTATTATTGTCAAGGGTTTGCTTGCTTGCTAGTCAATCGATAGACTTAGTCAAAGGAAAAAATATTATTATTATTGTAGGAAAATTAAAAATAAGCCGCCGCCTAATCAATATTTAAAATTATACCAAGTGCACTGAGCTAGAGAGAAAGGTGCCACGCACTACACATACAGACAGACAGACGGACAGCAAGTGATATGCTAAGTGCGTTCTCATGTGTTGACCGAACACCACTTGTGTATGTGTATTTTTAAAAATTTTACAAGGGCACAGACAGCATTCACAACACGAAAAGAAAAAAAAAAAAAAATGCCAACAATTTCGTTTTGTAGCACACGCTGCGGTTTAAAAATATTCTACTCGAGCAAATTTGATCAGCAATGCGAACGTAAGTGCGTAATTTTTTATAGCGCCTGTAATTATCAACAGAACTCTTCTTTTTTTATAGATCTATTTTCTTAAATAGCTCAAGCACAATACAAATTTTTGTTTAACGTAGCAGTACGCAGTAAATTTTAATATTAAAGGGATACGAGTATTTACAGATGAGTCTGTTTTTTATATTTTTTTTAAAGCAGTACAATTGTAAAATAAAAAAAAAATTTAAATATATTTCAGTTGTTCTGAGCAGATGTTGAGTTAAATACAATACCATTATGTGGCGGAATAATAATAATAAATTTTAATTAATCCTTGAGAACATTGTTGTGATAAATAAATAGCTTCTCCTGTTATTTTGGCTTATTCAAAAATATGCCAAGATGACACTGCAACTTATGTAAAAGTTCTATTCGGAAGAGCCCTACAAAAATACACGAGCTGATCCACCCCACTTAACTTGTGCACAAATATACGAAAATCAAAACTTTTTGTGCATAAAATATTTTTTAGAAAACTCTCAGAAATAATAGTGGTCCTGCACTGCTAAAAGTAAAATGTCATCTCAGATGTTTTTTAAAGCTTCCTTTTCATTTTAATGAGATCTTGGCTGAGATGGCAAAATTACATTCATGACTAGATCAGAATTTATAAAATTAATATTAAATATATTCAGTCTGAAATTAAAGTTAAAAATTCTAATCTAGTCGAAGAACTCATGAAAATTAAAAGGTAGCTTTATGGTCCTAAGACCCAACTTCAGTTTAAATTTCAAGTGTCTACTACATCTTAAATACGAGATAAATAAAAACAAAAGAGGACTGTAGTACTCAAAATAGCCCTGTTCTCCCCAATTCCATATATACAGCTTAAAGCTTCGTTTAAAATATGCAGCATGTACAATCATAGTTGCATAATTATTAAATGTATCTTAACGAGAACAAAGTCTCCGGATTAAATTTGTTTGAAAAAAAATAACGCCACAAAACCCGAAAGCACCAGGCAGATAACACAAGGCAAAAGAGGCTAGTAAGCCCGATCACCAACAAAGGCCACAGGGACAAAATTACCAAATTAATAATCATCAAAATTAATTTTTTTAAATTTTTTGTTTAAAAAAAAGGCTTTTGACATATACATAAAAGAGTTCTTACCCTATTTATAAATATATCATAAATAATACGTTCATCAAAATCAAATATACAGCTTAAATGGCGCAATTCTTTTAAAATATAGCATTACAATCATGTTCATAATTATCAAATATCTTAACGAAACAAAGTCTACGATTACACTTTGTTTGAAAAATAACTAATATATCGATATGTCTTCGATAAATCGATATTTGTCCCAGCTCTATTTTGAAAGGAAAATCCAGAACATACTTAAATACAAAAATAAAATTTTGTGTGCATGATTTTGAACTGTTACATCCATCAGAAGGGGTTCATCGGGTGAATCCCAGCCAGTCGTGGTACAGATCCCAATGAGTGCTTGGGTCGAACACAGTAGGAAACACTCACCTCTTTAGGGAAAAATATATGGCAAAATCTGAATAGCGGAATAGCGCCATCAGGGGGCATTGGCCCATCGGGGGAACACGCCACCCGGTTAGGTAACCCTTTCAACAGAATCTGCAGAAGTTGTAAAGAAGAATACACTTCAGAATGCTTTCTCTGTGTGTGTCCTGCACTAAGGTTCTTTGGAAGTTGGCAGCTAGAATCGCTGAGCGATCTATCTCTCTTCTGTTCCTCCAAACTACGAATCTTCCTTAACTATACTGGTTGGCTCTGATACTACAGAGTCTATTTCATACTACGGTTCTTTACAGAGATGTTTTAGTGGAGGGCGAATTTGGGGAATTTGGTTCTTCCCCACAGCTACTTATATCTCTCTATTATGACCAATAGTCTCCATTTAAGTTTATTATCTGAAATTCTCAAAGGTTTAAAAGTTTAAAAACAAAACGAAGAAACGAAGCTCAATAAATCGTGGCGTAGTGTATGAAGGTTAATGACCCAATACAAATCAGTATTAGATAATATTTTAGGATTTAGATATGTGGTAAATTTTGAGCATAAGATACAGAAATAAAAAATATAAAAAAAATAATTTTCTTTAAAAAGAAAAAAAACACACATGTGGGAGATGTGTTTTTAAGAGAACTAAATGTTATAGTGACAATACGATGTGTTTTATTACGATATTATGTATAAATAATAATTTGTTTCATATAAAAACTCTAAATGTGCGAAAGGTTTGTATTGGTGCTTTACACGAATACTAAAAATAATCTAAAAATAAAAACAAAGGATAGATTATTATGATACAACAAAAATTTATTGTACACATATGTATGTTTCGGCAGAGTATGTCGTAGTTGAGCTAACTCGAATGCAGCATTAATGACTTTAGTTTATGAAAAATGTCTTTCTAAAAAAGTTACAAAAGTTTGATGTGAAAAGTTGTCGTTTTGATAAATTAACATTTTAAAAATTTATGCAAAATCATTTGAATTTTAAAACAAAAAAAAAAAAAAAAAAAAAAAATGAAGAAAAATTAAATAAATATTTTCTCTACAAAACTAATGTTCAACTATTTAAAGTTCTGACGCACTGCTGACATACGTGTATAAATAAACGTTGATTGGTTTTGTTAGGTTTTTAAAATGGTTTTTTGATTTATTTATAAAAATTACAAAAGACAAAAAAAAAAATTATTAAAAATTCCAATTGGATTAAATAAATAAAAACAAAAACGCTTTACAAAATGATTAAATGACAAAAAAAAAAAAAAAAAAATAAACAAGAAAAAATATCTAGAAATCAAGAACTTTTTATTTCAGAGTTTAAGCACTTCGAACATCTAAAAAACCAGAAATATATTAATCGGAAAGATATAATAAAATTCTGAGAGATTTTTACAGCAGTATAAACCTTCATAGAAATGTAAAAGGATTGCTTAACTGTTTAGAAATGTATAAAAGGTCTTCTTCGAGGCAAAAAAAAAAAGAAGAAAATTCATCGCTACATGTGAAAAGTATAAATGAAATCAAAATGGCAACGTTTTCACATGTTGCTAAAAATAAAACTAAAATCACTCATTAAAAAAAAAAATTAATTTTATACTATGTATAGTTATCGATCAAATATGTACAAATCAACACAATAAAAAACAATTAATCATTATTTACGAAATAAAAAGCACAAAGAGAAATTACATACATATTAACAAATTTAGCTAAATATATTTTCAAATAAGTAATAAACTAACAGATACAATATACAATATAAAAGATACTAACTGCGATAACGTAACGCTTCCATATTGATATTAGTTAATGGTAAATTTGTGTAGGTGTTGCCGTTGTTGTTGTTGTTTTGGTTCGTTCTGGTAGCAGTATTACAATATTTATTATAGCTGTTGTGATTGTGATTGCTGTCGTTTTTCTGATTGCTGCTACTATTTAAATTTAGTACACCTTCGCGTATTAAACACTCTTTAATTGCAAGCATTTTTATTTTAGATGAAAAAAAAGGGTCTTAATAAAATGAAAACGTTCTAGATTTAACAAAAAAATTGAGAACTAGAAGCGTGCACGTTTTTTTTTTGTTTTGTTTCTTTAAGATATTTTCTTTTTTTTGAGACACACTCAAGTAGATGCTAATGCGCCAGTTGCTGCTGATGCTGAGAGACAGACAGATAGTTTGAAGATAGATTGAAACAACGAGTTGTGTGTCTTATTGTTTCTTTTATATAAAATTTATTATTGTTGTTGTTGTCTCAGCTGTATGCAAGACACATTTTTTTTTGTTTTAGTTGCACAAAATAACAATCAAAAAAAAATAAAACTGTGCACGTTGCGTTTATTTTTAGTAAAAAAAGATACTTTTCTTTTTATGCTGCTGACAGCCTTTGAAAGTAAGACACAAACACTGCAGCGGCTAATTGCAGACACATCTAATGGCGCTGCAACACATATGTTGTATATCTTTTATTTTGCACTTGAAGCGAAAATAGATACATTTGAGATATATATTTTTAATGCAAGACACTAAAAACACTGCACACACTACACTCAATTTTGAAGATGTTCTATGCGCTACTTTTATATTCGTATATTTTTTTTCTGCTGCTTCTTTATTTTATTTTCAGTTCTAGAAAATATTCTATTCTTTATTTTTGTTTCAAAGCACAACACTCTTTATTATTCGTCTGACTCGACGCAAAACGCTTTTGCGACTGACTAAAGCGCGCTAGACGAAAGTATCTAGAACTCTCACCGCAGGCATTACAAGCTGTCAATGTATAGTATCTCTCTGTGTAAAGTGTGTTTGTTTGTATCTATGTGTGATCGTTGTCTGCTTTGTATTAGTGCGAAGCAAAAGAATTAAAACAAAAACCGTAAAACACCGTGCCATAAATATAGAAAAAAAGAAGAAGAAGCACAAACAAAATGAAAATTTATAATAAAGCTGCTGCTGCTGTTGGTCTGTTCCGCTGTCGGCATTTAACACAAAACTTATTTATGAATGTATAAGTATGTGTGTATGTATCTATGTATCGAAGTTGTTGTTGTTGTTATTGCCGACGCGATAACAACGACGATGGCGACCAACACAGAAAACAAAATCAAAACAAAACGCATAAAAAGAAAAAAAACAAAACACAAAGCGCCATAGCTATAGCAGCAATTTATACATTTTAAACAGAAAAAAGGTGGCAACCACAACAGAACAGAAAACAGCTGTTTTAGCAGCAGCAGCAGCGCATTTACATTGAGTGCTACTTTGACTACTGTCAGTCACCTGCTGCTGCTACTGCTGCTTTGTATCTAATATCTAATAAAAAAAAATGCTATACTAGTTTTTAATACATTAAGCAGTCTTAAGCTTGCTTTAAGCTATTTTAGCATGTCAGTTTTTTTTTTTTTAGTTTCACTTAGTTTTTTTTTTATGTTATGCGTTCGATTGCAATTTTTTTTTTTTACATTTTTTTTATTGAGTTTATTAGGTTAGCCAACAGCAAAACAGCTAGTAACGCACAGATACATTCTTATATGTACAACAAATGTTTAGATTTAAAGCAACAACAACAAATGTACTAATGAGCATGTAAGTCAGGTAGTGTAAGTAGGTTTTGAGTAGCACACTTGATCTTTGAAGTTGTTGTTTTCCATGTTATACAGCGCGTATGTGTAATATTTTCTTTTCACTTGAAATTTTATGACCTTCAAGTTTAGTGTCTTGTTTAAAAGTGCAAGTAATTGGCTTAAAGCTGGACAAAAAAAAAAAAAAAATAAGCTACTTTTGTGCATATTTGTTGTCTCCAGCATTAAAACATTAAAATGTAACGAGTCATACAAAAATGGTTACTTTTTATATTCTTTTTACAATAAACATAAAACATCTTTTTATTTCGAGCCAAAGAACAAACCTAATGTAATGAGTAGTTATGTTAAAATGTTTATTTTCTTTGATATGCTAGACTTGTTTTTCAAATTCAAAGAGCTGTGTTGTGCTGAGCATTACAAAGACTTTCTGTATGTGTTCCGGTTTAGCATATTTATAAAAAAATAATACACATAGCAAAATACGTTGTTAGGAAAATAAGAACGAATGTACTTGCTCTAAACACATAAGAAATTTGGCACATATGTTGCTATTGGTTCTAATATTAAGCACAACGTGCTTGTTTTGAAAAGAATCGTGCTTAATTTCTATTTCAAAAGTTCGAATAGCAAAATGATAGCGCAAAATAGTGAATAACGCTCGCAACAAATTTGTCTGTCCTTTTTGAACTTTTTGAATTTATTAAAAAAAAAGTTTATTGATATAAGAACGAATGTGCTTGATATGAGAACCATTATTCTCACAGAAACAATTAGTATATGTTTACCATTTATAAATTCCGTTTTAAAAGATTTTACCTATATTAAAAAATGTTCTTAGGAACATGTTTACATTTTTGAAATAAATTTGTTGTATGTAACGAATTATAGTTAATGGTTACTTTTTAAAAATTGGTTTAATATGGTTTCTAAAGTTGGGCGTTGGGTTTGGTAACCAATAGATCTTACAAATCCAGATTGCACACTGTGCAAATTTAGGCTTTTGGGTTTGGGACTAGTTTAAAAAATTTTAAGTTATAAATTTTCGAGACCCAAAAGTAATCGAAGTCTAACGAAATAATAATAAAAAAAAAATTAAAGCTATGTTTTCGTCTTTTAGCAATTCGTGAACCAGCTGATATTAAAATGATTCCTTTATAAATGGTAAATGCGCAAGAATGAGCAGATTATATGGAGCAATTTTCAATACGAAATAGATTTTCAAACAAATTATATAGTATGTGCACCTAAATAACAGAAGTTGTATTTTTAATTTTTCCAACTGCAACATTATTCCACAATTCACAAAACAAATACATTATTAAAAAGTTGCAGATTAAAAAACTTTAGATTTGATGTTTCCAGCCAAAAAAAAAAAAAAAAAAAAAAATAAACTTGTTACTTTAACAGCAGCAAACACATGATTCATTTGATAGCTGACAGCTGTCAAGTGTGCGAATATTGATTGCAAAAATAAAAAGAAAATAACCAGAGACAATTTAGTAATTTGTCAACAATCTGGAAAAAAAAAAAAAAAATTTAAATGTTTTGCATATTGAAATTTTAAATGGAATGACAACAGATCAGATTGCATATTTGGTGTCAACTACTTTCGAGAGAAGCTTCATACTTAAACTTAAAATTCTGTAAAAATATATTCAAGTGTTTTTAACATAAACGTTTCTTTTAGAATAAATATTCAACTTTTATAATGTGAAATTTAAATCAAATTTTAGAAAAAAAAAAAATTATACATACGTTTAGTATGTTAAAAACTTACATAAAATCTCATAAAAACATACTTAGTAAACCAACAATGAATAAATGCATAACTAATTTGCGGCCAAACACAAACTTTAATACAATACATTTTCAGCATTATTCTGTTTGCTAAATTGAAAAACTTTAATGTTAACTACTGCTGCTGCCGCTGCTGTTGCTCTGTTCTGCTGTGTTGCATGCATGTATTCGTATTTTAAATGCACAAAGTTGTAAACGCAAAAAAAAACAAAACTAACAAAAAAATAAGAGCAAAGTTTAATTTGACTAAAACCAAAGCATTAATACCCAGAATGTCTAAAAAAAAATTTTATACATGTGCTTCCCAACTATTAAAAAAAAAAACCATTGAATATCTTGCTAATTTAAAAACAGAGTGAACCTAACGCAAACGCGAATGCTAGTGGAAACATAACTAAAATGCTCAAAATGTTAAAAAGTCTGAAAAGTGCTTCCTATTTTTCTCTTTTTAACAAAGCTGATGAGTTGAAATGCCCTAAAATGTACGCATAACTGCCTTAGTCATACCGGTACTTAGAGAGAGAGAAACTTTTTAACAATTTTTAGAAAGATTTAAAACACATTCCATCTGTCCCTCTCATTTTAAGGGTGTACGAAATCTACCAAGCGTTGCTGGAATTTAGAAATAGAGAGATTTCAAGTATAAGAACACTTAGAAAGCGAATCAGCTGAATAATATCAAATGGATCAGACCATTAAATATTTAAAACTTACTAAGTGAAAACAAAGTTCCCCCCCCCAACAGTAAACACCAGGAAACGCTGATGATGTTACCTAATTAAGCTTTCCATTTAATAAGAATAATCTCTAACGCCAAAAAGCACTACCTTTCCCACAAGGAACACTACGGAACCCGGACTCAGGGACTTCGTGATGTTTTTACATATTAAAAAATGTTGGGTACGTACTTTTGTTATGCAACTCTAAGGGTAAAAACCAGCCAAGAAGTAAAATTGATGTAAATAGCACTCAGGACTTTTACATATCTCAAAAAAAAATTTTCGAAAAAAAGTTTTTTTGGACCACTCTAGCCTACATACCTACCTGAAAGTTTACTACTCAAGGGGTGGTTTTTACCCTCAAATTTCAGCCTTTGCACATAAAAAATACGTATCTAATGTTTTTTTATGTTTTAGAAAGAAAAACTGGATTCATTCGAATCGGTGAGTCAGGGTTCCGTAGTCAATGGAAAAAATTCAAGTATGTCAAAATTTTAACCCATTTCGAATGTTTAGCACCTTTGATTCAAGGTCTTTAAGAGGGTACCTTCTTTGCCTTTGAAGTTTGGACGATTGTCATTACGTGGAAGGTTTGCTATAAGACTAAACTAGTAAGCCTAGTCTGCATTTGACTCTAGCCTATGTATGAATCTAATCATTCTTATAGGTTTGGTTTTACTAACCTGCTCTACGGAAAGAAATTATCCTTCTAAATCAATCCTGCTCATAACTGAAACTTTACATTCTAATTTAATGTGAATATGTGTCTCATCTTCCCTAACACAAAGTCTGCATTCGGGAGAGCTTATTGCACCTATTATAAGCAGGTGTCTTCTCAGTCTGCAATGGTCTCTATTGGAGTTCAGTTTAGCTTTGATAATGTTTTGGTGATCTTGAATTTGGTAAGTGTAGTTCCTCAATAAGTAACTTTGTTTCTCGCATCTCTTCGAGTCCAGTATTCATCCCTAACTCGTTTCCTTTCATTTTGCATGTTTCACTAAGAGCGCATACATTGCATCAAAATTAATATACACACCACACACACACTCTTCATGTAAAGAGTATAACAAACGAAAAGCAACCACAAAAAAATGCCAAAATAATGGCTCAGTATATTTTCTATGCATAGAATATGCATGTTAGTTCTTAGCAGAAAAAAAAAAAAACGTAGTAGCATTTTGCTATAATATTCTGGCCTCCTTATAGAATGTTGGCACAACGAGTGACTAAATGACTGACATTCTGACAGCTAGAGTTGGCTTAAATATTTATAAATGCAATTCTGACGTACAAGTAAGATGACCTTTTGACTTATAACAATTCAAAACAAAAAAGCAAGCATATGTAGGAGGTTAGCATTTATATTGAAACATATGTAAACACACACACACACACTCACACAAACTGCAAATAAATTGGCAACAAGTTCAAGTTCAATTAAAATGAAAAAGTCGTAGGAGTTTACAACTAATCAATTTGTTTATCTTGCGCACAAAACAAAATATATTTTGTACAATAATTTCCTGTTTTTATTATTATTTGCTAATCCTACATTATCTAGATACAGCTAGTTATCATTATTTAGATACAGATACTTTGCAAGTCAATAAACTACTTTCGAGACTGTTGAAAATTTAAAACTAGACAACATAAGCAAAAGCAGCTAAATCTTCTTGTAAAGCGGTTGAACGCTACCGTTTTTCTTTGTTTTGCATAATTGTCGGCACATGCAAAATCTATGTAAATAAATCCGTGTAACTAGATAGATAGCTGCGCGGATGTATTTAGTAGATACTTTCCTTTTGCAGTAATTGTCAGTGAGCGTGTGACATAATTGATGCAGCCGCATGTCGCTCTCAGCGCAATCTATCAATTTATTTGCTACATTTTGTGGTGGCTGTAAAGTATCTCAACAACACGCGACCACATGCGCTCGCAAATTAAATTTTTTGAGCTGCAGATACATCAGTTAATTTTTTTTTTGCTTGTCGTTTCATTTAATTAAAAGTAAATAATTATAATTTTTTTTTTGTGTGCTGTCAGCCAAGCGTCTTTGTGTTGTGGGAGTTTATTAATTAATTTTTTTTTCCTGATTTTTCAGATTTTTCTCATTCATATAAATATTTTTATTAATATTTTTTTTTTGCGCTGTCATTTCATTTGACATTTTTTTTTTTTTTGATAAATACGATTATTATTTGCAAATACGTATTTTATACGTCATTCGTTTTTTGTTTTATATATTTTTGTCTTGTTCAAGGCAAACGTAACGTATACGCAATACACATTGGGGAAATCTTATGTTAATATTAAGTATACGCACTGAAGTTCATGGCTTCTTTCAAATATTTATTTATAACATTCTCAGAAATTTGTTGCTTGTATCATAGAATTTGCTGTATGTATTATTCAATATGCTGTCCAGTAAATGCATTTGGTTTGGCATTGATTGAAATGGCATTTGTAAGATTCAATAAATGTGTGCAACATCGGCGCTTGGCATGCTTTTATCAAAGCACTTTGCAAATGAAATAGTTATGAGCACAAAAGTAGTTATTATCTAGAATGATAAATAGACAGACAGACAGACAGACAGACGACTGAACCACCTACACACGGAAATAGCAATGTACAAAAAAAAAATATGTAAACTAAGTGATTTGAGGTAACCATAATAAATTATACATTTGTCCTTCTGTCCTTTTTAAGGGTAGAGACAAGTTTTGAAATTAGCAAACAAATAAATTGACATGGGTTATGTTTCGCGCCACCTATTCAAGTTAATGATGGGGGCCGCATTTGTTTTAGTATTGATTAGCAGCACGAGGCGAGTCTATCTAGTCATGTCTGTCCGCAATTCTGTTCGTTTGTCTGACATGAAATTCGAAACTTTAGCCTGAGCTCTAGGCAGTTTAAATAGTAGAATCAAATCGTCAATTTTTAGACATTTACCGCCAGTTTTTCAGTTTTTATATGAAACTAAAATATGTTGGAGCTAACATAAAATATACTAAAAAATACCAGTTTCTTTGTGAGTGCAGCGTACCCAAAATATTTTGGGAAAAGCTGCAATCAGCTGTTTTTTTTTGTTTTTTGATTGCAGCGAGTCCTTAACAATGCTGGGGCAGGTATAATAAAAACATATAAAAAAAAAAAATAACTTGGAAGAAATTCCCGTTATACAACACTTTTAATAGTTTATATGTTCACCAGGCGCTTAGATTAAACAAAACATTTTTGTATGGCCCCATCCTTACCATATCGAAAGTGTTACTAGGGAAAATTAGAAAATCGTCTTATTAAATTAATTGAATCGAATAAATGTTTCAAAAAAAACTCAAAATGGGGTATTGTTTTAATGGAATTTTAAAAAGGGCGTGGCGCCTTTGATTTGCATTGCATGCTTTTCAAATGAAACCGGTTTTGGGACTCATCGTTTGAATGGTTTCAACGTCCATAAAGCGGACATAGAAACATTTTCATACTAAAATATCGAAAAGGGTAAGTTGACTGGGGTTATTTATGAAGCAATTTAGTTCTGAAAAATATGTTAAAAAAGCTTACGTTTCGAATAGCAACTCACTGTGTAAGAAAAAGGACACATGCTTGAGTTACGATCACGATAGCACATAGCACCACACGTCTTTAACCTTAAACTAAAAACCCCTTCATTATCCAAGACACGCACAACATGTGCAAGATTTTAGCACGCTGCAGCAGATGCGTAATTATTTTCTTTTAAATATTTCAACTCCTACCAACATTCACAATGTTAAATTCTTGTCAGTTCATTTTAAAATTTTCTTTAAGTGTCTCTTCTAAGCCACAACATCAATGAAAGTGGATTAAAGGCATTCAAACTTGCCAAGTGTGCAATGGCAAATAAATAACAGCAAAGAAACAAAAACAAAACTATCAATGCAACCTACTTTTTTTTGCAATAAGACAACGCATAGCACATGCGAACATGTATCTATAAGATACAATACTAAACAACAACAGTTTAGAAATTAAAAATAGAAAGAAACCTAGAAAAATGTATAGAATCAGCCAACAACAACAACAAAAACATGGCATGTCAATATTAGTGACGCCCATTTAACCAGTTTAAATGCGAACACAGCACGCGTTTGCATTTCATAGAGACAAAGACAAAGAGCAGCGAAGAAGGAAGTTGATGCAGCGTAACGATAACGCCAGGATGTGGCTTAAGAGTACAACAGCAACAACTTGTGCAAGAAAGGAGCAAAACAACAATGTTGCTGCTGCAATACGATTAAGTAGTGAAAGAGTAAACAACAACACAGAGTGTCATAAATATAATGCCACTTGCTGTGCCAGCCAACAACTAGTTTCATAGTTGCACGTAAAACGCGTGCTACAAACGCCTTAATATGTCGCATATGTACATGGTAACTTGGCAACAAACGACTGATAGCATAGAATATAGTAGTATAAATAGAAAAACAGAAAAAGTAAGCTAAGAGCGTACGTAAGCACGGGCCAAACTGGTAAAATGACGCCATTAGGCCAACGCATTTTATGATAGAGAAATTCTTTCTTAAGCAATTGAAGCTACGTCGTTCGGTATACATGCTCGATTGGCGGATGTGGGTTGCATGAGTGACACTTTAATTGTTGTTGTTTTTTGCAGTTTATTAAGGACATTTAGATATTAAGTAGTACGTTATCATTATCAGTTAAGTTTGAACAATGTAACGAATTATTTCAATGTGGTTACTTTTGTGCATTATTTGAAAATGCTTTGTTTTAATGTGCATATGTACATATAGGCTTCATTGAGTTTTATATACATATTTAGATTAAATAAGATTGATATAAATGATTATATGGTAAGCAATTAATGCTCGATTTATGCATGTGAGTAACATAAATGCTCTTTTTACGCTTTACTAATAATTTCAAATGTTTTGTGTACATTTTTAGTAAGTCTTGAGTGATGTAACGAATTATTTAGAAGCGGTTACTTTTGACATATTTGACAAATTTATGCTTGTGAGTAACATAATAGTTTTTTTACACTTTACTAAGAACTTCAAATGTTTTGTACACCTTTTAGTAAGTTTTGATGAGAACGAATTATTTAGAAGTGATTATTTTTGACATATTTGACAAATTTATGCTTGTGAGTAACATAATAGTTCTTTTTACACAGTTTACTAAGAACTCCAAATGTTTTGTGTAACATTTTTAGAAAGTTTTAAGTGCTGTAACGAATTATTTAGAAGCGGTTACTTTTAACATATTTGAAAAATTCAATGTTTAAGTCAACTTATATTTTTAATCTATTAGTTTTAAAGAGTTTTTTATGCTCAATCAACGTTAAGATTACATAAATTTAAGGGTTTACTCCATTAAAAAATTCCCATGTTCCGACACTTTGTAGTGTTAATGACTATAAAAGCCTCTAAGACTCATAACTCATTCAATACAAACGAAATCAATTCACTTTGTACACACTTATATTTAAAAACGAACGAATTCCCATGTGTAACGAATTACTTAGAGCGATTACTTTTGCTAAAATCACAACTTATCAACATGAAAGAAACATTATCGCATGCTTAACTTAATATAAAACCACAAAGTAGCGTTAACTTTGCGCCATCAATTACCTGCTCTACTGGGTAAACGAACGATTGCTGTCTGCGTATGCGACAAAAGTAGATGGCAAAATTCTTGGTATAGCATGTCAACGCAACAATTAGTGCTCACAGTTCCGTTTTAAGCAACAGTCTGTTTTTTTTTTTTTTCGCATTTTCTGTAAGCTTTTTGCTTCGCTTGTGTTATTGAGAACAGTGTGTGCAACACTTTAAGCGTTATAAACCAACAGCAACAACAAAGCAATAAAATGTGCTTAATGACACTCGAATGATCCAGCAGCAAATGATTGAAGGAACGAACGTACGAACGTAAGAAATTAACGCAATGGCAATGACAGTTACGCAAAGTAAATTAGCTCTGGTTGATGCTACAGATGTGGATTTCATGTATCCAACTCGACTATCATCAACAGCAATGACGTTGACAATGTCTGTTAGTAATAAAGCAGTTAATAAAAATTAAATTTAATTTGCTACGCAAAACGAAATTTTACTCAAAACAGACGTCGTCGCCAAAGTAATAAAGATATTTTAAACAAAATCAACATTTTCAGAGTTATGATAATGTTCTTTGTAGAATATAATATTACGCGGTTTTAAATTACTCGAAGTAACGGATTGAAAGTAACGCGGTAATTCTGGTGAAAAAATTGCAAGAGAATTGTAGGAAACAAATTTATTTCATTAACTGAATAATTAAGAGTAATTATGAAATACAATAAGCTTTTTAATTAGGATAAAATAGTTAACAGGGAAGCAAAGCTTAGTTTAGTGAACTTTTCTGATAGATTAACTCAATATTCAAAACTATAGTCGTGAGTTCAACAAATCATCGAAAAGTACACAGACGGACGGGTTGCTCATCTGAAAAGTTAGAACTAGAGTGATATTTCGAGTCACAGTGTGACTAGCGACTGCGACTTGAAAATCGCAGTGACTGCAAACAGTGATAAAATCGCAGTTCGCGAAAAAACAAACAGCGATTACTGAACACAAAATCGCCGCTTATTGAACTGTTTCGCTAAAACTGATACACAACATAGCCGACTTAGTTTTAACTGATTCGCTCGGTTTAATAACACAACAATCCGACACTTGTTTTGAACGACAGTTTGTATTTAAAAAAAATGTCACATTTAACTTCGTTTTCTATTCATATATTTTGTAGCAATTGCGCTTTCACCATTCAATTGTTTCACAATGAATTGCACGTTTTGACGAATTAAGGGGCTGGCAAATGTACCAATGAATTTTTACAGTTTCGGAGTACAAGCAAATATGAACAATTCGCGAAGAGTTATGAAAGAACCAATCACTGTTATATGAACAGATTCACTGTTCGCAAAGAGTGATACAAAAAATCGCCGATAACTGATCATGTTCACTGAGGAAGAGGAACAAATCGCTATTTTCTGTTACAGTGCGACATTGCGAATTTTACATCACTGTCATGGTCATAAGTCATGGTTAATAGAATATATATAACGCAGAGCATTATTCCGCATTTCCTCTTTTAACTATCCGTTTATTAAGAACGAATGTGCTTGATTTGAGAATGAATGTTCTTGTTCGTTTCTTAATTTTTTTATTTTATTTTTTTATGTATGTAATAAAGCCGTAAGTAAATGTGTAAATGTTTTTACGCCTACTAAAGATTAGTGCGTATCAATAGCAGATTTTCCTAGTTTTTTTTTTATTTATTCCAATGCAAGTTAAGCTTTATGACAAACAACTTGTCTTATAATTTCAAATAAAATTTGCAACACGTAATACTATTTTAATCTGTCAACTTTAAGGGTTTCACATAGTTGACATAGATAGAAATGTAGCAGGCAGCAAACAATGTGCTACACTTGACCCTAATGTGCGTTTTAGAATGACTTAAAATGTGATTCAAACGCATTAAATTTACGATGCATGCAAATAGAAAGAAAATGCCATAACAAAAAATAAATAAATAAATAAATAAAAAAATGAAAATTCAAATTTTTATCTTTGTTATAAATTGTTAATGGCGTAATTTGTAAGCGGATTTATTTACAAACAAGCGCACACAATCTCTCTATTTTAGATGACTTAATTATTTATTTATAGAAATAGTTTTCAGTTTGCGTGATTTCCGTACAACACCCGCACAACCATCAACCGACCGCACTCAAACAAATAATTAATTTATTTCCGTTGACAATATTATTTGCTATGATATAAATTTAAATAGATTAGAATATTATACAAATGACACCAATTATGAATTTAATAAAAAATGGAATGCGTTGGAGTAAATATTTAAGCGGATTTCCTAACATTTTTTTTCTATTCTTTTTTTCTATTGATTTTTTAGCTTTAAATTTTTGCGTATTTAAATTTGTTTTTTTTTTTTCTTATTAACTTCCGCTTAATAGCTGCAAGCTTCCTGTAATCAATGCAAGGCGTATCCTCAAAGCGCTTAGCATTCATTTTGCTCAAACTTTTCATTCATTTTCAACATTTTTTAGACTATAGAAGCACTCGAGTCTGACCTTACAAGTGATTATAATCATCATCATCATGGTCAGTATCATCGTCAGCGTCATTATGACGTTGTTGTTGTTGTTCACATCATGAGATAATCTTACAACGTCAAAACGGCATATCAATAGCGAGCATCGGCGTGCGAACGAGCGTTATCAATGGCAGCAACAACAACAGCGACAGCGACAGCCTCAAGTGTTGCTATTCTTTTGTCTGCATTTGTGTTGGAGAAATTCAAGAGTGAAATGTTGTTGTTGTTGCTTTTTTGTCTGGTTAAATGAGTGTCAGTCAGTCAGTCAGCCTATCTTCCTGTCTGCCTTTCGCCTTGCTCTCCTTTTTAGCTGTTTGCATGCTTTCAAGCTTGGTTGGTTGGCATTTTTTTTTTTTGTTAGCTAGCACATTATTAACGCCAGATATGAAGGTCAAAATACGCCTCAAGTGCTGATGCGATGTGATGTGGCCTGGGTGCATTACAGCAAATGTTCGTGTAACAAGCATTTTATTATTATACTTGAACATGAACAAACAAACAGTGAAAACGAGTAATAAAACATTTGATGCTCTTACGCACTTAGCAGCCGGTAAGGAAATTCTTAGTACTAAAATTTTTTTATGGATTTTTTTTATGTAAAATGTGTCTATCTATTCCTAAATTGCTCATGTTTCTTCATATTATTCCTATTTGAATTAAATTTTTGTAAATCACTGTGATTTTTTCACAGTGATTTAGGTAAATTCTTAGTACTTAAATTTTTTAAATGGATTTAAACGCATTAAAGGAGGCATCGAAGACCCCTTAAAGTATATATATTATTGATCAGCTCGACGAGACGAATCGATATAGCCATGTCCGTCTGTCTGTTTCCAGTCTGTTGCAATGCGTTTTTCTCGGAAAGTATTAAAGATATTGAACTGAAATTTAAGACTTAAGTTTTTTGTGCTCCTAGGCAGTTTGTATGTCAGAACCAAGATGCCATGCCCATTTTTAGATATAGCCCCCATACAAATTTACCATTTTTTGACGATTTTTGTATGAAAATAATTATTATTTATGAATGTATTTACTACAAATTGGGTAAAAACACTGCTAATGGCATTCAATATCAAATGAAAGTTGCCACGCCCATTTTTTTATGTGGCCCCCATACAAACCCAGCGCCCATTTTTTTAGATTTTATATGAAAATAGTTCTAATTTATGGATATATTCACTCAAATCTGTGTGAAATCACTTCTACTGTTACCCTATGAATATGCTAACGTTATTACAAGGATCGGGCCACTATAACATATAGACCCCATACAAACTCACCTTCCTTTTTTTTTTTTCAAGAAAATGATAAAGGTTTCGTGTGACGGGTATTTGAGCTTCGGTGCTACCGAAGTTAACGTTTTTTTTCTTGTTTTTATATAAAACTATTTCTAAATTGTTCATGTTTCTTCTTCTTATACCTATTTACATTGTTTATCACTGTTTGCAGTCACTGCGATTTCCAAGTCGACTCAAAAATCACTCTTCTACTCAAAAATCACTCTTTTAGCACTAGCACCCAATTTTTATATTCATACCATACTTTATTGTATTGGATCTTTATACAAAAAGTATGAAAATTGGATAAATTTGTATAAGGGCTATACTCATGGTGGGATATATTATTTGGACTATTCTAAGCATAATATCCTTACCATATTTACAGTTTCTAGACTGCATAACACACATGGTTTCAGTGTATAAAAATTTTTACATTTAAATTTATAATTTAAATTTGAGCGTAATAAAACATTTTATGCATATTTTTTACGAACGTTTCTTTCTTTTGATTTGCTTTATAAAATTTTAAACAATTTAGCAGACATAATCAATTCAATCAAATCAATACAAATTTATTATGCAACTATAAAAAAAAAAAAAAAAAATTATATTATAGCGTTGCGGTGTTTGAATAATTGATTTTAAATTGAATGATCTGCATAATATGCAAAACAGAGGCACATAGAGCACGCAATACCCAAGAGCAACAACAACAACAAAAAATATATGTTACTACTTTATTAATCAAATTAACTATAAAAATAGGCAAACAAACAGACAGACAGACGGACGGACAGACAGACAGACATATTCAGTCTATCATTCAGTTGAGCACATTTATTAATTAACAAGGCGTGACATAATAATTTTAAAATGCCAAAAGAGACTACATCAGAGGCACATTCATGAAGAGCAAGCAAATGAATGACTAAAGCTGCTGTTGCTGCTGCTGCTGATAGTGAAGATTATGTTAATGAAAGCTAATAATTAAACGAAGACGTATGAGCAACGTAGCCATTTGGTATGCAAATTTTATGCAAGACTTGCTGAAAAATTGAGGCAAATTTCAAAAATATTTATAAATAATATTTAAAACTTATGAAACTACCCTCAATTCAATTGTTTTGCTTCAAAGATGATGATGAGATAATAGCTTAAATATATTCATTTCATTGCAAATGAAAATGAAAGCATGTTTTGCTTTTGTAAATAAATATTCTCATGCTTAAACAATTCTTCACGTAATTTGCATTTCTTAACACTAATTTTACCTTATTTGTTGTGCAAATATTTCGCTGCGCTTTTATGATTAATTATTTACCTGTGAAGAAACAAATTGAAACAATAAATAAGTCAGAAGATATTATACGTTTTTAAAGGCATTATTATAGTTAAATAATAAAAATATTTAAAAAAATAATTTTAAGAGCGAAATTCCATTAAAAAAAGATTATTTTATTTTATCAAAATTTTCTGCATTCAGCATAAAGTGTAGTTCTAAGTAAAATTTCAAAGTTATAAAAAAGTTAGTACTACTTTTGTGGTCTAGTTTTGCTTAACTAGGCAAAAGTCCTTTAAGTATTTTTTTTTTTTGAACATTGCCGACAAAGCAGTTTTCAAGTACATAGTAGCACGTTTGAATTGTGGCATTTGACTGTCGAGCGGAAATCGTTATGCCGCCATTTGCAATAACGGTATACAGCAAAAATGGTGTTGCTTGCCAAAAGTTAAAAAAAAAAAAAAAAACATACTTTTACTCTGATAGAAGTTGTTGACATGTCTACGAGCGCTCTATTCAAAATGTACTCACTGGACAGTGGCCAAATTAAAGGAAAACATCTCAAAAGTTATTTGAAAAAAGTTGTCAACATTTGCATTTATTTTATATAAATTGGCCAACTAAATTTTTTGGTAAATATTTTATGAAAATGTAAAAAAATTGTTTAAAATGAAACTAGAAACATTAATTTACAATATGGTCAGCAAGTAACTACACTGCAGAAAAAAATAAAGAGTATTTGAAATAGCAAAGCGTTGTTGCTTTATAAGTAAAGAAGAAAGAATATAATTCAAATGAAAAATGAACATGAAAAAACATTAGCTTCAGCTGTACCGAAGCATGAATACCCATCACACGAATCTATAAACAGTTTATGTGTGATCGTTAGTAGCCTAGATGGAACTTTGAGATGGGATGGGTGGTCTGATACAACTCAAGGTGGGTGGTCTTATATGACCAAGTTATACAACTTTTAAAGTATATAAGAATAATTTTCTTGAAAATTTTAGAAAACAAGAAGGAACGCTGAAGTCGAGTGTACTCTACTGCAGAGATACATACCTATACCCAATCTTTATATGCCTTAAGTTAAGTCATATCTTACTACCATACCTCATTATATTGGATTTTCATACAAAAATTAAAAAAAATGGTAATATTTGTATGGGGTCTATACGTAAAATATATTTTGGTCCTACCCATATTGGTCTATTTCATTGGGACTATCATAGGCATAATTTATACTACTTATACTTTCAGAAACAAGACAAACCCATAATTTTGGGTTACATTTGTATGGGGTACCCCTTAAAATGGGGTTAGAAAAAAGCCGTTTTCTTGACGGCTTAGGAGAGTCTAAGTTTCAAATATGGAGGCTCTATCTCTTATAGTCTCTGAGATAATCGTTTTCGGACAGACGAACATAGCTAGTTCGACTCCCAAATTTCATACAAAAATTCGAAAATGGGCGGTAAATTTGTTAGGAGGCTACAACTTAAAGTGGGCGCGGCATTCTTATAATAAATAATATAAACATACAAACACCCTAGGACCAAGAGAATCTTAAGTCTTGAGATTTAGCGCAAATATTTTTAAAACCGAGCGAATGAATCAGCTCGCAACAGACAAATAGATGGACATGACTAGAACGATTTGTCTCATCGAGCTGATCAACAATATATATACTTTATGGGGTCTGTGACGAAGCTTTTGATTGAAATGTAGATCCACACCATATAGCAATCTGAGAGTCTCAAAAAGGAATTAAAGCTTTGGTAAACTTTTTGTCCATGATTTTTAATATGTCTGTAATATTTTTGATTTATTTTCACGTCAGCTACACGTTTCGTATGAGTGATGCGAGTTTTTCTTTTTCATTTTTTTTTTTTACCTAACTCAATCGAAATGAGCGCTTATGCGTTTAGCTTTTGTATGTGTGCTTATGAGCTTAACTTAATTTTGCCAAAATGTAATAAGCTTTTCCGGCCATTATACGCCCTCAGTGAATTGCTTTATTTATTTACTAAGAGTTTTTTTTTTATTATTTTTTTCGGTTTTTATGTCTGCACAATTTATAAATAAAGTAAACAAATATTAACATGCAAATCAATTATTTTGCCATGAATAAAATATTATGGAAAATTTTCGAAAACGCTCTGAGACTTTGCCAAGCCACAAGAAAAGATTTTATTATTTTGCTTTTTGATTTTTCGATTTAATCGATAAAGCCAAAAATAAAACAGTATAAAACGTCAAGTAGGCTGCTCGTTTTTGACTGTCTGTCAGGAAAACATGCAAAGTGTCACTCAACGCGCAAAGTGTATCTTCCTGTTGTACTTCCTTCCTTTCTTCCGGTTCAAAGTGTCTGGCGGCTGCCTTCAAGCTTGTCCCTTTTCGCGTTATTAAACGCCCGCGTGTGTTAAATTCTTGGCTTGTTTACACTAAACTGTCAGCTCAACGTCAATAAAGTGTCAACGACAAAGTTCAATAATAGACTTCAGCAACAAAGGCAAATACAAACAGTGACAACAGTCACTCTTTAAGTTATTGCCGCTAGCAGTAGCGAGCGAGAAGTGCTGTCAGAAGTCTTTTGGAATTTATTTATATTTTTTCTATTTTTTTTTTGTTATTTTCTATAATAGATTTAAATCCTACAGAGGCAATAAGTTGCCATGTTGTCTCTTATTTAAGCAGGCGTTTATTTACTTTGCTTCTGATTGCTACCACTTCAATTTATTTCGTTTCGTTTGATGGCCTAAACATATGTAGTACCACATAAATATCAAGAGAATTCGCCAACCGAAGAAAAAATCCAGTTGTCATCTTTATGTTTACATATTTCATCATTATATGTGGCTTTTGTTTGCTTTCGAGTCATTTAAGCTGTCGTTTCTTGGTCTTATTGTGATTTATAGCATTGTTTTTTTTTTTTTTTTGACTATTGATGACATTTCTTTTTTGACATTTCCGAAATTAGTTTCGTTCGAATTCATGTATATTGTGATTTGTTCAAAAAAAAAAAAATAATGATGTGTTTTGAAATATTGACAGTGCGCATTAGTTCTCATTATTTGGCAAAATATATAGTTCTAAAACCAAGAATTCATTTAATAAATTCCTAATTTAAAAATTACAATGATAATCTTATTACAGTTTGGATGAAATAGTTGATATTCTTATATTCTCTGAGTTCCATTCCTCAACTGGTGCATATAAATATCTGACTGCGACTAAAAAATTCAATTTTGAAACTAAATGATTCTCAGGACCGAACAGTTCCTGTGTGTACCTGGGTCAAACGATTACAATGGCTAAGCAATAAACATGGTACCTAGACTATTTAAAACGCACGTGAAACATCTCATATCAAAATATTATTAACAGTCTCCCATTTTGGCCAAACTAGAGATTTAATTTTCAAAATAAAGTTTTATGATCTTACAATTGGGTAATAATTTTAATAATTCTCCCTTTGTTTATGTAATAGTTACTTCTAAGTTAATTTTCATAAAAAGTCCCAATCTTAGAAACTTATGAAATGTATTATCTTGGATATGTCCTGAGTCAAACCTAACCTAAAATTTTGAGTTTTGCCATAAAAATTATTTGATCGTTTCTTAATCTACAAACTCTTAATTTAGTATAACTAGTGCTTTTTCGAAAGTCCCAACAAAATATACTAAAAATTTCCCCATTTTTATACCCTGTATCCGAAGGGTAAAAGGGTATGTTATAGTTTCTTCAACTGTATGTAACAGGCAGAATGAGGCGTGATATCTATGCATATATACAATATAAACCTTGATCACATTAACAATTTTAGGGAAAGTTGTCTACCGTATGAAAGTTTCGTTTTTTTTTTTTTTTTTTAGATTATCCACCTTTGAGAATATAAGAGATATGACCACACCATATTAAAAACATTTAGGCCCCAATATTAAAGGGTGACCCCATACAAACCTATCCATGAAAATTTCTGTCCAATATAATCTATGAACATCTAAATTCAGTAAAAGAATTATTTCTACGACAGTCCAAAAGAAATATTCCAATATTGGCATATACCCCTTTACAAATATTACATATATTTTTTATGACTTTTTTAGAAAAATCCAAAAAGTATGTCATATGGTCCGTCTCTGTTGTCTACCGCAGAAAAATTTCTCGAGACATAAAAGAACGTACCATTTTAAAACTTATCCTAAACCGTCAAACTGACCCATATTAAGTGGGTATGGAAAACCATCCCAAAATTTTGAGTTTTTACAAAAACTTCATCTTAATGCCAAAATTATTATTTTATAGTATGGTTCCCACATAGGTGGTAAGCCCCTGTACAAAAATAGTCCCCATATAAATTTTTTTGATGAAAAGCTTTTTACATAAAAGTACAGGGTATCTTTTAGTCGAAGCAAACTCAACTACATCGTTTTTTTTGATTTTTTATTTTCTTATTATTTGCTTTTATGTGTATTAAAGATTTATGTACATCCCCCCTTTCTATTCGAAGTTTATCAAATGTAATTTTTTTTTTTATGAGTCATAAAATGGTTATCAAAATTGAAGTCCGTGATCCATAAATACACTATAAGAAACGCTTCAAGTCCAATTAATTTATCCAAAATACTTTTTATGGACTATTTCCAAAACAAAAACGTGTTTGACTACTCAAAGAGGTTTAAAATTAATCAAATTAAATCAACTATGCACACACTTATGTAGTTGTGCACTCATTCAGTGTTGGAAGTCACTTTTAGTGAATACAACAAAAAAGCTGCAAAGTTGCAATTTGCGTGTTTTTTCTACTTGACCTTTAGTTGTCGTCGTAGCTTTTTTATTTGATTTATATGCAGTAGCAATTTTGTAGTTGTCATTTTTCTTTTTCCTTGTTTCATTTTTTCGCTGTGCAAATTCAAATCATTTTAATGTAATTTCACACCAAACGTGTGACCTTGATGCTTGAATCAATTTAATATTAAAAAAAAGTATGTTTATATGTAAAGGGTGTCCCAGAATTGACGCAAGATTTGCAACAAAGTGATGGCAACTCTAACAAAATTCAATCGTGTTTTATCATGTAACGCTTCATTTCTACTTGACCTAAAATTTTCAGCTATCAAATGGTTAATTTTCAGAGTTGCCAGCACTTTATTGTAAATCCTGCGTTGATTCTGGGACACCCTATATATATTATTTCCATAGCAACGTTCAGTAAAAACTTCGAAAATTTCAACAAACGCAGCAGCAGTTGCCTAGTAAACTAGCAAAATGTGTGCACTCTCTGCCTAATTAAAGCTAATTAAAGTCAATTAACGTTGCAGCTTTTACCAACAACAACAACCAAAACAGTTAGACCACAGCTACCAACAAAAAAAAAGAAAACAGAATAGAGCAGGGTAGACAAAGAAAGCTTTTTAATTTGAAAGTAAAAGTAGCCGCCCAGTCGCCCACTCGCCATATGAAAACCAACCAAAAACAAGCTAAAATGTGTAAATTTTATATAAAACAAAATTCTCTCCATTCAACATTCTGGCAATAAATTTTTTTTTTTTTGTTTTTAATAAAATCTCATTAAACGAAAACCAAAGGTTTATAATTAAGTTAATATAACATTAAATGAAATAATTATGGACCATAATAAAAGCAATTCAACGCATGCAACATGTACTGAACAAACAATTGTGGAAAGTATTATATTAAATTTATGTAATTTGTAGTAAATTGTAAAAAGAAAAAAATTTTTTTTTTCCCAAAATTAGCAAAAAAAAATATAAATAATAACATTTGAAAGTCTTAAGAACATAAAGCAAATTAAACATTTCGAAATATTCAAAAAAAGACGTTCCACTTTAGTTTTAGTAAATGTATGGATGATACGAGAAAAATACCTTTTTAAGCTTTAGTCAGGATAAGTTTAGTTTAATGATTTTAATGCGAAAACTAAAAAAAAAAAACACACACACAAAGGAAACTTTCGAACATTATTTAAGAAACTTTTGAAAGACTCTAGAGCATTAAGAAAATTCTGGAATGTTCTAGAATGCTTCAGAAATCTTTGTAAAAACATCTATAATATCAAAGATTTTTTAAAAAACCTTTGGAAGATTCAGGAAGTTGGTATGTTTTTGTAAGAACTTTCTAGAACTGGTGAGAAATTTGTAGAATATTCTTGAACACCAAAGAAGCTCAAAAACTTATAACTATAAACATCAAAATAACAAATTAAATCATTTATTGATTTCGGCAAATATTAAGCTTTTAAATGTTTCAAATTATTAAAATAAGAATTTTCAGTCATAAAAAGCCTCAATAAATCAATATTCATTTGTTAAATCGTTCAATTTAGTAGGTTTTACTGTACAAATAAAGTACAATTGTATTAAAACTTAAAAAACGCATTCGAAATCAACAGGCAAAAACAAAAACAACAACAATAATAACAATAACAGTTTCTCAAGTGCAAAAACAACAACGAGAACAAAGAGAACAATAGGCATAATTTTTAAGTCTCCATGACAACAAAAACAATAAACAACAATCTCAATAACAACAACAACAACTACTAGAAGTTTACAATATAACATGACACCCAAAAAAAAAAAAAGAAAACCAACCAAAACAACAACAAATAAACGCACGACTGCATACGAAAAGTGCACGAATTAAGCTTTTTTCAAAAGAGAGGTGGAAGAAAGAGCGAGTTATAAAAATGCGTGGAGCATACACATACGCATACACACATAAAGATTACATTTACAGCTGAAAAAAGAGAAAAAAGTACACAGACATATCATGTTAAAAATTTATATTGTTTGATTAAATGAAATGTTTAATTCAATAAAAACAAACAACAACAACAACGAAAAAAATGCGTATAATATGCAAAAATTTATAGACGACAAACGACCGCAAGTGATATAAAAGCAAATTACTTTAAAAATAAAACATTTGATAAGAAACGAAGAGCAGCAAGCCTAACAATAAACGCGCTAAAAATAAAATTGTTCATTGAATTGCGCGCGTTATACGTGGTGGTGAAGCAGACAGAACAGAGCAGTGCAGTGGGAGGATGAAGCTTAAAGGTTGAAACGCTTGAATGCCGTTGCAATGCCAAAAGCAATTGAATGGTAAGAGTGAGTAGAGTAGAGGTGAATAAATGTGATAAGAGCAGCGCAACAAAAACAAACAGCACCAACAACAATGTCAAGCCGAGCCAATTTAAGCATAAAGTGCGGGGTCACCTCTATCTCCACTCCTCCCTCTATTAACATAATCAGATTTCAAGTGGTATATGTAAGTGGAGCAGAAGAGTATATAAGTTGCATGAGAGCAATAGCCAGGCAGGCTATTGTAGTGCTTTTTAAATAACCAGTTGAAAAAGAGAAAAAGAAGCAAGAATTGGGAAGTGCAGATCAAAAAAAAAAAAAAAAAAATAAATAAATAAAAAAAAAATTTTATTTAACAAAAATTAAAAAAAAAAAAAAAAAAAGAAAGAACGTTTACTTCGTTACTACCGAAACTTAAATACCTAGTTTACAAAGAGCGTGGGTGAGAGTTAATGGAACGATACAACCCATGTTTAGACTATACATATGTTAGGGTGCAAATAGGAAAGCTCAAAATTCAAAATTTTTTTTATGGTTTTCTTTTGATAAAACCATGAAGAGTGAAGTGAGTGCATATGGGGACTATGAGTTATAGTAACGATCATTATCGAATCTCGAAATGGGGCGGTAGTTTTGTGTGGTGGCCATTCATAAAAATAGGCGTGGCACCTTGATTTAAGATAAAAAATTTCATGTCAGTATCTTTAATGCTGATCGAATGAATTGCGTTGAAATAAACAGATAGATAGACAGAGGAACATGGCCAGATCGATGTTCATGCTGTTTAACTTTATAGGTTTTCAATACCTTAATTAATGCCATATATTACTATAGAAGTGTTAAGCAATTGAAGCAAAGAATTCTCGAAATTACGACGAATTTATTTAAAAAGTGAATTTAAAAATACATGAGGTCTTCTATGATTAAAAAGTCTGCCTGAAAATATAAAAAAAATATATAAAATACAACAATCGAAGATTAGAAATGTGTAGGTAAGTATTAGCTGAGCGGTTACTATATATTTTAATGAATATTTCAAAATAAAATGAATCTTCACAAAACACCAGAGACAAAAGAAAAGTCAAAACAGTAAAGATTTTCGATTTAATGTTAACAAAAGAAGGTCAAGGTGGCAACATTTAAATTGATTATCTTGAAAGGGATATTATTCAGAGCTGTTGCCCAGAATTGACATTGATTTAAAGAAAAAAAAAACGACAGCATATTGCTGTTTTTAAGAGCCTGAAGAGCCTGTTCCACACAGCTTCCTTTTTTATATGCCGGTTAGAAGTATATAAATTCCAAATTCAATAGTTTTTTTTTTTTTTTTTAAGATGCCATATCTCACTTTCTTTTTGTATAGAAACAAAAATCAGTAATCCATAAATTGATCTCATAAAAATATTCACTTTTTAACTTGTCACCCACTTAAGATTATATTTATAGCAAACAATCTCGTATAAAAAGTATTAAAGCTGCAATTCAATTGAAGCTAACGACTTTTTTGTTGTTGTTGTTGTTATTTTATTGTGACTGTAATTTAGTGACATGACACGAAAAAAAAAAGTGGCAACATTAAAAATCTTTTAGGTCGATTTTTTTTCTCTCTCTGATTTCTTTGAAGTCTTCACAACTGTTTCGTATTATTTAGTTTTCAGCAAGTCATTAACTTTTATTGGTTTTTCTCACAGAAATTAACACTCAACATTTATTTGCAGATAGTTTTCCACACTTTTTTTCCACTCATCACAAATAGTGTAATGATATAAGTATTATCACTTTTTTTTATAAAGAAGTCTTTATAATAATATACACTTCATTGAGTAGTTTCTGTACAGGTAAGATTTAGACAACTGTTTTTTTTTTTTTAATCCTAATGTCATCAAAAAGCTTCTATGTCTTTACTAATGGGAACTGATTGAGATTAGCGACCATTCCGATACACAGTCCCGCCCATACCGTGATTCTTGGGTTCTTTTTTGAAGTTTGAAGTTTTTCTTGTTCCCCCACATCCTGACATTTTTTATATTTCTCACGCAGATCCCGATGTCACGCGTCTATTTCTAGTTGAGGTTCTAAGTATTGCAAGCTGAATTTTTTTGAACACAGTGGCGGTTCCAAATGGGGGAACATTAATATTAAACTTGATTTTAATCGAAAGTGATAAACATTTATATGTGAGAAGTATTTAAATTTCGGTTTTAACAAAGTAAATAAATTTATTTAGTTTTTTTTTTTTAAATATTTTTAAAAGTATTTCCAGCGCAATTAGAGTGCCCATCTTTGTAGATAAAAGAGAGGAGACATATGTAGCGCAAGAAAGAGGCGTGTGCGGCTTGTTTCTTTAATAAAAAAAATGCTAATTAGCAAATACAAGATTATTATCAGTTAAATGTGAGATTTGTTATTTTTTTTTGCTGATTATGTTAGTTTCTTCACTGTTTGCGTAGATATTTTTTTTTTTGCTTTTTCGACGTCAAACATTTTAATATGTAAATTATTGTATTTAAAAATAAATATTTTTTTATGAGATTTTTTTTCTTCTTACTTTTATTTTTGTATTTATTTATTGACGCAGAACAGCATTTTTGTTGTTGTACAAAAAAAAAAAAATGACAATTACACGGTCGCGCGATTTTTAAATTTGTTGTAATTTATTTTTTTTTTTTTTTGTGTTGTCGTTTTATATTTTTAAATCAAGCGTAACTTGAAAACAAGAACTAAAGACAACTTGATTTTTTTTTTTTTTTTTTATTATAAATTTATTCACATTTAATGCACAAATGTAAAAAAATAAAATCGCATTTAGAATGCGTTAAATCACAAATCCACATACAAACACACATACACACTCGCTAACAGATACACATACGCATGCGAGACGCTTTATTTATTTATTTATAATCTTTTTTTTTTTTTTGAACAGAAATCAGTTCAGCTTAGAACACAACTCCGTCCGACCGTCGCCAATAAAAGAGTGAACCAAACCCGGCAAGCTTTGATCTGTTCAAGTCTTTAACTTAAATTTAACTTCAAATTAAAGAGTGAAGAGCATAAAATTTACAAAGAGCGTAATTTAATTAAATGTTTACAAGGTATGATATAAAAGTTAAAAAATATTTTTTTTTTCTGAATGAATTCAATTAAAATTTGGTAAAATCATTTTCAATATCCGCCTAAGTGAACACTATTGATATAGTAAGGATCGGGCTAATATAACAAAAAGCATCCATAAAAATTTGACAAATTCATCGTGAAACTTAATCTAAGCAACTGGTAAATTTTAGCTTCGGTTCTACCGAAGTTAAAGATATTCCTTGTTTTAGCTTGGGGTTGTCGTTAGAGATCTACTTTTCATAGTCGGTCACAATTCGATGCAAACAACACATCCTTATCTGCCGTTCAAGCAGCTGTTCACAGATAAGTTTGAGCATAAGTTTGTGCAACCATGCAGCATGCATCAAAAACTTTTAATGCAGACCTTGCAAACACCACAATGCTTTACCAATGACAGTGACAAAACGAGTACACGCAACACGCGAAACAAGTGCGCGAGATCATAAAGCAGAGAGAGAGCGCATTTGAGTAAACTTGAGCAAAAACAATTGTACAAGTTAAAGTCTCTCATTGCAGTCAAGTGCAATTGGTGCGCTTGAGTGAAGTTGTGAGTAACTTTATATATTTTCAATTTGAGTTGTATTTCCATGCTAGTCTAACCAGATTCTGTTTCTGTTGCCTACTTTGAACAGTTGAGCTAATAAGGAAAGTGGTTGCTCATTTTCAATTGTTACCGTTATTGCGCTCTGACTCAATTTGGCGCTCAAATGGTCACTCAGAATATGGTCAAAATGTACATGCATCGTGCAATAAATGCCTTAGAAAATACCAAGAAAATTGCTTAATGAACCGTTTGAAGTTCCTGTGCAGTTAAACTCAACGCAAACGTAAGCGTCGGTCGTGTCGTCTTTGCTTTTGTCATGGCTAACTGCATTGTTGTTGTTGTTATTGCAATAATTGTTGCTGTTGCTTTTGTAATTGTTGTTGCATTCTGTTGCTGCTACAGCTACAGCTGCAGCTGTTCTATTCTATTTTTATTCTCAATTTACATTTTCATTTTGGCGCACAAGTTCAAGGTCATTGCCTTTCTTTAGAACTGTTTGTACTTTTTTTGTATTTTTTTTTTTTTTTAGGTAAGTAAAACTTGTACATAACATTCTCGGTAAAGAGTAAAATATTTTGATGTTATTTTTTTATGAGCATCTTCTAGAAAAGCAATTTAGTTAAATGCTTTTTAATGAATTTTTTAGTGCATTTTTAAATTTATGGATTCAAATTTACTAAAAATGAATAAGTAGAATGAATTTGAAATTCTTTCTTCTTAAACTTACCAGTTTAAATTGGTACCGCATTATTACATTAAATTAGCAATTTATTGCAACTCACCTGAAATGAAATAAATAGAAAAGAAAAAAAAACGAAATAAATAAAAAATTATAATTAATATAATTTATTTAATATGTAAATCATGTTAAGCGGTCTATGTTTTATATCAATTAATGTGTTGTCAATTAGGCGTGAATTTAATTATTTAAAAATAATTACTATGGTATTCAATTCAATTAAATTTATTATGCAAACAAAATAAAATAAAGTTGCGTCAAACAACAAAAAACTATTTGCGCACGTGTCTTTGCTGCATTAAAAAGGCTGCAAAAAAAAAAAAAAAAAAACAAAAAAAAACAAAATAAGAAAAGTCAAACACAAACAAAAGCAATAAACTGTAAAGCATAAAATCAAACAAGCTCAAGCTAATTAATCAACATGTTGCAAACAACAACAACAACCACAACGAGTGCTAAAACAACAATAACTACACAGAGAGAAAAAAAAAACAAGTAAATACATTGTGCTCAATCAAGCACATTCGTGGTCAAAAGTTTGGTAAGCTGAGTTTTTGTAAAATCAAGCACATATTTTTTGAATTGAGAACCAATTGTGCTTGTATCAAGAACGTTTTGTACTTATATTAAGAATGAATTGTACTTATATCAAGCACAACTGGTATTTGTTTAAAGAACTTTTTAACTTAAATTAAGCACAATTTTTCTCAATATTTTCCAAACAAATTGTGCTTTTCTCCCAGTGTAGTACAAACAATAAGAGATCAACTAACATTGTGCTGATAACTATAAATATGTATATACATACATACATACGCACACATATCTGTATGTCTGTCTAAACAAAGCTCAACTAAATGCAATCAAATGCGTGCAAATGAGAACGCAATAGAGCAAATTGAATAGTTTCAGACTTAAAGTTGTAAAGACGAAAGAGAAAAGAGAGTTTTGTGAGTAAATAATCTGCCTGTTACAATGATTGAGTGGGTGTCTACGCTCTAAACGTACGTACATACATATGTATTTATGTAAATAATGATTGAGTATGACCCAAAGGACGCCTAAGCCCGATTCAATGTCTACAACAAATAGTGCTGCGCCCAAAAAATAAAAGCAAAAATGAAAGATAAAATTGTATAATCAAATACAACTACGAGTGTAGCAGCAACAACAACAACGAAAGGGTAACGTAATTACAACAAACATTAAATTAAAGTCAAAGGCAGCAGCAACAACAACAACCACAACAACTCTAACTACGTATATGCAATACTCGTAAAATACTTGTCTCTTTTTGTCTGTCCTTCTATCTGTCTGTCTCTTTTGACCATGCTGCAATTGAGTGGGCGTAATGTCAGACTCAAACATTAACGGTAATACAAATGCAATATATAAAGAGTACAAACAAGTGGGGTGGTTGTTTTGCTGCGTGAGCGGCTCACGTATTGCATTAAAACTCAAAAGTCATTACACTCACTATTTTTTTTTTGGTTTTCACTCTAAATTGCTTACTTCGCTTGAGTTAAATGTGTATTATGATGTGCTTATTTATGAGTAACAGTGACCATTTGCAAATCTTTTGATCTTTCATAAATTGATCCGATCTGGTAACGCCATTATCAGAACGATGCTTGCATGTTACGCAAAATATTCTGTTCAATGGTGAGACTCTTTTTTGGTCGCATTTGAAGCGAAGAAACTAGAAAAAAAGAAATGGTACCATTATGTATGAACGAGAGCAAGACGAAGTACTTAGTATCGACCCACAGACAATCTACACGACGTAAATGATCTTTGAGAACAGAGAACTTCAGCTTTGAGACTGTAGAAAATTTAGAATACAAGGATACAGATGTAAACAGCGTCAACAATACCAATCAGAAAATTAAACGAACAATCACTTTGCTAACCGTAGCTATTTTGGTCTCGGTAAGCAAATGCGAAGTAGAGTTTTGTCCAGAGAAGCAAAACTTAAATTTACAAGGCACTGATAATGTCTGTCCCAACAGAATCGGATAAGTAGGCGTTGAACGTGTATGAGAGAAATATACTTCAGCGAATCTTTGATCCAGTTATAGTGGGAAATGAAATTCGTATTCGCACTAACGATGAGCTGTACGAGCTTTATAATGACATCGACATAGTCAGTAGGCTCGTCACCTGTGTCGGATGGATGGAAAAGTTTATAAACAAGACTTGAACCAAATCGAAGGAGCGCGACAGAGAGGACATCCCTTGCTGCGTTGGGAGGACCAGATCTTGGAAGACATCCGCAAGATCGGTATCGGAGAGTCGATACAGCTACATCTATCTGTCCGTATGTTCGTCTGTCCTGCTGTTTGCGGTATGCGAGAGATTATCTCGGAGACCATAAGAGATAGACCCACAATATATAAGACTCTCCTGAGTCGTCACTTACAAACGGGGTTTCTCTAGTCTCATTTAAAGGGCAAATCTCCATAAAAAACTCCATTATTTCTAATTCTAGGACCTCGAAATTCAGTATAAATTATGCCTATAATAGTCCTAGTGAAATAAGTTACCTAAAGATTGAGTACAGGGTATCTTGCTGTCGAGTATACTCGACTTCAGCATTCTTTCGGCAGGAACGTTGCTTTTAACGACGATTGCTACAGAGCCATGATTGACAATTATGCATAAATTGAATGGATTATTTTATTTTTTTTTTGCAACAGGAAGAGTGTCTCATAACGCATAACGCGTCAAACAATCAACTTACTGAATGAAATATTTGAGAAGCACACTATTTCAGGAAATTAACCTGTCAATTTGCTAAAGAGTCTGTGGGATTTAGTCTCATTTAAGTCCAACTAGTCAATTTTTAGTTTGAAATTATTTAAACACATTTTATTATTTCATTTCAAAGATACTCCTTTAAAAAATACCCTGCATTAAACTTGTTAAAGAGCAACGAGTTATATACTTATTAAATAAGCCCTCAAAGCACAGAAAAATTCAAATAATTATTTGCCATCTTTAATGTCTAAAATTATGGCAATATTTTTTAATATTTTTGTAATTTATGTTAAACAGCAAAGAAAACGCGAATATCGTTTGTTTCTTTTTTTTTTTTTTCCTTTTATAAATAAAAAATGTTTATGGTAAAAATATACTAAAAACTTAACGTTTTAATACGTTTTCAATTTGTTACTACCGCTTGTTTCAATATTAATTTGTAGCTGCTTGCGTTGATTTAAATTAATTAATTTTTTATTGTTATTTTCCAAATGTTGCTAGGCGCATACACACACACACACACACACAGAACGCGTGGGTGTATTATGCTACAACAAAATTGAGTTAATTAAGCGCGCAAAGCAGTATGCAGCATAATAATGCGTGGCAACAAACGTGTTGTACCCAATAAAAAAAATGTATCTCACAGCAAAGTATTTCATTACCTACGCATATAGTACGTCCGCACTCACACAAAATAAGTAACAGCGCCAGTTTTGCTATAATTTTATTTCTTGATATTCTTGATGGAAGCAACTTTGACTTTTGCTGTTGAATTTTATTCTTTTTTTTTTGGGTTTTCTATTTCTTTTTAACAATTTTGTTGTATAAAATTTTCTACTTTTTTGTTACGAAATTCTTTTACTTTTTTTGCAATTAATTTAGGAACCGAAACAAGAAATTTTACGATAATTTTGTTCAATAATTTTTAACTTTTTCCTCCCCTTTTTTTTTTAAGAAAACTTACAACTTTGATTTGAAAGAAAAACAAAATGAAACTTTAAAAAACAAAAATAAATAAAATAAAATAAACAGGTGGGTTGCAGCAAAATCAAAAGAAAAAAATGTATCTACAACCTGCAAAACAAAACAAAAAAAGTATCTATGCGCAACAAAATGTGACAAACACAGGCGAAAATTTACACAAATATACTAAGCAGTCAGCTACATGCGAAGGTAGCAGTAAAAGATACAATAATGTAACAAAAAAAGATACTGACAACAACGTTGCACGTAGGTTGCCACCACAATATTTGTATAACAAGATTGTATTATGCTGCAAGAATCAACGACTTTGCCAATATCAACGTCATCGCCGTCGTCGTCGTCGTCGCCGCAGCATTAGTCAATCATGCGGTTTGTTGCTGTTAAAAGCTACGACGACGTTCGCTGACTGGCAACGTCCGGTTGCAAGACAATTTAATGATCGTTGCATGTCAGTTTGACCAAACGACAAAGCGTCTTACTGACAGAAAGCACATTGTCTGTAAGATACTTTTGTATCTTTTTTGTATTTACTGCTCCTTCTATTAACTGTCTTGCACTACAAATCAGACAAAAAATAAAACAAAAAACAATCAACTTGCAATTTTAAATTCTCTTTTTTTATTTTGTTTTTTTTTTGGTGTATCTCATTTTTGTTTTGGTTACGCTTAACTGGCATTTCGTGCATACGAAACGTAACGTATAACCGTTACAATTTCAGCTTAACTGAAACATAATTATGTTGAATCACTCACGTATCTGAAGGATATGAGCTGCTTCTTTTATATGCTTTGTTTTCGTACTACTTCTTTCAACGTCGTCATCGTCGTCGTCGTCATTGTTGCATTTGTATCTTTCTATCTCGTCGTATGTAGGAATGTACATGTATATATATTTAGTATGTAGGTGGCAGTCGAAATTGTGCGCTGTCATGTTAAGAGTACCACTCGAAATAAAGTTGCGAGGACTGCAGCGCACATATAAATATTTGTTTGTCCGTCAGTCCGTCTGACTATTGAGGGAATTGCACTGCTGTGCAGCATGCTAGAGGCTTGAGTAACTTTAGCACCGCTATTCAATTAGCGTGCAGATGTGTTATATAAGAAAGTTATGTGGTTTTCATATACATCGTAAAATAAAGAGTTTTATTTAGTTAGCTAAAGTAGTATGAACTAAAATTGAGAACACCTAAGTGAGTGAAAAAAAAACCGTAATTGCGCAAAGATATAAATACCAAATAAAGATTATTCATTTTCTGAAAAATTAAAAAAATAGAAGGTGAGTTTGTATGGGTCTATATGTTAAATTGGCTCGATCCTTGTCATATACGAGCATATTCATAGGATAACAGTAGAAGTGATTTTACACAAGATTGGATTGAATATATCCATAAAAAGAACTATTTTCATACAAAATCTGAAAAATGGACGCTTGGTTTGTAGGGGCTATATCAAAAAAGCGCGTGGCACCTTTCTCTTTCGAAATTGAATGTAAATAAATTCTTTTAGCCATACTTGTAGTAAAAACATTTACAAATGATGAATTTATATAAAAAAATCGATCAGATAAATGTCTTCGAAACTTTCCGAGAAAAACGCATTGCAACAGACAGACGGACATGGCTAAATCGATTCGTCTCAAACAGCTGATCAATAAAATATATACTTTATGGGGTCTCCGATGCCTCCTTTAATGCGTTACAAACTTTTCGGCAAACTGATAATACCCTTCACACAATGCGTGGCGGGTATAAATATTGCGAACACAATAAATAAATAAAGTATATTCGCTTGTGTCGTATTAAATTCAAATAACTTTTTAATCTAATTAATCCATTTTACCATTTTGGCGTATATCTTACTAATTTGTTTTTCTCAAACATAAAGCCTTAATATGGATCCTAAGACTACGATAATCATATCTGAAACCGTTTCGACAAGTAACTTCCTCTTTAAAAGGTACTAAATAAGACCAAAGCGGCAATATCGAAAAGATTGAAAATAAACACCAAAGTTGATTTTGCCGAGTACTGGATTACGTTAATACTACGTGGTCAAATAAATTTACAACCCATTTTATACAGTTGAAATCTCGCAGCTAACAATGTATATCGCCCAGGCCTCTTTTTCCGTCGTATCTCTATGTCCGTACAAAAACACTTCTCCTAAAAAAACTACCCGTTAAAATTTTCCACAATTTGTCAGTAACAACATCACTTTGACAACTTGAGACATCTTCCGACACTGTCTCTTTGTAAGTGGGCAACAAAATTTGTTGAGTATGCATGTTATGGTGAATTTATATAACTTCCCCTTATAAGTTTAAAGTTTTCGCCCTTCTTGATTTTAATCGAACAGTTGATCTACAGCTCCTTAAATTTTGGCCTTTAAAAAATATATTTTCATTAAAAAATAAATATATTTCTAAAACACCAAAGTAACCACAGCAAAATTTAAGATGTCTCAAAATTTCCTACTGCCTATGCACCTTTCGGGCGAAATCAAATGAATCCACAAACTAAGTGGTCAAATATTGTAGCCAAAGATTTCGAGTACTTCACCTGGTAAAATTGCATCATGCTCGATTAAAACGTTTGGAATAACGTTAATTTTGTGATCTGAGAAGGTCGTATTCCAAAAGCACTATAAGAGGTACAGTAATCAGAGCAAAATCTTAGATTTCGGTAAAACTCTGCAGAGTTAACCAACGTCAAACATTTTGTCCGTCCAATTTTTAGGGTTGGCAACCATACAAGTTTTTCCCAAAACATGTGGGAAATTAAAGTTCAATATTAATTTTTTTTTTTGACTTTTTAACTCTCTAATTTGTAAATCACAAACAAGCATACGCCTAGGTCACTCAACATGCAAGGCAAGGCAAGGCAAGGCGCGACGACGACAACACCCTAAGACATCGTAAAATATTTAAGCGGAACTGCAAATTTTCTATGCCACACCTCTGCTGTCATTCGATTTCCAGCTACGCACACTAGCTGCATGCGTTTTTTGCGAAAATAACAAATGACAAAACCAACCAAAAAAAACCACACACACACACACGCATTTATTAAAATTTATATTGTAGTGCAATGAACTCGTTGCCAAAAGATAAACAGACTGAAAAAAGGCAGACATTATGTAGACAAATAGACAGACAGACAGACAGACACTTTCAGACAAGGAGGTGGCTAAAAGCTGACAAATTTTTATGCAACTGTAACACTTTACGACTATAAAATATTTAACATAAAAAACACATTTAATATTTAATAGCGAAATTTAAAAAAAAAAAAAAAGCAATTATATTTTATATATAAAAATAAAAACAAATAATAAAAAATAAAAAAAAATAATAACTTTTATGAGAGCAGGCGGGCAGCCAAATAACAATAAAAATGCCAAAAAGCGTTTTCAGACAATAACATGGACTACTGCCATGCAAAAAAAAAAAAAAAAGAATTCAAAAAGGAAACTGTACAAAACCAAAACGCAGACAAAGCAACAAATTGTGTAGGCGTATGCGGCGCGAGGCATTCAAATTGGCAATAAGTCCTTAACTTGGCCAAAAGATAATAATCATAAATATGAAGCACGTCTTATACGACAATTTCGATTGTCAATTCAAGTGTAAAAAAATCATATAAATACGGTATAAGAACTGACAAGCATGCAAAATATATACATACACCCCAAATTTCCAAAAGAAAAAAAAAACGCTGATAAACTGCAGCCAATAACTTAAGCACAAAATAAATTCTTTTTGTGTATTTTTTTTCTTTAATAATTTTAACACTTTAGTATGCCTTAAGACGACGACGATTTTCGCTTGATGTCTTCATAATAAAAATTTATGATTCACTTGTCGCGCGCGTATTTTTTTTTTTTTTTTTGGTTTTTTGCAATTTTTATGACGACGGCAAATGCCCAAAAGGAATATTACACATACGACCTGTACGCGCACGAGCTAACATAAAACTGGCGACCGTTAAACGCGCAGCTAACTGTATGACTGACACAAGTTGGCCGCTATAGCATTTGCCAAGATGCCATGCCAGGCCCTTTGTTTGCAGCACTCACACAATCAGTTAGTTAGGCTAGGAAGCAACAAAAGTGGCGGCTGGGAGGACGTGAGACTTTTAGACCAAACAAGGCAAGACTGGTTTTTGTAAACAGTTTTTTTTTTTTTTTGTTTTTATGATTTTTTTTTTCGAAGCACAAAACTACTCACTACTACGTCCAAAACAACTACAACAATGTGCACGTTGCAGAGAGCGTGTTTCGCATCCTGCTGTGACAAAGCGAGAGAGCGCATGAGAACAGCATACTTAATATAAGAACAGCTGATTTTAAGCGCCGGTTTATTATTATTATTTTCTTTTTTCTGTGAGAGAAGATAATTTTATTTTCGAAAACGGATGAGAAACATTGCCAGCATACACTGTCAACATTTTTGGTTTTTTAAATCTTAGAATAAAATTTGTTTTTATGATATTTCGAGACATTAGAAACTGTTTTTTATTTAGAGAAAATAAGTTCATAAGAAAAAAATTAAGCTGTCTTTTTACTGTCTCCAAAAGAAGAGCTAAGTTTTTGTTGCCATATCTGATTTTATCAAACTCAAAGAATTTCAGAAAGTAGTTGCAACAAACTTGAAACGTAAATTCTCCAGAACACATATGAGATGCAATGAATCAAATAGTTTTTCTAACCTCATATATGTTTTTCTAACTGGTTATGTCATCCTACTGTTCCTAAGCACCCATACATACAAACTCACTACCCTAATTTTTTTTCAAAGCAATACATTCTCAAATTTTTGGCGTTTATTTCAGCTTTAGTTCCATCGAAATTAACTTTTTCCTTGTTTCGAGAAAAGAATGTTTACCAGTCAGACTCTTATTTTCGAAATTAGTAAATTACATTTCAAATAAATTCTTATAATCTTTTCATTCGATCTTGCAGAGACTTTGTATATTGTTATGCTTAAACTGTTTAAGAATTATAAGATTATAAGAATTTATTTGAAAAGTAAATTAAAAGTAAACAAGACAAAACGTTAACTTCGGTAGCACCGAAGCTCAAATACCCGCCACACGAAACTTTAATAATTTTCTTAAAAAAAGAAAAAAATAGTATATTTATAGGGTAACAGTAGAAGTGATTTTACTACAGATTGGAGTGAATATATCCATAAATAAGAAACTATTTTCATACAAAATCTGAAAAATGGGCGCTTGGTTTGAATGGGGGCCATATCAAAAAATGGGCGTGCCAACTTTCTTTGAAATTGGATGTCATTAGAAGCTTTTACGCAGTTTGTAGTAAATACATTTACAAATAATAACAATTTTAATACAAAAAATCTAAAAAAAATGGTAAGTTTGTATGGGGGCTATATCTAAAAATGGGCGTGGCATCTTTCTTCTGATATTGGATGGATGGATATTGGATTAGAAGTGTTTTTACCCGATTTGTAGTAAATACATTCATAAGTAATAACTATTTTCATAGAAAAAAATAGAAAAAAATGGTAAGTTTGTATGGGGGCTATATCTAAAAGTGGGCGTGGCACCTTGGTTCTGACATACAAACTGCCTAGGAGCACAAGAAGCTTAAGTTTAAAGTTTCAGGTCAATATCTTTGAAACTTTCCGAGAAAAACGCATTGCAACAGACAGACACGGACGGACATGGCTAAATCGATTCGTCTCATCGAGCTGATCAATAAAATATATACTTTATGGGGTCTCCGATGCCTCCTTCAATGCGTTACAAACTTTTGGACAAACTGAATATACCCGTTTACACTATGTGTAACGGGTATAAAAAAGTAAATTAAATTTCATTGGAATCAACATAAGCAGATTTTATACTAAGTTTGAAATTCAAGAATAAGAAACGAAGAAGTTTTTATGCAGAAATTCAAAATTTGGTGAAGATTTATATGGAGCTACCCCAGAAAATGAGACTAGAAAAAAATGTTTGTATGATACCACTTGACAGCTCAGAAGAATTTAAATGTGGTGACCCATCTCTTATAGTCTTCGAAAAAATCGTTTTCATACGGTAGAAAGCTTGACAGACGGACATAGCTAGATCGACTCTCCTATTAATACTGATCAAGAATATATATATTATATACGGTTTATTGTACTTGTTACATACATCTGCACAAATTAAATATACCCTTCCTTTTAATATTCCTTCCTTCCATTTAATAATAATTCTTAAAAATGTCTAAATTTGCGGTTCGATCTAAACGAAAAACTTGAGATAAGAAGCAGAAAGTGCGTAGTTAGTTTTTATGTGTATTAAATGCTATGGTGGCCCAATCCGAACTATACCAAACAGTGGACTTGGTACCTTGTTTTTTATATAATATAAAGATGTCGTGGCCGAATAAAATTTTGTTGTGGTCCACAGAAAAGAAATACATATGGCAACACTGTTAATTCGAAGTACTACTACAAGCTTTACCTTTCTCTTTCTCTCCACTCTTTACGTATTTTTTAACTCACTCTCTCTCCTCTCAATTTGTATTTTCATCCGTATGCCTTTTAAGGATATGCATTATTTGTTTGTACTTGCGCATAACATAATACTAGAATATTCAATGTGATGTGATGTACTCTCCTTTTGCGAGAGACGAGAAGAATGGACTCAAACCAAAATATTATTATTGAACAGCAGCAGCAATTTGGTTCTTGTGTTCTTTGTTCCTTTGTTCAGATATGCTATATATATGTTTGTATGTGTGTGTGTGTGTGTGTTTGTCTGTTTTTTTGTTTTTGTATTTTATGCGTCTACGTTACAATACAAACTACTACAACGTGTACAACAACGACTACAATACACACTTGACCGCTTAAAATGACAGCATAAAAGCTAAAAACTAAAGCTGAACTATAACAGAACACTTTAAATTAAAACACTTGAATAAAACATGGCGGCGTACAAGTACAAGAACTATTCAAGTCGTTTTGTATCTTTTTTTTCTGAAATATTTCAACATTTTGATGCTACTAATTAATATGCGAAACAAGTTACAATTGCTGAAAGACAACCCTAAGCAAAATATACCAAATTATTACTCATACGCCGCCTATGTATATGGTTTCATATTCATAAAAGAAGAAAAATTGACAGCGGTAAGCAAGAAAAATTGCTGAAAATTAGGTTAAGTGAGTTTTGATTATTTTTCCTTTTTTTTTAAACAAGCAATGTGATATGAAATTATTTGTTTGCCATGTGTGTGTGTGTGTGTGTCTAAGGACTATGAATATTGTTGCTGTTGTTGTTGTTCCGACATGTGTCATACTTATAGGCTTAGAGCACGTAGCTAACTTTTACTTAAATCTACAATAACTGAGTGCAATGTACTTTCAACACAAACATCATAATTGAAGTAGGAGAACGCATAAAATAGAGCTAGTCTTCTTCTTCTTCTTCGTTTTTTAAGTAAGTTCAACGTACTTTTATTTCGCTTTTAATTAGTCAACTTTATTCAAAATATAAAAAAATTAACCTCAGACGCACTTTGAAGTTACGAGTTTAGTTATGTACAATTTGACTATTTATAGATGACATGAGTAACTTTAATTTTAATTAGTCATAATCAGGGGTTTCACACTAAATCTTTTTTTGCTAGCTTCAATTTTTTTCCAAAATTTAAGAAATTATTGAAAATAGTTCAAATTTTTTGAAAATAAAAATTTTTTAATATAATGTTTAAACTAATTAAGAATTATATTAATTAATTTATTGAATTTTAAAAGAAATTTGAAAGCAACCAAAAAGAGATTTTGTGTTACACCCCTGAATAATATTCGTAAAGAATTTTTTCGAAAATTATAAATAAAGTAAGAAAGAACGCTAAAGATACCAAGATACCCTGTGTCCAATCTTTATGTACCTTAAATTGTAAATTTTATTGTATTGGATTTTCAAACAAAAATTCAAAAATTTGTATGGGGACTATGCGTAAAACGTTTTTGGTTCTACCCATATTGTAATATTTCATTGGAACTATCATAGACATAAATTAAACTAAATTCAAAGATCCTAGAATAAGAAACAAAAGAGTTTTTATACAAAAATCCAAAATTTTGGGGTAGATTTGTATGGGGGCGAGGGGTAAAATGGGACTAGAGATAAACCCTTTTGTAAGTGACCACTTGATTGCTCAGGAAAGTCTACATTTAAAATATGGTGACCCTATCTCTTATAGTCTATGAGTGATATAAGTACTAATTAGTTAATTAGTTATGTAATCTATACAAGTTTCTAGATCAAATATCAAAAAGTAACTAAAAATACGACTAGAAAAAATAATTTTGTTACAAGATACATTTCGACGGCTGTGGATAATCAGGGAAAGTTCAATAACAATGAAGAAAGTTGTTTGTACAAAACATTTAATGGTCATACTAAATACAATACTGGTAAATGCATTTATAACACTGGTCTACAAATTTAAACTTTTTTCTGCGAATAAGACGGGACCTGGTGTTTCTGAACGGATTTTTCGTGCTGAACACGAATCCGGGGTCAAAAATGTCCCATCACGTCACGTTTTCGAGAAAAAAGGGGTTGAAACCCCCTAAAAACAGCGTTTTTGGACATTTTCGAAAAATGTAGAGCCGAACCCTGACGTGCTACAAACTTTGTATATGCCAGAAATTAAAGGCTAAATCGTGCCCTTTCGAATGAGCCCTATGCCGAATTAATCGCATGCACCCTTTCTTCGATCAATTTTCCCTGCACCCCTAGACACAAATACACTCCCTGATCTAAGGGTGCATGCGATTAATTCGGCATAGGGCTCATTCGAAAGGGCACGATTTAGCCTTTAATTTCTGGCATATACAAAGTTTGTAGCACGTCAGCGTTCAGCTCTACAATTTTTTCAAAAATGGCCAAAAACGCTGTTTTTCCCTGCACCCCTAGACACAAATACACCCCCTGCTCCAAGGGCACATGCGATCAATTTGGCATAAGGCTCATTCGAAAGGGCACAATTTTACCTTTAATTTCTGACATATGCAAAGTTTGTAGCACGTCAGGGTTCGGCTCTACAATTTTTCGAAAATGTCCAAAAACGCTGTTTTTAGGGGTTTCAACCCCTTTTTCTCGAAAACGTGACGTGATGGGACATTTTTGACCCCGGATTCGTGTTCAGCACGAAAAATCCGTTCGGAAACACCAGGTCCCGTCTTATTCGCAAAACCCTTGTAGACCAGTGTAATTATTTTGTAGAACCTGTCTTAATACCGCAGAATTGTTCATTACTCATCGAAAATCGATACAATCAAGACTATTTTTTATTTTTTTCATACAGTCTAATCAAAAAGTAATTAAGTAATTATGGTCAAATCATTTCAATTTATTTACACCAAAAAAAAAAAAAAAGATATACATTTATTTTCAATTAGTTCACTCTTGAAATTCGTCGAAAATGCATTGTCGTTTTGCATTAGTATACACATTTTTTGTATTTTATTTACAAATAATTTCTTTACATGCTTGGATCAGATGGACTAATATCGAATGCAAATCCTTTAATGAATCCTTGTTAGTTTACAAAGAATGTAGGCTACGCGCTAAAAGTCGTAAAATTGTAACACTTCAAATGGTTGGCGATTTAATACGTCCGTTTAAGAAACTTATTGTAAGTTTGTTAACTTTACTTTTATAATTATTTTTAATTAAAATGTAATCTATAATTTGTTTTGTTTTCTAGGTTAATTTTGCTTTTGTGCGTAAAGCAAATGGTTACAAACCGTTTCTATACAATTTTACCTTTGATATTTGTGAATTTTTAAAACGAAGAAATAATCCATTTCTAAATTTGGTACACGATACTTTTAGAAAACATTCAACATTAAATCACTCTTGTCCGTATGTGGTAAGTTAAAAAACAAGGAAAATAAATAAAACATCATAATTAAGAAACAATTCAATTTTAAATTTTTAGGGTAGACAGCGTATCGATGAGTTTTATTTAACTCATGAAACTTTTTCACTGCCGTTACCGACTGGAAATTACGGTTTTATATTGACATGCTTACTGAAAACTGAAACATTATGCCAAGTAAAAATATACTTTGATTTTGTTGAATAAAAATAAAAAAATTTGAAAAAAAAAGTCTAGATGGGTTTTGTCGTCCGTAAACCTTGTAGTGTAAACATAGCATTAGATACATACATTTTTCTTTTACGAACACATGACACAATATTCGATAACGATAAAAACCAAAAAGCGTTTCATGTGTTCGTAAGAATTTTGAAAATTTCTTACATTGAAAATTGAAGCCGTTTATCGGTAATACTTAAAGTAACTTAATTTGGAAATTAAAAAAACAATATAAAAATGATTTTTCTGGAAAATTTTGAAATAGGAACGTGGTCATTTGCCAAAATATAAACTGTTTATCATTAGTGAATCTGATAAAATAAAAAAGCATCAAGTTTGCTATTTTTTTCTAAATATTTAACCATTTAGTATATAGTAAAGTATAAAGTAATTATAGTCAAATCATTTATAATAAACCTGCATCTATTTATGTTTATTTTTATAAAAATGACAGATTTTAAATTAGTTTTCTGCTAAAATTCTACGAAAATGCTTTGTCGTAAAATTTTTTGGAGCTTTAGGTGTTTACTTTGGGAAATGTTTGCATCTAGTAATCAAACTAGTAACTGAGGACTTCGCATATTTATCATTAGCGGACATTTTTTTCAGATTAGCCTATACGTAAAAGATACTATTAAAATACAAAACAAAGCATTCATTACCTCTCCAAAATCGATAAAAATCAGTCTGCTATTTTTAACAAAGAGTCAAATCGTTAAGTAATTAAGTAATTATAATCAAAACATTTATTTTTATAAAAATGTCATATTTTAAATTAGTTTTCACCTCAAATTCAACGAAAATGCATTGTCGTTTTGCGTTTATATACGCATTTGCAATATTTTATTTAGAAATAATTACTTTACATGCATCGATCAGATGGACTAATCTCGATTGTAAGTCCTTTAATGAAAGCTGGGTAGTTTTCACAGAATGTAGGTTGCGCGCTATAAGTCGTAAAATTGTAACACTTAAATTGGAGACGAATGTATTACGTCCAGTTAAGAAACTTACGGTAAGTTTAAAATTATTATTTTTTCCTTTAAATTAGAGTTTTACTTTTATTTAACTTAATTATTTTTTTAGGTTAATATGGCTTTTGTGCGTAAAGCAAATGGTTACAAACCATTTCTATACAATTTTACTGTTGAAGTATGTGATTATTTGAAACGTAGAAATAATCCAGTTATAAATCTGATATATGATACGTTCAGAAAACGTTCAACACTCAATCATACTTGCCCTTATGTGGTAAGTTAACAAAAAAAAAAAAAAAAAAAAAGATTAAAATAATTAAACATTAATATGAATCAATTCAATTTTAAATTTTTAAGGGAAAACAATGGATCGATGAATTTTATTTAAGTCATGAAACGTTTAAAATTCCGTTACCGTCTGGAAATTACGGGCTTATATTTACATCTTTTATAGAAACTCAAATATTAGCTGAACTAAAAATTTTCTTTGATTTTGTTGAATAAAAAGTGGATCGCATTGAGCTGTTATTGTTTTACAAATTTTCCGATACCATGTTTAATGGGTTTTAAAGGAACGGGTATAAATAATGGAACTCGATCAGAAAGTTTTCTCAATCGATTTAAGCCAAATTTCGATTATAACAAGATCCGAATATAATATAATAAAAAAAATTTAAAATTTATAAATTCTGAAATTAAATTTATAAATTCTAATCTAGACACCATCAAAATTTTCCTGATTTCGAAACTTTCTGATCCGTTAGAATATTTTTTCTAGGAAAAACTTTCAAAATGAAAAAACCGCATTTGTTTGTGTCAGATTCTTATGTGTATGTTTATACCCGCCACACATAGTGTGGAGGGTATTATCATTTTGTCAGAAAGTTTGTAACGCATTAAAGGAAACGTCGTAGACCCTATAAAGTATATATATTCTTGATCAGCACGACGAGACGAGTCGATCTAGCCATGTCCGTCTGTCTGTCTGTCCGTCTGTCCGTCTGTCTGTATGTATGCGATTCATTCGCTCAGTTTTAAAGATATTGACCTGAAACTCGGAGCTTAAGCTTTTCTCAGGTCTAAGCAGTTCAAGTGTTAAAATCAAAGTGCCACGCCCATTTTAAGGTATAGCCCCCATACAAACTTACGGTTTTTTTCGGATTTTTTCTATGAAAACAGCTATTATTTATTAATGTAGTTACTCGAAGTTGGAAAAAAATACTTCTTATGTCATTCAATATCAAATCCAAACTGCCACACCCATTTTTAGATATAGCCCTCATACAAAATTACCGCCCATTTTCGAATTTTTGTATTAAAATAGGTATTATTTATGAAACTATTCACTCAAATTTGGATAAAAATACTTATAATGACATCCAATATCAAAACCAAGCTGCCACACCCATTTTTAGATATAGCCCCCATACAAAATTACCGCCCATTCTCGAATTTTTGTATTAAAATAGGTATTATTTATGAAACTATTCACTCAAATTTGGGTAAAAACACTTCTAATGACATCCAATATCAAAACCAAGGTGCCACACCCATTTTTAGATATAGCCCCCAAACAAACTTAACGCCCATTTTCAAATTTTTGTATTAAAATAGGTATTATTTATGAAACTATTCACTCAAATTTGGGTAAAAACACTTCTAATGACATCCAATATCAAAACCAAGGTACCACGCCCATTTTTAGCTATAGCACCCATACAAACTTATTGATTATTTTCGAACATCTATATGAAAAAGTACTTATTTCCAAATATATATTTATAAATGTATATAAGCCACTTATGATCACACATAAACTATTCAAAGATTCGTGTGACGGGTATTTAAGCTTCGGTTCCACCGAAGTTAACGTTTTTCCTTGTTTAGAGGTAAATTGTTCTAGCAGTAAACATTGTCAAAATAGATTTCCTACATAAATACCCTAAGCTTTCGTGAATTAAAAATTTTAATTTCGGCTACTTTCGGCTTTAATTTGCCATTAACACGGTCTATTGTGTATCGCTCAGTTTCTAAATGATCTGCTAATATATACTACCCTTAAATATATTGCTTTTTCAGTCTACCAGCCAAAATAATATTTCTCTATCGAAAATTATATCTCCAATTTTCCTGATGACGGCAATTATAACAAATCAAAAAACAAAAATTGCACAATTTTGTAGCCGAAATTAGTAGTAATGTGGCAGAAACTTCGACTAATGTTTCTGAATTTAAAAAAATGTTAACTATAGCTTAAGGTCCAATTATTAAGTAATTATAGCCAAAACATTTATACACCTATCTAATAATAATTTTTATAAAAATTTCATATTTAAAATTAGTTTTCTACTAAAATTGTACGAAAATGCATTGTCGTTTTGCATTTGTTGTATTTTATTTGCAAATAATTACTTTAAATGCATCAATCAGATGGACTAATGTCGATTGTAAATCCTTGGATGAATCCTTGTTAGTTGTTAATGAATGTAGGCTACGCGCTAAAAGTCGTCAAATTGTAACACTTAAAGTGGAAGTGGATATATTACGCCCAATTAAGAAACCTATGGTAAGTTTACAATTTTTACTTTCTCTTATCTAATTTAAAAATTTTCTAGGTTAATATTGCCTTTGTTCGTAAAGCAAATGGTTACAAACCATTTCTATACAATTTTACTGTTGATGTATGCGATTATTTGAAACGCAGAAATAATCCAGTTATAAATCTGATACACGATTCTTTTAGAAAACGTTCAACACTCAATCACACTTGTCCTTATGTGGTAAGTTTCGATAAAAAATGAAAATAACACAGCTACACAAAAAAAAATCATATTGGCGAACCTCAAATAACTAACCTATTTGGAATTTTTTTTTTTCAAAATGAAAAAAAAAAAAAAAAAATTTTAATCCACTACTTTAAAATTAAAAAGATTCGAGTCAGCAGTGATGTATTTTGAAGATTTGAATCGAAGTCCATATCATGAAATTCTAAACTAATCTGATTTTTTTTTTTTTCATTTTGGAGAAAAATTTTCCAAAAAGGTTAGTTATTTGAGATTTAAGTCATAACAAAGAATTACTTTAATTAAATTTTTTAGGGAAGACAACAAATCGATGAGTTTTATTTAAGTCATGAAACCCTAAAAATGCCGTTGCCGTCTGGAAATTACGGGCTTATAATTACAGGCTTTGAAGAAACTAAAATATTTAGTACAATGAAAATATACTTTGATTATGTTGAATAAAAATCAAAAGATATGTTTAACTTTGGTTAAATATTGTATAAAGTATGCCCATTTATTATTTGTTGTAAGTATAAAAGTATGTACATATATGATCGGAGATGTAATGAAATTCGATCGAAAGTTTCGAATTGAAACCAGTCTGATTTTACAGTTAAGGAAAGAGTTCAGAATATAAAAAATTCCTGAAAAAAAAATATTCATTCTGAATTTAAATTTATGAATTCGATATCATCGAAATTTTCCCAGATTTCAAAACTTTCCGTTCGACTTCCATTACATACCCGATAACTTAGGTAATTCTGCTCAGTAAAAGTTTTTAAGAAAATTAAAGAGTAAAAATTGAAGTAAAAAAATTATTACGCATGCCTATTACGTGAGACCCTGTATAAGTTTATGTGTGAGCAAGCTTCATATGCATATTTTCCTTTTACGAACACATGACAAAAAAAAATTCGATAACGATTATAACGAATGAGATTTTCATGTGTTCGTTACAATTGCAAATATTCATCACTGTAAAAAAAAAAAAACAGCTGATTTTAAACGTTCATACTTCAACTCGTTGTGCACTATTAAAATGTATCACAAATCTGTGAATAGTGATTGATCTGTTAATGACGAGTTTTATGTAATATGTGCACTGATTGTGAGTTTTATTTCTGTATCTGAATTGGCACTGCTTATAAAAGTGTCCAACATATCGCCTATACAAATGTATATGTGTGTATATATTCCCTAAGATATAAATTTATCCCTATAGAGTTTACCTAAAAACACTTAAATTTAAAACTTAAAATTTTACCGTAATTGATGTGTTGAGCTTCATTTGCAAACTTTTAGCCTACGAGTAAAGTATAATATATAACAAAGCATTCACAACTCATTCAAAATCGATAAAGATCGAGTCTGCAATTATTAACAAAGAGTCGAATGGTTAAGTAATTAAGTAATTATAATCAAAACATTTATTTTTATAAAAATGTCATATTTTCAAATAGTTTTCACCTCAAATTCAACGAAAATGCATTGTCGTTTTGCGTTTATATACGCATTTGCTGTATTTTATTTAAATTTAGTAACTATAAACGCATCGATCAGATGGACTAATCTCGATTGTAAATCCTTTGATGATTCTTTGATAGTTGTTAATGAATGTAGGTTACGCGCTAAAAGTCGTCAAATTGTAACACTTAAAATTAATGGGGATATATTACGTCCATTAGAAAAGTTTAAAGTAAGTTAATTATTCTTATTGTTTTTTTTTATTTTCTTTTAAATTACTCCTAATATATTTATTGAATAATTTTCCAGGCTAATTTTGCTTTTGTGCGTAAAGCAAATGGTTACAAACCATTTCTATACAATATTACTGTTGATGTTTGTGATTATTTGAAACGTAGAAATAATCCAGTTATTAATCTGATATATGATGCTATGAAAAAATTTTCAAATCTCAATCACACTTGTCCTTATGTGGTAAGTTAAGAAATTATGATAATAATTAATTATTAATAGGAACCCATTCAATTCTACATTTTTAGGGTAGACAAGAAGTCAATGATTGGTATCTAAGTCATGATAGTTTAAAATTGCCGTTACCGTCTGGAAATTACGGGTTTATAGGTACAGTTTTTGTAAAAACAAAAATATTATTGACAATAAAAGTATACTTTGATTATGTTGAATAAAAAATCAGAGTTTTTGATTTTCGAAATTTGTATGGAAACTGGGGTTTGATATACATATAATCTTATCTATCATATTATCAAAAAATTTGTAACAAAGATGACAAAAAATTTACCTTAAAGTAAAAAAAGTCAAAACTTTTTCCCTCCCTCTCGATTCATTTTAAATATAAATCTAAAAAAAATTGGCTAATAAATTCCTAAACTATATTAGAACTCACAAATTTGAAAAGAACTTTTTTTTTTTTTTGGGTGGACATATGATATGACATATGTAAATTTATACCCTACGAATAAAGTAAAATACATTATAAAGCATTAATTTACTCATTTAAAATCGATAAAAATCAAGTCTGATAGTTTTTGTGTAAAATCAAATAATTGAGTAATTAAGTTATTATAATGAAAACATTTATATTGTAATTTTTCAAACCTTTATTTATAGCAAAACTATTTTAAATTTCAAATTAGTTTTCTACTAAAATTCCACGAAAATGCTTTGTCGTTTTGCATTGGTATTCGCATTTACTGTATTTTATTTACAAATAGTTACTTTGAAAGCATCGATCAGATGGACTAATGTCGTTTGTAAATCCATTGATGAATCAATAATAGTTTTCAATGAATGTAGGCTACGCGCTAAAAGTCGTAAAATTGTGTTACTTAATATTGAAGCTGATCTATTACGTCCACAAGAAAAAATGGATGTAAGTTGTTATTTTTTTTATTTTTTTTAATCTTAATCTAATTTAATTTACTTTCCAGGGTAATTTTGCTTTAGTGCGTAAAGCAAATGGTTACAAACCATTTCTATACAATATTACCTTTGATACATGTGAATATTTGAAACGTAGAAATAATCCAGTTATAAATGTGATATACGATACTTTCAAAAAATTTTCAACTCTCAATCACACTTGTCCTTATGTGGTAAGTTAAGGCAATATAAAAATAATTTATTATAAATATGAATACAATGAATTCAACATTACAATTTTAGGGTATACAACGAATCGCTAATCTTGTTTTAACTCATGAAACGTTTATAATGCCGTTACCGTCTGGAAATTACGGGTTTCACTTTACAGGCATTATAAAAAACAAAAATAAATGGACAATAAATGTATACTTTGATTATGTTGAATAAAAATCAAAATAGAATTTTTCCACATGCGAAAGATATGCCTTTGACATTAGTCCTTTCGATCGATGCATGCTTATAAATGTGTCTATTATTACTCAACGACAGATTGGATACATTTTTCAGATATGTTAAAACTGTTTAAAACATTAAATTGCTATAAATATAAAACGCATTAGATGCTTTTATAAATGCTTCATTGGTTTAGAAATAATAAATAAATCGTTCAGATGATTTATCTATTTTTAATTACTGTATTTAGCTTCATTAAAACTGGTAGAAAGTAGCGCATAAAATTAGGACTTGAATTTATTGTGAGCTAATACATCTATCATTGCAGTAACTTAAAATATTATTAAAATTTTAATTACAAATTGTAAATAAGCTAAAAACATTGATATATACAAAAAAAAAAAAGAATAGAATAGAAGTAAATCAAATATCTTTGGAGCACACAATAAAGCACACATAATTTCTTGCAAACACATGACCATGTTTCTGACCGATGACGAAAGAAACCGTTAAAGCTTGTTGTAACAGTTTAACAACATTTTTCATGTGTTCGTGCACAACGTCATGAGCTCTTTTATAAAATAATTTTGTATTTTATTAAAATTTAGTTATAAAAATTTGTTTTTAATAATATAATTTTTTTTTTTGGCAAATGCAACAGCAACTTAAATTAAAATATTGTTAATTTATATTAAAAACAATTCAAAAAATTTTTTTGTTTATTACTTTATTAGCTTGAAAAATTAGTAAATTAGCAGATGTAAAGTTTTCTGAATTTTTTATAAGGCAATTAGAGGCACGTTTAGCGGGATCAAATGGATTTTGGCAAAACAACAATAAAAACAAACGACAAATAAAAGCAATAAAATAATTAAACCAAAAACAAATAAAAACATTAAAAAAATTATAGATTTTTATAAACATTTTATTATATATAATAATTAAGATTCGTCGATTTTATATATTTTATATATGTATTAATATCATTTTTATATATAAAACTAAAAATACTTATACTAAACAAAAATAATGTAAACGCTTAAATAATTTGAATTAATGAAAAATATTTTTTTAATGAAAAGAAATGCTTAAAATACATTTTGAGCTGAAAATACACAAAGAAATATTTTCGAAATGATTATTAAATAAATGCGTTTTTTTTTATTTATAGAAGACAAATAGATAATTCTTGTAAATATTTTTTTTATATATAGATGAGTGTGTATGTTTAATTAATTGCTTAAAAAAAATTAAAAATATGCATTAAATATTAATTAAAGAAAACATAAAAAATTAACTTCATTAAGTAAAAAAAATCATTGGCACAAGTTGCAGTCTAAATTAAAAAAAAAAAAAAATTATTTAAAAAAAATTTATAAACAAATTATTTAATTAAAAAAAAAAATTAATTAAAGAACAATTTTAGTTAAATATTGCCAGTTTTTTTTTTTTTGTAAAAAAAAAAAAAATTAAAAACAATTTAAATTGCACAAAAAAATTAATTAAATTAATAGCAAAAAAATGTTGCTTATATATAAATTATTATGAAAATATAAAATACTTTTGGTAGAGTGTATAAAAATTATTTGTAATTTTTTTTCCCCATTTAATCTTTCGTTGTATTTTCCAAAAAGTGCACTTTTAAAAAAATACGAAATGCAAACTTAACGAGAACATTTTTTCTCTTTTCTTTTTATGTATAACGATAACAATAATTACGCCTTAAGAGAGCGCTATTGCAACAATAATAATAACACCGATTATAACCAAGAACAATGTGAGCAGATCATTTGGTGTGATCAGACCCACTGTGCAGGCGACAAGTACGTGCTCAAGTGTTGTCATATTTTGTGCCGCCGCTCGTACCGTTTCAACGCCATTGCCCGTTGGCACAGTGTGCTGACGTACCTCACCGAAAACGGATAACGCTTTAGAACTGGTGGTGGGTTTCTCATCATCGTCATCGTCAACGTCGTCGTCGTCATTATCATCGTGTGCGATTGGTTGACGATGTTGTTGTGCTGTCGCAAACGGAAGTAGTCTTAATTCCGGTGCAGTTTCGTTTACATCCTCAGTTGAAGCACTTCTTTGTGCTTTGTGCTTAGTGATCTCTTCAAGTGTTTGATTGTTTTCAATTGTTTTGTTATTTTCGTTAAGTTCTTGTAAATTCTTTAAAAGTGGCACATTATCTGATATATTTTCTCTCTCCTCATCTCTTAGAACAGCAATATCATAGCTTAATTTTACTTCGGATATATTTAAATTTAATTGTGGTGTCTCATAGACAATGCTTGTACGTCGTCGCAATGGCAACAACAACAATTGAGATTCGTTAAGTTCACTTTCGTTAGTTTTCTTTTCTTTGGCATCAACTTCATCTATGCTAAATGCCAATTGGTCAACTTGCTCATTTAATTCGTAATCCGTTTCGTTTAAATTTGTTGCATTCGTTAAGATTTCGTTAAATTGTGTATCTAAATCAATATCGCTATCGTATATGGTCTCGATATCTTTTTGTAAAATAGTTCTTGTGTTGTTCTCAAGTGTTTCGTCAAGTTTTAAAAGGTCGTCAAGTTTTTGATCTTCAAGCAAACGTTCGTCAAGATTTTCCTGTTCACATTCTGTCACATAACTTTCGTCAAGTTTTTGCTCTTCACACAAACTTTGGTCAAGTTTTGCTCTTCACACAAACTTTCATCAAGATTTTGCTTTTCACACAAACTTTCGTCAAGTTTTTGCTCTTCACACAAACTTTCGTCAAGTTCTTGCTCTTCACACGCTACCACATTTTTTAAACTTTCGTCAATTTTTTGCTGCTCAACGAAACATCCTACCACTACGTCTTCCTCACGTAAACTTTCGAATAGTTCCTCCTCTGTTGGTAAACGTGGAAAATCATCTTCAATCGATTCAGAATCTATTGATATTTCCGATATATAACGTTCTCTAACCTCAAAACGACTATTATAGCTCGTTTGTAATTCCAATGAGGCATTTGTATGCGTTACTAATGGAAAATCCGAAAGACTAACATTACCCGAATCAGGTGTAGAAGAATTATCTTCCATTGAACTTAACGAATCGAATTGTGTTATTGGCGCATGCGTAGCAATTGTTTCTTCAATTTCAACTTCCACTTCTTCGTCGCGGTCATCATCAGCTGGTTTATCCACAACAATACGTATTTTACTTGCATAAATCTTATTAAAGTTCGGTGAGAGTTTTTGTATTTCAACCGATTCTTCAGTTTCGCTGCATTCGCCATGTAGTTCCGGTATGGTTTCTAGCTTAAAACTATTATTATTATTACTATTATTATTATTGCTACTACAATTACTAGCTGTACTGGCATTATTAGTGGGAGAACTATTGGTGTTGCTATTGGTGTTTGTAGTGATGACATCAATATCAACAACAACATTTGCTTCATCATCATCGTCATTTACATTAAGAACATTTAACGCTGGCAAACTATTATTATAATTATTATCAATATTATTATTATTATTAGTAATAGTAGTAGTAGAAGTAATCAAAGACGCTTGAGCGATAGCATTCAAAGAAGCAACAGCAACAGATGCGGATGCATTAACAGCAATTTTTGGATTAGTAGTAACATTGGCGTCGCTTGAGGATTCTGTACTTTTGGTGATCTTGTTTTGGTTGTTGTTGTTGGCGTTGGTAGTGATGTTTGTGTTGTTGGTTGAGGTGGGATTATTTCTTGATGATTGCATTATAGCGCCAACGTTTGCTTCTTTACCTGTATTATTTTTGTTGTTCTCATCGAAGATTGTTGTCAATTGCTGTGATGATGATTTACGTCTTTGCTTTGGTTTCTCCTCAATGCCAAAGATCATGGCCAATTCTTCGGATGAATTGTATTGCGATGGTGATGAGGAACGTGCACGTTCAGTTGCATTATTATTATTACGTCTGGCACTAACGGGCGTTAGATTTAACGGCGGCGAGGGCGACGGTGTATAACTGAATGTGCTATTTGCGGTGGTATTTGCCGTGCTTATATTTGGTGTAGCGCTCGTTGTCGACTGTACGTCGTACGAGGTGGTGCTGAACGTTTTGATTGGATCAGTGCTAAGTGCATGATATTCACTACTTGGTGATTTAATATAATCACTTGATGAATAAGGATTAAACGAAGTAATGCTTGACGATTGACGACGTCGGCTTGCATTAGTTGGGCTCGATGATTTGGCCAGGCAATCGCTTGATGAGGAGAACGAAGATGCAGTGGTGGCATTTACATTACCACTGCCACTAACACTGCTGCTGCTTGTCATGCTGGGTGCTGTAGTGCGTTGATCATCAGTGCCAGTGCCGCTGCTGGAGCCAGCATCTAATTGTTTATTGCTCACCAATACCGACACCGACGACGGCGCTATCGTACGTGCCTGCGCCTGCGCTTCACACTCTTGCATAATCTTGTCAATCTCTTCCAGTGTTTGGGCTTTACTCTCACGCATATTTGTTGGACGTTGTTGATGCACCTCTGCAACGGTAGAAATATAAGTGTTTTGTGCTTTAGGCGCCACATTGGCATTTGACATATTACAAGCGGCCTCTGTTGTGGCAGACGTCATTGGTATGGATGAGGTTGTTGTTTGTGTCAGATTGTCATAGTCAGTGTTGTCGGCTAATTCACTCAATTGACGCATGCAACGTTTTGCAATAGCTTCGATTTTATCCGATTGTATTGGATCAAGTTTCTTAATAAGATTCGGCATGACAAGTGGTGCTAATGGTTCAGTTGGTGCTTGTTTAACTTTAATCGCTTCGTGTACTATAACAGGCGGTTCGGTGGTAACAATATCCTTGAGTATCTTTTCACAAACAGCATTTGCAGCTTCGGAAACCTGATCGATTGCTTTTATCAGTTTACCTTCTTTGTGCAATTTGCGTACTGGCTTCTAGTTCGCTGTTATTCGTAATGCTCATGTGCATCCGGTAGCGTATCGAGCAACATTTGACCACAACGCTTAGCTGCCTCTGAGACAGCTTCGATTTCTTGTAGCTCTTTTTCTAGTTTTTGTTCCTCAGCATTTAATTTCGGACGTGACGCTGTAATCAGCGCTTCCTTACGCAACTCTTGCAGCTCTTTACCCAATTTGATGCTACTCTCTTGTGCATCTTGCGCTATCTTATTCAGTACATCCTCCATTTGGTTTGTGCCACTGCTACCGCTACTATGTGGCTCTGGTGTCAGGCTCTTGCGTGGCAGTGGCACAGGCGCCTTCTGTAGCTCAGCATTGCTTGAGCACAAGCGATCCGGTAGCTGACATATGGCGCCACCAAGGCTTGGATGTCTGAACGGTATTTGCGCTTTCTTTGTCTGCTGCTGCTCCTTTTGCTGTGGCTGCTTCGTTTGCTGCTGCTGCTGCTGCCGTTGCTGGTGCTGCTGCAGCTGCTCATCCTGTGCTTTTAGTTTGCGTAGCAAATCGAGTGTGGCTGGTATATCTGCAGTTTCATTTGCATCTTTATGCAGATCAGACATGCTACCAGCACGATCAATATTACGTGTAAGTTCCATGTACGAAAATAAATCACCACCGGAAGGCTTTGCAGCATCGCGTTGTATAAGATTGTAGATGTTGGCCGATTGTGTGCGTGTAGCGCGATTTTTCTTTGGCAGCGCACCACCAGCCGGATAAATATAAAGTTGCTTTTGTCCGCTCGGTGGTTCTTTACGCAATGCACGTACCGCTAAATCATCTTTGACTATGTCCGGTGAACCGGTTTTCTTTTTGGCCATATCAGGTGTTACATGCAAGTAATCTGATTGTGGCGCTGGCACTATAGGCCCAATGGGTATGCCAAACGGTGGCTGTTCAGTGGGTTTGCTATGCAAATTAGCAAGTTGCAAATTGCGATATGCCACATCATCGAGTATTGGATCTGGTTCGCCCGTAGGTGAATCGGTATCATCATATTCATCTGCATGCGCTAATGCAAATTTCTCAAAATCACTTGGAGTCGGCACACGTTCACGTTTTTCAGGGTTCTGGTTCAGTTAGTCCCAGAGATTTATAGATTGCCTCCAGCTCATTTAATAGCTTCCTCCAGATTGGCAGGCTTTTTTGCGTGTCAAGTAAATCGGTGGTTCACTTGGTTTACGTTGTGGCAATGCTGCGGTTGCTGCGCTTGTGCTTTGAGCAGCAGCGTTGGCGCTGGCGTTACTATTTGCAAAACGTGGCACCTGCGCATGCAATTCACGCTTCTCCGCGACATATTCGTCGTACTTATTTGGTGTAATTGGCACTTCACCTGAACGTCGTTGCTGATAGTAGTGCGGCATCGAATTCGATTTATTTAGATCCTTGTGTCTGATCTCAACATAATTATCAGCATTATTAGCACTTGGCTTGATATGCAAACTACCGCAGATAACATTGTCCACCTCATCTTTGGTACTGGGTTGTTGCGATTTACGATTTGGCTTTTGCACTTCAGAGTACATTGGTATTGGATAGCTACGCATTTCACTAACTCTTGAACTGGATATGGAACGCGGTTTTGCAACAATTTGTTCAGCGGCACGTGACAAATCACGACCACGCGTTTGATGTTGCCAATAAGCGTTGCCACTATTTTGCTCTGCTGCTGTGGGTAGGCCACTCTTTGAGGTGCGTAAAATGCCTGATGATGGTGTTGGCGGATTTGTTTCGGCACCCAACATTGTATGTATTGGCTTACGCGAACGTGGTGTCGCATCGGCAACATAATGAAAATCAATGCCATTTGGTAATGATTTCTTTGCAGGATTTGCATCACGTTCAGCACGTGTTATAAAACGACGATGATTGGGCGCAGGTGGTGTCATCGGTTGCTGCGGCTGTTGCTGCTGTTGCTGTTGTTGTTGCATATTCAATGAATGCACTGACTGATATTGTGGCGTTTGTGATTGCCAAATACGATCATCTGAAACACAACGACCACCCATACCGCCCCCAGTGCCAATTAAATTAGCTGCCTGTGTAGTATTCGCAGGCAAAAGCGGCACACCACAATGATCGAAAGCATATGAAACGGGACGCAAATCATTTGCGCTGCCATTCTGAAACGCATGCGCACCGACATTAACACGACGCAAAGGATCTCTTGGCGGTGGTGGCGGTGGCAATGGTTTTGTTTGCATCTTACCATGCATATTCTGCAAATGTATTTGACTATCATAGCTAATGCTACGCTTTGCATCGTTTACGGTGTTCTGTAAGCCTTTTGATTGCGGTTGTTGCGCATAAAGTTTTTGTTGCTGTTGCTGCTGCACCAATTGTTGCTGCATCTGATTCCATTGCACATATGGTGCCACATTCTGCAAGCTACTTGTATTGCGTAAACGTTGATGTTGCTGTGGCGCCACTGGCTGCTGTTGTTGTTGTTGTTGCAATGGTGCACCACGTTGTATTGGTGCCTGATAAATCGATAAAGGCACTGGTTGCGTTTTATAACGTTGTGCTGGCACCTGTGCATACATTACCGGCACACCACCATGACTTGGTTCCCCATCACGTGATAGACGCTTATAATAACGTTCATTACGTGCAGCACGACTACGACGACTTTGTCCTGCCTGAAATGCTTGTCCACCACTGTGTATACTCTCATCACTGCGATATTTGGAAAAAGTCGAAGAATTTAATGAAATAAGCTCATGCTCCTCTTCGCTAGAATGATGAGGTCCCACAGCAGCATTGCCATGTTGCAAACGTTGCGCTGAACGTGATTTATGTGGACTATGCTGTGGTACCGCTTGACCGGTTTGGCCAGCAGCAGCAGCTGCTGCAGCGCGCGCATGCGCCAATGCCAAAGCACGTCGATCCAATGAATTTGTTGAGCGACTATAGTACTGCTGTGGTTGTTGTTGCTGTTGTTGCATTAAATATGGCTGATTTTGATAATACGGTTCGACAATATTCGAAACAGTTTCCACGGGCAAAAAGAATTCATTATCAATATGCTGCGATGACTGTCTTGATGTTGACTGTTGTGTTTGTCCTCCTACGACATGATCGAAACCAGCGCTACCCAATTTACTGTTACGCTGTGATTTATTAGTTTTACTTTTTGGTTTTGTTGCACCACCACCACCCAAGTTATTATTACTGCTACGATATTTTTGTGTTGGTACAAAACCCGCTTTACGATCTTCTTCGCTTGATGATTCCGTTTCGGCTTCTTTCTTTTTGCGAAATAAACGTCCAAAGGACCATTTCTGTTTATTCGAAAGTTGCGTCGAACCGCCGCTTAATGCAGAATTATTGTTATCCTTGCGTAGACGTTCCATTTCGGTATCAAGTTGTATAATTTCGTCCTCGTCGTTATGTTGGGAATTATTATGTTTATTTTTATTTTTATTATTATTTTGATTGAGATTGGTTGTTATCGTTTTGTTATGCGTTTTGCGTTCGTCGATATGTTGTTTTTGTTGTTGCTGTTGTTGTTCCTCTGTTATGTGTAGCTCTTTGGGTAGCGGCAATTGTGGCCGCCAATTGCTTTGGACAGTCTGGAAAAAAACAAGGGAAAATATATAGGTAAGTATTTGTTTAAAAATTTTATATATTTAAAAAAAAAAAACTACAAAGGTATTTAAATATTTTTCGCTTGCTTTTTATTTTATTGCCTTAGACTTCAACTTCAATGAGATGCGATTTGTCAGATAAATTTAACAAAAGATTTATTTATTCTAATTGTTGTTGTTGCTACTTTTTTTAGAAAGATTGTCAACAACAAATAAAGATAAAAATTTTTTATGTTATATACTACGAGGCACAAATGATATGTAATCAAATTGACGTGTGGATTTCAAATATTATTAAATAACAAATAAAATGAGTAGAGTATTTTTTCACTAGCTAAACTTAGGTTAGGTTATTACGGCAGGGTAGACCGGAGCCTGTACTACAACTTAGACCAAAAGATTGGTCAATATGGATCCCTTTTTTTTCTTAAGATAAGGTACAGATTATCTACCACCACCCGGATTACTTGACATATTTAAAAATATTTCTTATATCGATCTTGGACACCTCAGACTCAGACAGTAATCGAATCTTGTTCTACATAAGACTGGACATCTGCAAAAAAGATGCTCAACGCTCTCCTCCTCTTCGTCTGTGTCACTACAGCTTCAGCAGATATCAAGTGTCAGTATCGGACCTGACCAATTTCTCCTGAAGACACTACAAGAGTTGATACTGGCCCAATGGGAGCTAGCGGACGCTAGAGTAGTCGGACAGTCTAAAGCACGGCAATTCCCAAGTTTGCTACAAGGACATTGCTTAAAAGCATTTTGAAACCTGAAGATAAAATTTAGATATATTTAGCTAGCAATCACTACATGTGAAGCGTATAAAACATTTAAAATAAAAAAAATCACATCTTTGACTTCATTGAACAACAAAAAAAAAAAAGTATCTCATTGTACAAAAAATTTTGTGAGAATTGAGATTTACATATGAAATTAGCATAGAATGAACTTGACTAAATTGTTTGCTACTACATACAATAATAAAAAAGCTAATTTGCTTATTGTCAAAGTAAAATACGACGACGACGATAACAAAGGAAGCAGCTCATTAGTGCAGAAAAAGATGAAAGAAAAAAACATATAAAATTTAGCAAACGAATCAATCAGACCTTTACTAGTATTTACACTGCGAATACTATTTAAGCTTATCAAGATAATAATTAAAAGACAAGAAAAAAACAAGTATTTCATTATCGCAAAACATGAAATATTAAAGATAAAGAATTGTTTTTTGCCTGAGAATTGTGCTATGAAATTCAATCAGTTACAGCGTCTCCATGCTGCCCCTACCCCTACACTTTTGAATACCACCACAACACATTCACACACTGTATGGTCTTCATCATATAACACAAATCTAGTAGGTACAATCGAACGATCCCATCGATCGAACGTTTGATCGGTTGATTGTTGTGGCTTTTGTTTATATGAAAAGGGGGGTTTTTTTTTTTTTAATAATGCACACATTAAAAAACCAAACAATTGATTGCTATAAACAAATAATATCTTATATGTTTATATCTTTATGTATACAAATACATAAGCAGAAGGTTGGCACATATAGAAATCATGCATAGCTTTGCAAACGCAATAGTCAAGTGTTTTTTTTTTCTTCTGTATCTTGTGTGTTTGTGGCAAGATAAGATTTAATATAAAATGTTGACGTAAAGATACACACAAGCCGTTTGCATGCATGCGAAAATGTTTTTCATTTCATATTTTTTTGTGTGTTGATTCGTTTAGTGTTTTGTCCGTCTGTCTGTTTATAAACAAATATTTTCTTATTGTTTTTATTGTATGAAAATGACATCTTCTTTTTGAAGTTATATGACCACCACCAAAGTTTTAGGGTGTGGCTTATATTGGCGTCAAAAGTCAAATATTTTTATGTCTATGTTTTGACTATAATATGCGAAATTTGAAGCTTTGTTGTTTAAAAAGCCTTGGAATGCATAATATAATGTAGCAGAAATGTAACAAAAATAGTTGTTAAAATAAGCCATGAAAGACTATTCGAATTATTTTTGTAAACCATTTTTATATACTCTCTTATTACCAGTTGAAGACTAAACGAAAAGAATTGAGAACTTCAAAAGTAAATATTCAAAAGGTAAATATTAATATTTTCGAATGGTAAAATGATCTAATAAGTGTAAGAATATTTATGTAACGGCCGAAGCAGACGAAAGCAACGATAGATGAGTTAATAGAGATATGTCCGTCTGTCAGCTTTATGAATCCAGTAGAATATACTTGTACATATATCGAAAATTTTTTTCTAGCCCATTTTTTAGTGATAGTAACCATACAAAACCTACTCATCCAGAAACCTAACTTAATCCAGAAAAATTGAATTTGATTCAGATCGAGTTACATTCAACTACAATATATGTACTCCAACTTTTGGACATTGTTGAAAATGTTTTAACTAAAAAAAAATTTGTTAAAGTGTTGAGCAATTGCTGTACTAAGTTTGAGAGCGAAAATAGAAAAATGTTAATTTCGCAATATTTTTCCGTAATAAAAAATTCAAAACCAAGGAAAAGTTTGATTAGTTTGTTTACATAATTCGAAAGAGGTCTTTAAAATACGTGAAGTGATATTGGCCGATCGAAAAAGACATTGACTGAAGTGGTAGCCATCTTAACTGATATACGTGCAATGGGTATCGCGATAGCTTACACTCGACCGTAATCATAGTCGTATGAGATCTTTGGAGATGTTCAATTGCATTCCGAACAAGTTTTTATGTCGCTTCGTAACCATGAACGAAACGAGGTTTCATCACACAGACCAAGGAACAACCCTTTACATTGAAAGGCGTAGTTTTATTATTTGAAGTTATTGAAAAGATTCGATATTGTTTTGAAGCAAAAACAATCATATTTCACGAACTTAAAAATGTTCCTTCATCAAGACTAATGCGTTTGACATGTGAAAAACTCTTAAATTGTACTTCGAAGTGCCAAATTATTCAGCGTTTTCTTCATATTTCAAAATCTCAAAAAATGTTTCGGCGATAAATTATTATAAAAAAAACCGACATATTGGTCTAAAATTTTTAGTTTAAAGGGATAGAAAGTTAGGAAAAACGTTGTTTAGAAATAAATCTTAAAAAATATTTAATTTGAACAAAACTTAACAAATTGTCCTCGCATAATTTAATGAAGTGGATTATTTAAAGTCAATGAAACAAAATTTGTTTCCTTTTTCTCTCTGTTTTATAAAACTTTTAAGCGTTGATAAAGTACAAAAACTTCAGATACAAATGTATCTTTTCATTAATTATTTTAGATTTTCATAATATAAACTACAATTACCGCACACTATGCACGTTATTCATTTGCAAAACAAACACTTTTATTATACAATAATAATATTTAATGACATTTCATTTCTAAACTGTTTTAATATTGATTAATATTTCATTAAACTTGAGTCTTATCAATTCATAGACTAAACATGACAGATGTTCGACATTTAAAATTAGTAAAAAAAATTCCTAATGTCATAAATATGTCATGAATTCTACTAAATGTAGATTTTTTTTTATTTTTTTTTTATGAATCACTAAAGCCACAAAACACAAAACAAGTAGCACACACATAAACATATTTAAAACTGCAACATAAAACATAAAAAAGCCTGATTAATTTTTGTTTTTTTTTTTTTTCATTTAAATGATTTCAACTTCTGTTTGCATTTTAAAATTCACAAACACACCAATAATTTATGTAAATTACAATAAAATTATGTCCAAAACGAATTTATAGTGTCGCGCTATACACAAAAAAAGATACAAAATGCGAAAAAATTTAAAACAGAGCAGCTGCGTAATCGTGGGCAAAATGCCAGCACAAATAAACCAAATAAAAATACAATAATAAAAACAAAAAAAAAAAAAAAATAACACAAATCACTCATACGCACTGTATGCAAAACTTTGCGTAAGAAGTTGAATATATGCGGAAAGGCATAAAAATTTGGAAAACAAAAAAAAAAAACAAAATGCAAACCGAAAAAAAAAAAAAAGAAAACATACACGAAAAATTAGAATACAATAGCCAGCCTAAGCTAGTTCATTTTTGGCAAGCTATAAATAAATTGCCACTGGGAAAATAAGGCAGCAGCAAAAGCAAAACACAACACAACACATGGGAATGCGTAGCAATTTCGAGATACAAAGTTACACAAAATTTCCATTAAATAATAAATCAATACGACGACGAAATAATCCAATAAATCGGAGATGTATAAATTATTAAAACAAAAACAAAAAAATAATCGAAAAAACCGCGTGTCGCGTTAGCCTTTATAAAAAAAATAAAGGCAAAAATTGAACCTGTGCGTATGAGTAATTTTTTGCAACTGATCAATACGATTTACGATAAAGCTTCGTGCGCGTTTCGTATGCGACTAACGGAAAAATTTCCGAAATGACATACGGAAAGCACAAAAAGCTAAAAAAAAAACTTAAAGAGCGCAAAAAAAAAAAACAGAGAGCAATCGCAATGCATGATCGCTACTAAAAAAATAAATAGCAGCCGATTCGGGTTAAATGTGCGTGCTGCTATTAGCGCATTTTTATTGTTGTTTTTGTTGTTTTAATACGTTTTTAAGTAGTTTTAATGAGCGCAAGAGATAATTTTTTGAGCAAAGAAGTAAAAGTGTTTTTGCTTGCTCTTTAAAATTTCTTAATTTAATTTAAATATCAACAATTTTTGTTGTTGTTGTTGGCAATCTAATGTTTACGCATTTCATCTTAATTCAATTTGTTTTATCTAAGCATTTCGTATTTTTATACCCTGTACCCAAAGGGTAGGGTATATTAAGTTTGTCGAATGTATGTAACAGACAGAAGAGGCAAGATAGACCCTATAAAGTATATATATTCTTGATCAGCATTGGAAGGGGAGTCGAACAAGCTTTTCTGTCTGTCCGTCCGTCCGTCCGTCTGTCCGTCTGTCCGTCTGTCACCCGTATGAAAACGATTATTTCGGAGACTATAAGAGGTAGAGCTTTCAAAAACTTAGACTCTCAGGCCGTCAAGTGTGCACTTACAAACGGTTTTTCTCTAGACCCATTTAAGGGTCCCCCATACAAATGTACCCCAAAATTTTAGGTTTTTGCATAAAAACGTCATTGTTTTTTATTCAGGAAGTTCAAATTAAGTAAAAATTATGTCTATGATAGTCCCAATAAAATATCCCAATATGGTTGGGACCAACAAAATTTTACCCACCAAAATTTACCCCAAAATATTGGGTTTTTACAAAAACGTCATTGCTTTTTATTCTAGAAAATTTGAATTTGGTATAAATTATGTCTATGATAGTCCCAATGAAATAGACCAATATGGGTAGGCCCAACAAAATTTTAGGTATAAACCCAATCAAAGATATACCCGATTTTTTAAGTTTTTCTATGAAAATCCAATTCAATGATGTATGGTAGTCAAATAGAACCTAACTTAAGGTACATATAGATTGGGTACAGGGTATCTTGTAGTCGAGCATACTGACTTCAGCTTTCTTTCTTGTTATTTATTTTTTTGTTAAGTGTCAATGAACTAAAGCAATAAGAAATAAGAAATGATTAGCAGGAAACAAACTAACAAACAAATAGAAGCAACAACAAAGAAAAGTGTTTCATTAAATTACAATTTAATTAAGAATGAATATTTCCACACGCATTTTGTGTATACAAAAATAAAAAAAATCCAAAAGTAAATTAGAGCTGTATGCTGGGAAAGAAAAGAGCGAACATCAGGCACATCAGATGCAAACAAGAATAACAAAAATTAAACTCATTTGTGTAAATCACTTTATCAACGCTTTAGGCTATTTTAGCCTATTTAATAATAGGCATGAATACCCTACATAATATAAAATATAGCTTATTAGTTTCATATTTAAAATTGTTAAGCTTCTAAAAAAAATTGCAAAAAACTAGACATGACAAGAGGAGCTCAGGCTATAATACTTTCTGCGTCACATATGTGCAATGAAATTACTCAGAATATTTTGACATAAAAAGCTTTCCAGTTTTTATTTCGAAAAAAATTAAATTTATCCGTAAACATTTTCGTGTGATCATCTTTTTAAAAGAACTTGCAACGATGATTTAATTTAAGCAATGAAGCAACATCGAAAGAATGAATGGTAAAATTGATATTTCAAGAACGAAAGTTCTTAAAACGAGCACGATTATTCTTAATATGTACAATAATGATTTTTTGTTTGACACAAAAAATATTGTTCTTGATACAAGTACAATAGTTATTTATATGAATAGAAATGTTCTTGATACAAGTATGATTGTTCTTGATAGAAGCACGATAGTTCTTGATATAAGTAGAATTAATGTTCTTGATGCAAGTACGATTGTTATTGATACCAGTACGATAGTTCTTGATATGAATAGGACTGTTCTTGATATAAGTAGAACTGTTCAAGATACAAAAAATCGATTGTTTTTAATAAAACAAAGATTGTTTCTTTGTTGGTACAAGATCGATGGTTCTTAATACATAATATGATGATTCATAATACAAGAACGATGGTTTTTAATACAAGAACGATGGTTCTTAGTACAAGAACGATGGTTTTTAATACAAGAACGATATTTCTTAGTACAAGAACAATTGTTTTTGATACAAGAATGATTTTTCTTGATACAGCAACGATTGTTGATGTAACACAAACAATTATTTGTTGTATTAAAATCGGTTAGCGTTGATAGAAGAATCAATCGTATTTGATTCACGAACAAATTTGCCTTAACAAGAGAACAAATTTTTCATTACTAATTTAGAAACTGCAAAAACATAGAGTTTCACAAAGCTTATATATAAATTAACTAATTAAAAGCAAATTAAACTTAAATGCGAAATAAAACAAAAAAAATACCATATAAAGAAAATAGTTGCTGCAATATAAAAATAAAATTTAAAAGAATATTATTCATGATTTCCTCTAAAGCTTTCCCATTTTCAATTTTCCACAGCGTCTACAAAAAAAAAAAAAAACAAAAACAAAAAAATAGGTGACTATGCGGGAAATGTCACCTTAGTATATTTTGCTGCTCAATTAACAAGCTCATTAATGTCAGCGAAGCACACATTATAGTATGACTAAGAATAGCAGCAGCACGTTGAGCGATTCAGGCAAAATGTGTATCGTTGTATAATATTTTTGTGAAAATTATTATAATAAATAAGCAAATGCAACAACTTGCATTGGTGTGCCTTAAAACCTATCTGGCCCTGAGTGTAACAATATTTATGGCACATTTCCAAGTCATTTTCGAGTATTATTTTTTTTGGCAGCCAACTTAAAGATACTTGAAGCTAGTAAATTGACAACTGATCGGCTTAGTAAACTACAAGAAAATGCATTTTATTTTTAATCTTTTTTAGTTGTATTACTCATGTCAAACATTGCAAACTGAACAAATATTTTGAAAGCACTTTTCACTTTTTACAAACGAAAATCAAATGCGGAAGTTATTTGCATTAGTTTCGAAGTGGGTGAGTAGTGCGTCAAGTCTAAAAATATGCACCCTGTGAGATCAGTCAGTCGGTCTATATGTCTGCATTATTCCGTTGACTGACTTTAACGTTGTGGTATTTTTTTTCTTCTTTTATTTAATTTTATCTAATGAGTGCATTCGTCTGCATTTAGTAAATGGGTCACTGTGCATTTTTTGCAGCAAGCGGCATTTGCCAAAATAAAAAAAATTGTATTTGATTTTTTTTTTCTAAATTCAAATTTTATAGATTTTTACTTTGAAATTAATTGATAATCAATTCAGTTCATTTTTGATGCATAAAATGTTTTAATTAATAAAGATTTTTTTTTATAAATTTTTTTTGCAGCTGTTTTTCTTTTTTTTTTTTTTTGCATTCGTTGCAGTTAATGAACCGCTTTTTATTTCATTGAAAATAAAAGTTTATTGCCTTTTTTGGATGGGTTATGTACCTTCTTCAAAGTAAAAAATGACGTAATAAGAATTTTTTTATTTTGAAAATAAAGTTGCATGACATTTTAAATAATTTAAGGCGAAAATGTTTATAAATCAAAATGTTTTACGAGAACATTTTGACACATGTATTAATGTTTCAATTATAAATCAATGTTAAAATCAATGTCGCAAATAAATGAGAGAGATAGAGAAGAAAGAGACAGAGCGAAGACATACATACGGGCCTAGCTGACTTAGAATTAAAGGCAGAGGGCAATTTGAGCTTAGAGATTTTGGGATCAAGCGCAGAAACAGCTGAAGGTCTTTAAAATGCTGTGGTTTTTGTGTCGTCATTTTTAAAAAATATTTTGGACGAGAACAGTTTAATAAGTATTTAACATTCCTGTTAATTAACATATCTTAATAAACTACTGTAAAAGTGTTGACTTTGCTACACAGAGAGAAAAGTGCTGTTATGAAAATAAGAACGCCTGTACTTGATATAAGCATATGCGAAATCAAACTCGAATTTCGCTATAGGATCTGGTATCAAGCACAATGTGTTTGTATTGAGAACAATCGTGCTTAATATGCGTTTCAAAAGCCTAAATAAATAACAGAGCAAAGTAGCACAACTTTTTATATTAACTCGTGTTCAGAATGGACCCATGGTTGGGATGGGATTGCTATAACATATAACCCTTATAGTTCTTTACCTCTAATTTTTAGGTATTTTTATTTAAAAAATGTTTATTTATGAAGCGATTTATTTCCAACATTTTCAAAATACTTATTGTAGCAACCTAAGATCACAATAGGACACATGATTAAAGTAGGATCATTATAGAACATAGTTCCTTTACAAACCAACCGCACAAAAAAAGAAAGTCTAATCATCGTGTGTCGTGTTTTTAAGATTAGGTTCCACCGAAGTTAACGCTTTTAATATAAGAATGAATGTACTTGATACAAGAACGAATGTTCTCACGCAAACGATTACCATTTTCGAAGATATTTTCTAAAAAAACACACAATTTACATAAATTTTGCAGCTAAATATGCCAAACGCAAACAGAATTTCTTAAAGCAATCTGTCATGTTTCATAGTTTTAATACATTTATAAATCAAAAGAAACTAATTTATTCAATTTGATGGCATATTTTTAAAATTTATAAATCTGCTACTGTAGAGCTACAATACAAAAATACAAGTTCAATAACAAACAAACAAACAAAAAACACGATTAAGAAACCAAATCATTTAATCTTAATCATTTTTTTTTCTTATATAATTAGAAACATTTCATGAGACAAGCAAAACTAAAACATTGGAATGTGTGTCAGTAGCAAAAGTATATATAGAAATATTTTTTTTTTTATTATAATTAAACCTTAAAAGAAGCAGAACAAACATGTAAATAAATTTGTGCAAAAGATACACAAGGTACTAACATAGAAGAACAAGTTTAGCTGTATCTATGCTAATATTCATAGACAAACTTCATTAGTAACGCTTCAAAATTTTTGTGAATAAAAATTGTTGCTAGCAACAAAATTTTTTTAGCAGCTATTATTAACATTATTCATGTTTGAGTTCAATGAACGCAGAGTTTTTATTATTTACAAAAAAAAAAAAAGGGTTAAAAAACAAAAAAAAAAAAACAGCGGCATAGATGTATCTATTAACTGACAGCTAGATGAATGTATCTACATATTGTTAGAAGTATCTACACCAATGGTCAGAAGAAACAGTAAAAAAAAAAAGAGTTAAGAAATCAACAACTGCATTTGAATTATTTATGCACAGCACGTGTTTGCAGCCGGATTGCACACCATGAGTGAGTAAAGTACGTAGTAGCTACAACTCAAAAGAATAAAAATTTTTGTTTGTTTACAACAAAGCAAAACAAGTTTAACATGAAGCGAAGTACGTGCAACTCATTCACATTTGAAGTTAGATTTGAATTTGTATCTTAAGTAGCTGCAAAACAGCGTGAAGGGAAAAAAAACTTAAAAATAAAAAAATTAAAAAATGTTTTGAGTTGGAATTTTGGAAATTTAAAATATTTTTTTATTTCGTATATTTGTAGCAAAACACTTCAAAAAAAAAAATTGTGCATAACACTTTCGTTTTTCTCACATAAAAAATAGCGACAATTTGGCCAATGAACTTTTTGAGTTGTGCTGGTCAAACTATAAAAAAAAATACTGAGACGCATTGTGTTAGTCTAACTCTTTGTCCGTCTGTCTGTATATATTTCTTTATTTGTTTTTTATACACAGAGAAAAAAAAAACACTACATGTTTTTTTTTTTTGTATATTTGTAAGTATAACTTTCACTGTCGTCATTAATTTTCACCTAATTCGACAATCTTTCCGTGGCATTTTTTTTTTTTTTTGCTTAACACATGAAACCTAGGATTGTATTAATTTTCAAACCAAACATAAAAAAAATAAACAAAAAAAAAAATTTAAATCGATTTTTAATTGCTTCAAAATGAAGTTTTTTTTTTCTTTTAAATCTTTTTGTTTCATAATAAATGCAGCCACATTCAAATTGATATGTTAACAAGAGCAAATCCGTATGTAATCTCATGTCTTGTCATGTCTGGAGAAATCTTTAAAAAAAAAAAAAAATAGTGATATATTTGGAAGTTTATTTATTTGAGATTTTTTTTTTTTTGTAAGTCGCAACTAATTTGTTTAATTTGCACATTAATGAAGCATTTTAAATTTACATAATGATTGAAATTCAAGTCGATTGAGCATTTCATTAAATCTTTTTTGTAAGATACCAAATCTGTAAGATTTTAATCGCTGTGAATATTTGTATCTACATTTTATTTTTTTTTTTTAAGTTGAAAGTGAATGTTTCAACAGGTGAACTAGCTGCGCTGAGTAATACAATCACATTGGCTAAGGTCAATGTTCAAATTTATCTTACTACTTGAAAAGTTGATTAGTTTATAAAATTTTTAAAATGCGTTTAACACAAAACAAGGGTAAATTTGTAGTGCAATTAAAATTTAAGCGTTTCAAATGCAAAATAATTTTTTTTAGTTTTTTTTTTTTTATTTTCTAACTTTGATAACTATTCGAGCCGTTGTAATATCGTAATTAAATATTTATTATTCGAAAAAAAATCAAGAAACAATTATTAAAATGAATTACACCGAATTTGATTTAAATTTGACAATTTAATTAAAAAATCTTGAACTCGTTTAACTTATTTGGGGTTCAGTCTACAACGTAACTCGGTAGACAATCTAAGGATCTGGAAATAAGTAAAAATCAACCGGTATAGGTATGCTTGGAAACTTTATTCCCGACACTAAAGAAATTTTTGGCCATGAACACTGAGGCATAAAATGGGCTAGACATATACTCGCCAAATGCTGAAACGTCTGACTAGGATTAGGAAAACCGTCAGCCTTACAATGCCTTCGAATTTAAACTGTTTGAAGAAAGTGAGCTAGTGTTGGCAAAAAAATCACTTACGGTGATTTTTTCACAGTGATTTTAATCACTCAAAAAGATTACGATTTTCTTGTTCCTCTGTGAACATATTCAGTTATCGGCGAGTTTCTGTTTCGCTCTTAGCGAACAGTGAAGCTATTTATTTATCAGTGATTGGTGCTTTTATCGCTCTTGGCGAATCGTTCGTTTGAGCACCGAACCTGTCAATTGTTGGTTCATTTATCAGCCTGACTCGTGTATCACTCTTCGCGAACAGTGGAAATGTTCAGTAATCGCTGATAGTTCTTCGCGAACTGTGTTTTAATCACTATTTGCAATCACTGTGATTTTCAAGTCGCAAAGTCAAAACTTTTTTAAGTTATTTTTTTTTTAATATATTGTTTTTTAGTCTGAATTTATAAATAATCTGACACTTTGCTACGATTTTACCATTTTGCAAATTAATTGTATCTTCAATGCGTTCAAACTCATTGATTATGAAAAAAAACAATAAAAACAGCTGTGTTTTTGCTATAAATAAAATTTATTTTATATCTAAAATATAAAATTTATCAGCTGCTGACTGCTTGTATGAAAACGTGAATCATTGGCAAACGCGTCAACTAGATAAAAAAAATTTGTTTTTTTTTTGTTTAAAATAAATTCCCAGGAATTTTAACAGGTAACTGCATATAAATAAATAAATAAATTGCAATAAATTCTGTAGAAGACCAAAAAAATATTTTGATAGAAAAACGAATTCAAATAAACAACTAAATAGAGATACAAATACAGATACACTACGCTTAATATTAACGCCTTGCATGATTGCAAGAATTTCGCATGCTTGTCAAAGTGAAAAACGCCCAAAATTCAAAAAAAGAAAAATCTTTTTAAACAACAAATTTTCAAATAAGCAAAATATCAAACACCTACACAAAGCTTTGCAAAAATTTTTGAAAAGATAAAATAAATAAATAAAAGATACAAATGAAAAAAAAAATGTAATTTTAATTTAAATAAACGTGAAAAGCTTATTGCGGAAATGACTACATAGACATAATATTTAGTAATTACTTTAAAGTTATTTTAAGCACGTTTTTTTTTCTTTTCTTCATTTATTTTTTAATTTAAATAAAAATATCTAAAAGCAAACAATTCATTCCTGAAACAACTCAAAAGATAAAAGTGAAAAGTAATAATTTTGTTACTAATTTAAATTGTATTACAAGTTAAACAACGCCCCAAATGACATTGAAACTGTTCAAGGTCTGTGGGCAACCTCTCTTCTTTAGGTAATTACTATACTAAAAGATATTCAGCATGTTAATCATATATTTAGCACTAAGTATAAACAAATATATTTTTGCAAAATGTGCAGAAAGCCATATTTAGCGGTTCCGCACAATGATCTTATATGTATAGATACATTTTTGTATCTTTTGTTGCTGTAGATACTTTGGTCTGCTCTAAAAATGAAAATGTTTATATAATAATTATATATATATAGGTTGCGCTGGTTGTGCTGTTTACACGCATCGTCAGCTCATATAGTTTTAGCTTTTTGTTTGCATAGATGTTTTTTTTTTTTTTAGGTTGTTGTGGCTGCTGCCTTGTGTAAAAGTTAAGATACAGCTTGCAAGCGTGCGCTATTTTTCTTGTTTTTTTTTTTTTTTTTCTTTTAATGTTTACACTAATAAAAAAAATCTGAGTATAATAAAAAATTACATGCTTTAATTAAAACATGAAATTCTTGTAAAACTAAATATTTATATGTCTTTGTAGTGGTCTGAACAAAAAACGCAGCAGATGCAACTCAATTAAGTAAAGTTATAGTCTCTGAGAGAAACAAACTTTATTTATTTAATTAGAAAAGAAAAGAAAAAAACGCTTGGTTAATTTAATTCTTATAAGCACAACGATTTAAGGAAATAAGTGATTTGAAATAGCTAAAAGCTATGCGCTTTCTAGGCGCCGCGCCACGCCTATTTTATTTCCGTAAACCAAATTCAATTAGTTTTATTTTTCCAAGAAAATTGACTTTTCGACTTTAACTAGCCACAGAACATGAACGGAAATAAACGTTTTTAACTTCCGTTTTACAAACGTTGTATCTTGTATCTTGTTGCGTTAGCGGTCTTCAAACAATTCTGTAAATGTTAATTACAAATAGCCAGCTAGCTGCATATTGTAAACCTAGTTCTATCTAGAGCATAATTGAGCGTCTATATGCTAATGATATGCTATGATAATCACTGCTATATTAAGTGCAGCAGTTTGTTTCATTCAGTCAAGCAGTCAGTCAGTCAGTCCGTCATTCATCCTTTCAGCAAACTTGTATCTTCTATTAACATTCGAGCACGTGTTGCGTGTATAAGTGTGGTAAAAATGGAATGAAATAATAATGCATGCATGACAGATAGTTGGCTGCTTTAAATATGATTTTAGAGTGCTCTAGATACATTTTTTTTTTCGTCTCATCAAATGCGCATTCCACAAATGTTCATTGTGTCAAAATGCTATAAGCTACAAAATAAGAGAAATATTTTTATTTTCTTAAATTTTAAATACTAAAAAAAAATATATTGAAGAGTGCAGCAGGTAGGTTTATGGCACAAGGTTATTCTATCACATAAAAAAATATATATTTAAAAACTGCCCAGATACATTTGAAAGCAATTTTTCGTTAAGCAGCAGCGATTGTGTATTTTTATTGTAAGAATTGTACTAATATGTGAGCAGCTATATATTTAGTTTGATGGAAATAGTTTTAAATGACTTTTTAAACTTGTCTGCTGATATCAAAATGCACCTTTTAAAAGTGTTGAGCAATTTAGTCATTTAGCATTCAAATTTGACAGCCAATAAAAGCAAAGAACTTAAAAAATTTCAACAAAAATGAAGAAAGTATATTCCATGTCTGATGAGCACAAAGAATTTACTTTTTCAAATTATTTTTTGTGTAAAAAACCTACACGGTAATTAGGGAAAGGTTTGATAATATTATAGGGACTCAGTTTTAATGGCTAACATATTGTTTACTGAATTCCGTTTGGGTTGCGTGGTCCCCCAAAACACAGCGTCTCATTAAATATCGCTGATAAACTAAAAAACAACAATATTGGACAATAAAAGAATGAAAAATCGTAGAATTGCCACAGCTGTAGGCATTTAAACTAAACGGATACACCTTAATACACATGATGGTTACGCACTGGTTACCACGTTTGTTTACACTCGATCGTAAGTACAACCATGTGACTACTTCCATGGATTATTTGGCGATGTTTATCAAATACCAAACAAGGAACAGTCAATAAGTGAACTTTCACCAAAGAAGTCCAAACTGTGGCGGTCGGCAACAAGATCATTTCGCCAATTTTCGAAATGCAAGCGTTCACATTGATTATCTTAAAAAGAGTAAGTTTATTGTGCAATTATACCAGCTTCTGTATTCCGCTACTGTCTCTTTCTAATTTGGTAACAAATTTTGTTGAGTATGCATGTTATGTTGAATTTATATAATTTCAACTTAAACATGACAAATTTTCTGCTGTTTGCCTGTTCTTTTTCTAAGCTTTTCAAAAAATTAACCTACATAAATCATTTTATACTTATTAACTCATCGATTCATTTAAAAATTTTAGCTTCAGACCACTTAAAAAAAAAAAAAAAACAAAAAATCTAAAATCGATTAGAAAATACTCAGACTTAAAGACGCTTCAACTTTTGACCCTGCCAGCGCATTTGAAGCTTTATTATTGCGACCTCTTGGCATTTTTCTTTTTTTATTAAAACGAAAAAAAAAAATACTTAAATTATGTAACATTTGCCGACATTTTAGAGCAACTAACGCACTTTATTGATTTTAAATGAGCAACGGCGCAACACCAAACAAACACAGTGGAATATTTTTTCCTCAAAGCAAACTAATACAAACAAATATCTGTCAACGCGCAAAAGACTCTGGAAAAATAAAAACGTTGAAAGTGAACTAAATGTGTTTCGAAAATAGATAAAAAAAAAAATAAAATAAATGCAATAAAATTTGCTAGCGTCATTAAGACTACAAAAAAATATTGTATCTACGTGAATGGTGGCAAAATACAAAAAAAAAAAAAAAAAAACAAACGAACTTGCCCTTAAAGGGCTTCAATTAAAAAAAAACAAAATAGAAATAAAGGCGTTAAGATAGACTAATTAAGTCAGCGGAGCACTACGTAGTTGTATAGTATAGCAACTGTTGCTATTGGCATGATTTCAAATCATTACGTTTCTTCTGTGCTGCTTATTCGGCCAAGTTGATTTTCGTTAATTGTTATTGAAACTAATTGGATAAAATTACTTTGAACTGAGCGCGCGATTAACGAGTGAAATAAGAAGAAGAAAAGTATAGCAAGCTTACCACACCTCAAGAGTAAACACAACGTTAAAGACTTAATGTCTTGAGACTTACCTGTAAATAAAATAAAAAAAAGAGAATTAGTAAAAAAAACATTTTTTTTTAGTGTTAGCTGGAAGAAAAATGCAGCAAAAGTTAGTGAGAGTAAAGTCAATGCAATAAAGATTTTTTTGTTCCTCAATAATAAAAATTAAACTAGCTGTAACCTATTTGTATGGGATTACATCTGTGCGCTTGATTTTCAGTAGACTCACATACATAATATCGTATTTTGAAAATTGCCACCAGTCGAGACGAGAGGCGAGAGAGGCGCGTGCGCAGCGAACGTGCCTAATGTGTCCAGCTGTGCATGGTAGCTACTTGCCAGGTGGGGTGAATATGAGGGTGGATGCATAAATAAAAACACAGACACACATTTATAGTGTTTTCCAGGAAACAAAAATTTATGTATAACATTTTACTTAAGCAAGTTTTATTGTGAAACTCATTTAATCAAAATCTGCACATATGTGAAATTAGAGATGAGCATCAAACGATAGTTTAAATTATGTTATTGTTGTGTTTATCGAAAAGAGCAAAACAGTTTACGCTAAGCGAGGACAACTTTAAAACAATAAATAAAACAAAAAAAAAAAACATCAAATTCATATTAAAACAAAAACAATCAAGTTGCTGCAATCAAATAACATTTAATCAATGTCAGTTTTAATGTACATCCGTTCCAATCAAACAAACCAAAGCAAATAATGACAGTAAACACGTGCAGTAATTATGCCTATTTTCAGGTAGACAGACGGACAGAAAATATACATTTCAAAATGTTAGTTATGTCGATAGATGGAACAATATGATACATACAAAACAATGCTTATCATTAATGAAATATCAAAAAAATAAAAAAAAAAACAAATTAAACTTGAAATTGTACATGTTGCACACAATAAAAAAGTATTTTGTAGTTAAAAACATATGAAGGTCATTATATAAAAGTACGCTTAAAACAAAGCATTTTTTATATTAACAATAAAGACCAAACAAAAAGCGGTTTAAAAGCGTTTTGATCTTAACACAAATTTAAATTACGTAAAACAAATTTAACATGAATTGAAATCTTATTTAGTTGTCAAAATCCATATATGCAATCAAGTTGTATGAAACACTTGAAATTAACAAACTTTTACAATTTTAATAGATTTGTTTTTTTACTTTTTTTCACAAAAAGTTTTTGGAAGTCTAAACATGTTTAACGTATGTTTTTGTCGTTGTTGTATTCGAATCTAAAGTCAATGTGATCTGAACACATTCACTCGTTAGAGCTGACGACGTAGAGATCTCTTCTGAAGCTGGAAAAATATCAAAGTATCGATATTTTTAGACAATCCACCAATTTATATTTTTAAATGTTAAATTTTTTTTGACTAAAACGTTTGTTTAAGAGACTTCAGTTTAAAGCAGTTTATTTTTTCTTTGATTTTTGGCTTCTTAAGTTAGAAAATTTTAAAATTCGATATGTATCGCTACTTTCGATTTTTTTAAATATCGAAAAAATATCGATTTATTTTGCGAAGTTCCCACACATTGTCTGACCATATTTATATATTTTTGGGTTCGCTGAAACCAAATTCAAAAAAAAGTTGAAAGCTTAAAACCGTTTATTGTTCAAGAGTTAGAGAACAAGTAACGTTTGGTTAACTTAACAAGACGTTGATGGCCCTTCTTCATACAACTGGTTTTCCAACAAATCAATAAAAATGAATGCTATACAAAATAGGTTTCTATCCATTTGTCAGTTCAGTTCCACAACGAACTTCTATGATGATTTCAGTTGGTTTTAGTAATAAGTACCATAAACTTAAAAAATGGATTATATTTGTATGGGGACTATTCCTAAATTTTTTTTTTGTCCTACTCATAGCCATAATTAAGAATAAGAAAAAATGCAAAAACACAAAAATTTTGGAGTAGATTTGTATGGGGGTACCACTTAAAATAGGGTTAGAGAAAAATCGTTAGCAAACGCGCACTTGACAGCTTAGGAGTGTCTAAATTTCAAATATTGAAGCCCTTTCTCTTGTAGTCTCCGAGATAATCGCATTTTTACGGCAGACAGACCATTTAGGTTCAGGAGATAAAAATACAAATTTTCAACGAATCCTCTTTTTTTGATGAAAACTAGAAATCTTTCGTTTTTGACAATCATTTTCATTACGATAAGTCATTATATTTAGCAATACTACAATTAAATATTGATGACAGATTATTTTAAAATATTTGAATCTCTAAAATTTACGGGGCGCGTTCCGACACACAAATATAATTTGATCAAATGTTTACAATTTTTATTTGCATTTCCATTATTTGAATTTCGTGTCTCTTTTTGTTGAAATTCATTAAGATTTGAAACTATTTTCCATGCACAATGCTGTAAAAATTGAAAATAGCAAAAAATATGATTCAAGTTATTTGCACGTCCGAATACAACTTTAGTTACGTAGCTACTGTGTCACATGTACGAGGATGAATTATTAATTAATTTTCAACAAATCTGTATAAATATTTTTAGGGGATCCACAAGTCCAGAAACAAGTTTTTATTTCGCTTTACTAAAAAAAATTGGATTTCAAAATGCGGAAATCCCAGAATCTGAGTTCTTAAGAAACATATTTCTTAGAAACAGACTATCTGGAACACGAGACTTTAATGGTCCAACAAAAAAAGACGGACAGATGAATAAATCTACACATTTCCAAAATCTTTCTATGACAATTCTGCAACGTCAATACGATAAATTTAATTCCATTTAGTTTGCTAATTACTTAAAATCATTTAAATCAATTATTGGCTTTTGTTTTTATTTCTCGTTAAAATTAATGTATTTAATGTAAATAAATTTAACTTAATTTAGCATCAATAAAAACGAGTTTTCAAAGTAAACAACCGCACTGAATTCAGTCCATATTCAATTACAAACGATAAAACAAAAACAAAAAAAAAAACTGAAATAAATCAAAAACAAATGTAAAGCAGCCTCGAATGCCAGCCTGGGGGCAAACTTCAAGTTCTTCAACTTATTCTTGATATTCAATATACAATTTGTTGAAATAAAAATTAATGACTTTGTAATGTGATTTCCTATATTATAGTAGATATGTTTAGATTACGCTCTAAGGCTAATTAATATTATTAAAAACTGTTTTTGTATCTATGCATGTGCATTAACAAACAAAAAGAATATTAAAGAAAATATATAATAGTAGTACAATAAAAATTTTTTAATTCAAGCATTAAACTAAAACAACAAAAAAAAAAGGTAACATTGGTCACGCCTTTATAAACACTTTTCTACGACAAATTAACCAAGAACGCATAGAAAGGTTATTAAACTGATAAAAATAAAAATCTTTATATACAATAATTTCCTGTTTTATATGGGGTGGCTAGATAGATTTTCTCTCTCTTCAATGTCAGTAAAATTTATGCATATTATTATTCAAGCGTTAAGCGCGTTTGCTACGCCCTAACTTCTTTTACTTCTACTCTGCTCTTTTGCTTTGACTTTAATGTATGCATTGATATCAATAACAGACAACAATAAAAATTCATTTAAATAAGAAAAAATAAAAAAAAAGACTTTGATAAGCTAAGTTGGCTTAAAAGAACCTTCAAATCTTTTTGACTGAACCTTCAACTACAAATTTTTTTTTCCTTATGTGTCTGTTCTGTTAACTGAATGCGCGCATGCGCGCCTTTGAGCTGTCACCAATAAATCATTTAAATGCATATAAAATGCGCACAATGAAATGAAATTTATTCACATTGATACATTTATAAGTTAAGAATTTGTTTGGCGTTTTGGTATTCTGATTGAGGCGTATTTATAAGGTTGGTCCAGTGTACAAATCACTTTTATATCGCGTTGAAGTTCATTTGGGTGTAAGATAGATGTGATTGTAAAAAGCAAATCAGTTAAAACACTTTCCCTCCCTAAAAAAAAAAAATAAAAAAATTTTATACAATTCAAATGTTGCAGCAGGTAGTTGCACAAAAAAAACGATGCATTTGTTCGAAAATGAATTCAAGGAAAACCCTAATCCTTAGCGCATTTTATAGACACGCACATAACAGGTAATTGAAATACGAAAAAAATGAAACTTCTAACGATTCTAAACGATAAAAAGCAACAAAGGCAACGTTGGCTATAAACAAGTTTAAAGGAAAATAAAAGAAAGAGATACATAAATGCTGGCAACATTTTAATTGCGTGTGATTTCAAAATGCCACAAATTCCCAATCATTTTTTTGTAAAAAAAAATCAAGGATACAAAAGGATTAAGTGATAATTAAAATGATACATTCCTGTGCGCATTAAAAAAAAACCGAATAGGTACTTTTTGAATATATTAAAGGACTGAGATATTTGTTAGCAGTGGTGAAATCAATACTTTATAATTGTTCTTGGTCAGCATTGAAAGGCGAGTCGACGTCTGTCTGTCTGCCCGTCCGTCCTGACGTCTACGCTATAAAAACGATTATCTCGGAGACTTTAAGAGATAGGGCCACCATATTCGAAACTTAGTTCCATTTAAAGGGTATCACCCATACAAATCTACCCTAAAATAATAAAATTTACTAAAATTTTAAAAGGGTTATACCTTGGACATTTGTTTTTAGATTTTTTGTGGAACCATCCATTTTTTTCCCACCGCCCAACGAATCATACTTTTCCCGCTTCTATATTCCTAAATATCAAGTTTGTGTATTGTTTAACTGAGGCTACGCTCTCTGCCTATCATTTCAATGGATCATACTTCTCTCGTCCCCACAAAAGTGACCACGCGCACCCTAAAATTTTTTCAATGAATCATATTCTTTCCGACCCAAGATACCGAATTTTATATCTCTAACTCAACTACTTTTAAAAAAAAGGACGAATTTCTGTATATATTCTATGGATGCCAGGCCCAAATTCTATTTTTCTATATTTTTGGATAAATAACACGAATATCATACACATTAAATTTGATCTTTCCAAAATAATTGTCATAATATCAAGTGTACTGTTCGAAAAGTCTTAGTTTTTTTTTTCTAAAAAAAAGCTAAAAATATAAATCGGTTCGAAGTTTACTGAGTTGTAGCTCTCTAAGTGAAAAGGATTATAAAATCAGTTTTTTTGAGTCAAGATCCAGATTTTGGGGATTACCCGAAAATTCTAAGTAAACAGATTTTTTTACTCGACCAGAATTTACTCTCAATTTTTACTTTTTTGTCACATAGTGTAATTTGTGTAACACCCCTGATGTAATTATTGTCCGATCTGAAGCAGCTTATTATTGTTTTTTTTTTTTTAATTCGAAAAATAATTTGACTTTAGATAGACCACAAGATTTTTGTTTCAAATTTGAAGGACAGACAGATAGGCGTGGCTATATCGATTTTATTTTGAATGCTAAGCTAGAATATATACTTTATGTAGGTCTTCCACGCTCTCCTCTCTCTGTTACACACATTACACATTCGCTTAAACTCAATATATGATTTGATTATGATAAAGTCATAGTTACTCACAACGTTATCATTCCTTTGAAATAAAATATTCTTCAAATGATATTTTATTCTAAAGTCAAAAACATTCTTTAAAGAATTAGTCATTTGAAAATGTAGGCGTTTTGCTATCTGTTTGCCTTAAGAGTCTTACTCAGCTTCAATATTTTTTAAAATATTTTTGAATAGATCAACTGATCTCCGATTACATTGCGTACAAAATTATTACTCAATCATCATTTGTACAAATTTTTTATTTTTTTTAACAGAAACCTAACCCACTTCTCTATGTCTGTCTGTCCGTCTGTCTGTCGTGTCTCATCGCATCGCTACATTTCATTTGACAAATGATCTTTACGAATGCGATAAGCAAACTCAGCAAAACTAAAAGATCGACCACACCAAGCGCATACATCAAAAATACATCATTTGAAATGTGACATTTTTGTTTTTGTGAACAAAAATAATAATAATAAAAAAAAATATTTCAACAAAAATAAAAAAAAATTATTTTTTCTAACAAGAATGTTGTTTACTCAACTGACTTGACTGATTTAGTTGTTTAACGTTAAATGCAGCTGAGTCTGTCATGATTTGATCGGATTTTACTTGTTTCTATTATTATTTTTATTAAAGCCATGTGTGTGTGTGTGGAAATACATAGTTACTTTTTTTCTGTAGACCTTGATCTTTTCCTTTACCGTTACACATTAGGTCAACAACTTCCATATTACTTGAGTTAAGTTGAAATTGATATTGATAGTCTGAGTGCTCTATATAATTTTTTTGAAATGTACTCAATGAATTAAAAATTATCGCTCGTCACTCTTCAGAGAGAAATGCTTAGCTACGAGCGAACGCATCGAATAACAATTGAAGACCAAAGTCTTGTTTGAGAAATTTTTGTGGTTGGAAATGAAACTCCCCATTTGTAGTATATTGTCGTTCACTTCTGTTATAATTTCGCTATGTAGAAATACTACGATTATATTGAGTATGTTAGTGGTGGGAGCGGTAAGATATCGTTCACTTGAATGAACTGCAATTTGAGTCGTTGTCATCGTTGTTGTCGTCGTCGTCACCACCACCACCAACATCACCACCAACGCTATCGCTATCTACACTTTCGAAAACGGCAAGGGGAATAATACGTTTCGTTTTGTTTTGAAACGTTTCTGAGTGTATATTTATTGCCATAGATTGAAAACTTAGAGTTCGCATGAATCGCATGTTGTCTGTTTTTCTTTTTTTTTTTTTTTTTTTGTAATCAATAAATAAGAAATTTAATTTGATCACTTTTGGGTGTGGTTCGGAGTTTCAGAAATGCGATTTTTTTAAAGTTTATTTGCGATTTTTGTATAAACATAAATTTAATAAGTTTGCTGATCTATAAATATGTTGTATATGACGGAAGGTTCTTTTTATTTATTTATTTAATTTAAGTTCTTTTGTTTTATACTTTTATTAACTGCATAAACATTTCTTATAAAAGTCAGAATAGGTACTTCACATTGGTTAAGACTTTTTATTTACCTTAACATAAATTTTTTATGGTTCATAGAATTAAAGTAAACAACCTCGACGATTCTCGTTGCAAGTATTTGCAGTGCTATTTGCTTTGTTGATAATTGTTATAAATGAGAAATATAAGTTGTGGTTTTCCGTTTTACCACGAATTCCAACAAATAAAAAGGGTATATTAAGTTTGTGCAAATGCATGTAACAACGAATCCTTCTTCCAAAACTTAAGTGATTGGGGAAGCAGGCTGGTTGTGGGCACCGTTAGTTTTTTGGCTCATAACTTTTACTAGATTATTTAGCTAACATTCATTTAAGGAACAATTAATTAAAAAAAGTGTATTAAAATTTTAGTAAAGTTACTATTTTTTGGATGAAAAAAATGTTGGATTTAGTTGTGGGCACCTTCGAATAATTCAATAAAAATAGAAAAAAATATTTATTCAGAAAAAGTTTATTCTTGACGTTTTAGTTGGTGTCTTGGTGTACTAAATTGATGGTTTCGCTAGTGTTTCGCTTAGTCAGAGTTATGCCTGGATCGTATAAAGATATTCCAGGAGCTCTGAAGCATGAACTCAGGATTAAACCAAAAAAAACACCAGTTACACTCAGATCAGACACCTATTTTAAATGCTTAATCAGCTCGGCGATTCGAATCAATTTAGCTATGTCCGTTTTTTTTTTTTTAAATTTATATTTTGATCACATTTTTTTTTTTTTGAACCTACTCTCGACACTCTTGACATTTTAAGTGTGTCTTTCTTTAATTTAGTTCTCCATATATGATTACACAATTAGAAAACTGTGCTTAAATGACTTTCAATAATTTTGAAATTTTTTGTTTTTTACCGGTTTTAATCAAATCAAACACTTTAGCGTTAAAATGTTATTGGACAAATCTATAAAAGCGCAAATTTCATTCAATCAGTATGTCTGTCTTTCTGTCTGTCTATCAGTCATGGTCTGTCATTGGCAATTTCACATGATTTGACATTATTGATAGTTTATAGCGCAACAATTCATATTTACGTGAAATTTACAAGAGGTGCTCCAAAAAAAAAAAAAACATATAACGAAAAGAAAACCCACACAAAAAATGCTCATATGCCTCTAATTGTGTGGTAGTTTCGTCTACTATAGTCATAGTTGGGCAGTGAAAGATTTTGCGCACGTTCGTAGATTTCAATTGATTTATTTTGACAGTCAACTTTCAAGTCAATTTTATTTTCCCCTGTGTTCGTCCGTCATGTAGCTACATATGTATTTTTGCAATTCATGTACTCTAAAAAAAAATTAGGTTAATTGTGCGATACGCTGGCATTATTTTGTAGTTAAAGGGTTCGAAAATATGCCGATGTGGGCTGTTTTTATTTGAAAGCGTGGTTGTATTTTTTTTTTTTGTTTGCTTATATCGCAAAACATTGCTAGTGAAAGAAAAGAAAGGCAAAAAAAAAAATGTTATAAAACATTTGGAAAGCCTTGAAATTGCAATGAACTGCATTGACTTTTTTTATGTATGCTGCTACTTTTCTCCTCAAGTTCCACAAAAAACACTGTTTCCCCACTGTTTGTGATTGTATTAGTCGTTATTTTGTTCTGTGATTAGCCGTTGGCCAGGCCAATGTTGTGCGCCATAGTAAAGCGGAAAATAATGCACAAAAAGACATAGACACTTTTGTCAACGTTTTAGTATTTTGTTAGTGATGTGTGTTTGTAAACATCGACATAAGTTGAAAAAATTATGTTAAAAGAAAAGACCAGAAATAAATATTTTAAAATAATTACAAATATTCAAAACATATTTAATTTGCATTGTAATTAACCGCAAGTGCCAAAAACGTACACAAGTTGCATTTCTATTAGTGATGAGCATCGAAAATTTATATTTTATTATGATTGAACGCTTTAATTCATCAAATTTTTGTATAATTTAAGGCTACATTTCCACTACAGTGGCTTTTGCGTTGGCGTAAAAGACCGATATAAGATTGCTTAAATAATCGTATCGATAACATAATTGGAGTTATCGGAAACAGCGCCTTTTATCGATGGAGTTTTTAATAACACACTCAACTAATTTAGGACAACTTCACGTCTATATTAGATGTGGCTTTTTCGATGTATACTATATTTCTAGATATACAGTAGCCCTTTCGTAGGTTTTTGGTTATCTATATTTTTTTTTTTGATAAGCCATTCGATAGCTAACACATATTTTTTTTTTTTTTAATTTTTTTAATTTTTTATTTAAAAATTTAATTTTTTTCAACATTTCACCACAGAACACCACCACCATTACAATCGATGCTCAGCTCTAATGCTCTAAGAACACAACTACCAGTTAATTCGAAGGTAAGCGGCATTTTTGTTCCGTTGATGCCTGAGGCACACACCTGCTATAAAAGGTATTGTCGTACAACGGCAAACGAAAAACAACAACAAAGTGAGCCACAACAATGGTTCAAGCAACATACTATAACTATGACTACCAAACGCTGCCAATAGATCTTGTATACATTTGCTGTTAGCCAATCGATAAAGTCACTTGGCTAGCAGCTAAGGAAAACAAAGCCAAGTTTATTTAGCGCTTTAGTTTAAGACTCGAAACTGACCCAGTTCTAAAGCATAATTTAAAACAAATTTTATTTTGATTTGCATTGAAAATGCGCTGCAACTGACACCCACAGCGACATTAATTGCACATCAAGTAGCTACTGTGAATCGAACCGAGGAAAATAGATAGCATTGAACTCAGGGCGCCCTAGAAAAAAATAACCAATCGAAAACGCATACAATAAAAAAAAGCGGCTTAAACTGCTTTTATTAACTTTTTAACTGAAAGCCTACATTAATCTTTTTAAGAAAAAAAAAAAAGAACTCAGTTTGAAACGAAAAATTCTGATAAAAAATACTAATTTATTGTATTAGAAAACTAAAAAGTCATTGAACGTTGTTGGAAAGTTTAGAAGAAAAAAAAAATCTCAGAAACACATTTAAATATGTCAACGAGTTAGGAAAATTTGACATTATTTTCAATAAATTTTTTCTTTTTTTTTTTTTTCCTCGATAGCTTTACAAAATTATAAAGAATTCAAAAATTTTTCGTCTATCCAAAAAAAAAAAAAAAAAAAAAAGAATCCGTTAGCGTGTCTTTTCGGACCGCTTATCTTGAAGAAGGTCTGTAGTATGCATTGTGGTTGTTTTTGATTAGCTCGTGCTTCTTTTGATCAATCTAATGGATAATATACGTGAAGCTTTAAGAAATACTGGTGATAAAATATTAAACTTTGCTAAGCGTTTTGTATGGGGCATTAATATGAAGGAGGACGAATCTTCAAATACGCTAGAAATACAAAATGAGCAGCAAAGGCAAAAGAGAATTGATGAATTGGAAGCAAGGCTTGCAGCACGCAGAGCACAAAATAGTTTCAATTATAATGATACAGAAGATTATACAGAACAAGAAAAGCCTATGGAGGATGATGATGATAATCATACGGATGCATTGAAAACAAACTTTGCGTATATTACAGGAAGCTGTCGATCAGGAAGTTGTCGAATTGGATGAAGCTAATGCTGATGCCAAAGAGGACAGTGCTGCTTATAATTTAGATGAAAAACGTGGTGGCATAAATTATAAATTAGAAATGATTGAATTTATGGATCGTAATACACCAGCAGGATTTTCGGATAAAATGAAAGTTGTGGCACCATTTTTTGCCATGAGTTTTTTTAGTTGGCCCACATATTGGCTTTATCGTGGTTATAATTGGCATTATAGACGTGGCAGTGAACGTTTGGGCATTTATATACAAAAGGTAAATATTTACAATAGAATAGAATTTAAAAGGCGTTATGGTTTTTTTTTTGTAGACCTTTCAGCGTGCCAAGTTTATGCAGATTGCTATATTGACAATTGGACTACTAATGGCTACAAAACGCGAAACATCAGCAATGGATATAAAAGATCTTAAGAGTAAACGTAACAAAGATTAACTAAGTTAAGAGTGCTAAACTAATTACCAAGTTTAAATAGTTAAAATTTTATTATTTTTTTTCATAGAATCACCACTTCTAGGCTTCTTTTATTTATTTGTCACTTGAAATTCGAAAGAAAAAAAAAATACATTTTGAACAGCATGCAAAATTTTTAATTCTACTTCAAGTAGAAACAGTGAATCTCTCTCTCGAAATTTTAAAGAAATCATTTAGAAAAAAATGGTCATAACAAATCTAGTGCACACTTTCAAGGATTGTATCTCAAGCAAACATGAAAATTATTTACCAGAAAGCGTAGCAAGACAAACACCAAAACGAGCTACTACCACAACACAGAATGTGCATAACGTTGATAAAGAAAATGCACCCAATCTTGGCGAGAATATACGCCAAGTTATGGAGACACAAAGCTTTGAGCAAACATTCGATGGTGCTGGTCCATATTTGGTTGCAAGTTTAGGCGCTTGGCCTGGATATTGGGTCTATCGTGGCTTCGATTGGCATACGCATCGTTCGCACATAACGCTGCCAATTTATATAAGACAAGTGCGTAAGAACAATTATAAAAAAATTTTCATAATTATTATTTATTTTCGATTTTTTTGTATAGACTTTCTATCAAGCAAAACTGTTGCAATTTGCCATTATACTATCTGGTTTATTAGGCGTTTTGGGAAGTCAAGCTTATCAGCAACAAGTTACTGTTACTGCAATCGAACATAATAATAAGCCACAATAATATTTGAAACAGTTATGTACTACCTTTAAATAGTTTGCAATAGTTACAAAATATCTTTTGGTGTCGAACGTATTTTGAATCATATACAAAAGTAAATAGAATATATAGCTTCTTTATCTTTTTTTTTTACTCTGTCATCATTCATTAAGTTTGTTTCTATTTTAGAATTTCAGCTGGATTTAGCACAAAGTGAAATGTTTGGCATGCTATTTTGCGCAATTGCTTGTTCATGCAGAACTATGAGCTCAGATGCATGGAATTGCACAAAGTAAAGAATTTATCGAACTGTTCGATAGAGCACAGCAAAAATATCGCAACTAATTGAAAATCGCTTAAGAATATTTTTCTTTAATAAAAAATTACCAGTGACAAAATCTACATTTTACGGAAAAGAAAACTCGAAATTTAACTGGAAGCATATTTCAATTAATACATACTAGGGCTGCAAAAAAAAAATTGCAGTGGTTCGGTTCAGTGGTTCGCGATGCTCCTGAGCCGCTGGTTCGATTCATGAACCGGTTTTTAGTCAGTTTCGAACCACGGCTCAGTTCGGTTCAAATGTTATAATTTAAAAAAAAATATTTTTCAAAGAAATGAAGAACCGGTTCCAACCGAACCACTTTAGCATCTTAAATGGTTCGATTTTTTGGTTCAAAACTAGAAGAACTGGTTTGGTTCATGGCTCGGGAAAACGAATGCAAATGCTGAGGTTCAGACTGTGGTGCTAACTAGTTTGCAGCCCTGATTTAAACATCTTAAATGATTCCTTTCGAATGATTATATTAAATAATGTTTTTATCTCAGATACTGTTCGAGAGCAGTTTTCAGCAGATCGAACGGACAGACAGACATGGGTCTTACGACTCATCTTTCCATTATAACACAGCCAAATAAAAAAATGTCATGACTTGTACGGCGCAACATGGGGGTCATTTTAAAAGTATTTTGGGTCGCTGAATCCGAATCTGAGGTCAGAATTCAAAAGTTGCTTTATTCTAACCTCAAAAAACTGAAATTTTGTTCAAAAATTTAAAAGATTCGGGGTTCAGCGACCAGAAATACATATAAAAGACCCCTCTGGATCTCCACAAGCAAACATCTTTTTTGTATAAAAGTTTAAGAACTGAGAAACGTTTCTTTCTACAAAAGAGAATTCTGGAGCTGTTATAATAAAACATCATGTGAAGAGCATTTAAAATCCAAACTTTAAAGATAGTTTCAAACTTAATATTAGCACTTTCGGTAATTAAGAATTATTTAAAATATTAATCAAACCCTTAGCTTGACAACTCAAAAAAGTAGCAAAAACAAATATAAAACCTTAATGTTTCAAACTTTCCTACTATGCCAGACACCCTAGAGCAAAAACAGTAAAGTACAGCAAAATCACTGACAGTAGAACGAAATTACAAATTTCAAGAGAAATAAATAAATTCGATAAGACTATAAGATTTGCAATTTATTAAAAATATAATATTTGTGTAATCTGAAAATTTAAGGAAATATTTCTAAAAGAATAAATCCTCTAATTACACAAAATAAATAACACTAATATTTTGCTGTTCATTAATCATTGTTCTCACTGTAGATAAGCATTCAACAAACAAATTACACACTTTACATATGTCCGAGTATAGGCAAAAGAAAACTATCTCATCGCAAAGAGATAAAAACGACGTTACACAAACAATTAAAAAACGCTTAGAAACGATTTCACAGCACTTAAGTAAAATTAAACGTAGGAAAAGAAATTTGAGGAGGAATAGTAAAATTTTCAAATGCATTGTGTGATAAGTAATGCAAACACTTAATTAAAGTAATAAAATAGAAAACAACAGAATTGAAGGAAGCGAAAAAAAAGATACTTTTATATAAAATATAAAGAACGCATATGGCTCACCTGTATGAGATACATTTTTGTTGTTGTTGTTGTCTTTTCAACGTTGTTTCACAAATTAATGCTAATTATGTTGATTATGCAGTAGAAATTTTTGTATAGAAAAGTGGTTGCACGTTATTGTATCTTTGTATCTACAAGATACAAATACAATAGTTATCGATGTAGCAAGTTGATTTTGCGTTCGCTTTTTGGTATCTTTATTGTTTTGCTCTACTTAGAATGCAATTTACTCTATTTGCTTTTGAGTTTGCTGCCAATCAGTACACACACACATATACAAATTGTGGAAAAATTGTTACTTTTATTATTAAATTGAAAATAAAATGGAAGTAAACGCGCCGCGTGCACACGCATATGAAATAAAATCTTATGCGAAGAAAAATTTCTTTAAAAATTTCAAAACTTTTTTCTCTACAAACTTTTTTTTTTTTGCTTGAAAATATTGCACGCTTCAGTTGCAGAAGCGTTTTTTCAGCAACAGCTTTTCTTATTGTGTGTTATAGATACTTTTTTCACGCTAGTTTTTCACTTAGATACATCTTTTATATTATTTGTCTATAAATGATGCTAAGTTATATGCTGCGCGTAGAATTTGTATATTTTTAGTTTGGAAATAAAAAAATACGGAAAATACGTTGAAAGATTGATGTATTGCGATGTGTTGCAGCTGTTAATGACGCGCCTTTAGTTTGGGTACGCTTTTTTTTTTGGCAAACTTTTTATTTTTTTTGTTTGTTTAGAAATTATAATTTTGGCTTATTTAAAATCTTCACACTGCAGGGGCTCGTTGCTATATATGTTGAGATACTTTTTTGTTTCTTTTGTTTAAATTTGAGATACTATTTACAGTTATAAATTTTTTTTTTTTTTATTATATATATTTTACATTTTTTTTTATTTATTTATTTGTTGCACTTGTTATGTACGCTTAGGCATGTTTATTTCTTGTTTGCGCTGACAACATACTTAGACACTGTCGCATGGATTGTGGCATAATTGTGGCAGTTATTTTGCATCGATCAAACAAACCGAAAAGGTACAATACAAATAAGCGTGTATAAGTATTTTTAACTCGTTTTAAAGTTGCGCATGCGCAAGTTTTTTTTTTTATATTTTATTCGTTGTTATCAATTAGTATCTTTTTTCCAAGAAAATTAATATGTTATTTTATGTTTTATTTTTTTTTGTTATCAAGTTTTATTGCTATGCTTATTTGTTACACTGTTTATAATTTTTTGTTATTAATTTAATTGAAATGAAATGAATTTTATTGCGCACTCAACGTGTGCATAACCGTGCTTGTTGTAAGTTGAACGCGTACTAACTCAAGCAACAGCCACAACATTGATACATTTTTTTGTTTTATTGGAATAACCGTTTCGAAACGGTTGAAACGTTGTACGCTGCCGAAACATTTGTATCTGTGTATCTATTTGTCGATGTAGCATCAAACCAGCACCATACTTGTATAGAGCTAACCGCAACGGTTCTCATTTTCGTCGTTGTGCAATAGAAGCAGTAATATAGCTGCTGCATTTAAAATTAACAGGTGTTTAGAATACAGAAAGCTTCTTTCGTTAGCGTTGAAATACATGTTGCATCGAAAGTAGCTGGTGTCTTATATTTATATTTATTTAAATGAAAAGTAAATTTAAAAATAAAATTTCATAGACATACATTTTTTGTAATATTGTCACAAATTTACACAGTAAAATTTGTTAGCTAGAGATGCACATCGATAAAAATTCAAAATTGATTAATATATATGAAACATCTTCAGTACAAGCTTATGTGACTTTGTTCCATCGAAAACAACTTGCAGAGACTGGCTGCAACGGTTCAAAACTGGCGATTTTGGTGTGGAAGACCTCGGAAAACCACGGATAGCATTCATAACGCCGAATTGAGCTGCTAAAACTATGTGAAAAGGCTAATATTCAGCGATTCCGGCAAAAAAAACTTCGAAGAAAAAGGAAGGATTTTTCTGTGCAAAAATGCACCATTCTACACTGTAAGACCAGTCAAGGAAACGTCGGAGACCCTTAGTTGGGAAGTTTCTTCGTCTGCGGCTTATTCGCCAGACTTGGCTCCAACAGATTAGCACTTGTTCACTTCGATGTGACTTGGGAAATTGTTCATAAATGGCTCGATGTCTGGTTTGTCGCAAAAGAGCAACAATTCTTTAAGTGTTGTATCCACAAATTGTCTGATCAAACGAATATTTTCACTAAAAAAGCAGCACATTTATATGGTACCACCTGATAAGAAGCATTTGTACCAAAACCATAATTCTATAAAAAACAATTTCTTTCGTATAAAAAAATTGATAATACCTTGTAGTTTTGTATGAGAGCTATCCCTAAAAGTGGGCGTGGCTCATTGATTTTAAAATACACAGAACCTAGAAGAGCTTTACTTTAAAACTCAGCTCAATATCTTCACAACTGAGCGAATAAATCATGTAGCACCAAACCAATACATAGACAGATGGACAGACAGACGGAGCTGATTAATAATATATATATTTTTTTAGGGCCTACGATACCTTCTTTGATGCGATACAAACTTTCCGTTGGTACCTGTGACGGGTATAAAAATAAACATCATTTGATTTGGATAGGATATAAGGACAACCATGTCAAAAACTTATTTGAATTTGGAGGACAACCATTTCAAAAACTCAAAAACATTTTAAGTAAAACTTAGTAAAAGTATTTTGCGATGATCAAACTTCTGTCGATGTTCACTACTGACTCATACACTTGCATTTAGTTTTTAAGTAGCTCAAAGAAAATATAATCTTATATTTATCGCAACATTTCGCTAACAAATTGCCAATCAACGTTTTAGCAAGTATGTATTTGTAAAATAAGCAGCGAACAAAACACAGCAGTAAGTAGCTACTCCAACTAAATACAAAAACAACAACCACAACCGAGCGGTGTTGTTTAAAAAGCTAGATTTTTTTTTCTAAAGCCGTTACAAAAGTTTTGCGCGCCACGCCAAATGAAATTAAGCGCGCCTTTTGCGAAAATAGGCGGAAAGTGTAGCAAAAGGTGACTTAAAATGCGCGCCATGGATATGACTACTACCAACAACAACAACAACAACAACGAAAACTCCATAGGAAAAAAATACAATATGTATAAATACTTTCCGCTTTATTTCAGACGCACGTAAGACAGATCAGAGCAAACCTGAACCTGCCAAAGACGTTGTTGTGAATAGCAACACTACCGCCGACGTCGCTATTGCCTTGATTGCCCCACGGCAATTAAATGAAAATGAAACTCTGGCGGCTCTTGTCTCAGCTTGTTGGCGATGGCAAAGAGTTAATATTAAAAGTTGTTGTTGTCGCTTTTCGCTTTTTATTATTATTATGATTTTTTTTTTTTTTTGATTTCGTATTTATATAGACAGACAGGAATATATTGTATGTGTGCCACATGAATGTATGGCAGCAGCGTGATAAATGCGCACGTGCATCATAAGAGTAAGTAAGATAGAATGCAAAAAAAAAATGTATCTAAAGCTGCTCTGCCAGTTCAAAATCTTACAATCAAGCTCAAACGAAAGTGAAACAAAAGCGCCAGCATCACAAACATTGTTGATGAAGTAGAAGTTGTGCGAGGAGATGAGCTATGCAGAAACTTGCAATTTCCATTTATACGCAACAGAAAAATAATACAAAAAAAGATACAACTAAAGAAAAAAAAAAAAAAGAGTACAATATATCTACGACCATGAGATTTTTTGCGCGATTGGAATAAACTGAAGGAAGCTGTTGCTTTAACTGTTCGCTGCAACAACTCTGGCATGCGGCATGCCACAACAAACTGCGCAGCTGCAACATGCGACTTTTCGCGACAGTCAGCCAAGGCAAAGCAAGCTCACTGAATGAAATACCAATGCTGTGACGCCGCCCATGAGATTTCAAAACAAGTCGCGTGTTTACTTCTACAAGCTTCTTTCTGTTGCAGCTACATAGCGATTCGAGTATGTGGACACACAGAGACAGTCAATGTAGCAGTTTGAAACGTCTAGCAACAGAGTCAAAAACAGACTCAATGAAGCGCAATACATTGATCGGCAGCGGTGACGACGGCATATACTATGGAGGCTGTGGCGTCGTCCTATCTACCTAGTATGTCATCAGCATAAATTTTACTTTGCATTTATCATAATTTTCGTTCATTTAATTTGAGCCGTACATTTTTTTTTGCAAGCACTTGTATAAGTGTGTGTGAATTGTAGTCTCGATTTGATACTAGGGTTGGGCAATATAAAATAGACATTAACCGTTTGGAGTTCTTGATTCTGCTCGAGAAGAAGAATTACGAATACTGAAATTGCTCAATCGCGCTCTGACAGTTCCGTAGATTGATTAATGTAGCTTTTATTACAATTTTGTATAGCCACAACCATAAAAAAAGCTTGACGTAGTGTCTGGACCGTGGTCGTAAGGCAAGTAAGTGGTCTAAGCGAAGATGAAGGCGCTTAGAGCCTTCAAATATCACCATACTGCCCTTAGAACGGAACGAGGACATGGCGAGCTTTCTATAAAGAAAATGGGTACTTCGACCTGAGATAGATCTTTTGTACCCTGATCCAGTATGGTTAGGTTATAAGGCTAAGGATTTAATTAGCCTGAGATCGTCCTTTGTCAAGGAATGTCTGATTTGCTGAAACGTTATTGTAAAGTGATCAAACTGCATGAATCTGATTCTGACCAAGGCGGGGCACTCACATAAAATATGTGAACTGGTTTCATAATTATCCAGACAGAGTCTGCACCCTGGTACGGTGGATAGGCCTATTTTATTTAGGTGGAATCTCATTATATTGTGACCTGTAAGTAGCCTAAGATAAGAGTGTCTGAGATGGATATTGGTTTTGGGGAAGATTGGAAAAAAAGTTGGTTAGCCTGCCGAAGACCTCTGAAGTGTTTCTTGATAGAGAGTGTTGCTACAGAAGGGTTCAGGGCCGAATCATGGGCGTTCATGAGCCTGTCCTGGCTAGCTCGTCAGCAACTTTATTACATACGATGCCCCTGTGATCAGAAAACTAACATAGGGTAGATATTGAAGAGTGTCAAAACGCTGTAGAGCTACCTTGAAAGAGAATGTCCACAAGGTTAACGCTCAGTCAGTCGCCTGACTGTCCAAAAATTAGTGATAATGGCCCCCTTTGGACATTTATCCAGAAGATAGAGATGACATTCTCATCTGCTCCCCACTCACTTCCAAAGGAGTCAACTATTAAATATTAAAATTTACTATTATAGATGACTTTTATTAAATTAGTAAAAATATGTACAATCTACTCTAACTAAAGATGATCTGTCTAATAAAATCACTAAATAATTCATGCGCAGCTTTTGAAAACCATAGCCCACACGCATTTATTGAACATGACTTTAATAGATACTTTAAAGAATAAATATGTAAACTGATCATAGTGAAATAATTCACTATTTAAGCTAAAAAGATATATATAGCAACACTTGACTTTCTCCAAATGCATAAAGTACAAAGGTATAAAAAACGCATTAAAGTCACATAAAAACTGAAGATACGAGCAAACAGATACGATTCGCAAAAAAAAAAGAGAAACACAAAAATCGAAAAAAAAAAACAAATAATAAATAAATAAAAATACAAAACAATGCGAATTGCAACTCACATTTTGACGTTGTAGACATGTTTAATGCTTAAGCAAATGGTTTGTTTTTAATATTAACAGATACTTTAGCAACAACAACAAAAGATACCATATGATCAATACAAAAAGCCTACAGCAAAAGTCACATACACAACGACAGACAGACAGACCGACCGACAGGTTAAAGATCGTTAGGCGCGACAACCACACTAGCCATGGCATGGGTCAGTCAGTCACTCGTTGTAGCTATCTGACCGCAGACAGAAAAAAAAAACTTTTTGCAAAAAAACCAAAAAAACGAACGCGCAGGTATCTTTAAGATACTTTTACTACCGATGCTGCTGCTGCTGTGAAGTTACATCCGCCGCTTGTCGTTGCACATGTTTTTGTTTTGTCTTCCCAAAAATACAATACAACATGCGTCGACTGCAAATGAGCCAATAATAATTTGAAGTTACTTTACTCCCTTGCCAAGCGACAGCGACTCATAAGCATTTTGGCGAGACTTGAAAAAAAAAAAGTATCTAAATAGTTGCACGCTGCGAGGCGTGAGATCAATGCAGATTTTTCGCAGACTCTCTATACTGGACGACAACAACAACAACAACAAAAAAAACAGCAACGATGACGCAGTTTGACTAGACAGACTGTCTGGCGGCTGTATGAATTACACAAAGATGTCGCGTCGTTAGATTTAAGGCGTTCTGTTTTCTGTCTTATTATATAATTTGAACTCTGGCCAAGAATAATAAAAATTGATTTATGTCTAAATTCTTTTTTTTTTTTTTTGCTGATTGTATTTTATGCTAATGTATATTTTATGTTTAAAGGTTGCCTTAATAATAACTAATAGAAAAGTAAAGGATAAGACAGTCCTAAACTGTTGAGCAGGTAGTTTACTCTATTTTATTGTATAAGAACTTCCTGTTAGCTCATAATAAAAATCCTACCGAATGCTATAAATCCTAAACAAATATAAATTAGCTCTTAAGATATTTTGATTGAATGCAGTAAGTGGGTCTTTTGAAATGACTTACGCAACGATTTCCGTTCCGTTCGGTTAGATAAATATTTATTTTAACAAATATATCAGCGGAAAAGGACACTTACCTGTAAAGAAAAAAAAAAGAAATAAAAAAATTATTTGATTAGTTTCATTTAAAATTAGTTTTAAAAAATATTTGTCTAAATTGATTTCGATTGCAAAATAAAAAAAAAACACAGAGAAAAGCGAAATTGTTAAGAAAAAAAGAAATAATAATAAAAATCAAAGAGCGCGAGCGTGCAAAAAATTAAGCAATTTCCGTTGACATGCAATTTTCCAATAAAGCGCAAAAATGAAACATAAATCAAGTTTTCCCAAAACAGAGAGGAGATTATTGCATGAATTGCAGAGTTCAAAAATTGCATTTTCTTTTTTCAAAATGCTCGACAGCTCATTCGACCAATAGATATACGAGTATATAATCCAAAGAGATAACTTTTAGGGAGCTATATGTCATAGTCGTTCCATAGCGTACCAAATTCTGAAACTTTGTTGGGTTTAATTAGTCCAGACGTAAGTCGGTTATTATAGCTATAAGGAGCAACAAAAAATGTTCACATAAAAGTAAAAAAAAATATGGAATAAACCTAAAATTTGTTGGGAAAATCGTAGGCATAATTTATACTAAGTATGGAGTTCCTAAATTAAGAAACACTCATGTGTCTTCAGGCAATCATGTGTCTTCAGGCACTCATGTGTCTTCAGGCACTGATGTGTCTTCAGGCACTGATGTGTCTCAGGCACTGATGTGTCTTCAGGCAATCATGTGTCTTCAGGCACTGATGTGTCTTCAGGCACTCATGTGTCTTCAGGCACTCATGTGTCTTCAGGCACTGATGTGTCTTCAGGCACTGATATGTCTTCAGGCACTGATGTGTCTTCAGGCAATCATGTGTCTTCAGGCAATCATGTGTCTTCAGGCACTGATGTGTCTGAAGGCACTGATGTGTCTTAAGGCACTCATGTGTCTTCAGGCACTGATGTGTCTTCAGGCACTCATGTGTCTTCAGGCACTGATGTGTCTTAAGGCACTGATGTTCTTCAGGACTAATATATAAAAAACTGATGTGTCTAGGCACTGAAATTTGTTTCGGCAAAGATGTGTTTAGGCACTAATTTATTTCAGGCACTAAATGTCAGAGTGTCCTTAGGCACTGATAAAACATAAAAGTTTTTAGGCACTAATGTTCTGCAGCTGAGGGTACTCACACTAAAAATGGCAGACTATGTCCAGAAAACGTATTTGTAAGAAAATCATGTCTGAAAATATTAGTTAGTCTAAATTTTAAAGGCACTCATTTATCGGGCACTCATGGTCTCGAAGATAACATGTCTTCAAACAAAAAACTGTAGACGAAAAATTCAGACATGCAGACGTGACTTAGACATTCATATAGTATTCAGGCTAAATCGACTATCCTTTCAATCAAAAATGTATCATAGGCACATATATACTAACATTTCCCTTTCAATAAAATCAAGTGTCTTAGTCTTTACATGGGTCTAAAGGCCTCATGTGTCTAAAGTTTGCAATCATTTCTGTTCAGTTATTTCTCTCATAAAATTTTCTTTTAATCTTAAAAAAAAAAATACAAACCAAAATGTGTAAATTTTGGAACACTGTTTTTTTTTTCGTTTTTTACGACAAAGCTCAAATCTTGAGACTATTAAGTTATAGACTAGCTTTATTGTTGCTGTTTTTTTTGTTGCCGCTGTGGTCAACACTTTATGGCAATAGCAACAAATTCAACTTGCGGCTCGCTCGTTTGGCACCTGCATGACCTGTGCTTTAATGATAGATCGATGTATGAATAGATAGATAGCTAGACGGATGGATGGATGGATGGATAGATGGATAGATATATGGATGGTTTGGTTTGGTTAGGTTGCTTTGTTACTTTAATGCAATGAATGCATGCTTATTGTTCATACTAAAAAGTCTGTCTGTCTGTCTGTATCTGGTTATGTGTGAAATTAACACGCCGTTGTTTTATGCTTAGTTAAAAGTTCAATGTACGCAGCACCTCGAAAAAAGGGTCTTTTATAGTTATTGTCGTAAGCATTTAATATGATGAAATGCAATACTGTAAAGTAAAGAGTGCTTTTGTTGATGTTGATGATGCAATAGCGCAACTAAATGCAATAACATCGTCATAAGATACGCAGCAAACTGACATGACAACCTGGCGTTTGTGTACAGAAAAAAAAAAAAATAGTAAAACAAACAAAACAAACCAACTTGTCAATGCCATAAAAAGTCGAGAGTAAATTAATGCTTGGACACTTTCGATTTTCTATTGAAATAACAACAAATTGAAAAGTGCACATTGCGGAAATACTGCGAGTACTTTTCGGGTGTGTAGCTACTTACAAATATTGGTTATTTGAAAATTTTTCTTTTGAACTGTTGTAACTAAGTAGAAAATGTTAACGCTTGCGTGTTTAAATTTAATCAGCAATCATGTATCTGTATATATGTATCTTTAGACTTTTATAAAAGCCGACTTTAAAAAAAAAAAAACGCCCAAAAAAAAAAAAAAAAAAATATTATAAAACGTCAAAAAGCTTACATCAAATCAGGCTCATATCAATACTTTTGATCGACAGCAGAACGCAGTTGAGTAGTTTTAAATAGTTTTGTGCCTTGGAACAATACATATTTTGTAGATACATAGATACTTGGCAGTATCTTATGTACTTCAGATATTTGAGCGAATATTAAACGAGCTACAGAAATGTTTTTTTTTTTTTGTTTCATCTATGATCGTATTTAATATTAACAGCGCAATAGCGTTTGGCTACATTTAGCAAAATACTCACGTGCCATGCTAGGCAGTCAGTCAGTCCGTCAGCTACTCAGCAGTCAAAAGATACTTTTTTTACTTTGCGTAGAAGTAATAATAATAATAATGCTGTCGAAATGCATACATTTTTTTTTTTTTTGTATAAGGAAAAATCTTTAGAAAAAATGCCAGAAAAAGCACGTCCCGCTTTTTAAACGCATGTGCGTGTATGTTTTATTGAAGCGAAGCCAACTTATGGCCGAAGGTAATGCGTGCGTTGTTTGTTATTTGTTATTTTGTAGATTTCTTTATTTTTTCAATATTTTTTTTTTTTTTAGAAATCTTTTTTCAAAAACAATATTTGCGCTACTGTACTGCTTGACATAAAAAAATAAAATACCGCATACAGAAATTACAAACTGGCTCTATGTGTCGCTTTATGCTGCTAAAAGTGAGTTACTGCGAATATTTCTAAATATTTCCTCTACGCCAAAAGGTGTGGTGTAGTTTTTATTCATTTTTTTCTTCTCTTTATTTGTTGTACATTTTATATGTGTGTAGTTATGCAGCATTTAATTGAACACTCTGTCGTATTAATTGCCAACTTGTATGCAAATTTCATTGCATAGAATAATTATAGTTCATGAAATGCATAAATAAGTAAACATATTCAGTCGTCACATAAAATCTGTCTTGAATTGTCTGTGTAGAGTTATATGAGTACGACTGACTATGAAATAAAAAAAAAAATGGCGAGAAACAATTTTCATTTTGCTCAACCCACATAAATAAATTAAATAAATGTATAATTTGGTATCTTTTTATACTTAACTGCAACAAGCTGAACTTGAATAAGAGTAAATTGCATACGATAGCAAATTAGGTTAAATGCAAATAGTCTTATGAATTATTTAAAAATAGCAAAAAAAAAAGGTAATTATCAAGAGCTTTTTTAGAGTTAAAAAATTTATAAAATAAGAATACGAAACAATATGATCGCATTTTACTTGTGAGGAACCCAACCCAGACACAAAAATAGGCGCGTTAAACCTTTAAAAATATTTATTATGTTTCTTGACACACATCAAAAGTGAAGTTGTCGACATAATTTTTTTTTATTTTAAATTTTTTTTTTTTTTAATTTTTTTTTTTTTTTTTTTTTTTTTTTTTTTTAGGGAAAATACTTTTTTTTTTAAGAGGAATTTATGTTTTAGAAGGCATTCTGTGTCTGAAGGCACTCATGTGTCTGAAGGCACTTATGTGTCTGAAGGTACTTATGTAATTGTCTGAAGGCACTTATGTGTCTGAAGGCACTTATGTGTCTGTGTCTGAAGGCACTCATGTGTCTGAAGGCACTTATGTGTCTGAAGGCACTCATGTGTCTGAAGGCACTCATGTGTCTGAAGGCACTCATGTGTCTGAAGGCACTTATGTGTCTGAAGAAGGCACTCATGTGTCTGTTGTCTGAAGGCACTTATGTGTCTGAAGGCACTATTGTCTGAAGGCACTTATGTGTCTGAAGGCACTTATGTGTCTGAAGGCACTTATGTGTCTGAAGGCATTCTATAATGCAAAGCTGAGCCAATAGATATCTTGCAATCAGTTGTTTCTAACCCCATTTTCAGATGTATATACAAGCCCACCTAGGAATATAGAAATATACGGATTTACCTCAGATCGAACAATTTATGGAAATGATCGCTACTTCAATAAACGCCATTTTATTAGCTATCATTGGAAGGCCAAGTTTTGTCTGGATTATTTATAATGTCAAAATTATATTTATTATGTACTTAAAAAAAAAAAAAACAAAAACTCTTTTGTTATACTTAATATAATTAGTTTTGTAGTAATTGCAAAAAACAAAAAAAAAAAAAAAAAAAAAAAAAAAAAAAAAAATTTTCTTAAATAACTTTAGGCAATACAAAATCAGCAAAAACAATAAAAATTTTATGTTGCGCACCCAATCAGAGCCAATCATGTAATGCATGAGAAAGCACAATCATCGATATCTTATAAGATTAATGAGCGAATGATTGAAGAAATGAATGAATGAATGAATGAATGAGTGATCAAGCGACCAAGTAAATTTAAGACAACTTTTTAACTTTTTTTTTTTTTTTATATTAAGTAAAGGAACTGAAAAGTGTAAAGAGAAACAAAAGATTGCATAGTACTTTTTTTTTGCGGTTAGCGCCATTTACGTTTAAAGAAGTAGATACTTTCACTTTCATTTGGCGAACATACATACAGATACAATATTGTAAATTTTTGAGATACTTTTGCTAATTAAATTCATATATGGTAGGCACAATAAACGAGATGTATAAGAGGAAATTAATTTTCGTTGCTTTAGGTTTATTTTTAATAAATATTTATCATAAACTTTTTAATTAAATTTAATACATTAAAAAGCTGCTAAGTAAAAAATGTATCTAATAAACCTATTAAATATTATCTAACAATATTTACTTCATTGTCTATTTTAATATTAATGGGGAAATTGATTTATTAGAAGGTAAATATTGACCTATCACAAATCAATTTGCAACACGCAAACCTGAATGTATCCTTCGCAATAGCAAAAAAACTTTGTTATTGTTTTAATTACCTTGTTTTCACTAACACACATATTTACTTAATGTATTGTAGCGGTTACCATGACGCAAGATTTGGTATTGTTTAAAGCGTTGCTAATGGATGCGTATACAAATAAACAATGAAATATCAATCTACAGCTCAATTTCCTGACCTTATTCTATGCAAAATGAGTCTTAACATATGGCTTATTGACCCACTTATATGTATATAGATATAGCACATACAAAAGTAAAAAGTATCTTAAAGATATTTTAAGGAAATTAAATTTCAATGCCAAATACAAATTTAAAAAAAAAAATCGCAAATGACAAGAATTGGTATGCTAAAAATCTGGAAATAGTTTATATGGACGGATTTACGTATAAATGTCGTCAGTATTTATTTATATAGCTTATATTATTTAGTTAAAATATCTGTGAAAATATCTTTTATCTTTTTTTTTTTTTTTTTTCTTGAATTATAAAATATTATCATTCAAATTCGAAATGTTTTAAGCTAAAATACAAAAGATTTATGTCGAAATAAATATAGCTTTTTTTTTTTTAAAGCAAAATATAAAACAGATACAAAAAAACTAAATAATAAATAGATACATTCTATAGATACATTTCGTTTAAATTTCATGAAAAACAAACATTTTATTTTGTATTTTCCATACATTTACGTTTTATTTATGTAGTACAATTGTAGCTACACTTGTTGTATCTTTTAGATACTGCGTATATATATAAACGCCAGACAAAGATATTAACCAAAAAAAAAAAAAAAATTGTGATACGTGCCACAATTTGTTTAGCTTGGCACTTGACGTTGACGTTCTTTTATATTTTGTGGGAAAAGAAAATATTTTCTTTTTTTTTTTTAATTTTCAGCGGAAGTAAGCTTGTTGTGTTTGTTAAATATATTTTTTTTTCACACATAATTTCGTTTATTTAAATATTTTGCTGTAATCCTTTTTCAAAATAAAAAGTCTAAAGCGCCACCAGGTGTCAAAATTTTAAAAATTTCGCTTTTGGCAATGATGTACAAATTATGGCAATACTGGCTTGCATACAAATTGTATAAATCAAAGTCACAATTCACGCTTTAATTTCCTTATTTGCCGCAACAGTAGCACAACAAACAATTTGCCTGCGCTGCATGCATAATAATAGTATTTTTTGACGTCAGTAAAAGATATCAAAACAACAGACAGACACCAATGAAATTATTTTGCCATATTTTGGCGTTTTCCATTTATTAATTTTTTATTATAAGTATACGAGGCCATCAACGCAAACGCAAATAAATCAAAAAGTGAAAAAAAATAAAAAATAAAATTAAATTTTAATATTCAAAAAAAGCTAAAAAAGCTTAAAAAAAAAAATTAATATTGTTTGGATCATTAAAATTCTTAAGCGTTTGAGTTGAGTCTAAAATCAAACATTTTAAGCTTGTGAAATGGTGACTCAATTTAGCATTGCCAGTTTGAATAAATTAAGTTTTTATTGTTTGTAGTTTTCTCTTTCAACAAGCAGGGTAGAAAATTTCTCAACAACCACCTTAAGCTGCCTAGCTGGCTAGCTGACTAACTGACCACAAGACGAGGGCGCGTCTAACTAATTGCGTACATAAAGAACAACATTGAAATATTAAGACGAATTTGTTAGCTGACCCTTAAAAAGCAATATTTGACATTTGTGCTCAAAAAAACCTTTTAAAGACAACGGAATAAAAAAAACGTATAAATAAACGCATGTATGGAATACACTGTAAGAAATTAAATGCTTTTGTACTGCAATTGGCATAACTGCGTCATTATTATTGTAAAATTCTCTGAGGCACACAAGCAAAATACTTGGTAACTAGCAAAATATGGGAAACCGTATATTTTTATTGACGTTTTGCAACAAATAGTAAATTATTTGTTAATTTGGAAATAATATATTTTTATTGACGTTTTGGCCAAAAATAGTAAATTATTTGTTTTACAGAATGCGCACCATCCGTGCCATCCGTTTAATTTGCAATTACTCTGACATTTTGGATAGCGTTATTGCAGTATATTTTTTAAGCTCTGCATCACTTGTCACCCATGAGTCTAAAAATGTGACGGTGTTTAATGACATTTTGTTTCCAGATATGGTGTAAACTGACATGGCACACTTCTGGTTTCAAGAAGACAGTGCAACCGCGCACACTTCTCGTGGCTCCACTTACTAAAAGTTTCTAAAGATATTACGAAAATCAAAAATTAAGGTTTTTGTCTCCTCGTTAGTTTGTAACCAGAACCAAGGTCCACCCCATTTTTAGACATTGATTTTTGTAAAAAATTTAATTATTTATGAATCAATTCGCTCAAAATTGTGTAAAAAATTTCTTTTGTCATCCATTGTCAAAACCAAAATTTTATGCAAAAGTAAATTGATATATTCACCAAATTGGTTAAAAACACTTTATATATGTCAATATCAAATCAGTTGGCCACGTCCATTTTGGTATAGCCCCCTTCAATATTTTTGTATGAGATCTATTATTATGTATTTACTCCATAATGGGTAAAACCTTCAATATCATGGTGCCACGCCCATTTTCAGGTGTTTCTTGCATTCACCTTACCGGCCATTTCCAGATATATTCGAGAAATATGTTGTTATACATATCTGTATTTTTAGCTCAAAATTTGAACTTAATATTGTGTGTAAACTATGGGTGACCACTGATGATTACACATAAACTCTTTAAAGATTCGTGTGACGGGTATTTAAGCTTCGGTCACCGAAGTTAACGTTTTTCTTGTTTTTTTTTAAATAAAATATTCGACTTTTTATAATGCTTTTTACATTTTTTTTTCGAAATAAAATTTTTATTACATTTATTTTTTTAGATTCACAGATATTGCCAAATGCTTTTATTTTAGTTTTAGATCAAACACAACCATTTCTGAAAAGCCTTACTTATGTAGGGAAAATCTTATTGTATAACAATGCTCATTTTAACATGATTATTTTTACAGGTTTCTAGAAAATCTTGACCATAGGTCGGATTGATATCACAGGTCGATAAAATTCAAGCATCGGACAAGGCCTATCTGATATATTATTCATCGCTTAACACAAAGCTGGTCTCAAAAGTTTGATTCAGGATTTTTTTGACACTGCTTTTAAAACAGAAGGGCAAGTTTTAATTTAGGCATAGTTCGGGATATCTATCACCTCAGATACAACTGCTATATACGATCAAAAGCAGATTTTTTTTTAGTTTTTCAACCCATTTTTTTCAAAAGACCAGATTGGTATTGAGCGATTGAAAAGTTTATAAGATAAGCCGATGCTTAAATAAAAAAAAGTCATATTTTGTCGAACTGTGTTATATTTTTTATGTCAAGCAAAATAATAGAGTGCGATTAAATTTTATCGTGTAGATTTGTGTCTCCTATATATATTTTTTTCAGTGTAAATGCAAATATTATATATTTCTACGTATCTAAATTTAAAGAAAAGCATTGGTGTCTTTATTTTTCTATAAAAAAAAATATACATATATGTATTTTTGGGGCCAAATTTATCAAAGCTAATTAATATCGAAAGCGAAAAAACTATTTTACTCGCTGCATGTGGGCAGATTCGATCAGACAGAGTCAAGCAAACGTTCTAGCTGCGCTGCTAAAATAATTTAATTTATATAAGAAACATTTTTAGATGCACGCGAATGAATGAATGCTTAACTGAATGACTTGAATGAGTGATTCATAGCTGACAGTAGTAAATGTAGCAGCTGAAAAGTTTCAAATTTTCCAAAGTTTATGCTATTTGAAGCATTCAAGCGAAGGCTTTTTTTCTAAAAGTTATGCACAACTTGATATCAGCGGATGCGTTTTTTTTTTTTTATAAACAAATTTTAAAACAGCTCCACTTAAACTGTTTTTATACTCACACAATAGTTGCGTACTGTTCCACATTGAATATATTTGAAGCGTAATAATTTCCAGCGTGCCTTAATGTGTTTATTTTGTTAAAAATTATATGGCACATGAACTGAATTTTTCATTTATTTTGTGTTTGTTGTTGTTGTTGCATTGCACGTTGTCAATAGTAACACATGTGGCAAAGAAAATGAAAATCAAAGAAAGTAGTTCCATAAAAAAATCGAAGAAAAAATGAGGAAATCCGCGCGCGCGAAACAATAATAATGAAACACCACGTTGCCTTTTACCGAATAACAATGTAATTACTTTGTGCAGACGAAACAAAAATAAAAAACAACAAAACTGCCCAAAGAACAGTCAACAGTATTGATTATTACCGGTGGAAAAAAGTCAGGCGTTGACGTTACAATGCAACAAATGAACGACCGAGCTACCGGACCGAGTTAACCGGTCGCATATATAGAAAAGTTGGAGTTAGTTACAAGTTGCCGACAGTTAAAGCGCTGCAAATCCAATTAGCGCATTGAAAATAGACAAAACAAAAATGCACACTCAAAGAAAAATGATTTTTTTTTTTTTTTTTGCGAGAAATGCAATTTTCACTTAGAAAATAAATTTATTTTTATTTTTTATGCATAAAAATCATACGCAGTGTATGACACACACACTCAGAAACACAGTTAAAATTCACACGCGCACGTTTTCGAAATTTGGTAAAAATATTCTTTAAAAATTCTTAAGAAATTTTTTATAGAATCGTAATGAAATTTAAATGGCACCGCACTACCGCCGCCGACGCGCAAAACTACGTCGTCGTCAACGTTTAGACAACGACGAGATACAATCGAGAACGCATTCAACGCAGAACTAAAGCAGCAATTCGAAAGCTTGCGACCATTAGGCCACAAAAATACTCTTTATGTATCGGCGGAAGAAAAATTTGCTGCCGGCGTGGAAAATATACACACATACATATGGTATGGTATGTCAGCGATGTTGGCATCGGCTATTTTTTTTTTTTTTTTGAAAAAGTTCAAAAGTATTGAGAACTAAAAACAAAAATACATGCTAGTATTTAATATGCTGTTTGACTGAATACAAGCGTTTATGCGCTTCATATGGATTTGAATATTTCTATCAAGTTGTCCAAGTTTTGTTTGGTTTTCACTACAGTTGAGTTCGCGTTTGCCTTAAAAAATCAGTTATCGAAATTTGAACCGATAAGAACAATCGAATTATCGAGAGCTTCGCCCATTTACGATATCTGTTTATGCTTTTTTACTTCTCAAATATTTATGCATGCAAGAAGTCGGGATCTATATTAGAAGATTATCAGTTATCATTCGATAGATCGATTTTTTTCTTAAATTGCCTATTTTTATTACACCAATTTCACAAAGTGGGAACGAGTATTATCATTTTGTTGAAAACTTGGTAATAAATTATATTAAATATATTCTTCAACCTTGTCCGCCTGTCTGTTGCAATGCGCACTCCTCAAAAAGTTTCAAAAATATTCACCTTAAATTCGAAACTTAAGTCTTTTGGTCCTAAAAAACTTCCAACTATTTTTTTTATGACTTAAAGTTGTTGGTTATGATGGTATAAAAAGTACCAAAAATTTCAGGATGAGGACTAAGTAGTTTTCGCGACATCGAGTGCCAAAGTAGACTGTCAATACCGAAAAATAGTAATTTCTGGTTGGAATATCCGTCAGAAAATATGTATAATTTTAAAAATTAGTTTATTTTGTTATTCTTAGCACCAATGTTCCAGAAAAGATATAATCTCATGGGTTCTACTCTAATAGGTGACTAATATTCTACTAAATAATATTGAGCAATATTGAGACCTATTAAAGTTCATGAGCAAAACAATCTAACTAGAAACATAAATAAACACATCAATTTTTTGGTGGAAACATAAATTCTGTTTGTTTTATATTTTTTGTTGATTGTCACTTTTGGTCCAAATAGTAAACCATCGTTATATACTTTGAAGAGAAAAGCAGAAGAAGAAAAAATTATGATAATAATAACCTGAACCCATTTTAAATCACCGGTCAACAGAAAGGGAACAGGAAATTTGGGGGAAAAAAAAATGAACATATGTATTTGATAGACTGCCACATCCAAAGAAATTTTGAATCAGCTTCACCACTGTTTTAGATGTATGCTTTCTACTTTAGGTGTAGGGTATTAAAATCAAATAAAATGCCTTAGGCTAGCAAAGGGAAAATTGAATAGACTAATGAAAACCACAAAAATATAGAGTAAAGCGATAAGATGTTTAGCCACAGACTGGGCCAGTGGATGAGGTGCCGCTTTAGTGTACTACATAAATACATATTTAAATAAAAAGACATTAATTAAAGCATTTAAATATTCAAACGGAAAACAATGTTTATCTAAAGCACGCCGGCGTACGTCGTCGCCAGCATGCATTAAAAGCTCAAAAATTGATGAAAATTAATCGTTTTCCATTGAATAATTTTACGCGCAAACTCACCTTGACCATGAAGCATGCGGTGCAGTGTGGGTGGTCGCAATATCCTTAAAAATGCGTGAAGTCAGAAGCTGCGAAGAAGCTTGCTATCGTTGTCCTTGACCGGCTGCTGCTTCGTTGTTGTTGTTGTGCATGCGGTGGCGCAACGCGTATTTTTTATTTGCGATGTTTACAATTTTTTTATAACACAACACAAACACGAAAAAAAAAACAATTTTTTTACATTATATTAGCAACATTTTGGCGCAAATTTATTACACTTATTGCCGCCTTTTAAAAATGCTACCCGGCGATTTTGTTGTTGTTGTTGCATTTGCCAAATGCTTCTTTTTTTGTTTTTACATAAAAACTTTCTGGCACTTACCTGGCAATGATTATTAAAATAACGCTAAGAGGTATTTTTAAACACTATAATTATATTTTATATATATTTATTTATTTTTAATATCACTCAAATTCACAGATATTTATATTTATTTTTTTGCTTTGTGGAAAATCGCACACAAACAACAAAAGCAAAAAAAAAGCTAAAAAAAGCGTTTACATTGAAAACAGCTGTTGCCAATTGCACATGTATTGCCATTTCGTATGCATTCGTGTGAAAATGAGACAGCATCTATTGTAGCACTGTTCGCACTTAGGGCAAACGTATCTGCTCAATTTCAAAATGGACGCAATGAAGTGCGAACGAGACACTAAATTATTATGTTTATCGCTGTTCCTCTAAGGAAGTAGATACGAATAACGGTACCGATTATAACCGGCTAGACCGTACCTTTATTATTGTGAATGATTTAAGTAAATAATTGCAAATTTATGCCCCGTTTCCACTGAGCCGCGTTTTGTTATCGCGTTAACAATTTATCGAAAAACGCGGAACAGTGTTTCCATTGTGTTTTAGCGTTAGCGTTCGAGTTCAAACAGCTGATTTTGTTCGTTATGTAGTAAACAAATTGTACAGCGCAAAAAAAAAATTTTTTTTTGAAATATAGTTTTTTTCAATCAAATGAATGGATGTTTGTGTTGTTGCTTTAGTATTTGCTGTCCAATACGAGCATGAAAAGATAAGCCGTCTTTTGGATATATGCAGCTGAAGGTTTTATGTAAATGTTTATTTTCTGCGGTTACTTTGTCAGCTGTTTTCATAAGTATGCGCAACTTACGATTGCCAAATTATTCGAACCGATAAGAGAAATCGGTTTGAAATCGGTGTGAAATTGGTTTGAACGCATGTTATCGAAAGTCGCGTTCAAAATTAACGCGACTTTTTCCCATACCTAACTGCCTATCTTTTTTTGTATACGATTTAACGCGAGTTTGTCGAGTTTTTAACGCTAACGCGGAACGCGGCCTAATGGAAACGGGGCAATAAACTGAGAACTTTTTAATTACTTTTTTATATAAAAATTTGCAAAACTACCAAAAAGGTATTTAATACGATTTAATCATAATGTACATAACATCTTCATGGTATACTCCGAATTAATTTATAAATTAAACAAAACGAATTCATTTTATATTCAAGCGAAACAAATTTCATTAAACTGTAATAATTTAAAATTAGTATTTTTATTGTTTTACATTTAATTCGCAGACCTCTAGTAAGAGTGTTTTATATATCAAAGAAAAAAAACTCATATTCAATATAAGATTAGCAAAAATGCAAATAATTTTATTGGTATAATTTTATTCATAATTTCCTTTATTCCGGTATAAGTTATTAAAAAAACACTTTTTTTTTTTAAGATTTTAATTATAATGTTTTGCATTGGACTTGCTGTTGCTCAGGATGCTAAAAACAAAAACAAAAAGGACAAAAACAAAGATAAAAATGAACATAAGGTTCTTCATTTTACGGCGCATGATGGTTTTCACAATATTGAACACGAGAAAAAATGGCGAGGTTGGAATAAAAAAGCGAAGAAAATGTGGGAAAAACATCATCCTGGTGAACCCTAGTAAATAAAGAAAAAAATACGAATATAAATCATAGACATTTTAATTCTACACGGGAGATACACCCTCATATTTTCTTGATCACAAATTTTGTATTTGTTTTTTTTATTTATTTAAATGAAAATATTTTTTGAATAAAATGCTTCAACCGTCTTATATAGCGGTACCACAAAAAACCGATACATAGACTAACTCCTTACCCTGAGCAATATTGCTGTATGGTAAAAATTCATTACGATCGAATGGATCTTAGGCAACTTGGCTTGAAAACCATGGACACTTGCGGCATCAACGAATTGGTCCCCCTTGCACACTTGTAGCTGATCTCAAAAAAAATTTCAAATTCTGAACATTCAATAGTTTTAAACGATCTTTGCATTGACATAGATCGGTGGCTTTTGAGGATACTTCTGATATTTTTGAGGATACTCTCTAAAACACAAAAAATATGGCGAAGCCAATTGGACGCTGTTTTTTTTTGTAACGCAACGGTAGGAGCGGTAACGTAATTTTGCTGCTATCGAACGCGATAGATAGTCATTGGTCCACTTTTCGTGCACTATCGGTCCGTGAGGACATATCTGGTATCGGTTCGGCTTTTATTGTGTTATCGGTTCGTGTTTAGTGGTATCGGTCTGCTTTTTAGTGTGCTATCGGTACGCTTTTTGCACGTTATCGGTCCGTGATCACATTTTCTGGTATTGATCACATTTTTTGGTATTTTCCGGATATCTGGTATTTGTGATCACACTTTCTGGTATTTCTGATCACAGTGCCTGGTATTGTGCGAGTCGCCCTGTTTGTCGATAGTCTCCCTGTAAAGCATGTCACCCTGTGACACAGCCTGCACAACAGCTGTTTTACGCGTTTTTTTTTATTGATCAACACAATTGGAGCTGCACACAAGTTATTTAAAATAAAAACAAAAAAATCATGGCCAAACTAGAAGATAAAACAAAAAAAACAACGTAAAGCCAAAAAACGGCAACACGAGGATGAAAACCAGCAACAGGATTCCATTGTAATAGCGGCCAAAAGCTTAATTATTGATAGCGAAGAGGTAGCGACTACCGAAAAAGTAAAAACGCACAAGAAGAAAGGTAAACAATAAAAAAAAAAAAGTAAACATAAATACATAAACTAAACAAATACTAATATTAAAAACAGACAAAAGCAACAAACGAAAAGTGACAGCAGACAGCGCTGATGTCAAATTAAAACGCTCAAAACAGACGGAGGCGTCATCAGCGGATGAGGCAGGTGACAAACACGTCGAAGACGACGACCAAGAAGCAGACGACACCAAATTGCCAACACGTGAGCAACTGCGTGAATGCGAAAAGCCGGAGAACATAAATGCAGTAGTTACAGTGCGACAAAAGAAAAAACAAAAGCATGCACAGCGTCTGGAAACGCTAAAGGATCAGAGTGGCGACAAAGAACTTAAACGAAATCGTGAATATCTACAGAAATGGAAGAATGCACGTGCCGATTGGAAATTCGAAAAGTTGCGTCAAATATCCATACAGCAGACAATATTTGATGAAACAAAAATCGATGCAACGCTGTGGTCTATTGCATTGGAATATCTCTCTGGCTCAAAGGGTGCTGCTAAAGATAAAATAACTAAACTAGCAGACGATGTAATCGAACAACTTGACAAGGAAGCCGAAGCTGTTGAGGATGAAGCGGCACGGCAAACGATAGTCGAATCTGCACGTTATCAGCGTGCACGCCAATTGCTACAAAGTTTTGATTAGTCAAAAATAATGAAACGAAAGAAAGTTTAGTATCTTAAGCACTTAATTACGCTGCGCTACACAGCAAGCCAACATTAGCATAATGGTTTTTAATTGTTACTGTTCAAAAAAAATAATAAGATGTTAATCTTTATTTTAAATTTACAATATAAAACATTACAAATCTACGTATGCCAATAGTTTATCTACATAATCGACGCGTTGCTGCAGCAACGTTAGTTTATCCTCTTCCAATTTTAATTTTGCAGCATCCTGTTGCAGCAGAAAATGTTGCATAAATAGACGTAGACTTTGCTTAAACTGTTGCAGCTTTGAATTTTTCGCAATACGTTCAAATGCGGCATAGATTTCAGTCTCATTGCTGGCTAGCAGCAAATTGACTACAATTTCTTTCATAAAATAGAAACTCAACTTATCAAGCTGCAAAAAGTCCACGACTTTCAATACGCTCAACTGAAGGCCACCACTCAGTATGAGATGCTGCAGAAAATGCGCTAAATTACGTATTTGCAATTTGCTTAAAGATTCGATATCATTAACGCGATCCCAGCTAGCGAATTGAAATGCAAGCTGATATTTACGATTGTACTGACAGAATTTAAGCGCTAAATGTGAATAATATGGATTCGCTTGTTTCTCATTCAGGCAACAATGTATAATGACATACGCAACAGCACGTTGATCCTTAAGCGATAAATGCAAAATCTTCTCGAAGGCATCAACATAATCTGCAGCGCTCATAATTATGCAGAATATATTACGCCGTTCGGCGGTATTCATTTGTTGCTGCTTCGCAAGCGTTAGTAATTTCTCTGAGAAACGTTGCCCGTCTGCACCACGCACGAGCGATTGCTGCTGGCTGTCATCCTTTTTTTTGGCAGCACCAACATCATTTATATTACCACTCCACGCAGAGCCAACAATCCACCATTTGCCTACCTTATCAGCGCGCAACAGATCATCGAGCGTTATATTCAGTGTCACCACATAGCGATCATTGCGCAGCATTGCTTTCAAGCGTTTACGCAATGTCTCTGCCAATTCTGGATCATATTGCGGCAACTTTTGCATATTATTATTCTTCACAGCATTCAATATGTCCACCATAAATTTAAGACGCAAATTCTCTTTAAGTTCAAGCGGTGATTGTGCAATCTGTTGCTGTACATTGAGCATCATTTGCTTAAAGGCAAGCGGATCATCTTTGCGCAGCTTAAAACCGACCGTTTGAAAAACGAGCAGCAAACATTCAATTGATTTTTCGCATAAATTCGCCGCTAGCTTAGCTATAATCTCTAATAGCAATCTATGCTCATAGATCTTGAATATATACATATAGCATAGGAGCAGCATTAGATTATTCAACTCTTTGTTCTCCACTTCAAGTGTGGCCATTTCCTTAACGTATACGTCGAATTTTTCAATGAACATTTGCAGAAAGTGTGCGCCTATTTCGCTGCCAATTTGTGCATGCAAATAGGCTAAGAGTACCATGTGCTCCTGCACCATGCGTTCATTGTTTAACGTGCGTCCGATGAGCGCTTCTGTTAGTAATGCAGTCATTGTATCATTCATATTGTAACGTGAATTTTTCATATAAAGTTCTTCGATGCCCGTCGAAATTTTATGTAAATTTGCTTCGGACAGACGATTCAGTAAGCCTTTACATTGTTTACGTAGACGTGCAAGTAGCTCAGCTTGTTTTTCACTAACACCAGCGCTGGCAGCAAGTAAAGCGCGTTGATGCGGTGGTATATACTTTTTTGTGCACCATTGGCATCTGTTGCCGCTGCTCCTGGTGGTTCATCGCGTATAATCTGGCCATGCTTATCACGTTTGCGTCCGTAAATATCCTCTTTAACTGTGAAAATATATTTAAAATTATAAAAAAATTTTTTATTCATTCTTATTTTGTTTCCACTTACATGCTGCCTCTTCTGTTTCCGCGCCATCATCATCTTCATCATCACCTCAACAGATGCTTCGCTATCTTCAGCATCAAAATCACTATTTGCAGCATCCATGTCTTCATCCATGCCACTACCATTTTCATCATCATGCTCCGCTTCATCTTCTTCTTCACTCCATATGCCCGCCTCATCACGTTCCAACTGTTCTTTGCGTTCCTGTTTAAGTTTTTGCTTCTCCTCCCACTTATGCTTCTCCGCCTCATCGTCAAGCACAAAATCTAATACAAAATCCAAACCATCACTGAACATTTTACGCAACAAACGATTTTTATCCTTTGTCTTATTCAGTTTAAGTTTCTTTTCCAATTTGGCTATCACCTTATCCTCCTCATCGTTTTCCAGTTTTAGTTGCTTGAGCCGCTGCTTTCGTGATTTATTTTCCAACTCTTTTTGTTGTTTTAGCTCACGCTTATGCACTTCCATCTCATCCACACGCTCAATACCCTGTAGCTTCTTTGGTTTTTTAGCTGCGGGCTCTGGTTGCTGCTTTTGCTTTAATTTTGCCGGCAAGCGTGCATCTACTTCAGGATCAGCAAAATCAGAATCAATAGATTCATCATCATCGGAATCTACATTGCCAGCAAGTAGTTGCTCTATGGGTATATCATCGGGATTGATTTTAGCTTTTGATTTCTTTTTGTGCTTTGAATTTTTGGCCTTTTTGTAGCCATTTTGCACCGCTGCCGCTGCTGCTTCGGCAACAAGTTGTTTGCCATTTGTTTTGCTTGAGAAGAAAATGCGTTTGTTTTGTTTCTTTTGTTCCTTTTGCTGTTGCCGCTGTTCTTTACGTGTTAAAGGCTTTTTCGTTGCCTTTTTTGATTTGTTTTGTTTTTTAATTGCTTTCGCTACCATTTCGAACAGTAAGTAATACACACGCGTATTCGTATTTAAATGAAATTTTTGTTGTTGTTGTCGAACAGCTGATTTTGACAGTTGGCTGCACGTGCGAAAAGAACAACAACAACAACGATAAAAAATACATGAAACAGCTGTTCAATTTTAATAAAATCTAGTGCAATTGCGGCATTTAATAATAATTTTATAATTAATAATTAAAAAATATAAACAAATATAAAAAAATATGTCCACACGCTGGTATCCCATCTATCAGCGCGGTAATCCACAATTACGCGTCTTTTTACCAAACTTCTGGATGAAGCTTATACGCCCAAAGGAGGAACAGCCGAAAAATGTTGTCACCTTTGCTGTTTCGACACAAATGACTAAACATGATGTAAAAAATTATCTCGAAAAGATCTACAAAGTACCCGTGGTCGATGTACGCACACGTATAACGCTCGGCGATACGAAACGTGATCAGACATACGGCTATGTGACCAAAGCGGATGATGTGAAGATTGCTTATGTAACATTGGTGTGTAGCGTTGCGCGCGCAAATACTGAAATCATTTACCCATTTTCTAATTATAATTTGCTTACAGCCAAAAACCGAAGCATTTACTTTTCCTGATCTCTTTGCCGATAAAGATAAGAATAAAGAAAAGGACGAGAAGGCTCTGGATGAATCAAAGAACGGCTTTAAGCAGTTTCTCGATCGCAACAAAAAACGTCCAGGCACACCGGGCTGGTATTCAATTTAGTTAAATATATAAGCGCAATTGATTTAAGTTTGTTTAATTAAAGCCAAGCAAAATACAAATAACAAAGTTTTTAACAAATCGCATTTTTGCTACAATTTAATGTTGGAGTAAGGGCGCTTCCAATACTTATTTACTCTGCTCAACTGCCTGATTGACCCAGGCGCGTAGCTTGTCAGTATCTTGTAGTCCTACCATTTTGTTAAGCACTTTGCCATCTTTCATAACGAGCAATACCGGCACTGCAGCAACATCATAATCAAGCGCCAATTCGCTGTGTTCATCAATATCGACTTTAGCCAATTTAATTTTGCCTTGTTGCTCGCCGACAATGCTTTCAATGCGCGGTGTCAGCATTTTGCAAGGATTGCACCAGCTAAAAAAATATTTAGTTAAGTTTATAAATCATATTTTAAGATGTACTTTTATATACGCACGTTGCAAAGAAGTCAACAATGACCAATTTATCGCTCTTTTTTACTTTGGTTTCGAAATCTTCGGCAGTTTGTACTTTGAAGATTTCACGTCGTGTTGCGGTGCTTGAGATAGAACGTAGTTGCTGTTGTGCGGCATGACGTAGCACATTTCGGCTTTGGTTTGCAAATTGTGTAATAAACATTTTGTTATATATTTTATTTTTTTATTTCTTTTTATGTGCTGCGCAGCGAAAAACGTTTTGTTTTCGTCAATTACGTTTGTGAATCTCGAAGGGAGCTGTCATCCACGCACAGCTGTTTTGGGATATAATTGTGAAATTCAACTAGAGATGAGCAAATATACATGTGATATGACATGTCACACGATATAGAAAGAAGTTTAAACAGATCTACTGCTAGTTTCAGCATCTTTTGCTAATTGACCAAAAAAAAAAAAAAAGTTACGAGGAAAGTATTTTTATATAATTTTAATATTCCGTGTCTGGTACTCAAATTTTATATTCACAAACATTGTCGTGTCACGGCGCTTAAAACACACATCGCTACACAGCAACACATTTGCAAACAGCTGTTTTCACAAAACATGCCGCATGCACTGTGAATGAAACTGTAAGAAGAAGCAGAATAGAAGCTATTTTTTGTTTACGCTGCGCTCAATTATTTTGTTTTCCTTAATTTGTAAAAATAATTTAATTATAACAACAACAAAATGTCTTCGGTGCATTGTCAATTATGGATGGGCAGCGTAAGTAATATATGCAATATGAACTACTTTTATTAATTTTTTATTTATTACAGTTGGAGACGTACATGACGGAAAACTTTATAATTGCGGCTTTCCGAAAAATGGGCGAAGATCCCACAACCGTACGCTTAATGCGTAACAAATACACCGGTGAACCGGCTGGTTATTGTTTTGTTAATTTTACCACAGATGAACATGCGCTCGATGCTATGCATAAGCTAAACGGTAAACCCATTCCGGGTACCAATCCCATTGTACGTTTTCGTCTAAACTCTGCAAGCAATTCATATAAAATGCCTGGTAACGAACGTGAATATAGCGTTTGGGTTGGTGATCTCAGCTCGGATGTAGATGATTATCAGTTGTACAAGGTTTTCTCAACAAAGTACACCTCAATTAAAACGGCCAAAGTTATACTCGATAATTTAGGCTTTTCGAAAGGTTACGGCTTTGTGCGCTTCGGCATTGAGGATGAACAGAAAACAGCGCTCTACGATATGAATGGCTACATTGGACTTGGTTCGAAGCCGATTAAAATCTGTACTGCTGTACCGAAACCTAAAAATGAACTTGGTGCTGCTGTAGGCACTGGCAGCAACTACAGCTATGGTGGCAGCAGTAGCAGCGGTAATTCGTCTGGCACAGATTATTCTCAATATTATGATCCATCGAGTAGTTACTGGCAACAACAGGGTTACAATGCCTGGCAGGGCTATTATGAACAAGGTACTGCACCATCGATAACAGATGCTGCTGCATACTATCAACAGGCCATGTCTCAGTCGCATTCAAATCCACAAACTCTGGCACAACATGCAGAAGCTTGGACAGCACAGCGTACGGCTCAGTATGAACAGCAACAACAACAGCAGCAGCAACAGCAACAACAAAGTGCAGCAAATGGTCCTAATGAAGGTGATTTTGGTTTGGTTGAACATAAATCGCCTATCGATGTGGAAAAAATGAATCGTGAAACAATGGATATGGATCGTTTACTGTACGATGCATTGGAAAGCTCAAAATGGTTGCCCATTGAGCAGTTGGAGGTATTTTAAGTTAGAAGTTAAAAAGAGAAAATAAAATAAATAAAATAAAATTTTTATTTAAATATATTGATGATAATATATTTTGAAAAACTTCAACGACAAGACAAATGGTATGGTACAAGAAGCCCTTTTAAAGACAAATAGAAGTAAATGATAATACTATATACACCTACAAGTAGCGTAAAGATATTGATTTGTTATTATTATTCTTGGCTTTTACCTTTGCACTTTATTAGGATAAAAAATTATCTATTTTAACTCGAAAATTACCGGGTTACAGTAGTCTTTAGGCTTGAAAATGTGGTTTTTAACATGCATTCGCATCTAAGCACGGTGCCTATCATGTATATCGAACCTTGTTCGAAAATTCAAAAAATAGGAAGGATTACTTTGATATTTAAATCAAGAACTTGGTCCTAAGTGCCGATAATCTTGGAATAAGTGAAGACTGAAGTTTCAGTTGATAACTTCTTCAAATCGAATTTAAAGAAAACACATGGAGTCTCCTTGCATAATTTGAAACATACAGGTTTGTCCATTTTGTGGTCTCCTATGTTATTAGTGAATAACTTGAGTAAAACCCAAAGAAATATAGTTATGTATAGAGATGGGCGTCGGGACGGGAATCCTCTTGGGTCCCGCTTACTAATAATGATAAAAACCCAAATATTTGTTTCATTTGTTAATCAAAAAGCTTAAAACTAAACTGTGCAGTGTTATAATTCATAAATATTTGCAGTTTCGTACTTAAAAGTAATCGAGACACATTAGAAGCCACGGCATCCAGGGTATTCCAGTCTCGACGTTCATCTCTAGTTATGTATTTGATCGCCACTTTATTTGGATCTGTACAATTTGTTTAGTAATTTATGATATCGGCGAAATATTCAATACGTATCCAATGGTTCCGTCAACGTTTTACAGCATATCTAAAGGCTCGCCATTTAATGTATTCGGACGATTGCAAATCAAGGGTTCGGGGACATAAACCATTGTTTCCAATGCTGTCTCCATTGATGGTGACCGGTCATTCCAGCGTCGTCTTAAAAAATACGTTACAATGGTTCCGTCAACGTATACATCATATATATTAGCTTTTGTAGAGGCTCCTCATGAATTATTCGCGAGTTTTCCGTTCATCAATTAAGACAAAGGACATAAGCCGCTTTGTATATACACATACATATATCGTTATGTGTTTCTGTGTTTTAGTAGAGCAGGTAGAAAACGTTTCTCAGAACAAAATTGTGGCCTCATAAATGAGTAGTTTGTTTTTTGTTTTATCGCATGCATGAAGGATGCACATTTTGGTTTATTGATCGACAAGAAACTCATCCTTAGCGTGTCAAACGTTTGTTGCGGTCGATCGGTCGGTTATATTCGTAAAAAGAATGGATTATTTTGCATGGTTTAGAAATAAACCAAATATTTGTAAAAATTGTTAAATCAACGGTCGCACTACAGCACCCTGTCATATCATTGAGACGTACTGTGCTATCAAAAAAAAAAAAAAAAAAACTACAGCCTGTGCTTTAATCAAAACGCCTTGTGTTTTCACATCAAACAGCTGCTTAGGCTCACAAAATTTCACATTAGAGAAAAGAATTTATAATTTGTCGCAAATTACAAGAAAAGAAAAAATTTTTAAAATTTTTCACTCGCGGTGTATACGTTGAACTAACAACAAAATTTGTATTTTCCATTGTATAAAATAAATAAACGCACACAAAAAACAAAAAAAACAATTACACGCTTCAATGGCCTTAGAGGAGCGCCGTTGACGTTGAGTGCTGGCTGACTCCTCGCAACGCAAAAACGTAGAAAAAAAAAAAAAAAAAATCGTAAAATTAAAAACGCTGATGCGCAAATAGCTGCGCAAACGTAAAAAAACAAAAATATTTAGTATTTAAAAATGGAAGACCCCGCCGCTGCACAAGACGACAATATATGTCGCGTTTGTCGCTGCGAAGCGCAGCAGGATCGACCTCTCTTCTATCCGTGCATTTGCACGGGCAGCATTAAATACATACATCAGGATTGTCTAATGCAATGGATGCGCTACTCGCACAAGGAGTATTGTGAATTGTGTGGGCATCGGTTTAGTTTTCAACCTATCTATGCTCCCGATATGCCGCGGGTCTTACCTATACGCGACGTCATTGTCGGACTAATGGCGGCCGTAATTAAAGGCGCAAAATCATGGTTCCATTACTCGTTGGTCGGTATTGCTTGGTTCGGTGTAGTGCCGCTGTCTGCATATCGTACGTATCGTTATCTGTTTCGCGCGTCATCCTTCGATATGATATTATCGTTACCGTTTGATATATTCTCAACGGAGAATCTGGCATCGGATGCGTTTCGCGGTTGCTTTGTGGTGACATGTACATTATTGTCATTCATTGGACTGGTATGGTTGCGTGAACAGATATTGCACGGTGGTGGTCCTGATTGGCTTGAACGTGACGATGCAGTGGCAGCGATAGTGGCAGGTGGCGGAGTGGGTGTAAATGATGCTGAGATTGCTGAATTGTTGGAGGAACAAGAGCAACGAGAAGCAGCACGGCTAAACGATGATAACAACAATGCTGAGGCGCCACAAGATGCACCTATGGATAATGCAGCACCGGCTGTAGCTGATCCGGCTGATAACGAAGGCAACGAACAACCATTAGAACAGGCTGCTGGAGACGCAGCAGCGGCGGTTGCTGATGTTGCTGTTGGTGCAGCAGAAAATGAAAACGATGAACCCAACTGGAATCCCATGGAATGGGATCGTGCTGCTGAAGAATTAACGTGGGAACGTCTGCTTGGTTTAGACGGTTCCTTAGTGTTTTTAGAGCATGTCTTTTGGATTATTTCGCTAAATACAATGTTCATCTTTACATTTGCATTCTGTCCATATTGTGTGGGTAATTTTGTGCTAAGCTCACTGGATTTATTACATCCGGATAAGCCATTACTACATTTCCATGGACTACTTACAACACTATTCGGCTATTGTTGCATCGGTTTAACGCTGGTTGTTATGCACTTCTTTGCGCGAATCTTTCGTTTGAGACGTGTACGCTGGCTTATCGGCTTGTGCTATATTGTGGTGAAGGTATCGTTGCTATCTGTTGTGGAGATTGGTGTGTTGCCACTCATTTGCGGTTGGTGGTTGGATATTTGTTCGTTGCCACTCTTCGATGCCAGCATTAAGGATCGCAAGGCAAGCTTTAAAGCAGCACCAGGAACCTCACTCTTTGTGCACTGGATGGTCGGCATGATATATGTTTACTACTTTGCAGCATTCATTTCACTGTTGCGTGAAGTGCTACGTCCCGGTGTGCTCTGGATTTTCCGTAATGTCAACGATCCAGATTTTAGTCCTATACAAGAGATGATACATGTGCCCATCTTGCGCCATGTGCGTAGACTCATTGCATCGGCAATGATCTTTGGATTCTCAGTTATGCTTATGCTTTGGTTGCCAATACGTATTTTGAAGACGGTTTTGCCTACATTTCTACCATATTCGCTTTCGGGAGACTCCGAAGTAAACGATTTGAGTCTGCAGCTTATGTTACTACAAGTAAGTATATTTTCATAAATTTGTTTTATCCTTTAAGTTTTTCTTAAAGGAATAAGGAGCATTATAGTGCACCTATATTTATATCTGATGTTTAGCCTTCGTTTCAGATTGTGCTGCCTGGTTTCTTTGAACAATCGCACACACGCATCTGGCTAAAGGGTACACTACGCGTTTGGTGCAAAGCTGTCGCCTGGCTGCTCGGCATACGTAGCTATTTACTGGGCAATGAGGAACAACAAAATGAACAACAGGATGCAGCACCGGAAAATCAACAAGCACCGGCAGGTGCAGCACCAGCTGCACCACCACCACAACCGCAACCAGCGCCAGAACAACCACCGTTACGTAATTTGGCAGCAGCACATCAAGCGATCATGCAACGTGATGTACATATTGGTTTTCAACCATACGAACGTCCAACATTCTTTCCCATACGTCTCTGTGGTTTGCTGTTACTAATGTGCATTTCAATTGTATTCGCCGCTATGACAACACTAACAGTGCCCGTTTGGATTGGACGTCGCATGTTATCGTTTTGGTCATCTGGTGGTACTGCTTCAATACACGATATAACATCACACATTGCTGCGGACAATACCACTAATATAGCAGCCACTGTTACTGCTGATGCACATGCCGAGCCATCAGTATCACGACCGCATGAACTCTACACAGCCGAATTGGGTGCCTATCTATGTTGGCTCATTTCACGTGGCATATCCATTGCAGTTAATTTGTTGCCACAAGGACGCGCTGCTGTTATTGATAAATTGAAACATTGGTTACACGTAGCCATATCATATGCGCTGCCCGTATTTATATTTGTGCTGCTCTTGGGTGTTATACCGCTGCTCTTTGGATTGCTGCTTGAGTTAATTGTCGTTATACCATTGCGTGTGCCACTCTCACAGACGCCAGTACACTTTTATGGCAGGACTGGGCATTGGGTGTACTCTATACGAAAATTGCAATTGCACTAACGCTAATGGGACCCGAATGGCGTCTGAAACGTGCCATTGAGCGTGCCTACCGCGATGGACTACGTGATATTGATTTGAAATTCGTCATTAATGAATTGGCTATACCGGTAATTGAGGCATTTGGCTTAGCACTGGCAATACCCTATGTGCTGGCGCATTCTATAATGCCGCTATTCATTAAGGATCCACATACGCTGCTCTCCATTAAGCGTTTAGTTTATCCTATCGCATTTTTGGTTGTTGGCAGTGTAGCTTATGTGATCTTTGAGATAAAACAATTCAAGAAGCTATATCTATCGATTAAGGTTGATAAGTATTTGGTGGGTCAACGTTTGGTTAACTATGAACATCGTAAACGTCAACAGGAGGCAAAAGAAAAAGCTGACGCAGAAAAAGCTGCAGCAGCAGCGGCCGCAGCAGCAAAGACAACAGCAAAAGTTGCGGCTGAGGCAGCACCAGCAGCAGTCGGTGAAGTTGGCGTCGTCGTCGCTGGTGCAGGCGATGCTGCAAATGCAGCAAAAGAACCTAATCAGCAACTAGTCGAAGAGCAACCGCCTGCTGAGGTTGGTGTCCTAGAAAATGCAGCGTTAATTGCTACGCGTGCATTGCGGCGTGTTGAATTGCGAGATGAGCTGTAATTTAGTTTCATTTATTTTATTTTTAACTTTTTTGGTCTTTAGGTATCTAATTTCTATGTGTGCGTGTTTATATAATTGAAAAAAGAAAAGAAAAAAAACAAATATATTAGATATTTCCAAAACGCTTAAACACTCCTCTTATCTTCAATCTATCCATCTATTTTATAAACTTATCTTTAAATGCTATAAATGCATTACAATTATTTTTACATTTTACAATTTCCGTTTTACTTGTTAATTTTTTTGATTATTATTATTTTTTTTTTCTATTTTTTTTTTTAAGTTGTTAAAGTTAATAATTTTTATTTAAGTTGTTAAAGTTTTCTCTGACTAAAAAAATATTTTCTTTATTTTTGAAAACCTGGATAAACGATCACTTAAACTGTAAATTAAATTTAAAGAAAACTTCTATATTTTTAAGTTTTAAAAGTATATTAAATTTAATCCATATTAGTGCTAAAAATATACGAAATTGTGTACACGTTCGAATGGATTTTGAAAGCAAGAAAGAAATACAAAAATCGCATATAAGCAACTACAAAAAGAAAATATTAGAAACGATTTAAAATAATTATTAGCTTTATGGACTTGTAAAAAAAAATCTATTATTATAATGAATAAATTTAAACTTAATACAATTTCCTTGAATTACGAAAACAAATACTTCTATTTTCTAAATCTTTTAATTGGCTAGAAAAGATAGAAAGGTAGACGGACAGACAGACAGTCATCTCTTTGATATTGTTTGCAAATTGAAATATGAGCTGGCTTTCAAAAAAAAAAAAAAAAAAAAAAAAAAGAAAAAAATTAAATTAGTTTGTAGCGAATTTTTTTTGTTTACTTATTTATTTTATTTTCCATTTATTTTAAGAATTTTGGACAAATTGTTTCTTTTGTTTTATTTTTTGTACTTCAGAAAACGTGTTGACAATGATGTATCACATTACAAGTTTTATGCACTGGAAACAAATTTTTTATTCTTTATTTTATCCGAAAAACGCGTTCAATGAACGGAAAATCGTTGAAGAAAGGATAAAAGCATAAAGTGGCTATAATTGAAAAAATTAAGCGTACCAAGTTTCAAAGAAATTCTCGAAAAAATAACTTAGAATTTATCAAAACGAAATCGTATACTGAAGTGCCAAAGTAGAGCTTGTTAAATACTGAAAAAGGGATTGAAAAATATATTAAATTGTATAAAGATTTAAATTTGTCTGACCTTAGAACCGATTTGGACTTTGTTAAGCTTAATCTTTTTCCAACGATATTATTTTAATTTAAAAATTTTAAAAATAATTAAAAAAAAAATTTTGTTTTTTAAGGGTATTTTGAAAACGGTTATTAGAAAAATTTTTAGAAAATTAGAAAAATTTCGGTGGATTATACGCTTCAAGATACATGAAAGAATGTTAACAAAAAAATCAGCTCTTTTTCGAAAATTGTATATTTTTAATTAAGAGGAGGGTCAAATTTGACTTTTGACCTATAATATAGTGGCTTGAAATGCATTTTTGTACCCTTTAACTGCAAAAGTGGTTCGGTTCGAACCGGTTCATCATGATGTTGATTGAAGGAGACTATATATATTAACCTGTGGAATTTGAACATAAATTCTTACAAAATGTTTTCTGCTGTATCTGAATATTTCGTGTTAGTTTGCTGACATAATTTTAATATAGTAAACTTTGTTTTATAGCTTCTTAGTGTGCTAGAGTGAGATAAGTATATTTTCTGTACTCTTTTCATTACAGTTAACATTCAAACTGAGTAAAACACAGCAAAATATGTAAGCAAAATAGAAGGAGACAATTGTGGAATAAAAATATAGGTCAAAATTTATAAAATTTTTATGTTTTTGTTTTATTCATGATGCAATTAGACAAGGTGGTGTACTCTGAACTGAAAGAAAGCTGAGCGCGTAAAAACAAAAAGAGAACTTTTCATGCAAACTGACAACATAAACAGACAAAAGGGGAGAAAAATAGAAAGCGACAGAATACGAATACAACACCTTGTCTAATTGCAATATGGTTTTAATTTGAAATCTAGAAATTTAAAGTTAAAAAAACATATCGAAACTTTTTGTACAATTTTAAATTTAAGTTTGAATTACTAATTGAGTTGTAGATGATCAAATATATAGAATAGTCCTTATGGGTTAAAGGGTATTAGGCAGTCATGTTCACTTGAACGCAGCAAGCAATTTTGTATTTTTGTTGTTGATCTTATTTTGTTTTTTCGCCGTGCGTTGCCAAATTACAGCTGCAAGTGTTTGTTTGTGTTAATGAGTATGTGAGACTGTATATAAGTGTGTGTTAGGGTGTGAATAATGTGTTGACTGTAGCGCCTAAAAAGCCACTATATAATTTTTTTTTTTTTGCTACTCTTTTTTAATTATACGCATTCATGTAGGCGTTGTTGACCACTTCACATTATTTTATGTATCTGTGTGTGTATGTGTGCCAATAAGTAGGTGCATTACTTTGTCTGTCTGTATAATTAAAAAAAATATTCTTTTTGTGGCTTTAATGAAAATTTTGCGAACAATGCAGTATTTTTTTTTTTTTTTTTTATTAAAAGATGATCACTGCTCTTACACACATATGAGACTATTATTTGAAATTAAAGTTCAAAAATCATTCTTGCTTAATATAAGAATAAAAAAATTCGGAAAAATTAAATTATTTTATCAAATTTGTATCGAATCATTGACAAATTCCATTCTTAGGCACACATTTAGACAGCAGACTACATTTTCTGTTGCATAATGAATATTTAAAAACAGAGAAATAAAAAAAAGAGCAACATAATACAAATTAAATTTTACTTATCTCTTATTAAATCTGCCACTTTTAACCACAAATTTCTGCATGTACGTTCTACATAAAGTGACCATTCCAAATGTATTAAAAATTAGCATTCGACGCAATCAGCACGTTTCGCTGTTGCTAATGTTTAAAAACCACATACAGACCGACGACCGACGGACGGCAATGTCTGTTCTGTACAAATATGTATACGGCAGCGAGCAAAAATATTGTGGCTTGTAAAATAAAAAAAAGGGCAAGAACAAGTAACATTAAAAGCAAACATGCATATACGAATACACATGAATTGGTAATTGCAGTAAATGTATTTTTCAGATACATACAAAAAGCTACTTAATGCGCCTTTGATATGTATGCCATTTGAGGTTTCGTTAATTTACAATAAAAAGTTTGAGAATTTAGTAAAGCAATAATCATAATAATAATTAATAATTATGAGTTTAGTGTCTGGTCGTAACCGTTATACGCCATTTTATTGTTTGTATTCAATTTATTTGAGCTACAAATTGACTTTCACTTTTATGCTTTCATTTCACTTCACTTGAATATACGCAATTGATTTCAATTGAAACAATGCCCAATGTACTATAGAGCAGTTATATTGCTGTTGTTGTTGTTCATACAAAATGGCTGCCACGAAACGGAAGTGTTCATTCATTCATTCAATAGTTTGTTCATTTCCGCTTTCACTGCTTTCACAAGCGTTAGTTCTTAATTGAGCATGTTCAACGTATTTGCACTACTGAAGCATTCAGTCAAGTATTTGTCTTTGAGCGTCAAGTTGCGTGTGTTTTTTTGAAATTTTTTTCATTCAATTAAATGTTTCGTTATCGCTGATCTAGTTAATAAATATTTTCTTTTTCGGTTTACTATTTTTAAATGAATTTAAAATGGACATATTGAATGAATAAAATGAATAAAATATTTTATTTATGTAATCTCTCTTCTAGTAAAAATTTACTATTTTCTTTTGAACTTAGATTATTCTTCGTTTATATTTATTTTGAAAACTTCCTAGACAATTTTAAAAACAAAACCATTTAAAGTTGCAAGTAAATTTTTTCGATTTGTCACTTGTTTCTGGAATTTGAAATGGAATGGAATGGTCAATGTCAATTGGGGAAAGAGTTGGTTTGGTTGCTTTAAGCCACAAAGAAAATAAACAAGAAAACAAAAGAAGGAAAAAAACAAAAAGCTTATTCAAGCAAACAAAACTTCAAATAACTTTTGTATGATCTAAAGTGGCGTGGATAATATTTGGTGTAGGGGATAGGTGGCTGCCAATGATTCTATACGACTCAAGGATAGACACTATGTTGAGGATTTAATAAAGATACGATTGTCTTTTTAATCAAATAGAAGCTGATTTGGCTAAGAACGGATTTTGTAAGTCGAGTCGCCGTTGAGCTGTTTAAAAAAAATATATTTACAAATCATAGGGTTACAAAAAAAAAAATAATTGCATGCTGCAGTTGACTTTGTTCGACAAAGGACAATATAAATTCTAGGGCTGCAAGCCACTTAAAAATGCCAGCGGATCGGTTAATCAAATTTACCCTCACATAAACTTAAAAAAGTTTTACCCTCCTTGATAGGATGAGATGTTTAAGGAATACGAATGCAGCATAAAAAAATTCAGCGTGGCTTTTCGTTAAAGTACTGCGAAAAGACACTTGCTGTTGTTTTATTTTTTTTGCAAATCTTGAACTTATTACATGATAACTTTTACTCAATCACATTCGACTGTAATATTATTTTCAGATTGACAAGATGACAGATGCGCCATAAATAAAATTCGCTTTGATATATTTGCTTTTAAAAAATATAATTTATTATATATAATTTTGACATACGAAACTATACAATTGGCTTGATTTAATTAAAACCACGACAGCTGCAAATAAAATGAAATCCAAAATAAACACAAAACAACTGAACCGATAATACAATAACATAAAATAAAATTAAATACCTAAACAATCCAATTCAATACAATACAATAAAAGCAATCAATTCAATTAATATTGATAACATTTCAGTTAAATCAAATTAACTAGAAATAATATCACAAAATAACAAATACAAAGTAACCACATTTGTACTTGCTAAGCGTTTAATTAAACGAAATCAGCAGGGATTAAGTGCAACAAATGTTCGAGAAAGATTTGTAAGACATTGCGTATACGCAACGTTTTGCTACAAATGTCAATCATACGCCATGTGTGGCGTCTATCTCAAAACAACAACAACAAAATGCGTAAAACAAACAAGTATGTAATTCAACAAAATTGTATGTACAACGAGATCAACAAAGTATTCCGACCATTTGACAGATGTTACCACCATACATGTTATGGATAGGGTGAACAAGTAAAGTGCGAAAATTTGTGTTAAAGTGTTAAAATGATTAAGCAGAGTTAGCAATTAAGTAACAAATAAAATTTATTTATGTAGTTATTATTGTAGTAGGTTAACTAATTTTAAGATTTATGGACAATGTTGTCCAATAGTTATTTCGTGATATCAAATTTTCTAGCGAAGGTATAAACGACAAATACGGTATATACTTATGACAGCTATAATAAATCCAAAATATTATTTAAATGTGCCCCACAAAACCTTAATCTATTCCTGGGAAAAAAAACATTAATTACACGAAACTTGAAGTTTTGATTCTCTTACTAGTCATCATATTTGTTTACAATTAACAATATTTTTTTAATGTTTAATCGATAAACACGAAATTTGATTAAGTTAAAAAATCCAATACCCCAGGGGTTTATTTTAAATTAAGATATTGGAGAAGGCTGTTCCAGAAAACATTAACGATTTGGATGAACTAACTAAACAATAGATTTGGCAAAAAAAAATCACTTTTGGTGATTTTTTCACAGTGATTTTTCACAGTGATTTTTTCACAGTGATTTTTTCACAGTGATTTTTTATAGTGATTTTTTCACAGTGATTTTTTCACTCTTCGCGAATCATATTCATAGTCCCATTTTTTCGCGAACTGCGATTTTATCACTGTCTGCAATCACTGCAAATTACTATCGGTGATTTTTTTTACAGTGATAAAAAAATCTGTGGCATCAATCAATTTTGCTAACACTGACTGCAATCTTTACCAGTCGCTAATCACTGTACACTCTTTTAGGCATTAGTAGGCATTTCGAAAATTTAATTTAGAAAAAATGAAGATTACAAAAAAAGTTAAAAAAATCACACCAGTGAAATCAACTTAATTTCCAGTGAATTGTACCTATCAAAAAGTAACAAATAATTTTAAAGACTCTTTTTTTTGTATATAACTCAATAATAATAATTTGAATTTTTTTACAGTATTAAAGAGCTAATTATGCTAAAGTATAACTTTCAAATTTGTTACACCTTTTACAATCAAAATCTAATCTAAAAACCCTTCATATTTTCGTTTAATTATTTACAGCTAATAAAACTCATTAGGGACACGGACCAAATTAAAAAATTCGTTTCAAATGAAAAACATTAAAAAAAGTGAAAAATGAAAAATAAAACTAAAAAATAAAGCAAACAAAAAGCGTAAAATAACAAAACAAAATGGCTGATAAATGGCAATTACAAATCCCGCTCGCAGCGCGCGTTAAACTTACATACACTTCCGGTTCTTAGTTGTAAATAGAATACCGTAAAAAAAAATGTGGAAAGATAAAAGACAACCCTTTGCCACGAAACAAAACCAAATTGAACCGCAGCTAAAGTTGAGAGCAACATAGCAGCTTAACCTATGAACTGCGATTCGGTTTTTACTTAATTTGCAGTCCTTTTTGTATTTTTTTGTTTGTTTTGTTTTAAGGATTTTGTTTTCATTTTTACCATCGTTTACAGGCTCATAAAGCAACTAGGCACTCAACACTCCTTAAGTTTTACAACTTTACGCACATTAAGCGCAAAAAAAAAAAATAAAAAAAGTTCAACTTCAACTTTAGCATGAAAAATACAAAATTAAACAAAAATAAAAAAGGTAAGCAAAAGTTATACCAAAACAGTGGAGTATAAGATTATTGCCATAAAAAGGTGCAAAAAAGTTGGACACATTTTCGAATTCAAGTGTTTGGCTTAAACAATCCTCGGAGTGTTGCATAGATAAATATTAAATTAAAAAAAAACTGGTTTGTTGAGTAAGCACGACTTTGTGATATCCTGTAATGAAAGATTTTAAATATTTAAAATGACCGTTTTGAACTGAACAATGGTAAGCATTTATTTTTTAGCCAGAATACTCCTGAGATGGAATACTCCTGAGATGGGATTTCTTTTTTCATCTAGGTTCTGAGAAACTAAGATCTACTGAAAGGGACCACCAAAAAAAAAATTAAGTTAAGTTTTCTTTTTTAGCATAAGTAACGATATCATTTTTTACCAAACTTAAGCAGAGTAAGGTGGGGTGAAGTGCGCTAGGCTTTTATTTGGCTTCATATGTAAATGGTAATAATAAAATGGTTGAACGAAATTTTTAGAAGCTTATTAGCAGCTCACGATATTTTGACCCAAAAAGGTAAAGTAAAGTGAGCCAGATGAACTATTATTCCGTTTTCAAAAATATTTTCACATGTTTTAAAATATTCGTAAATGTCGTTGCTCACATCACCCCACTAAATATAAAAATATTATATTAATATTTTTAAAAATAATATTGATTGTATGTGGCTCACACTACCCCACCTCATCTTACATCATTTACAAATACACAAAAAAAATGTGTTCCAGAGATATTGTTTAATATAAAAGAGAAAGTGACCCACTTCATCCATTTATGAAGTTTTGCTCTTACTTACTGTTGTCTAAAGTAGGAAATGTTCCACTTCATCCATTTAAATATACTATATGAGCTGTGCAATTACTTACTTCAATGGTTTATTTGTTCTTGTATTATGTAAATAGTGCATGTATTGAGAGCAATTGTTCTTAATTCAAGTGACAGGAGCGATCTATACTCCTACAAATTTGTTCTGGACACAGCATATATTATGATATTTATATTTGTCTGTCCGTTTTTAACGCGTATTGTTAAGAAAAAAGAACGAAAGTTCTTGATATAAGAACAACCTTTCTCACATAAACGATTTTCATTCGTTTACCATTTTGAACTTAGTTCATGCAGAACATGGTTGCAGTATGATTCAGCAAACGAGTTTTCGTAAAGTATATTCTAATATATGAAATGTTTGTATATGTTCTATGCATGTAGGAACAATAGTTTTGGTACAAGTGCAATAAGTTCTTGATATATGCACAGTTCGTTCATAATATGAGTTCAATTCGTTCTTGATATAAGTAAATATCGCTCAACTCGCGCTTGATACAAGCACAACGTTCTTGATATAAGTTAAATTCGTTCTTGATAAAAATACGGTTCGTTCATAATATAAGTTCATTTAAATCTCGTTCTTAATATAACAACAATTCGTTTCAATATACATAGTTAAAATTCATTCTCAATATAAGTACAATTTGTTCCTCATATAAGTTCAATTTGTCTCTCATACATATAAATTCAATTCATTCTAAATTTAAATATAATTCGTTTTTAATAAAAGCACAGTTCTTTCTAAAATCGACTTTTATTTGTTCTTGAGCAAACGTTATTTAAAAAAATATACCGAAATGTGATACAATATCTTTTTTTCTTACCTCTTTTAAGTGCTTGATTTTCGAAAAATTAAGCTTAACTTTCTTTTGAACACGTATATGCTTAATATAAGTACAATGTGCTTGGATTTTTCTCTATGTGTATTGTTTCTTAAACTGCCAATTTAAATCATCTTTTTTATATTATGTACAAATGTGCTAACGTTTTTTCCTGTTATTCGAATACAAATAAGCAAAATATGAATATACCTTTTTATTAGCATGCTACATCCGCAGGGTATATAAAAACTAAACTTTAAATTTGTTCACTGACCGATTTTTTTGGGTGCTACAAATCGTAAAATATACAAAGAGATTATTTTATTGTGTTGCTATTTCGATTTAAAGTTTGGAAAAAGCTTTAAATTTAGAAAATTAAGTCAAATAACAAAAAAAAAAAAAATAGTAACTTTGATACAAAATACCCGAGGGGGCGTCTACTGTATTTGTTTTCTATAAGTGTAAGCGAGATGGAAAAACTTGAAATTTGTAATGATAATGGTTAATCTGTGCTCATTCAAGTTTGTTTTTGTTGCCTTGGTAAAAATTCTTAAAAAAAAAAAAAAAAAAATAAATAAATGAATAAAAATAAACTTAAGAACCATTCATTCACTTAAGCACTTTGTAATGCAGGAAGCTTTGTTTTATAGCTAATTTTAGACAATTTATGAAGTGTGTTGGTTACACTGATAAAAAGCAAACCCATACCCATCCATGATGAAATACTAACAAAATATTTTAGTATCTCAGACAACGCAGTACTTGAAAATTTTTGCTTGTTTTTATTTTTTTTTTGTTGAGTGCGTTTATTGTGTGTTTTGCTTAAATAGAGATATGAGTTAAGATACATTTATGTATGTGTGTGTGCGTGTGTGTGTGTGTTACTTTATTGTAAGTTGCATAAATCACGCAATTTGCTATGGCTGTGTGCTGTAAAGAAAATGGCATTTTATTATAGCGACAAGAAGAGCGTTTTAACAAATATTACGCATACGCCGCTTAGACATATTTGTTTGCTGATTTTTGTAAACAGATAAAAACACTTCAAAGCGCAAGTAGCAGAAGTGATGAAGTTGTTAATTTTAAGCGTTGTTGACAGTTAGAAAGTTTTTTTTATTTTTATTTTATGTGTGATATATTGCTGCTAGGCAAATAAACCAACCACCCGCTTGAGTAATGATATAGAAACTTCAGTTTTACTTCAAAGCATAACGAAGCACAAGTTTTTTGAATTGCGTTTCTTTGTGTGTCTGTCTGTCCGTAATAAGTTGAGGAAAAAGTTTTCCAATTTATCACTTTTTGCTTTCATTATAGTTTGTTATATGTTTCAAGACGATATAGTTCAGGACTATTAGCTGTGGTTGTAATTAACTGCTGACACTTTACCTTATTGAAGCTTATAAAATTGTATTGATTTTAACGAGATTAATGTTTTTTTACCTTTAAACTGTAAATTGGTTCAAGACCCCTTACATAGCTGTCTTATTGATGTAATTGAATGTTAAATTTAAGCGTGTAAATGAAATAACTACATAAAAAAAAAACATTCGTGAAAAATTTCCCAAGTCCAAGTATTGAAAAAATCTCGAAAATATCTGGATGTATGCCAAATTTTCATAGTGGCTATTCTAGGGTGGTCCAAACGAATTATTTGATGCTCCCACCGCATAGAATTGTTCTTTATTGAATAATCTAAGGATAAACGAATAATATAAGAAGAACCGTATATTTTTTAATCGGATAATATTTGATGGTGCAGCCAAGTCCGTAAAGTTTCTCATGTATTTTATATGGGAAAATAAATTTTTATACCCTGCACCCAAAGGGTAAAAGGGTATATTAAGTTTCTGCAGAATGTATGTAACAGACAGAAGGAGGCAAGATAGACGCTATAAAGTATATATATTCTTGATCAGCATTGGAAGGGGAGTCGAACTAGCTTTGTCTGTCTGTCCGTCCGTCCGTCTGTCCGTCTATCCGTCCGTCCGCCTGTCATGCTGTCTGCCGTATGAAAACGATTATTTCGGAGACTATAAGAGGTAGAGCTTTTAAAATTGAAACTTAGACTCTCCTGTGCCGTCAAGTGTGCACTTACAAACGGTTCTCTAGACCCATTTTAAGGGGTACCCCCCCATACAAATGTACCCCAAAATTTTGGGTTTTTTTGCATAAAAACGTCATTGTTTTTTTATTCTAGGAAGTTCAAATTTAGTAAAAATTATGTCTATGATAGTCCCAATAAAATATCCCAATATGGATAGGACAAATAAAATTTTAGGTATAGCCCCCATACAAATTTACCCAAAAATTTTGGATTTTTACATAAAAAACGTCATTGCTTTTTATTCTAGAAAATTTAAATTTAGTATAAATTATGTCTATGATAGTCCCAATAAAATATCATAATATGGGTAGGACCAACCAAATTTTAGGTATTGCCCCCATACAAATTTACCCCAAAATTTTGGGTTTTTACAATTTTTTATTCTTGAAAATTTAAATTTAGTATAAATTATGTCTATGATAGTCCCAATGAAATAGACCAATATGGGTAGGCCCAACAAAATTTTAGGTATAAACCCAATCAAAGATAAGTTTTTCTATGAAAAATTAAATTCAATGATGTATGGTAGTCAAATAGAACCTAACTTAAGGTACATATAGATTGGGTACAGGGTATCTTGCAGTCAAGCATACTCGACTTCAGCGTTGTTTCTTGTTTTTCGTAGATTTAATGTAGATACCTGGAAAATGAATATTTTTTTAACCGGATAACGATGTTTCTCTTCATAAATGGTCATAAAATAACATTCAAACAATTACACTAGTTAACAGCCCAAAAGGTTCTGGGTTCTCATGGTTTTATTTTCATGTTTTTGGGCCGAAGATTCCAAATATGGCCACGAAACATTTTTCTTAAGAATCGTTCTTGTTATATCTTCAAAAAAACTGTTTTGTTGGGACTTTTTCGTTAATACTATATATCTAGAGAAGGGGTAGTCTGACCTGCACCTACGTTTAAAAGGTAATAAGTTCTTCTACGCAACGGTATGCTACTATCGATTGAATATTTTTAGGATAACAAACGTTGAAACACGAAGAATAAGAAACTTTTATGGTTTTTTAAAAATTATTCATTTTTTAATCCATTTTTTTGGTATAAAAAAATTTAAAATAAATTATTTTTAAAGATTCTAAATTACATTATTATTTCATTACAAAAACATAAAGCCTAAGATTGTTCAAATCGGACTAAAGGTATCAAAGTTTAAGAGTAATAAGTAAAATCATACAAATTATTTTTAATGATTTATATAAGAGGGTACCCCTATAAAGAAGGCATGGTAGACCCCTTAATGTATGTATATATATATTTAATCAGAATTGATAGGAGAGTCGATATAGCTTTGTTCGTCCGTCCGTCTATCTGTCCGTCTGTCTTGCTATCTGCCGCATTAAAACGATTATCTTGGAAACTATAAGAGCTAAAGCCACCTTATTTTTAAATCTTAGACTCTCCTGATTCTCCTCCGAATTTTCTCTAGTCCCATTTAAAGCGGTAGCGCCATAAAAATTATTTGTTTCTCTTTCTAGAAACTACAAATTTCTTATAAATTATGCCTATGATAGTACCAATTCAAAGTCAAAATTTTTATTTAAAATTACTGCTTTTGTATAACAAAATTTAACAACAATCAAGCTTTAATTGAGAAACCACAATATTACTCAGATATATTGATATGGAAAGTTAGCATATGGAATCATTCAAGCATAACAAAATTCAATTTATATAAACCTGTGCTGTGCCTGACGATATGTACTGCATACCTTTGTCTATTTGTTGGTATTTGGTACCATGCTGCGAACGATAAACTCAAACACAAACACAACAACACGCAACAGTTTCATTTTAAAACAATGACAATGACCATAGCAATGTATGCAAACGAATAGATACATTGTATTTCAATTGTAGAACAATACAGGACAACAGGCAGGCAGGCAGGCAGTAAAACAAAACCAAACCGGAACAGCAAACATACAGCAGAAAACTACACCTACTACAAACCGCAATAAAATAACCACATTTGACTACAAGTTGACAATAAATTGAAAGTTGTTTTGTTGATTGAAACTAAATTGTATAAAATATTTGTTAAATTTATTATTTTGGTAAATATTTGTATTTTATGGAGCATTTTAAGTAGACTAAGCAAATAATTAAGTCAACGCAGTAGGCAGTTAAGCTGTATCTGACTGAATCATAAACTAAATCTATTTGCTTTAAAGTTGGCGCAGTTTAAAAATTGTTGAAAATTATTGTTTCAACATTTCTTAAAAAATTCCGCTTTGGACATTTTGTCCTAAAATATCCATGAAAGATCAAAGCCAACTTGTATACAATTAATGAACAAAAAATAGTTTTAAAGCTAATTTAATTCGTTCTGCTTTAAATTCAAGTATTTGCCATGGAAGCGTTGATATATTTAATGAATTTTATATGTATATACATATTCATCTGCTTGTTTGTCTTAATGCCGCTTAGTTGTACGCTTAAGCTTAAATGCTTAAGATATATTCGTATACAATACATACACAAGCAATGCGTATTTAATTAATTTCTCTGAATGACTGAATTCAACGCAAAATTAAACACACACAACACTATACACAATAGAATCAAAACTATGAGATTGAAATGACTTAACTTGAGTCTTTCATCTCATTCTGTCATATGGCTCTTCGGTTTTGATATATTCAAGTATGAATAAAATTCTATATATATATATAAATCGTATACATATACTTGTACATCTATGCATATAGTATATACTCATATCACAATACGAGTACATTGATGTTTATTAATGATTTGTGCAATGTGTGTCATGCCACATGGTGTGGCATGAAGCGTTTTTCTAAAGAATTTATCATAGTTAAAAAGTTCTTGTGTAAATTACGAGTTAACTAGACGATAATAAACTTCTATTCAATATACGAGTATGTTGTGTATAAAAATATAAATAAAATGCTAAATACAAACAAAGCCATATGTAAAAAAAAAATAATAAATAAATAAATAAATAGAAAACCATTTTAATCCATATTGTATATGCGTAATCAAATTGCAATAAACATAAATAAAAATATATAAAAGCTATGTCATCGAAATTGCAAAATTTATTTCGAAATACTACACTGAAAAAAAAAAATATTGTAATAAAAAAAAGAAGTAGCTTTTCACAATATTTACTAAATAAATTGTTTTTAAAATTCACATTGAACAAATACAAAATTTTTTTTATAAGATCATTTTTATAAATTTTTTAAACCAACTGTGAATTATAAAAACTACTTATTTAGTTGATATTCTGAAAAGTTGTTCCGTAAAAATCGATTCCTCTGAATAAAATCTCAAGAATCGGATCAGTTTTTTTTTTTTTGCTGATAATTGTTATAAAAGAAATATAAGTTGTGGCTTCCTGTTTTCCACGAATTCCAACAAATTAAAGCGTATATTAAGATTTTGCAAAATGTCCTAACAACAAAAAAAAAAAAAAAAAAAATTTTGGAAAAATAAAAAATGGAAAAATATTTTTGAATATGAAAAAAAAAAAAAATTACCACAAATTAAGATAAAATTAACGTATTTTTTATGGTTTGGTTGGTGTCTTGGTGCGCTTAATTGATGGTTTCTTTGGAGTAACTGTTAGGAGAGGGCCAACTTCTTGTAAAATTAATAATTGAAGGCACTATCGATGTAAAAGGTTTTAGTGTTGTAAGCACAACCTTCTCTCTTTCACCATCTGAATCATGCACAACGGTTCTACGCTACTCCTCTTCATCAACACGAGCTTCGCAAACAGTTTCTACCTGTGTTGGCAAAAAAATGATTTTTCAGTCGCAGTGTGATAAGCGATTGCGATTTAAAAATCGCAGTAACTGCAAAACAGTGATAAAATCGAAGTTCCCGAAAAATTAATCAGCGATTACTGAACAGGTTCACTGTTCGTGAAGAGTGATAAACAAAAACGCGAATATGAATGATTCGCGAAGAGTGATAAAATTGCACAATCACTGTTAAAGGAACAGTTTCTCTGTTCGCGAAGAGCGTTATACAAAATCGCCGATAACTGAACATGTTCAATGAGGAACAAAATCGATTTTTAAATCACTGTGAAAAAATCACCGAAAGTGATTTTTTTACCAACCTTAGTTTCTACTTCATTTCGTTCAATAGTTTCAACAAAGTGGGAGAAGCTGAAGATATCTAAATCATATGAAGAGATTCCAGTACTTTCGAAGCTGGGTTCTATATTCGTGAGTGTCGACGTTAGATCACTTATAAGCATTAGTTTTATTCAAGTATCGTATCTCTAAAATATGATGCTAAAAAAATGTATATTCAAAACAAAATTTTCGCACAATTTTCGACCAAAAAAAGTTCCACAATATTTTCATGGAGAGATATTAGCTATGAAATATAGCTATGAAAAATTTTAAACTGCCGACATATATGCAGCTAATGTTTTTACTTCGAAAAATATTAAACATCATTTGGCAACTTTCCATGCTACTGGGCTCATTTAAAAAGTTTTAAACACAGAAGTCCTATTGCAGTGACATGACACGTTCTACTCAATTTCACAATCATTTGACGCTAATCAGCTCAATAAGCTTCAAAAACGTTTACCCCGAATTATAATATTTCAAAAATTTTTAAAAATTTTCCAGATGCATACAGTTAATGAAAGACAAACTAATTCAGTGAAAATTTCATTTTACTGTTAAATTTTTGCACTTAATTAGATTGCAATAGCGGTTGCATTGCATTGACGGATTCTTTAATTAAAAGCAAACCTTTGCCTTTTGAATCGGATAATTCGATTCTATTGAATATTAACTATTTTATTTGTAGCCGCACTGCTGCAGCTATGCAGCTAATTACAGCATAAAATCATGACCTATATTTATGCCGAGCAACACACGAATACGCATTTATAATCAATTTCAATTGAATGCATTGATTATTATTAACTGCTTCATACTTTAAGTTCAAAGGCAAATCAAAAAGTTTTTGATTATAGTTCGTAGATATCATATTGAATGACGAACAAATTATATATAGTAGGGCAAATATGTAGCTATAAAACGAGGTAAAGTGGTCTAAAGTTTTACAAAAAGAAAAAAAAAAAAAAAAAAACCACAAATCAAATTGCGATAAATTTATGGTAAAGAAAACATATGACATACATTTGTTGAATTGCTATAGTAAAATGTGTACTGAAAGATGAAATTTAGAGCGATAAGAACGAAATATTTATACGCTTTTATGGATTTTAGATAAACTTTTAGAACAGACCAATTATAATGATTGATCTGATAAAGTTGTTGGCTAATAATCGAATCAATTTTTCGAAACGATAATTTCGACGGCATGGCGATTTCTCATATTGGTTCGATTTATTACGACAAACGCTAACATAGTGGAAACATGCTATAAGCTTGATTTAAATATTTACTAGAATTTAAGTTTATAATTTAACATAATTGTTTCTTGTTACATAATTTTGATCAAAATGATTATACCATTTTATTTTTTTTTTTACCTTATATTTATATAAAGTACCCATATAAGTAAAAGTAGTGCAGACAAGCGGAAAAGTTTTTCACAAACTTCTAAGTAGGCCAAGAAAGAAAAAAATAAAGAAAAAAATAAACTTTTAGCAAAGCATACCTTCGTATACTTCAAGGCAGCAGACAGTGCGTATACGTGTTATTGGCGGTAGTAAAAATACATGAGTAAGTATAGATGTATGTACGTCTACACAATGCACTGCAAGGGTGTAGTGTGCGTTTTTGGGAGCCTAGGGCCAAATATGATTTTGTCGCCCTAAACATAGGAATGGCTCAATCGACAGAATGTACTTATGCATTGGGTCTGTACCACGTCTGTACATAATATTTTATATAGCTGAGTACTTTCCACCACATCGATTTTTATCGGAGATGAGCATAGAATATCTATACTATCACAGATGACATCAATAATATCGATACTTATCAGATGAGCATTAATAATATCGATACTTTCAGAGAAGTGCATAGATAACATCGATAATTATTAGAACACTTAATATCAATAATATCACAGATGAATATCGATAATATAGATACTAAACAGAGATGAGAGTCGATAGTATCGATACTTGTCAGAGATGAGCATCGATTATATAAATACAATCGGAGATGATCAACGATAATAACGATACTTATCAGAGAAGAGCATTGATAATATCGATACTTGTCATAAATGAGAATCGATAATATCGATACTTGTTAGAGATGAACATCGATAATATCGATACTTGTCAGAAATGTGCACTCAAGTCATTTATTAAAAAAATTAATGGATTTTTTTATACCTTATGTACGATTATATACTATAAGACTTTTGCCGCCCTTAAAATGGCCGCCCAGAGCGACGGCCCCATACGCCACTACGCTACGTCAGTGCATCTTTAAACGAAGCTCAAAGAGTTTTTAATAAAAATATATTATAAGAATGAGCTCGTACAAAATCTTTGTAAATTATTATAAAAACTAAAAGCTTTAGTGGAATAAATTAAATAAATTTTGAATGACAGCACAAACAACTTGAACTACTTTAACTATTAAACAAAATTCAAATATATGAAATAGTTTCATTAAAATATTTTAAAGCTTTTTGTGTTTTATTTTATAAATTAAATTTGTGTTGATGATTTTAATGAGTACTTTGTTGTGTTTATATATTTATAGTATGTCTTTTTGGATGAAAGATAATAAATATGTTCGCTTGTTGAAAACATTTTGTCAAATACAAATTGCATGCAGCGACGACTAAATTGTTTGGAAACAATTAATAATGAATTAAAATGACATATTAGACAACAGATAAGTGTGTACTTGTCAACAAACAAACACACACACGCATACACACACACACATAAACAGTGCTTTTGCGTAATTAAAATTTGATTACAAAAACTCTTTACTTTTTGTAAATGCAATTAATTGAATATTTTCGAAAGGCATTTTGTGTTTTAAAGGTTAACCAATTTTATGAATTTATTATTGTTGAGTTTTCATAAAATAATTTCTTCAACAAATGCATTGAATATTTCTTTGGAAAAAATATCTCTTAACATTTCGTCAAGACCAAGTCAGATTTCTGTGGTAAATTTATTTGGTTTCGAATTTGAACATTTTGTTATGTTGCAAAATTTTAAAATTTATTTATTTAATTTAAAAAAATAATAAAGTACGTTTTTATGTAGCTAAAAAAAATTGAGATAAAAATATAGAAATAAAATAATTTTAGTGGCACGTGTGTATTTATGGAGCTAAATGCTATAGTGACCCGACCTTAATCGACTTTGTAGTGTATAGATAGATTGACAATATATAAATTTAGTACGAGCAAAATTAAAACATTATGCTCTTTTTTAAAATATTCCACAAACCATTCGATAAAAGGCATTTGTATCTTTAAACTTGTTGCAGACTGTGCTATGCATTCGTTTCATTCGTATTTCTTTTGCCTTACTTCAATCATCATAACATATTTATGTTTCCAATTGAGTTTTCTACTTGATTTGGCAACATATTGTAAACTCCTTTGAAACTGACTTTTACGAGTAGTTTCTATCTGTCTAAATGCTGCACAGTTTAATTAAAAATACAAGAGAAATTTTGCAAATCGATATGGCAATAGTTCAAAGACAAACAAGCCATTTCACAGATGTTCATGAACATTTGAAGTATTTAAATAAATTTATTTTTTCGTCAAACTATTAAAAAAAAAAAAATATTAAAATCTAATTGAAGCAATTGAAATTAAAAGCTTTTTGAGTAATTAAAATGATACTTTGAGTTGATAGTGCTTAGGTATATTTAAATAAATACGCTTAGCACTCGAAATATACTTTATGCTAAAAGCTTAATTACAAATAATATTGCCACAATTTGATATGCTTTGAAGTTTTAGCTGAATACTGATGTGTGTAACGTTGCCTTTTGAGTAGGCTTATTAGAATTTATTACTACGCATGTACATATTTCACGTGCGCACATTCAAATATACACTTCATTAATTTGATAAAATGCTGCATTAACGCTTGATTTCACTTAATAGGAACACATGTATATGCGTGTGCCTGTGGCAGCTTAACTTTAAAAACCTTAAAAAAAAAAAAGAAAATATAAAATATTTTAAAAAATAATATGGTAAACATTTTTTTAAAAATGATTGAAAAATAAATATTTTTAAAAAGTATTTAAAAATGTAAATATGCAAATATTTAAAAGTTTCCGCGGGAAGTTTAATTAGTTTGCATTTATTGCAGCTATAAATTAAATAAAATAAAAAAAAAACATAACTTCGGCTGCACCGTAGCTCAAATACCCGCCACACGAAACTTTAATTAGTTACCATCATCAAGGGGGGACTGTATGTTATAGTAGCTAAATCCTTGTCATTTCGGATGATTATAAGATGACAGTAGAAGTAATTTTAATAAATAAGATCTATTTCCATACAAAAATTCAAAAATGGGCTATAGGTTTGTATGGGGGCTATACCAAATAATAGGCGTGACATCTCGCTTTTGATATTGGATGCCTTAAGAAATGTTTTTACCTAAATTGAAGTAAATACGTTAAAAAATAATAGCAATTTTCTTACAAAAAAATCGAAAAAAGTAATACGTTTGTAAAAAGGGCTATAAAAAAATGGGCTTGACACCTTGGCTCTGACATACAAACTGCCTAGGATCAAAAAGCTTAAGTTTAAAAATTCAGGTCAATATCTATAAAACAAAAAGCATTGCAACAGACAGACGGATTTACGGACAGACTGACTTCGCTTAATCGATTTGTCGTAAGTAGCTCGAAATCTAAATTTGGGATTCCAATTTTGCGAGTGTCTTTCAAGATCTGATCCCCTTAACGTAGCGGTGTACGTCCTCTCTGCCGCGCCTCTCCGATTTGATTCATGTTTTGCGCATAAACTTTTCTTGCCGGATCCCTCTACATAGCCCAGGACATTATTTCACATTGATTGTTCCTGACTATGTCGATATCCTTATATAGCTCGTTCTGCTCATCGTTTGTGTGAATACGGATGTCATTGCCCATTCTGACTGGTCCAAAGATTCTTCTAAAGTATCATCCGATCAAATTTTTTTGTTTCTTCGGACAGAGATTTAGCTTACCGAGACCAAAATAGAGGCGACTAGCAAGAGTGATCCTTCGTTTAATTTCCTGACTGGTATTGTTTACAGCTAAGCCCAAGTAGAGTTAGTTTAAACTAGATCCTGTATGAACATAATGATTTTTATTGGCTCCATGATCCAATGTTGCTATACTGGCTGTCGCATTCTGATACAACTTAGTTGAGAGTCTCGCTCTACAAAGCGTATAATCTGCAATATGGTGTGCTCCATTATGTTTAGATGTCTTCTTGATTTACAGTAGCCCAGCTAGTTACCCTTAGATCTATTTAAGCCATAGATGTGATTAAATTTTAGAAATGTCTAGGCCCTTTTAAATGCTCAGTGTTCGATCCTAGTTTCAAGTCCCTTTCGTTGGACAATATCAACCCTAAAATGAAAAAGTGATTGTGATTAAATTCGGTTCTATTTTTTTTCTTTTTATCTGCTACTTTAAAGACAACAAAGCTGTGCAAAGTGTAGTCATGTATAGTAAGTATATCGACTTTAATTACTTTAGTTATATTATTATCAAGAGGTATACCGTATACCATTCTATATACCTTTGGTTCCTCGACTTATCGGTGATTTTTTCACAGTGATTTTAAAATTGCAATTGCGCACTGCGACTGAAAATAGTGATTTCCGATTTTCTTATTTCTCAGTGAACGAGTTTAGTTATCGGGCAGTTTTATGTAACACTCTTCGCAAACGAACTACGATTTTATCACTGTTTGCAGTCACTGTAATTTTTAAGTCTCAGTTGCTAATCACACAGCGACCGAAAAATCACTCAGAATACAAAATACTTCACTGTACGCATTGCAGTAATGTTTTTGTAAGTAAAAACTAATAAAAATTATTAAACAGCTCTCGCTAAAAAAAAAAAAAAAAAAATATATTTTTGTTGTCAGTAATAAATGCAAATTGACATAAAGAGCGCTTCTGTTTCATCCTATTAGTATGGCTTGTTTTCTTCTTTTGGTTTTATTTTAAACATGCTCGTTCGATTCGTTTACTGTCATTATTGTTTTATTTTATCATTTTTCTTTTTTATTTATTTTTTTTTAAATGCGGTTTATGCAAAATGAGTTGCACTCGTTACGTATTTACATAATTGATATGTAAAATAAAAATTAAAATTGTGATTTATATAATACAATACATGAAATGAGAACGTGCAAATGAGACATACAAGCGAACAATGTCGCCATTAATTGAATAATAATAATAAAATAAAATGGCGCAGAGACATTGCATGCAATGGCTGCATACGTCTACGAGTAAGCGAATAAAAAGTGTTTGTCGAGTGACCACTTTCGACCACTTTTAAATATTATGGCGCCTTTCTCAATTATATCTTTTTATATGCATAATTGAAATCTTTATTGTAAACAATTTTGTATGAAATCTCTTTTGTAAACAAGGCAAAGGAATAAATGTCAGCAGTAGTGACAGCAGACGACAGCAGAAAATTAAAAAGTTCATGAATTTTTTATTTAAGCGAAAAATTTTTCAACATTTATTTTTTATAATTAAATTTTAATCAACTGCAATTTGATTAATATTTTTTTTTATTTTTTCCTTTTTCCAATCATTGTAAATGATATAAGTACACAGCTTCGCATTAAATCATTGCACTCGTCAATATGCAATTAAGCGTTAATCATACGCAACGTTGGACGTGTCGCAGTTAAAGTCTTATTTACATTTGTAATTAAAATCGCAACAAATTGCGTTGATACATTAACGGCGCGTTAAGTCGGTAGGCCAACATTAAAATCTTGGTTACATATTTTTTGTATTGATTTTTTAATTAAGCCACAAAAAAAAAATGGAAAAAATTAAAAAAACCTTAACGCCGCAAAGAGTTAACATATACAAAAGCATTTTTTGGTATTTTTAAAATATTAAAATTAAATATAAATTCTCGCTAGTTTATCGCACTCTTTTGAGCTTAAGACTCGCCATAATAGCAAAAGTTCTTCATGACGACTACCGTCTTTTTCGGAACTTCAGTTAATTTGATGAATGAATTTTAAGCGATCTTAAATTCCAGAAAGAATTACAACAGGACAGATAGGGCGTTGCACTAGCCTGAAATTTTTATTTACTCCAGTAACAGAACCAACTGGGCCCATTATTCTTTCCATGATCTAGTATGCTATAATTCACGTTTTTCTGGGCTTAATATTTAAAAATCACAGTGACTGCAAACAGTGATTAAACCGCAGTTCGCGAAAAGCAATCAGCGATTACTAAACAGGTTCACTGTTGGAGTGAAGAGTGATACACAAAATCACCGCTAACTGAACACATTCACTGAGATACAAGAAAATCGCAAATCACTATTTTCAGTCGCAGTGCGACATGGCAATTTTTAAATCACACTGAAAAAATCACCGAATTTATATAGCTATTCACAGAAGAAAAATGCTTCTTCTGTTTTATTTATTTCTGGATCAATCCAAATACTTCAAGTTCTCATAATTCATTTTCCGATCAACCAAAAATTCCATCTGATATCATCTAAAGTTGCCAATCTTACGAGTTGACTGTCTGTCCGTCCGTCATGACGTCATGAAAATCAAAGTTATATTCAAATTGGGATACATGGGTTTCTTGGAGTCGAGTATTCTCGACTTCAGATTTTCGAATTTTACATTTCATATCAAAGTGATGGCAGGCTAAGTTGATGGAAAATGACTGCTTGCTTTTCCAAGCGTATGGGTGCAGTTTCTCAGCACTACTTTGGCACTGTCTAAAATTTATTTGATGTAATCTGATTGATTGTTTCATTTTTAAATATACAACTTAAACACCAAATATTTTAATAAATTTATTTTTCCAAGTGCTCAAAAGCAAAATGTGCTTGTTTATTTCATTAAATTATACAAGACTAATTTCAGATGCGTACGTTCGATGAAATTTATTGATTTCGCTATGACGTGACATTTTCATATTTTCATTAAATCGCTAACTTATGAATGCTAAACGCTAAATAAATATTTATAGATTCTTGCAAAGTTTTTGTTGTTTTTTTTTTTTTGCTTCGCAATTTTCGGACAAGAACATTAAAATGATTATTGATGGGCCCCAACGTGTGCATGTATTTACGCTGTCTGAGGGTATCGATGATGATATTGTACAACTGTGTTTTGTGTCTGAAGGACGTCTGCGAAGTTGCCTTAATTAATTACAAAAAAATGTGTGTCCTTTCATTTTTTTTTTTTTTTTGCTTTCGGTTCACTTAAAATGATCGATTACAATGAATTTTTTTTTTTCATTATTTTATTTTGTTAAGAGGCGCTGCAGATGCTTGAAATGCTTCAAATGCAAAAGGAAAAATGGTATAAAAAAAAAAAAAATTTTTTTTTATAAATTTATGCGCGGCTAGCTTAATCGTACACAGACAGTTCTTAAAAAAACGTGCCAGTAAATTTTAAATTTTTACGCCTACATATATAAAAGAAAAACTCTTCTGAAAATGTACATTATACACCGCACAGTAACGTGGTTAAAATGTGCATCGACCGAGTTGACGCCGCCAATATTTTTCCTGTAGGGCTTATATGGATACACTTGAGTCCACGGACCAGCTTAAAGCCAACATATGCCGAGAAATTGCACGCATTTCCAGAGATATGCTGCAAAAAGTGATGGGAAATTCCTAAAATGCGTGGCTTATGAGGGCGAACATTTGGACGACATAATCTCGATCAAAAACATAACAAGAAAATCTTTTTTTTTTCTAAAAAACATAGGGGATCACAAAATGGAGCACCCTGTATTAGCATACATATTTATGCATTCGAAGATTTTGTATATAAAGTACTCGTCTAGCTGCAATTAGCAACCAAATAATTTTTAAACCCGCCACACATAGTGTGTAGGGTATACTCAGACTATCTGAAATTTAGTAACGCATTAAAGAAGACGTCGAAGAAACCATAAAGTATATTATATTTTCTTGATCAGCTCGATGAGACGAGTCGATCCAGTCTGTCTGTCTGTCTGTCTGTCTGTTTATTTCAAAGCGATTTACTCGGAGACTACGGGAGATTTTTAGCTGAAATTTTGAAACTTAAGTCTGGAACATAAAATCAAGTTCGCCCATTTTGGTAAAGCCCTCACCAAATACCTATTTTCGATTTAGTATAAAAATGGTTATTACTTAGGAATGTATTGAACTCCAAATAAGCTAAAAACACTTCTTATATCATCCAATATAAAAGCAAAGGTCCACCACGCCCATTTTTAGGCAAAGGCCCCACACAAACTTATTCCGATTGAAGTGAAGTTTCTCCTTATTTGTGGCATAAACTTTTGTGTATTGTGTTTGTTTTTAAAAATGTTAAATGTTTGATAATCGTTCTGTGTGAGAAGTCTATTTGTTCTCAGATAAGTTCTTATATCAGGAACCATTTGTTCTTAATAAACGAACAGTTAAAAAAAGACATATAAAAATGAAGAACAAAAAGATTATTCAAATTTTTGGAATCGTAGATATCCTCATATCAGCTACTTTTCTGTGTCTTAAAATGACGTTTAAAAAAAAACGTTTAATTTTGTTTTTCATAGGCGAGCTATTTCACAGAACTAAATTGAATTTTAATAAAACTACTACCACGTAACACAAACTCCCAAGATGTGTGCGGCGTATAAAAATTTCATTATATTCATATAAATTGTTTATTTGGCCTTAACTTGAAACATGTTTTTGCTCATTGACAACATTGTCAAAAGTAAGCCTTCGCGTAGGCTTTACCATAAAATTGAGTTAAAGTACACAAGCGATTTAATAATTGATTTGATTGGGGAGCGCTTATGACTGTCAATTTCATAAAGCACTTGCAAACATTATGTTCTTCGTTCCAACGAGATGCGCAACTTGAATGAGCGAGTTTATTCTGTTTTTTTTTTTTTTTTTTTTTGTAGTCAAGTCAATTGCCATTTTGGCATTTTCACGTTTCGCCATTTTATTTGTACTAAGCGTCGCCGCCGCCAAAGTCGCCTTCGCAAACCGGAAATGAACACATTTTAGCACTTTAGAATCAAGCAAATTAATTGTTTGGCTTTTTGTGAATTGCACTGATTGGATTACATTGAACGAGTACAACGAGTTCATTGAATGTCTTCAGCAAATGAACGAGGAGTGCGATATGTGTTTTTTTCAAGTTTTTTGCAATAGCAAAACGGAAATTGTCCATAAAGTCTGTAACCGTTTTGTATTCTCATATATGTAGGTAAGTGAAAATTGTTTCTACTCATTTTTGGTAATAAATTTTGGCACTCGGAAGAATTAGCTTTTAGTTTGTTCATCATCATCAAAATCATTTCTCGTTCATAAAAATTACGTATAAAAGTGATATGAACTCGAACACAACGAGCTTATGTAATAAGTCTTCTAATAAAAATGTTATAGCATAGAATTTTACTCAATGTTCAACGCTTCTCTATATATAATCTAATTAAGCATGAAACGGCGCCATAAATTTACGCATTCTACATGAAAGTCATTAATTTTATTACAACGGCAGTCGGTAATTTTACCGAAAAGTTGATATAACATTGGTTTACGTTTGTGTTGTACCGCAGTAAATATTTTATATTATTATAGAACAAACGGAAGTGACGTTATAAAAGTCTTTACGTATTAGGCAGGTATTTGTCTTGATCATAAAAATAATTATTGGTATGGGTCATTGAAAAAAAGGTGCAGTTTGAAATAATCAATACGATACATCTAGTCTACTTGTAAACGATTATAGCTAATTAAAAATGGACAATGGTATACGTATATTAAGTATTAATCAAATATTTTCTTAAAATACAAAGTTCCCCAGGGAACTACAAATTTTTTTTTTTTTTTTTTTTTTTATTTTTTATTTACTAATTTGATTACATAACACATTGGTTGATTTGTATGGATAGTATCTCTTTAAATGGGGCTAGAGAAAACCCGTTTTAAGACTGCTTAGGAGAGTCTAAGTTTCGAAGACGGTGATCCCAATGTCTTGTAGTCTCCAAAATGATCATTTTTAAGTTCTCGAACTCATGAAAAATTGAGATTGTATCAAGAACAATTGGTCATAATACAAAATCGAATAATTCGCTAGCATATAAACGTACATCCGTACGAAGTGAGAAAATTTGTTCTCATATCATGCATAGTTGTTCTTATATCAAGAACTATTTGCTCTTGATAATCGAACTGTTGAAAATGTACAGACAGAATAAACGTGAGAGTGTTTATCACTTTTATTTTTACTTTGTTTTTTTATTTTTCAATTCGAAACTTGAATTAAGCACGTATGTTCTTAATATAAGCACAGTTGTTCTTAGTTATCTTAAATCATTTTTTTCTGTGAATCATCAGCCCAAAAGCCTTCAGCTTGGGTTATTTGGAATTAATAGGTGAGGCTTGTGTATTTAAAACGGCGAAGTAAGACAGAAATTTTTTCCTGAAACATGCTAACCAAAAAGTGATAGTTTCCTGCTCCATAGACTGATGTATAATGGGGGGTAAATTGACGCAACTTTGTTTCCTGTTTTTTGTTTTTAGTTTAGAAAGAGTGCAGAGTATACAAATTAAATTTCCATATATGTTTCTGTTGATACTATCGAATGATATCAGTTTAATTACTTTCATTTTCCTCTGTACACAAAAAAAAAAAAAAAAGAAAAGATATATATTTAATTTATATTCTTTGGCTTGTAAAAACAATGATAAAAGCTGCAGTTACTAAAAAAGAGATAAAATTAATTAAATAATACTGAAATACTGCGCAATATAAAAAGGTTCAACAAGTAATGCATAATTATATTGTTGCTCTTCTAGTACATACTTACTAAATTAAAAATAATAATAAAAATTGTAAAATAAATAGAATGATAATTAGCATATTTCAAATTAATTGCCAGTTAAAACATTAACTAGCCACTTACTCAATTTTGCGTTCGGTAGACGCGTGTTCAAGCATAACGCTTAATGAGGCCTTTTTGCTTTATGGTAGTCACCAGACGAGACAGACAGACAGACAGACGGACAGATAGATAGACTATACGTCCTTTTGTCCTTCTTGTTCTTCTTCTTCTGTTGTATTGCTTAGTTTAAGTGCTCCCAGCTGAGTTTGATAAGCTAAAATGTGCGTTTTGTGTGTTTTGAGCCGAACGCAATTTAATTGCTCCATAGTTGAGTTGTTATCAGTACTGATTTTACTGCAATGAAATGAAAATATAGAATACATTTTTCATAGGCACAAAATTATGAATGATTGCGAGGGTAGTAAATAAAGATGCTCAAATTTATAAAAAAATTATTAATGTCAAATTGTTTAAAATTTATTTTGATTTTTATATTTTTTAATCTAAGAAATCTACGCTTGCTATCATTTGAACAGACGTTTAAAATTAATCATATTCACGAAGAGTGATTAAAGCACCAAACATTGATAAGTAAACAGTTTCAATGTTCGTGAAGAGCGATGCACAAAATCGCCGATAACTGAACGTATTCACTGAACAAGAAACTCGCAAATAGCTACTTTCAGTGACTGTGATAAAATCTCTGTGGCAAAATCACTGTGCCAAAATCACTGCGACAAAATCACTGCGACAAAATCACTGTGACAAAATCTCTGTGAAAAAAATCACTGTGACAAAATCACTGTGACAAAATCACTGTGACAAAACACTGTGAAAAAATCACTGAAAGTGATTTTTTTGCAAATAATATAACAGACCACTAATCTGACATAAGACTTCCTAGCTACTTTAAAATTTATTGCGTATTTTTGTATCGCACAGTGTAATCCAACTAGTTGTATGATTGGACACAAATGACTTACTGTGAGTAGCAGCGAAATCCTTTTAGGAAAGCAAAAGTGTTCTTTTCTAAGTACTTACCCTAAATTTTGCTAAAAACTTTAAACAAAGATAACTTTGTAACAGCTAACTTTAATTTGATCTAAAAACCCACAAGCAGACTCGGCCAGAGTGTCAAAACTGTGTCAAATACTGCTGAAGTTTTTTCATAATTTTCTTTACTATTGACTTTCCATGCACTTTATGAATATTTTTTTGATTTTCCTTTAAGCCTTTTTTTAGCACGTTTCTTATGTAAATTTTCTAATTGCTTTGCACTTTTCTTTGTTGTTCTTATGCAACACTTTTTTGTTTTGTGTCTTTCAATTTATGCATCGAGTTGGTATTTTAAAAATCGATTGATTGCTTTGACAAGAGATTTGCTCTGTCATATTTGCAAAATGAAATTCCATCTTAGCCTATTGACAATTTTGTGTTAAATTTTTTTTTACGTTTAAATCTGCAAATGGCTTTAATAGTTTTTGTGCAGCTTAATATATTCAAATTTAACTAATTCCTAAGATTATAAAATTTTGTAACTTGAAAATGATTTTGTCTGACTGCCTTCAACGAATGTTTATTTTTTGTATAATGACAATTTCGGTCTTAGTTGTGACTTAAATGCGTTTTAATGATAAAACTTAGATTAGTTGGCAAAGCTTAAAGTAAACAAATAAATTTAAACAGAAATATTTGAGCTTGTTTTGGCTTAGTTTGTTTTAAATTAATTAGAAATTCTTAAAGTTTCTTACTCGTATTCGTATTTGTATTTAATTAACAACGATTTTTTAGCTGTTGTTTCTGATAGAACTTTTGAAATGAGACGCCATTTTGTAAAATGTAATTTGGGTATCGGCTTTGGAGAGTTAATATTTCAACATAAATGTAAGTTAAATGAAAATTAAAAAAAAAAAGGACATCATACAAAATCTTAAAATGTTTGCAGCGTTGCCCCAACATATTGGTTGGGGAAACCACTTCAATAAAAAAACCACCTGGTCCATGTTGCGGCAATGTTACAGTAATGTTTTTTCGTAGAAAAACGATCTCATAACCTAATCTATACATATAAATTAATAACAATGTTTCTATGTCCGCTATGCCCTATGGACGTTCAACCGATGAGTCCCAAACCAGTTTCATTTGAAAGGCAACAATCTAATAAATTAGAATTCCAGTAAAACAATGCATTAGGAACATTCAAAGAAGTCGATATTCTTATTTTTCCACACAAATATTTTGCTTTTTATAGCCCTAATAATTATAGTTTTTTTTTATTTTAAAAATATTTTTTTTTTGCGTTTTCCCCAATTTTTTTTGTTTTCCGTTAAAAAAAAACCTGGTGTTTTTAGTTGTTTTTATGAAGGTTCCATCTCTCTCTCTTTAAACCATTTTATATTTAGCTTTAATATGTTACAAGATAAGCCGCTCATCTATGGATGTTCTTGGTACAATCCAGATTGTTGTTTAAAATATTCTTAAAGCTTTTGTGTAAATAGTTAAATAATTACCTCCATAAATCAGATAACGTGCAGAAAGTTTTGCTTGAATATTTCAATAAATTTAAATGAAAATACGTTTTTGGCAACATACTTGCTGTTGGCAACATTTCTTCAATGCCTCGAATTTAATTTCAAGGGAAGGTGATAATTCATAAACACACACACACAGACACGTACACCTATCCACAAACCTATGCAAAGAGATAAACATGCATGAGAAATCACAATAGCACTTCCGTTTCCGTTTCTAGTTTTCGCAACTAAACACATCAATCTCTTCTGCGAGCTGATTTAATTGTTATTAAGTTGAAATGCACTGCACCCACATACACGAATACTTTTGTGTTTTAGAAAATTAAGTTGAAAATAGTTTTACGATTTTCTTCGAAAACATTTAGCACACAAGTTTTGTAACGTTACGTTAAGTCCACTTAGATTTACAGTCAAAACGACAACAATTAGCGCAGAATTTCTGGAATCAAACGAGCAGAAGTGAATTACATACGCCAACTTTAATTTTAGAAATACTTGAGACATGAAACGTGAGCAATTTGCGCAAACAAACAAAATTCGGGTTCTCCCCGTTTGCTACATTCTACGCTATCGATCGAGTTAGTCTACTTATAGGGGGCATGTCACCTCTTATTGTCCTTTATTGCTTCGTCGCATCAAAACAACTTGCTACTCTGTTGCTGCTTCAGCTGCACTTTTGTAATTTAAGCGCAATGTGCCTTTTTTAATTTAGTCTCTTTTTCGTTTTTGCTTCCACAAAACGCGTAAAATGGAATGATTGGGTGCCTCTGTTGAAAAAAATAGAAGAAAAAAACTTGCCACAGACAGTTGTCGTATTTCGATACAGTTGTTGACTACGAATTTTTTTTTTTGCAAACAAGGACAACGATAAAGAGTAAAGAAATGTGTCAAGTCTGAAAACTAAAACGCAAAAACGGAACTGTGCATCAGCATCTTAATGAAAAGATAAAAATGGAAGCGTTGCTGTTTGAGTTTGCGGGTGGCGTTAAGCTGTAAACTGTGAAAAACAAAACGAAACCAATAAGGAAGAATTATGCAGTTGAGTATGCTCTACTACGAGATACGCTGTATTACATTTTTGTGCAAAATCGCTGTGACTGCAAACAGTGATTTAAATAGCAGTTCACAAAAAAAAAAGATAGAATTGTCAACTGTACAGGTTCACTGTTTGCGAAGAGCGTTACACAAAATCGCAGATAACTGAACAGGTTTACCGAGAAACAAGAAAATCGCGAAATCACTACTTTATTTTAAATCACTGTGAAAAAATCACCAAAAGTGAACACTAGTTTGGATCTCACATATGACTTTGTGCTTCTGGTTTGTCGTAATGGATTAAACTTGATAATAGAACAGAAACGTTAACCCCATTCATCGGTTTGCAACCCTAATATATATGTTTTTCGAAGTTCAATTCGATTAATTATATTATTCAATATAGGAGTTTTTGAGTGATTGGAACTCTTGCTCTAACTTCTGTTGAAAGGCCAGAGCTAGTTCGTGTGGTACATGCACATTATCATATTCCTTTTTGCGTCTCATATTCGATCATGCAGAAACAGTTTGTGAATTATAAGATTTTAAGAATTTATTCGAAAATGGGAACCAGACTATTAGTCATGGCATAGGGTATTCCATAATTCAGCTTATTGAACTGTACTGTTTTTTTTTTTTTTTTTTTTTTTTTTGGTTCGGAAGTGTATTAAAGCTTCAATTCTACCGAAGCTTATATATCCTCTTATTTTTTTTCTCGCTACTCTGTAGTGTTTTTCACTTCTGCTATTTGCAACTGTGACAATTTTCCTTTCGTTTTTTTTTTTTTTTTTATTTTTTATTGTCATTGGCTCAGCTTGTTTTTAGTTTTTTACCATCGAATTACTATTCTCGCTTTTTTTTTTTTTTTTTTTTATTTTCTTCTTCTGACTATTTGTTCAGTTCCTTTACGAGTGTTTGTATTCTTTTCTATTTATTTACCTTTACCTTTGCTTTGTTGCTTGGTTTAGGGGTGTTTTTTTCTGCCATATTTGCATTCATTTGTCCGTTATTTAAGTTCAAGGATTTCTTTTCTTGATATAGTTTGCCTGTGTCAGATTAAACGTGTCGTGTTTTTGCTATACTTTAATTTGCTTAAATTTAGTTTTCGAATTTAAGCGGAAAGGAATTTTTTTCAATGCACGAAAAATTAGCTAATTAATTTATCTCATTTTTTACGCTAAAAAATATAAACCAAAAATCAGAAGAACTTTAAGCGAATTTCAAGTTAATCAAACGTATGAAGTATTAAATTAAATGTTAAATTGGCTAAAATAAAGATTAATATAATCGCATAAAAATGAGCAGACTTGGATATTTTAAGCCATTCAGAGCTTTTGTTTTCTGTATTTTTTGTTTAGCTAAGCAAATTCTAGTTAATCTATTTTATTTGTAACAAAAATTAGTAATACTAGTGTGTATCATATCGGAAATATCAGGAAAATTAAAAACAATAAAATATTATTTATGGTCAACAAGAAGTGCGCACAAAAATTATATTGTATTTTTGCTTCGTATTTGCCGCAATGTGTGTAATAAATAAATAAATCCAATATTTATCTTTGCTGTTTACGATACAAAAAATTCGAAAAATGTGTTAATCGAAAATTTATGCAGAGTTTTGCAGATTTTTTTTTTTTTTTCTTATTATAATTTTAAAAAGGCATTTTTTTATAAAAAATTAAATTCAAATAAAAAAATATTGAAAAAAAAAGTTAAAAACTGAATAAACTAAGTAAAAATGTTTTTTTAGAAAGAATGAAAGCTCTATATAGTCTGAAATAAGCTTTCATACGGCAACAAAAAAAATATATAAATGAATAAAACGTGTTTTCGAAACATTTGCACTTTAGAGTATCTCTCTTGTTTCAATCCTAGAGTCATTGTGCATGTGCAACTCCTACGTCTTTTAAAAAACATTTATTTACATTTAATTTTTTTTGTTTCTTGTTTGCACTTAACTAAAAATTTAACTGTGGAGTCAAACATTTAAAATTTAAATATTTTTATAAACAAAAATAATTTTCAAGCTTATAATACGCTAATAGTTTATACACCAATACACCATCATGCTCTAGATTATAGCAAAGTCTTTCGTACTCTCAAAAAAAAATGTGCTCTTCATACATAAGTACATACGATTTGAATAAAACCATGGTTCAATAACACAAGGTTATGTTAAGCGCTCTTGCTCTCTCAATGTGTTGCGTACCAACGTCAGTCGTATTTTACTGTTATGAAAAGAAACAAAAACAAAAAAAAAAACAACATTTTTTTATTCTCACTTGAAAAACGCAGTAAACAAGAAAAGTAAGCTGTCTCTTTCACACTCATAAGTATCGGTTAGCACTCATAAGTGACGGTTCGCATGGTACCATTGTTTCACTTGCATAACACCTTCTAATAATACTAAGCAAAGCTAACATTGAAATCTCAGCACATTTAGGGTCTTTCAAGTACCCAACTGTGTGTGTAATCGATCGAATATATCTTTTATTCTAATGCTATCATTAAATTACTTATTAAAATATTTTTTTAGCCCATAGTACTTTGGAGTGTTGAGTCTTGAGTCTCGCATGTAGCATGTAGAGTGTTTATATGTTTATTTATAGCAGTTGGTATTTTTGTTTATCTAAAGGTACGATGTGCTAGTAGTAGTACAATGTTTACTAATACGTATTATACTGCAAAACAGTAAGCGAAAACAAACGAGCTTAGGTGCGAATGGTAATAAAAAATAAATAAAAAATAACAATAGCAATAAAAGCAAATAAATAGAAGAAGTATACAAGTGTATTTCCGTGCATCTGTAAATGGTTTAATGCGAAAGCGGAAGTTTTTTATTAAAATTTTTTTTTGCTATAAAATTTACTTTTTGATGAAATTATTATATTAATTCGAATAGATTTTAATTTTGTACAAACGTTACGTATACGCAACGTGTGCTTTTTTAAATATAGAGCATAGGATAAAAAAAATGCAATTACTCATAATTAACTTTTTACTTAATGTACTCTCCACACTCATACACATCATATATATAAATCATAATCATGTGCATATATTTTACTATGCATAACGATCATAAAGTTACAAGGATGCTTGAATGCAAATCTCTGAAGATATGCCTGCTGAAATAAAAGCCACAAATGGAAAAAAAAGATGTGTCAGGGATATAAAAAAAAGTCTACAACAAAACAAGCGCTTATTTATTTTTTTAAAAGTCATTTTGCATGTGAATACACTAACAAAAGGGTATAACCGGGTAACTGTCATCAGCGATATTTAATATTTTCAAATGAGCTTCATAAAGCCTTGACCTGAGAAATATTTTTTGTGTATAGAAATAAAATTCGCGTTATTGCTAGAAAATTAAATATTCGTGTATAGCGGATCCACCTCATCTTTGGGTCGTTCTATAAACATGTGCTGCTTAGCGGTACAAAAGATCCTCCCCTAACTAATCAAATGACTATCCCAGCGTTGTCAGCACTGTCCCAGAAGCTAATCTGCCTCAATGTTGTTTCCTATCCCATTTCTGGATCGACTTTGCATCATGAGAGACAGTTGCCGGCCGACCTATGTGGGTTAATTACTGACCAAGTTGTATGAATCAATCGTTATCGACTCATGTGTAACAATTATTGACTGACCTAGTTAAAGATGGGCTCATATGCTACATTTTCTGACAACGTTATCGTCGTAGAAATGGTAAACATATCCTTAAAGTTCATCTAAAATGTATCTTAAATGTGTCTTGTGTCTCGCTTGTAGTCTTCTAAAAAAAAAAAAAAAAAAAAAAAATGTCGAGTTTATATTTATTTATAGTTTACTTCTTATTAGCAATAAAGAAACATTACGTATACGCAACGTGCTCTAAACTAAACAAATCGAAGTATAAATATAAAAAAATTGTGTAAAAAAAATGGGAAATAATTATCTTAATGAAGAGAACCATATTTAACTAGTTATTTCATGCTTTCAAATGTACTCTCGCCTAAACACATATATAATCATATACAATTTTACAATAACCATCATCAAGTTGCAAGGACTCTTACATGCTGGCATTGCAAATCCCTGAACATAAGCCAGCTGAAATGCAAGCGACATATGACAACAAATGTACCATGTGTATAAGAACCAAAAGACTCGACGTCAAAGCCAACCAAGTGCTTAGGTATTCTGTAGCGCGTGCAAGTTTAAAAAAGGGAAAAAAAAAGTGTTTGGTATTTGCATTTTTTCTTTTTTTTTTAGCACTTTGCTCTTGCACATACGTAATTTGCTGGACGGTAAGCTTAGAATAACCGCGGGAAATGTGGAGAAAAAAAAATCTGAAAAAAAACAGAACATGGAAAAAAAAAAAAGAAGCTGAAATACTCAACACACAAAAGTGTAAATCAGTATCTATGGTGCTGACTAAGGGTAAGTCTAAGACTGACAATGATTACAGAGTATCTAATAGTCGTGTTTAATCGACATCAATAGTATTGGTAAGTCCTTGAAGGGTTATTTTCTTTCTTTAATTAGGCACTTTTTTACGAAATATAAAATATATTTGTATTCTGCTCCATAATGAGCTACTTTAATAATCCTAAAATTATGCCTGAATGCATCTGCTAATTTAAATATTGTACAAAATCGGAAGAGGAAAAAAAAATTACGTAAAATAAGCAAAATTCAAACCTTTTAATTATCAACTTAAAACATCACAAATATAAATGTGCTTGGAATAAAGCATTAAAAAGCAAACAAATATTACAAATATTTGATTTCAACAATGAGCATGATTAATTAACTGCCTGTTGCAGTTTTTCTTTTACTGCTAATTTTATATTTTACAATCTTCATCAATTGCATGCTTCAAAGATACCCAACAGAAAATATAGCATGAATTTTTTATTATTGTTGTTGTTTACATAATTGAATGTCAATAGCACATTTTTTAATAAAAGGAATAATATTTATTTTGGAAGAAATTTCTATAGAGACCTCTGCGTTTACTTGAAGTAAATTTTTTCGAGATACGAAAATGTGTTCGTAGAACCTATACATTTTGGAACAGGTCGATAAGGCGATTCGATTTAGCTATGCCCGTCTGTTAATTTAAAGGATACTACTGGAGATATTTTATTAAAATTCGAAACTTAAGATATTTTGGCAATGTCTAAGTCAAGTTTGAAGTCTGAAAAGTGAAAGTGCCCATTTTTAGGTATAGCCTTCATACAAGCTTACCGATTATTTTCTAATTTTTGTATAAAATATAGTTAAAATGTCATGTCCGCTATGGACGTTTAAACCATCCAACCGATGAGTCCCAAACCGGTTTTATTTGAAAGGCAATAATGCAAGAAATGAAAATTTTACTAAAACATGCATTAGGCATATTCGGTTCATTTAAGAAGATGATTTTCTTATTTTCCCATTCAAAAATGTTTTGCCGTTTTATATGTTTTTTTTTTAAATAATACTAGCCCCAAAATTTTAAGAGAATCGCTCCAATCAAAAAACAAAAAACAAGCTTAAAATAGCTGATTGCAGCGTTCCGCAAAACATTTTGGTTTGGTATCAGACCAATAACCCGCACCCATCCCATTATGAAGTTAATTTGAAAGAGGCTTTCAGGTTGCCGCCCTAAATAACCTATCTGAGAGCAATGTTAAAGGCCTCTTGAAGTGGGATTCGGTATCATCTTTCATTATTTAAAGAACAACTTTTAATTAAACGTTTAACTAAAAATAATATAAGGTAACTGACTAGTTCTAGCAAAAAGATACAATTTTAGAAAAAGAAATTCGCACTGGGTTATTTGTTTCTACTTATTTTTGCTGCTCGTGCTTCAATGAGTGTAAAATGTTTGTAATTATTGTGACAAAGAAAAAGTTTTTACTTGCAACGAGTAAAAGTGCTTTAGTTGAGTTTAAACGACAGCTAGATACGCTGCGATAAAATATCTAAAAAGAAAAATGGAAGTATCTGAAATATAATTATTGAAATAAGCAAAAATGCGTATTTTATATCGGATCGCTTACAACTTCTACATCATTTTGAAAAAAAAATGATCTTAGCAAACAAAGCTATAGAATACAAAATGTAAACAATGCTTAAACAATAAAACAAAAGTAGCATATTGTTTCCACATCAATTATAATGAAGAGTAAAAAAAAAAATAAAAAAAAAAAGAGATTGCATTCAGTTTTGAACAAAGTCATAAGTAAAACACATTTAAAGCTTTTATTTATTTATTTTTTATTGTTGCAAAACATATTTTTTAGCTTCAAGCATTAAATGTGCAGCAACATTTAAAAATGTTACAACAAAAACAACAACAATAATAATGGAGAAAGTAGTTAAGAAGCAACACACAGCTACGTAAACCACGTAAGTTGCAGCGAAGAGAAAAGTTGAAGTGTTAAATCCCCCAAACTGTCTGACAGGTGTAGAAAATGGCGCCTTGCGATTGTTTTTGCTTTTGTTGTTGTTTTTTGTTGGCTTTTCTTTGCAACTATTTTGTAAGCAATTTGTTTTTGTTGCTTTTATACGTTTTTCTTGTTGTTGTTGTTGCACATGTTTAGTTTGAGGTAGCAACAACAACAAAATTTTTAAGCTTTTTAACTTCCTAATTTTTGATTGTGGATAAAATTTTTGTGGATTTTCTTTCGCAAAAGTTAAAGTTTTTAGATTTACTATAAATGTTTATTTTCAAGCAACTTTATTCGTTGTTTTTTATATATGAAATATAAATTAATTATTTTGCTTAGTTTTAGTATCTTCAGTAAACTTTAAAAAAAAAAAAAAAAAATTATTTTAAAATTAAAAATTTTTAATAAACTTATAATAAAAATATTTTTAAGAAAAATATAAAAGTATATTATTTAGTAAAAATTTAAATGAATTCTTTAAAAAATAGATAAAAATTTTTTTGAAAATTTTAACTAATTTTTTGTTAATTTTTAAAAATAAAAAAGAATTTTTTTAAATATATTTTAAAAAACATAAAATAAGATTAATAAGAAGAGGTAGATTTACCAATTCTTTTTTTTTTTTTTTTTTTAAATATATCGTTTTTCTTTCTTTTTTTCTATTCTTTTTTTCGTCTTTGGGTCTGTTTTTGTGTGGTGCCTGCCTCCGTCTCCGTGTTTGTGTTTTTTTTAAAACGATTTTTTATTAGACTACCGAAATATTTAAGTGAAATTTGAAAATTAAGGTTTTTCGCGAAAAAAAAGTTGAAGTGCGAAAAAGGAAAGGCCCCCCCCCTTTTTTAGGTGTAACTCCCATATAAAATGACAGACCATTTCCAAATTTTTTGTATGAAAATAGGTTTTATTTATGCATATATGCTCTCTATATTGGGTAAAATCATAAACAAATTTGTCACGCCCATTTTTAAATATGTTCCCCATACAAACTTATCAATCATTTTCCAATTTTTGTATGAAAATGGTTATTATTTAGAAGATTGGCTCCAAATTGAAAAAAAAAAAAAAAAAAAAAGAAAACACTTCTAATATCATCAAATATTAAAACCAAGGTTCCACGCCCATTTCAAAAGCATAGGGCCCACACAAACTTATCGATTACTTTTGAATTTTTTTTAGGATATTAGCTTAAAATTTGATACCAATAACATTTCCAAACTTAAGTTGTATCGGACCATTGATCCCCTCCCATCCCATCTCGAAGTTCGAATTTTTGTGAAATGTTTAGCTTCTAGGCACGCCATATCGGAAGCTCCCGAACCGGGAAACCAAAATAAATTTTAAAGAAAGTTGGCGCATGTGATATGTAGCAAAACAGTTTACTTTTTTTTGATTTATCAACAAATTTTCAAAATAACACGGAAAAACGAAGCTTTTATTCACGTCAATTGAAATTTTCATGATAAGAACTTAAAAATTTTAAGTGACTTTGTATGGGAACTGTGTTATATGGTATAGTGATCTGATCTTTATATATATAGTATACTGATTTTATGGATTGGCATAAGAAGTGTTTTTACCATATTTGAAATAATTAGCTTCAAAAATAATTTATTTATAACTAAATGTTTCTATGTCCGCTATGGACTTCGAAATCATTCAACCGATGAGTTCCAAACCGGTTTCATTTAAAAGGCAATAATGACCAAAATGATAATACTCTTCACACTATATGTATAGAATGGTCATAATAAATAAAAATAAGTCGATATGCCGATAACAGCTAGAAGTTCTAGAGTTATTCGGCTTTTTATTTAACAAAATAAATAAGGCAGATGATATTCGGTTTAAGTTAAAATATTTCCCGTATTTCATTTTTATTTTTTATCAACTCAATTAAACTAATTGCAATAAGTATTTTATATCTTTTACCGTGCAATAAGCTAAACAAATTTAAGATACAAACGTTCTTTTGCAGCTATAAACTTTTAAACGTGCTTGCAAAACTTTGCGCTACAAAAATGTTGCTTACCTGACACACACACAACATTCCTTATCCACGTAATTTCAAACCTTCTGTCAACCTGACAAATATTGTTGTCAGCTTGAGTACGCTGCTACGTACAAATTGGAATGAAAAGTTTTTCATGAAAATAATTGTTTTGTGCCATATGAAATGGTTTAGAGGAGCCCAGTACAAGAAAAGTTCAACAAACTAGGCCACACAATAAAATTAAAAATTAAATAAAACAGACAAATTTTGAAGTGGACAAGCGAAAAGTTTTGTTTTTTTTTTTTGTATTTTTCGCTTGAAAATGAATCTGATAGCTGCGCAGTTGCGTCATCTATTTTTTCACTCTAGTTGCTTTTGTATTTTCAATTTTTTTTTTTTTTTGCCAAGTAACTAAGCCGATTACAATTGAATTTTTTTGGAAAAAAGTCTGCTATTTCGCTAGCGGCAACAAATTTTTTAATTGTGTATGCGGTCGATTGGCTGGCAACAATAAAAATGCGTGCTTTTCATATTAAATTTAAGGAATTGTTTGATTTTTTTAATGAACTTGCTGGATTTTTATATTATTTTATAAAATTGCTTGTAATTTTAAAGTAAATCTGCTTAAAACGTTTGCTTTTTCTCTTTAAGATTATTTTATTTTTTTTAGCTAAAAATGCTTAAATAGCTTAATAAGTTAAGTGCAATCAACTTTTCAACTGTCAACAGTTCATTTGCCAAAAACAGAATACATACATTTCCAAGTATTTAGCAAATGTTTAGCTGTGGCAATGATGTATGTATTCAATGAATTTCAGTTTGACTTAATTTATTATCTGAAAAGCTTTGCGTCATGCAAACGCATCGTATACGCGTTCATAAGGAATTCGTTTTAAATAATTAAAATATATTGTGACGTTTGAGCGATTTATGCTTTAATTGCCTAAGGCGACATAAAAACTGAAATAATTTTACAAATGTAAGTTTAAATAGAGTTAAAAAATTATTCAATTTTTGGCGTTTGTTTATTAAAGTTAGTTTGAAATAGTTTTGGCTAAAAAATCACTTTCGGTGATTTTTTCACAGTGATTTTAAAAATTGAAATTACACACTGCGTATGAAAGTAGTGACTAGCAAGTTTTATTTTTTTTGTTCCTCAATGAACATTTTTAGTTATTTGCCGATTTTGAGTATCACTCTTCGCGAACAGTGATACTGTTCAGTAATCGGTGATGGTTTTTCGCGAACTGCGTTTGAACAATCACTGCGATTTTCTAGTCATTTTGCCAACACAAGTTTGAACTTCTTTTGTCAATGAATTGCCTGATGGAGATATCTCTAGCTTTCTTTAACGTAGCAAACAATTAAGTTTTTTTTTTGTGTTAAGCACGACATTCATCAATTAATATAAACATTGTGTATGGTTTCAAAAAACTTTTGTAAATTATATTTATGAAGCTTAATGATGCATCTAGAGTTCATATACATACGCCATAATCACTGCATTATTATAATTACATGTATATAGCTAGCAATCTGCGATCTTTAAGTTGGCTTTGCCATTTTGGTAGTATGGAAGTATTCCTGCGTGAGCTGTGGAGTACCAAGATAATTTACTATTGCCTTAGCAGTAGCAGGACTTCTCCCGCCTGGCGTGTTATACTTAGCATTGGCGGCAGGAGAGCGATGTGCCCGTATATTAATCAAAACATTAAACAATCATGAAAAAAATGTTTTTCAATGTAAATCAATAAAAAATTTTGTGGTGGCAACATGCAAGACAAAGGGTGGCAACCTGCATTTTTGTCACCTTTTCAAAATAAATGATTTTTTTTTTTAATTATGTGCACGAAAAAAATCAACTTAGTTCAAATACTTGCATTAATCGAACTAAAACTCTGAAAATTGTAAGCACTTAAAAATTTAGTTCTTAAACAATTGATTTCAAATTTAATTTAGCAAACACTTTTCAATTGTACCTGTCTGCTTCAAAGCACATTAAAAGTGTAAGTTGTGATATTGACACTGATAGAATGCTAAAATGCATTGAGGGTGGCAACGTGCAAGCCTCTCTCCTACATATATTTACATTCATATTAAGCGTTTGAAACTGTCAGTGACAGTTTTTGGTATAGTTAAAACTCGACATTTATTTAATTTTTTTTTGTTTGCAATATTTGATTTAAATTAAAAAATTTTTTTTTTTTTTTAAATTAAAATTATAGTAGATTATTTAATATGAAGGAAAAAAAAATGTGCTTTTTTTTAGGAAGCTACACGTGTAAATCACACAGCTTGTAAATATTTGTCAATGAGTACCATAAATAATATTAGTTTATCAATTAAATAATATAATAATTAACGAATTAATAAATGCAATACGTGCTGATATTAGCAATTTGAATTGTATATATGTGTAAATTGATATGCAAATTCATTAGTTCAATTTGCTACTCATAATTTGCATAATTTATTACTGTAGTTTAATGTTTTTTTTTTTCGTAAATATAAAATATTAATTAAATCAACTGTTGCATAATTGATGTTTATGCAGCATTGCATTTAATTGATTTAATTATGCGCATTTGTTTAAAAATAATAATAAAAAGGGAAGCAAGCAACAACAGAAAGCCACCCTCAAGTACTGGGTACTAGTTCGTAGCTGTTGAAATAACTACTTACTAGGAAACCACCTCTATAAGACTTTATAATAACTTTAAAATTTTTAATTTTAGCGACAATTTAATTGCTTTAAATAATTGCGAAATGTGAATAAAATTTTACAACTTTACGCCTTAAAGTATGCTATGAAATATGTTTTTTTTTTAAATCGAAATAATTTAGTAAATAGCAAAGCTTTTTGCATACAAAACGGCGTCTGCTAGTAGCTTAGCCTATTTAGTAGCATTGTTTTTTTATTTTATCTTGTTAAAATATTTCACATTTTCCGCAAATTAGCTGCAATTTACTTAAAATTGCAGCACTTAACAAGGGAAATGCATGCGGAAATTTATAAAAGTATTAAAAAAAAAAAACAAAATACATAAAAATACTTTCACGTCATTCCAAAAAAATAGAAAAAAAGATAAAAGAAAAACAAGGCGAAAGGGAAATAAAAAAAAAACAACGAGATAAATCTAAAGCAAAGAAATGGCGCCGGTAAAAGCAACGTACAAGGAAATTAAATTCAACAATATTAAATTGAATATTATTTTTAAAAATTATAAGAAAAAAATATCTCAGATTACAAAGCAAAAGGATTATTCTTTCGAATAAGAAAAATATAATCAAAAATAATAACTAAAGGCAATAGCAACAGCAACGACAAAAAATATGTATATAATTTCATAATCAATTCGTAACAGAATTCGCATCTTGTTGCTCAACAACGACATTTTATCTTATTTATTTATAAAATATTTTTTATCATATTTGATTGAAGCAAGAGTTCATATAGAGTCTACTGTCTGTGGCTGAGTTTATTTATCTTTGCATGTTTTCTTAGCTGTCATGGTAACTTAAGTTTGATATGCAAAGAATGATATACAGATTGATAATAATATAATATTTTAGTTTAATATACAAATGAACAGTGTGTTCCAGAAGAGAAAAAACAATATTGATAATAATAAAAATAGATTTATTTATTAGATTTGTGCAGCAGGATTTGTTTTTCTTTTTGCTCCAAGTATATCAAAAAATTTGTACAGGATCGAAGTGCAAGCGAATATGAACGATTCGCAAAGAGTGATAAAAGCACCAATCACCGATAAATAATTATAACAAAATCGCCGATGACTGAACAAATTTACTGGGGAATAAGAAAATCGCAAATCACAACATTCAATCGCAGAGATATATTCCGTTTTTCAAATCACTGTGAAAAAATTACTGTGAAAAATACAGTGAAAAAAAATCACTTCCATATTCCAGCCTACTTCTTCTTTATGTACAAATATATATGCCCAAATATGATGTAGCCGCTCCGTAAAAATACTCAAAATGATATTCGAATGTTTTATTCTCATCAATTCTGTAGTGTTCACACGGATTGACATTAGAAGTGATTTGTCTGTAGTTGTGCGTCTGAAGATAGTGCTCCGAAATACAAAATTTAATCTTTTCTTGGTACTAACAGTTTTTATGTTGAAACCAAGCTAACACGCCCATTTTTAGGCCTTATCCCCATACAAATTTATTCTATTACATTTTCGAAAGTATCTTTAATTTTAGAACACACTGTGTAAGAGTATTTTAGTTTTATTTTATACTAAACTGTAACCTCTTTAAACTTTCTGTATGAATTTTGGTTTTATTCGTGTTTAAGATTTTTTCTTTTACAGTTTTCTCTTGGAAATAAGTGTGTATGTGTGTGTGTCGATGTATCTGTCTGCATCAACTTTTTGTCATATAATATGCCAAAATTTATGTAAAAGGCGTTAGTATGTGATTTGCGGCTTATTATAGACCAAATTGAATCTATTATTTTTAATGCGTTTATAGCTAGCATTGGATTTTCTCGGTCGTCTTGGTTTCAGTTAAGATTTTGATTCGGTTCGTTTCGCTTATGATGCTAAGCGTTTTTTGAATGAATGAGTGTGCGTGTGTGTGCGTGATGCTCAACGAGTATTGAAATGGCGTGAAAATGCCATGGAAATTGAGCTTTGAACAGTGATTTACTGCTGCTGCTGCATCTAAGTTTTGGATTTTCTTTAAATAAAGAATTTAGCAGTCTAAACCGCTTTATCTCTTACGTTTAAGAATTTGAAATATGCCGCTTTTAAATATTTTATACAAAATAAACTGATTTCGGCATAAAATTATTCTGAAAGGAAAACCGCATGAATTTTCGGAGTTTTCATTTAATATAAATCAATTTACGCTGCATCATCACATCACAATCTGAGTTAACGTCATTTTGAACGTTTATAAATAAATTTATGTTGCTATGAAAGTAATAATAAAAGCAGCAGCAGCAACAGTTGCTATGAATTTTGTTATAAATATATTTAATAAATTTTCTAAATGCAACAGCAGCAGACGCTGAGTCATTTAGTCACACCAAACCTTACACATCGTGTGCTTCTATTTACCCACGCATCATCAAGTTACGCTGTTAGCACCTCTAATACATTTCATTCTGTGCATTTCAGTATTACATGTTGGCATGTTGCCGCATAAATTTATGAGTTTTTATATTGCAAAGTTGCTGCAGTTGAAGCAAAAGTTGAAGTACATTGCTGAACAAGTTTGTACAAAGATCAAATCGCTTCTAAACTGCACTCAAAGTGTAAGTCATTGACTAAGTCAGGTTAAGCTGCTTAGATGTGTTCACATTGTGTATCCTTTTTATATGTTTATATTTTGAACACTATTTTACTTTTAAAGTGTTGGTTATGTGCAGGTAATATGCATAAATTTTGTTTAGCGCAATAAGGCGAACTGATTTTAAGTTTTGTTGTATGTAATTCTTTTCTTAAGTTTCTTGGTTAAGTTGACTTTTGATGTTCAGTTTCTTTAGGAATAACTAAAAATAATATATAAAAAGGTATGTAAAGCCAAGGATTGATCTTGACAGCATCTATGATATCTAATCTTGCTTATGTCCTTCAAGATCTGCTCCTACCGATCGAATAGCGGACGTACTCCTTCCATTAGTCATAAACTCTTTATTTGGGAAGTTTGTAAAGCACTAAATTTCAATGAGACGAGTCGATTTAGCCATGACCGTCTGTCTGTCCGAACGTCTGCCCGTACGTCCGTCCTTATGTCCATCCTTACGTCTATCCTTACGTCTATCCTTACGTATATTTTTACATCTATCCTTACGTCTATCCTTCTGTCTATCCTTACGTCAATCCTTACGTCTATCCTTACGTCAATCCTTACGTCTATCCTTACGTCTATCCTTACGTCTATTCTTACGTCTATCCTTACGTCTATCCCTACGTCTATCCTTACGTCTATCCTTACGTCTATCCTTACGTCTATCCTTACGTCTATCCTTACGTCTATCCGTACGTCTATGCTTACGTCTATCCTTACGTCTATCCTTACGTCTATCCTTACGTCTATCCTTACGTCTATCCTTACGTCTATCCTTACGTCTATCCTTACGTCTATCCTTACGTCTATCTTACGTCTATCCTTACGTCTATCCTTACGTCTATCCTTACGTCTATCCTTACGTCTATCCTTACGTCTATCCTTACGTCTATCCTTACGTCTATCCTTACGTCTATTCTTACGTCTGTCCTTACGTCTATCCTAACGTCTATCCAAACGTCTATCCTTACGTCCGTCCTTATATCTGTCCTGACGTCCGTCCTTGCGTCCATCTTCGCGTCCGTCTGTCCGTCCCTACGTCTGCCTGTCCGTCCAACTATCTGTCGCTCCGCTTGCTCGCTCGTCTGTCCGTCTGTCTGTCCGTCTGTTTATTTCAATGCGATTCATTCGTAATGTACTGGAGCTAAAAAATTTTTTATACCCGCCACACATAGTGTGAAGGGTATATTCATTTTGTCTGAAAGTTTGTAACGCATTAAAGGAGACGTCGTAGACCCCATAAAGTATATATATTCTTGATCAGCTCGGCGAGACGAATCGATCTGGCCATGTCCGTCTGTCTGTATATTTCTAGGCATCTTTTTTGTTGAAGATATAAAGATATTAAATTTGGAACTTAAGCTTTTCTCGGCAACGACTATTATAGAGTTCGAGAATTAGAGTGCCACGCCCATTTTTAGGTATAGCCCTCATACAAACTTACCGTTTTTTTTCCGATTTTTTGTATAAAAATTGTAATTACATATTTATGAATGTATTCGCTCCCAATTGTGTAAAAACATTTCTTTTGTCATCCAGTGTCAAATCCAAAATGCCACGCCCTCTTTTAGGCATAGCCCCCATATAAACTTTCCGTTTCTTCCGATTTTTCCGATTTTTGTATAAAAATACTAATTATTTATGCATATATTCACTCCAATTTGGCTAAAAACATTCTAATGTCATCCAATATCAAATCAGATGTGCCACGCCCATTTTTTGGTATAGCCCTCATACAAACTTTCCGACCATTTTCGATTTTTTGTATGAAAATGGTTATTATTTATTCATGTATTTACTCCATATTGGGTAAAAACTCTTCCAATATCATGGTGCCACGCCCATTTTTAGGTGTTTCTTGCATACAGCCTTACAGCCCATTTCCAGATATATTCGAGAAATATGTTGTTATACATATCTGTATTTTAAGCTCAAAATTTTAAATTAATAATGTGTGTAAACTTAGGTGACCACTGATGATTACACATAAACTCTTTAAAGATTCGTGTGACGGGTATTTAAGCTTCGGTTCTACCGAAGTTAACGTTTTTCTTGTTTTTTATTGATTTATATAAGGGGTACCCCTAAAAAATCCAAGCTAATTTTTTTAGTTAGAGTCCAATCATATATTCGTGAAGGTTCGATGCTAACCCAAAGTAAGTTATTTTAAACTAAGCAGAAAATTTGTTTTTTATAATACATAAATACAAAAAATTTTACTGATATTACTCTTTACTTTATAACCTACACACTTATACACCGATTTGGGCAATCTTAGACTGTATGTTTTTGTAATGAAATAAATTTTTTAAAATAATTTATTTACATTTTTCCTACCAAAAAAATGGATGTGAATATAAACAATTTTTAAAATAAGCATGAAAATGCCATATTTTGATGTTTAAACGCTTGTTTTAGGTCCATAATATTGTTTTATACTTGAAGTAATTACTTATTAGCTTCTTCAATATTTGTGTTCCAATATATCTTCGAAATGAGTAGTCAATTTGTATTAAGGCTATTCCTAACGAAATAAACAGACACTGAAGTGCTCTATGTCTTTAGAATCTTCTTGTTAAACTATTTCCATAACAAAATATTTTTCTGCGCTATTTCTGAAATATAAAAGGCAATATTTGTATGACTCAAGTTACTAAAAGTTACTAAATGCATTTTATTTGCTCAATTTTGTATTTCCTAAAAAGTTTTAAATGGAAACATTTTGCACAAAAATTAAATTTTTCTGTTCACTCAAACGTTTGTGTTTTTTTTTTTTTTTAGTCAAACTTTGCAGCAAATAGCAATGTGCTGAAATCATATAAAAAAATACGTTGATTAGGTAATAAATACCAACATATAAATATAAAAGTATATCGATCTATTACACAAAAAGTATCTTATATGTATGTCAAGCAGCATATTTCAATATATTATTAATACGTCTCATAGGACATAGAACTAACTGCAAACAGCGTCTTTAATAAAATGCGACAGACGACGACAAGCAATGTGCAAAAAAAAAAAAAACTTTTCATATAAAATTGATTGAAAAACTTTTGCCACAAAGTGTGACAATGATATGCGTCATTAAGTGCAGTCGGCTGCGTTGAAAAGTAAAAGCAGCACTAACAGCGTTACTAGCAATATCAATTGCAAAGGCAACAAGTTTACTCCTTAGAGACGACCAACTCAATATTGCTATCTCTTTCATTTAATTTAATATGTTTTGCTCTAACTTTTGTGTGTGTTTATTCAATGACGAATGCAGTTGCAGTTACTTTAAGTTTCAAGCATTCATTCGTTGTGCTTAATAGATTTTACCATAATTATGTAACACAGAAATGAACCGAGCAAATGCAACTGACATCAAACAAGAGCTGATGCTGATGCTATTGCTGATGCTTTTGATGCTATTCAAATGACATAGACACATGCAAAGTGCTAGGACTCTAGAGATCATCCGCCTACGTGTATGCTACACTTTCTAAATTTCTGTAAGTTGCTTTTTGATGTTGAATGTTGCACGTGTACTGTTGTCGGTGTCAGTGTCGGTCTCATTTGGCGTTGTCATTGCTGTTAATGCTGCTGCTTTTACGTAGTACGTACATCTCTACGTCTACTTTAACTTGCTAATGAGTCTCATTAACGTAATTAGTGTTATGCATGTTTTCAGTAGCAAGTTTCGTCGGTTTACTGCTACACGTAATGAGTAATGATTTAACGCTGTATTTTAATAGATAAATTATTGCTTTACATTGCCCACTGTTTCAGACTCATACGATATAAAAAAATAATAAATATTTAATAATAAGCAATGAAAATGTTAATTATGGTGAACCCAAAACATTAACTTGTTTTTCACGGATAGTTTAATTGGTGCTGTCATTATCGTTTATGGCAATTTAATCAATTTCCGATTGTATTGGGGAAGGTTTTTAGGCAATTCTCAGACTTCGTTTATTTTTACTCCCCAAACATGGCCAACATTTTGTCGTATTAAATTAAACTATTATCATTGATTGAGTATTTTTTCAATATGTACAAAAAGAAACTCCCATTTAGTTAAGTCCATAACCCTTATAGTGTATGGGTTTGGGTTACCAGCGAAACCCAGTGCTTTATTTATCTAAACACACACAAAAAAAGGTCAGAGATAACCTTGGGTTTCACTGGGTGTCAAGCACAGAGTTGCATTAAGAAAAAACAGTGTTGAAAAGCGCTAAAAGACAAAATTCACATTAACTGACTGAACAATGACGCAATTATACAAGGTGGTGCATTCTTACTCTGCTTAAATTGTCAACTCAGATGAAAGAATGCTAAGAGTTTAAAAAAATATGAGAGAAATTATTATGCAAACTGATAACTTAAACAGACGAGAGAAAAAAAAAATTGAAAGAGACAGAATACGAATACGAATGCACCATCTGCTATAATTGCACCATGGACTGAATTTAAATTTATTTTGATATTTAACGAGCGACTTTTTTTTTAATATTTTACACATTCCATTTTTTTTTTGTTATTCAAATATTATGTCAGATACTATAAAATCTTTTAAAATAAATTTAACGCACTTTTATGAGTACATTTTTTTTCTTGTTGTGCGAAAACTTCTAAAAATTTTGGGAAAACTCATTAAAAACAAGGAAAAACGTTAACTTCGGTGGAACCGAAGCTGAAATACCCGTTAGTTACCCATGGGCGTGTCGTCTTGGTTTTGACCCTGGATGACCAAAAAAATGTTTTTCCCAATTGGGAGCGAGTACATTCATAAATAATTACGAACTTAACCTAGTCGTTGCCGAGAAAAGCTTAAGTTTAAAATTTCAGCCCAATATCTTTATATCTTCATCGAAAAGATCGCATAGCAACAAACGACGGACAGACGGACAGACGGACAGACAGACGGACATGGCTAGATCGATTCGTCTCATCGAGCTGATCAAGAATATATATACTGGGTCTCCGATGCCTCCTTCAATGCGTTACAAACTTTTTGACAAACTGAATATACCCGTTCACACTATGTTAACGGGTATAAAAAAAACTTTGTATATAATATTTTACAAGTCAGATTTAATATTTTAAATTTCTGAGACAAAATTTTTAGTGAACAGAGTAAATATTATTGTAACTTGTTTTTGTGAAGTCATAAAACAAAAATAAGCTTAACATCATTTTAATTTAAACTTTAATTTACATGAAAAGTAGCTAAAGACAATACCACAAATCAGGCACAGAGCAAAAATTTTCTTCGAAAAAAAAAGAATAAAATAATAAGCAAAAATAAAAAAAATAAAAATAATGAGCCTGAACTTGAGCTACTTGAATTCTTGCTAAATATATTCTATTTATTTTACTTACAGAATTTTATGAAAAGAACCAAAAAATAAAAAACAAAAACAACGAACGTCAAAGTTGTACGTTAAAGTTTTACAGCAAGCAGCAAGCAACAAGAGAAGGCAAATTAAATCAGCAGCAAGGCTGTAAAAAGCAGATTTGTGACCAATGAACCAGAACAAAAAGCATTGCTCCAAAAAGAAGGTCCTTAATATATATAATGAATACACTAACACTGTATACATATGTATTTGGTATTGTTTGGCCTATTAACTAATTCTCTTACTAAATTAATATGATTTATTTTCATTGTAATTGGAATACGCTGCGTATACGCAATATTTTATATTTCAAAACACAATTTATGTCCTTTTTTTTTTTTTTTGTACGCACCACATGTTGCGTGTTGTCCTTGTTTATATTTTTACATTAATTTTTCCAATTGATGTTCATGTTTTGACAGTTTCAATACGTTTCGATTTACTTTTTTCAAATAAAATCGATTTAAGTGTTTTGTTGTTCAAAGTTTTTGAATGCAGTAATTCATTTTCGTTTAGCTTAATTAAATAAAAGTTCAGAAAACAAAAAAACAATACCAACCCAAAAAAAACAAAATTATGCAAGAATTTTAATGAACATTTATAAGTCGAAGCCCATTCAGCGCAGCCGTCGTTTGAAAACTTAGTGTGGAAGTTACATTAACCTTTAATTAAAACCAAAAAAAAAAAAAATAAGTTCAATGACTGCGTACAAAACAACAAACATTGTTTGGTAATTTAGGTGCTATCACGTAAATTTTTTGTTAACATATTTAAATACAGTTTAATAACTTAAACCAAGTTTAGTATTAAAATGGACAAGAAGCATAAGTTTAAAATTTATTCAATTATTGAAAAATAAAAAATAAATGGATTGGAAAGGTGTGTTTAAACGTGCAAATAATTTGAATCAAATTTTTGCAATAGAAAATAGTTTAGTAGCTTACTTTTACCGATCAAACTTTTAAAAAATATCTGCCTTTTCCAATAAAAGGCATGTTAATGTAACTTAGTGGCACCCTAGTTAACACTCAAATCCATCAAATCCGGCTTGAAAGATCCAAACATCTTCAGTGACTCCATCTTTGTTCAAAGCCGGGGTATTACCCTCGTTAAAGGAAGATAGCTAACGGCTATGCAAGCGGTTATTTCTCAAACGATAGAGCATGGATGGAAAGAAATACTAGCGCACTAAATAGTGTGCTTCTGATTAGTGTTGGAAAAGGGAGTGATTTTTGAGTCGAAGTGTGATTAGCGACTGCGACTTTAAAATCGACAGTGACTGTAAACTGTGATAAAATCGCAGTTCGCAAAAAAAAAAAATTGCCGGATACTGAACAGGTTTACTGTTCACGAAGAGTGATACACAAAATCAAAATAAAAATTTGTACAAAAAATAATATTTGCAAAAAAAAATTGATTGGTTAAATCATCATCAGACTCAATTCCAGTAACTGAGCGAAACACTACGTCGAATGAAAACCAGCTCGTGCTGACGAACACGACAATCGTGTACAACGTACAGCCTTCGTTCCTATTTGTTTTGCTCACGTTTTCTCACCCCGCGTAGCTAAGCATTAAATAAACTCAGCCTTGTTTGAAGAACAGCTCATTCGGATCATTCATACGAGTTCAGTTTGCTCATTTGAGTTTTTTTTTTGTACTCAACACGATCATTGTTGAGCCGAACGAGCAGAAGTAAACTCAGCGAGCAAAACAATTGTACCAAAGGTGAGTGATTTTAACTCAAATATAAAAAACATATGGCAGCGTTAGCTTGGGCGGTTGAGCCGAATGGGTTGATTATTCGTCTATTATTCGTGTATGAACGTTTTGCGCTCAACGGAAGCCGTTCTCTGTTAAGTACCCGATTTCTGCATATCAGATTTTTTGGTAAACTTATCAGATTTGAAAAAGCAAAATATTTTTAGTATAATTAATTCTGCATTTCAAATGGTTATAAACAAATATGATAAAAGTTTCACTATATATGTTCCAAATGTATTAGTCAAATTGTTGCTACTTGACAAGGCTAGTGCTGCTGTATTTACAAATTACAATTTTTTTTTCAATTATTCTCTCAATTTATTTTTTTGCTACTACATAGCTCAGAAAGTCTATCAATTTTGGCTTGATTAAGGGAACGCCTTCAAACTAATAAAGATGATGAAAGCTTATTTTATGCATTACAAACTTTAAAAAAAAAAAAAGAAAAGTAAAGTAAAGTATAAAAGAAAATTGTTAAAGTTTTGTTTAACTACTTGCCTAACGCACTGTATTTATTTTGCATTCAAGTAAAAGTTTTACTATTTTGCATACATTTATGCTTAAAAATTATTCTAAAAGTTTTTGCATTAAAATTGAAAATATTACGCATACGCAGTGTGTTTTTCTTTTAATGTAATTTTCATTGAAATTTTATAAAATATTGCAAAAAAAAAAAAAATTGAATAATTGGCATATAGTTTTTGTGTAAAATGTAACAACTAAACTTACCGCTTCAAAAAATTTTCAAAAAAAAAAATTAAAAAAATATAGTTGGCAAAGTTTTACTTAAAATAGTTGTTTTTTATTTATTTATTTTACATAATTTAATTTATAAACTCAAAAAATGTTGTAATTTTGTATATAAAAAATTCGTATTTTACAACTTACAAATAATTTAATCGTGTTTTTTAATTTAATGAAAATAGTTTTTCCTTTTTTTTTTTTTTTTTTTTTTTGTTTTAATGCAAAGTGGTACTTCAAATGTAAATATTAAGAAATGTACATTATTATTTATAGAAAATTCATTTATTAATTTTTGTTTTTTAATATTTGTTAACGCACTTTTTTATTTATTTATTTTTTTTTATTAAACAACAATAAACAGCAATATTTTGATTTAAATAAATATTTTTTTTTGTTATTTAAATCGATATTAAGCATGCACTTGACATGCTGCTTTGTAATAAATGAATTAATTATTTAATAAGATAAAATTACATTATTAAATTTGAATTAAATTTTTTGACATTTAATTTAATTTAATTAATTTTTTTATTTTAGTGCTATGCACACGTTTTATTATAATTATTATAATTACTTTATTATTTTTTATTATTATTACTACGCATTTATAGGTATTTGCCATGGGGCTCATTTGCACAAATACACTAAATAAATGCAGTAAAAATTTTATTATATTGTATTATTAACTCTTTAATTCAATTACAAATTTACTTAAAATACTCCAAAAAATATGTCAATTATTTTACACATGTTAATCTCTTAATTATTTTTTTATTTAAATTTTATTTTATTTTTTATAATTAAAGAGCTCGTTTTGAAGTAAATACTTAATTAGTAATGCTGTTCTTGAAAGCAACAACAAACGCATTTTTTGAAACAGTATACAATATACTCGTACATACTTGCTGCATTGCATTTGCGTAGATCTTTTGTATTTGCATTTATAATGAAGTACAATTTTAATTATTTTTAGCATAAATTAAAGTCAAAACGTAATAAATTGTATAAAAGATACAAAAAAAAAAACGGTTGATTACAAACGTTCAGAGACCAGATGCCTGCATTTTTGAAAAGTCTATTAAATTTGTAATAGACCGCATAAAATAAATACAGACGATACGTTAGTATGTGTGCTGGCATGTCTACTTTTCTTTGCCCTTATTAAGCTTTAGTTAGCGTCCTAATTTATAGCTTTTTTATTAAAAAAAATTTTATTACAAATTCTAGGGACACAAAAATATACTATATGTGATGAATATCTGCGTATATATAGAGACATAGTCAGACAGAAAGAAATACCAACAATATAAAACGCTTACCAATAAGCTACTAAGCCATTTAACCATGTCCGTCTGTCTGTCTGTCCGTTCGCCTGTCTGTTGCAATGCGTTTTATTCGCAAAGTTGTAAAGATATTAACCTAAAATTTTTTTTTTTTAAGCTTTTCTTGATCCTAGTCATTTTTTATGTCAGAGCTAAGGTGCCACGCCCATTTTAAGGTATAACCCCCATACAAATCTACCGCCTCCCTTTGAGTTTTTGAATGAAAATAGTTCTTATTTATGAATATACTCACTCCAATCTGGGTAAACCACTTCCACTGTCATCCTAAGAATATACTACCGATATGATAGGGATCGGGCCACCATACAGACCCCATACAAAGTCAACTTTATTTTTTTTAAAGAAATAATTGTTTTATCTGCATATTTTGCTTCAAATTTTACATTTTTGCTTCTTATTTAAGCCCTAACTTGAGTTGTCCCATTCCAACACGAATTATGTAAAGTTTCGTGTGGCGGTTATTTGAGTCGAGTTAAAAAGTTTTTCCCTGTTTGAATCTAATTTATTTTAAATCTCTGGACCGACCTTTCTGAAACTTTTTTTTACCACATCCACCCATTACGGCCACAATTTTTACTAAAAGTTTATGTCACTAACAGATTTACCTCAAATTTAACACAAATGATTCCCGGACGATCAGTCTATTTGCCAAACGGGTGCGGAAAGTAGAAAGCTTTGTGTTGGACCCATTTAAAAGATGATTAAAAATATGTTTCTGGTCTTTAAGCGATTTCCAAAATTGGGAATTTAGGCCTATTGAGGACCCAAAATTGATTATTTTTATTTTTTACCTTTTCATGTGTTTCTGAGTTTCTGCAAAATTTTACCTGAGGGTCAGTGGGGGACCCGAAAGGGGGCCTTGAAATTGAAAATGCCATATTTTCATAATAAATAGACTTAAAGACTTGTGACTAGAAGAGCAAAGTAGAAAGAGAGAGCACAGTAGTACGCACTGTGTATTTAACTGTTCATTTATTAAGTACAATTATAATATTTGATATCAGAACGAACGTTCTTGATATGAGAATGAATATTCTCACACAATCAAAACTTAATGAAACTCAAATTAGTTCTAGTAGATTTGTAAGAAAAAAATTATTTTTGGTACAAGCACAATTTGTCTTAAATCAGATAAATTTGTCCGCAAAAACATACCAAAATGTGATTTAAGTGCAATCTGCTTGGCTTTTTCTCTTACTATGATAAACTCCAAATTGATTACTACTGCAATAACATATCTGTAGTATAGTATCTGTATAGAGATTATGCAGTGTATCATTTAGTCGAACAAAAACTTTAATTTATGTTTTCCATTCAAATTTCATTCTCAATTCTAGTTAACACAATTCTACGTAACTTCATATTCAAGGATATAAAATCAAAATGATGACTGAAAATTGCACACTAGAGAAATGGCACAGGCACATATGGCACAGTTTGATTTGTTTTCGGCCGACATTTTGTCTTTCTATCTGTCTGTTTGTCTGTCTGCTTATAGTGCTCATTGAGGTGAAATAAAATTTTATAGACGTAACAGAAAATATGCAAAATAATATCTCATATTTTTGCGTAGGCTATTATTTTTATGCGTGTGTTCAATATTTTTTCTCATAGAATTTATTCAAACTAAAATGTGCAGATTGAATTGAATGCTAAACTAAACTAAACGAAACTAGTTAATGCTTGAAAGCATTTGTTAGATTTGTAATATTCAACCGAGCAAAGACGAATCATATACGCTCGTTTTGTATATCTTTATTGCAATATAACAATGTGCTGTAAATTTCATTTTTATGGTATGCTACTTGAAATCATATAAGCATAAGTATTACTACGTTTATACGAGTATGAAATAAACGCATACGTATTTCATATTTTATTACAATTAAACTAAAGCTTGAAGTTTGGTATATTTTTTGAAAAAAATCTTGAATTTTATACGCATAAACGTAGTACATAAATGGTGCGTATGAGTAATATTCGCCATATACAACTTTTATGCGTTTAAATACTTAATAGCATTCTTGCTCTTATGCAGCTTCTCTGCTGCTGCTTGTTGAAAATTTTGCTTGTGTCTGTGTATGCAGCCAAACATTTATACATTTATTGCACACTTATACACGCATTCACAATTGTAACGCAAAAAAAGTATGCAACAAAATTTTATATTTTTTTTTTGTTATGCTTTAAAAAAATGTTTTTGTTTTTTGTAACGATTCTTTTTTTTTAGCTTAAATTTCATCTAACTAAACTTAAACTAAACTAAAATTAAAACTAAAATATTTTATTATAAAACTAATTTATAAACCTAGCACCGCAATAGCATGAAAACCATTTTTTTTTATTTTGTTGCAAACAACTTTCACTTATTTTTATATAAATTTATAAACTACAAAAATCTACAAATTTAATTTCTACAACTATTCGTGCTTAGCTTAGCTTAAATTACAATTTTATACAATTCGTTTTTTCTTCTTTTTTATATAAAAATACACTCATTCACATACACTACACTACAACATATACGAGTAAATGAGCAAACAGCCTAATTTTGGTTTCGTTAGTTTTTTTTTTCTTTTTTTTTTGCAATGTGTCTAAAGTGTTATGACAGACTGTATGGGCACATTTTGCGTTGTTGTTGTTGTTGTTGGTATTATTTCATTATTGGTGGCACCATTTTGCTTATCCACAACAACAACAATTGTTTGAAAATGTTGTTCACTTCGTTCGCGTTTTCACGTCTTGAGCGTCTTTTAAGATTACATAATATGCAACTAAGTAAACTATTTCTGCTGCGTAATGTTGCTGTTGCATTTCTCTTTGGCACAAAATTATTACTAGCATTGTTAACATTGGAATCGCCATCACCATCGCCAATACCAGAATGACTTGATATACGCTCTAAAGGAGGCGCAGGATAACAACGCTGTTGATTCCTATGCTACAGATTTGTTATCTGCGTTGTTGTTGTTGTGGTTGTAGTACCACCAGTGGTTGTAATTAGCTGTTGTGCACTGCCTCCAGCTGCACCACCTGCTGCATTCATTTTGCCTGTATGCGCCACTAACACAGAACGTTGTAAGCCGTCAGCACGTGTTGCGGTAACTTCATCTTGTGCCACTGGCAACCATTTGTCAAGGAACTTTGGTCGAAATAGTAACGTAAATGTTGTACGAAATTGTTTACTCATTGAACAGTAAAGTATAAAGTTGATGCTGGAGTTTATCAGCGCTAATATGTCCATAAGATCACCTAAAAAAAAAAAAAAACGTATAAAAAGTGAAATCATATAAATTTGTTTATTAAGGTTGTTCAAATAGTCAGGCAACTAAGCAGTTTGGCAGATTTGCCTGATCTGGTTTAAATTTACACAATCAGCTATTAAATTGATTAGCATTTTCTTTTGCTTTTCTCTTTTCAGTGGTGTCATACAAAACCTCTTTTGATTGATTTCAAAACGCTACTGTTTCTGCTCGAAATTTGCTAAAAGGTAAATGAAGTAGGAGGTTTTTTTTTAAGCCACATAACGCTCTCTCTCTCTTCTACTTTTTTTATTAAATCTCTAGCAAAAGCATGAGCGATTTGAAACCCATTTTTTTTGACACCCTCCGATTATTGGTGAATCTAAAATGTCATTAAAAAATATGTAAAGTCTATGTTAGGGCCTGACTATTTGAGCAAATTAAATGTAATTTTTTAAGCAAAATGATAAATCGCTAAGCGATTCCTGTGACATGCATGATAGACTCAACTAGGGAAAAGGGTGTATTATGTTTGTGCAAATGTATGCAACAGATAGAATGGAGCACGATAGACCCTATAAAGTATATATATTCTTGATCAACATTAATAGACGTGTCGATACAGCTATGGCTGTCTGTCCATCCGTCTGTCTGCTCTGCTGTCTGCCATATGAGAAAGATCATCTCGGAGACTAAAACAGATACGGCCACGGCCAGTGGTCCCTTAGGCTTATTTTTAATTTTTGAACGTCATTCCGTTTGTCTGTTAAATTCACTACCTACACACACTCTGTTTTAAATTTCTGCACAGTTTACCATGCATGAGTGCGAAAGAGAAAAATGAAAAGCTAAAATGGCGAGTAAAAATGGCAATGCTGCTCAGAATTTCATTAATCAGAAAAACCAATCAACCAGCCCACTTCAACACCAAAAATCATTTATCTGCTATAATTTAAAATGTAAATAGCTAAATTAAAATTTTGAATTTACTTAAAACCAAACGGAACTATCAAATGATAAATAGCAATAATTTATGACTTTTTGCTCAAAATGATGAAACAATTTTGCAAAACATTTCATTGAATAAATTATTAAAAATTTCAATTTGATACTTACTCAGTCTTAGATAGCACTGCATAAGGAACGCATCACCAAGTATTGTATTTAGCAGACCCATAATCCCTTGCGGAAATTCAGTTATCAAAAACAGCAATAAAACCGCCAATAACATTCTTGTGGTTCGATCCGTTTGCTTTTCCTTTTCCAGCGTTTTACTATTTTTACGCGGTCGCTCTGCTGGTTTGCCATTTACGAGCGGTTTTGTGCCATTTGTCGGTTTACTTGTTAGCATTTTACGACGACGTTTTGCCTCTAGAAGCGCCAATATTAAACGTACGGAGAGTATGGTTAGCGCAATGCAGGGTATTAGTTTAATGACAACGCTATATATAAGAAATGTTGAATTTCGTAACGGTTTATTGTGTAGCGCCAAATCGCTGTGAAAAAGACGATAAACTGTGATATTTCGAACAACTAACGACGGCGTTGCTGTTGTTGTTGCAGCTAATAAATTACTATTGCTGCTGCTGCTGCTGTTCGATATAGTTGTATTGACATTCATTAAAGGATATTCAGTCGTCGTCGTTGTTGTTGTGGTTGTTGTGGTTGTTGTTGTTGCTGTTGTCATCATCATCATTAAAGCACTAACATTACTATTACTACTACTACTACTACTGCTGCTATTATAACTATTACTGCTAAGCAATTCCAATGCGGTTGCATTCCATTTATTATGTTCCGTCGTTTCTATTGTTGTTGTTGCACTTTGATTGCGCACTTCATTGTAGTAGTTAATCACATATTCACTAAGCGGTATCGAACGTAATGTTTTACCCTCCAAATCGAGCATCTCAAGAAATTCCGCAATGGATGAGACCAAATAGAGTGACGGTGATACCACAAGTACACAAACCACATATGCTGTTGTTATTGTTATAATTGTAGTGCGCATGCCACACCAAACTCGATTTTTTTGCGGATAGCCAACAGCAATATAACGCCAAACGGCCAATGTCACCGTCAACCAAATTGAAATTGTATGCAAGACTTGTGCGAATATCGAATGAAATTTTATGAAACAAGCCCACGAATAACTAAGCTGCTGTTCGCGTGGTAAACTCTCAAAGAGTATATAATCGTGTATGGTATAGGGTATGTATTCAAGCATTACCGCCAAATCGGCAACAGCAAGTCCTGTCAGTATGGCATTAGTGGGCGAACGCATTTCACGTCGTGTTAGGACAATAATATTCAGCGTATTCGCAATTGTGCCGAGTATGCAGACCACCAAAGATACATAACCGTGTACGTTCTTGTAGCTGTAAGTACAAAAAAAAAAAGGAGAAAAAATTGTAAATTGAAAATGAGAAAATGTATGTTTTAAAAGGCAAATGTATAATTGGAAAAGCTTTTATGTTTTAATTAAAATGTGAACAGTTAATGAGTTTTATTAGAGGAAAGTAAAATGTTTTTATATACACATACACATAACAGAGTTCGGATAAATACGTGGAATGCTTATGCTAACTTCTCTTGCTTCCTTTACATATTAAACTAAATATTGCTCTGTATGAATATTATATGCGGAAACTTTAAAAACTTAAGTTTCTTTCAAATTTAAAATTTAAACAACGAAATGCTTTAAGTTCGGTGAGACCGAAGCTTCAATGCACGTGATATGATGATTAGACTAACTTTTCTTAAATAAATATGTACTCATTTATGTACTCAGTTATTTTATATTTTTTTCTCAGTAGTACTAATTTGTATGCATTCAAGTTTTCAGTTGTATTAATTGGTTTTCACAGTACTACTCAAATGTACTCACAGTAGTACTTAGTTGTATTCACAGTAGTTCTCAGTTGTAATCACAGCAGTTTTCAGTTGTATTCACAGTAGTACTCACTTGTACTGAATATTGTACTCAGTTGAATTCACAGTACTACTCAGTTGTACTCACAGTAGTACTGAATTGTTTTCACTTTAGTTTTCATTTGTATTCACAGTTCTACTCAGTTATATTCACAGTAGTACTTTACGAAAAATTAAATATACCCGTTCACACTATGTGGACGAAGCATGCCGAATGTTTAGTGAAACTTATGGTGAGGGCTTCATAAACAAAGAACATCGAAGACAAAGAACGTTTAGGTCAACAGACAAAATGTGAAGATGAAAAATTAGAGGCATTATTTGTTGAAGGCCAATGTCAAAAGTTACACATTCATTAGGAGTTGCAGTTGAGAGACGTTGAAAGCCAAATGTTCACCTGTTTGAAGAGCAGAAAAGCAGTTGTTTTTTGCAACGAATAGTGACTGGCGATGAAAAGGAAAAGATGTGTCATGGAATATCCGATCAGAGATTCACTTCTTAAGAAGTGGTTTGGTAGGTCTTGGCTAGATCTCGGTATTTTCTATTTGACGGCTCTTATCCGTATCGCCTCCGCTGTTTTTTGAGCAATTGCAGCTCGTTTTGGTGGCAGTTTTGTACTTTTTCATATGTTGGGGCTAGTATGACAATATGCAAGAAAGCACTAAAAAATACAGCGAGACTGCAATACATTGAAGTTAGTAATAAAACATACAAAAAGTCAGACATATGCAAAAATTCAAAAATCGACTTTATGTATGAACCGAATGTGCCTAAACCATTGATGTATTGGTCTATAATTGTACTTGCATTGTTGCCTTTAAAAAAAAATCAGTTTGGAACTTATAGGTTGTTTGGTTTCAAAGTGCATAGCGGACATATAAACATTTTTTACATTTTATATATAAAGATAAATTGATTAAATAATTAAAAATTAATTAAATAATTAATTAATTTTTAAATTTCATGAAAAAAGAAATTGTTACACGAAGCTTAAGTCTTCTTATTTGTTATGTCATTATCAACAGTCTTCTAACATAACGTCTCTACTTAATTAATCTTTAATGTATTTCACAAATGGCAAGCAATTAATGCAATACATAACACTTTCAATTATTTTTCTGGCTATAAAAATCTTGCAAATTGCTTGTGACAGATTTTTGGTTGGATTGACTCAAATGCAGACAGATGGACAGACAAACAGAAGGAGAAAAAGAGAGTAAGAGTTCGAGAGTAAAATGTCAGACATACGAGTATACGCTTATAATTACATTAAGTTGCAGAGGCGTAACTCATTCATGCATCGTCCTCGCTGTCGATGTCTACCAAATAGTCTGCTTCTTGTTACCTCGTCACAGACACAATGCATTCAAGTCAAAAGGATCAAGGTCGTGACAAAAATTCAAAGCGACATACTACATATGTATATGTACAATCACTCAAGAAAACAAATATAGACTGTGACATTCAGTGTACACACACTAAGTACAATACGCATATAAATAACATAAAAATTCATTTGTAAAACATCAAACAAACGCCAACTCAGGTGTAACAAAATATTGCATACAACATTCGACGAAAAGAAAAAAAAAAAAACAACAACAAAAATGTAAAACATTCATTTCAATTGTCTGTCCGTCTGTCTGCATATCTATTTACTTGTAAATACGTGACGTATGCGTAATATTAATGTAGGCGTTTCTGCATTTTGACAAGAAATTTGTTTTGCAAATATACAAAAAAACCAAACAAGCAATTAACATAAAATATACACAAAACATTTCGGTTACATCAAAGTTTTCGTCTTCATCGCTTGCTGTGTCCATGCTTAAGCGTTTTTACTTAGTTTATTTGTTTATTCATTGTGTTACGCCTTTCTTGTCATACGCAGAGCAAAAGAGTCAAAGAAATTGTCTGAGAAATGTCGTAAAATTGCTTATCCCCAACGATTATCCCTGATGTGACATAAAATGGCAGTCATTGATAAAGTACCTAAATATGTGAAACAGGTAAAATAGAAATAGCATACATTTTTTTCGTTTGTTTTTTATGTTTGCAGAAGCACATTGTTACTATTTAGTCGCAAAAAAAAAAAAAAATAAGTTTAATTTTCTAAATGCGTTTTTTTTCATGGAAGACTTTTTGACTTGGAATTTTTGGTGCGTGACAATAAAAATAATAAATTATTACAGTCAATTTCGTTGAAATTTCAGTTTGCCATTTTTTTTGTTATGAACACGAAATAGAATTTTAAAATGTATTAAACATAAAAAAAAATTTAAAGTGAATTTGAACTAAATCTTGAATGATGCACGTATTTATTTGTTGAAAACAATAAAATGTGACGAATTTAGTCTTACATTTCGATTGACCCTAATAGTTGCAGATAATTTTGATGGAATAAAACTTTTTGAAGTGCACATCAGTGCAAAAAGTTTTGCATGATAAGTTATTACCCAATGTGTCCAGATTAATGAGTACTTACGAATTTTTGCTCTTTTTTTGCCCATTATCGAGAAAGTCACATCTGTCCGTCCGTCCGCCTTTTTTTTTTATCTGTGGAAACGTTTTTTATTTTCCTATTTTTAAGAATATTGAGTTGGAATTTGAAACATGAGCTTAGTTTGATGGTCTAAAGGTATTTTTTTTTTCAATAAGTGTGTCCCGCACACTTTTAGTCGTGGTCACCATACAAATTTACCGTCACTTTAAGGACTTTCTATATCAACCCACTTATAAAATGAAAGTTTTAAAGTTTATGTGAGCTGTCTGTAACAGAAGCGAGCCAGACACAAATGAACGTATTACCTTAAATAGTTTATGAAAAACTTTCTAGAAAATAAATTTTTCCAACTGGACAGTAATATATACAATGCGACTGCTTGTGCGTCTTCTTGGCGCCATTTAATATTATTTCGTATTTGCTTAATGCAAAAATGCTTTCTTATGCTTTGTTATTTCCAGTGTGTGGCTCAAATTCAAAAACTAAATTATTAGAAAGTATAATTCAGATTTTATAATAAATTCGAGTTCTGAACGATTTGAATTTTAAATTTACTTATCATATAAAAATAAAGCAAGGGAAGAATACAGTAGTAAAAACCATTTATATATCACACTGCTAGAGTACGAAATAAATCACTTAATTCATTGCAAATTAATTTATTATTTTCTCAGAACATGTTTCGTCGTATACACATGGATAGAAGCTTCATTTTGACTAAGCTGTTCCCCAACTTCCGCAATTAAAAGCCTTTAAAATTAAAAGAAAAATCTGCGCTTGACGTCGTCATAAAAAAACTAACGCCACAGCATTAAGTGACTTTAAAATTCAATGCCACCTTAAGACCACATCACATAAAATTTGTTTAACTGGTAATAAAAAAAAATTTTATTTTCTTGTCTTAAGTGTAGAAAAGGCAAAAAATTTTATTGCTTTCCACCAAATTTACAGCAATTTATTAAAAGAAAAAAGGCTGCACCTAACAAAACATAAATTTTATTACAGCCGCAAAATTTTACTTTACAAATGAAATTCCAACTTTCAGTTTTTTGCTGTCTTAACTTAAACAAAGACTTGAACAATAGTAGAAAAAATAGGGAAAGTCGTGAGCAATTTCTTCTACTTCTTTTGTATTTGCATTCTGCGCAATTTCAACTTGGACAAATTTACAATGAAATCATACACACACCCATGCGTGCGATTTTTTATGCTTTGTGATTTTATGGAAAACCGCGCCGTTTTAAAATGAATGTTTTATAACATTTTAAAGAGAAAAACTCGTTAAAAAATTTCAGTGATTTTTAATAAAACTGAAAAAAATAGGTCTTTATAGGCTCGCACACACATATTTTCGAATCTGCTTCAATTAACTTAGGATCATGCAGTGGCATAGCAGGTGTTTAATATTTTCTTCTTCTTCTTCGCAATTACCAGAAATTCTTCAAAAATTGTCCCTCTCTCGATAATTTGAACGTTGGATAATCCAACCAAGTCCAACTCTGGTAGAATATGACAGTCGTCTTCGCACCCAAGTGACAAGATGGTATTCCCTCTAGATATATATTAAGCATAGAGTGACCTACATAAAGGATGTCCCAGAATTAACGCAATTAACGCAACCCTAAGAAACTTCTAACGTGTTCTATTGTGTTCTATTGTATAACGCTTCATTTCTACTTGACCTAAACTTTTCAGCTGTCAAATTGTTAGCTTCGGAGTTGCCAGCACTTTACTGAAAATCCTGCGTTAATTCTGGGACACCCTTTATAATTGAAAAAGTCCGACATTTTGCAGCACTTTAGTTTGATTGCAGCTTTAAGTCTTTTACATACCTAACAGATTACGTGGTGCTAAATTTAAATTAGTGTTAGGCTGGTGTTTTGAAAAGTGTTCCACTAATTCTTAAGTCTTTATACCCAGCACGGGTTTCCTCTAGGCCACCAGACTAAGGCATCATACAGTAGTACGGGCCTCAGTAAAACCGTATTCAATCAGTAAACAATATGATGGGTAAACCCCCCATCTAGTGCATATCGCCTTCTTGCTAGAAAAAAGATCTATAAAAGCTTTCTTATATCTGGTTTTAGAGTTGTAATGCCACAGGCGCTTTATGCCTTTTGACTTTAGAAAATCTGCATTAAATGGCATAACTGTGGCCAGTAAAACTATTTTTCAAATATGCTAATAATTAGGTGCACATCTATTCAAAATTATTGTGGATCGTCTCTTGTATCAGACGTGATAAGCCATGGAGATAAGAGACTGTGTGGGTCGGACACTGATTGGCTCATCTACGACAGTTACTGGGTAAATATAAAAACAAAAATTAATATAAGCTTTAATAAAAGCCTTATTCGAGATTTCTTTCACCTCAAGTTATTTGCTTTATTTGACAGTTAACAGTTAAACATCGAGAGTGTTCCAATCTTTTTCTAAAATTCAATGAAATCATTTTTATAATTCACAATTAGTTTAAACCAAATTTTTAAAAAAAAATATCAAAACTAAGGTGAAAATTTTTAAAATAATTGTGAATTGTATGTTATTTTTTTTGAATTTTTGAAGAGATTTAAAACCAACCAAAAGAGATTTTGTGTGACACCCAGAATATGTTGTTTGAGATTTAAAAATCATTTTTGTCAAAAATCTAAACGTAACAGATATATTCTGCGATTCAAAATCTATCTTAATAAGCTGATAAGACCTATACTGGAATAATTTTCGAAATTTCATGCTATTTAAGTCCTCAGTCGTTATGCTAGTAAAATTTAGTTACTTTTAAATTTTTAAACTTTAAACGTATTTCGGAATTTAAAAAAAAACATTCTTTTTTTTTTACTGTTTTATCAAATAATCGAATACTTACATCACGTTTATTGTAAAAACGTAATTATTTGCAAATTAAAAAATAATTTTGCTATTTTCAATTCAATTTGCTAACCTGTTGACCTGACCTGTCGATAAATGAAAACAAAAGTACTTAACTGAAAATGAATGTGTATAGTAGTAGTAACATTTAATCGATTTCAGAATAAAAAAATACATTCTAAAATGTAATCATGCTGTCAATGTATTTACTTCGGGTTTCATATGAAATGACATTGACATTGTGGATAGCTTATAACACTAGTTTGATAAAAGTTACATGACGTTCTATATTGTATAGTATAAATAAAAAAAAAAAAGAAAGAGTATAATATTGTTGCATGTGTATATTTACCTTGTATGAAAATTATCCATGCCAGCGCCACAGTAAAGCGGCTCGGTTGCATTGTTACTCGATGTAGTCATCCTGTTTTAAATTTTAGCGCTACGTCATGCAGTCATTCAACCAAGTACAACCAAGCACCGCACAGTACAGCACAATACAGCTGGTGTGTTTGTTTGTTTGCTGGTTTGTTTGTTTAAGACAGTAAAGCGAAGAATTTTCAACCAAGCCAGACAATTTGTCACTTAAATAAACGACAACGATGGCAACGTGCGCTTCAATCAAGGTCAAGTGCAGCGTATACAACTCAAGAGTGTATATTTTACAAAAACAATGCGAATTTCCTAGTACGCGTTCTTCTTGTCTTGTCCTTAAATGCGCTCACTTCACTTTATAAATATTTAAATATTTTGAAAATTTACTGCAAGTAAAAGTTAAACATGGCACATAATTAATTTAAATTTTCAACAAAAACATTATAAATTATTAGAAAAAAAACAACAACAATGAATAACGTTAACTTTGATGAGATCGAAGCTTAAATATCTACAATTATATTCATAACATTTTCTATCTCGCTCTATTTCTTAAGCATTATTATACAAAACAATATCTTTCTATCTCTTTCTTTTTTATTTACAAATTTTATGCGTGAAAACTTTTGCATAGAAACTTACACTCTACACTTCCTTGTGATATATTATAAACGACAAAATGAGCAGCTAATGAATGCAGCTAACAAATAAAATTAAGCTAACGAGATGTGTAGTTATAATTATTGTGCTTTTTCTAATAATTATCTCTGTAACTATATCCTTTGATTTGTTTTTTTTGTTTATTTTTGAATGTATATTTTTTTTTTCCTCAGATAATAATCCTTTAAGCCGATTAAGAACATCTCCAGATGTTCAAGAGAATAATAAAAACATGGAAAACGTTAACTTTGGAGGAACCGAAGCTTAAATACCCGTCACATGAATTTTGAAATAGTTTATGTGGCTTAGATAGAACTTTGAGATGTGTTGAATGGGGGTTAATTGTTTGATAAAACTCAAGTTTATACATTTTATTTTCTTGAAAATATCAGAAAATGAGTGGTAAGTTTGTATAGGGCCTATATATATATACATATTGTTATGAACATATACGCCCAAATGATCGGTTTGCATATGAGCGTGAATAAACTCAGTGAGCAAAAAATTTGCGCACATTGAGTGAATTTAACTCAGCAGTGACTTCGGGTGCATATGAATGTTTGATCGGTTGAGCCGAAGGGCATATACACGATTCATGTGCTCATCAGCATGAGCTGATTTTTATTCAATGCTGCGTTTCCTTCGGTGAGTAGAATTGAGTAAGAATTTGGGCGTATGAATAAATCAAGAAAAAGTGATTTTGCAGATCTCTGCAATATACTATATTTCAGTCCTTCTGTATGTCTGTTATTATATAAAGTTGACTTACATCGAACTACTAAAACGTACAACTCTTATAATACAAACTTATCATAAAAAAAATGGATTTTTTAAATGAAAAATGTATTCAACTTTAGGTAAAGCTGGCAGCAATGTTTATTTTTGAAGTAACATCACCCTCGTATGACTCTACCGTATATTTTTTTCAAAGTGCATGGTAGCTGAGTGAAGACTTTTGAAATGTTTCTTAACTAAGTATTTTGAATGAGTGAGCATCGTAAGTTTATCTCCTTATCTTCTTAAAACATATAAAATTCTCGTGTCATGAGAGGGTGGTGTATGTGGCTCCCATTAAATCATTCAAAAATTCAACTAATATTTCGAAAACGACTCAATCGATTTCAATGAAATTTTGTAGATGTGTTTTTTTTGTTGGTCCAACTTACAAGATATGATGTATACAGTTTAAAAAATGGGCGGTGGGCATGGTTCTCAAAAGAATCGTCACTGAAATTTGTCGTATTTGTGTAAGTCTTTGAGAGAAATTAAATTGGGCGTGGTCTAATCTATTATTCATCTGAAATAAGATGAATGCAATTTGGTATGCATGTTATTACACCGAGAATAGTGAAATTTAGTATTTGTACATGACCCGAGCAAGGCCGGTTAGTTCAGCTAGTATTTTATAGAATTTTTTCATACATTTAAGCATATATTTCAAGCATGTCGCTTATATATTTTTCCTACTAATCATTTCAAAAGCGTGCTTAACATAGAAATGATAATAACGTCTGTACGATAATAAATGCTAATATTTAACTATTTTGGCGCGTGTTCTGCCACTTCCGGTAGGCAAACACTTCCGGCGAGTATTAAGTTTATTTCATTTAAAGTTTGTCTTAAAAGAAAGCATAAAAGATAGTTCGAAAAAGAGCAAGCATGAAATATAATAATTCACTTTCTTATGTTAATGCAATGTGCATTTTTATGTGGGCGTGCAACTATAGACCATAGCATAGCACAACTCAATCCTTGTCTCGTTTATCATCTTCGTGAATTTTCTTTAGAGCAACTGTCCAAAGCAGCACACAATCTGCTTGCTGAGCACAGCACAGCACAGTATGCTGTGTGCCTTAAGCAGCTATTGCTCCTGCTGCTTCTGCTTCTGCATGTTGCATAAGTCCAGTCAGTCAGTCCAGTCCAGTCAGTCAGTCACATTTTTTTTTTGTTCCAATCTGTGTGACTTGGCTAAACTTAATTAGTTTCATTTAAACAATTACAACAAAGGCGTTAACAATTTGTAGTACGTCTTTGCAGTATGTTTTCGTCTTTTAGATTTATGATGTCTTAAAAAAATCGCTTAAGTTTGCTTTAATTTTGAAAAATTTTTGACGTTGACATTTAATTTAAGTGCTCAAAGGGTACTCGTTTCTGCTAAGATATTGTCCGTCTGTCTTTCAAAACTCATATTAAAATTTATTAAAACTTCGATTTTACCAAAATTCACCTTGTTCTTTTTAAAGGTTGAAAATTTATTGTGGTTTTGTAATTTTTTATCATATTTTATTGCAATAGCAGATTTACAAAGCTTTTGAGAATTTAATGTGAACTTATTGTAAAGATTTAATTGCTTTTGCGGTGGTGTCCTATGTGTCCTACTGTTCGAATATGTAAATAAAATTTTATATACATACATATATATATATATATATTTTTATATCTTTATATACATATATGAAATAGTAGATACAAACTTATACATAAAGTTTTCAACAAACGAACCGAACAAGTGCCTTCTTTACACATGAGCGCAATTAACACGTACACACTCGTGTATAAGTTTATGAGGCGCAAAACCGCAAAAGCACACAAATAGCGCATATATACAAATACAAGTTTATAAATATATATGTATATAAAATATATGTATATCTATGTATGTCAACACAAACACATAGTATAGTGGGTATATGTAATATTTCACAGTTGGTATTTAGTGCGCCAATATTCTGTGCGGATTACACTGATGCACAAAAATATTAATCCTTAAATAAAATTTAATATGTACAAAGGAATTATGAAACAAAATTTATACACAAGATTTAAATTTGTTCAATATATTTATTAAATATAACAAAGGAAAATTTCGCTTGGTATTAGAAACTTTTGAAAAATATCCATAAAACAGTCCTAGAACAAAAACTGTGTTTAAAAGATGAAATATTTAGCCATTGACTAACCCATAAAAACTAAATTGATCGAGAGTAAAAATAAAGAAGGATTTTAGTTAATTTCAATAACAAAAAAGAACACTAAAGTCGTTTATGCTCGACTGCAAGAACTATGTAAACAATCTTTATGCAACTTCAGTTTAGTCTTATCTTTGTTCCATACTTTATTGAATTGAAATTTTATACAAAATATATAAAATGGGGGTGATTAAATTTATTTGGTACTACCCAAATTGGTATTAATGTTAGCAAAAAATAACTTTCGGTTATTTGCGATTCTCTTTTTCCTTAGCAAACATGTTCTGTTATCGGCGATTTTGTGTATCGCTCTTCGCGATCAGTGAAACTGTTCACTTATCACTGATTGTTTTTCGCGAACTGCGATTTAATCACTGTTTGCAGTGAATGCGATTTTCAAGTCGCAGTCACTAATCACACTGCGAATCAAAAATCACTCTTTACGTCAACACTAATTATTAAGGTAAATTATTTATACTTAAGATACTATATTCACGTTCACTTGCAACTGTGCAAAAATTGACCAAATGTGAAAAAAACAAGAAAGAACGCTGAAGTCGAGTATGCTCGACTGCAAGATACCCTGTACCCAATCTATATGTACCTTAAGTTAGGTTCTATTTGACTACCATACATCATTGAATTGGATTTTCATAGAAAAACTTAAAAAATCGGGTATATCTTTGATTGGGTTTATACCTAAAATTTTGTTGGGCCTACCCATATTGGTCCATTTCATTGGGACTATCATATACATAATTTATACTAAATTTAAATTTTCAAGAATAGAAAGCAATGACGTTTTTATGTAAAAACCCAATATTTTGGGGTAAATTTGTATGGGGGCTATACCTAAAATTTTGTTGGTCCTATCCATATTGGGATATTTTATTGGGACTATCATAGACATAATTTTTACTAAATTTGAACTTCCTAGAATAAAAAACAATGACGTTTTTTATGCAAAAACCCAAAATTTTGGGGTACAGTTTGGTATGGGGGTACCCCTTAAAATGGGTCTAGAGAAAACCGTTTGTAAGTGCACACTTGACGGCCTAGGAGAGTCTAAGTTTCAATTTTGAAAGCTCTACCTCTTATAGTCTCCCAAATAATCGTTTTCATACGGCAGACAGCATGACAGACGGACAGACGGACGGACGGACAGACAGACAAAGCTAGTTCGACTCCTTCCAATGCTGATCAAGAATATATATACTTTTATAGGGTCTATCTTGCCTCCTTCTGCTTGTTACATACATTCGCACAAACTTAATGTACCCTTTTACCCTTTGGGTACAGGGTATAAAAAATTTTCGTTAAAAAATGTTATCACTGATGCAGTTAAGTGTTGCAAAATTGAGACATATTTTTGTACAGTGTTGTATCACTTTCTTTTTCATAATCGATTTAACCGTTATAGAGGTTATGTTCCAAATTTCAGCTTCATATCTTTTTTATCTTGAATAAAATGCATAGAAATAAACAGATAGTTGGGCAGACAGACAGACTAACATTTCTAGATCGATTGTCAAGTTAAACAATAATACTATATATATACAGGGATGTCACCGAAAATTCAGAGTTTTGGTGTGAATACTCGAAAAATTACACTATGACACCGATACATCGAGTTTTTTCATTAATTGCATAGGGTAGCCAAATTTTTTTAATGGTTTGAATTTCAATACACAAAATTTCAAGTTTGCGAGCCGCCAAACTAAAAAAAAGAAACCTTGCAACTCTATTCAAAATGTGACAGATGTCAAATGATTTAACATTTGTGGTTTTATGTGCCTGAGTTTTAATAAGTGATTTCATTAAAATAATTATTTAATAAACTAAAATTAAAATTCATCTAAAGGACTTTTTATAACATTCCTCTGACGAAATTGTCATAGAAATTAAAAACACTCGTTTCAAAGTTCTGTGTCATGGTGTAAAGGGGCTTAAGCCAAAACTCTAGTGTAAATGTTTTCGGTGTCACCCCCGATACATAATGATAATGCCCTCCACACTTCGAAAAACCAACGTTTTGCTCCAAAGAAATGAGTTTATTTTAATCAATGAATATTTGACGCTTTTTATTATAAACATCTCGAACATTCGATTAAAGTTCATTGAACCTTATCTTTTTCTCCTACAATAAAAAGCTGCTTTATTTCTTATTTTAATATGTACCCACATACATGAACTTTCTTTCATCAAAACATTAAATTAAAAGTTGCTCTTAAGAAAATCGTGGTATATGTGTGAGTTTTTCCTTTTTATTTTATACTTAAGCCAACTGGCATGTAATGACTTAAATCGCGCAAATCGTAATCGTTTTTCAAAAAAAAAAAAAAAAAATATATATAAATAAATGCGAATCATAAATTATCAATTACAAAATGAAAAATAAGAGCCCAAAAAAGTGTGCATTTATTTTCATTAAAATTTTTATTCGGTTAAACGAATTTAAGGTATGAATTTTTTTGCTTGAACAATTTTTAAAATTTGTTAACTTTTTAGCAAAAACAAAGTTTGAAGAATTATTTTTTTTTTTGTTTTTTAGACATTTTAATCAATTGATGAAACCGTAACAACAGCAAAAAAAAAAAAAATCAAGCAGCAACAAGACAAAAAAACCGGCATATTTAAACAAAAAGTCTCTGCAATGGCGTTGACGCCATATTGTACTGCAACAGCACAGCACGTCCCTGTATTGCCTGGTGATGTGTCAAACTTCTGTAAACCGCAAATCTGTGAAATTTTCATTTTCATTTTACGCAACTGCTTCGTGGTAATCAAGCGATGCTGGCATCTGGAGACTGACTAGCTCTGTGATATCAAATTGCGTGTGTGTCACTGTTTGATATTCAATGTTAATAAATATGGCAGTACAAGAGCAAAACAAGTCATGACATTTCACTGACATTTGATTTATGCTAAGAAAACGGATACGAATATGAAGTTAACCGCATACAATGCTACGGTTACAGTATTATTGTATTAGGTATCTGTGTGACACAGACCTGTCTTTTCGAATATTGTCAAGCGTTGTCAAGGTTTAACAGAATTTGCGGTGCAAAAAGGTGAAAGCTTGATTTTTTTTTTTTTTTTTTTTTTTTGTTGTTTGGAATGGAAATTAGAAGCAACAGCGAGCTGTCTACAAGTCCATTGGTTCACGGCTGTCTTACATTGTTTGCTATCCAAACAGCTGCGGTTGATTTTATCTATTTTTCAGCAATATTTTTTTTTTTTTTTTTTGGCAATTTTGTTGTTCATCCTTTTTGATACCCGCCACACATAGTGTGAAGGGTAATATCAGTTTGTCGGAAAGTTTGTAACGCATTAAAGGAGGCATCGGAGACCACATAAAGTATATATATTATTGATCAGATCGACGAGACGAATCGATTTAAACATGTCCGTCTGTCTGTCTGTTGCAATGCGTTTTTCTCGGAAAGTGAAAATAGCACTAATTTATTATTTATTCACTCCAATCTGGGTAAAATAACTTCTAATGTTATTCTATGAATATGCTACCGATATGACAAGGATCAGGCCACTACATATAGACCCCATTCAAACTCACCTTTCATTTTTTTTTTTTTTTCAAGAAAAAGATTAAAATTTCGTGTGACGGGTATTTGAGCTTCGATGCTACCGAAGTTAACGTTTTTGCTTGTTTTTTTTTATTTGTATCTGCATACAAATCTACACGATTTGTGTTTACTTTGTCTGATTGAGCATTTACCTGTCTACAATAAAACTATGCCAAAATATTTGCTCTATTTTTGGAGATTAGATTTGATTTGTTGTTTTATTATTTTTGTTGTACGTTTTACTAGTCGAAATACGCGGCATTGCTCGGGTGATAGCCATCAAATCGATTTAACCATTTGCAATACAGTTTTTGGCAATTTGTAAATTTGTTTTCAAATTCACTTTCACTAAAATTAATCGAAAGTAGATATAATAAAATTCATGATTAACTTGTAAGGATTCCAGATAACCACATTGTGTTAATTTTATATTTTTTCGAGATTAAATTAAGCACAGTTTAAGATATTTTGAATTTGTTTATGTTCAATTTCGTTCCACTCTTTTGAAAGTGAAATTAAGAACAAGGTCGATAATTTTTTTTATTTTTTATAAAACACATTTATGATTCATTTAGGCATGGGTTCTTCAATTTAAGAATGAAATCGTGTAAAAATAAAATTAAAATGAAGTAAATAATATTAAATGTGTATAGATCAAGTCACAAATCAAATTTTCTGAAGTGTTCTACAAAGTTTAAATTTTTGATTCTGAAATAATCGGTTCTTTTCTGTAAACAGACAATGGAGGGATGGAATGATAGTTGTATGATTAAATCGAATCGTTGCTGATCGAGAATGTATAGACTGTTATGCCTGCTTCTGTCTGTTACATACATTTACAATAATTCTTAAGACACGATCCATAACTCAGCCACCAAGAGCGCCATCTATGTGTCAGAACTTGTGTTCTAAAGCTTGCATCATTCACTAAAAACTGTCAAAATACGTTTGCATTTGATCTTGACATTTTAAAATCGAAACAAGTCTCTGCACGATAATGCACCGAATCAAATGTATGTAAATCATTTTGGTATTAAACATATTTGGCAACAGTTGCCAAATGAACTTAATGAACCAAAATGAACTATAGCAGGCACTTAAATTACTATTAAGTAGCTGTATATATATACTGAATCGGGAGCAGTATATTTAGAATAAAAACAACAGAAATCGTATTTTTCTAGAGTCAGTCTTATATATTGTTTGATATGCAAAGACTCGCTTGAACATATTTTTTTTAGAGCATGATTATAATCATTTACAGCAACCATTTACAGCAACCAAATTTACATGATTGTTATGTAGACAACTGTGTGTGCGTCTTCTTGGCGCCAGTGTAGCACTTAACGTAATGCGAAGTTCTCAATTCTTTTTTGTGTATATTCTTTATATTTTTTTATGCTCCCAACACATAATTTAAATTGTTCTAAATTGTAAAAAATACTCATTAAGACTTATGTACCTATTAACAAGAAGCACACATAAAAAACAAAGACATTTGTTTTTTTTTTTTTTGTCAAAGACAAATCTTTGACAGTAATCATAATCATAAACATAAAACATAAAAAAAGAAAGCATTTAACGAAACCAGTAAAACATGTCGTATACATAATTTTAAAAAATTGCCATATCAGCAAAAATTATGCAAAATGGTGTACAAATTTACGCTTTGCGGTTAAAATAATGAAAGTGTAAATGGAAAAAAAGCCGCTTTGCTTTATTTATTCTACAACCAGCAAAAAAAAAAAAAAAAATAACTTGAATTCTTTCTTTCTTGTTTCGCTGCCATTAAATTTCATGCCTACGGTAGCAGTTAAGAAAAAAATTATATTGTATGTGAATAACATAAAAAATACTGAGACACACCCACGCATTATACGGCACAGCTTAAATGCACGTAGATAAATAGATAGAATATGGTAACATAGTATGGACTAGTATACGTATACGACAAGGTCACATGCAACGTAAAAGTGTAAACTGAACTGTGAACTCCAATGAGACTATGCGCTGCAGGTCACACCAAATGCTCTTAACAGCAGACGGCATGGCAAGCGCGACGGAAACCCTATTATGTCAAAAGCACAAAGACACCTGTGCGTATGAGTAATAAACCGGTGTATGCTGTATGTTGTACATTGTATAGAGTAGCTACTCTTGCTGTTTATCTTTCCAAAAATTAAAAAAAAAAAAATTGTCAAACAATGCATGATGAAAAAAAATGATTTTTTTTTTTTTTTGTTTTTTGTTGAAGAAAAGAAAGAAAAACATTGCTTGCGTGAAAATATTTGCTTCTGCTTAATTATTTTACTGTGAAAATGTTGAAATCAAAAAAAATAATTGAAGCAGAAAACCTGAAGATAAAATAAATTGGAAAGGCGTGTGCAGTGTGAGCTGCTAGACAACTGAAATTGTTGGCATCGTTAATATACATCAGAATTTAACCAGACTCGGTGTAAGACGTGTAACATTGCAAGCTGGTCACGTTGCAGCATGGAGTGATGCGTAGGAGATCGCGCTAATGGATTTTTTTTATTAAATTGTGACAGCTTGTATTATGGAACGGTACCGTCTTAAGTGACGTGGCTAGGTATAAGTTTATGTTGCATTTTGATAGCTGCTTGAAACTAAAACTAAAAAAAAAAACTTAAAGAAAATGACAAAAAAAACTTTTTTTGCTCTTTAATTTTTTGCGTATCAAATTTCAAACGCACCTCCTAAATGGCAGCATGCAGGAAACAGCAATTCTATCAAGTAACTGCAACATTATTGACTATTTTTTTATAGAAGAATATAAAACTACCGAGAATTTCAGAAATTAAGGGTGAAGTGAAACTTCACAGAGTAGCGTCTGTAATACTCAATATCTGGCGTTAGCAACCAAAAACATTCAGAGCTATTGGAATCTCTCAATACGATTCGTACAATCGAATCGTTGTAAATTGCGATGAAATAAACAGACAGACGGACATGGCTTCCCACTATGTGTGGCGGATATAAAAATACCTAAATCATATTTTGGTGAGTAGATTATCCTTAATCTATTAAATAACAGTTTTTTTTTTGTATGAAATTAATTTAATATAAAAAAAATTGAAATACTCGTAAACAAGAAAATGTGCTGCAGTATTCAAACTTTGAAATTTAATTTACCTAATTAAGTTAATTTAATTAAATTAACCTGTTTGACTATTTAATGATCAAAATATATTTTACATAGAAGCAAAAATAAGAATAATATTATAAATCGTATTATGTACACACACACACACACACACAAATATATGTACAGATCGACGCACTGACCGATCGACCAACAGACCGACCTGACCGACCGAACGCCCCGACCGAACGATCCGATCGAGCAGACTAACCCGACTCACCTTGACTTTGCATGACATCAAAGCTTCGGTTCTATCGTCATTAACCGTTATTTCTCATGATTCATTTGTCTTAGAATTTTGGTCGCTCAGTCTGGCGTCCACCTTCGCAGCGTGCATTTGTGAATTTGATTAGAAAGAAGAAGAAGCACATGTTTAAAGTGCATGCCGCGTGGTCGCGCAAGTGAAGTGAATTTTTTTTAAATTTAACTAAATTAAATTTATTTGTATTATTGCACATAGTGAACATATGTGAGTACGTATTATCTTTAATGTGATTTACTTTGAGACATTAAAAAATCAAAGAATAAACGATTTTTTTGTTTAATTTTTTTGGAAAATAATTTTGTTTTCGTTCATTTTTAAGTGTATTTGTTTTTGTAAATGAACTTTGAGTGAAAAAAAAATTAAGCAGCGCCTAAACTTAAATGAAACAATATGAACGGAAGAACTGTAAAAAAATTGAGCTTCAACTTAAAAAATATATGCTCATTATAAACAATTAAAATAGAAATAATAATTTGGTGAGTAGATTTTATTTTTCCTTTTTTTTCATTATAAATGTTTGGATTACAATTATTTTTTTATTGCTCTCATTCACACTGAGCTTCAAGAGGTCACAGGTTTGATGAAAATGTCGACAAAATCCAAGGTTGAACTTGAAGAGTTATTAATTGATAGGTTAAGCAAGCTTCTTAGTGCTCAACAACTTGCGTCGATCAAATTTTTGTGCTGCAAGAATCTTGATTAAGGAAAACTGGGTTATGTTCTTTATAGACCCATCCATCCAGGTCGTTTTTTGATGCTATCTTCCATGATTTTTCTCTTAAACTTCGTTCCAACCTTTTATCTGTCTTAGTTTTTATACTCGTTACACATAGTGTAAACGGGTATATTCAGTTTGACCGAAAGTTTGTAGCGCATTAAAGGAGGCATCGGAGACCCCATAAAGTATATATATTGAAACGAATCGATCTAGCCATATCCGTCTGTCTGTCTGTCTCTCCGTCTGTCCATCTGTCTGTCCGTCTGTCTCTTGCGTTGCATTTTACTCAGAATGTTTTTAAGATATTAGCATAAAACAGTGCATTACGTATTTATTTATGTATTTTATTTATTAAATAAATAAATATTTTTGTACATCCTATTTACAAAACACTACAAAAGGCAAATGAGTTCAGTTGTTTTTAAAAAGCACTCCTATTTTTGCTCAATGCTATTTTCACTCTCTCTCTCTCTCTCTCTGTATCTCTCTCTTTCTCTCTAGTCGCAATCATCAAACTTAAAACAGTTTTCAATTCATAAAAAGCTTTACATAATACTTGTATGCTTTTTAATTTTTTTTTTTCTACTTCAAGTGTACAATTTTTCATTTTTTTATTATTTAAAATTAAATTGAATTTCATGAGCTCAAGTGCTTTCATTTAACCTTTTTGCTGTTATTCTTTAATTTCCTTTTTTGCTTTTTTGACTGCCCACAGTCAATAAGTGAATAAAAGAGAGAGATTGTGCTTAAAGGACACTGCAGGACAATATTTTGAAGCTATGTACAGTGTAATATTTGCTTCAATTTAACAGATTGTTTTTTTTTTTGACCATTTTTTTTACTTTTCGTGTACAATGCAAACGGATGTGAATGTATTTGTAATTTCATTGAAAATGTATACAAGTATTTATATCTCATTCTAAACAAAAAAAAGGACAATTGTAAAAATGTGAAAGGCACAGAAATATTTTGTTGAATAATTGTCCCTGTTAAATCTAAACTTTTAAGTTTTTTTTTCCTATTGCAGCAACTTGGCAACCGAGTTAAAAAAATCAACGTTTGCAATATTTTTCGATATTTTCAGGTCGAAAAATATGTAACGAGAGTTATTAAAATTGTGAAAAGGAAAAATGAAAAAACAACAACTTAAATGTAATAGCCACCCACTTTCCATAACATGCACACACAGACACACACTTACAATGCAGGTACTTGACTTTGAAAGGATTCGTTATATTTTTGTGAGCTATTTCAGCAAAAAAAAAAAAAGGAAAAAAGCCAATTTGCCATTTGTTTGTCAGTTAAATTAGTTTGCATCGAGTAGCCATAGCACCATCATTGGCTTTTTTTTTGTTTCCCTTCTTTTATATTTTTGACTAGAATGCATCTTTCTTATTTAATCTTTTCAGTGAATTTTTTTCTGTTCACTCAGCAAAGCAAACCATTAACTGAAACTATTTCGATTATTTTGTGCATTCGGTGGCCAAATTTCAATGATTTTAGTTATGAAAAATCGTCTATTTTATCGAAAAATCTCTGCTTTCATAGAATATTGTCAAATATGATTTTTAGAAGTCTTACGAAATAACAATTTTTATTTGGCAATGATTGTTTTGGAATTGCGGCTGGCTTTATTCGTGAATATTTACCGTTTTGCTCAGTCAATATTCGTGGTCGGTTTGAAGTAAGCACAACTCTTTGCATCATCGGCTTTCGACCTGGATTCGATGGCTTCTTTGATGTAGTCGCTTATAGGCGACCAAATTCGAATAAAAACAAGCAAGAACGTTAACTTCGGAAACACCGAAGCTCAAATACCCACCACACGAAACTATATTCATTTTTTTTGAAAAATAAAAAAATAGAAGGTGAGTTTGTATGGGTCTATATGTTATAGTGGCTCGATCCTTGTCATATCGGTAACATATTCATAGGATAACAGTAAAAGTGATTTTTTACAGATTGGAGTGAATATATCCATAAATAAGAACTATTTTCATAAAAAATCTGAAAAAATGTGCGCTTGGTTTGTATTAGGGGCCATATCAAAAAATGGGCGTGGCACCTTTCTTTTGAAATTGGATGTCATTAGAAGTGCTTTTACCTATATTTGTAGTAAATACATTTACAAATAATAACTATTTTCATACAAAAAATCGAAAAAAATGGTAAGTTTGCATGGGGGCTATATCTAAAACTGGGCGTGGCACCCTTCTTCTGATGTTGGATGGATGGATATTGGATTTACCCGATTTGTAGTCAAAACATTCATAAATAATAACTATTTTCATACAAAAAAATCGAAAAAAATGGAAAGTTTGTATGGGGGCTATATCTAAAAGTGGGCGTGGCACCTTTGTTTTGCCATACAAACTGCTTAGGAACACAAAAAGCTTAAGTTTAAAGTTTTAGGTCAATATCTTTAAAACTTTCCGAGAAACACGCATTGCAACAGACGGACGGAAAACGGACAGACAGACAGACAGACGGACATGGCTAAATCGATTCGTCTCATCGAGCTGATCAATAATATATATACTTTATGGGGTCTCCGATGCCTCCTTTAATGCGTTACAAACTTTCCGACAAACTGATAATACCCTTCACACTATGTGTTTCGGGTATAATGAGCGTTAGCTCATTGAATTGATAGGTAGCAGTGTTGGCAAAAAATCACTTTCAGCGACTGAAAGTAGTGATTAACGATTTTTTTGTTAATCGGTGAACATGTTCAGTTATCGGTGATTTTGTGTATCGCTCTACGCGTACTGTGATATTGTTTATTTATCAGTGATTGGTGCTTTTATAACTCTTCGCCAATGGTTCATATTCGCTTAAACACTGAACCTGTACAAATTCGTTGCTATAGTTGTCAGTCACATGATTCGTTAAAAAGAGCAATTCACTGAAAGCGTGGTCTATTGAAACGATTGAGTGGTGAAAGCGCAATTGCTACAAAAATAAAAAAAAAGAAATCGAATTAAAATGTGATATTTATACCCGTTACACATTGTGTAAACGGGTATATTCAGTTTGTCCGAAAGTTTGTATCGCATTAAAGGAGGCACCGGAGACCCCAAAAAGTATATATGTATATTTAAACGAACCCATGCTAACATCACAGATTTGAGTAGGATAGGACTAATATATCATTAAGTCCAATTAGAAATTCAACTCCTACTTAACATATTAAAGCATATTATTACATATTTAAGCTTAAAAGATGATACAAATGTTTTTTATACAAGCCCAAAATTAGTGTCTAAATTTGGATTGTAAAACTTTGTGTTTTAGTAGACAGGTATTTGAGCTTCGGTTCAACCGAATTAAAAGTTTAATAAAGTTTGAGCACCCATATTCTGCAAAAATAAGTATCCGAAACCCGTTTTATATATGATTATCGGGGTGTGGTGTACTCTAAGTTTCTCCCAGATGGTCTAAATGGTTAATAAAGTGTATTCGCAGTAAATGGCCGAAATTGTGGAAAGACAATTCATGAAATTTGCAACACGGTAATGCGTTGTCTCTTTTTTTTGTGATTTTATAAGAATACAAATTCAAAAACTCAATAAATTTCACCTAGCAATCTCCGTAGTCGCCAGATTTGGCACCTTCTGACGTTTTCTTGTTCCCAAAATTAAAATTGCATCTTCGGAAAAGGCGCTTTGAGTGGAGCAATGCCATCAAAAAAAAAAATAAGTAACTAATTTGCATAAAGAACTTACTAATTGGATAAGTTTAAAAATTCTGCGCGTGTCAACATCGGAAATTTTATTGGTTACGTTTGTCAAAATAATCCGATTAAATTCTATCACATAACCGAATATTCGTAATTATTGGACAGGACAGAAGAAATGCCAATAAATATTTAAATCATTAAAAATTGATTACGAGTGACAAACATGTTGGCCATGTACCACAGAAATTGACATTAACTTTTGAATGTATAAAAGAATTTTACATAAAGTAACACATTGAATGCAATTTTTCAACACTTTATGGTATAATCAATGAGAATTGCATTAGACAGATACACTAAAATTTGACAAAAAGTTAAAAAAAAAAAAATTATTCATGTCAATGACGCCAAGTAGCAATGTTCGTATACTGTCAGTTTCATTCACAAAATCGCCTACATTGTTCAAATATAACAATTCAAGTCACAATTGGAATAAATGAGCATATTCGTTTTGTTGGCAATGCCAGAATATTGAATATTCTATCTCTCACTCCCTTTCTCTCTCTCTCATTTACACATGCACATACACACACACATTCTCGAAATCATTGTAAATTTTGTGTTTGTGCATAATAATTGAACTAATTGTAGAATGTGTTCATTTAAGCGGCACTCAAAACGTTCTTGTACCAAGCATTATCTGTAAATGACACATATGTACATACTATATTGTCCTTACGCCTCTCAATAAAACATATTATCAATGTAAATATGGTTCAGTACTTACATACTATATTGTATATGTATGTCCAAATTTATGTAATAATATATCTACATATCTATCTATCTAACTATCTATCTAACTATCTGTTCATATTGTATCTATGCATGCTCGTTTATTTATTGTATTTGTATTTGTGTCATATGCATGTGTGTATATTTACATTTGATATATTACATTTTGAATGATTGAAATGCTTTTATGCATTATTTATATAGTACATACATAAATGAAGATGTAAATAGTATAGTATATATTTAATCATATGCTCTGCTTCGTCTAGTTTAAGTACTTAAATATTTTGACTACAGCCGTTCTCAAAAGTTATGCAAAAGATACTATTTCCACAATGTTTTAGTTTAGCTTAAAAGCTTGCAGTAGGCTTTACACAGTGACCTTCATCATTGTATTAATTTATTATATTATCCTTTGCATGTCCTTGCATTAAATTTGTATTGAAGTTCAATAACATTTTAGCTACAAATCCGTTAAATCCATTAAACTCAATGAAAACAATGTGCCTCTAATTGTGAATGTACAAATGTGTATGTGTGTGTGTAAATCTAAATTGATATTGTTTATAATAAATAAAGTCATATTTTCGTTTATACATATGCGTATGTATGTATGTATTCCATGTCATGTACTGTTAACGTAAGCAGCAGCAGTGACAAGCAATTTAATATTATTGTTTTTTGTTAGTTATTTATTTTTTTTTTTGGTTCGAAATTGAATAATAAACAAAATATTTTAATAAAAAAACAAATGCGTTTCAACTTTCAACGCATTTATTTCTAGGGACTGATATATTGTAATAAATATGTCAATCTTAGGAATAAAATCAACTGAAGTTTTGCACAGTGGTATGTAATAAAAAAAAGAGAACGAAAATAAAATAATTACGATCAAAATACTATAAATACAATTTGTATTTTTAATATGATTGATTTTTTAAATCATTGTCAATCTGTAATGTCAGAGAAATCTCTTCAAACCGAATTTCAATCAAAAGAGATTTAAGGTGTCACATAAATCTATCTGAGGTGGGCTATAAAATTTTTATAAATGAAATAGAAAAATGATAATTATGTCTTCAAAAAAAAAAAAAACATAAAATAAATCTTTCGAATTTCTGTGACACCACGGTTTTATTTTAGAGATTAACAAATTAATCGACGGGAGCTATGTAAATTCTTCCGCATGTATGCATAGAGGGATCACAACTCTTTTTCGTAACTTAAATACGACAAAAGGCCTTGAAAGGGTCTAAACTGGGACTTTGTTATTAATCGATTAATCGAGGAGCAATCAATTATTTTGTATACTCAATTGATCGATTAGTTCAATATCATCAAATATAATTATATCAAATATCCGTTACATAACACATATGTTCACCAGGTGCTTAGATTTAATTTCACGATGAATTTGATTAAATTAGTGTGAAGGTTTTATATTATATTAGCCTGATCCTTAATTTTGCTAAATTTTAATTGAATTTATTCAGAAAAAAACCATTGTTTTCATACAAAAACTCGAAAGTGGGCGGTAAGTTTGTATGGGGACTATGCCTAAAAATAGGCGTGGCACCTTGATTCTAATTTACAAACTGGCTAGGACCGAAAAAAATATTAAAATATTATTATGTCGATATCTTAAAAACATTATCAGTAAAACGCATTGCAGGATTATCTCGGAGACTATAAGACATAGGGCCACCATATTTAAAATTTAAATTCTTTTAAGCCCTCAAGTGGTCACTTAAAATCAGAATTCTCTTATCCCATTTGAAGGGATAGCTTTTATATAGTCGAGAGACTTTAATTTTAGAACAAATTACGCCTATAATGTTCCCAATGAAAAAAAAGTTTAGGTATAGCACCCATAAAAATCAAACCAATATTTATAGTTTTTGGATGAAACTCCAAGATACAGAGTATCTTGCAGTCGAACATACTCGACCTCAGCGTTCTTTCTTGTATCTTTTATGATGAATTTAATTGTCATCAAAGAACGTCATCGAATTGAGATATCGTATATAAAGATTGATGCACTCAATTGACATTTTATTAATTTTTATTTTTTTATTTTGTAATTGACATGTTGACAATGACGAAGTTGTTTCACATGTCATGTCACAACTGTCAAAACTGACGCTGATATCAATTCTGGCGAAAGTCGATGAATATTTATCGTTTTAAATTTTGTATTTTCTTTACGGATGATGAAGTGTTTTATTGAAATAAATTATTGAATAAAACAATAAAATTTTAATTAAGATATTGCAATTCATTTATTATAGTTTTTGAATTTTTTAAAAACTTTTTTTTTATAAATCTTTTTGCATTTTTTATCTCTCTCTCTCTCTCTCTCTCTCTGATTTGCTTTTAGCATATACAATATATTTTGTGCTGTAGGAAAGCAAACTGATATACTCTTGATATGTATTTTTTTAAATACTGTGCACCACTGTGCAATGTTTGTAATTTTACTTTGTTTATAGCGCTTATTATACGCCAAAAGATAATGACAATTTATACAAGCTCAATACAATACATATATACATGTATATATTCTAACATATTATAGACAACACTTGATTGGCGTCCATCGTAAAACGTGATACTTGATAAATAATTTATGCCACTGTCACTTCTCCCAAATATTAAGTGTACATATAGAAAAAAAAGTAATCAATTTTGTTTAGAAAACCACGCTGAATAAAATATTTGACAATTGTTTAACTTATTTGAGCAGCAAATAATGAAGGTGTAACCAGTCACAAAAAATATTGTTTTCAATATTATCATTAAATTAAATCTACAAATTGGAACTACGAAGACTTAGCGAATATGTATCTGAGGTTGCCTTCTTAAAACTTAAGAATGACTGCATTTTTTTAAGCTGTTTTTATTTACAATTTCTGCTGTGTTTTCTACTTATGCTGAGTGTATTTCCTGTTGAAATTTAAGCTCTTAAGTCATGCTTTATGCAAGCAACTGCATTAAAAGATTTTTTTTTTTTTTTTAATTCGCGAAAAAATATTTCCTTTATGTTTTCAAGGAATAAAAAAGTTTTTTTTTTTTTTTTGTAAGTGTGTAAAGTTGCCAAACTTACTAATGTGTTGCATTAAGTTTAAGTATACAAAAGGAAATGCTGTTTGGTTTAAGTTTTATAGAACTACACGTTGTACCCGAAGGGAAAGTGCTTGGAGTGAAGGTACATATTAATGGGCATAAGAAATCATGATAGATAGGATCTCACTAAATATTGCATATCCCAATAGACTACAAATAACATAGTTATTATATTCGTGATCTTTTGAATAAAAATATTTTGTATATCGTCTAATCCGTAAAAAGGTTTATCAATGAAATAAATTTAAAGTCGCTCTTATTTGTTTAAAAATTTATTGAAAAACCAGGATGCATATGCAGTTTCGAAAATTAATACTAGAAAATATTTGTCCAGTCATTTATTGTTTTTTATATATTTGATAGAAAAACACGGAGTAACGTTCTATACGTAATGTCTGCAACGAACGAAAACAAAATTTTACAATGTACGGAACACTTTGTCGGGTCCGGGTTTTAGAATTCAAGAATATATTAACACTGAGCAAATGTATATAACAGCCAGAACGCAGCAGAATATATTCTATAAAGTAAATAGATTCTTGATAAGCAATGGAAGAGAGTCTAACTAGCTATGTCTGTCTGTCCGTGTGTCTATCTGTCCGTCTGTCCAGCTGTCTGCCGTATGAGAGAGATTATCTCCGAGACTATTAGAGATAGGGCCACCATATTTGAAATATAGACTGTCCTGAGTTATCAAGTGGTCACTTACAATCAGTTTTTCCCATTCAAAGGGGTCGTCCTCATATAGATCAACCCCAAAATCTTTATTATAAAATATGCCTATAATAGTCCCAAAAAAATGTCCCAATATGGTAAGGATTAAAAATATTTTAGGTATACAATAGAAATTTACCCCATTTTTTTGAGTTTTTTGTATGAAAATCCAATACAATAAAAGATTTTGAGTGAATGGGGCCGAATGGAGTAGATTACCATCCAATATGTCTTCAAAATACTTTAAATTTGTAAGTCCATATATCCATGAACCAAATTTGAAAGGTTTTGCATGAAGATGTTTTTTTTTCCCTTTTTTTTTTGTTCTGAAATGCTCAAATTTGACATGAACGAGCTGAAGTCTTTAAGATTTCTCTTTCTGTCCCTCTCCCTCTCTCTCTCTCTCTCACTGCAGCATTTCATATACTCAAAAATATTTATGTATTCAGGCACTTACAACATGTTTGATGCGACTTAAGAAGAAAAGCCCGTTGGCTTTGTCATTTTTTGCTGCAAAGAAGCTGCAGTGAAATAGCTGGTTGCCTCCCTGTCTGTTTATAAACTCTACCAATATTTATTTTAAACGCATTTTTACGTTGAGCTGAGTCTTCTGTTATGGCATATCACAAAATATATTTGAACAATTTCTATACAAAATGCAAAGTATTTATGATATTTTATTTGAACCTTTTTCATTTTTAAATTTATGTATAAAGTATTTAAAGTTTTACTTAAAGCTCATTCATTTAAAAACAATTAAATTTATTAAAAGAAGAAAAGAAAACCAAAAAAAAAGAAAAAAAATCCGAACAACGATAGTAAAAGTCAACCACTACAAATTTACTGGTCAACTGTGCGTATGAGTAATATGACAGCTTTTTGTCTGTTTTACAAAATTCTGACAAGCTTTTCATTCAGACTGTTATCAATTTTTCATGCAACATAAGCGGATTACAACTTTAAAAGTGGCAAAATGTTTTAAAGTTTTCAGAAAATATTTTATGAAATACAAAATTCTTTGTGCTTAGTTGTAACCAAAAACAATTTAACCTTTATAAAATTTACATAAAGAGGTGCAAGCACTCTACAAAAACAAACAAACAAAAGGGCAGAAATAATAATCATGAAAAACAAAACAAAAAACAAAATAAGAAAAAAAAGGATATGCGCAGGAAACCACAAAAACAAGAAAACAAACAAACAAAACACCTAAAACATGCACAACATGTGTTTGAAATTGATAAGGTTTGTTAAACATGCAAAACAGAACAGAAACAGTTCTGGCAGGTGACTTCTGTGTTGCAAATAAAAAACAAGGAAAAACGATAACTTCTGTAAAACCGAAGCTCAAATGTGCAACACACGATAATTTAAATAGACACTGAGTTGGTGTTTGTCTCATGAGAATGTCTTAAGCTAAAAAAAAAACAGCTTTTTTAAAATCTGTAAAAAATGGGTGTGGCACCCTAACAAAGACTGTAGTCGTTTCAATGTAAAGCTTAAGTTTTAAATGTTGACTCTATATAAAGTAAAGTACTGGCAACCCTCAAAAATAAGAATTTGACAGCTACGACGAGACATTCGACGAGACGAATCGATCTAGCCATTGCAGTCTGTCTGTCCATCTGTATATTTCTATGGCGTTTCTTCTGTCAAGATATAAAGGTATTACGCTAAAATTTGGAACTTAATCTTTTCTCGGCAACGACTAAGTTAAGTTCGTAAATAAAAGTGCCTCGGGCATTTTTAGATGTAGCCCCATAAAAACTTACCGCCCACTTTGAAATTTTTGTATAAAAATAGATTCTATTTATGATTGTATTCACTCTAAATTGAGTAAAATCACTTCTTATATCATCCATTATCGAATCCAAGATACCACGCCCATTTTTAGGTATAGCGCCCATACAAACTAACCACGTTTTATAGATTTGGTCACTTCTACCTTTCATTAAAAAAAATAAAATTTTGGGGACCTTAATAATTCTCGAAATATTGTGTTTTTAGTGAGAGTGCGTACCGATGCAATGCAACCTTCGGGGGTGAGCGCATACAACTTTTTTTTGGACCACCCTAATACACAAGCTTTCTGATCCGCGCTTCAAATACATAGACTAAATTACTTAAATCACAAAATCTTGAGAACTATTAAAGTCACCATTATTTTCTTTTTTTTTTTTTAAAGAAAGGTGCTTCTATAAGAAATCGTTATATGAATGTTAGAAAACTTAAAAAAGTGGACAAGTTCCCTAAAATCACATTTAAAGTATTTTTGATTTTTTTCCGGTCCTAATTATTTTTTATTCTAATATTACATAAAACTGTATTAAATTTACTATATTCCCTGTATTATTAAAATCCATCCAACAGTTTCGAAAATATGATTTAAAAACAAGGGAAAACGTTAACTTCTGTGGAACCGAAGCTGAAATTCCCGTTACATGGGCGTGGCGTCTTGGTTTTGACCCTGGATGACAAAAGAAATGTTTTACCCAATTGGGAGCGAGTACATTCATAAATAATTATTTTTTTTAAACAAAAAATCGAAAGAAATCGATAAGTTTGTATGGGGGCTATGCCTAAAAATGGGCGTGGCACTCTCATTTTCGAACTTAATCTAGTCGTTGCCGAGAAAGCTTAAGTTTAAAATTTCAGCCCAATATCTTTATATCTTCATCGAATAAATCGCATAGCAACAAACAGACGGACAGACAGACAGACGGACATGGCTAGATCGATTCGTCTAATCGAGCTGATCAAGAATATATATACTTTGTGGGGTCTCCGATGCCTCCTTCAATGCGTTACAAACTTTTGGACAAACTGAATATACCTGTTTACACTATGTGTAACGGGTATAAAAAACACTACTGAGAAATTTTCAAGATGGCGTAGCTACTTAAATTTGAAAAATTTTCAAAATACTTTTACGCTTGAATTTATCTCACTTAGGAAAATTATTTTTTAAAGTTACAAAAAAATTGGAGTTCCACTTATAAATAATTTTTTTTTTTGACATAGTTTTACCCATATTATAAATTTAATATACCAACCATATTGTGTGTAGTGTATAAACATTTAAAATTAGCATATGAAAGTTTGTTTTGTAGTCAGTCAGTCAGTAACTCAGTTAGTAAGTCATTTGGCCAACCCTAAACAACTTTATTACAAAATAAAAATTTATGTAGGTAGTCCTAGCCCTTTTTTTTTATACAATATATTTTTTTCTCCTTTTTTGCATATTTTAGAATATTTTGTGCATGAAACTCTTTCTTTAAAAAGTGTATACATTTTAAACAAACGATTACTTTAACTAAATATCTCCAGGGTTTTTTGTGGCATTATAAATAAGTTAAATTGTCTCAGGTGTACAGTTTATATAAAGTTTTACAACATTTTGAGGCTTACCTACTAAATCTACGTTCAATGTGTATCAATAAAATATTTAAATGCATTTGAGGCTTTTTGTGTGTTAAATTTACGCAATGAAATAATTTTAAAAGCTTTACATACACTGACAGCATGGCTTGCGTGACAATAAGCCACATTGAATTATGCGCAATGATGTCGTTTGTTGTTGTTGTTGTTGGTTGGCTTTGTGCGTTGACTTAAAATAATTTTATTTATTTTATTTGTATAGAATACGAATGTGTATGTGTGTATGTATGTGGGCGCGTCATTTTCAATGATAACTTAATGATGTGATCCTGACTCGCTGTACACACATAGACAGTATGCATTTCAATAATATTATCAACAACAACAACAACAATGACAATGACAGACAACCGTCAACATAGAATATATGCCGCGAATTCTGTGTGACAATACGTGTTGAGTGAGTGTCACAGCAGGCGTTAACAGGCTCATTCCAATTCATTTATTCTTATATATCTTCTTGATTTCAATCTAGCGAATTTTTATATATATATTTTTTTTTTGCTTTGATGCAAAGTTTTTTTTTTTTTTTTATTATTATTATTTTTTTCTATTACTGTTTGCAGCATTTCTACGCTTCTACCAAACCAAACCAATCCAAACAGTTAACGCCCTTTTGTCGTTTTTGCTATTTGTCTTGGTTGGCTCTATTTGTCTGACTGCATGTGGGCGGCTTCAAAGTCTCGCAATTTTTTTTTCTTTCATTCTTTTATTCATTCATTCTTTAATTTTTTCTTTCAGTCCGTCTGTCTGTTTGTAAGACGCTCGTTGTTGGTTTCATTCATTCCGTAGAAATATTTTTGTGTTCATTCACATACATCCATTGTGGTAAATGCAATCAAATTACGTTGATGTTTCCATTAATGTCGTTTATTTTCAGTATAACTTCATATATGTACATACTGGCACATACTGCCTACATATGTGAAAAAATATATCTTTAAAATAATATTATATGTGAAATTTAATATTGAGCTAATGTAGAAACTTAATACGCTTCAGTTGATGTATGGAAAATGTAAGAAAAAAATTTATAAATTGTTAGATTTAAGATAAAAGCAACACGATTAATCGAAATATTAACTATAGATATAAAAAAATGATTATCAATTAAATTAAACAGATCATATGTTAAAATTATGGCGGATCAGATCAGATTTAAATAGTGCTTACCGTAATGGAAAATATTTTGCAATTATGATAACGAAAATCGAAACATGTTTTCAAGAGATTTTATTAGTTTGAAAGCTTTTTCACTATTTTTCTTTTTTGATTGCAGCGCAAGCAAAATATGTTAACGCTAATTTAAGAACATACTAAAAAATACCAGTTTATTTTTTTGGATTGCAGCACGCCAAAAAATGTTTTGCGGAACGCTGCAATCAGCTGTTTTTGTTGCTTGTTTTTTGATTGCATTTACATAAAAATGCAATTCATTTTTGTATGGGACTTCTTAAATGTACCGATTGTGCCAAATGCATTCTTTGAGTGGATCTTTTATTCACTTACATTGTTGCCTTTCAAATGAAACCGGTTTGAGACTCATAAGTGGGTTGGTTTCGAAGTCTATAGCGGACATAGAAACATTTGATCAGTACTCTATTTGAATTTATATATTTTATAGGTTCCACGATGTCTCTTTTATTGCGTTACAAACTTTCTGACAAAAGGAAAATACCCTCCACACTTTACATTTTTTAATAACACAGTCCGATTATTTTCAGATACAGACTCTGCTCACAATTGCTCCATTGGTATACCCGGTACGAAAAATTTGCAAAAATTTTTACATTGGAGCTTCGGTAACTTTGCAGGTTTGCTATAAGTGACCTTTTGATTTCATTGGGTAATCAAAATTTTAAAGATTCAAATAAATAAATTCCAATTCAAAAAAATAGCTCCCCTAATATTTATTTATCAATGCCGAATTATATTCAGTATTTATCCATATTACACTCATTAGAAAAGTAATGTGTAGATTAGAATAAATAATTAATTTTATTGCTGCTTTTCTAAATTAGCATAATTTTTCAACATAATTTTCCAAAATGCTTATCTTCATCAGTAATTTGCTCAAAAGTCAATTTATTTTTGGGGTCAGTAATTTATATAAATTAGTTTAAAAAAAATAAAATTTATTAAAATTTTCAATTAAGTCAACAACAAAAAAAAAAAAAAAAAAAAAACTTAATTTATCCACTTGAAAGTGCTTAATTTGTGTCTCGACAGAACATGTGTCGTATACAAAATCTGACATATTAACACTACACGCACCACATGATGAACTTTGTCTTAATAACTCAAACCAATTACTTAAAACTCACAGCAGGGGCGCTAGATGACACCGAAAGTATTTTGAGACTAGTAAGAATGCCTGTGGCGTGTAATGCATCGTATGGAATCTTTTTGAAATGTAACTCATGGCATTGACGTAGGCAGGCAGTCTCAATGTCTCAAATGTTAAGATAAATAATTTCAAAAATAAATTTCAGCACACAAAGATACATATTTGTAATGCTTGACATTGTTTATTTTTTTTGTTTGTATCATGTTTTTATTTATTTTACGAACAAAAAAAAAAAAAAAAAAGAGAAAACCAACAAAAAAATAATAATAATAATTTGGAAATAAAAGAAAAGAGCATTAAAGTAAACATACATAAGTACATATGTACAAAAAAAAAAAAAAAAAACGAAAAATTACAGAAAGAATAATTTGCTACATTTACGTTTGACAAAAGGCTCAACAGGGCTCAATCTTTTAAATGACAGCGTTCAAATACACACTTTTTTGGGTAGAAGAGTTTAATTTATTTTGTGAAATGTTTCAGATTTTTATGGAAAAAAAATGCGTTATTGCAAAAAAATAGTATAGAGCTGATTTGTTTTATTTTGTTAACGATGTCTGGTAAAAACTTTCGAAACCTACAGGAAAAAAATTTGAACAAAATTGTTTTTGTTTTCATAAGTATTAATAATTTACTATATATAATATTAGGAGTCGAATGCACTTAGGTGGAATTTTTATAAAAGTGACACATTAAAACTTTTCTATTTTTTAGATTTATTTCCATTTAAATTTCCGTAGATCATATTTGTCGATTGAGAATATTCAACTTTAATTTAATGTGTATATGAATCGTACCAAACAATATTGACTTTAATTTCAACGATTCTATTGAATTGACAAAGAGTTTATAGTTTTTATTTAAACAGATCCAGTTTTCGTAGATCATCTGTCGTTGATTGGTTGATATGGTCGTTGATCCAATGTGGGACACAATGTGGTGTGTGTGGGAAAATAGTAATTTAACCCTGTACCCAAAGAGTAAAAGGGTATATTAAGTTTGTGTTACAGAAGGAGGCTAGATAGGCCAAATAAAGTATATATTTTCTTGATAAGCATTGAATGGGGAACTAGTCGATGTCTGTCTGTCTGTCAGTCCTTCCGTCACGCTGTCTACCGTATGAAAACGATTATCTCAGAAACTATAAGAGTTAGAGCTACCATATTTGAAACTTTAATTCTCTTAAATCGTGAAGTTTGCACTTGAAAATGGTTTTTCTCTGGGCCCCCTATACAAACGTGTTGGTTTCTTATTTTAGGAATTTAACATACATAATGCGTATGATAGTCCCAATGAAATATTCCAATATGGGTAGGACCAAAACAAATTTTAGGTATAGCCCCAAACAAATTTACCCAATTTTTCAAGTTTTTGTATGAAAATACAATTCATAAAGTTTGGGTACAGGGTATCTTGCAATCGAGCATACTCGACTACAGCGATCTTTCTAGTTATGAATACGAGGTGTGTTCAAAAAGTATCGCATATTTTGTGTATTTTTTTTTAATTTATTTATTTATTCATGAATATCTATTTTGTCCCCTTTAAAGTAATCCCCTCCCGATAAAATACACCTATGCCAACGTTTTTTCCAATCCTCAAAACATGCCAAATAGTCCCTTTCCAGTATAGCTATTAGCGCCCTCTTCGATTTAGCTTTTATCTCCTCAATCGACTCGAAACGCGTTCCCCGGAGTGGTTTCTTGATTTTTGGGAATAGCCAGAAGTCGCACGGTGCCAAATCAAGCAAATACGGTGTTTGCGGAACGATATTGGTTGAATTTTTGGCAAAAAAGTCACGAAAAATCAGTACAGTTTTTAAAAAAAAATCATCATTTTTGGTACCGACCGAGACTTGACACGTTTGAGGCCCAAAACATCCTTCAAAATTGTATTAATTGATCCTTTCGATACGCCAATTTCATCATTCATTCATTCTTTTACTTTTTGGATGTGAGCATCGCCCGTTGAGGTCGATGGTTGATCAGGGAGCTCTTCGTTTTGAACACGTTCGCAACCTTCTTTCAACAATTTATACCAATCAAATGTTGTTGATTTTGGTAGAGCTCGGTCCCCATAAGCCTTCCTCAACATTTTTATTCCATTTATTCCATTAAAAAAAAAAATTTATACAGGTTCTTTGATCCATTTTTTTGAATAGGTAAAAATCGAAGACGATCCAAAACACGTGCAAGCAAAGCAGCTGTCAACAATTAAGTGAACATTCAAAGTGGCCGAGCTTGTCGGCATAAGTGAGAGACAGTGAGTACCAACCTAACGCCACAAAAAAATCGAAATTCGAATACACGTAACACACGAAAATTCAAAATTCGCGATAATGTTTGAACACACCTCGTATATTAACTCCAAATGGGCTTAAATATTTCCTCCAGCCCACTAAAACATATAGCCTCAATACAAACTCACCAACCATTTTTTTTTTTATTTTTTCAAAAAAAAAAAAATAGTTACTATTCTGTTTTTTAGGGTAAATTTTGATCCCATTATTGTGTCCAAACTTTGGTTGTATCGGATTATTGACTCCAAACCATTCCATATAAATTTGGCGAATATTTGAGCGTCAGTTATCGTTTTCCCTTGTTTATATTTCAGAACAATTATAGCGTACTTTGTATAACAATCAAATTTATTTTCGTAATTTATTTATTTTATTTTCTTCGTAAATATAAGTAGTCTTCATCAACAGGATACGTCGTTATTGTGCTTGCAAAACTGCAGTGCTGTTTCTTATGTAGGATATTTATATAAATTTTTTATAGCCACTCAAAAAATGTCATCTTAAAATTTTAATAGTTTTAAAATGCTGCCATATTTTTATTGAATTTTTTTTTTTTACTGACTATGCAAGTTTATCAATAAATAATGAAAAAAATAATAAAAATAAATAAAAAATGGTCACTTGCTAAACAAAACATTTTATATTCCACATACGCTCTGTTGACCAGCTGTCAAATAACTTGCATTATTTATGCGATCACAACTATGTGACAGAGTTTAATAAATAGCAGCAATGGAAAGTAAACAAAAAAAATAAAAATAAAAAAAACACTCAAAAACAAATTCAATAAAAAAATTTAAAATAAAAAAACTGCAGACTTTTTTTCCGATGCTAAATTTTGCAAGATAACGTATACGCAGTGTGTGAATAGCACAACTGCAAACGACAGCATAAATTATATATTATGTAGTATATGTGCTGCATACTTATGACCTATATATTATTTATATACTTTAAATTGTTTTCTTTATTTTTTTCAATATTCACAATATTTAAGGTGCTGCTTCAACATAGTTAAAGCATTTTTCATTGTCGCAAAATCAAAACATTCTAAGCTTTTCCTTTTTGCAACTTTTGCTATTTCTGTTGCTGACACGAAGGTCAAGTGGCACATGGCATATGGCAAACTGTGCGTGCGCGAAAACATTTTACAATGTTAATTTGTATAACAAATAAAACAAACAAACAAACAACGAATCCGTGCGACAAAATAAAAAATTCATAAAATGGCGACGCTTAGCATTTCCGTTTCATGTGCTTGACCAGCAACAGCAGCAGCAACTTTTATTGAGCTACGTGCATGCAATATATAATTTATTTTATTTTATTTATTTCTTTTTTTTTTTTTGCTTATTTACTTCAAACTTGTTCGTTCGTCTTGTTTATGTTTTTGAGCTATTTTCAGTATCGTTGTCACAAACAGTAATGAATTTCTATCGATGATGTGCAAATTGTTTCTAAAAGATTTCTATTGCATTGCAGCGTATTTGAGGCGTGTCAATCTTTGAGCTGCTTCATTAATTGTCTGCCATGACTTATGACTTTTAATTGTTTACGAAAAAATTTATATGTATATATCAATTTTTTTTTTTTTTTTTGAGGTCATCAAGAGCAATTTCCTTTTAATTTGTGCCAAGCAGCTTTGTTCAATTCAATCATTTTGCAACATTAATCTGGCGCCTATTTGAAAATTTATTTCGTTTTTTCCATTTAAAATAGCATTACGACAAATATGCCAAGTCATATCACAGTTGCTCGATCTTACAGCTTGATGGACAGGAAATTAGCAATAAGACGCACAGGATTTATACGAGAAAATAAAAAAAAATAAATAAAAAAATATATACCTGAGCCTTAAATAAATAATAATCAAAAGAAAAAAAAGATAAAAAAAGAGACACATAAGTATAGATATAAGTAAAGCACTTTATTCTCATCTTCTGCTTCTCTCGTGCATATTCGATTCTGTTGTAGACTTGAAGTAGGCGTGTTGCACAGTGATTAAATGAAATTGTCTTGATTGATGAGTCTCATCATTACGCATGGCTGCTTAATGATATGTTTATTTCTCTTTCCCCCTCTTTTTTTTTTTTTTTTTTTTTTTTGTGAAGATTACAAATCTGTCTGTCTTTCTCGTCCTATTTGTCTGTCTGTCCGTCTGTCTATTTGTTTAAGCATTGCCTCCGCTACTGTTGCCTCACTTTTTATATTACGCCTGCTATAAAACTTTGGTGACACATAAATCAAAGTTGGTCTCTTGTGTACAATTTTACTACCTTACTACTATAGCATCCGGCATGCATACATTCACATAACATATATATGCGCTAAGAGGCTCAGCGTAATATTTCGCTTTTTTTTTTTTGTCTTTTCTTCTGCGCTAGTCAAGCGGAAAGTAGCCCCCACATCAACTGAAATATATTTCGTTTTTAATTTATAGATGATGCACGCGATATGCTGTAAAAAATTATTATTGAAATGGTGTTATTATTTGTGAATATATTCCAAATGAAAATGATGGAAAAAAATAATGCGTATGTGGAATGTATTAAATGCATATTTTTTTTTTACTATTGATGACTGCTAAAAGCCTCCTGTAAATTTGATATTTCATTTACATTGGTTAAAAAAATATACATATTTTTTTACTATTATACTAAAACATATTTGCAATTTTTATTTATTTTATAAGGGTCTGTATTCCTCCTCTGTTTGCTCATATAATTTTAACATGGTAGCTTATGTAGCTATGTAAGAAACGAGAGTGATAAACACATTTTTGTATTATTTTCACCACAGTTTACATGAAACTAAACAGAAATATGATAGAAAGAGAGATAGACTGAATACTACACCTGTTATATAATTTCACCATGGATACATCATATCTTATAGTAAAACCTTTCTGACTACAGCCCTCTCTTCCTTTTTGTTTTTTTTCTTTTTAATTTAACTGTTTCCCACCAATTTGATTAAGCTGTCGATTTGATGATAGCAGAAAGCAAATTTTTAATACCAAATAAATAAATAGTTTTTTTTTTTTTTTTTTTTTAAAAAAAAAAAAAAATTTAACTGTTTCAAAGACTCTTAATCTTTATATATAATTATATTACCCTTTGTCTTTACAGACTATAAGAGCTATTTTTTGGTAGAGCAGCGCCCTCATTAGGGCCTCAAGATCAGAATTTGAACTTTTGTCGTATCTTTGGGTCGGGTAGATCTAGAGACTTTGTATTTGGTAATGCGAATGAATTCCAGAAATTAGAAATCGGACCTTGTGATGGATCCAAAATTGAACGAAATTATAATTTCTTGGCGGAAATGATTAGCTAGTGACTTGAAATATCACATATACATAGAAAACAATAGTAAATACTTTTGAAATGAAAAAAAATCGCTGAGACTTCTTCTGTGTTGATGACTAGTCTCTTTTTTTTGATGACATACCGACGACAGCCCCATACAAGTCGTTCACGACATCATACAAATGTCGCAATTGTTTTGGATGACATTTCTTGCAAGACTTCTTGGATGAAATGTCTTGCGAACCTTCTTGGATGACATGTCTTGCAAGACTTCGTGGATGACATATCTTGCAAGACTTCGGATGACATGTCTTGCGACACTTCTTGGATGACGGTCTCAAAGACCATTTTATAGCTATTTTATAGCTATTTTATTAGCTATGTTATAGCTATTTTATAACTATTTTATAGCTATTTTATAGCTATTTTAAAGCTATATAATAGCTATTTTATAGCTATTTTATAGCTATATTATAGCTATTTTATAGCTATTTTATAGCTATTTTATAGCTATTAATAGCTATTTTATAGCTATTTTATAGCTATTTTATAGCTATTTTATAGCTATTTTATAGCTATTTTATAGCTATTTTATAGCTATTTTATAGCTATTTTATAGCTATTTTATAGCTATTTTATAGCTATTTTATAGCTATTTTATAGCTATTTTATAGCTATTTTTAGCTATTTATAGCTATTTATAGCTATTTTGTAGCTATTTTTAGCTGTTTATAGCTATGCATAGCTATTTTATTGTTTTTTGTAGCTTTTTATAGCTTTATTATAGCTTTTAAAGCTATTTTATAGCTGTTTATAGCTATTTATAGCTATTTTATAGCTATTTTTAGCTATTTATAGCTATTTTGTAGCTATTTTATAGCTATTTTTAGCTATGTATAGCTATTTTGTAGTTATTTATAGCTATTTATAGCTATTTATAGCTATTTTTAGCTATTTATAGCTATGTATAGCTATTTTATTGTTTTTTAAGCTTTTTATATCTTTACTATAGCTATTTAAAGCTATTTTATAGATATTTATAGCTATTTTATAGCTGTTTATAGCTACTTTATAGCTATTTATAGCTACTTTATAGCTATTTATAGCTATTTATAGCTATTTATAGCTATTTATAGCTATTTATAGCTATTTATAGCTATTTATAGCTATTTATAGCTATTTATAGCTATTTATAGCTATTTATAGCTATTTATAGCTATTTATAGCTATTTATAGCTATTTATAGCTATTTATAGCTATTTATAGCTATTTATACCTATTTATAGCTATTTTATAGCTATTTATAGCTATTTATGGCTATTTATAGGTATTTATAGCTATTTATAAAGCTATTTATAGCTATTTACAGCCCTATTTAAAAAACGCTAATAGGGCTATTTATAGCTATTTATAGCTATGTTCACATAAACAATTTTGGTATAGCTTTTCATCGTCAAGCGCTGATGGAAGCATCCTACAGCAATAGGTTTGGGTAGCTAATTCTGATATGTGAGCAATGTCGAATTTATAACGACCCCTACTGCTCACTAGTTTTAATTGTACAATTTTCAATTAAAAACTGTAAGCAATGTGCTTTATGAAATATTTGTATATACATATTGTGTATTATAAACTCGCCAATGGTTACACTACCGACGACGTGTCACCGATCAGTCATTAGTGACCAAATCATCAAAGAAAAATGTTCCTGCTGGGCTCTTTTTTTTATTTTTATGTCACTCATTCTCTTTGGGTAAGTGTTGGAGTTTTATTAATGTTCAGTTTGAAAGTTAAGGCCTCATATGACTTTCTTTTGAGGCGGGGTTTTACTCGTACTGGTTTATTGTGCATCTCTTCTCTGTAAATAACATTCACTCAAAACTTTATCGACTCTCCTCGCATATTACTGTTGTTTTTCTACATAAATGTGATTGTGTCCTTTATACTCGTCTACATACATATTAATTTTGTTTATTTTGTTCTTGTCAGACATATAAAATATCCTTGCGCTTTTTGCTAATTAAGTTGGCCACTGTTAATTTCGTATACACATACTCTAGTGACTCAAAATGTGTCATACTAATGGAATAATTTCAAATCTACTTAGTTGAGAGGCCTTGAGCAAATAACACAGCTGTAGAGAAAGCATCAAAACAAAACCAACTTTATTTCGAAGAAGATGCTATATGCGTGTGCTATATGTGCTATGGGTGTGTGTGTATGTGTGTTACGTTGATAATGACATTATTTATGATGTTTTAATTATTTTATGCACTTCTACAGGGCACCATTGTCTTTGTACGTGATTCAGTCGTCGTGAACGTGCAATATTTTTCTCATATATGATTTTTAAAGAGCTTAAATGTTTGAATTAACTTTAATATGTGCACAGATTCTTAATGAATTCTTGTGAAAATTAATAAGCTTACAACAAAAGCCACAAAACAAAATAAAACTTGCAAAAAAAAATGTTTTTATTGAAAAACAAATCAAATTTTTCTATTCCTAGAAATAATTTAATTGGCTGCAGCTAATAGCAAAACAAAAAGAAGAACATGTGTGTTGCTTATTATACACTTTACTCATAGGTTTTGAGGATATACTTACGTATAAACCCCCTATAATATTAGGCCATAAGAGATACATATTATAAAGAAAAAGATTCGATACAGTACACACGCAAATCGTCAGATACATTTCTATATACGTCGCTGCATTACTAGTTATAGCTACTTGAGATTTCATTGCTATCGTTCTTAAAATTTATCTATTTACCTGTATATGCTATGTATTGAACTTTCGACCCAATACAACTGTAACGCACTTACTTGTCTTACAATATTTTTGACGTTGTTAAATTCAACATAAAAAGGTCAACAGCTATAATTTTTTTTTTTTTTTCAAGTTGCAACTATTTAAATGTTGCGCTTGCACTTCTTGCAATAGGTGAAATGAAACAAAATAAGTACCTGCATACATATAATAACAACAATAATAATAATAATAACGCTAGCTACTCGTATTACTTGGTAAATATCCTTGAACTAGTTTATGACCCAATTATGCCAAAGTGTCTTGTTGATGTTGATGATGATGATGATGCTCACCACCCTCGCGCATTGTCCAATTGCGAAAATTATTGCGTTTAGAAAATGTCATGAGAAGCAGAATATTGCGAAAGTAGTGAAAGAATTTAAATTTCAATGGAAACGATTTAAAAAATGTGTTTTTTTTTCTTCTTCGGGGTTGTTAAAACGATTTTCTTATCTTGTTCTATATTTTTTTTACAATGATGCAATGTGTTTGATTTATATAATTTAAGAAATTGATTTATTTATTTATTTTTTAGTTTGAACAAAATATTTACTCGTTTGCAATCTGTACAGTAATCTATATTTATAAAATAATAAACAAGTTTCTATGTCCACTATGGCATTTGAAACCATCTAACCGATGAGTTCCATACCGGTTTCATTTGAAACGTAAAAAATTAGGTCCACTCGGTTCATTCATGAAGTCCATATTCGACTTTATTCACACATTTTTTACTTTTTTGTATGTTTTATACTAGACTCAACATAATGTGGTTACGCTGCAATAAAAAAAAAATGAAATAGGTATTTTTTAGTGGTTTTTTTGTATGTTTTCATACGGAAACGGAAAAAAACGAAGGAGCAGCCATAACGCCCATAGAGCAACCGCCTGGTATCCGCTTGTAAATCATTCTTATGCAAGATTTTAGATACAAAAAAATTATTTATGTTGACTATATTCGCCCAGTTGTTCTGTGCATATGTTCTGATATTACTCAGCAGAGAGACTCACTTTTTTGCACCTCTCTTTCTCTCCAACTCATTTGCTCAAACACTCTTGGAACAAATGTTACAGCTTTAAATTATGAGATTAAGTGAAAAAAGGCGCTCTGCAGAACTTAAAATTACAAAACTAATACTGTGAGTAAGTGTATGCACATGCAATTCAAAATGAGTGTTTATAGTACACAGCAAGCATTCAGTTGTACTTACTGTGTACTTATTGTATGTTGATCTAAAAAAATGGTGGCTAGTGCCATAAAAATATCTAAATAGATCGAGCAAGACCGGGTCTTTTGGCTAGTATTAAAAATTTACTAAATTTTGATTCAAATCTGGCTAAATTTTTTGTAGTTGCGCATTATCTATGCGCCCACTCACTTATACTTATACATAAACTACTGAGTGCAATAACAGTAAAATTTACGAGTGTTGTAAAATATGAAATTCTATAGCAAGACGTTGGCATGCATACACAAAAGATAGGAATTTTGCTAAAGGCACTGTCTGTTTTTTTTTTTTTTTTTTTTTTTGTTTTTCATTTTATTTATCATTTTTTTTTTTTTTTCTTTTATTTTCCTTAACCTTATATCCTGTCTTCACATTTGAAATGTATTCGCAATGCATATGAATGACAGCATTCTGCTGCAGAGACAAAAGATTTCCAAGTGGCAGTCACTCGAGCTGAGAGTGTTGCTATTTTATGATATATGGTATACTATATACTAGGTAAATTCCATACATGTGTGCCTATAAAATATATTATAAGTGCGCATGTAAGCGTCTACCTTGACTTATAAGACAACAACTTGATGCACTTCTAATGCTTAATAAACATATATAAAATATGTTTTTAGCATATGTAAATCTGTATACATAATTAAATAACTTTTAATGCTTCCCTAAAAAAATTTTATTATAAATTTAAATGCAAATACATATGACAAAACTTAATATTAAATTAATTACTGAATTGTTCAATTTCAACCAAAACGTGACAACATTTTGAATAGCTGCAGCGTATATAAATTTTTGTAATATTTAAAAGTAGTTTAGTTCTCATCATTATTATTGTCCTTCGCCACAATTTTTAATGGATTTTTTTTTTTTTTTTTGCGTTGCGACATTCAAAAACGTTTTGCACACCTGCTGCGTGCACGTGTAAATGGGCAGCAAGAAAATGAGAAAAAGGTAAACAATGAAAAGCGGTAGAAGAAAAAAAATTTAGGGGCTTAGGGAAAAGAGGTATGCACGCATGCATTTTGTTAAAATATGCAACGTATATTCCCTAGCAGCAGCATACGAACTAAAACAATATAAAATGTGTTACCGTTAGATTCTCGCATGTTCTTCGCCTTCAGGCTGCCTAGAAAGTATGAACAGTGTGAACAGTAAACCGAACACGACCTCTGAGTGGATGAGCAGGTGTATAGCTTACAGCCCATTAAAAAGTGTTACAATATACTTCCAAACACACACACACACACACATACTCCTGCACATGCATTCATTTACATTAAACCAAATGTTATACTTAAATGGTTTTGGAAAATACATTTTTAGTCCCATATTTCGATGTCATCCTTTTTTTTTTTTTAAAGAATATAATTGTATTTTTTCCGGCACTATTTTAAATTGCACTAGAGTCATTTACTAATGGTCAGACTAAAATTTTTGCTTTCGAAAAAAATTTGAAAAACCTTCGAAACTATGTTAACAATTAGTTTAAAGTGCAAACATTCGTCCGATATTTTAGTAGAGCAACAAATTTGATGAACTGCAGCAAAAATTGACGAAATAGAAATAAAACAAAAAAGCGGTGGAACCGAAGCTTGAATACCCGTCATTTTTTGGTTTTTTTTATAATTGGTAATACCCCAGCCATGGGTTCTTTTCTGAAATGTTTATGCCATATATGAAATAAATCGCTTCATATAAATGAGCACTTTTTTTCATATACAAACTCACTTTATGATATAGTAGTCCCACCTCTGCCATGGCTCTTTTCCGAATATGTGTTGCTATTAAAAGTGGTTTAACAATAATTGTCATAGATCGCTTAAAAAATTAAGAGTTTTTCCATATAAAAACTTAAAAGTTTTTCAAATTTCAAAGAAAATGTTTATGCTCCCAACCTCTAGATTTGTTCTATATAGAAAATAAAAAGGACCAGCATTTTTTTTTTTTAATCGCATAATATTTATTGGTGCCGCAAAGCCCCTGAAATTTACCATAAATTTTGCATGGGAAGATACCAAATTTTCGTAAAGGGTGTAGCCGGGTTTTTCATGTAAAAGTCCCCAACGATATTGAATATCCTTAAATGAGGTTCGATAGCCCTTGATTTGAGAAATATTTCTGTATACTTAGTTTTCCGATATCGGCGATATTAAAGAAGATATAGCGACAAACATGTTTTTAGTTTTTATTTTTTCTGCTCACTCAGTTGAAAAAAAGTTTTTATGAAAAATCTTTTATTTTCTTAAAATTCATATGTATCTTTAAAAATTTTTTTAAAAAATTTTTCGGTCAAAAATTCTATCAAAATTTTTTTTTTTAAAGATTTTAATTGATGCTTTTACCATGATACTTTAAAGATACACCTATGAAATTTTCAGGAGATATTCCTTTGTTTGTCTACTTTGACACATAAAATTTTCAAAGTAATCGATTTGGTGGAACATATTTTTAAAAATTAAAAACCAAAAATTAGTCTTTTTCCTATGATAGATTTCACATGTTAGCATTGCCAGCGCTCAAAAACAAGTATATGCACATACGCATATTGCGCTCTCACTCTCTTTCTCTCTTTATGTTCTCAGCGTTCTTTGACTTCTTCATATTTTATACCCCGGACACGCGTGGTGTGAACGAAAAAATTCATATTAGGATTAAATGATCGTACGCTTACATTTTATTATGTTAAAAAAATATAAAAAATGAATTAAAAAAGCATTTTTTGAAAAGTAATAAAATATAAGCGTACGATCATATAAAAGGAGTCGCATATCACAAATATTTATGAATGAAAAACAGGTAGATTTTTTCTAATACATATATTCTGAATGAATCCTTTTCGTTCACACCACGCCTGCCCGGGGTATAAAATATGAAGAAGTCAAAGAACGCTGAGAACATAAAGAGAGAAAGAGAGATACAATATGCGTATGTGCATAGTACTTGTTTTTGAGCGCTGGCAATGCTAGCATGTGAAATCTATCATAGGAAAAGACCAATTTTTTGGTTTTTAATTTTTAAAAATATGTTCTACCAAATCGATTACTTTGAAAATTTTATGTGTCAAAGTTGACAAACAAAGGAATATCTCCTGAAAATTTCATAGGTGTATCTTTAAAGTATCATGGTAAAATCATCAATTAAAATCTTTAAAAAAAAAAATTTTGATAGAATTTTGGCCCAAAAATTTTTTTAAAAATTTTTAAAGATACATATGAATTTTAAGAAAATAAAAGATTTTTCATAAAAACTTTTTCAACTGAGTGAGCAGAAAAAAAATAAAAACTAAAAACATGTTTGTCGCTATATCTTCCCTTAATATCGCCTATATCGGAAAACTAAGTACACAGAAATATTTCTCAAATCAAGGGCTATCGAACCTCATTTAAGGATATTCAATATCGTTGGGGGCACTTTTTACATGAAAACCCGGATACACCCTTGATGTAGAAACCTGAAAAATAATTATTTTTTTAATCGGTTAACCATGTTTCACTTCATAAATGTTCATAAAAGAACATTCAATCATTTATTATTTAATTTAAAAAAAATTTTTTTTTCTTCTTATATTTTAAATAAATTAAACAAACTAGTCTCGTCTAACTTAAAGTTTACAAACTCTTCGACAAAATTAGTATACTTATCACACTAAATACAAAAAAGAGTGCTTCGTTGTTGCAGTTTTTCTAAAAGTTTTTATTTTTGTTTCCCCAATATCGTTTAGTGAGTTCAACATTACAAATTGTAAAGCACCGAAGGCTTTGCATCTAACAACATCCTGCTTGTAGCTAAATGCAGTTAAATATTTTACTAAGGATATATAGTATGCATGGATACATATACATAGTACATATTCGTGCATATATAGAAAGAACATTTACGTATTCTCTTTTTTTTTTTTTAATAGTTTAAACATGTTTTACAAATTTGTTGTTTTTGGTTTTTAAGCCTTAATATCCTCAAAACTGAGCAATTATAGCAAGTCTTATCTATGTGCTAGAGTATTAATATCGAAAATTTTTTAACTTTAAAAGCGTTTTTCCCCCAAAATTTGATTTCGAATTTCGTACATGCGAATAATTTCTTAAATATATTTTTCATTTTATCTACTTTAATTTCAGAAACATAAAAACTAACACATTTGCTTTGTGGCATATTGAAGCAATAAAATATGCATTTAACTATTTAATAAACTAAATCGTAGACATGTTCCCTAAGTAAATTTGTACAATTCACTGCATTCACTCTTTCTCTCTCTCTCTCTCTCTCTCTCTCTCAAAGTCCTTAAATATTAAATAAATATTTCAAGTCAGTGAGCATTGCGTAAATTTCTGTTAAGCTGAGTCAACTTAAAAGTTGACTTTTCGCACAGATTTTCATAAAAAAAAAAATAAATTTCTATAAAAATTCAACTAATTTCTGCAACGAACTACTACAAAAAAAAAATTGTGCTTTAGTTCAATGTATTTGTAAGAGTATTCGAAATATTTCGGTTTTTGAGTTGCAATTTTTCTTTATTTTTTTTTTTTTTTTTTTTTGAGCTGCAAATGTTCCAATTCTATTTTGTGCTATACTTCAGCGCCTTATAAATTATGCAAGCGTATTCCTTTATCCTTCGGCATTTTTTGTGTTTTTTGCCTGTAACTCTTGAATTTATTATGCCAACTCAACTACAGAAATTTGTTGTTGGTTATGTTTTTACTGGTTTCTCTTTTAGCGAGGTTTTGATTCAGAGACTGTCGCCTCAAAAGCTGCCGTTGTCGTCTGAGATCATTTTGATTTTTTTTTTTTGCTGTTTGCTTGTTAAATGCTAAGCATATTTTATTTTTGTCGACAAGCACAAGGTCGCTTCACTGTTGCTTTGATTCGCTCTTTAGAAGAAAATTATGTTTGCACTGATTTGTCTCGCATTGCAAATTATTTATAGTTTAAATTCGCATAAATGATAAAATATGTTGATGAGCTTAAAGATATTTTTTTGTTATAGATACAATCTTCCCCATCTTACCCCATCACCCATCAAGCATTGTAAATATTGTGAAACATTTCAGTAATACATATTTTTTATCTTATTTTTTTTTTCTAGTGAAAAAAATCTTTCTTAAAAAATTTTGTTGATTAAGTTCTTTATTAATTCAATCATATCACACTGTTTTTTTTTTTTTAACTGGCACAAAAAGTGTCAAAACAATTTGCTAACATTTTATATAAAATGGCCAAATACTATTAAGGCAAAAAAATAAATTAATTTTATTAAAAAAAAAAAGAAAATAAATATAAATAAAGTAGAAATTAATTATGCTTTACAAATATTTTTTCTATCAAGGGTGTCACACAAAATTTCTTTTAAATGGTTTGAAATCTCTTTTAAAATTCAATAATGTAAAAAATTTAATTTAATATTGGTTTTAACTAAGTTTATAAAAATAAGAAAAATACGGTGTATGTTTTATTTTTTATTTATTTTTTTAATAATGTTTAAATTAATTGTGAATTATATTAATTATTTCATTGAATTTTTAAAGAGATTTAAAACCAACCAAAAGAGATTTTGTGTGAACACCTGTATAAAGTATGAGCATATTTATAGCCATGGTGAAATTACCTAAAGGTGGTGTATTTGTTTGGTCTACCCTCTTGTCTGCTAGCTGCACTGAATCAATCGTTCTTCCGTTCATGCTCTCAAACTTTGTCCCAATAGAGAGAATACACCACCTTTAAGTAAATCTACCATGAAACTATTGTTGGGTAAAATCACTATCAGTGATTTATTCACAGTGATTTAAAAATCCCAATGTCACACTGCTACTGAAAGTAGTGATTCGCGATTTTCTTATTACTCATTGAACATGATTAGCTATCGGTTTGTTGTGATGCTGTAGCGAAGCAATTCAGTTAGTGGTGAACCTTCGCGATCAGTGAACCTTTTCAGTAAGTGCTAATTTTGTTCATGTCACAAAAAGGGCTTCTCAAAAATCACTCTTCAATAGTAAAATTATCATAAATTTGAAATTGATTCGTGTGACGTGTATTTGAGCTGCGTTGTTTCTTAATTTGTACATTTTCAAAACTTAACAGCTACATGTTTCTGTACAAAACACATAATGTAAATATGTAGCTCATTATGTGATGCTTGTTTGGTGCTGTCCCATAATCACATCCAAACTTCATTTAATAATTTAAAAGTTTATCACGCTAACTAAGCAGCAGCTACGAATAAAGGAACTTTCAGATACATCAAATGCATAGTTACCAATTCAACCCAATTAAACAAAACTCAAAGGCGCAACTTTTGCAACAATATCTCAAAGATACGCAGAAAAGCATCGTTTTAATGCTTAGGCAAATACCACAAATTTAATTAAAATTGGTTAGATATGGGGCAAAACAAGCCACACAGTGACTTAAGTTTTCTCTTTATTTATTTATTTTTTTTTTTTGTAAAGTTTTCTTTTCTCTCAAATCGGCTTCAAAAGCATTTTTTTTTTATTTATTCACTTTTTTTTAAATTTGTTTCTGTAGAAAAGCGCAAAAGTTCGCATATAAATATCACTCTAAAGCTGCTTTTCTTTAGGCATTTGAACACACACACACACGTATAGGGTTTTTGAGTAGCAATATCCTTAGATACAAATACACACCCAGATTAATTTTGTTACAAATGAAATGAAATGAAAGGGCAAACTAAACTAAACTAAAAAAAAAAGTTTTGCAGAAACGGAAGTGTAGAAAGAAAACTTTTGCCGCAAAAGTTAAACACGGACAAAATAAATAGCAAACTGCCAAAACAATGGCCTGGCAGGAAGTAATGTACTCAATGTCCTTATTTTTTGTTCTTTTAAAAATGAAATATTTTTGTTATTTTGTCTGAAACTTGTAACGAATTTTGAGTTTATGATTGATTTTATTTATTTTTTTTTTTTTTGTGTATAACTTTGGTAATGTATTGTGATGACTTTTTCTTGACTTTTTGACTGTTTTTGTTTTGGTTTTTCGTTGTTGTTTATAATAAAAAAAAAAAATTTGTGTTTGTTGTTGGTATTCATTTTTATTTATTACACTACAGCTTCATGCTTAATTATGGCGCCAACCCCAAAAAAATCAAAATTTGCATAACACTGCGTATACGCAATCAAAATAATTTTTTGTTGGTTTAGAACTTTGATTTCAGCTATAAAAATATTACGTATACGTATTTCGATTTGTTTCTATTTTTTTTTCTTTTAATCTTTGGCTTTGGGGCATTTTTGATTTCGCTTTCGATTTTGGTTTTAATGTTAGCTTTTTATCCATAGAATTTATTGAATTTCGGGTTTTTGCGGTTTCTATAAATTGTTTCACATATTTGTGTGTATTGTGCAGCATATTTTTTTTTTACGATTCTCCCGCATTATGCGAATTTTTCATGTAAACGTGATATTTGACGTGATTCGTTGCGATAAACAGACCATTCGTCAGTTAGTCAGTGCGTCTGTCCGTCTGTCCTTTTGTCAATGAGTTTTTTTTTTTATTTTATTTATTTTTGTATTTGAATGCCTCGCATTGTAGTGCAGTCTCTCACAGTCCAATATTTATTTAACGTATTTCCCTGCGGTATTTCTATTTTGCATTAACATTTTGATTTGCTTGTGTGTATATTTGTATATTACAGTGTGTATGTGTGTGTGTATGCTTATGTCTTTTTGCGGGAAAGTGCTTTTTTCACTTCAGACACACTTAATGTTTTTCTGTTTTTCTTTTTTTATTTGGTTTTTTGTTCGATTTGAATTTGTTGATGCCATGCGTATTGATTTATTTTTGCTTATTTTTGCAAAATACACAGAACATTTTGATACCCTACATATAAATTATATGAAAAATTTCTTTTTGTGAACCTGAATATCCAGTTTCTGTATATTTTTTGTATTGCTTATTTGAGGCACGCCCTCTGCCCATCACTCCAATGGATCATACTTCTCCCGTTCCTAATGTTATGTACACAAAGTTTCATTCCCGCCGACAATTTTTTTTTAATGAAATCGGTTAAGTTGTTTCGGAAATATTTGATGAATTTATGATCGATTCTATTGGTTCCACTCCCACTTCCCTTTTTTCTAAAATGACTTATATCCTTTCTATTATGTTAAATCAAAAAATAAACATCTACAAACTTTCATTGAATTCATATGAGTAGTTTCGGATTCTATAAAAATCGAGAATATCATGACAGGAGATGTTTATACAATATATAATAAGATATTTACAATAATATTTTTTTACATGAGAAGTGTTTAAATATTTCGTTGAGACTGATTTTATTTTATATCTTCTTTTATATACATACTTTGTATATACATATATATATATATATATATATATATATATTATATGCTGCTATTGCTGCTCATAGTTAGATTTTGATTTGTTTGCCATTAAATGGCTCAATTTGGCAAAATGGCTACGCATCTAGCAAAAGCTTACTTAGATCAATTGAAAATGACCCCAGGAGAGTATTAGCGCTATTATAGCAGATTTTTTTTTTGTCGGCTTTCAAGTGCTATTTGCGATTTTATTTTTATAAACTTTTTTTGTTATTAAAATAAATAAATCTAGATAAAAAAATAAGCAACAGACAAGTGACTCATTAAAAGTTATGTTTACTGTGAATATTTTCATACAAGTTTATACCTTATCTCTCAGCCGCTCATATCTTGTATTCCATATGTGATAGTCCAGTTGACATCATAAAAAACGAGCGAAAAATTTTCCAAGCAGCAAATTGGAAAGAAAAATGTCAACATATCTATTGACAAATTACTCCATGCGGAATTTAAAACTGAATTTTGGAAATTCATCTACAAAGGAGCTTTCAGCCTAAGTCTTCACACTGTCCGTCCATCTGTTCTGCCGCATCAAATCTACCTCAAAATTTTACCCAACAGTTTATTTCATTTTGCGTATACTGTTCCCTAATTAGTTTCTTTGTTTAACTCTAATAATATTTACTGCTGCAAAAAGTCATTAATTGCTGTCGAAATTGTATGTATTCGATTGATTTTGACGAATCAACAGTAGCGAATTTTATGCCAAAAAAAAAAAAAAAACAAAAAAAATGAAACCGCTTAATTGGATTTAACATGCTGCACAGATCTTTTGAATTACTCACATGGATATTGACAGAAAAAATGGGAAAAATAATTGCAAGCATACATTGTAAACAAATCGAACTTAATAAAATTTTACATTTTAAATAAATTTTTTTGCAAATATTGCTATAAAAACTGTTGCTGCTACTGCTGCTGCTGGCAAATTGTTAATTCTTTTCGAATTGCAACTTTAATTACATTTTAAATATTTCATGAAAAAGAAATGTAGCTAAAAAATATACAAATAGCACGCAAATTTTAAACAAATTACACCGCAAGCAATCAGTGTTGACTGCGGCAGGAATATAATAAAAAAATAAAAAACAATAGCATGCCTGCAGGCGCACATGCATACAATGGCAGCTGAACATAAACTACAAAAAAAAAAAAAGCAACAATAAACAATGTGTTGCTCTTTCTCATGCAACTTTTTGTTGTTGTTGTTGTTAGTTTGGCATGACATTGTCGCATTACTGGAACAAACTCAGACTCCTGTTAAGTCCTGCTGTTATTGCTGGATACTTGTATTGCTTATGCCACTTTGGCACCTCGTTTTTATTCATTTCGCATTATTTCAAAAACCCACTCGAATAGCTCTTGCATGCCAAGCACGCTTCAATATGTTGAACGTGTACAATACAAGATTTTATAGTTTTCGCGTGAATAGAAACCACAAAACAACAACAAAGTCAATAACAATTGGCACAAAACTCACTTAACGATGCTGAAAGCATTCTAAACGACATTCGGAACAGAACAGAAACCTCAACCAACTGCAAACTATAAAATTTGTCGCATTTCATTATGAAAAAAAAAACATAAGAAATAAATAAAATAAAGTGAATATGTTGTGTAGTGTTGTGCTTGTTTTCGATTCTTTCTTAGAGCATTTTGTTTATTTGTCTTCAATATATTTATTTATTTTGTTTTTCGTTAATGCAAACATGACAACGCTCTCAGATTGCAATGCAACGTTTCCCTAAACATGTTTTTTCCTGCAACTATAAACATTTTTTTTTTTTTGTTTATAGCAGCTGACAAGATTAGTTTTCATTGGTTTCCTCTTCAAATTATTTTATTTTATTTTTTTTTTTTTATTTATCTTAAAAACTTTTCTATTTGTTTTCTTATATTTTATATTCCATTTTTTTCATTGGTACATTCGACTTCTATTGTCTGTTTTACTTTGTTTTGTTTACTTTACGTGTCACACAATAAGCTAAAAATATTTCGTTCTGTTCGCTGCAATACGTTTAATCTGTGCTCGGGGCTCAGTGCTCATCTTGCTTTGTGTTTATCAGCTATTTTTGAATAAAAAACTACAAAATGCATGAAGTGAATTCGACTCGAAAATGGTTGAGTAAGTAGCATAATATTTATTTAGTAGTATTTCGCTTGAAGCATGCTAACAAATGGCTTTGTAAATGTAGATTGTATGGTAAACGTAATTTTAAATGTTTTCTATCATTTTAAGCATTTTGCACAAAATAGAAAATGTAGATAAAACAATGTTTGCTGAATATGAAAATAAAATTAACTTAATTTATTTTTTTATTTCATACTAAATGCTAATTGAGTAATAGCTTCAATAAATATTCTTGAATGCAAATTCTGGTAAAATCTATTCTACTACTGATGAAGGCATGATTAGATGAAAATGCTTGAAGTTGTAAACTTCATACAAATAGTTTTTAGCTTTTAAACAACCATTTTATAAATTAATTGCTTAATAATGAAGTTATGTGACATGTTCCTGAAATATTTTATTTAGTTTTTTCGATTTACAATTGAAGTAAATTTATACTACTTCAAATATTTCGTGCTACAGAAAACTCAAAAAGCTATGTTTCAATTCCAACACGTTTCTGTGCAATTCATATAAGAAAAACTTTTATCGGTTACAATCTTAAGTGTTATCGGTCTATGGAAATCAAATGCTGCCGATTTTAAATCGTAAACATTTTGCGATTTGCGTTTGTCGTAACATTAAATTTGTTATATTAAATGTAATTCTAAAATTTTAAAAATATTAAACAGTTAACGCTGTTTGATACACTTAATGAAGTAAATGACTTGATATACTGAAATATGTGTTTGTGCTTATAAGACCTTGTACACTAGAGATTGCTATTAGTGATGAAATATGTGTTTAAATCTGCTGAAGAATATCCTTGGACGTTTTGTGTTTATAAGTTGGCCAAATAATCCTTGATATTTCGTAAGTTGAACACTTAATGTCAACATCAAGTGAAGTTTTCTCTTTTAGAAGCAGTCAACAAGTAGCTAAATGAGTTTTAATCAAGTCCATTGCTGAAAGGATATGGACTGTTTTACCTAGCCTGACAAATTCGTCTAATTCCTCCAATGTTGGATACTACAGTGTCATCTTGTTAAGAGCTTTGGATTTATTATTGAGAAAATCCAGTGCAGTTTGTAATCTTTTGTTGCTTAATTCAAATGTATATGAACCTCTTAATCAAGTTGACGAGGCAATATCGATTGATGTTGCGTTGTCCTGATTAGTGTTGGCAAAAAGAGTGATTTTTGAGTCGCAGTGTAAATAGCGTGCGCGACTTAAAAATGTCAGTGACTGCAAACAGTGATAAAATCACAGTTCGTTAAAAACAGTGATGAACAAAACCACCGCTAATCGAACTATTTCCGCTTTCAGTGTTGAAGCGAATATGAACGATTCGCGAAGAGTGATAAAAGTATCAATCACTGATATATGAACAGTATAACTGTTCGCGAAGAGCAATACACAAAGTCGCCGATAGCTGAACATGTTCACTGAGGATCAAGAAAATTGCAAATCACTCCTTTAAGTCTCAGTTCGACATTACGCATTTTAAATCACTGTGAAAAAATGACAGATAGTGATATTTTTCCAGCACTAGTTCTGATGCAACATAATTTCTCTTTATTTGATTTAGAGATATCAATGTGAAGAACCCAAATAAAGAGTTTTGTCAAGGCTTTAATAATAAGAACCAACTTGGCCGAATCTCAACTAAATTAATATTCTCCATGCAGCCAAATAAAAGTAAAAATAAGAAGTGTTTGTTTCTTTAACAATTTTAAAGCCAATGGCTTTATAAAATTTTTTTTTTTTTTCTGAATCATTTAAATGTAGACACATTTTTTTATTGAGTAAAAACCTTTTGGTTTAATTTTTTTTCTATGACTTTTATTTTTTATGAGCTCTAAATAATTTGCAGATGCGACATTTTAGATTGCTCAAAAGTTTGTTTCCAAGGATCTTTAATGGCTGATGTAATGCTCAATTTTTGTTTTTATTGCAACATTTCAAGGTTTTTTTTGTTTCAATCTTATTTTAGGTAAAAAAAAAATTAAACACAAAAAAAGAACAAAAACGGATTTGATGATTAGTAAAGTTTTGCAATGACGCTTAAACTAATCTTAGATAGTCTATAGCAGCTTAAAAATATTAAATAAAATTTTTTTTTTTCTGTCTGTCTGTCTGTGCTTAAAAACCAGCTGAAGGCAAAATAAACATTTTGAATAAAAAATATTTGAAAAAAAATAGGCGATGAAAATCTCAACTGTGATCTTGGATTTTCATGGATGGATTCTGAACTTCTTGTGGCTCAAAGGTGTTCTCTGATATTGAGACACTATCAATAATTAGTATCAAAAACAAATAAATCTATGATGTAGAAAATGTTTCAAGAGAGTCACACGGTTTAGACTATTCGTATAAGCAATAAGCTGCAAATATTTGAAATTAAATTTTATGGCTTCGAAAAAATGTTCATTAAGGTTTTTACTACAAATCGTGTGCTAATTACAAACTCTTAATGTGTCAATGTTGCAATGTAAACCAAAAAAAAAAAAAAAAATTTAATTGCACACACTTTTAGTGCATTGGACTGACAGAAATCAACAGGATAATTAACGATATACGCATCCTTCGTTTCATTTATACTCGCAAGTAATTGATTCTTCATCGAATGTCATTGTTTTGTTGTTGCACTAAGCGTGAGAGTTTTGAAGTTGATTAATGCTTCATTGGATTTTTGTGGCACCGATCGATGACAACAACACAAAATGTATTTTTTCTAAAGTCATTTTTCATTTATTTCAAGTAAATAATTTGATTTATATTTTTTGTGATAATGTTCTATTGCAGTTTTATAGTAGAGTTTGTAGTTCTGGTTCAGTAAAAAAGAAAAACTGTATACTTAGATTTTTCGAATGATCTCCAAAATCTGAATTTATGTAAAAAATTATTTATTCCCTCTTTATCACCTTTAGCTCTAAAATTCAGTCAAATACGAACCTCTTTTTATTTTTCAACCTGTTTTGGAAAGAAACCGCTTAGTCTTTTGGACAGTATATATGTTCTGATCCTATCTGTGTGTATTTTCCAAGGCACTTTATACCCTGATTAAATTAAAATAGTTTCTTGGGACAATCATAGGATTTATCTATACCAGAATCTGCTTTGTTCTTTCAAGGCAGATGTATTAGCATTGTCCGTTTGTCACTTTATCTGTCCGAAGGACTTAAATTAAAAACAATTGGCGGTGAATTTGTACAGGGACCATTTTTTTCTCAACGGGAGATCCCCACCTCCTGCATTTTTGATGTACGAATTTCAAACTTTTAAAAGCAAAGTAACACATTTTGAAATTCAAGTTGGCGGATTCATAATTGCGAATCAGATTCGATTTATTATTTTATTTTTTTTTTTTTTTTGTTTCAAAAGTCTGATTATGATTATGGTATGAACTTTTGTTTGCATAATTTGTATTTGGCTGAGAAAAAATGAGCCCTGTACAAATGCACCGCCAATTGTTTTTAATTTAAGTCTTTCCTACAGATGAACTGACAGACGAATATTGGTAATAAATCCTTTATTTATATCTGGCTGAAAAGAATAGTTTTCATTGGAATCTCTGCTAAAGAGATCTGCAAACTCGGTATTAGATGAGTTTTAGGGAACATGGTCACAAGCATTGTTTGATGATATATTTTGGTCGATTTACCGGTAAACTTTAAATGATAACTACTACTCTACTACTACTACTACTACTCACACACACACAAACACAGATGCACATGTAATATTTAATTATGGCGCAAAATAATTTAAAATTGCAGGAAAATATTAAAACTGCACAAGCGAATGTAACGTTCAAGTTGATAAAAATATTCCGGGAACTATTCCAAAAACGTATTAAAATTCTTGTGAAACTTTTGCTTTCTGATAAATTCGATTATTGAATTTTTTTTCTAAACAGCAGCAATACATAATCACAAAATAATTTGCACCAGTAGCTACATATGTTTTTAAATGTAATTAATTCAAAAATAATAATTGCTGCTTTATGCATAAATTCAGAACTTATTTTTCATGGAAAAGCAATTAAAAAAACTCAATGAGTTTTAATTTTATTTTTATTAAATTATAAATGGGTAAATAAAAAAATTAAATTATTTTTTAATTGGATTATATATTTGGATTTAAAAACAAAAATATTAAAATAAATAAACTTACATTTTATAACCGTTTCACGTTTAATGCGTACACCAATTTGAAATTTGATTTAAAAAAAACTTAAAATGTTGTTTACGAATTTATTTATATAAAATATATTTTAAGTTGTTCAAATTTTTACTATTATATTTTCTCTTATTAATTTTATATTTATTTGTATACGAATTAATTTATATAAAATAATATTTTGAAATGTTCTATTTTTTATTAATTATTATTATTTTTTATTAATTTTATATTTATTTTTAATTTGATTAATATTAAAATAAATTGTATTAAGTTTTTTTGGTTTAAATTATTAGTTGTAAACAATTTTATTTTTATAATTAGTATGTAAAATCCTTTTTTTTTTTAATTATTATAATTTATTTAATTCTAATATTTATATTTAATTTTAATAAATTCTTTAATTCAGCTAAAATTTTTATATTTATTTAAATAGAATTTTATATTTACACAAAATTTTTTTATTTTTTTTTTAATTTAATTGTAAAGCAAATCACAAAAATCACAAACTTTTTTTTTGTTATTACAACAAATAAAAATAGAATTTTAAAAATACAATTCGAAATTTATATTTTTGAAAAATGCATTTTTCGGAAAAAATTTTATATGTTTTTTTTTTTTTTAATTAAAAATGTTTAGCAACAAGTGCAACACATCTTTCACATTTTTAATTTATTCGTAAAATTCGCACATCACAAATTAGCACGAAATCAACAACAACATTAATAAATATGTCTAAGTTATATTTATTTTTATTTTTTTTTTTTGAATTGTTTACGTTGTTCAAGAACGAAAAACGTTTGAATTGCATGAAATTCGAAAATCAACTGAAATGCCGAAATTTTTTTTGGCAAATATTGCCAAACTGAGCTGCGTGCGAACGAAACGTCTTAAAACGAACAACACAATTTCCGTAATGAAAATGCGAAAAGCATTTTCCCAAGCGTTTTACCAAACCGTATTAAAAACGCCAACGCTAACAACGACGTCGACAACGACGACGACTACAATGGCGACCACGAAAACTTCGTAGGCAATATGGATGACAATTTTGTTACGTTCCACGTTGCAAAAACACAAATGAAAATGTGGAAAACTCAAAAAAAGAAAAATGCAAACAGAAAAACAGCAAAGACAAATGAAAAATAACTGATAAGCGTCTTTCATTCATTCAGAAACATTTTGGTGCCTTCTCTTACTACAAAAAATTTGAATTTTTTAAGAGTAAATTTCTGCAAAGCTGCATATTTGGTGCTCTTAAATATGCTCTTAATTTTACTCTTTGCATTTTGTGTTGCGCATGCGTATTATGAGTATTTTCGCTCTCAGCTGTAATGCGCTGCAAAACAGCTGATTTAATGTTTTGTTTATTTTATTTTAATAAAAAAAACAACAACAAAAAAAAAAAAACAAAAACAAAATACGCACGCAATTTATTTGAGGTTAAGGTCAGTTAACGCGCGCTTTTAGCTTTAATGTGTGTGTGTGTGTATGTGTGAAATCCTTAAAGCGTGCATCAATTCCTTTACTAAACGCAGCGGGTGAACTTTTTTTTACTGTAAATCTCTAAAATAAGTTAAAGTTTCTGTAGCACAGATGGCGCTGAAAGCACTAAAAACCATTTTATGAATGAACTTATTTTCTATGCGCGCTATTTACACGCTTACAAAGTTTTTTTTTTTGTTTCATAAAATTTAGAAATAGCAAAACAGAAAAAAAAAAAATATTATGAAATGAAAATGAAAAATTTGTTAATTTATGCATTTGCTGCGCTTGGGTGCGCTTTGGTGTTTGCGCCACAGTGCGTATGCGTTATGTTTGCTTTAATACTCATTTTCATTTGAATATTCAAATAAAATTTATAAATCATTTTTGAAATTTTTTATATACTTTATTTTTGTATATAAATCATACATTTTTTAGAATTTTTGTTAATTTATTTTTTCAGCTTATTGCTTCCTAAGTGTTTTAATTTTTTGGACAATTGAAATTAATAAGTCTCAACTAAGATATAAATTATCTTTAATGTAAATAAGGCGTTGAAATATTATAACAAGCAAAACGCCCACAATGACTTTTGCTCTTTTTCAATTGCGTAACAATTAAATAATTAAATGTCGCGCAAAACTTTGTTCGCCTTTCATTGGAATTGTTTCGCTTTTAATCTTTTTTCGTTGTTGGACATTTCATAAATTAAAATAAATAACCATCTTTGCACTCTTCTATATGAAATAAAGTCTTGGTAGTCCCGCAACAATTTAGACGTCAATGTTGTAAAATTTAATATATTTTTAAAATACACTCAAATATTCATGGCAACAAGGTAATGCTCTGCGTTTAAAGGGACCAGAACGGAATCGTGCTCTACGAACTTCTGAAAAGTGTGATTGCGGAAACCCTTTCATAATTACCAGGACCAAAACTGCTTGATTCGTTCTTCGCCTCTCAAGGCGAGCAGTTTAATTGGGAGGACATCCATGTCATAGACAGTATTTTCAACAAAATACCTTATAAAGTGTCGAAATCTCTACAAAAAAATTTTTTTGATGGCTCCTTTTTCTAGGAGTGTAAAACATAAAAACTTTTCGATATGCTCAAAATACGCATTTCATAATAAATATGTAGCATTTTGAGCTTTGGCACAAATAATGCTATTAATTTTTCAAAATGAAACCAGACTATAAACGAGTTCGATTTAAATCTAAAATGAATCTTAATAGAAATGCTCAAGTTGCCTTTTCTGTTATTTATGTTTTTCGTGCACATTTGCGTTGTAAATAATCCTTTAAAATATGTGACAGACAGTTTTGAGTTAAATAAATTACATACACGCGTTTATGTGTATGCAATGTTCTACTTTTGAGTGTCAACGAAAATTTACGATTTAAGTAACAAAAATATTTGAAAAAAATAAAGCTTTAAACGGTTGAAAAAATTAACATTTTCGCTTTCATAAAATATATATTTATATTATATAATATTATAAGCCTTGTGTGTGTGTGTGAGTGTTTGTACAAAACTCTGAATTCAACAATTAGGCCACAAAAAATAAAGCCAACATTTGCATAAATGCTCACACATGGACTAATCCTGCGTTATGTACTTTTTGTTCATACGCGAAGTTTTTAATCCTATTATTATTGTACACATACAGTACCTACTTTTAAATGACATTGTTTCTTTAATCAGTGTATACAGTGATATATATAATTATGTAGTTATAAAGTGTCATTTCGTTGTGTTCGAAAAATTAAAGTCATGGTCGATGCGCATTTTTATAAATTTAAGCAAGTTTTTTTTCGAAAAATGAGGATTCTAAACAGGGCTTACGTGTGCCCTTAACATTTTTTTGTTTGAACAAATAAAGAGTGAACTGAGTGTGACAACTTGGTGATGAAAATTCTTAAAAAAATATCAATATTTTTCGATACTATAGAAAAATCGATGCTGTATAAATATTGATGCTCTGTAAATATCGATACTAATAAAATATCGATAACGATACTAATAAAATAAAGATACCGATGCTATTTAAATATCGCTATCGATACTTTATAAATATTGTAATTCTATAGGGTGGTTAAATTTCAAGGGCCGATGTTGAATGTGAACCACACCTAAACGTCAAGTTTTTTCCTGCATTTCTTTTGACATTTCTCAACTTCAGACTAACTCAATTTGAATCATGGAAAGATACACAATCGAGCAACGCGTTAAAGTTATTCAGGCCTATTATGAAAATGGGCGTTCAAATCAAAATGCATATCACAGCTAACGAAACAATGGCTCTTTTGCGCGCAAAATTTGATAGCCGAATAATCTCACGTCGCGGCGATGTCAACTGGCCGCCAATATCATGTGATTTGACACCGTTGGACTTCTTTCTTTGGGGTTATTTGAAAGAAAAGGTGTTCGCCAATAAGCCAACAACAGTTCAAGAGCTAACGGATGAGATAATTCGGCACATTAACGACATTGAACCTCAATTATGCCTCAGCGTCATCGAAAATTTTGACAATCGGATGGACGTGTGCCGCCGAAGCCGTGGCGCCCATTTGGCCGATATTTTGTTCCATACATAATTGAGTCATACCAATATATCATAATAAAAAGAAATGTCAATAATTTCCTAAATAATTCGTGTTTTATTCAAAATCAACATCGGCCCTTGAAATTTAACCACCCTTTATATAAATCGATACTATATAAACATCGATAAAATATTACCATCGATACCGATACTATATGAATATCGATACTATATGAATGTCGATACTATATAATTGTATAAATACCAAACAAAGATCTACAACAATTATCGAGTTGAGTTATACTAGAGCAGCCATAAATTACAGAGTTTTTATACAATAAATTTGCTTTAACTAGAGAGCCTTAACTTAACGTGCTTTCATTGCGTGCGTTACTTATCGAGAGTCTCACATCATTTAAGGCGCGTTTAGACACACAGATCATTTGAATAAAATTTCCTAAAAAATCCCAAAAGCATGTAATTGTTTAAAAAATGTTTCGAAATAGTGACTCGTTATTTTTTTTTTTTTACGTTTGTTGTAAGTCTGAACAACAAACTTGAGTTTAATCAAAATGATTTTAATGACAAAAATGATGAGTTTCCAAAAATTTTATGTTTACACGTGTTCTCTATTATTTAAGTTGAAATATTTTTAATTTTGTTGAATCTATTTTTGGATTAGCCCATATACAAAATGTTGAATAAAATGCAAATTATTTTGCAAACCAAGTAAAATTACCCAAAACAATTTCAAAATTAAAATCAACAAAATACGTTGACGCTCGTTGTGCCAAATTATGTTGAGGAGAGTTTTCTAAACGGATGTTTTGCGTTTTGTTGCCAAATGCAGTTGTGAATTGCAATATTGCAAAAACAAACGAAACGAATCAAACCCATTAGGTAGGTAGTTCGTAAATGAGTGCAACGCCTGCTGTTGCATTCGATACAATTCAAGCCCACAGAACCGAGGCCACAAAAACCACAATGCGGCTTAATCACTCACTTGCCAAGCTGCAAAAAGCCACAGCCTGCTCTACTATTCACCAAAAGTTCATATTTGCAAATATGGCTTGGGTGGCTTTTTAAAACGCTTTTTATTTTCAACGAAATAATTTTCATAAAATTTAATTTTATTTTTTTTCATAAACTAAAAACAACTTTTTGCGCATTAAAGCAGCGAAAATTGTTGTGAAATTTTTGTTGTTTGCACTGCTTGAAAGTTTCAATTGTTTAAATTGAAATATGCTTCGTTGCATTCGTTCGTTCTAAATAAAATTGAAATAATTTAAAAGTTGTTGTCACAGCGTAACCACTTAATTTAGCTACTCAAAAGATTGATTTTGCAGACAATACACTCATTGAGCATTTAGCACTAGGATACATTTCGATAAAATAAATAACGAAAGTGTCCTTTCCAATGTCAGTACAACCATTGTCAATGTTTTTCGTTTTGTGGTTTGTTTGTAGCAAGAAAGCAATTTTTTTCTTTTACGTAAGCAATTGCTCAATCAGCGTTACGCTTGTAATGTAGCAGACCTTTTAAATTAATCAGCGTTCTTTGGCATGACCCAATTTAGCCTTGGTAAATGGACACGTCAATATGAGCATGTATTGCTCTTAAAACGTGCTATACGATGCATTGCACTGTTTGCATTTTAATGAACCTTAAGTGCCAAATGTAATTTTTTTGTTTTTGTCTTAAATGGATAATTTTAAAATTCGATTTCAAATGAAAAAAAACAAAATTGAGTTTTTTAACACATTTCGGACAAATCGGTAATATAAATTCCGAGAAAAATTTGTTCACAAATGGGTTAACAATATTTTTGTTGCTAAGTTTTAAAAGAGGCTGACGAATAAAATGTACAACCTTTTGTTATTTTTTTTTCCATTGAAGCATTTTAAAATACATAAATTTTAGTTTCTTTTCATATCTGCGGTAGTTTTATTTAATTTTTTATCATTTTTGCATATTTTTCAAGGGTGACTACAATCGACCCATAATTTTTAATTTAGCAAAAGTCAACGGAATTAATTTAACTTCTTCACTAATAGTTAGCTAGGGTCTCTAGCTCTCCATTGATATGCATTTGAGAGTGGTATGTCTACCTGAGCCCAAGTTATACGTCAAAAACAAAAGGGTGACCACAACCGACCCATAATTTTTAATTTAGCAAAAGTCAAAGGAATTAATTTATTCCAGTTAGCTAATGTCTCTGGCTTTCCATAGATATGCATATCAGCGTATTATGTCTACTTGTACACAAGTTATGAGTCAAAAACCAAAGGGTGACCACAACCGTACCTGTTCATCTAGGTACTCAAAACTTTTAAGTAAAGCAGAAAATTTATTTAAATTGTGCACTTACAAAATGCCACACACTGCCAGCATTGTTATTTCGGTGACATGCACACATTGCATTGTATTCCTTTTAGGTAGCGAACATTATCAAAATATTAACGCAGTCAGCTGTGCCGCAATGTCATCATCATCATCATCAACAACAACAACTTTCTATGCGAAAATTAAATGTAAAGTCAAGCCAAAAGCGTTGTCAGTGCGCTAACAATATATCAAATATGCATAGCAAAATGGCATAAATGCAAAAAACAAACCCTACCCTTTCAGTTTCTGCTCTGTCGCCATTTTTGTAGTTAGAACTTTGCTTCCGGTTGCATTACAGCGCAAACTTTTTTTTTTTTTTATAATATTCTGTCGTTTGTCGTCTATGTGGTCTACTCAGTGCCTGTCTGCATAAGTGTATTTTGTTCTTTTTTTTTTTTTTTTTTTTATTGTTTAACACATTTGCACTTTACAAACACTAAGCACGCTGCCACCCCAAAACCACTAAGCTTCCGTTTTGCCTATTTACCTTTTTTTTTGACTTTTAGCTTTTGGAAAATAATGTAAAATTATTTAAATTTTAAATTGCTTTAAAATATTTTGCATGCGTTGCTTAGCACATTTTTGTGGCAGTCCACAAAAAGTTGGTTTTCATGCATAATTCTTTTTAATATATTTTATAAGCGTATTTTTCGTTGGAGAGTCTCGTTAAGAGATTTTATTTGCAAAAGTATATTTTTAGTTTAACCAAGTTTATATATCTTGTTTCGCAAATATAGTGATGTGAAATAAATGTTCTCGATTTATTCATGGGTACAGAATATTTCGTAGTTGACCAGATTTCAGTGGTAATATTCATTTCCAATAGAATACAAAATTGCTTGAGCTTATGAAAGGCTTAGAATGCATAATGAGCTTCGCTTAAGGCATTTCATTTTAGAGATTGCTTGCCCATATTCATATTCTCATGATTGCATATCTTTGCATTTGTATTCAAGAATGTTTGTTTGTTTGTTTGGGTGTATGGCATTGATTTGAAATGCTATTGCGAACATTAGGCAAGTTTGCGAAATAAATATAAGGAAGAACGTTTCAGTCTAGTTATCTATATTATGTGATATATTTTACAAAATATTTAATGCTATAAAAGAAAAACTTCAACTTTGGCTAAACCAAAGCTTAAATTCTTATGTCATAAATAAATAGTATCACAGAAAGATTTTCCAATTTTCAAATAGGATGAGTGGGGGTCAATATTTTCAATTATTCCAAGTTGGAACATAATAATTATAAACATTTTTTTTTTTTAATTTAAAAAAATTACATAATTTGATAAAACGAGAAAAAAAGCAGAAGTCGAGTTTGTTAACTTGAAGAAGCCGGATTTTTATACAAAATCTCAAAAATTTGGGTTAAATTTGTATTGTAGGCATAATCCATACTAAACTAAGACTTCAAAGATTACATAACACAGAAGAATTCATGAGAAATTCAAGAATTTTTGTGTGTGTTTGTGTTGGGGGTACCCCATAAAATAGGAAAAATTAAGAAAACCCGTTTGTAAGTGATCACTTGAAGGCTTAGAAAAATATAAGTTTCGAATATGGTGGCCCTATCTGTTAGAGTCTTCGAGATAATCGTTTTCGTAGGGCGGACGTCTGGACAGACAGACAGACATTGCTTTATCGATTCGCCTCTCAATGCTGATGCAGAACATATATATTTTATTGGGTCTAACAAGCCTCGTTCTACCTATTACTAAAATTTTATACACTTAATATACCCTTATCTTTTCGGGTACAGGGTATACAAATTTTGGCTATACCTAAAAGTGGTCGTGGCACCTTGGTTTTAAATTTCGGGCTTATCTTTAAAAATCGTACAGAGGCAGTCAGACAGACTATCGGCAAGATAAACGGATATGTCTAAATAAACTCAATTGCCGAGCCATTTATTATAGTTTATAATCAGGAAATAGCCTTTGGAATCTAACTCTAATGATTATGGAGACGAGATAGCAAATAGCATTCTTTACAAAAAATTTAACCCAAAATATTGTATTTATTTATATAATATATTATATTTATTATCCTTTTTAAATTTTTATTTTTAAACTAGTAGTTTGTTTCCATTCAAAATAAATTAACGTCACATAACTAGCTGCGTCTGTTTCCGTTTCCCGATTCCAATTAAATTATTCGGAATTGGAATAACAATTATATCCTGAATATTCTGAACATCGATTTAATTAAAGCAAATAAGAGCAATTTGCGATTAATACAAATATAAATTTGAAAAAAATAAATTTAACATTTTAAAATTCGTTTCAGATAAAAAAATTTCCAGCAAATTTGATTTCAATTAATTTATTCTATATCGAAAAAGCTATTAGAAGTGCATATATGTTTATTTTAGACTTGTATTTTTCTTGTTTCACTGAGTGTCGAATTCTGTACACAGTCTCCTGACACTATTTAAACAATTTTTTTATTAATAGAAATGTAATTACTTTTTTTTAAGAATTTATGTTATTTATCCACAATGTTATATACAAAATACTCATACGCACTGTTGTGCTTCTTTAAGAAGAATTTTTAATGAAAAATGCTTCCGAAAAACGTTTGCAATTTGCCGTTGTCCCAAATGTAATATTTACTTTTCTCCTTGACATTACATATTTCACTTTGAGTTTTTCACTTTTCATTTTTTGTTTTTTTTTTTTTTCTTGTACAATTTTCCGCGTATATTAAAATTGTTCGAACGTGCGTAAACTTAATTCAACAATTTGTGTTTTGCATATTTCAAATAAAAGTGTCACAAAATTTAGCTTAAAGAGAGGCCAACAACATCTGCTAACTGGCTCTGCTCGGCTCAGTCGGCTCGTTGTCCTTGTAACTTAACATTTCGTTTTTTTTTACAATTTGTTATTGTTGTGGTTGTTATATTCGATGCTATACCTAAAATTGTGTTTATTAATAACAAATCGTATGGATTAAATGTATTCAATATGCTGCACAGTGGTTTATGCTTAATGAAAAAAAATGTATGACAGGCTTCGAGGTGAAACACAGTAAAGTACCAGTGACGTTTTCAAAGCACAAATATGGAAAAGGTTAAAAAAATTAATTTACATTTGTTGAGTTTATTTAAAGCCTCTCATAATTTTTTTCAAAAAATTATTTGAATAAATTTTACTATATTTTATTAATTTTTTCAACCTTTTCATAATAGTGATGAACTTGTTTCAATATTGTTAGTAATTTTTACTGCTCATTAACCACTGTAAGCCAAATAAAAAAAAAAAAAAAGGGAAAACATAATCTTCGGTAAAACCGAAGCACAAATATCTCTCATACGAAATTTCAAATTACATTCGTATGAACATCAAAGGCGTAGGAAATATTTTGCGTGAGGGTGAACGTCCAGTATAGTCAAAAATTCTTTAAAGAATCATACGTATAAACTTTTCAGGTACAACTACTGAAATTAAAATAATTTTCTCATAAAAATAGTGTTCGGACCAAACGATTTCGATAGTGTTTCCTGGTACAAGTGTTGCCATTGGAAGAAATTCTAACGTTTTATATATATAAAACTCAAAAATCGATGGTAGGTTTGTACTTTCTGAAAAATAAGTACCCGGAAACCGTTTTCTTTAATAATCATGGTTTGGTTTACTCTGAGTTTCTCCCGGTTGGTCAAAAAGGGGCTATAAAGCATATTATTTAAACGTTTTGAGGCGCCAACGAGTGAGCATCCGCAGAAAACGGCCGGAATTGTGGAAGGACCACAGTATTCGCTAGAATGGACATTCTGTTCCAAAAACAAAAATTGCCTCTTCGTAGAAAGTGTTTTGAGTCGATCGTTGCCATTAAACAAAATTCGCCGATGGAGCTGAAGGCCATGGAACATTGGGTTAGCCGCTAGAATCGTTGTATCGGTTCAAAAGAAGCCTATTTTAAAGGCGACACAATAAGCTCCGATGATTAAATTTAGAAAATATTATTTTTTTTTATAATTTCAAGGGTACTTTGTGGCTCAGAAAAACTTCAAATTTTAGGATAATGTATTCATAACTGATCTGAAACTTACGTGTGGAAATAAACAGACAGACATACAGAAGGACAGACAGAAAAAAAGAAATACATGCCAAATTTTATTTCCTTTATCGAGTTTTATATTATCTACGATGTCTCCTTTAATGCATTACAAACTGTTCCACCAACTAATAATACCCGTTCACAATATATTTGAAGTGTATTTGATTTATCTTTCTACCAAAATAAAAGTTTCTAAATGCAAATTCATTTTAGCCGTTGGCGGCAAAAAAAACGCCAAAGATATAAAAAAGAGATCGAAACGGAAAAAACTGTGGATCGACATCGTTTACATTTCGAATTTATTTTCGTTTTACACAAAAATTATGAAAAATTATTTTACTGTGTGTTTGTTTTTTCTTTCTGTTTATTCTAGCGCAACGAGCAAAGTTACAAATCAGCACGAAAATTGAATGAAATTACAAAAAAAAAAAAAAAAAATACATTAAAGTATGATGTTTGGGGAGTGGATTTTGACAGCTTTGCATAAATAGCGCACACCCACACCCACATCGCAACAATTTGAAGCTAATTTTTGGTTAATTTTCCAAACGCACAATACAAATCAGGCGCGCTGCGCGTTTGTGCGTTTTGCGCTTTTGCGGAATTTGGTTGTACATTTTTTTTCGACGCTGTCATCCAGTTGACGTTTTGCTTATTTGCATTTTGGATTTAAATTTGTTTGAATTATTTTTTTATTTTTTTTTTAAGGAATGAAGCAGCGTGTCATATTTAAATTTTCCGTATAATTTAGTTCATTTGAAATGCTTTAAACGTTTATCACAACTCGTAAAAATGTCACTTTTTTAAATGTATTTTTCACAGCAAAACATTTAAGTATCGAAATATACAGCTCAATTTATGTTGTCGTGTTCAATTTTCATTAAATGCGGCATGCAAGCCACGCCATTACACGCCATGCCACGCCATGCCACACAACATAAATGCAATTCGCGACATTACATGCCACAATGCAATTCCTTTTAAATGGGTCAAAAGCGACAATAAAATTTGTTAGCTTTATATTACAATTGTACGATTGCTATTGTCATTGCTATTACTATATAACTAACTATATACGATACATTGAAATCGGGTCAAAGATAATGTTGGTATTATTTTTATTTTTAGCATGTCGCACGCTGTTGGTGGGCGTAAAAATGTTTAAACAAAAATAGTCTGACTTAAATTGACATAGCATATTGTCAGTTGCCTTTTTAGTTTTTAGAGTATTTACAATTAAACTAATACAAAACTTACAGTTTAATCTTTTCTACTTTATATGTGGAATTATATATTTTAACTTAGACAGTTTGTAAGAGCAATAAAGCCATATTTGGCACTAGATTAAATTTATTTTAAATTTTATAAGCCTTAACAGAGAAAATTAATCACAGGTAGACATAATACGGATATTTAGAATGTTCTTGTAACAATTTCCATACCCATGACCCTGACTAATAAATTTCATTGCAACGCTGTAATGCTAGGGCTGCAAAAAAAAAATATAAAAATATATAAAAAAAAAATATGGTATATATATAGTCGAAAATAAACTACTTAAATGAACCAAATGCATTGTTTTAGGGGTCTATAAAAATACTTGCACTGTTGCCTTTCAAATGAAATCGCTTTGGGACTCAACGATTGGATGGTTTCAAAGTCCATAGCGGACATAGAGACATTTTTACTATTTTATATATAGATTAATGTTCTCTTTACGCTTTCTCGTGGCATTGCTTCACAAAAAGTAACGAACAGCTGATTGCAATAAGTTGCACAGAGTTGCACAAATTACTTTCACAAGTGTGAGCGTTCCTTCGCCTTCGGGTGAAAAGTTAATTTTTAATATATTGCAAGACCATTCTGAGTACCTTAACTATCTATACATAAAGGCATCAGTAAAGCCATTGTTGATTTTACAACATATATATATATATATATATTACCGATCTGTTAGATGTAGCCATTTTAAACCTTTCCATTTCTGCATATCTGTTTTTAATTAATTATTACACGATATTAATTAAACTTTCTTCTAATTGAATATAATTGAATGCAGAAATAAAAGTATTAAAGATTCGTTTCTATCAAAGTTTAATACGTTTTTATTATTCAATACATTTACTACATATTTAAGTTTAAAAGCTAACTCATGCACACAGACTTCCGTTTCCGTTTTACAATATGAGCAGCAAACTGCTGCGATAAGTTTAGATGTAGTTGTAAATGTAGAGGTGCTCATGTGTTTGCTTACTTATTTCAAAAGCTTCTCTTGGTATTTGCCACTTATCTATTATTCTGGCTAAGCTACTTTTACTGGTTAAATAAACTGTATGGAATTGTATTTGTACCAACGCTTTAAAAAAAAAACTTTATTTGATATGCTTACTTTAAGTTTAACACGTTTGTATAAGTTACAAATGTTTATCAAACATTTTAAGGCTAGGTATAGCCCCCATACAAAATGACCGCCCATTTTCGAATATTTGTTAGAAAATAGGCATTATTTATGAAGGTGTCACGCCCATTTTTATTTAATTTTACAATTGGCGACTAGGAGAGTTTTATCCTTAATAAGTAGTCTGCAGTTAGCTAGTGGTATTCAAACCGAGTCCATTCCAGGAAGGATGTGGGTCGTTGTTCCAAATCAAGCTAGATCGTCTGCAATGCACTCTTGATATTGCTGTGTCCAGGTACTCGTATGGTGCTCGTATGGTACTCCGTATGGTGCTCGTATGGTGCTCGTGTGGTGATCGTATGGTGCTCGTATGGTCCGTATGGTGCTCGTATGGTGCTCGTATGGTGCTCGTATGGTGATCGTATGGTGCTCGTATGGTGCTCGTATGGTGCTCGTATGGTGCTCGTATGGTGCTCGTATGGTGCTCGTATGGTGCTCGTACGGTGCTCGTAATGGTGCTCGTATGGTGATCGTATGGTGCTCGTATGGTGCTCGTATGAGTTGCTCGTATGGTGCTCGTATGGTGCTAAAGTAATGATCATGATTAATCTTTTGATTGTAGTAGTAGATAAAACTTTTTAAAAATACTAAAACGCAAACCCTGACCAGAGCAGAAAGGTTTTCGCTGTTATAACCGACCCAAATGGGGCATAACAAAAAAAAAAGAAAAGATTAAAATAAATAGATCGACTCATCTTGCTGGTTCAGAATACATATTAAATGGGTTGCTGTATTTTTCCTATTGACTGTTACATATTTTCGATCAAAGATTATAATAAACGATATAAAAAGAACTCTGATGAAATGTTTGATTGTTTTGATCGATATTTAACCTAAGCAAATGTTTTATTTATTTATTTTTTTTCTGTTAGTGTATTTCTATATATCTTAAACCTAGTCTTACCTTATTTTTTTAATTCTTCCAATCTTTTTGGTTTTACTTCAACGCTACAACGCATTCGTAAAACTTATAAAATATGGACAATTTTAAATAAATAAAATTCAAATACAATAACAAATATTTGTAGTTAAACTGCAATATATTCATTTGATGTCATTCATTTCATTTATAGCGTCTCACTCAAACGAATATTTTATATTTTTTTTTTGTAAACTTCAAACAAATTTCATTTCATTGCAGACTTTATTTATTTAATATTTTATTTGTATTTGTTTTTGAATTTTTATATTTTTTTTTTTTATAAAACGGCAACATGCGTGACTGCAATCGGTTTCAAAAATATGTGCAGGTGATCAATTTTTTGCAATTAAAAAACAAAAATATTTCCTTTATGAAAGTCAACTTACATAAGCGTGCAGCAAGCGGTAGCACTGGGACGGAGATGCAAATGTCATTTAAATTATTAAAACTTGAATGCGTTGCAAACAAATAAATAAATCGAAAAATAGAACACAGTATATTTTTTTTGGAAAGTATTAAAAAGCATTTTTCGACTATATTTGCTTTGCAGAACCACATTCTGCCAAGCATTCTTTGATGTTGAGTACGATGCTGCTATTGCTTTTGTTGCTGCAGATAATAATCCTTATGCGGTTACGATGCACATAATAAAGTTGATGAACTACACTTTAGTTTCTTTTCAGAGATATTGCATACTATCTATAAGTATAAAAAAAATAATAATAAAAATAAGAGTACCAAGAATATAAAAATAATAAAGATAAAATGCTACGCATATTCCGGTATGCGACACTTTTATATCCTTTAAGGCAACCGTGCTGTGGTTATACTTTTATCAAGAGCGCCGGAAAGCACAAATAAATAAAAAATAAAATTTGTAATAAAAACCAAAATCACTGCTTTGCTTTTGTGGCGCACAGCTTTATGGCATCTTAACAAAAAAAAAAAAAAAAAAAAAAAAAGAAGGAAATGAGTTAATAAAGCTACCATGCAGCTGCCTTGTAAATCAACTTGCCAGTGAATAACTTAAAGATACTTTATCATGAAATTGTCGTATATGTATGCATGCGCGTGTAAATCTTTAAATTTATTTTTTTGTTTTTATTTTTGACAATAAATCAGCTGCAAATTCGTAAGCAGTCAATAAAATTTAAAGAGTAGAGAACGAATATTTATTTATCATTTAAATGCTTGCTTACAGATGAGACTCTTCGAATCGATTCTAAAGATACGTAAACTTGATTTGGAGCGCAACGTATTGCTCAAAGGAGAATGGGTTGAGGGTCATTGGCCCTACTTAACCTATTTAGGCCAAAACATCTAGAATCTCTAAAACAAAATTTCGATGTCACAGACTTCGAAAGATTTCATTGTTCGAGTTTTGCATTATACGATATATAATGGATTTTTATGGTATATAAATAATTTTATAAGCCCATGAAAAAGTTTTGAAAACATTTGATAGTTTGTATGGATAATTTAGCTTAAAGTGGGCGTGGCTCATTGGTTTTAACATACAAAGTACACAGGACATAGAAAAATTTTAGCGCAATATCTTTATATTTTCATCAAATAAATCGCGGACAGGCGGACATAGCTAGATCGACTCATCTCGTCAAGCTGATCAAGAGTGAATATATTTTATAGGAACCAATCCCCCAATTTTACATTCTTTCCGGGGGCCCCCCCCCTTCCCAAGGGCTAAACGAAATTTCAAAAAAAATAAAATCATATTTTTTCCGGCCCTAGCACATTTATAGTACCTATTGTATATATTTTTTTTCTATAGATCGAATATTTGAAAAATAGAATGAATAATTTTTTTCCCTTTTTTTTTTTTGTATCGTAAAAGGTTACCAAAGCATTGGTAAAGCTGAACAGAACCTAGCTTAAAATCATGAAGGGCTCCTAACGGACCACTGTAGACTTAGAAACCACCTGCATGTAATGGGTGTATCAAGCTCTCCTGAGAGCAGATTCTGTGGTAGTATGGAGGAGACACCCATCCATAGTCTATGAAAATGTGAAGCTACTGCCAGAAGCAGAGCAGGTTAGGAAAATCGAACCAATAAAAATGGTTAGATGCATTCAACGAAGCAGTAATCTAGCCACTAAGAGCTTACAATATACCTCTCTAGGTAACTGTATAAATGTCCACTAAAGCAATAAATTTATGTATGAGGTCCGCGCCCACCACTCATTTTTTCTTAGCGATGTACATTCTTCTTTTAAGTTGGACCAAAAAAAAAATACATCTCAAAATTTCATGAAAATTTATTTCAAGAAATGGATTTTCTCGCCAATTATTATGAAAACACTGTAAGCTGTGTTAGGGTATAAAAGTTAAAGTTTTTTAAGGTACATAAAAACATTTATGCCAACATTAAAATAATTATTTCAAAAATTGAAAATTTTCAATTATGTCTTTCATTTTTATTTTTCATTTATTTTTTTCCAAGAATTTTTATGAAATTTTCAATAAAATTAAATTGAAATGAAATGAAGTAAGAAGAAGGTCAAATATGTGAAAAAAGGTGTAAAACTTTTAATACAAAACTCAGTCAAATTCAAGAAGGCAAAAGTATAATTAAAATATTTATGCTGCTCATATATGCAAAAGCACTCAACGAAAATCGCGTAAAACCGAACGCGAATGCGAATGTTGAGAAGTCAAGTCAAACTTTTGTTTCAAGTACATCAAAATTGTTCTGTGTTTTGTGTTTTTTTTTTATGCTGAAATAAAGTCAATTCAAGGTTAAAACGTAAAAGTTGTGTTCATAATTATGAATATAATATTGAAGAATTATTTTTTATTTATACACATTTCGCTGTTTTAATTTGAAATTTTCAAAGAGTTTTTCGAACAATAAAACTTTAACGAGATTACATTTCAGTTGATTACGTTTTGATACAGCTTCTTCTTGTTGTAGTTAAGCTAATTAAAAACTACATAAAAGGCTTCCAATACAATCAAATAAAATCAAATCAGATAAGTAAATTAAACAAAAGTTTTGTCTAAAATTTTAAAGATATTATTACACATACGCAACGTTGAAAATCGTTAACAATATTTTACTCTTTAAATAATTCAAATAGGAAATACTTTTAAAATTATTTCTCTCAAAGCACTTTTGGCTTTTCAAAGCAAATTAAACAAAATTTATGCCGCAGTGCATATAAAAGAGTCTAACAAAGCGTATCCCTTGACTGTCATTTTTTTCAAAGGCAAGCAGTCAGAGTTCAACTACAAATAGAAAGGAGAAACTAAACCAAACCAAACTGAACTGAACCAAGTCACAAATGATGCTTTACTCGTTTTTTACTTTGCTTTTGGCATTATTTGATGTCGCCACTTCATGTGTACTGAGTGGCACAATGGATTTGTTACCCCTTGAGATTGTTGTAGGTGTCGCAGCTGTATGTGTCATGTTTAACCAAAAAGTTAGAGAACTGCCTCAGCAGTTTTCACTAATTTTCATCAACGTGTGCAAACGAATGAGTGCAAGATTTTACGGGACTTTTGTGGAAAGTTTTATGTTTCTAGTTTAGGATAAGAAAAATGTTGCAGAAGTTTAACACTTAATACACTTCAGATGTAATCTTATAAATGGATTAGGTAAATTCTGAAATAAATTTGGTAACATTGTTGCTTTGAAGACTTTTGTAAAGAATGAGTGACAACTTAAATAAATTAGAAGCTTATTCCGAAAATAACCTAATAATTTTGGTTGTATTGGAGAAATTATTTTAGCTAGTTTCGATAGAAAACAAATTTGAACAAAGTAGTTCCAAAAATATGTTTCAAGAAAAGATGTAAGACTCACATCAATTGAGTCTTTAAATAAAAACTTTAAAAGATATCTGACGAATTTAGATCTAGGTTATATACATCTCGAGTCTCAGATTTTGGGAACTAAAAGTCATGATGTTAGAAGCCATCGCTTATACCATATAAAAGTCGGCATTTTAATTGTGAACTATTTTTAATGTTTCATTGAATGGTTTATGAATATGTAAAAGATAGATTGTAAAAAAAAATGTTTGAAATATCTCAAGACCAATTGTAGATTTTTTTTTGCATATGGGCTTACTCGGTGATGCGATACTTATTTTAAGGCCCCATTAAATAAGTCAGCAACAGCAAAAAGATACGATCTAAAAAATTTACCTTTTTGTTTGAGAAAAAAAAAAAAATATTTATCGAATCTTGAGAGCCAAAAAAATGTCTCAAAGCCTCATTCTCATATCTCAGTCAGAAAATCAGAGCTTAAAATTTGTGTCAATGTCAACAAAAAGGTAAAACCTCCATAGTTTTTATTTTTGTAATGGTTTGGGATAGGAACTGACATGTACAGAAAAACATTCAAATATATTCGAACATGTAGAGACACCACAGTGCTCTAAAATGCCCCTTAATAAGAGCTAAACAGAAAATTGTCCATATTGCTGCAAATCTAGAGAAACTTAGACTCCTTTCGGGGTTCAAAACGTTACTTAAGGCCCTATAATCATTCGTGGCGAATTAAATGAACAGAACGATGACACTCTCAAGAGCCCTACTAAAAACAAGTCAAAATATTTCTTTGTAAGAACTTTTTTTAATAAGAACGAAAGTAATTGCAAAAAAAAAAAATATAATAATAAAATAAATTAAAACAAATTGTAAGCTCATCTTTATAAACATTTTCATTTAATATTAAGGGTATAAATATGTCTACTATGTCGAAGAAAACACGTTTTTTGCCTATTAAATTTGTAAGACAAGCCACCAAAAACTTCTTCCTCCTTTAAAAAGTTAATGGAAAAACGGAAACGTCAAAAGTTGTTAGCTTTGCTAGGTATTTGCATTTGGTGACATGATTTCTAAGAATGTGAAAAATGCAGTCGATGTTTTTCTTTATTTTTGTATTCCTTTAAAGCTGCCTAAAGTTGTAAATTTTAAAATTGAATTTTACTGCTTAAGTTCTTTGGCAACAGCACAATTAAAGAAAATTAAAAAAAAACACGAAATTATTTGAGCAGTAAACGAATTTAATTGGCGTGAATTATTATTGTATTAATTTAAAATTAAAGAAAAATTGCAAAATGCTGTAAGCACATTAGGGGAAGTTCTTTTTTTTTTAGTTCGCCCTCTATTAAGCTTGCTAAGCATAATTTGTGTTGCTTTCGCTGCGCAAATAACGCTCTACTTCCGTTAAATACGCATAAACGGAAACTACTGCCAATAGCTCGTTTGCTGTAATAAAAGATATTTTTATACAAAAGAAATTTAATAGCTTTTATATTGTTCATACTTATTGCATAGAATATATATTTTGTTATTAAATAATAAATTTATAAGATTGTTTGTACGTAATTTCAAAAACTGTTAACAATACAATTATTCTGACGTCAGTCTGAGTTTAACAACTTCCGCTTAATTATCACATCATCGTATTATATCATAATCAACGGAAACAATACAAACAAATATGTATCTACAGTGCACTGTTGCTGCGTAGATAACATAAAGCTATGTATTAATGTATAGGTGCAAACCTACATACAAGCTCAAACCACAATTAGAGTAGGCATCACTAAGCATATTCTTCAAATAACAACTTTGAACAATTCTGCAAGTTAAGTATCTGGAAATGGTTGCTTAAATCGCCTAAGTGAGTTTTATATGTCGAAAACACAAGCATAGGATTAGTACAAAACGTTGAAGGAGAGCCGAAAAATGGTGAAATATTTACCAAGTTCCGAACGACCATCGAAAATTACGACCAAGGAAAACGTCGATAAAATCAACAAAATGGTACTTTAAAATTGTCTTTTTAGTACTAGAAACTGGTAGTGAGGTAAACAACTCTCATATGACAGCTCAGAACATTTTGACTGGCGTATTGGGCATGAGAAGCGGCGCTGCTCAACTTGGTCCGAAATAACTGAATTTTTTGCAAAAGTCGCATAGCAGTCACTGAGGACATGCTTTCTTGAACTAATCTTGACTCCAGCTTCATTAAACGCATTATAACTGCAGACGAGACTTGGGTGTATGAAATGACATGCAAACTAGTTTAAAATCAGCAGAATGGTGCCTCTTTGCTCCATGAAGTCGTGAAAGACATGTCTTGCATGACTTCAAGTATGGCATGTCATCACGTCAGTCATGATATGTCTTTCGACTTTACCCTTGACCTGGTCTTTCACGACTACATATTTGACATGTTTTGCCACACTACATGCATGCTATGTTCTGCTCGACTACATGCAAGACATGTCTTGCGCGACTATATGCATGACATATCTTGCATGACTATACACATGACATGTCTTGCACGATTTCATGCATGTCATGTCTTTCACGATTACACGCATGACGTGACTTGCAAGACTTCATGTATGACATGTCGAATGTGACTTAATGCATGCCATGTTTTGCATGACTATACAAATGACATATATTGCATGACTATACACACGACATAACATGCGTGACTATACACATGACATGTCTTGCATTAGACGTCTAATATTATTGTATATTATAAACTCGCCAATAGAATTATCTTCATAAACAACTGAAAAGAAGCCAGGTAAAGTTGAAATTTGATGGATATGCTTAGGGGTGCCATCTAATTGTGGTTAGGGCTTGTACATATTGTACAAAATATAAATCTCTTTTCATGTGAACATAACAAATGTGCTATTGTGTAATTGAATATTATTAACATTCACAAAACATAAACCATAACAACAGCAGCAGTAGCAGCTTAAGTACCGACAATGACAATGTTGGAAGGCATAAACATATTTTTGTTTTCTTGTCTTTAGAAACGCGCAATGTTTTGTTTATGTTTGTATATACGCAATGACTGAAAATGACTAGCTCTGTTTGTCTGTCCGTCTGTCCGTATGTCTCTGAAATAGAATCTCAGCTTATTAAATCAAATAGTTTCGCATAATTTTATTTCATTATCATTTTGACACAGCATGTATGTGTTTATCTGCTTTTGTACTTTATTAAGCTTATTTTCACATGTGTTGGCTTTTATGTTATTCATTGCAACACTTTGTAGCGCTATTTATATGAATTATATATAGCGTATGTGTCCAAGCCATGCATTAAAATAAAAATATAACAAAAAAAAAAAAAATGACACAAAAATGTAAATGAAATTCTCGAGCAAAAAAGATGTTGACAATTGTTAACAAAAAAAAACGCAAACACCTGTTAAGCGCCTGATTTGACATGACAACATATCAGTTCAGAAGCACAAAAAAGCGCATTGCATAATTAAAATACTTTCTTTTTTTTTTTTGTATATCAAAGAAAGTTGCATATTTAATGCGGTAAAAGAATTCTTTACAAAAACGAACATCAAGCTTTGATATTTCATATGCAAAATATGCCTGAAAGGTAAAAAAATTTAATTAATTTTCATGCGCAGCGGCAGTGTTCCACAATTCTGAGAAATTACACATACGTTCCATACAGCTGGAAAATTCCACATTGTGGTATAAAACAAAATAAACATGAAAGTCAAATTCTTTCTTATAATTTAACAACAAATTTTTCCCCTTTAATTGCGGAAATGCATGCCAAAACGAAAATGGCGCTGCTATTGACATTGGCCATATTTAAAATTTCCACGTGTGCGTTTGCAATTTTCGGTTTCATATTGAAAATACTCTAATTAAGCGCTTTTAACTAAATATTGGTTTTGCATATTTATGCTCACCGCAAATTTTAATGAAAAACGCTTTGTTTTAAATTGCTTTTCAGCGTATTTGTATGGATTGTAACGCTTATGAGTACGCATTTATACAGCTGAGACTGAGACTTTAAGTTATAATGAGACGTAATTAATTTAATGTCAATATAAATTAGTAAAAAATTATGAAATATGCAATGCAGAAAATTTATAAAATAGCAAGTATTGAACAGCTTTTCCAAAACAGCTTTTTATACTTGCCACACATAGTGTGAAGCGTCTTTTCAGTTTGTCGCAAAGTTTGTAACGCATTAAAGGAGACATCGGTTACCACGTAAAGTATATGTTTTATTGATTAGCTTGACAAAATGAATCCGTGTCCACCTGTCGGTCCGCCTGTTCATCTCTTCGTCTGTTGCAATCGGTTTTACTTGGAAGTCTTGAAGATTTACACCTGAAATTCGAAACATAAGCTTTTCTCATCCTTAAGCAGTTTGTATGTTAGAACCAAGCTGCCACGCCCATTTTTAAGCATAGATCTCATAAAATTTAACGCCCATTTTCGATATATTGTATGAAAATACTTACTTTTTCTGCTTTTTTTTTATTCTATATACTTTAAATGTATAATTAGGGTGCCACGCCCATTTTAGCTATAGCCCCCATACAAACTTAACGATTATTTTCGAATGTATTTATGAAAATATTTTTTATTTAAAAAGGTATTCAATTTAAATTTGTTTAAGAACACATCTATTGGCATCCATATGCCATTACACACCACCGATATGATAAGGATCGATACCCCATATAAATTCACCTCCCATTTTTTTATGTTTTTAAGAAAATTATTGTTATATCTATTTTTTTAGCTTCAAGTTTGATACCAATATTGTGTATAAACAATCAGACCATTGATTCCCAAACCAACCCATCTCGAAGTTCTATCTAAGCCACAGATAATCACTCATAAAATAAATAAAGATTCGTGTGACGAGTATTAAAGCTTCGGCTCGGCCAAAGTTAGCATTTTCTTTGTTTTTCTTCTACTTTTTTTCCTTTTTAATATTTTATAAAATTTTATGGTCCTAGATTTTTTTTTTTGTTTTTTTTTTTTGATGTCAAAATTGGCTGCGAATACGAAAAGTTATAAAACGCAGCCGTTGCGTTAACTTGAATTTGGGGGAGAAAAAAAAACAACAACAACAAAAAATAATAAATTAAGTATTAATTTGCGTGTTTAGTTACAAATATTTCCAAGAAATATATAAAGAAAAGGGTTCATGCACATTTGTAAACCTTGCAAACCTTTTTCTCCATCATTTTAATGCTCAGACATATTTGCATTGATGGGATTTTAAGCGAAAGAGGCCAAAAGTTACGCATTAAAAACAACAATAGACAAACATGAAAAAAAATGGTAAAAAGGTTTATAATACTTTAAAAAAAAACAGGAAATGGATCTTGAATTTGTAAACAGGCTTTATCTTATAGTATGTCTCAACAATACCCAATAGTGTCTCCGATGATTCCGAAAATGCGTCACAAACTTTTCGACAAACTGAAAATACTCGTCTTCAATATGTGCGATAGCTAAAAAATAAGTAAAAATTTATATTAATGAGTTGTTAAGAACTTGACTCAATGGTAAACAAAAGAAAAAACAAACAACTGTGATATTTTTTCCTTTAATTCTATTAAATTTCTTTTTACAATTAAAGGAAAAAAATATCTCAAGGCAATATAGAGTTTTGCTAAGTTACAAAGAACAAATGCCGAGGCGTTTGCCGTTTAGGTAATTTCTTTGTAAAAAAGTCAAAACAAGAAACTTATTTATTTTTATATTTTTCTGACAAATTTTCTTTGAAGTGACAGACAGACTAAAAAACAATTAAATATGAATTTATGTTTTAAGGCGTTTCGATTTGGTTGCATGTAGACTTAGAGCCTAAAAATATTTACAATTTTTTTCTACTGGTAAAACAGTTTCCAAAATAAATAAATAATTCAAAAAAAAAAATATCTCGCCAGGTTAATATTAACTCATAAAATTACACCTGCACTACGCTGCGAATATGTTAAAACTTTTTGCATAAAAAACAGAAAAGTAGCTAGCGTCGGAAGCAAAAAAAAAAAAAAAAACATTATAAAGCCTGAAGCAATTTTGTTTACTTTGTACCAAGTGTATCTATATGCATGAAGCAAACATCCTGAGATATTGTTATAAGTATGTATTTTATGTTTATTATCTCATGTTACACATGTTTGTAATATTTTCCTTAAAAAATAAACATGTTTGTATGTACGACCTACATAAAAAAAGGAAAACAAAGTTCAAACTAGGTAAAATGTTAACTTTTGTTTAAGATTAAAAAAAACACTACAAGATGTGCTACAAAAGTATTCGAAATACTTTCAGAACTTTTAATAAGAGAGTTTCTGCGATTTCTTTGAGTTAGCTAGAGATGAAATGAGCTCGTTCGCCTGTGGCCTACTTTACGCTAAATACTTAAATTCAAAGCTGCTTGAGATGGGTAAAAGACCCTTAATAAGCATAAATATCGGAATCTTAATTAACAAATTTCAAAATTTAGCTATTCTCTGGCACAATTACATTGTATATCATTTTAAACATAGCTCCAATATAAATCGCTACTTAGAAAGCGATTTATATAAATTTTTTGTAAAAAGACTTCTAAAAGCAAAACATATTAAGAAACTGATCCATGTTTGAGGTGGGATCACTATTGCATATAGCCCCAATACAAATTTACTATTGCCATTTTTTGAGTATTTATATGAAAACATATTTTTGGTCAAAATATTTCTTGAAAAACCAGGTCTGCAAACCATAAAAATTGGCAACGGTTCGACTCAGCGGTTCTCAATGCCCTTGAAGCATTTTTATTTTATTTTCATGCTAGAATTTTTAATTTCAAAATATATTGCACATCAAAGTTAGTGTCAAGCAAGCTTGCAAGCATGCTTGATATCAAACAAGCTGTTGTGCATACGAAAATTAGTTTCAAACCTGCTTGCAAGCATGTTTAATATTAAAAAAACTGTTGTTTACATCAAAATTAGTGTTAAACATGCTTACAAGCATTTTTGATATCAAACATGATGTTATGCACACCAAAATTTGTGTCGAATATGCTTGCAAGCATGTTTGATATCAAACATGTTGCTGAACGCATCAAAATTAGTGTCAAGCATGCTTGCAATCATGTTTAAATGAATATGGCGGATGCAATATGGCGGCCAAGAAATATAAAATCTGATTAGATTCACTTTCACCTAAATAATAGGAGGCATTCAGTGACCCCCAAAACCCACGAGTAATAAATTTCAAGCAAACGTTTCAAGTTAACGTTTTTGCTTGTCTTAAAAAAAGATATGGAAAATTATTGTTCTCATATTTTAAACGAAATTATTTGTTTTTTAATTGAATAAGGATTACACTAAGACTTAAGGGGTTTGTTTATTCATTTGAATAGCATCGCTCCATATTATTCATTTATTTATGAAAATAACTCTTACAACATCGCAACAGATATACATAAAATGTGTCAAGTTATATTAAATTTCTATATCTATGTTAATACAATGTTGCTATATATAGAAAGAAAAATAAGTATCTAAATATCATGCATTAAATTTCATGAGTGAACTTCGTTTGTTCAAGCAAAAGTTCCCTTTGATTTTTTTCTCTTATTTTTAAGCCACGAAAAGCAAATTATAATACATCAACTCAATTATGTTGGCACGAATAAATAAACACACACATACAGACACAAATACACTTACACGCGTACATATATGAGTATCAAACATTGACTTAATCAAATCAATGGCACTCAGCATGCGCGTCAAAGCGGCGTATACGTAATTTATACATACACGCAGCATCATCATCACCACAGCAGCAGCAAAGCAGCTACAGCAGCCGCATAGTGTATGCTCAATTAGATTTTCACAGGAAACATCAACACCCAAAATAACATTAAATTACAAAAAAATAATAATAAACTTTATTTCATTCTTGTATTGTATTTATTATACGCATGAAATTCACATTAATAAGTTAACGAGTCGTTAAAATACAGCAAATTAATATATACATTTTCTTATATTTTTTCGTAATAAGATGTTGTATAGCGTAATACAATATTATATATGTATTATATTATGTATTAACATGATATGTAAAACACAAATTGACTGACTAAACATATATTTTTTTATGCCAATTTCAAATATAAACAAATGTCTGCGCTGTTTTGTGTGTTAAGCAAAAAAAAAAAATAAAATTTAAAAAAAAAAATGAAATAAAAATAAGGAAAAATAAAATATTTACTTTAATATCAAATTAAACTGATTACGTGACTTCATTACACATTTGACTGCCTGCTGCGTTTTTATATACAAACGTAAGCTACGTACGTACCTTTATATATACTATATATCTTTATTGACTTCTTACGTTAGTACACAGCCTAAGTAAGCAATTTTTACAGACCAACTCGTACAGTTTTGTGTGTGCTTTTTTTTTTATCTGCGTACAGCCTACGGCATAATTTTCAAAATTACATTTTACAAATTGACGCCTGCCAATGACTTTTCAGTCAGTTACTCACTTTGCTGTAATTAAAACCTTGTATTGCTGCTCAAGCGGCTTATTTTATTGAGAATACAAGGAAAAGCTAAATTCATACTCATCCTTACCGTTTGTTGTGTGCAAAAGTCTAATTTACCACACAACTGAAAACCTAATTGAATGAAATTCAGATAATTTAATAGAAACAGTACAAGTTGATTTAAGTCTTATGATAATTGATTTCAAAGTAAGTAGCTTTAATTGAAACGCATATTTCTAATTAAAATTGAAATTCATATTTCAATTGTAAATATTCAAATAGAAACTTGTAGTACCACAAAAGGCATGCGGCAAGCAACTTAAAAGTTATTGCTATATTCGATTACACTTTAAAAAAAAAGTTGTCTAAATATAACGAAATATTTCGTATATTGTACTAATATATTTTAAACATTTTATTTACATATTTTACCCATTTATTGTAAACTGTATTAAAATTTTTTTAATGCAAGAAAAAAACAAGCTAAAATAACATAACTGATCTTACCACGGTATAATTTTTATAATTTCGTACTATGTACAAAGCCTGTCTGTTCGTACGAAAAGTTTCGCACAGTTATTATTCTGCTTATGTTCTTATATTTTTTCAAAGGGAGCTGCTCGCTTTACCATCTTCTCTAAATCAGTCACTCACATACTCACTCACTCACTCTATCTCTCTCTCGCACGTATATAATCGTATATAATCGAGCAATAACTTACTCGAGCCGATGAGTACACTAACCGAATGCTTTGATTTAACTTACATATTTACTCGAACATACGTATAAAATCTTTGAATCGATTATATGTAGTTTCGGTTATCCGATCGAAGTTAACCGTCTCGGTCGATTATCCGATTTTATCAAATAATATATTAACGAGTTTTTACTCGATGCTTTTCAATATTTGTATGTTGTTATCTCTATGGAGCAAAAATAAAAATAGTCTTACTATAATTATCACAACTCTTTCTTTATATATTTTCTAGAAAAATGGATATGAGTTGATAAATGCACGTTCAATACTAAATGAGTAAATATTGTACACAGCAAACATTCAGTTGTACTCACTGTGTGCATATTATGCTTATCTATAAAAAACGATTTGTGTGATGTACTCATTAATTCAAATTAACTCAATTAAATTTACTTGTCATTACGTCGTATAAAGTATAAGCGGGTATCATTAGTTTGTCCAAAAATGTGTAACTCATTAAAAGCGATATCATAGACCCTATAAAGTATTGGCCAGTTGATAAATTAAGCTCATAGAAAACTGTTCGCAGGGTATTAGTGTATCTCATAGTTAAACTAACTCAAATGGCTCGTTCTTTCGTATTTTTTTAAATTTTTACACAAGGAAATACTTTAAAAATAATATATATCTTATATATAAAGTGCGAATATATATTTGACACAACCTTTGTTTTTCTCTGTTTTAACACAAAACATTTTTTTTGGTTTTTTAAATTTTTATACCTGTTACCTTAGTGTAAAAAGGTATATTCAGTTTGTCGGAAAGTTTGTAACGCATTAAAGGAGGCATCGTAGACCCTATAAAGTATATATATTATTGATCAGCTTGATGAGACGAGTTGATTTGGCCATGTCCGTCTGTTCTGTCCGTCTGTCCATCTGTCCGTCCGTCCGTCTGTCCGTCCGTCTGTCCGTCTGTCTGTGTGTTGCTGCGCGATTTATTCGCTCAGTTTTAAAGATATTGGGCTGAAATTTTAAACTTAAGCTTTTCTAGGTCCTGTGTAGTTTCTATGTTAAAATCAATGTGCCACGCCCACTTTTAGGTATAGCTCCCATACAAAAGTAGAACATTTTTTTCAAGTTCTTATATGAAAAAAATGTATTTATAAAGCGAATGGCTTCAAATATGGTTAAAATGTTTCCTATACCATGCCAAATCTTCAGTTTAAAATTGGTCCAAATCGGACCGCGAATTCCTAAATTTTTAAGAGTATATTTAATTTGTTTAGTATTTTGAAATAAAATTTAATACAAATGCTGCACACGAAGGTCTATCAACGTCAAATGATGTGTAACAGGTATATAAACTTCGGTCCAACGGAAGTTAACTTTTTTTCTTGTTTTTTTCACATTTTCAAAAGCCATAATTAATGTAGTCAAAAAAAAAAAACACCCAAAAACTTATACTAATGGCAAAAGCATGCATGAACATGACTTAACACGAGCGACTATGTCGCTTTTAAATAAATGAACATGAAACATTGCTGTTGCAATATTCAAACACTTTGAAAACCATTTTGAGTTGAGTAAACTCAAATGACAGCACAGAACCAAGTTAAGTCAAGTCAAGCCAAGCATTTTAATGCATAAAATTTTGTTTTAAATTACTCACGTTTTGCATAAAATAGAAAAATGTTATAACTTTTTTTTTAAAAAAAAAAAAGAAAAAAAAGAGAATAATTTTACTTCAATATAGCCGAATTTTTGATACTTATGCTCTTAAAAGTCAATGGACGGACGGACACAGCGTCAACTTTATAATAGTCAATTGTTGACTTCGTCTGATAACTTATTTTTCGTGTTTAAGTGGTGAGTTTCACAATTTTTTTTATGTTTAAACACCACAGTTAATTACGTCAATTTGAGTTGACTTTCAGTTTTTCAACACAAAAATTGACAAAGTTGACCATTGTTCAGTTTACAATTAGGTGTGTTGACAACAAAATAAACTTCTTCGTCAACTTCTGTAAACGAGCCACACGAAATCTTTGCAGTTCAGTTGAATGTTTCGAATGACGTTTCAAATTAAATATGCTATTCAATTTTTATATGTGTAGTGTATAAAAATCCCAGCTATAAGCTTGTCGGATTTAAAATTTAAAGCACTTAGCCAATGTCAACTGCAAGCTAAATGTCTGCCATGGAATTAATGTCTTATATGGACAACTTGCAGTGCAGTACGAGTTTATGTTATGTGAAGGACCGAGCTGTAAGCTACAATTTTGAATTCTTGTTTCGTGTTTAAAACAGCTTATTCCAATTTACATGACCACACATTGCGTATGCGCAATTATTTATTTTAATTTCATTTTTTTTTTTTAAAGCATTTAAATCGAAATTTGAAGTTGATTGCAGAATACCTAAATTAAGTGTTGAGTTTAAATTTGAACGTCAACAGACAATAAAATTCTTTTGTTAAGATATGCAAAGTCAAAGCACTGCAGTAAAAATTCGCTTTTATCTTTTTTATGACGGCTCACATTTATATTTGTACAAGATTCTAAGAACAGATTTTCAATTTCGTTACAAATTGAATCGTAGGCGTATTCGTTCGTTTATCATTTGAAATTGTCTACGCTAGATAGGTGTCATTTAGCAGATTTTGTCTTTGTTTTTAGATACACAAATAATTTTGGGTGCGTAATACTTGAAATGTTTTATTTTTTTTTTTTTGTTTTGTGACAAAAACAAAAAAAACAAAAAACACTCTGATTGATTGCAAAACGTGTCGGCAATTTTGACGTTTAATATCTTTGTTTACTCACTCAGTTTATATGGAATGGATATTCCCAAGAGAAATTAAAATTTTTTAAAGTAAGCAAATGTATCTTTAAATCTTTGGTTAAGACAAGGCTTTCTGACAAGAGTCATTAAACTGAAAGCTAACAGCTAAATTAGTTTAGTTAAGCACTTATTAAATTTGATTTGAGTATAAACAACGACATTCTACGACAACAACAACAACAACTTAAGAATATCATTATAAAAGCTTAACGAAGCATTTCCTTGGACGCCGCATACTCATTTGCGGTTTTTGTGTTAGAGCCTAATTTGGAAATCAGTTAATGTCCAAAGTTGACTTGTGGTCTCATAAAATGGCAAACAAATCAGTTTTATTTTTTGAAGCTTATTTATTTATTTATATACATTTTTTTTTATTTTTTGCTTAAATTTTGTGTTCTTTAAAAATTCAGTGGCAGACATAAGATGTTGACTGTTTATGAATTGGATTTTATGTAAATGAAATGCTGCAAAACTAAATAAAAAAATTAATTTCATTTTATATTTTTACTAATTAATATGCAAAACACATTGTATGCACAAATATGCAAATGCAGCTGGATGTGAAATACAATAGAATGCAAATGACATTTATATACTAAATACGAAATATTATAAAACACGTGGCTATATAGTCTATTTCTAATTCAATTCTATTCTATCTAATTCACTAAAATCGAAATGAAGCAAATGAAAAACATTAGACTGACATTAAAGGAGAGACTGATGGATAAAAAAGACACACGGACAGACAGACGGACAGACATGGCTACGTATGAGCGAATTATCTCAGAGGCAATAAAAAACAAGAAGGAACTACCTAAAATGGGACTAGAGAAAAATCATTTGCAGGTGCTCATTTGATGGCTTAGGAGACTGTAAGTTTCAAATATGGTAGCTCTATCTCTTATAGTCTCCAAGATAATCTTTTCGGACGGACATAGCTAGTTCAACTCCCCATCCAATGCTGATCAAGAATTTAAACACTTGCAAGGCTCTAACTAGCGTCCTGCTGTCTGTTACAAACATACCCACAAACTTAATATAACCTTTCACCCTTTTGGTACAGGGTATAAAAAATAAGTGATGCAATGATAAAAACTTTTGAGAGCTTAGATCACAAAGTGGAATTTCAGCTCTTCAAAACATGAAGAAAGCACGATTGTGCTTGATAAGAATTAATGAATTTAAGACCGTTTCTTCACTTGTAATGAGAGAGTTATTTCGTAACGATCTGTAACTCTCTCATTGTCGAATGATTCTTTGATATTTAAGTGTACCACCTTATTATAACTCCACCATGTGTATTTTGATAATAAATAATAAAAATAGCCAACTCTTCGAATTCTTTATATTTTTTGGAAATTTTTTCTTAAAATAGCTTTTACAAAATATCCATTTTTGGTCGTTTGATTCTAATTCAATCCCTGCAATAAAATACGTATATCAAGAAATGTTAATATTGGTCATTCTTTTATTATATTATTAATCACTATAATTTGTTTAATATCCTGTTACCGTAATTATATAGATTATATACATACATATATAAATTATGATTAATTTAATTTGGTTTCAAAGGAATTAGAGCTTTTAGTTTTAATAAATAGTACAAAGATAAACAACATTCTTGCTATTGTTTTCTTAACAAAAGAATTCCAATTAGTAACAAATAAGCAAAACAAAATGAAATAATAGCATCACAATTTGTAGTATACGAGTAGTTTGCTTTGGATATTAATATCTTAATAATTAATTAGCCAACATAATCGAGCAAAGTATGAACTAAAATTATTGCGTATACGCAGCGTATTGTGTGTTTTGCTGACAGCATACATTGAGAATTGTCTAAATCAAATATGAATAAGTGTGTGCGTGTAGACATTTCTATGTGTGCGTCTAATTCTATTGTTACCACTAAGCCGCAAACACGTGCTCTACCAGCCGCCAGATAATAACAATACCAATTGAGTCTAGAGAAGCGTAAAGTCATGGCAACAGGACACAAACCATTAGCAGACATATTGCGCCTGACAGTATCAAAAGTTGCTGACAAAACCTTTTTTTTTTTTTTTTGGCATTCGTTTTGGTTACTCTTTCGAAAATGCTTGGCATTGTATGTGATTTGCGGTTAAGTGATGTAATATTTTATAACGATATACTTCGTACGTTATATGGGCGTGAGTATTTGATTGATTTTTGCGACATGTCGTCACCATTTTTATTGCGATAAACTACTTTTAATTTGTAAATACATACGCAACATCAATCAATATTAAATGCTTTAATGCTTAAGGCGACATTGTGACGTGGCACACTTTGGTTGAGTTTGCTATATCAACAAACAGGATCAACACATTTGAATTTGCTCTATGCCTACTTTAGTAAAAATTCATGATTTGGAAGATACCTTACCATAAATATATAAAAGGGGTATTTAAAGATTTCAACTCGGAGATAGGGCTTAATTATTTAAAACTTAGACTCTCCTAAGCCTTCAAGTATGCACTTGCAAACGGATCTTCTCTAGCCCCATTTTAAGGGATACCCCCAACACAAATTTACACCAAAATTTTGTGTTTTTGCATGAAAACGTTTTTGTTTCTTATTAAAGGAAGTCTAAATTTAGCAAACATTATGGCTATGATAGTCACAATGAAATATCGCAAAATGAGTAGGACCAAAAAAACAAGAAAGAACGCTGAAGTCGAGTTTGCTCGACTGCAAGATACCCTGTACCCAATCTATATGTACCTTAAGTTAGGTTCTATTTGACTACCATACATCATTGAATTGGATTTTCATAGAAAAACTTAAAAAATCGGGTATATCTTTGATTGGGTTTATACCTAAAAAATTTGTTGGGCCTACCCATATTGATCTATTTCATTGGGACTATCATAGACATAATTTATACTAAATTCAAATTTTCTAGAATAAAAAACAATGACGTTTTTATGTAAAAACCCAAAATTTTGGGGTAAATTTGTGTGGGGCTATACCTAAAATTTTGTTGGTCCTATCCATATTGGGATATTTAATTGGGACTATCATAGACATAATTTTTACTTAATTTGAACTTCCTAGAATAAAAAACAATGACGTTTTTATGCAAAAACCCAAAATTTTGGGGTACATTTGTATGGGGGGTACCCCTTAAAATGGGTCTAGAGAAAAACCGTTTGTAAGTGCAAACTTGACGGCCTAGGAGAGTCTAAGTTTCAATATTGAAAGCTCTACCTCTTATAGTCTCCGAAATAATCGTTTTCATACGGCAGACAGCATGACAGACGGACGGACGGACAGACGGACGGACAGACGGACGTGCGGACAGACGGACAGACGGACGGGCGGACAGATGGACAGACAGACAAAGCTTGTTCGACTCCCCTTCCAATGCTGATCAAGAATATATGTACTTTATAGGGTCTATCTTGCCTCCTTCTGTCTGTTACATACATTCGCACAAACTTAATACAGTCGAACTTCCCTATAATGAATCTTGACGGGACCAGAAAATCACTTCATTATATAGAAACTTCATTATACAGAAATTATATTTTTTCCCCACTTTTTATTTAAAATAATTAGGCATATTAATTTGGGTTACACTTTTTCATTTTTCTTCCACATCAAAACCTTGTAATACCAAATAACAACACCATTATATAAAAATTATATTTTTTACATTTTTATTTAAAATAATCAGGTATTTTAGTTTGGATTACACTCTTCCATTTCTCTTCCTCAACGAAACCTTCTAATATATTAAGAGATTTAAATACATTAGTCGGCACGTTACTCTTCATCTCCACAAAAGTTCGAAGTACATCTATTGATGAAGAAACGTGCTCCAATGTAGGTATCGTCTTATTGACTTCAGCCAATTCTTCACCGGCCGGTTCTTCTTCATCGTTATCTGACTCTATAAATGTAAAATTAATGTACATCACACATTTGTTTGGCATTAGGATTAAAATATGTATGTATGCACACAAAACTAATAAATAAATATGTATGCACCTGCCATAGCCGAAACTCCACGAGTTTCCAGAACACTGATGAGAATATCCTCATCGGATGGGATGCCTGTGGTCTGCACATCAATATCAACATTGACATAATCTTCAAATGATGCATCAACGTTCGTTACTTTCGTAAATGAAGCCTGTAGAGCAGCCAAATCAGCTAACGGAATAAAGTCTTCCTCATCCCAATGAGTCCGCACGCCATCTTTCGAAAATCCTGCCTTTCTGAAACAATTCGCAATTGTTTCTGGTTTTACAAAGGCATTCCACACTGTGCTTAAATTTCGAATAGCTTGAAGCAAATCTATGGCCAAAACAGGTTTGTTCTCTTCCATTTGTGACAATATGTTCATCAAAATTCGTTTTCTGTAAAGTTGTTTTATGTTGTAGATGATGCCTTGGTCCATTGGTTGAAGTAAGGACGTCATGTTCGGAGGAAAATACGCAAGCTCAATATTTTGCAGTTTATCTTTTGCCTCCTTAGGATGCGCAGTGCAATTATCAATAAAAAGTAAAACCTTCCTTTTCTGAGAACCAAATTTTTTGTCCAGCTCTAAAAGCCACTTTGTAAAAATGTCACCTGTCATCCACGCCTTTTTGTTGGACTGATAATCTACATCTAGAGATCTTATTCCTTTAAAACATCTAGGATTTTTGGCCTTTCCTATAACAAGCAGTTTCAGTTTCTCCAAACCAGTCATATTGCTTGCTACTAGGACAGTTATTCTCTCTTTGCTCTGTTTTCCACCAAAGCATTTCTCAGTTTTAAATGTTAGTGTTTTGTTTGGCAAACATTTAAAAAACAAACCAGTCTCATCGGCATTAAAGATGTCATTTTGATCATATTTTTGTATCAATCTCGGTAAAACATTTACTATCCATTCCTCCCGATCTCTTACGTTGGCGTCAGCACTTTCCCCACATAAGGTTTTTGCTACAATACCATGCCGTTTTTTGAATTTGTCTAACCATCCTGTGCTAGCTTCAAAATCTTCGTGTCCCAATGCATCAGCGAACTCTTTGGCTTTTTGCTTCATTAATGGCCCAGATATAGGAAGATTCTTACCACGTGCGGCAGTTACCCATTTGAGCATTGCTTCATCAATATCCTCAAAAAGGCAGGTTCGAAGCCTTTTGCGTTTAGTGCTCAATTGCTCGTCTTCTAAATTTTTTAGAATCACAGCCTTGTTTTTTAAAATATTTGATAATGTGCTGGGAAGAATTCCAAACTGCCTAGCCACATCTTTTTTTTTAATCCTTCTTCAACTTTATTAATAATTAATAATTTTTTTTCAAGAGAAATGCTACTTCGCTGCGTCATTTTCGATCACTGAACACCGGCAACTGATGTCAAAATTGTTATTGTTCTTTTTTTTTTGTTCTTATTTTCCACTTTTGGGAATCCCTCATTATATGTGACATTTTTCTCGGTACACAGAGTTGTTTGCGGAACAGAAAATTGTTTGAAAAATTCATTATATGTTAAAATTAAATTTTTATGGAGACAAAATCGCATGTGAGTCAAATATTACACCTGCAAAATTGCTTCATTGTATAGAAAAATTCATTGTATGGAAATTCATTATAAGGAGATGAAAAACAATGAAATTGGAACTGAAAAAGCTGTGTATTTGAAATCAATTCATAATAGGGAGAGCTTCATTGTATAGAAGTTCACTATAGAGAAGTTCGACTGTATACCCTTTTTACCCTTTGGGTACAGGGTATAAAAATTTAGGTATAGCCCCATTCAATACAATGAAAAAACAATACTATAAGGCATGTTTTTAAGGTAGGACATAAATTGAGGTACATAAAGATTGGGTGCTGGATACCTTGCAGTCGAGCATACTCGACTTCAGCGTTCTTTCTTCTTTTTTATTATTTTTAATCTGTTCTTTTTTAATTGTCAGTTTTTTAAGAACTTGATATAAGTACGAAAGTACTTAATATGAGACCAAATGTTCTCACACAAACGATTAAAACATACCAAAATGTGCTTTAACCAATTCAAAAATGTGTTTGATATGAGAGAAAGTCATCCTAGCTCACTTTTGCACAAGAAAATTCTTAATATAAGTATAATATGCTTGTTTTTTCTCTCTGCCTATCTTTAAAATTGTCAAGCGTAAAGTATTTAATTTAAATTTATACATCTGCAGCAAACAATAAATCAATTTAAATTTTTTGAAATATTTCTTTTGTCAACTTAATTACTCTCAATACAAACAATTATGTTGCAATAAAAAAAAATATATTTGCATTTTCAGCAATTAAAATTTGTTATTTGAGCAATTAATATTTGCATAATTGCATATGTTAAATTAACAATGCTGTGCTTACGAATTAAAGTGCGTAATTCTTAAAATTTTATGCTTATTAATTCTGATTTATTATGCAGATATATGCATATATGCTGCAACACTTAACAAATAAGCTCGAAGTTACATACTGCATATACATATATTAATATGAACACGTGCGTTTTATTTAATTAGTTCATTAAAATTAAAATAAAATTTAAAAAAAAAAAAATGGCAAATAAAAAAGACATAAAATAAATATTTAAAATGAATATAAAAAGAAAAAAAAAAAAAAAAAAAAAATTGCGCATATATTTCACCTGTTATTTTTTTTTTTTTTTTTTGACGATGACAAATAGAAGGTTGCTTTCAAATGAAAAACTCATTAGGCAGCGGCACTCTAGAATCACATTTAGCATCAGACACAAAAAAAGTAGAATTTTAATCGCATTGGGACAAAGTCCTTTGTGGTTTTACAAAATTTTACTCAGACAAACTCTTTGTCTCGTTTTTCTGTCTGATTTTTATCTTAAATGTTTTTCTTTATTTATAAAAATATTATTAAAAAGTAAATAAGATGCCAAAAAACACGACAGCAGTCCAAAATAGATAGACAAATTGACTATTAAACGTATGAATTTTGAAACTTAATTACTTAAATGGCCATCGTTACGAGTATGTGCTGCGCTACTCATGTGCAATGAACTTGTCGCATTAATTTGGCTGCATGCTGCGCAGCATACACGACGTATGAGTAATTTTATTATTATTATTATTATGACTGCTGTTTTTTTTTTTTTTTTTTTTTGGTATTTGCGCTATTACTGCACTTAAAAAGTAATTTAATAGAAAAATCGCTTTAAGCTAATCTAAGCTGTAAAGCTAATTAGTTTTTTTTTTTTCAAATGTCACTTCAAATAAATATTTAGTTACTTTTTCATTTTTAAGTATTTAGATAAAGAAAAACATGGCTGGCTTTTTGTCAAGTAGCTGATTATGGTGTCTGCACGTGTTGAGTCAGTCACATACTTAGTTTAAAGACATTTTGTATAACATTTTAATGTGGCTTCGAGTAAAACGTTTTAGTTGAAATTAGCAGATTAAAATGTAAAGAAAGAACTTAAATAAACGATTTTTATGTAAAGTTTATGAAGTTTTTAAATTAAAAAAAAAGATTACAAAAAATAATAATAATAAAAATAAAATTAAAATAAATTTACAATAGAGCTATTAAATATTTATATTTCAATTTCACTGTTTTCATTGTTCATTTTTTTAACTTTGAATTCGTTATAATTCAAAGCGTTGCAAAAAGCAAAGCTTAATATAAAAATTCAAACAAATTCTAGTTAAAACCCCTTGAATTATGCAACATAAAAAAATATTTATTCTGGATTTGTGCAAACAATAAAATTTTATAGCGCAAATAAAAAAAACATAAATAAATAAAAACAAAATTTGAATAAAATGTTGCGGCACATTGAGAACAAATTTTATTTTTTTATTTATTTTTTTTTATTTATTTTTTTTTATTTATTTTTATAAAACGCTTAAAACAAATTGTGAAATAAAATGGTATTATCATTTTAAAATTGTTTATCTAAGCTCCTATCATGTATATATATAGTCTTTATCAGCTCGAAAAGATGAATTGCTTCAGCTATATCTGTCTGATTGTCCGTCTGTACGTATATCTGTTGGGAAGAATGTATATCAGAAGCAGCGTACCACTAATTTTTTTTTTTTTTTTTTTTTTTGACACAAACATGTTCCCCATTTCGAGTTAATTTAAATATATTTGTTGAGCAACTTTAACAAATACATATATCGTAGGTCATATGCATCAAAATTAGTACTCGTACAAGCTTAGCTGCCTTTTTTTGAGTTTTTCCAAATAAAATTATTTTTCACTCTCTTCAAATTGTTCATCAGCAGCCAAACTTATAGCTTAAATTCTCTAGAACTCCGGAACGACGAGACAAATCAATCTAGCCATGTCCGTCTGTCCGTAGTTACATGCTTAATTCGCTCAGTTTTAAAGATATTGCCATGAAACTCACAACTTTAGTTTTTCTCAGTCCTAAGCAGTTCAAGTGGCAAAGTCAAAGTGCCACGCTTATTTGAATAAGGCTCAGCCCACTATAACATATAACCCCAATACAGCGCCAGCACCCATTTTTCCCAAAAAACAAAGGTTTTTTTATATTACAAATTTTACTCCATTTTTGTATATTCATGATCATCGTGGCTAAGGTAAAATCTGGAGAAGGAATAATTCCGATACAACCAAAGTTTAGAGGTTGTATCGGACCTATTCCCTCTCCAAATTTTACCTTAGCCACTGATGGTCATAAATAAACTATTTCAAAGTTCGCGTAACGGGTACTTAAGGTTCGGTTCAAGCGACGTTAACGTTTTTTTTTGTTTTTTTAGAAAAATATTTCTAAATTGAAAAATGCGGATTACTAACTCTTTTCATTAAAAAAAAAAAAACAGAAAAAAATCAAAGCTCAAACTTAAAAAATTGAATAGAAAAAACAAAATTTAAAATACTTCAAATACTTTTCAGCGTACAAACAAAGTGTATGAAAGTAGAAAAATTTAAAAAAAAAAAAAATTTCCTTAAAAGCAAAATAGTAGCAAATAATTTGATATTTTTTTTTTCTTATTTTCCTCTTTTATATCCCTTTTCTATACAAAACCCCAAATGTCAATTTGTTCCATTTAAAATCTTTTTTACTTTATAGTTTGTATCCTTTTACACACAAAAAAATTGCTCACCTGCAAGTCATTCGGTTAGTCATCATCGTTAAGAGTGGAATAAGCAAAAGTAAAAGCAGCAGCAGCAGCATCGTTTTCATCTTTATTTCCGCTCGTTAAAGCAAGCAAAGCACACAAACATTTTTTAAGTTTTCATTCAAAGTAAAAGCAACAGCAGCAGCAACGCATTACATAATATACCGGAAATCCATTATGACAACATTTTCAAAGTGCTCTCTAGTCAAAAAAAAAAAAAAAAAAATAATGAATATGTGTCAAAAAAAAACTAATGTACACTTCAGCCTTAAAACCAAAATTTTTGTTTTTGTCATTTTATTTTTTAATTTCACTTTTGTGCCTGGCTGCAGCCACATATGAAATTATTCCCACCATGTTCCTTTTTTACTTTTTTACTTATCATTCAAGGCAATTCCAGACAAATGAGCAGCATGAGTTTGCGTGTTTTTGTGTTGCTCTAAAAATCATTTAAGCAGAAAGATATAATCACTTTGTTATTTAATTTCTTAAATATTTTCATCCATTTCACTAAAAAGATTTTCTCTTAAATGATTTTAAAATTTTTATTAAAAAAAATTGCAGCTACTTCGTTTTCTGTTATGGGTTTTGATGAAATTAGGCACATCAATCTTGTACATCTTCCATCGTAGTTGAAGTTGTGCGCTTTGTTTGCGGTTTTGATTCGAACTTAGAAGCTGTTTACTTACCATTTTATTTTTCGTTATATTTTCTGATTTTCATCAATAACGTAAATAAAAAATGGTGCTTTCGATGAAACAAATCACTTGGTCATTCATTCAAAATTTTTCTTTTTTAAAGAATATAAAAAAAGGAGACTTTCAATGTACGACATAACATATTTTTGTAAATGCTGTTTCCTTATTATTTTTTATGCTATTCAGTTAATAATAATAAAGTCAGGCAATATTGCTCTTGTTTTGTGGCTATTATATCTATTTTCGCTCTTCATTATATTACAGCTAAAGTTTTTATTGTAAATAAGTCTATAAATAAGTACGAGCAAGATTAAAATTCTTTTTGTTTTTTTTAGTTTTAGTAGCAATTAACCCACTACTCTTGTCCTCTGGTTTATGTTTATCTAATAAATATACATTTTGAAAACAAGAAAATGGATATTGCATTATAATAAGCTTCACTCCATTTGCACTTCAGCTCCTGAGAGTGCTTATCGAGATAATCCGAATTCGATTTAAACTAGAAAATCTAACTTGGTATTTGGCTTGATTCTAAAGCACATTCAGACACTAAATTCACAAGTAGGTACATTTTCAATATCCGCGAATAAACTTAATAATTATAAAACTGTTAAAATCCTATCGAAGATCTATTTTTGAATAGTTTACTATGTTTGTACCAGACCATGATTCAATTGTATCAGCTGTAGTATTTCGCATCTCTCACTTTTTATGTTGCTGACATATTTTGGTGAGTTTTTTTTAGTATGAAAGCAAACAATGGTGAATAGAGTACAGGAAATATGTTTATCTCATTCTAGCCTTCTATGAAGTCGTAGTTAATCTACTAATTATTATGGTAAAAGACACATATCTACCAATATTTCAGTGAATTTCAAATTTGATTAAGACCGGATCTCCTACAATCACACATCTCACCTTTTTGTTTTGTTTTCAGAAATCTATATTCCTTTTTTTTTTTATTTTAATATTCTGCTTGGGACTTTACACTAAAGGCACTGTTTTCTTTTCGCTACACAGGCTACAAATTGGTTAAACTACTACCTGTGGCTTTTAAAAATATTTCAATTTGTAGGAAACTGCGTTAAGCTGTTTAATGAAATTTCCAGCAGCACTGAAAATGGCAGTTGCAAACAAAGCTTTATTGTAAATAAATAGAAAACATTAAAAAAAAAAATCTAGGTTTAAATACTACGCAAGAATATGGCACGTTGAGATACTTATTTTATTAAAAATTTATTGAAAAACTGAATACGATGGCAGAATCTTTTAAATTATACATTTCGAAATTGACATAAAAGAAATTTGGAAACTGATGTGCAACGGTCATTATTAATTCAAGGTTCCAATATATGACACAAACGACTTGTATGTACTCAATCTACTCAGGCAATACATATACGGTCGCATTTATCAATAATGTAAATGAATATAAATGAATAAAAAACAAAAATTAGCATTCATGCAATTATTTAAAAAAAAAATAATTAAAATGAATAATAAAATCTGTACACTTTAATTAAATAAATTCGTTTTACATACACATTTGGCTCTGCATTTATTCTTCAATTTATACAAGAGAAAAAAAATAAATAAAAATAAAAATAATAATAATAATAATAGTAAAGCTTCAACAGTGTGAAAGAAGTATTCTCGTTTCAGGCAAATGAAAATTTTAATTTTCCGTAAGAATGCTTTATATAAATATGAAAGACAACAACAACAAAAATGCTGAGCAAAAGCAATGAAACTGACAAGGACGAAAACGCATGCGGGATCTTTTGTTAAATGCCTGCTTACACATTGCATGAGATTTATATTTTCTTTTTTTTTTGTATTTATACGCTTCACAAACATTGAATAGTATTTTAGTGTTGAGTCAAATGCAAGCAACTAAAGATTCTATCAGTGACCACAAAAATTACATATAAGTATTTATAGACCAGATGAATTAGGGAATAAACAAGAGAGATAGCAGAAGTCGAGTATGTAACCAATCTTTATGTAACTTAAGTAAAGTCCTGTCTTATTACCATTCCTCAATGTATTGGATTTTCATAGAAAAATTTTAAAAAATGGGTTATATTTGTATGGGGGCTATGGCTAAAATTATTTTTGGTTCTACCCATTGGGACTAGCATAGGCATAATGTGTACTAAATTTAGACTACCTTTAATAAGAAAAAATATCGTTTTTATACAAAAACCCAAAATTTGGGGGTACCTCTTAAAATCTAGTTAGGGATAAACCGTTGAGCGCTTAGGAGAGTCTTAGTTTCAAATATGGAAGCTCTATCTCTTATAGTCTCCGAGATAAACGTTCTCATACGGCAGACAGCATGACAAATGGACCAACGGACAGAAGGACGGACAGACGGACATAACTAGTTTAATTGTTCTAGAATTAAGAACAAATGTGCAAATTGTAACGTAGTTCCAACGTAGCTGAACCACGAATTGTACGTATATCAAAAATTTGAAAATGGTAAACGCACAGAAATCGTTTGTTTAAGAACATTCGTTCTAATACCAAGCACATTCGTTTTAATACCAAGAACCATTTGTTCTTAAATAAACAACGGACAGACAAAAATCTAAAAACCAATGAAGTAATGCTACGAAACAAATTTTTATAAGATTACAATATGCCCAATATAAACTTTTGAAATTAATATTAAGCACGATTGTTCTCAATACAAGCACATTGTGTTTGATACAAGAACTGTTAGCAGCATTTGTGCTTGATTTTGTAGTGCTTAGCTCAAGCACAATCGTTATTATTTTTCTAACAGCATTTTTCTTTCCTTGAAGATTATGCTACAAAAAAAGTTCTCATAAAAATATGTTTGTATGTGTGCTCGCCTAAAATGTGGATAGAAAAAAAATAGCAATAAGTAATATCTAAACGCCTTTAGAGCATAAAAGTTTCATGTTTGGTGGCTATATCTTTTATCGGTCGATTTATGTCCGTCTGTCCATTTCTAAGTTGACTAAACATTGATCTGAAAATTGAAACTTCTGCTTTTAACGTAGATAAACATTTTATTACGTTTTTGCGTAAAGATTATCGCCTCTAATTTGTGGTTCGAGTTTCAATATGGCATGCCTCATATAAAACAATCTAAATCATCCGAATGCAATCAAAAGTGTAACTAAAACTCGGCTCTACCAGTATTAAGGTTTTATTTCGATTTTTAATTTTTTTATTTATTATACTTTTTTTTTGTGTCTGGCAGGACAATAAAACTTGCAAACAATGCCGCAATTAATACCAGCCAACGAAGGCGTATTTCCCCAAAAAAAAATACGAATAAATAAAATCTACCTACACACACATATGTGTGCATATACAGAAAAGCATATTGCATCTACTTGTTTCGTTTGAGTTTTTTCCTTAAACTTTTTGCAATTCCATGAATTTAAGTTGCTTACTATCAAATTTTTGATTAATTTCAAATTGTTTTTTTTTTTTTTTGTTTGTTTATTAGACTCTGAATACAGATCAGCATATAAATAAGCAAATGGGGGAAAAAATTCAGTTTGTCATCTTAAAAGCAAATTTTCGCAATAAATATTACGTATACGCAACCGCATCCATTAGGCTTGGAATTTATAAAGTTTTCGAAACCAAGTTGCTTTGCAAAATAATTCAATAAATTTTAAATTTTGCAAAGTATCTGTTCATGCATATTATCTCGTTTTGGACACATATTTAGATTTTGCAGTACATATACAAATATTTTGAATCTCAGCTTAGTACATAAATCCTATGAAGTCTGCTTTACCTAAAAATAAGCTCAGACAAGTATTTTTGTAGCATAAAATCTTTTTTATTGTTGCTGATTTCATAAATGCGTAAATAATTTTAAATGACATTTACATTATCCTGGCTCTTTACTGTTTTTGTTGTTGATAATATTTTCATTTTGCACACTGCCCTAAGAGCTTAAAATGAAGTTAAACATGATTTTCATTTACGCTGAAAAACACATGTTTTATATATAAATTTTGATATGGATTATCAAGGATACGCAGTTATGCTACTATGTACTGCTGCTGTTTTTGTTTATTCCACGTCTTCTTCTTTTCGCTATTTATAACAAATCCTTTTATGTTATCTCTTATAAATATAGGTACATTTTTCATCTTTATTCTAAGTATCTCTTATATTATGTTTTATTTTCTTTCGTTGTTATTTTTGGCCTTTAAGTTTGCGTTGACATTTAAAATACTTTGCCTGTACTTTGAACTCTGCTCGTCCATTTGAAAAAGTGCGTAAACAATAAAGTTTCTGACAGCTGCTGCCCCTAAAAAAAAAGTAAATAATATCGCACAGTGGTTCAGAATGAAATTAATATAATTTTTTATTTTAAGTTTTAACAGATCTGCATAAGAACTAGTCTTTGGGCGTTTTATGGGATAGCTGATTTAGAATAAGGATTTTCGTTGTCTTCATCTGACATTTTTATATATTCATGACTGCTTTTTTACGCAGCCAGTGTATAAAATGCGAGTTAAATGCTTGAAAATATTATAAACTTCGCACCCAGATATAATTAATCATCATTCCCAAGGCCAAATGTCCAGCAACTCCGGTTAATATTATAAAAAATTATCAAAAGTATATATATGGCCATTACAGCTTGCTATAAGCTTAGGCATCACGTAGGGTATTAACCCAGCTGGGATGCTACTAGATACAAGTTTCGGACTCACTCTTCCCGATGTCTTCCAAGAACTGATCCTTCTAACAACATATGGCGCATTATGTTTTATTTTGGAGACATAAATTTATTAATTTATTTTGTGCTAGAATTTCATTCTGGACCAGTGTGCGTTCTGTACGTCCAAAACAATTTAAGTCAATATTAAATGTTTAAAAGTAAATGACATTGTGTGGATTTCATTTAAAATTATGTTTAGTAATTAAGATTTTTTTTAGCATAGAACAAAGAAAGTAAGAGAGGAAGATGTGATACTTAACATTTTTATTCCCAGCAGTGAACAATTTTGCTGGCAAAATTACTTAGGTACTTTTAACCAAACAAATATGTAAAGCATTTTCCTAGAAAGGTACCCAAGGTCTCAAGAATTTTTTTAATTTATGTGCCGAGTATAAAACAGTATTAAAAAAAAACTTGCAATGCAATAACTAACAAATGACTAAAGAACGCCTTGGCTAAAATGTATCCTTTTTTCCCCATTTTATTTAATTTTGTTTTTTTTTTTTTAAGTAAATATTTTGTGTTCATTTGCGACCCACGCATTTTCTTACAATTTAATAATGAATACTTGCCACGCGCTCATTTTTGTCACTGCTGCAGTCCTCCAAATTTAATTAAATATAAATAAATCCGCTAAGCATGCTACGGCTAAAGCCTTAAATGAACCCAAAATAACAGTAAACTAGTAGCAGAAAGAAAAAATGAACTATAACAACAGAAGGAGTACATTATGCTAACAAAAACAACAAAAAAGGACTCGACAAAAAAAAAATGTCATAAACAAAAAAAAAAGAAATACGTACTTAAATTCGTTCGACACTGTAGCGTATAATATCTATGGACAGTATGCATAGTTTATCGACAAGTTAAGCAAAATAAAGTCTAAATACCCTACCATACTAGCTTTAAAGGAAAGAAAGCCTATAAAAAAGCCTTCACATAGAGAAAACGCTATTAGGAAAATAAGATTAAACAAGAATGACACTTTCGATTCTTGTATCAAGTACAATGTGCTTGTATTGAGAACATTCGTGCTTATTTCTAGTTTCAAAAGCCTAAAACGCAGAATAAAGCGGTCTACGTTCTCTCAAATTTACACTTACAACATCACATCTTTTGTTGTTTTCCATTTCCTTTCCTAAGAACGAATGTACTTGATATGAGCACGAATGTTTTCACCCAAATGATTGCCATAAAAAAGTGACTTTTTTAAGCATAATGTACCTTGTTTTTTTTCTCTGTGTACAATCAAAAAATCAAAACAAACAATTGCTGACAGCTAAGCAAAAAAAATTTAATCAATTTCAAGACAATAAAGCTACGAATTTGTGTGAAACATTCAATGTTCTTTTTACTTAAATAAAAACGAAAATTAAATGAAAATTCAAAGAAATTTAATTGAATGTGAATTTCGTAGAGTTTTTTTCCTATTTGAGTTTTAAGGAGCGTCAATGATGAATTACTATTTTGATTTGAGCATTTAACAATCAATTAATTTTATTGCGTTTCAAATGTAAATTGTTGTTGTTTTCTACAAAATTTAATTTTATTTAAAGCAATTATCTTTTATTTATTGTCGTTCAATTTGAAATATTGTTTTTGAATTGCTTTGCAGACTCAGACTCTTAAAAAAAAAAGAACGTAACAAAATTTTGCTTTACTTTAACTAATCCCTTTCATTCAACTTCGCTCAGTTTCATTTTTCTAATTGCTGCCAAGTTAAATAAGCAAAAGTGTTTACATGGTGTCGTGGGGATTGAATTGAATCGATTCGATTCGAACCGAATCAAATTGCGTTGTATTTCCGCTAATGTTAATGCTACATTAACAGCAAATCTGAAGGAAGGTGCTTAATATGCGCGTGTATATTTTTATGAAATATTTATTATTAAAATCCTTTGGGGCTTTCAAATGATTTGCAGCACGATTTTTAATTTTTATACCCGTCACATATAGTGTGAACGGGTATTATCATTTTGTCCGAAAGTTTGCAACGCATGGAAGGAGACATCGGAGACCCTATAAAGTATATATATTCTTGGTCAGCTCGATGAGACGAATCGATTTAGCCATGTCCGTCTGTCTGTCCGTCTGTCTGTCTGTCCGTCTGTCCGTCTGTCTGTCTGTTGCGATGGCTGTTACTCGAAAAGTTTTAAAGATATTGACCTGAAATTCGAAACTTAAGCTTTTTGTGCTCCTAGTTAGTTTGTATACCAGAACCAAGGTGCCACGCCCATTTTTAGGTATAGCCCCCATACAAACTTACCGTTTTTTTCCGATTTTTTGTATAAAAATTGTAATTATTTATGAATGTATTCGCTCCCAATTGTGTAAAAACATTTCTTTTGTCATCCAGTGTCAAAACCAAAATGCCACGCCCTCTTTTAGGCATAGCCTCCATATAAACTTTCCGTTTTTTCCGATTTTTCCGATTTTTTTGTAAGAAAATACTATTTATTTATGCATATATTCACTCAAATTTGGTTAAAAAACACTTTTAATGTCATCCAATGTCAAATCAGATGTGCCACGCCCATTTTTTGGTATAGCCCCCATACAAACTTTCCGACCATTTTCGATTTTTTTGTATGAAAATGGTTATTATTTATTCATGTATTTACTCCATATTGGGTAAAAACTCTTCCAATATCATGGTGCCACGCCCATTTTCAGGTGTTTCTTGCATTCAACCTTACCGGCCATTTCCAGATATATTCGAGAAATATGTTGTTATACATATCTGTATTTTTAGCTCAAAATTTGAACTTAATATTGTGTGTAAACTTGGGTGACCACTGATGATTACACATAAACTCTTTAAAGATTCGTGTGACGGGTATTTAAGCTTCGGTTCTACCGAAGTTAACGTTTTTTCTTGTTTGTATTTATTTTAACAATTTTTTACTCAGTTTAAGTGTTTTATCAGAAATATACAATACAAAATTCTTACCCCTTGAAATTGTTGGTGCAGATTACATATAGTAATTATAATAATTATTAAAAAAGGGTTTGATGAGCTTACGAAATTTCTCTTTTTTTGGGAAGGGCAATTAAAAATATAGATTTCCTTCTTACATTAATAACAATAATTCTATATAATTGTTCCAAATAGATGTACATTCTATGTAAAACGCTGTTAACACATAACGCTGTTAACACATTACGCTGTTCACATAACGCTGCTCACATAGAAAGCTGTTAACACAAAAAACTGTTAACATATAAAGCAGTTAACATATAAAGCTGTTAACATATAAAGCTGTTAAAATATAACACTGCTAACATATAACGCTGTTAACATATAACACTGTTAACATATAACACTGTTAACATATAACACCGTGCAATTTAAATTAAACAATAATAATTTCATTTTTTACTTCAATTCAACTTCTTTTGTGAATATTTCAAAACAAACAACATTTTATCGCAAACGAGAGAATTGTATCGTACTAAAAAAAATTACTTGTAAAACACAAAATCATCAGCGTACATGCATGCACGACCCAAGCTTAACTTGGCTGACAACATAAACTACAAGTGACAACATTTTAATCAAAATGTGCAACTGACAGCTATCACAAAAAAACGTAGTGAAAAAAAAACAATAAAAATTATTGTTAAGCTACTATTTCGGCTACATGCAGCGACTATTGTACAAATATCTAAGAACCACAACCACATGTTGTCACTCAACTTTAACTGTTGACAACTATGCAAGTCAATTTATTTTTATTTTTACTTTGCACACCACAAAACTAAAGTGAAAAATATATGAAATATGGTCTACGTTATCTGTTCTTCGTCTTTTTCAAAATGCCTAAACAGGCGACGAGTACGAATATGCTACGTGACATGTTTAATTTGTCATATTTTGTTTGTGCGCGCCACAAAATATCAAAAGATAGTCTGCGCCTGTTTGGTATGCAACGAAAAATTTTTGTTATTCAAATGAGACAAGCGAACAGCGCGAACGCGTTGGTACTTGTGCATTGAAAACTAATTAAAATTCAATATCTGCACGGAAATGCGTACTTGTTTGTGCATGAAGACAGATAGCAGTGCTCTGAAATTCTAATTTAAAGAACATATTCCATGCAAATCAATCATATTTCTATTGTTACGCATTGCCATTAATTCATAGCATCAATTGGTGGACCACACTTATAAATGCATTGCATACACATATGTAGAAATTTATGTTACATGAACACAAACCAAATAACTGTGGTCAATTAGCGTACATTGCCAATATAAATGGTTATTGGTTACTGTGCAATGCAGCATGCATGAGATTCTTGGAAAATTCTCTTTGACGCAAATAGATTTCTAAATGCGGATAATAGAAAATGAGTTATTCCACGAAATGCATTTGAATAGTTTATTCATTCATTCAAATTACTGCAAATTATGCAATTTATAATTTCATCGGAATTGAAGCTTTTTATATGTCTGTCTGTCTGTCTGTCTATTTCTTCGAATTTCATACGAGATTTTATATGAAACAAGAAAAAACGTTATCTACGGTAGAACCAAAGCTCAAATACCCGTTTAGTTAATTTATGATCATCAGTGGCTTAGGTAAAATTTGGAGAAGTGATGGCTTGGAGTCACTAGACTGATACAACCAAAGCTTAGACACAATAATGGGGTAACATTTTAACCTAAGAACAAAAAAACGAATATTTTCTTGAAAAACAACGGACAGATGGACAGACAGACGGACATGGCTAGATCGATTCGAAATTGTCGTTATTGGTGTGATTCAAACCCATAAGTCTTTCATTTCACCCTCAGAAACTCACTGTTTGGTGTACATTTTGGTATGGTGGCATCATCGAGCCGTACTTCTTCAAAAATGATGAGGGACGCACAGTTACCGTGAATGGCGAACGCTACCAGCAATGTTGAGACCAACTCATCCTCTCCAAAACCGAATGAAATTGATGATGATAATAATCTCTTGCTAGTCTAAGGCTTACGCAAACAAACTTTCTACAATTGATAAGATTGGGGCCAACATTCGAGCCACGATTGCTGCTAGTCCAGCGAAAATTTTGCACCGAGTCATCGAAATTGGAAGCGATTGTATAAACCTGGGCAAGAATAGTTGTGGTAGTCATCTGAACGATATTTTTTCAATTTCAAATCCAATCGTTCTTATTGGGATACTTTCTAGAACCACTTTCACTCTTTTTTATATTTAAAAAAAAAATTGATTAAATAAATATTAAATTTTAGCAGCATAACTTTATGTCACACATTAAAATTGCAGTCTCAAAAGAATGTTTTTTTCGCACGAAAAAAAATGAAATAATAAAATTATAAATAAACTGAGTAGACATAAAAAACAACATTTAACTTTGTTCCATGACAAAACCAACAGATATGTACTTCAACATCAAACACAATGCAACATTTTTCGTTTGCTTTTTTTCGGAATTTTTTTCTTTTGAAAAGAGTCCTTGACGAACTACGAGTACCAATATTTTGGGCCATATACAAAACTATAAAGAAATAAAAAAGACAAACAAAAAAATGCTAGAAAATTTGTTGAATTGAAACGAAACGAAACGCATAGAGTATATATTGTGCTGTTGTCAAATAGCATAAAATGCTCAGTAAAGTGTCACTTTTGTGACAGCATTCTGTAGTAGTAGTAGTTCAGTTGTTCTGAAAAAGCGAAAACCATTTTATTTCGTTTTGGTTTGGTTTCATTTCGTTCGGTTTGCTTTGTGTGTGCCGTATTTGTTCTGCTTCTTCAAATTCTTTGTATCTTTGTGGCACACTCAAAAAAAAAAAAAAAAAAAAAAAAATCCACAACATTTCGTCGTAAAATCGTCAACTATAATGGCACCTGTCGAAAACAATAAAATGCTTCAACGCCAAACCAAAAAAAAAAAAAGAAAAGGAGCAAACATTTTTCAGCACAAAAACGTTTTGGCTTTTTTTGCTTTCTTCTAAAATAGCAATTTCCAAGCATGTCACTTTAAATCGCATACAGCAAACGATTGGGAATACTCATACAAGCCAAGCCAAGCCAAGCCGAGTTAAAAGGTTTTAAGCGACAGCTTCATTTAAATGCAAATGTCCACAAAAAGCTTTGTTCGCTTTCCTCGAAAGTACTTTAAATCGAACTAAACTTGTTGTTTGTGGCGCCTAAAATGCTGCTAAAAGATAGTTTTCAATATGTAAATTTAACAAGAAAAAAAAATTAATGGAAATTCTCTAAATAAATGACGAATATAGTTTATGTCATATATGAACACGCCTAACGCCTTTATAAACCGGAACTGGTGTACGTTTTATGTCATCATAGCCATTTGACGAAAAGCAGCTTTAGTAAAATTATAAACATTAATTCGCGAGAACGCAGTTTATGTGCGTACGCCCATCGACAATTGCTGTTAAGTAATTGCTTTAAGGAAATTGCATATACATGCGAGTACCTATAACTTTTATAACTTTGTATCTTTTTTTTTTTTTTAGTGTGTCTATTTTAAACACAACACAAGAACAAAAAAATGGCAGTAAAATTGTAAAAAAAAAAGAAAAAGAATTGAGCTAAAATATCATAAAACGTCAAAACTTATTGACACAAGTGGGTCACAAAATGGTTCAAGGCAAATACAAGCAAGGTGTGCGAATGTGGTTGTAGCAGAGCGGAAGGATAAATCGATTGTTCTATTCATTCCATTGCTTTTGATACCCTATACATATTTTTATGTTGAAAGGAGTATCAATTTGTTTAGTAGTTATTTGAAAAATCGAAAAATACTCCAAAATATACTCCAAAACATACTCCATAATAAATATATTTTTAAATCGCTTATATACAAAAATTGAATTCGGGGCACCTAGAAACGAAATTGCATGATTTTGAAAGTGAGTTAAAATGGAAATACGGCAGAGTAATACCATAGTTAGTCGGAACTTGGAAGACCTCAAGCTTGAGACTTAAGATGTGATCTGCAAACGCTCTTCTTTAATCTTCGGTCAGATAGATAGTCCAAGATAAGTCTGCACTAACAAGAAACACTTCGGAACCCAGACTCATGGATTCGAGTGAATCAAGGAATTCCTTTTCAAATGTGAAAAAATATTGGATGCCTATTTTTTGTCATGTGCAAAGGGTCACATTTAAGGGTAGAAACCAGCCCTTAAGTAGTAAACTTTGATGCATGTAGGCATTCAGCTCTTTACAGAGAACTTAAACAACAATTAATGAGTTTAAGAAAACCGGTTATTAGATTTTAAGACTAAAAAGTGTTTCTTTGGACCAACCTAGCCTTATCTCAAAGTTTACTATTCATGGGATAGTTTTTCCACTAAATTTCGGCCTTTGCCCATAACAAAAAATTCGTATATAATATTTTTCCATATTTTAAAAGAAAAATTTTAATCGGTTCCTTGTTAGAGAGCGTGGTAAAAGCCTGGTAGCATTTGATAACTTTTCAACTTTTCGGGTCATTCAAGCAAATATGCCGTATATGCCATTTTAGATGAAGATATCTTCGGAGTGTGCCAGGGTTAACTCTAAGAGATGAAATGGAAATGAACACTCAACGTTGCAACTTTGGTATCAATGCTTTGTTAAGGCCAGTTAAAAGAAAAAAAAGAAGAATCGATACGCCGATATTGGAAAAATATCGATATAAAAATGATATATCGATATATTTTCCATCATTATTAAGAGCAAAATTGAGAACTAACAAATTTACGTCAATACTTCTTGCAACTGATAAATCGAGCACATCTAGAGAAGTATCACTTTGGACACATCTGTTAAGGCTTACAAAATATGTAGCGTATACAAACTTAACCATAAATAAGTTCAACATTTTTCATTTTCAATTCGATTCGTTTTTGTCATACCACGTAGCATTTCTAATTTTCCTAACAACAACAAAACAACAAATTCACAATTTATGTACGCTTTAATCCTCTTAATTTACTAAACCGTAAAATTCCATCAAAGCAGCAACAGATAAAAACTTGTTATATCTGACAACTGACTGACATACATGTTGTATGAGTGATATGTGTTTTTTTACCTTTTTATTTTTGTTGTGAAACTGTATTTTAGCAAGTTTTGCTATTTGAAAATTTCTAATGAAAGAATTTCCTGAAAACAACAATTAGTGTAAAAAAAAACAAAAAACAAAAAACAAATTTCAAACAAATAGCACGGTAACAACAGAACAGAATAGGCCGAGAGACAGGCTGGCAGGCGTCAATGTACCTTAAATGCAGGTCGTTCATACGGAAATATTAAACAAGTTGTTTATTTCACTGTTCTATTTTTATAAATACGAGTTATTATGCTGTCGCTTTTAGCCATTTTCCGGCATTTAAGCAAACTACTACTACACTTGTACCATGCAACAAGGTAAACACCCACTCGAGACTTCTTATCGATAACTAGGACAACAATGTAAAAAACATTGACGTTTCTCATTGACAATGCGCACGCGAGCGTATGAAAACCGAAAAAAAAAAAAAAAACAAAGATATAGAAAAATACTTGCTGCCTACTTTTAGGCGCTTTGCATGTTACTTTCACTTTTAACGGCGTGCCACTATTTTAATGAGTTTTCGCATAAATTTAATAAAAAAAATAAGAAAACTTAAATTGCGTGCTAAAATTGTTTATAAAATTATTACATGAAAAGCACTGCTATTGTCTTGTTTATTTAAAAAATTATTTTTTGAGTGTTTGAGTGTGCGTGTGTGTGTGTGTGTTTGCGTATCTGTCTCGCCACATTCGTATTTAATTTCCTTTGACGCTTAACGCATTGTTTTCTCAAGAAAATGTCTGCTGTAACTACTTAAATAAATGAAAAGAACCGTGCCAAAAGTTGCCATGGCTTTTCTTCAAAAAACACAAAAAAAAACAAAAATTTAAGAAAAAAATACAATGAAAATATACCTACTAAATGACAAGCTCATATGCTTATAAACGAGTGTGCTGGCAAAAGTTTGTTTCGATTGAAACCCAAATAATATTCTCAATATCTTAAAACTTTATGAATAGAGCGCATTGCAACAGACAGACGGACATGCAGACAGACGGACATGCAGACTGACGGACACGCAGACAGACGGACATGCAGACTGACGGACATAATCATATTGATTCGTCTCATCGAGATAATCAAGAATATATATATAGTATATATATTTTCCCAAAAAAAAAGATTGAAAATCACAGTGATTGCAAACAGTGATTAAATCACAGTTAGCGAAAAATCAATCAGCGATTACTTCACTGCTCGCGAAGAGCGATACACAAAATCGCCGCTAACTGAAAATGTTCACTGAGGAACAAGAAAATCGCAAATCACTACTTTCAGTCGCTGTGCGACATTGTGATTTTTAAGTCACTGTTAAATCACTAGCAAAAACTAGACGGAACTGCGGTTTAACATAGCCAAACACTGGTTAATTTAGTTTAAGTCTGAGTAATTTTAACGATAATTTCAGTCGTGACGAACTCTTTTTATGCGACCTGAACATTTGGTATTCAGTAAATCCCTACTTAACAAATAAATTTGATTATGAAGAGTGGCCATAGTATTTTTTTTCGGTTTTTATTGAACTACGAAACAAATGTTACAAATTCTCATAAATAAATGAAGTTTTGTTAGCCCTTTCGTACATACAATAATTTAAGAAAAAAATACAAAGCGTACACAAAAATATATAAAAAAAATAAACCCTTTTGAAGCACCTACTTATGTAATAAGCGTTTTTATTTCACTCATTTAGATGTGAGCGCTAAGTACTCGATCGATAAGAATTAGACACATTCGCAAAGAATAAAACAAGGAATCGTTTATAAAAAAAAATACTAAAAAAAACAATAAAAAAACACTTCACAGACTAGATTAAGCGATTATGTTCAACGTTTACCAATACTGAAATATATCAAAATCACAATTGAGTTTAAGCGTGTTTAAATTGAGCACTTCTAAATGATTTAGCCCCTTGGGAAGTTAAACTCTTACCGTGTGTGTAACTTGTATTTTGTAAATATGTAACTGTTTCACATTGTTTGCACTTTCAATCAATCAATTATCTGACACGTGTTGCCATCTCACTTTACGGTTTTACGTTTCCTTGTCAAACCGATTGTGTTGTCATTGTTGCTTTGATTTTGATTTGCAAATATAAATATTTAAAATTGAATTTCGCAGTTAGACAAAAATTTGCTTTGTTCATGTTTTGGCTCACAATATAACATTTGAATAATTCAATTTAATGCAATCGAATGCTTAAATCTAATCGCAAAGGATTTTTTTGTATGTTTAATTTTACGAATTACGTATACGTATACGACATGTCTGTATTGTATTATTGGATTTATATATATTGCTTTTATGCTTTTGTTTTATTAAAAAAAAAAAAACAAATATTTTTATTGTCATTGAATAATCGCTAATAAACTAATCTATTTATCTTTTCATCCATTGAGCAGAAAACATACAAAAGCATAATAATCCATTTGTCAAGGCAACATGGAATTTCATTTGCTTCAAAAAAAAAATGAAAAAAAAAATAAAATTAAAAAAATTCGATTGACAACGACAAATTGAAATTCACAAAGCTTCTAATCTATTTATTCGATTTGTTTTTTTTTTTAATTATATTTTTGAATTGTCAATATTATCTTTCACCTTATTTTGTAAATTTAATTATTTATTAAAATTGCGCAATCCAAGTAAATTCATTAAAATACTTTAAAATCGACAAGTAGATCGTTATAATCCAAAATACCATGCCTTTTTATAAAGAGTTGAATGACTGCATAAACTTGAAGAATAGAAAAAAAAAACCCATTCAAAATAGAAACAATTATTACATCATTTATCACAAAATGAAAAATGAGTTTTAGCATTCACAAAAATTGTCAAATATCTCAAAATAGAAATATTTTACACAACGACTTTTTAGGCGCGCCCTTAAATTATTTGCTTTTGCGTTTATTAGGCAGAAACAACATAAATGCTTTGGCTTTGCGTAGGCGCTGTATTTTATTTAAATGATAAAGTATTGCATACAAAAAGGGGTTGTAACTGTTTTCGTTTTGTTTGTTTGTATGTCTAAAATTTGATAAATAACTTAAAAGCTTTTCGTATTAGAAAAGCTGAGATTGACAAATAAAGCGAATTCAAATATTTTTTTTGTTTTGATTTGAAAAAGGTTTTATTGTCATATTTTCAAAATGGAGTTCAAAAGATGATCAATATTTATATTAAGATGAATGTGTGTTTGTATGTATGTTTGTGCTTTATAGGAGTCTAGATCGCTGAACCGATCTTTCTGAAATTTTCGCAGAGAATTACTCTACAAATTTCAAAGCTAAAAAAGTTGCTCAGGAAAGAGTCGGAAAAAAATATACTGGATGGAATAATAGGCTATTTTTTAAAAAATATTTTTGACTTGTTTCTGGAATTTTGGAATATTCGTTCATAGGCTACAAATATTGAAGCAATGAGACAAAATTATTACATTCGCAAAGAACTTAAAATTTTTAAAAATTAAATCGCAAAGTGCAATTCCAAAATGGGGACGGGGTAGTAAAGCACATCGAGTTCAACTAGTTTCAAATAAAATAGCACATGACAAGGCTTAAGGAATTCTAGTTTCTTGTACTCTAACACTCTGGCACTAATGATGGAAAACGCCATTTTCTTTTTTTGCAAACACTTCGATACAAGTTGAGGGTTTAGATAAGGCTATGTGTTGTTTTGCGACACGGCAAACAAGGCTTTCGAGAAGATTGACAAAAATGGTCCGTACAATAGGACTACCGGTGAATGAGAGTAAGACGAAGTGCAGACCATCATCACGACTCGGCCAATCTGTGAGGATGCAGAATTATAACTTCAACTTTGTTGAAAATTTTGAGCGACAATAAAATTAGTTTGAAAATTCAACAAAGAATTCTCTACCAAAAACTAAAAACTTTCACTCTACCAGACGTCCGCCGCTACATTGGTAGGACCATTTCTTGGAAGACATCCGTAAAATTTGTAACTCAAATTCGTATCAAAAAATACTATTATAAATAAAACGCGCTGTTGAAAAAACGTAAGTTGCCAGGTCCAAAAAAAAAAAAAAATTAAGGTGCCATCATCTGTACTATTTTTTTTTTCCTGGTAATCGATTCAATTATTATTTTTGCTTAGGACGATTATAATTTAATTTACAAATTTTGACTTTCTCGCAGATTCTACGTTCTCATGGATCTATTCCCATGTATTTTGGGCCGTAGATTCAAAAAAAAAAAAGTTCTTAAGAATCGTTCTCGAGTTATTCTCTAAAAACCTGTTTTTTCAGACAATTTTTTATATTTTAATTAATATATTTTTAATCTTAAATATTTTTCTTCAATAAAAATCAAGCGACATTCAAGTTAAAGCTAAAAATATCTATTAAAATTTAAGAAATATATTGTATCTATTTATTTAAAAAACATTTATATATATTTTCCATACAGCTTCAAATCACAAAATGATTGCATGCATGTTGCGACTTTTTATGTAAATTCATGAAAAACGTATTTTTATTTGATTTTTTTTTTTTTGTATTTTAGACATTTCCATAAACAACTAAAAATTCGAAATGTAAACAAAATATTGCAAAATGCTGTCATAGAACTGCATAAAATATTTAAGGAAACTCTGAATTTAACAAACAAATATTTACAATTTTATCTAATACAAAACGTAACACAACTGTCAAATCTTTTATTTGGTAAAACTACAAATCGATACAAAAACGAGACGTATACGTAATAAAATTGCACATACGCCATCATCAATAAATAAAAAAATTCTTTTACACAGACTCGCTGACAGCTGCATGCGTTTCTGTTTATAAAATCTTTTCGAAAAGAAATAAATCATCTTTTCGAATTTTAAATAAAAATTTCTACATTTTTTTTTTTTCTTTATTTTTTGCTGTCTAAAACATTGCAGTCGCAACATAAATGTTTATTCCAATTTAAACTTAACTTCATAACAAAATTTTGCTGTCAATGATGATTTTGCACTTTTATATAGAAAAATATAATTTCAAGTCGCTTATAATAACTTGAAACTGCCACTTTTGTCTGGCATACGCGCCAGAATATTCCCATTAAAATCATCCATTCAATTACTTTTCTACTCGTTAGAATAATGCATAATTTCATGCTAATCATTCAAAGGTAAGATTTTCTTTGAATTATAGCAATACAAGACGTGTTTCTTCTTTTTGATTTTACTTATTTTACAGGCGCATTCTATATAATTTCATTGTTTTTCATTTTGCTTCTTTGGCAGCTTTAATGAATACGTCAATTCGATTTCTTATACGCTTCATTGGCAGCATGACTGAACCAAATGCCAACTTATCAAAGTCTACAACTAAATTGACGCAAAATAGTTTGATGTGAGCGAAATGGAGAACGGACAGCACTAAAGGTGAAAGTGTTCTTTAGGCTGTTCTTATTTTCGAGTGAAAAATGATGCTTTAATGATTTTATAAAAGATTTTGCTAACAGACTGCAAGTTTAAAATAATAAAAAAAAAAAAATTATAAATATAATAAAGGCAACTTTTGAAGAAAAAAGTTTAAATCTGTACACGTGTCGTATACGTAATATGGCAAAAAATACTTTGAAATTATTTTTATGCCATAAAGCAAAAAAAATTCAAGGTCATGCTGAAAATTAATTGATGTCATTTTTTTAGCAAATTTATTGTTTTTGTCATTCAACAAAAGGGTAACATTTTGATGACAGTTAAGTTAAATACAATTTTTTTGGCTGCCAATTTAAAAAAAAAAAAAGAATAAAGTCAAAGCTGACACAGGTTCCTTATTTTATTAATTGTTAACTTCAAACTTTAACATTGATAATCTTTACTTATCAATCTAAAAATATGGAATAAATTGAATGTTTTGATTTATTTCACAACTATTTTTATATCCTGTACCCAAAGGTTAAAGGGTTTATTAAGTTTGTGCGAATGTATGTAACAGATAGAAGAAGGCTAGATATACCCTATAAAGTATATACATTCTTAATCAGCATTAAAAGGGAAGTCGAACTAGCTATGTCTGTCCGTCTGTCCGTTCTACTGTCTGCCGTATGAGAGAGATTATCTCGGAGAATATAAGAGATATGGCCATCATACTTGAAACTTAGACTCTCTGACCCGCACTTGCAAACGGTTTTTCTCTAGACCCATTTTAAGGGGTATCCCTATATAAGTCTACCCCAAAATTTATAATAGCAAGTCCAAATTTAGTATAAATTTTGTCTATGATAGTCCTAATAAAATATCCCAATATGGATAGGACCAACGAAATTTTAGACATAGCCCCCATTAAATATTCCTTATTTTTAAAGTTTTTCTATGAATATCTAATACAATGAGTTTTGGTAGTAAAATACAACTTAACTTAGGGTACATAAAGATTGGATACAGTGTATTTTGCAGTAAAGCACACTCGACTACAGCGTTCTTTCCTGTTATTTTTTTATACCCGCCACACATAGTGTGAAGGGTATATTCAGTTTGTCTGAAAGTTTGTAACGCATTGAAGGAGACGTCGTAGATCCCATAAAATATATATATTCTTGATCAGCTCGATGAGACGAATCGATCTAGCCATGTCCGTCTGTCTGTCTGTCTGTCTGCCTGTCTGTCCGTCTGTCTGTCCGTCTGTCTGTCCGTCTGTCTGTCCGTCTGTATATTTCTATGAATCTTTTTCGTTGAAGATATAAAGATATTAAGCTGAAATTTGGAACTTAAGCTTTTCTCGGCAACGACTATGTTAAGTTCGAGAATGAGAGTGCCACGCCCATTTTTAGGTATAGCCCCCATACAAACTTACCGTTTTTTTCGATTTTTTCTATAAAAATACTAATTATTTATGAATGTATTCGCTCCCAATTGGGTAAAAACATTTATTTGGTCATCCAGTGTCAAAACCAAGCCACGCCCATTTTAAGGTACAGCCCCCTTATAAAGTTACCGCCCATTTTCGAATTTTTGCACGAAAATGGATATTTTTTAGTAATGTATTGACTCCAAATTGGGTAAAAACTTTTAATATCATCCAATATCAAATCCAATGTGCCACTCCCATTTTTTTTGGCATAGGCCCTACACAACGTGAGTTGTATCAGATCGTTGACCCCGTCCTATCCCATCTCGAAGTTCTACGAAAGCCACTGATGATAACACATTAACAATTTAAAAATACGTGTGACGGGTATATAAGCTTCGGTTCCACCGAAGTTAACGTTTTTCCTTGGTTTTTTTTTTACTTTTCTCACTCAGTCAACATTTGTTATTTATGCTGGCATTTTGCTTCCGTGTAAAGAATTTAAAATTCAAAGACTAAAAGCTACACTCTAGCCCGCATCATGTCAATACGTTTATCCTTTGACTCTAAACTATGCACAGCTACTAAATAATTTCACTCGAAATACACAACAATTATGCTAATTTTCGACTTAAACTTAAGATTTAACTGGAATTTATGTGTATTTCATGGAATCATTAAGTAGACTAACTGACTGAAAGACGAAAGCCATCATCAAGTTGTCAAACAACGCCAACATCAAGACAACAAAATTAGTTTCAATTGCATTTCAAGTTTTTTTCTACTATTTTTTTTTTTTTTTTTTTGTAAACATTACCAAGGGAGTCAAGTTCAGAACTGTGCGAACAGAGGGCTTGCCTTTTTTTTTTTTTTTGGTAATTTTGTGTAATTAAAGTTAATTAGGGAAAATTAGGCAACCCAAAATAAAATAACGGAATACATCAAAACTACAACGTTGAGCTAAAAATGCGCCAAGCATGTTCCATGGAAAAATATGCAAATTAGTTGCAAATGTTGAAAACTTTAAACACGTACATAATGTACCCAACGGGAGACCCCCTTTTTCAGATTAGCCATTGACGTTGAAAGTTCAAATATGGCTTACATTTTAGATAATTACAACAATTTTCAAAGAAAATTGGCAGTTTCAATTTTCTGTATTAAAATAGTTTTTATTTTTGAAAGTATTCAATTCAAAAAAAAAAAAAAAAAACATCTAATGTCATCCTTTGTACACACTTTTGGGTGACTATAACAAACAGGCCACATACCACTTTCTGATGAAATTGTTGAAAATGGAATACAAACTGATAAAAAAAATAGTCCAATAAATTTCTCAATTAATAGTGAAAAACAAAATTAGCGTTTATATAAAATTTTATTTTCATTCGTTTATCTAGAACCATAAATTCGGTTTAAATGTAGCAAATTTTTTTTAAAACGAAAAAAATTTAAAATTTATCATAATTTAACACTTTTCCGTTTCTGAAAAATGCATTGAAAATATCAAATATTAAGTTTTTTGTATGCACTTGAAACCATTTTAATAAGAAAAGTTGCAAATATTTTACTGAATTCCGAATAACTAAAATATTAAAAAAAAAAGTTGAAAATTCAATCTCGCTTGTCAGATTTTCTGCTTATTCGTGTAAGATAAGCTAAATGTCGAAGTGGAAGCTAAAAACGTCTCATAAAATACTTATTTTAAATTGCATTGTTTTTAAAATGAATTTTATCAGAATTGTTGCACAATGTAAAGCAAAGAGAAAAATGCTTTTTCTTTTCCTAGAACGAATATGAATGCCAAATGTTAAAATAAAACCTGAACTTTATGGTGTTGAAAGTTTTTAAACAAAATAGTGTAACTAAACAACATTAAAGTTGAATAATTTGGAAAAAAAAATTGTGTTAGCCTCGAAAATATACACAGATAGGATTGGAAATGGTATAGTATTATAATCACTGATCTTTCTAATAGTCCATTTCATCTGGCCATTGTAGTACGCGTTGCTTTGGATAGCAACAGGTTAACGCTAACGCAAAAAACATATTTAAAAAAATATTTTGAGCCTAGATCCATATATTGGGGGTTCCTCAAAAATTCTGAGTTTATAGTTTTCTTTTTACACGACCAGACCTACCAGAAGTAACCAATTAAGCATGTCAGTCTTCAATTTGTTTAATCATAACAAAAAAAAAATGTATTTATTTATTAATTAATTGGACAGCGATTTTAAAAACTATATTCTTCGTAAAAATGTATCTATGTCCGCTATAGACTTTGAAACCATTCAACCGATAAGTCCAGAACCAGTTTCATTTGAAAGTCTATAGTACAAAACCACTAAAACAATGCACTAGGTACATTCGGTCCATTCATGAAGTCAAATTTCGACAAAAATTTGTTTGCCTTTTTATGTTGCACATATGTCACACATAGTGTGAAGGGTATATTCAGTTTGTCGGAAAGTTTGTAACGCATTAATGGAGGCATCGGAGACCCCCATAAAGTATATATATTATTGATCAGCTCGACGAGACGAATCGATCTAGCCATGTCCGTCTGTCTGTCCGTCTGTCTGTCATTCTGCTTATTTCTACGCATTTTATTCGGTGAAGATATTAAGATATTGAGCTGAAATTTGAGACTTAAGGTTTTCTCGGGAATGACTACTTTATATGTTAAAGCCAAGGTGCTACGCCCATTTTTAGGTATAGCCCCCATACAAACTCACAGCTTTTTTTTTAGGTTTTTATATGAAAATAGTTATTATTTATGAATGAATTCACTTCAAATAAGGTGAAAACATTTCTAAAGTCATCTATTGTCAAAATCAAGGTGCCACGACCATTTCTGGGTATAGTCCCCATACGAACTTACCACTTTTTTCGATTTTTTTATGAAAATAGTTATTATTTAGGAATGTATTTGCTATGAATTGATTAAAAACACTTCCTATATCATCCAATATCAATACCAAGATGCCATGCCCATTTATGGGTATAGTCCCCAAACAAATATACCGCCCATTTTTGTAAGAAAATAATTCATATTTATGAAGATATTCACTCCAATCTGGGTAAAAATCACTCCTTCTGTCATCTTTTGAATACAGATATGACAAGGATCGGGTCGTTATAACATACAGACCCTATACAAACTTACCTTCTACTTTTTTATTTTTTTCAAGAAAATTTTTCTTATGTTATGTATAATTTTATATATAAACTTCTAATATGAGCCCCAACTTGAGACGTCCCCTCTTTGCGGAAAATAATGTATGTCACTGATGATCATACAAGAACTAAATAAAATTTTGTGTGGTGGGTATTTGAGTTTCGGTTCTACCGAAGCTAACGCTTTTCCTTCTTTTTTTTTTTTTTTTTATGTTTTCATACTAGCCTCATCATATTTTAATAACGCTGCAATCAAAAAACAAAAAAAAAGTACAAAAAATGCCACCGAAAAGAGTAACGATTGCAATACTATAGAAAACAGATGCGAAACGGAAATGCTCGGACAACGATATTTTATTATTTGAGCGACGGTCCTAGCGGAATATAAGCCCAGAACCTTCAATATATTTGGCGAGGCATTAACATATTAATTCAAAGTGGAGTTTGCTGAACTCTTACAAAAAGTATCTATTAAATAACACATTTTTTGTAAAGTTCATAAACAATTTCGTGTCGGGTCGTACCGTGCTGAAATTTTCAATAGTTCCTGACTGTGCTTTTTTTTAATATTATTTGTATCAGGTCAAGCTCAAACGGACCATCTTAGAACTTAAAACATTATCATTAAATTTTGATTTTTTTAAAATATATCTTCTAATATTTATGTTCCCTGAATAAAATTTCTTTACATCAAACCGTTTCTCCAAACTTGCCTTATTTGACGGAATCTTTGACTTTTTGCATAAATATTTTAAGCAATTCAAAACTTCTAAAACAAAAATACAAAAAAATAATATTTATTTCCAAAAAATCAAACTAATTTAAAATGCCAAAACCAACGCAATATGCGCGCGCGTAAAACTTTTCGACTGTTTTCTTTTCATGAATGCTGCAAAGCTTTAATTTCAAAAGAGTTTTACTAATTTTTGCTTTCATTTGAAATTCATTACAATGGCAGGCAGCTATTTTTTCCATTTTCAACACATAACTCATGTACATCAGCAACAGTTGCCTTCATAAGATAATCATAATCATCATAATTATTACTATAAAAATAATAATAATCAACGAAATGAAATTGAATGCTGCTTGCTAAAAGTTTACCCTGCTGCTGCTGCTGTTGCCACTTGAGAATAAAGCCTTCAGCACAATAATTTATAAGTTCGTATTTTTTTATCCTTTTTGACGATCAACGCCATTAAAGCGTATGATGCAAACTTTCAAAACAGGCATTCAAGCAAAAAAAAAAAATAAAAACAAATTGGGTCAATGCATTGAAATATATTGTACAGCTTTAGGGGATTTTTTTTTTTTTTTTTGCAATAATGGCAATTGGAATTAATCAAGCATATTGTGTATACGCAAGAGCACATCATTCCCTTCAGCTAAGAAATGAAAATGAATGCTAAAATGGCGTTAAATTAAAAATTGAATATTTTATAGCTACAAATCATGATAAATGTTATGCGTTCTTTTTTATTTTGTTATACAAAATAATTTATTTATTTAGATTCAACTTATTTAAGAATTGATTATTCGTTTTTCATTTTTTACAATAAAAATCATAAATGAAACCATTTACAGAATTAAATAAGAGTTTAAGCTTAAATGTAGTTTTTTTTTTTTTTCTTATATTAAAAATATATTTATATAAATTAGAGCAGCCCTTAAATACATAGAAAAAATAGTAAGTGTTGAATTTTAATGCACTTAGCCACTAGAAACTGTAGGAAATTGGAAAAATTATACTTATTTTTTTTTTTTTTTGATCGTTTAATATTTAATGTTGCCGTTGTAACGCCTTCATGGAGGTATCAGAGACTTTATGGGGTACATATACTTTTGATCAGATCGATTAGACGAGCCGATCTAGCCATGTCTGTCTGTCTGTCTGTCTGTATTGACCAGAAATTCGGAACTTAAGCTTTTCTCAGTAAAAGGGTTTTTTAAGCATAACTCTTATACAAAAATATACCTACTATTTTCGAAATTTTTTTATGAAAATAGATATTATTTATGAATATATTCACTCGAAATTGGATAAAAGCACTTCTTATGTCATCTAAAAAAGAACTCACTCCCATTTTTCAGTATAGCCCCCATACAGACTTACCGCCCATTATTATTTGTAAATGTATTCACTCCAGATTAGGTTAAAACACTTCTTATGTCATCCAATATCAAAACCAAGGTGCCACACCTAATTTTAGGACTGGCCCCCATTCAAACTTACCGCCCATTTTCAAGTTTTTGTATGAAAACATTTATTTTTTCTGAATAAGTCCAATTAAAATTTGGTAAAACCAATTCCAATGTCGACCTAAGTGAACATTATCGATATGGTAACGATCGGTCTAATATAACATAAAGCATCCATACAAATTTGACCAAATCCATCGGGAAATTTAATCTAAGCCCATATAAACTATTAAAAGTATTGTCTGACGTGTATTTCAGCTTCGGTTCCAATAGAGATGGTTGGGTAAGCTTTAATATGCTTGCGGTTTCTTGGCCGTTACTGCCGTTCTAGAGGAAGTTCGGAGATGAAAAATCAACTATTAACGTCTCTTGGCTTCATTTCAAAGGGCAAGCAATTATCTTGCTTTTTGATCCTTCCAAAAGGCTTTCAAACATCTGAAAATATTTTTTTGATCAACTCCTAATAAATCGGCATGTTCTTCTTGCGTTTGATATGGAACCACTTTAAAAGCATATAAACCCATGGCGACACGTTTTTTCAATAAAGATTTCCTCTCCATTCGTCATGCTTCATCCACGAATTAAATAGGAAAAGTAACATTTCCTACAATTAATGCTGATCTTGCTCAAAAGGTGCCTTGTTTTCATAAAAAATATTTCACGACACCCGGTATAAATACACAAATGTTACGATGAGTGGTTTCCCTCCGATGTCGAGGTTCAAGATATTTTTGAACAGCGCCATCTAACGGCAAACGACAAAAAAAGTACGAATAATTTATTTTTCTATTTCCTACATTTTGAGAAGAATAAGCTCTGAAATTTTGTTTTAGAGCCACCCTAATATATATATACGATCTGTTATTATCATAAACAGTTTTATACAAAAACTAAATTTTAGCAACTATTCAAGTATCACTTAGTTTAGTTTAATAATTTAGTCTTAAAATAATAATAAAATTACTTTAACACAATAATTCAATTTCCATTTTTCAATGTTTGTTACCTAACTAACCAGTAAACAAGTAAGTAAGTAATTACAAAGGAGCACCACACAAAATATCTGTCTGTCTGTCAGGCAGAAAATGCCAGCTTATAGCCACAACGCATCAATGGCGTCAACAACGTCATCGTCTACAACGATACGCTCATCACTACGATGATGATGATGCTGCTGCTCCTGTTGCTGCTGCTGATTTTCCTGTAGTTGTTGTTGTTGTTTATGTTGCTGTTGTACAACCACAACAGTTTGCTCATCACCACCATTAACCGATGACACCTTCAGTTGCACTAGCAAAAGACTATTTTGACGTTGTAGCTTTTTCTCTTGATTTGACCTTTGCCTGAGCTTACGTAACCAGTCACTTGCTGGCCATATACATTTACCGTTGCCATTGCGTCGTTGTCGTCGTTGTTTTCTTATCGTATTTATACGTTGGCTGCCATGATCATCCTTTGGCTTTTCAATGGCGCTGATGTCAGTACTGCCAATTTCGTAACCGCATTCATCAACAGAAGCAGTAGCAGCAGCCGCTGTAGCAAGTGAAAGTGCGGCTATATTTTTGCTGTTGCTGCACATGTTCACTGTTGCTGTTGCTGTTGTTTTTGTTGTTGCTGTTGCTGCCAACATCATTGTTTTCTCTGCTCTCTCCCTGCTTGTTCCCATACCACCACCACCACCAAAATATACTGTACCACCCATATTCGTTGTCGAGACTTTACTCGTTGTCGTTTCCTGCTACACATTCGTTACTTGCGTTGTCAGACCCAAGTCAATTGCCATACTCTTGCTTATCGCATCCGTATGCAGCAGTCTCTGTCGTCCATAGTCATCGCCATCGTCTTGTCGATGCCTTCCACCCGCACCGCAACGTCGACCATTACCATCGACACGATGTGATAGTGGTAACCATTTATCTAACCACTGTGGACGAAAGAGCAGCGTAAAGGTACTACGAAACTGTCGACTCATCGTACAGTAGAGTATGAAATTGATGCTCGAATTAATAAGTGCCAAAATGTCCATCAGGTCACCTGAATGAAAGACAGAAAGAAAGACAAAAACAAAAAAATTAAGAATGAAATGCTATTAGCTTCACAATGACTTTCGTTTACTAAATTCGATTGTAATATGCTGGCTATTAGTTTGGCTAACTTGAGGTCAAAGTTTTTCGTTATAAAATTATAAAAAAAAAAAATTTTTAAAGTAATTACATAAAACAAGCAAAGCGTTGTAAAAGTTTTTGTAGTTGTCTATTTTTTGGCAGAAGCAGAAGAGTCTATCAATTGTCATAATGTATTTTTTTTTAAGGAAACTTATTAGAAACTTCATTGAAATTCACGTGTCTTTGATCGAACCATTTTTTAATTTCCGGTTTAATTGCTTATAAAAATATTTTCCATAAAATTTAAATTCCATCCAAACATTTTCGAATCTTTGAAACTGCTTAAGTTGCTAATTTTAGTGATTAATAACAAGAAAAAAGATTATTTAGGTAAGTCCTAAGTTTAAATGCTTACCCATAGGGTTGGGAACTTCTAAAAATATATCGATACTTTTCGATATTCTATAATTAATAATTCTATGTTCTGTAATAATAAGATCTTGAATTTTTTTCCAATTTAATAAATTCCTTAAATCCAAAAAAGCATGGAAAAAAAATGTTAACAAAATTTGTATGCGCTATATAGGAAATTAGAAGCCACGTTTTTTTTTTTATTTTTTTTTAAATCGGACAATATTAAATGGTACCGCAAAGCCCCTGAAGTTCCGCATGTATTATATTTACGAAAATAATACTTTTTTCGTAGGTTAAAATAGAAACCGGGAAAATGAATATTTTTTAACCGTATAACGATGTTTCTCCTCATAAACGGTTATAAAATATAATCCAATAATTTATTATTTGATTAAAAACAAGGACACCATCAAAATGTAACAAATGAAGATGGTTTACACTGCTTAAAACCGGATCAATTGACCCCTGCACTTTTTGTTACCGCCCAACTCGAAATATTTTCAACGCTTCAATTCTGCTCGGTTCCTGAATATGTTGTCTGTTTGTTGTGTTCCTACACATTTTGTAATATTTCATTGGGACTATCAAAATTATAATTAAAACTAATTTTAGAATTCCTTGCTTAAGAAACAAATTTTTCATACAAAAAAATAAATTTTTTAGGTAGGTTTGTATTAGCACAAGTGAGAGTCTAACTTTTAAATATGGTGTTCTATCTACTATAGTTTCCAATATAATCCGGAGAGATTGACTGACAAACTCGCAAATGAACAGATAGACATACACAGCTAAACTGACTCTCCATTTAATGCTGATCATGAATATATATACTTTATAGGGTCTATAATTTCACTTTCTAGCTGTTACAAACACTTGCACAATCATAATATCCCATTCAAACTTCGGGTACAGGGTACTTGCTTAGTTATTGATTAAAAATGTGCAAGGTGATCAGAAAAAGTTGTATGCATTGAAAGGCCAGCTCTAGTAGAAGCCAAACAATCTTTATTCTAAGGCAAAAAAATGTAAGCAGTAGCGTTGGCAAAACATGACTTTCGGTGATTTTTTTCACAGTGATTTTCCACAGTGATTTTTTCACAGTGATGTCGCACTGTGACTGAAAGTAGTGATTTGCGATTTTCTTGTTTCTCAGTGAAAATGTTGAGTTGACGGCGATTTTGTATATCACACTTCGCGAACAGTGAACCTGTAGAGGTCAGATTTTTAAGTCGCAGTCGCTAATCACGCTGTGACTCAAAAATCAGTCTTTTTAACAATGTAAGGAGAATTCAATGTCATTTAACAGCATTATTTTTCATCAAAACTTCTGCTTTCATGCCACACTTCATACAAAGGTCAATTTTAAATCTTATAGGCTTTGAATCGAAGCACTTTTCTGTTTATTGATTGACTATTGCTATCGTTTGTTTATTATTTAGCTTAATTACTGCTATTATTAACAAAGGAAATTAGAAACAACAAACTTCTTTTGATATTTAAATGCATTGTAAATAATTCTATAAACAATTTACATATCAATTGAAACAATGTTCAACGTTGCGTATGACTGAATTTTACAAATTGCTTTAGTTTAATTTATTTTCAAGGTTAAAGCAAACATTCTATGTATGAGCATAAATAAACATAAATTTCATTGATTTAAAAAAAAAAAAAAAAAGAACTAAATTAAATGCTTAAATTCTTTAAGGCAAAGAAATAAATAAAAGGAACAGAACAGAAACGCTTTGAGTAAAATTAAGTTAAATTGCTAATCAAATGTGCCGCTAAAATGCGACTAATTAAACGCTTTGCCAATTGGCATTGGTTTATTTGAATTGCACCAATTTGAGCGCAAATAATGAAGCAATTAGCCAACTACAAAGTTCGAAAAGCAGCAAAGAAATTTCAACTTTGCTGCCTTTCAATCGCAATGCAAATGCAATCTACTTGGTACTTACTCAAACGTAGATAGCATTGCATGAGAAATGCATCGCCAAGCAGCGCATTGAGCAGACCCATAATGCCTTGCGGAAATTCTGTGATGAGAAATAGTAAAAGTACGGCAAGCAGCATACGCGTTGTACGATCCGTTTGCTTTTCCTTCTCCAAAAGTTTACACGATTTGGGCTGTGCTGCAGCTGCTGCTGCTGCTGGTGCTGCAACTTTGCCATTTACCATTGGCTGCATATCGTGAGCCGCATGACAGGCGAGTATTTTGCGTCTACGCTTTGCTTCCAATAATGCGCCAATAAGACGCACTGAGAGTATGGTCAATGCAAAGCAGGGTATTAACTTTATAAGAACGCTGTAAATGAGAAATGTTGCATAACGCAACGGAGGATCGTGTAGCGCCAATTCACTGTGATAAAGTCGATAGACTGTGACATTACGTTCTTGTGTTGGTGGCGGTGGTGTAAGGGTTGGCATAAAAGTTGTTGTCGTTGTTGTTGTTGTGGTTGCGGTTGCCAAACTTGAAGTCGCTGCGCTATTATTCCAATCCGGCGCTGTACTAGACATTACTTGCAGCGTTATATCATCCATAATATCGTCAACGCCACCAATGCCACCATTTAAACTGCGCTGATAATCGATAACATATTCACTTAATGGCACCGATGCAATTGTTTTGCCATTTGCATCGAGCGTTTCACGAAATTTCGGCAATTGCTGAAACCAAATACAGCCATGGCGATACCACGAGAATACAAACGACGTATGCCATTGCAATCGTTAGTATTGTTGTGCGCATACTGCACCAGATGCGATTTCGCTGTGGATAGCTGACTGCAATGTAACGCCAAACGGCAAGCGTTACTGTTAGCCAAATTGATATTGTATGCAAAACTTGTGCAAATATCGAATGAAATTTTATGAAACAGGCCCAACCATAGCTCAGCTGTTCCTCACGCGGTAAACGTGCACTCAGTATGTAGTCGTGCATGGTGTAGGGTATATATTCCAACATTACCGCCAGATCGGCGACTGCAAGTCCTGTTAGTATCGCATTGGTCGGCGAACGCATTTCACGTCGTGTTAGGACGATTATGTTCAGCGTATTCGCGATTGTGCCGAGTATGCAAACGAAGAACGAGAAGTAGCCGTGTATGAATTTGTAGCTGTAACGAAGAGAAAAAGAAAATATATATTTTATTGCATTTATTTCGAAAAGTAATTAAATTATTTAAAATTAAATCGATATTAAATCGAAAGATACACCCTTCCATCGATTTTGATATAATCGGAATAATCGGAAAAATCGATATTGGCAAAAATCTCACAGCGAAACTTGTAATAATTTAAAAACAAAAATTTTATTTTCAATAAGAAAAACTCAAAAAGCAGAAATCACATTCGGTGATTTTTTCACAGTGATTTTTTCACAGTGATTTTTCACAGTGATTTTTTTCACAGTGATTTTTTCACAGTGATTTTTCACAGTGATTTTTTCACAGTGATTTTTTACAGTGATTTTTTGACAGTAATTTTTTCACTGCTATTTTTTCGCCGTGATTTTTTTCGCAGTGATTTTTTTATAGTGATTTTTCTCAGAGAATTTTTCACAGTTATTTTTTGCACAATCATTTTTTCCACAGTGATTTTTTGCACAGTGATTTTTTACAGTGATTTTTAAAAGTAATTTTTTCACAGTGATTTTTTAAAAGTGAGTTTTTCTTGTTCGTCAGTGAACATGTTCAGTTATCGGCGATTTTGTGTATCACTCTTCACGAACAGTGAACCTGTTCAGTATTCGCTAATTGTTTTTTCGCGAACTGTGATTTTAACTGCAATTTTCAAGTCTCTTTTTTTTGCCATCAATAATAGCACACAATAACTATAATATTTTCTAACAGTTGCGTAAGTCTCAGTTAAAACACATTAAAGCTTTATACGTACTACTCTCAAAATAATGTACCACTATTTCGAAAAATATGACGAATAACAAATCAATTAGCAAACATCATAAACACATGCTGCTGCTGTGTAATTATTGTACAATACCAAAAGCTTTCTTGCGTTTTACAAATCAAAATTCAAACGAGTTTTAAATCATTGTCGTAACACATGTGACGTTAACGTAATTGTTGCTAATTGCCAGCTACGTACATAATCCAGTTGTATTAATCGTACATCATTTGACATTATATACACACATACATATGCATATGTATGTGTATGTGTATTAAGCAAGAATTTATATGCATATACGATGTACAATTTCATTATGCAAATTACAATCAACAAAAGTAATTAATAAAACGAACGAAGACGACGACGACGAGGACGACAATAATAACACCTTGACACCCAGACACTCAAACACTCATGAATGCTGAAATTGAATGAATACATTTAAATACAATTTTTGTATACTTACTGCGTGTGAAAATCATCGACGCCTTTGCCGCAATAAAGCGGTTGCGAAATGTTCGTGACCATTTTGTGTATGTGTGAGTATGTCACAAACCAACAACAACAATAAAAAATATATAAGTCTGCCACTCGCACTTCCGCTCTCACTCTACTTCCGTTTCCGTTTGCCACTAATGCTCTGCCTCTGTTGCGATGCTGCTACTTGCGTTTCCGTTTGCCTTCGGCCTTTTGCTTGTCTGCTGCTGCTGCTGCTCCTATACTTTAACTCAGTTTAGTGCTGCTCAATGTCGACTTTGTCGTCCTTTTCGTCTTCTTTGTCGCCATATAGACGAATTTTCATTTATAAATTTATATTTTTTTGACTTGTTGTACCCTGTTGCCTTGAATCATTTTGAGTTCAGTTCAGTCCTTTGCTGCCGCCTGAAATTATATATAAAAATAAAACCACATAAAGTATTATATAAGTGAACTTAACGCACACACACACACACTCACGCATATGAACTCTTCTATATACTTGTGCATATAAAGAGTAAAGTTTACATTGTATCTGCGTGTGTGATTTATATGTAAAATCGTTTTAAATTATTTTGTTACATTTTGTAAATTACGAGCACAAAAACTGCAAACTGAAGGCGGCAGGAAACAGCAGCGCCTGTCAGATTTTACTAAAACATGCATTTGTGTAACTTATACATATGACATGAATGTATAAGCAATTCAACAGCTAAAAAACTATAAATCATTTTTTGCAGCGCAGCGACAATTTTGTTTTTGAATTTGATGAAGAGCGTTGTTGATGTGAACGATGATGATGATGATGCGGTTTAATGTTAATGTTCGGCATTGGTCATGTGCACATTTCAGTGTGAAGGTCAAGTGTGCACACGTGAATTGAGCAAGTCATATTTAAAATTTTTTTAACTTTGGCCATAAAGAATTCAACACGAAGGTTGTTCGAAAACACATACTTTTTTTATGACTGTTGCATTTAGAGTACTTTTATGGAGGAATTTTAAGAGGTGAGTGAGATAGAGATATATTTATATTATTTGTTTGTATCGAGAACGAATTGTACTTAAATTAAGAACGTATTGTACTAGTACGTGTTGAATATTCTAACATGAACGAATTTTTTACTTGTATCAAGAGCGTTTGGCCTTGATACAAAATCAGATAAATCATGCTATGCATATAGAACATATAAGTTATATATGGTCCTCCAAAATATTTATACATGTAAATTAAAATTAAAGTCTTCGTCTCTTGCTGAATGTTTCTATCTGCAATCTTCCACCTAATACATTTTTTGAAAATCTTTTTTTTGTACTGTACGTTCAAAAATGGTTCAAGAATTTGTTTTCATATCAAGCACACACGTTTTTATATCAAGAACCATGTGTTCTTATTAAACGAACAAATAAAGTAGGACAAACAAGAAAAACGCAAAGGATGTTATGCCACGAGAGAGCGTAGATCACGTTGTTTACTACTTTGCTCTGTCATTTTGCAATTTAAACATTTGAAACTTGAAATTAAAGCATTTGAAACTTGAATAAAAGCACATTGTGCTTGAAACAAGAACCGATAGCAACATTTTAGGGTGGACTCAATACTAAATACAAAAATGTTCATTCGTCTATTCTTATAGTATGTCTGCCATTCGGTGGAAATAATGCAACCAATATCGTTCCGCAATCACCTTATTCACCTGATTTGTCTCTGTGTGACTTTTGACTATTTCCAAAACTCAAAAGACCACTCCGAGGAAACCGTTTTGAGTCGTTTGAAGACATTTAACCTGAATCGGCGCGCACTCTGAAGGCATACTTCGAGGACTGAGAGAAGCGGTGGCATAAGTGTATTATATCGTTAAAAGACTATTTTGAAGGAACGAAATTGATGAGAAAGAATAAAAAAGATGTTTTGATTTATAAAAATTGCGACTAGTTTTTGGATACAGTATTTGCGTGAATTGTCACTAATGTCCTAAAGCAGTGAAGTTAAAACTTTGGCGTAAAAACTAATTTTCTGCAAGCTTCTGACAAATGTTATGTATATAAAAAATAAAGTAGAAAATTGTGTATTAAAAGTTGTAAGTAATCATTTGTGCGGCTTTTTGCGGCTCTTTAAAATTTTTCACTCAGCAAGTGACTACTCAGATTCACTTCTTCCAAATATTTTAATTGTAAAAAGGCTAAAAGCTAAGAAGTAGAAGAACTACGAAGCACAAAACTCATGCTTAGCAATTCGCATACGATTATTTTTCAACATAACTGATTTTCTTTCCAATTACTTCATAAAAAAAAAAAGCTGAATCACTACTCTAGCGTGTAGCTTGCAATAGAAACTTTTGCTAGACTCAAAAATATCTGTTTTTTTTTTTTTTTTATACCCGTCACATATAGTGTGAACGGGTATTATCATTTTGTCCGAAAGTTTGCAACGCATGGAAGGAGACATCGGAGACCCTATAAAGTATATATATTCTTGGTCAGCTCGATGAGACGAATCGATTTAGCCATGTCCGTCTGTCTGTCCGTCTGTCTGTCTGTCCGTCTGTCCGTCTGTCTGTCTGTTGCGATGGCTGTTACTCGAAAAGTTTTAAAGATATTGACCTGAAATTCGAAACTTAAGCTTTTTTGTGCTCCTAGTTAGTTTGTATACCAGAACCAAGGTGCCACGCCCATTTTTAGGTATAGCCCCCATACAAACTTACCGTTTTTTTCCGATTTTTTGTATAAAAATTGTAATTATTTATGAATGTATTCGCTCCCAATTGTGTAAAAACATTTCTTTTGTCATCCAGTGTCAAAACCAAAATGCCACGCCCTCTTTTAGGCATAGCCTCCATATAAACTTTCCGTTTTTTCCGATTTTTCCGATTTTTTTTGTAAGAAAATACTATTTATTTATGCATATATTCACTCAAATTTGGTTAAAAACACTTTTTAATGTCATCCAATGTCAAATCAGATGTGCCACGCCCATTTTTTGGTATAGCCCCCATACAAACTTTCCGACCATTTTCGATTTTTTTGTATGAAAATGGTTATATTATCATGTATTTACTCCATATTGGGTAAAAACTCTTCCAATATCATGGTGCCACGCCCATTTTCAGGTGTTTCTTGCATTCAACCTTACCGGCCATTTCCAGATATATTCGAGAAATATGTTGTTATACATATCTGTATTTTTAGCTCAAAATTTGAACTTAATATTGTGTGTAAACTTGGGTGACCACTGATGATTACACATAAACTCTTTAAAGATTCGTGTGACGGGTATTTAAGCTTCGGTTCTACCGAAGTTAACGTTTTTTCTTGTTTTAGTTTAGTTTAGTATAAGTCAGAAAACCAATATTAAAGTTTTCACTGCGTTTGTTGTACAAAGTAAACCCTAACGATTACTTTTAGATTAAAAAATCGTTTAAACTATAGATAAACCATTCAAGTTAAACTTAAACTACAAAAATAAATTTGGAAAAAAACAAAAAAACCTACGAAGAGCCAAAACAGACATTATTGCAATTATTTTCACAGCTATTTTCACAGGAAAATATAAAAAGATACAAATACAAACAAAAGTTTCGCTGCACTTGAACTAACGCGACTTAATTACTTCGTTCATTAATTAGTTTCTCGGTACAACTTTGCTAGCAGAGAGAGAGAAAGAGAGAAGAGAATGTAGCTATTAAGAATACTTTGGCTAATTTAATTTTATGTAACAAAAGTTTCATAGAAAACAAAAAAAAAAAGGAAGCCATATAAGTCAACTCTTTAAACAGAAAAATAATATAAATATTCTGATTAAAGCGACTCTTAGTGTTTTGCACTTAATTGAATTGGTGACACACAGCATACAGCAGCACACAGCATTTAGCTGGAAAATGTGGCACACATAACAGCATCAATTTATCTGTTTGTAGCAACGTTTCTACACAACACAGCTGCGACAGTGTACGCGACGCCATTTTGATTTTCTGACATGTTATGCCATGCCGCCAGAGCATGTTGCTAATACGCAGTGTATGCCAACTGCTGAACTGAACACCAAAACAAAATGGCAGAAAATACAGCAAAATGTGTAGAAAAAAAGTAAAAGAAAGTAACGTAACGTAATCACATTGCTACTTTCACTTTAGCCAGCCACTTGGGTTACTTGGTAGTTAGCTACCAAGAAGGTAGGTGTCACGTAATACTATTTCTGGTAGAACATGTTTATGACAGACCAAAGCGCATTCCGGTCAGTAAATTGAGTTGTTGACTTGTTGTGTCATCAGCCACAGCAACGCCAAGTAGAGACGACCAATCGTTGTATGTTGTATTCTCTTGCCAGTTATCGCTGTCGTCGTCATGTATGTATTTAAGTATGCTGCCTAAGTAGCAAATATGTTTAAGAAAGGACAAATTTAATCACTTGCAGACTTAATGAAGCCATTAACTATGTCGTTAATAAAGCAAAAGCAAAATTGAAAACACAAGTAAATAGGCGCGGTCTAAGCCAAATAATTCGAGATACTTTGACAACACTTATAAGTTCATATGACAATTGGTTTGATGTTTTTTGGTGTATGAGAGAAAATGTCCTTGAAACTTTGCGCTTGGCGCTCTCAAATAATAATGCGACAGCTTGTTTTTGTATAATTTTAAATGTGCGATTTCAACTAAAGTAAAACAAAAAAAACAACTATTTAAAGAGAAAAAACCAAGCAGATTGTTCTTATATTAAGTACATTCTGCTTAATACGCACAAAAACAAACCTATGTATACATACATAAAACTTTATGTATATATATATACTCTTCGGCGATATCTGAACTCTTTAACATTCATGAACTCATATCAAGAACATTCATTCTTGTATAAGAACCATTTGTTCTTAATTGAATTAAAATGGACTGACATAAATTAAAAAACAAAGGAAGTGTTGCTAACAGACTACATTTTTAAGAGCATTTAATATGTTTTTCTATTTTTTGCTCTTTCATTTTGCAACTTCTCGAAATGAAGAGTACTAGAAACAATAGAACAATCGTATTTGATTTCATATGTTCTTAGATCAAGTACAGAACTTCTATGTTTTTATACCCGTTACACAGAGTGAACGGGTATATTCAGTTTGTCAAAAAGTTTGTAACGCATTGAAGGAGCCATCGGAGACCCCATAAAGTATACATATTCTTGATCAGCTCGATGAGACGAATCGATCTAGCCATGTCCGTCTGTCTGTCCGTCTGTCCGTCTGTCCGTCTGTTTGTTGCTATGCGATCTTTTCGATGAAGATATAAAGATATTGGGCTGAAATTTTAAACTTAAGCTTTTCTCGGCAACGACTAGGTTAAGTTCGAAAATGAGAGTGCCACGCCCATTTTTAGTATAGCCCCATACAAACTTATCGATTTTTTTAGATTTTTTTTTAAATAGTAATTATTTATGAATGTACTCGCTCCCAATTGGGTAAAAACATTTTTTGGTTATCCAGGGTCAAAACCAAGACGACACGCCCATGTAACGGGTATTATCAGCTTCGGTTCCACCGAAGTTAACGTTTTCCTTGTTATATTTAATTTTTAAAGCATCGATAAAATTTTTAAACAAAAACAAGGAAAAACGTTAGCTTCAGTGGAACCGAAGCTTAGATACCAGTAACACGAATATTTAAAGCGAGATGTGTGATCATCAGTGGCTTGAATAGAACTTTGATATGAGATGGGTGGGGATCAATGGTCTGACCCTACTCAAGTTAGTACACAATATTGGTATGGTAAAAAAATACAGATATATCAATAATTTTTTTGAAATTGAGAGGTAAGTTTGTCTAGAATTTTGCTTTAACTTTTGTAATTGACTAAATTGACAAATGGTTTTGTATACTGTTTCTCAGTAGCGGTGACGTGCGATACAGTACAAAAAACGCTGCTATAGTCTTTTGTATGTACATATCCATATATATGTATAAACGATTATACATATGTATAAGTGCATTACACATGCGTAACGGTATGTTTGTGTACATTTGCCTAATCCTTTCTTTCGCAATAGTAAGATGTGCGAAAAAGAAATAGCCAAAAAAGTGTGAAAAAGTCGTCCGTCCCGGCCTTACCCTCCCGGGGGGCCATACTCTCTCTCTCTTTCTCTCACACATTTTAAGACAAAATTTAAGTAATTTTTTGTAGTTAAATCTTATAGCTGTTGCCCAACGCCTACTTTTTGACAGTGAGAAAACTTTACTATGCCTAAGACTAGGCAATGATATTTAGATGACAAAATAATTATGAAAGGACTAGTAAGATGCACATTTTTTTTCATTTTGGTCTTAATGTCTAAAATTCTGCTTCATTTATTTACCATAGACGTGATATGAAAATTTCGATCTTAAAGATGCATCATCCAGTTTAGTTCAATTAACCCATTTTACGCTGATCTTCAACAAAAGCTGTTACTATGACATAACCCAATATTATGGCTTATAAAGATTGGGTAATCAAGAACACATACACATATATAATTTATTTTATTTTTATTTCATTGCGTCTGTCATATCACCGTTTTAACCTTTTTAACATTTTCCAGTGTATTTTATTATTTTTAGACTATTTGATTTATTTGAATCAAGCTTCAATTGAAATGTCTTCTTATATAATATATTGTGTATAGTATACCCATATAATATCATGTGTGCCTTTCTCGAAGTTTATTCATTTAATTAAAACTTTTGTTTTGCATAGCACACAAGAGACTAAAATAGCTGACAAAACCATTGAAAAATATATTCAAACTCAAACACAAAAGCAAACAGAATATGGTTTCGTTAGTTTTGTTGTTATTTTTCCATATAAAAAATATTAAAAATACAAAATTCTGCCACTAAAGGATACAAATACACAATAGATAAATACAATTCAATGCTCTTTGTCTAATTCTATAAAAATTCTGTATTTTATATTTACTCTACAATATATTCTATGTAGATGGTGACAATTTCTTTCTTACTTTCTTTTTAATGCTTAAAATTCTATTTGCGTTGCTATAAATTATATACAAAACATACAATCCGTTCCTACTGTTTGTATTTTATTGTGTATCACAAAGCATGTATCTCGACATAGTTTTAGCAAATTGGCTTTTACGATTTGCTTGGTATGTGCCAAAATGAAATGCTCTTATCGTTTTGTTTCCATTGAAATCTTCTTTTAGCTTTCAATGAAGTATTTTATACACGATTTTATGTTTTGTCTTATTGTGTTATACATGGCAACCAGTTTTATTATTATTTTCCATTTTATTCAGTATTTTATTAGAAAGTAAATGTATCTCAACTTACATGCCATGTCTGTTTCTAAAGACTTTTCCCACACATACACATACTTATATAAGTCGAAGAGCTTAAATCAATTATAAAATACAATAAGGTTCTAAAGTCAAATATTTTTTTGAATTGTATTTTTACTGTCAAAAGATTTCTTATTTTGTTGCCAATTAAATTTATAAGAAGAATGGCTTGTAGAACGTTTACTGAGAAGTAGATAGATTTGTAAGTTTTAAACGTTATCAAAGACAAAACTATTTTTGGCTGTTGGCAACATCTTTATAGATAAATATAGATGAAAAGAATACAAATTAACTTGTTTTGGCAAAAAGAGTGATTTTGAGTCGCTGTGTGATTAGCGTCTGCGATAAAGCAAACAACGATTACTGAACATGTTCACTGTTCGCGAAGAACGACACACAAAATCGCCGTTAACTGAAAATGTTCACTGAGGAAAAAAAAAAAAATTCGCAAATCACTACTTTCGGTCGCAGTGTGACAATGCAATTTATAAATCACTGTAAAAAATCACCGAATGTGGCCAATGATGTACGATTGGTACATAAGCTTCGGTTCCACCGAAGTTAACCTTTTTCTTGTTATGTTTAAATAAATTTTCACTTGGTTTTTTTAATTGTTTCATTAAAAGCTTGTGCTGCTGCTGCTGCTTCTGCAGCTGATGTTGCTTCCGTTCAAAATCTTTTTCTGATGTATTTCTTCGTACGTTTGCTAGAGTGACAAAAACAAGAACCTTTGGCAAAAATGTCAACACTTCCAAAATAATATACGCATGGAATGTTTTTAACAATTTGCAGAAGCTTAAAATACTTTTCTATTGTTTCTTTTAAATATTTCATTGTCTATTGTGATTTTTTAGGAAAACCTCTCTAATTTTTTTTTTTTACATGTGAAAAAGTATTTTAAGCATTTTTCAATAAGAAAAACTGCACAATGCAGCTGACAATATCATTCTTTTGTTCATAAGTTCAACTATCTATCAATCTATCATTTCTTGTTTCTATTCCTCCATTCATGAGCGTTGTTAGTTAGCTTAAAAAAATTATTTTTACCATTTTTTCTTTGTTTGATTTTACTTTAAAATTTTTCCGTTCTTTCTTTTAAAGCTTACGTTTTTTTTTCATGGATTTTAGACTAGTTTTCAGCTTTTGTTGGCAAGTGTGTCTAAGTTTTTATTTTATTCGACTTTTTTTTTTTTTTCTTGAGAATCTTCTGTTTCTGATAAGTTTTTATAAGAATTAAATTATTTTTTCTTATATATTTTCTGCATTATGTGTCATATGCAGACTAACTGTTGACCTTTGACTTTAGATTTTGTCGATAATTGAGATTCAAAACAATTCAATTTGCCTTATAGCAATAGTTTTGAGTAAGTCATTTTCTGGTTTCTGTTGCAAATTAATTAAAACAAGAATTTAATCAAAAGTATCGAACCGAAGATGAGAGTGTTCAATGAACAATAGAATTGATAGAATTGATTGTCAATTTCAAGCAAATTGTTTGCTTGAATAACCTTTTGTGGCTGCATTGAGTAGGGCTTTTCTGTGGCATACACATTTTGTTGGCATAATTAAGTTGTGTGCATTTTGAGTCAAACTTAGTCAAATTATGCCTTTGCGATGCAGCATTCATATTTTACTTTTGAGATAAATATTCCTACGGCAACAGTGCGTATGTGTATTAATTTTAAATTATCATTTAGAACCCATATAAAAATATTGAGTAATCGTCTTAAATGAAAGCTCTTTGCCTTCGTAAACACACCGTGGCTTAAATTTGACAGGAAGCGATTAATCGAAACAAATCGATTTAAAAAATGAATAATTTAATAGATTTATTACATCATCTTGAATGATTTTATTTAATAATCGGTTCGATAATCGATTAACTATTAAATGATAAGATTATATTAGAGATTTTGCGAATCGATTAATTACACAGCCACACAAAAAAAGTCATGTCAAGTGCGGCGAGCCAAAGTGGTCATTTTGTATGTATTTTTTCAAAAAAACGGTTTTTATGGCACCCATTCCAAAAAAATTCATGACGTACATTTTGGGTCGCTGAGTCCGAATCTGAAGTCAGAATTCTAACCTCAAACAACTGACGTGTTTTGGAAGAATTTGATACAAAAGAAAAAATTTTTAAGTGATGGACTCAATTTTTGAACAACTTTTGTGACAAAATATTTAAAAACAGCCCTCGTATATTTATGCCAAATGTATACAACAAGATGTATCCTTTTTTTATTTAATTGACACATAAAACTCAGTTCAAATGTTTTGTGATCCACAATAATAAAATAAATTTAATATGTTTCAATTGCGTATACGCAGCAGCGTGTGCTGAATAATTCAAAATGTTTTATACCAAAGAAGCAGAAAATAGGTACCTACATAAGTAAACCTAAGAATTATTTACAACGACTTTTATGTGCCACTTAAAACATAATCAACAAAAACTCTTGCCACTTACTTATTTTCGGTTAGTTCAAAGTAAGAGGCACGTGTGTGCAACGAACTGTTAAAGGTATGAAGTCGCACGTGAAATGATCTTATAATTAGATAGGTGGCGGCATAAAGTATCTTCAAGGTTCAATTACAATTATAAGTTGAACACAACAAAACACGTGCAACGTATTATTAATTATAATATTATTATTATTATTTTATTCTTATACACTACCATGCATAATGTGAAGTATATTAATTTTGAAAAGAAAATATTGAAGACTTTAAAATAAGTATCTGAAACACTTTGATTTATCGCTGCGTCTGTATACCAAAGTAACGGATTTCCCTAATATATCTAAATACCTAATGTATCTATATTCCTAATGTATCTTTTATATTGCTTAATGTATCTTTATTCTGACAAGCAGTTGTGGTTCACGTTTTGTGGTCTATGGAAAATGTATTTAGAACTTTTTTTTACCTTTTCTTTACCTTTACGCAAACATATTTTTGTATACTTTTTATATTTTGTCTTTTTGCGTTGCGCAAACAAATGTATATAAGCAAAACAACCGCAAACTTTTGATATGTTTATCTTTATCTTAAAGCCTGTTTACATTTACGATTTAACGCCTATAGAAATTGCTACAGCACACACACACACACATACATACCACACTAAGCCACTCAATATTCTCAATAACCACAACAAAGTCCCATACTAATTTTTTTTTACCTTTTACAAATTTGTTTGCCTTTAACAACATGTTTGCTTGCTTTGTGGCTTTAATTGCTTTCATTGAATATATCTCTTAAAATGTACTTAAAGATTGCATGTGAAGGTAATAGATAAAAAAATTATATTAAACGTATTTATGTATGACCTTGCTATCGAAAATCGCATACAGAAGCATTCAAAAAGAAAAGAAAAAACCCTAAAATATGTCAAGCACAAACACCCCACACAGAGGACAAGGATAAACAAACAAAAACCCAAATGCGGTTCAAGGAAAATAATAAAAAAAAAAAAAAAAAACAAAACAAAGAAGAAACCTAACAACAATAGCATTCTCAACGTCATTAAAATCAACATCATCATTATCATCTGTGTATGTTATTCTTGCATACAGTTCAAGCAGAGTCAAAGCGGCAGCTGCAGGAAGTAGCTGCCAATGTAAAAAGCACTTAAAAAAGAATGTGGTATATACACATTTACACATCACTACCTGCCCAAATCTCTGCAATTTATTTCAACCAACGTTAAATGCAAAAGAGACTATATTATCAAAAACATAAAATATTAACATTCTGTGCAAAAAGTAAATTACTTGAATTAAAATAAAATTTAAAAATTTTGATTTTGTCGAATTTTGATCTTATAGAACTATTTGGGCCGTATATTCCAAAAATGCTCATGAAATTTCAAGAAAACCTGTTCCAGAAAAAAGTTTTTTTTTTAGGATATTTCGAGAACGATCCATATACATGGAATAGCTCTATGAAACCCCAGAATCTTTTGGCTGTAATCTGTAATTAAATTAACCTCTTTCGTTCATGTTTGGTAAAGCAAAAAAAATAAGCTATAGGGCCTAAGTCAACAGCTTAGTTTTGGCGTCAACTCCTATATTCTCGAATGAATTGACCTTTCATAGATTTGACCTGTTAGACCCAGGCAAACCATAAAACATATTTGAGGTTTAGTGGGAAATCTTAATATTATTTCTATCTAAACTTTGAATAGTTAAATAGTTAAACTCTCTGTGTGAACGCAACAAAAAAAAATACAGTGATGGGCGGTTAGTCGATTCCATGTACAGGGTTATACAAAAAAATATATTTCACATGTTTTTGATGGAAAGCTCAAACATCCGCCACACGAATCTTGATATTGTGTTTTTTTGAGAATCTGAGGGCTTAGGGGAAATCTTGAGAAGGGATGGGTAGGTGACAATAGTCCGATGCAATCAAAATTTTGACAACAATGACAGGGTCAAATTTCAAGTGAAGGTTTTAAAATGGTACAAAAAACTAGTCAAAAGTTTTCTATGTATAAATCAAAAAATCTTTATTTATTCTTCTTCATCAATTTCGTCCCCTCCAAAATATTATAAATACACTTATGTCAAAGTTGGTTCTTCCAGTCCCCGAAGCATGCCAAAAAAATCTACTTTCGATAAAGTCTTCAGAATGCGCAATAATTCACGTTGAATGTCTTCAATCGACTCAAAACGGTTTCCTCGGAGTGGTCCTTTGACTTTTTGGAAATAGCCAGAAGTCACATGGAGCCAAATCAAGTGAATAATGTGGTTGCGGAACAAAATTGTTTGCATTTTTGGCGATAAAGTCATGAAGAATCAGTGCAGAAAATTAAAGAAAATTCATCATTTTGGGTACCAATCGAGTCGTGACACGTTTGAGGCCCAAAACATCTTTCAAAAATGGTATTAAGTGATCCTTTTGATACGCCAATTTCATCAGCAATGTCTTTTATAGTTATTCGACGGTGTGCAAGCACTAATTCTTTTATTTTTGGATCTGAGCATCGTCCGTTAAGGTCGATGGACGAACAGGGCGCTCTTCGTCTTCAACGCGTTTTCTAACTTCCTTGAACAATTTATACCAATCATATGTTGTTGATTTTGGTAGAGCTCGGTCCCCGTAAGCCTTCTTCAACATTTTCAACGTTTCTGCAGTACTTTTTCTATTCAGAAAACAAAATTTGATCGCGCTTCTTGTTGAATATTCGAAAATTACGAATACTTGTTGGACAATTCCTTCCTTTAAAACGATGATGAACGACTTGAAACATTGACTAAATCTGATTGTGTGTTTTGAATTTTGACATTAAACTAAAAATTCTCAAAACATTTCAAACGATTTAATTGCAACGGCAACTTCCTTTTTTCGATAAACTGTTTATAATTTAATGCTTTAAGAGATATCTACATATTTAAACTCATTAAGCTCAAATTGCAATAAAAAGAATTTAATTTAATTAAAAAAAAAAAATTAACATTCAATTTTTCATATAAAAGATTGAAACATCTCACTACTCTCTAAAAAAAATTATAATTCATAAACAATACTTTTATTATACTTTTTCTTGTAGCATTTTTTCTTCCTTTTTTTTTTCATGCTTTATTCACATTTTTTTATTTTCTGCTTGAACAAAATTACAGAGACGGAGGGACAGACACTCAGACCATAATGTTATTGTTCTTTTGAAATTCAGTCATGCAAAAGAAGTGCTCTGTAAATTTTCTATTTAAATATTAAAATTGTTGTTGCTTATTTAACTAAGTGCTTGTTGCTCTCTCTCTCTCTCTGTTACTCTGTTAATTAAATAAACTCACAATAAATATTTTATTTAGATATTGAAACAAAGGCAGCAACTACTTACTTAGTTTATAAAAAAAAAAAGAAAAGCAGATGGAAAAATAACTTATTTAAAATTAAATATGCAACTACTTTTATTTTTATTTTGCTTAAGGTAAGGCAAAGCTTTAATAACAAATTATTAAAAACCTATAAAATAATTTAGAGTTTAAAACTGCAATTAATTTTTAAAGTCAAAATACAGAACAATTAGTTTGTGGTTGCATAATAATATAACATATAAAATTTATTTATTTTTTATAAAATAAATTTGAATTAAATTTGTGCAAAACATGTGTAAATTATAAAAACACTTCTAAAAAAAAATTAACAATAGCTTATCTACATATTTTATTTATTTATTAAGTTATTTTTAATTTATTACAAATTGCTAAAACATACACAGAACATCGATAAAACCTTTCACCAATTGTGACCAATAAAAACGTTGCAAAAATCATTAAATTAATACTATTATCAGCAGCAGCAGCAGTAGCACTAAACTCATTCGTTCGGCTTGTACGCCTTTTAGGTAGGCTATAAAAATTTATGAATATGTTTGCACGTGTAAATGTTTATCATGGGATTTTCAAAACGCGTTATACTAACTTCGTAGTTGATTAGCGCACAACATGTTGAACAGTATAAATAATTTATTTATAAATTAGTTACAGGCGATTTTGTTAATAAACAAAAAAATCAATATTATGCATACGCAATGTAGCACACTTTCGTTGGTTTTGAATGTTGTGTGCATTCGTTTGGAAATTCAATTTACTTAATAAGCATTTCGCAAAATTTGTCATTAAATTAATATCTCCGGCTTAATGCATTTATTTAATCAAGTGCATAATACAAAATTAGTTTTACAACAACAAAGTTTTCTTCTAGCATAAATAGCAATTAAAATGCATGTTTTTATACAATACAACCATGAGCATTTGTTAAATTTAATACTTTTAGTTCTAAGCAAATTCAAATCTAATCTGCTTCTAAGAGTTTCAGAAACTCAAAACAAAACAAAAATGGTTCATATATCATTTTATTGAATAGACGCGTTGACATCTAATTTAAACTTTTGCGTATTTCGGTAAACCATGTGCGGCAAATAATTTATACTTAAATTTTGTGTTTATATGTTGCAAGCATGTAAAAAAAAAAATAAAAATATATTTAGTATTCGTCTACGGTCTTTCTATTTAAACCAGAAATGAATAATGTAAACTAATCATATACCCATCACACAAAGGGTCTACAATGTTTCTTTTAATAAATTACTTGTCGACAAACTGACAATACCCTCGAATTCCATGTTTGTGGCACCATACACATTCAAATTACCAGTCTAATAAAAGCTAAAGTTTCAAATTTCAAGACAATATCTTCAAATTTAACGAATAAGGCGTATCGGAGCAGACGAACAGATGTGACGAAATTGATACCTTTCGTCGAACTGATCAACATAAAAATTAACAATTGAATTGCAGTGTTAACCAATTTTTAACTGGTAAATATCAGGTGTTTCCATTCCATTTTAACGATTCTGGAACACTGAAAAGACAATAAAAAGTTTTTCTCGATGTTCCTAAAGCATTCCATTGATTGATTGACTGTTTGATTAATTCTTTGATTGATTGATAAATTTATTGATTATTTGATTTATTGATTGAGTGATTTATTTTTAGATTGATTAATTGATCGATTAATTGATTACTTGATTAATTGATTGATTGATTGATTGATATATTGATTGAATGATTGACTAATTCATTGATTGATTGATTTATTGATTGATTGACTGCTTGATTGATTAATTAATGAATTGATTGATTAATTGGTTGATTGGTTGATTTATTGATCGATTTATTGAATAATTGGTTGATTGATTGATCGACTGATTGATTTATTAATTAATTGATTAATTTTTTGATTGATTAATTAATTGTTTGATTTATTAGTAGATTGATTAATTGATTGATTAATTAATTGATTGATTTTTTTGTGAACATGTGAATCGACCGATGAATTTTACCGAGAGACGAGGAATATTTATTTTCTTGTTCTTCAAATTGGAAAAAAAATTAAAATATTTTTCAACTTTTCACTTTGAAATTATCAAAAAAAAATCAATTAATCGGAAATTATCGATTTCGGGTTCTCTTTCTTTTTTTTTTTTTTTTTTGCATTTTTTTACCTGTTACACTAGTGTAAACAGGTATACTCAGATTGTCGGAAAGTTTGTAACGCATTAAAGGAGGCATCGTAGACCCTATAAAGTATATATATTCTTGATCACCTCGACGAGACGAATAGATTTAGCCATGTCCGTCTGTCTGTCCGTCTGTCCGTCTGTCTGTGTGTTGCTGCGCGGTTTATTCGCTCAGTTTTAAAGATATTGGGCTGAAAATTTAAACTTAAGCTTTTCTAGGTCCTGCGTAGTTTCTATGTTAAAATCAATGTGCCACGCCCACTTTTAGGTATAGCTCCCATACAAAAGTACAACATTTTTTCAAGTTCTTATATGAAAAAATGTATTTATAAAGCGAATGGCTTTCAAATATGGTTAAACTATTTCTTATCCTACCCTAAAATTTCTTTTTAAAATGGTCCCAAACGGACCCCGAATTCCTAAATTTTTAAGAGTATATTTAATTTGTTTAGTATTTTGAAATAAAATTTAGTACAAATGCTGCACACGAAGGTCTATCAACGTCAAATGATGTGTAACAGGTATATAAGCTTCGGTCCAACTGAAGTTAACTTTTTTCTTGTTATGTATCTCTTTTAATCATATTTAAACATCTTTTTACTTAGTGTACCCTTCTATTTTTTATATTATTAAAAAAATCGATTCTTTTAGATAATCGATTTATAATTGATGTTTTCAACTAAACGCAAACAAATCATTGTCAAAAACACGCAAACAAAACTAAAAGCAAAATGCATGCAATGTTTTTGGTCGTCTACTTCGGAAACTAAAAAAAAATAAATTCATCAAACATAAAGTTTCACTTAAATTCAATATAAAAAGATGAAAATAATTTCCATTGGCGTTTTTAACCACAACCATATCATACTTGCAATATATTACAAACTTTTTTGAACAAACTGATAATACCTCTCCGACTTTCCGACAGACAAGAAATTATATAAAAACAAGGAAAAACGTTAACTTCGGTGGAACCGAAGCTTAAATACCCGCCACACGCATCTTTGAATAGTTTATGTGCGATCATCAGTGGCCTATACACATTTATAAATGTACTTTTTCATACAAAAGTTCGGGAATAATCGGTAAGTTTGTATGGGGGCTATACATGGCGTGGCATACTGGTTTTGGAACTGGATGATATAGGAGGTGTTTTATTCAATTTTGAGTGAATACATCCATAAAAAATACCTATTTTTATAAAAAAATTCGAAATGGGCGGTAAATTTGTATGGGGGCTAACCCTAAAAATGGGCGTGGCACGTTAGTTTTGACATTAGAAGACATTAGAAGTATTTTTTACCCAATTTGGATTGAATACATTCATGAATAAAAAGCTATTTTCATACAAATAACCTAAAAAAAAAAGGTAATTTTGTATGGGGGCTATACCTAAAAATGGGCGTGGCACTTTCATTTCCATACTTGTTATAGTCGTTCGAGAGAAAAGCTTAAGTTCGAAATTTCAGCTTAATATCTTTTAAACTGACCAAATAAACTACGAAAAAACAAACAAGAACGAGCAGACGGACAGACGGACGGACGGACAGACGGACATGGCTACATCGATTCGTCTCGTCGAGCTGATCAAGAATATATATACTTTATGGGGTCTCCGATGACTCCTTTAATGCGTTACAAACTTTCAGACAAACTGAATATACCCTTCACACTATGTGTGGCGGGTATAAAAATAAGCGGTCTGAAACAAAAAATAAAACTTTTTAATGAACCCAAAAAAAACTGCAACGAACCGCAGCCCGAAAGTATGCAAAAAAACTTGGTCACGTTTTCAGTTTTTTATTTCAAAACTTTAAAAAAAAATAAAAATTCATTTGGCGCGTTTCATTTTGCTGCCAGCGAAATGTTTCCGTTGACACATTTTACTGCTGCAAATAAAAAGTTTTCTTTAATTTTCTTTAACACGATAGCCCGCATGTCACTCCGTTTAGCTGCTGTCATATAAAAAAAAAACATGAAAATGTCCATGTGAAAACATGCAAAAACAATTTTCCGTATGCAGCATTCTTTATATTTTATGTGTTTTTTTTTTAAGTTTATCTGACGACCACACACAAAGCGCACCTGTTGGCCGAACAAGCAGCAGCAGCAGCATTGATCCTGTCAGTGTACCACATCCACCACACTTGAAATATTATTTTTTAATTTATACGAAATATTGAACCGCATATTGTACTGTGTCATGCTGTGTGTTTTGTTTCAAATTGTTTTCTATTAAAACACAATCAATTTGATGCATGGGAACAAAAAAAAAAATATTTACGTGTACCTACATTTCCATAAACAAATACAAACTTTTATGCGACAATAGAAATGGTTTTCTGTGTAGGAGAGTACATACCTTTGTGAGTAACTATAAGATTTGACTAAATAAAAATACGCACGTCACCACTACTGAGAAAACGGTATAATAAGTTTTTCGTTCATTCTTTTATTGCTTCACTTATGAGCCCCAATATTTTGTCTGAACTTGGGTTGTATCTGTATCTTGTATCTTGTATCTTGTATCTTGTATCTTGTATCTTGTATCTTGTATCTTGTATCTTGTATCTTGTATCTTGTATCTTGTATCTTGTATCTTGTATCTTGTATCTTGTATCTTGTATCTTGTATCTTGTATCTTGTATCTTGTATCTTGTATCTTTGTATCTTGTATCTTGTATCTTGTATCTTGTATCTTGTATCTTGTATCTTGTATCTTGTATCTTGTATCTTGTATCTTGTATCTTGTATCTTGTATCTTGTATCTTGTATCTTGTATCTTGTATCTTGTATCTTGTATCTTGTATCTTGTATTTTGTATCTTGTATCTTGTATCTTGTATCTTGTATTTTGTATCTTGTATCTTGTATCTTGTATCTTGTATCTTGTATCTTGTATCTTGTATCTTGTATCTTGTATCTTGTATCTTGTATCTTGTATCTTGTATCTTGTATCTTGTATCTTGTATCTTGTATCTTGTATCTTGTATCTTGTATCTTGTATCTTGTATCTTGTATCTTGTATCTTGTATCTTGTATCTTGTATCTTGTATCTTGTATCTTGTATCTTGTATCTTGTATCTTGTATCTTGTATCTTGTATCTTGTATCTTGTATCTTGTATCTTGTATCTTGTATCTTGTATCCTGTATCTTGTATCTGGTATCTTTGTATCTTGTATCTGTATCTTGTTATCTTCTTGTGATGCGTATAAACGCTTCGGATACATCGAAGTTAAATTTTTTTCCTTGTTTTTTTTTTTTTTGTTTCTTTTTTATTTTTTCACTCTTGTACAATTCAAAGCTCTTTCATAATGAAATTTGTTGTACTCTGCCAAATGCTGACTGTTGGCACTTTGCATCTTTTTTCAGCAAATGGCGTTGATTGTCAGCTTGAAAGTCAACAGTAAACCTTACGTACTTTACTGAATGCCAGAAGTAGAGACAAAGTAGACTACAAAGGCCCAGAGCCCCACTTACAATGCAGCAAACCCAAAAAAACACTACGCATAAATTTTAATTTTTAGACCAGTAAGTGGCATACTTCATCTGTTCTGTGCTGTCGAGTTCATTCTTTTTGTGTTTGCTTTGTGCAAAATATTCAAAAAAAAAAAAATGAAGCACACTCAAGGACAAGGACGTTTGTGTTAAATTATGCAAATTGTAAATGAATGAATGAATGTTAACATTCAGTAGAAGAAGGCAGATGAATTTAAGTTATTAAATATCTGTATTTCGCGCACATTTCAATTTTGTTGAAATTCAAAATATTCCTTTAAAAAATTTAACGTTCATTTGGGAATGTGGCTGCCAAAAAGAGCATCTTGCATAGTTTGTATACATTCAAAGTTTCCACGTGCTGCTGCCAAAAATTCCGCTTTAACATAAATTCCAAAATGAAAATGTGCCTCAGGTGTTGTAGAATATACAAAAAAAAAAACAATACAATAACATTTTACTGAATTTTTGTTTGCCAGGCAGTAGAAAAGTTACAGACTTTCCGCTAAAGCGAGCGAGTTGCAAACTCTTTGTAATTTGTTTTTTTTTTTTTTTTTTTTTATCAGTAAAATAATTTTTCATTTTGAAATTATTTTATACAAACAGCAGCACACGCCGAAAAGTGAAATTATGATGGCATATTCCGCTACGCACAATTAAACACTCATACCACCGGAAGTATTCAATGTAATGTGTTGGTCTTACTTCCGCTTTCAAATATGTATGGATGTGTATGGCACACCATGGCTAATCACATGATTATTATATAGCACTCTTTTGGGGATAATGCGATTTCACTTTGTTTAGCTTAGGATACATTAGTGTTTTTTATACCCTTAATCCAGAAAATGTAAAAAGAAGAATGAAATTTTTGAAGATTTTGGCAGGCAATTAGCGAAATTTTAAAATGATAATTTAAAATGATAAATATGCCCCCTGCTCTATGAATGCATGTGATTAAGTTGGTTAGAACCTTTTTTTAAAATACATGGAACAGCTTAAAATTTTCAACACTTTTATACATAAAAATGTTCCACTTTTTGAGCTATCTAGATTGACTTGTCGGATCAAGCAGATCCAAAATGTTTATTCTTTCGAGAATATTCAATTTTTTTCATAACTAGAGATGTGCATCGGGATGGGAATTTTGCAGAGTCTTTTAAATCTTAAGTTTTAAGCATTTTGATTAATAAATCAAGCAAATATTTGGGTTTTTATAATTAAAAGTAAGCGGGACTCAGAGGAACCAATGGGATTCTCGTCCTAACGCCCATCTCTAGTCCTAACTCCACATCCCGGATTCTTTTTAAAACTGTCCCGAGCCTCGACTCTATTCAACCTTTTATATTTTTACAATTGTTCAGCTCCCATCTCGGATCTGTGTATTTATATTTCTGCTAAAAAGCTTTTCTCTGTAAAAAATGTTTGAGAGTTTAAAAATATTCAAACTGAAAATAGTATGCAAATGGAATTTTGTAAAATTTTCTAAATGTTTCCAAAGAATATTTTTGTTATTATTTCTCAAAAAATGTTAATTTTGCTCTCAATCTTCTGTTTTGTCTATTATGACCTATGGCGTATTTCCAAGAAAATGAAGTATATAAAACCTTTGTTTTGAATTTGATTTGACTTTTCTTTTGTTTTGTTCGACTTATTGTTATTTAAAGAACATTATTGTATTGTAAATGTATATGTATACTTAAGTATTTTATAATTTATACATTTTAGCTTTCTGAGTGCCTTGCCTGCGGCATAATTTATTATTTATTTTCAGCTTTTTATTTTCCAAATGTGTACGTGATTTTTTTTTTCGTTTATTTCTTTCTTCCTACACACAAGTAATGTGTTTGTTTGCCTCCATTTTTGTTTATTTGAAATCGCCATTTTTGTTGTGCGTGTTGCTTCATAAAGACTGTCAACAGCAGCAGCAGCGGCAACCAAAAGCAACGACAAAGAAGACATTTGGCGAGAGTCTTAAGTTACAACTGTCGCTGCCAGACGTATATTTCAGATAAGTAGAACGAGAAGGAACCAAAAAAAATTAAATATATTGAAGCACACCTGCAGAGCCTTGTAATACTTTTTTTAGGTAGAAGTATTGCGCGTGTCTTTGTTTTTGTCGCTTGTAAATTGCATTCATTTCATTTTCGCTTCCGTTGCTTACAAAGCAGACATATCCTTTAATGCGATTTTTCATTTCTTTATTTTTTTTTTTTTTTTTTGTCCGTTGACATTTTCGTTTAAGTCAATTTTGTATATCAATAGCAGTCAGGTCTCTCTCTCTCTCTCTCTCTTTCTCTTGGTTTTTATACTTAAACTACTTTGGCTTGAGCAGCTTTAAATGTCTTCCTTTCAATTCAACGAGTCGTATGTGATCCAATGATTCAACAGTTTTTATTGCTTTTGAGGTGGTATGTATCTTCTTCTTATTTATTGTCTGCTGACTACTTTACCTCTTTGGCATATAAGTAAGTTTCGCCAATTAGTCGCGTGTGGCGCACTGATGCGTAGTTTTAACAAAAAAGCTTCGTAAATGTTATGCCCCTCCCAGTCATGGAGTATGGAAAAAATAGTAAACTTTTGTGGATTTACTTTTAATTGAAAATTTTTTGGTTGTGAGTCAGACTTTACGGCCTAAGCCGTTCGATGCAGTTCGTGGTACAGTAAAGAAGTATATAAATTGTTCTTATTAAACGAATGGAATATCATTTCCAAGAGTGCCAGATCTCTACATGGTATACCAGAAACTAATTCACATACTTGATGTTTTTGGAGAAAAAAAACCTCAGCTCCACCTTTAAGTGACTACCAACAGGTACTGAACCCTGCAGAATAAACTAGTATTGATCTTAGCTTGAGATACCCCATTGCCCAGAATATTATGTGATTCGCACCTTTTGTTCTTGCAGCTGTGTATATATTAAGGCTTCATTCGTACGAAGCCATCTCCGAAACCTAATCGGCTCGGCGAGTATGAAGGCTTTGAGTACTATCGAGGGTTATGACACGTTCGACTTCAGGATCAGTACACTCATGGAACCAATGAAAGGATTTATATATATAACAAATATAAACTGATAAGTGCAGATCATAGGGATGGAGACTGCTACGGAGGAATATTAGAAGTATTCAACGCCACAGCCAATTTCTCCGTCCAAGTAGCAAAAGATCGAGGAAATTGGATCTTCCAAAGTAGTGGAGAGGAGTGCTGGATCGCCATCTGGCAGTGCTCAGCTACACAATGCTTCCAGCATCGTGACCAAAGAGACTACAATGAGCAAAAGATAATTGGACAACGACAGCGAAGACGTCACGCTCAATGTCGTTAGCAAGCGAGAGAACCTGAAGAACCAGATAATCAGAGCTCAGCCGGTGTAAAATGCCAACGAAGAAAGAGCTCCTCAAGAAATAGTATATCACTGTAATATTTCTGACAAGAATGTGTTCCTACAAGTTCCCGTAGTGGAATGATGAATACAAATAAATAGTCCGCCATGTGCCCGTAAACACTTACATTTGCGATTTGTGATTTTAACAAATTCATACGATTTCAAATTAGTCATGTTCCAGTATACGAAAATAATTTTCAATTTGCATTTCTCATAGCATTAAAAATAATTCTAAAGCTAAGAATTTTTACTAACTCTATTTTCAAGTAATCCAATCCAACCACATACTTTGGAACCAGCTCAAAAATTTTCCTATTTTGCTGCTTAAAGTTAATGAAAATTGCAAAAACTTTTCGAACATTTGTGCTGCTTAATAGTCTGCTTTGCTTATCAGTGCAGTTGCATAGTCGACTTATACAGTTTTGCATATTTGCAGTGCATTAAACTGAATAAGTTTTTTGAGCGACGACGAAAGCATTAAATTTTTATTTCGTTTCACTTCAAGAAGCACTTAAAGCTGCCATTTACAATAATCAAACAAACAAGTACCTTCAACTTTTACATGAAAATCCATTTTCATGCTTTCCTTTCATAAAAATTTCGCTCAAATAAAAATTTATGTCAAACACAAAATAAAAACTTTGAACAAAAAAATTAAACGAACTCAATTTGAATTGGCAAAATATCGAAGTGCGTTGGCGCTGTCGCCCTTATTTGTTTTTGTTTTTGCATTAAAGCTGCGAAATCATGACGCGCGAGCAAACAATGGCTTGAACGCTTCAAAAGCAGCCAAACAACAGAAAATGCATAGACTCGAAGGCAACACACAAAGCTAGCAGCAGCAGGAAGAGTAAACGTTTGCTGAAAGCGAGAACATGCTTCGAATACAAATTTGAATAAACCGCGCGCGATTGCTTCTTTGTTTTTTTTTTTTTTCTGACGTCTTTTGTAAGCTTGTTCAAGTGCAGTAGTCGCAGCAGTAGCTACGATAAAAATTCGACAAGGCTAAAAAATCAATTGAAAATGCATTGGCCCTACACGTTCAGTGGCTTCTTGACTATGCAAAAAGCGAACAAACAAAACAAAAAAAAATCAAAGTGCAGTTATAACAATGACTTTAATATGCTTATAAAGAGAACTACAGGGTTATTCAATTGAAATGCTTTTACTTTGAGCTTATGACAGTTTATTTATTATGAAGAGATTTACATTCTGGAATGATTGAATGCATGTCTCGTCCACTTGATAATAAGCAGCACTGGGGAAAGCCTTGCTCACTCACAGGTATACATAGTTTCAATCACAGTGCTCTGTTATAGTGTTGGCAAGAAAACACTTTCAGAATTTTTTCAGTGATTTTTTCACAGTGATTTTCTCACAGTAATTTTTTCACAGTGATTTTTTCACAGTAATTTTTTCACAGTGATTTTTTCACAGTGATTGGTTTGGTGTAGAGAAAGAGCTCAGCTTAACGGCGATTTTGTGTATCACTCTTCGCGATCAGTGATCCTGTTTAGTAATCGCTGATTTGGTTTTCGAGAACTACGATTTTATCACTGTTTGCAGTCATTTCGATTTTCATGCCATTAGCTAATCACACTGCGACTCAAAAATCACTCTCTTTGTCAATATTAGTATGAGCCCCAGTATAGTATCTTAAGTTAAACTATATCGAATCGCCATTCTCTTCAGTAAATATTAGCTAAAGTGTTTTGTAGCTTCTGTTTTCTTTCGGCAAACCTAATTTGAATGAATGCGCTCTTCATCCTTTATCTTCTCGATTCCCGACATAAAACGACAGATCTATCTTATGAAAAATTTCGCTCTCGTTCAATTATTCCAGAACTAGAAGATAAGCTGTGCTCTACCCATTTAACAACGCTCGAATTCCAAACAATATTTGTGCGTCTTTCCAAACTAATGTGAAGAATATTAATATCTATTTTTTTTTATTTTTTATTAATTTTTTCCTCCATTTATTTTCTAATCAAGATAGTAATCTGAATCAGCTAAGATACACAAAAAAATGTGAGCTCAAAATGTAAACAAATCTTATAATCAAAAAACTGAGTGCATACCTTAAATCAATTCAATGGCAAAAAATAAATTGAAAAAAAAAATGCTCATCTTTGCTTATACTAAGTGCAATCTTAATTAAATTTTGTTGACAGCAAAGTCGTTTAAGCTTGAAAAGAAAAACAAAAAATAAAAATATTATTTCTATCTTAAATTGCAATTTAACTTGAAGCTTACGAAAAAAAAAAAAAAACAAGCACGACACAAAAGCGGAAATGCAACGTCGTGCAGCGGAAGTGCAATAGCGGCCGCAGCTGCAGCAACAAAACAACTCGAGTATAAGTAGATGCGCGCGCTAAAGTGAATAGAGTGAATAAGGGAAGGCGAAGTCAGTGGCAGTCAATGAAATGAGGTCAACAAGCGCTACAAATGCTATAGATGCTTCGACACGGTATGTATAGTATACTTCAGGGGAGCACTTAATGTTATGCTTACACTGAAAATAGCTCAACTTACTTAACGTGTTTATAAGTAGATGTTGTAGCTGTTGCAATGCCAGTTGTAGACGACGTCTTGAGTTGCAATGAGTGTCACTTGAGTGAGAAATATGTACGACTTCAGACACGGTGCACTTTGATGTTGCATACTTTCAGGTGTCGACGCTTGCATACTATGTTGTCAAATAAAAATTTAATCTAATATAAAACAAAAACATCATTTTGTTTTCTTTTTTTTTTTTTGTTTTGTTTAACTCCTTGAGTACTTCTGCATGCTCTTGACATTATCCGAGAAACATGCCGAAAAGTATGCTTGTATTAATTTTTTTAAAGTTTAAACAAAAATTTTTATCGATTTTATTTCAGGTGCTCGTAGACTGTTCACTTCAACTGTTTTTACAGTGCAACTTCGTGCTTTCGAGCACACGCTGTGCTTACTTGAAATTCAATAAATTGCTGATGCAACTGGCTCTAGTTGTCGGCAGCAAGAGCCAAAACCACAAAGACCGTGAATTATATACTCGTAGTTAGATAGCAGCGAACAGAATTTGCAAAATTGCCTTAGTTGCATTCGCGTAAAACATGAAGTCTGTTCTTGATTGCGCCTTTAAAGCTGACGCTGCTATCATATGAAATTTATATTTAAAATTTTATTAGACCTCAGCCAGTATTCAAGTTTACAACATTTATTAAGATTTTTTAAGATTTAAAACACTTAATTATATAGAAGCCAACTACTTAATAAAGTAAATCACCGCTTTTTTTTAGTCATTAGAAATCATTCTCAATTATTTTAATTAATAAAAGTTCTCATTTAGTTGAATGGTTTTAATAGTAATCTTAAAAATCTTATGATATTCAAACTAAAACTATCATAATCACAGTTCAAACTATTACGAGTTTGATATACTGGCAAATAAAACGAATATTTAATGGCAGAAGTCGGTATATACTGTCAACACACAATGTAGTCAGTGACAAAAACTTACATTAGTTTACTTTCGGTGATTTTTTCACAGTGATTTAAAAATCGCAATGGAGCACTGCGACTGAAAGTAGTGATTTGCAATTTTATTGTTTCTCAGTGAAAATGTTCAGTTATCGGCGATTTTGCATATCGCTCTTCGCGAACAGTGAAGCTGTTCATTTATTAATTGATTTAGTGATTGGTGTTTTTATCACTCTTCATATTCATATTCGCTTGAACAAATTCGTTGGTACATTTGTCAGTCACTTGATCCGTCAAAACGTAATCAGTATTTCACGAGCTGCGATTCTATCGCTGTTTGCAGTCACTGCGATTTTGAAGTCGCTAATCACTCTGCGACTCAAAGTCACTCCTTTTGCCATTCGTAGCCTGATTTCGTATCTTCTTAAATCAAGTACAGTCGTTCTTAATTTTCATTCAACGTTTTGTCTTCCTGTTTCGAGATACAAAAAAGGGCCAAAAACTTCGCAGGCTCTGTAATTTGATTTCGTCATCGAAATACTTTTGTACTATTTTTAAAGAAAAAATAAATAATGTCGCCACGTGTTTTCTGCATGCATGCATTGTATTTCGTTGAAGTAAAATATGTTTTTGTACTTCTTTCATCTGACAAGAAATCTATCTAAATATCTACTGTAGACTAGGGCTGCTATTTATCTTTTGGTATTGGCAACCTTAGTCGCCGTCGTACCAATAACGAAAAGATAGCTTGGGTTATTTCATAGTCGTGTGCTTACCCATGTGCACCATTTATTCATGTTTAGATGCAAACAAAGCAGCATCATTTATCTTTCGCTGCATTAGACAATGTAAAGTCTTGTTACCGTCTTGCATAATGGCGATGCGTTTAGTTGTCATTCGTCTAATGCAGCTATTATTTATTTTTATCACTTTTCATGCTTATATAACGAAAATAATAATAGCATTTTCTATTTAAGTTTCGGAAAAAACAACCTAATTCCACATCACAAATACAATTATTAGCAAATTTTGCAAATCTCAAATAGCAAAACAGCTAATGTAGTAAAATAAAAAAAAAAAAATTTTACGATTTCTTATCTTATCTATAAATAGTAAGTTTCAATGCCAATAAACTCATAACTCAGGCTGCTAAACTCTTACTCAATAAAAAAAAAAAAAAAAAAGAAAAGAACAACAAAGCAGCAGGGCAGCATGGCAGCTACAATCATCATTTGTAATAATATCTTTACAAGTTCTATCTTTCTCAAGCAGTCTGTCCGTCTGTCTGTCTGTCTGTCTGTTAGCCATTTTAGCTGCAGTTGATAACTTATTTGGCGTATTGTTAAGGACAACAACTTTTACACTCATAAACTTTATACAACACTCACTTATTATCTTTGTACTCTTCCATATAAAACATTCGAAGAAAGAAGTATTGTGTTTTATTGTGTTAGAATATAAGATTGTAAGTATAAAGAGATACAATATATTTTTATTAATAAAGATTACAAGTAGTTATTAAACACAATATGCAGCAATAAAGATCTTATTTAGTTGATTTGCAAATTGGACCAGTTAAGAGTATAAAGTGAGAATACGGCTCTCGATGCCAAATCCCAATGATCCACTAAATAATCAGCTATACCCACCGTACTTCGTAACAATTGCATAGAAACACACGGCGAGCAGTAGTTGGCTCTAGATACAACTAAAATATTTAACTAAAAAAAATATATTTACGCTTATACAGCATTTTTTTTGCAATATGACGTCACCACTACTGAGTAATCAATATATAGAAACATTTTTTTTTTTTCACCCAAGTTGACTATTTCGCTGGGCAGTAAGTGAACCCTAAATCGCTGAAAAATCACCGAAAGTAAATTTTTGCCAACACTGTATTGAAGAGGTCATAACACAACGCATTGCGCTTTGGATTTGATTTCAGGAACTCAAGAAATATTTAATAAATATGGTCTGTCCTCTAAGTGAGAATAAAAACTTTATTATGTTTAATTATAAAGTTTATCTTTTATTACCATTTATTAACTTCTTATTCTATTCTAATCTCTTAAACACAACACAATATTAAACGCTTCATTTAGGTACTTAAATTAAATAACTATTCAAATATTTTTCATTATAAAGCAAACCCTATAAAAATATTTTATTATTGCATTTTCGTTTGAATATTTCTCATAAAAGCATGGCTGACGTCTGCATAAGTTTAATAATAATTTTCCTAATCAAAATGTCAACTTAAGCCTCAAAAGTCATTGCCATTGGCTACTGTGCAACAAGTAAGTCACTCCATTTTTTTTTAAATGCTTCAATGAATTATTACGCATACGCCACATATGCTGCTGCTTTAAATGCAATAAAATTTTAACCAAAAATATGCTCACGGCTGCCAGCTGACGTTGATAATAATTTTATTATCGAAACCTTTATACGAATACTATAAAATAAATTTCAATATGGTAGCCAATAAAATAAATAAATACGTAAAGGAAAACTTTTGAACAATTTTTTAAGAAAGAAAAAAAAAAACGAAATATTTTCTAGTGTAAAAGCATTCTTTGCTGTAAGCGCAACTTATGAAAAAAGATTTATGCGGGTTTGCCACACGAAATGCATGTGTGTGTGTTTGCATTAGAGAGTGAGATTGCGCATAAATACATCGGTTCGAAGTGTCAAAGTTGACAAAGTGACTAAAGACAACCGACAAGGCGGGTAGCAAAAAGATCGACAGACATAAACTATGCTAAAAGTATGCGGCTGTTGCTGTTGCTTTGGCTTCTGTTGCTGTTGCTGCTGCTGCTTTATGTGTTTTGCTGATATAAAAAAAAAATAAATGTATCTGTGGCATGGCATGTGCGTCTAAACGGATCAATATTTCATTTCGATATGCTTACGCTTTTATGGGCACCGATACGAGTTGAGCTTGTAAAATATTTGCTCAACTCAAGAACGAGTGTTGTTTGTAAAATTTGTAGAAATAGAAAAATATAATTTTTCAGACATGTGAGTGCCCTCAGATACAAGAGTGCCTTTAGATACAACAGAGCCCTTAGACACAAGAGTCCCATTAGTGCCTTCAGACATCAGAGTGCCTTTAGACGCAAGAGTCCCATGAGGTGCCTTCAGACACAAGAGTGCCTTCAGACACAAGAGTGCCTTCAGACACAAGAGTGCCTTCAGACATAAGAGTGCCTTCAGACACAAGAGTGCCTTCAGACACAAGAGTGCCTTCAGACACAAGAGTGCCTTCAGACATAAGAGTGCCTTCAGACACAAGAGTGCCTTCAGACACAAGAGTGCCTTCAGACACAAGAGTGCCTTCAGACACAAAAGTGCCTTCAGACACAAGAGTGTCTTCAGACACAAGAGTGCCTTCAGACACAAGACTGCCTTTAGAAACAAGAGTGCCTTAAGACACAAGAGTCCCATGAGTGTCTTCAGGCACTTGAGTGCCTTCAGTCCTATGAATACCTTCAGACACATGAGTGTTTTTAGAGACATGGGAGCCTTCAGACACATGAGAGTCTGAAGACACTATCTTGTTAAAATTTTTGCAAGACTGAGTGATGCTTTCTTGTAGTGTTGGCCAAAAGATGAATTTTTGAGTGGCAGTGTGGTTAGCGAATGCGACTTAAAATCGCAGTCACTGCAAACAGTGATTAAATCACAGTTCGGGAAAAAACAATCAGCGATAACTGAACAAAATAGACGATAACTGAACATGTTGTTTGAGGAAAAAGAAAATCGGAAATCACTTCTTTCAGTAGCATTGCGACATTACGATTTTTAAATCACTGTGAAAAAATCACGAAAAGTGATTTGTTTTTGCCAACACTAGTTTTTGTGTTACTACAGTACGAGTCAGGTGCTCTTAAAGGTTTGCTGGATGGAATGGTCTACTCTCTCCTCCAGCTTTCATCTATTAGTCGTTTTTTTTTTTTTTTTTTTTTTTTTGGTAATGTGGTAAACTTTCTCATTGAGATCTCGTACTGATAAGAAACTCTATATTTTTTACAGTCATCTGACTTCTGTTTTCATATAAAAAATTATTGATACTTTGCAATTGATCAAACATCTCTCGTATTTATCTTTTTTTTTGTAAATATTTCAGTGAGTTGTGATGCAATATGCGCGTTCTTGTGTGTATTTGATTTCATGTATTATAAAATAGTCGAATATAAATCAGTAAGTTAGAAAAATGTTACAACATCTCTGGTGAACGGCTTGAATGGCGTCAAAAAAAAAAAGTAGCTATGTAATAAAATATAAATAAAAAAAGGAACAGAAGTAGCAACACTAACAAAATCGTATGCTAATCAAAACAACTTGGCGGGAAATAATTTTGAGCAATGCGTTGGAATCTTAAATCAGGTCAACGTTAAATGCGTTGCAAAAAATTTTTTATATATGAATTGGGTGTTTGGTTGGGCGTGGAATGTGGAATGCGGAATGCGGAATGCGGTTTCAGTTAGCGTCAATGGAGTGCTATGGCTAGAAAATTGCAAATACAAATAATAATCAACATCATCAGCATCAATATCAGCGTCAAGCTCAATGCTCAATGCTGTATGTATGCATTTTGTTTTTGCTGCTGCGCTCTTATGTCGACAAGGATACAGCAAAAAAAAAAAAAAAAAAAAAAAATATGCATGAACGGATGGAATGGATAGGATATATATGCATTACTTCATGTTTTATTTCTTCATGGAAAAAATTGCTTTCGTATCTATCGTATTCATATATTTGTTGTATTGCTATCTCTTTTGCGCACATGTGCACTTATATATCTTTTATCTCATTTTGCTGTTTTGAAATGCATTTAAAAGTAGAAAACATTTCTCTATGCGAATTGTGTAGTAAATTAATGCATAAATCACTGCATTTAGTCGATATTATGGATATTATGTATACGCAGTGTGTGTGTATGTGTGTGTGTGTGTGTGTGCGTTCAAATGCGTTATTAAGAATACTACAGGAAATATAATCATTATCATCATTTCGCATTCATTTCGTATATAAATTGTGCAATTATAATTATGACATGACGCATGCTAGCATTTGTTATAATCAACAGCAACATCAACAGCAGCAGCAATTGCAGGCAGCAGCAGAGTAGTAGCAGCAACAACGGAAATTATGCACACTTTAAGACGTTCGTTATGCAAGTTTTCCAAGTGGCGTAAAGATTCATCTAAAAGTTTGTCGCAAAAAGCAAAGTTGTTGATTGCACAAAAAGAAAATGTTAAATTTTTTGATTGCGTTTGAAAAAGATAAATACCGTTGCGTACTTTTGCTGCTGCTGCTTGTCCAAGTTTTTCCCCTTCGCATACAAAATGCGAATGACACTTTTGGGAATGTCTTTGAAAATTTTTTTATTTTTTTTTATAATTTCTGAACATTTAATATTTTTCCGGATATTATTTTGGTATTTGCGTAAAAGTAGATTTCCATAAGTTAATAACTGAAAATATTTTTTACCAAAATAACTGCACATTGACGCTGCCAAAAAGTACACAAAAACAAAAAATTATAAAATTTATAAAGAAAAAAAACTTAAGACAAAGACAAACTTTAAAGTAGCAGCTTAAACTAAAAGAAAAAAAAAATAAAACAAAATAGAAAAAAATGCGTTAAATACAAATACACAAAAGGCAACAACAAATGAGTCTATTGACTTTGACATTGAATGCGATGTGGCTATGTGATCGGATACGATGCGACTTGACTCCCAGCTGACAGCTTAATTTGTTGCCATTAAGTAGCTACATACATTCATAGATAGAACAACAACAAATAATAGAACAAAATACATAATGGCGTACACTAACAAAAACAACAACAACAACAAGAACGAGTGGGAATAACACATAAAGGACACGAATAATGCGAGCTAATGTTAAGCACAATTTACAGTCTACTGAATGTCCTGTCATGCAACATTATCTGCACAACAGCTCAAAGCTATATAATGCTATCAAATATGCTTTACTATTATATAGTATATACCTATTTTTTTATATATATATATATATACTCCGCACAAAAATAATTTTCAATAATATAATTTTTTTCATGAATATCTTTTTTGTATCTTTTTTGTATCTTTTTCTGTATTTCATTAAGCCTGAATCACAGATACTCAGCACATGCATAAAAATTGTGCGTAGTATAAATAATTAAAGATCTCGTTTAATATAATTTAATGGCTTCTTATTTTGATTAGCTTTGCATTTAATATTCTTTTTTTTTCAGCTGTGTGCTTAATTACAAAATGACATGAAAATAGCTTATTGCGAATTGCCTTTCTTTAAATAAACGAAATGACATCGAAATTATTATCGTCACTTAAAAAAAAAAAAATAGAAACAAATAGCACAACATCATCTTCAATTAAAAATCAATTAAATGCAAAACAAAAAATATTTTTTTTATTATTTTTTCTGCTCGAGAACTTTTTTGTCTTCATGCGTTTTCTATTTTAAAAGCAATTTTCATTGCAATCAGACAGACAGACGCACGGACAGACAGACAGACAGTCATGTAGATGTGAAAAATATTTTTATTATTTCCAGCTGTGTAAAATTTTTCTCTCTCATTGTTGGCGCCTTTAGTTTCGATTCGTTTTGTTCTTGTTTTTGTACATGTTTATTCTTTTTATTTTCATTTTGGCATTTTAATTATTACAATCTGTTGCGCTTTTTCGAATATTTATTTTTTTGTTTATTTTTATATTCACTTAAATTGTAATAAATTTTTATTATAAGTAAAATAGAAAAAGTTGTATTTTTCTGTACTATAAATATATATGTGCATGTATTAGTATTGTAAGCATTTAATGAGGAAATAAAATTTTATAAAGCGCAACAATGTTTATCAAAAAATTGAAAATAAGAAAAACAAAATTAAGTACAGTAAAACCTGGCATTAATAAACTCTTAATCTGTTTTGTACAAAGATTGACTTACATTCAAATATATTTTATTTTAAAATGGCAGATTTAATATCAAAATGATGGGTATCTTAATAAATCTCTCCTAGTATCGACCTCCTAGTATTTAGGTGAACGTGAATCGGAATCCGAAATAAATAAATAATAAATTTCAAGCAAATATAAGAAGTTTTAAAATGTTTTTTGACCTTCCCCCACACCTCAAATTTGGACCTTTGCCGACATAAAAAACGCGTCTATTTTTTTCCTAGCTCAATCAAAGAACCATAGTTTCGTTAAGATCTGTGAGTATCACTTGGATAGCTTCACTTGTAAGTTTCAAATATGATGACCCTATCTCTTATAGTCTCCGAGATTATCTCTTTACAGGGTATAAAAACCAATTTTTTTAAAAAGAATCTTTAGGAATTGTAAAACTCAATCCGCAGTAAACTGAAAAAGATATGAGGTCGGACGGACACATTTGTATGAAGGTTATTCTTAGAAGTGTGTTTAGCATAAAATTATTAAACAATTTCAAATCTCTTAAGATTAAGAGGGGGGTCTGTTTTTTAACGGTAACGGAAAGGACAAGAAACTTAATATATTTAAAAAAAAAACATTTTTGACGTATTTCTGTGAATTTGGAAAATTTTCATTATTTTAGTTTTTTTTACTTTCAGTTAATGCACTGAGTTATGCACTGATTTTGAAAAGTATTGATCTGATTCCTAATAGGGCCTTGAAACCCATACTAGACACATTAGAAAAAATGGTTAAAAATATTTTCATGTGCTTATGGAGAATTCCGATTTCGAACCTGGAGCCTATTGGTTTACCCAAAAAAATTTGTTTTCCAATGTTTTTTTAATTTTTGCTATAGATTCCAACTTTTTACTACATTAGTGAGTATTAAAATCCGATTTTTGAAAATGTTAACCTGGCGCCTTATGGAGGGCCTTGAAATCGTAAAAGCCGTATGAAACCCGGTCCATTTAAAAGAATGTTAAATAATATTTTTGACCTTGCTTGCAAAAAAGATAATACATTATAAATATTTAACCAGAGTGACATTACATCGACACCTCTCTCAGGTATACACGTTTTAACGTATCTTATGTAGTATACATATATACCCTCTTAAAATCGAGTTCACTTGAAATACTTATATATGAAATAACAAAACGCGAATTCGTGCTAAACTAGAAAACCCCAATTGAGTTTTTGGCCCTATTCGTTTAGAACTTTCGGTAACTTAAATCAAAATGACAAGCAGGTTCAATGACCTCGAAAAGGTTAACTGTAATAAAATATTGAGAATTGAGTATATACATATTAAAGCTATTATAGAGTAGGACTATTTGAAAAAGAAATTAGTTAAATTTATGAGTTTTACTGTACCAAAAAAAATAAGTATGAAATAGTGAAGGCTCAACTTTTAAGACAATTTCCGTAAGGGAAATTAGAAAACTTTTTACTTGTATTTCGAAGCTCTATTCATTTATTTTGTTTTTATTTTATTTTCTTTCTTTTTATTCTTTTGCATTCATGTTGCTTTTATTTTTTTTTTTTTTTATTCTATGCGCAAATATTTTGCTACAAAATTTACTTTTATTTATTGTTTTGCGGCAGCCGTAAAAAAAATAAACTCAGAAAAAAATAAACAAAAACAACAAGTGGCAGTCCAATCCTATCCTATGCTATCCGGTCCTATACAATTCAACAAAAGATCGAAAGATTTTAACGAACTTCTTTTGTTCTTTATGTTTGTTTTACAATCTTCTTTTGTGAAAATACGCTACACACTTAAAATGCAGAAAAGTTTATTTATTTCTATAAAAGAGTTTGTAACAGATTAAAGTAAAAAAAAAAAATACATTACAGCCAACAATTACAAAAAAAAAAAAAAAGGTTTAAATATATTTTCAAATATTTTTCCAATGAAAAATGCTGTTCAAAATCTTCTTATATGCCATGAAGCAAAAATTCTTTCAAATTATTTTTAAAAAAATGCAGCGTATAAAAAACTTTGTTTATTTTTTAGTTCTTTTATTTGATTTAGTATACAAAAAAAAATAAAACATTTCTCATAAAAGCGCAACAAATTTTCAAGCTGTTTTCTTTATAATTTTTTTTTTTTTCGAACAAATTTACAACAATCTAAAAATTGTTTTTACAAGCATTTGCGCTTCTATGGACATTTTTTACGACTTTTCAAGAAGTTTAACCAATTTTTTATTTTTTATTTTTATGCCATTTTTGTATTGTTTATTTATTGTGCGTGTGATTGTTTGTATATCTTCCAAAAGTATTTTCTTTTGTACTTTTTAGCATATTGCCAATTATATATGCAACCATTAACTTGATACATATAGTATAACTGCAGCTGGAAAGTTCATCGACTGTTTATAGAGTTCATATTTATCGAAGAAGCAAAGGAAAAATGAATAAAAATAAATAAATAAAATATGAATATGAATATTACTTCTGGGAACCATTTACAGCATATAAAATGGTGTTTTGTTGACACTTTCAATAATGTTATTTGATGTAAATGTGACATTATTGTTTGTCAGTTAATTGTACTTAAGTGTTTGCCATTGTACTGAATTTAGAAGGAAGATTTTGAAAAAAATTTCCAAAGATAGAAATCTTGGACAGACATGGATATGGAAAAGAGTGCAATGTCATTGCTAATAAAGTAAATTTTATTAGCTTGCCACTTCAAATTTTCAAATGTTTATCTAAATTGGTAAGAGTTAAAGAAATAATCTTAATTTATAGCCTCGATTTTATCTTATATTTTATAGCTAAAATATAAATAAATAAACATTACATGCGATTGAATGGACAATTGGGTAGTATGAGCATCGAGTCCTTTTATTGTTTTTTTTTTTTTTTTTGTAAAAGCTCTTAAACTTAGTCAGTGCTATTTTAAACATACATATACGCAGCACATCAATTTTATTGTCTTTGTTTTCAATTTTACTTCTTTGTCTACAAAGCAAAAACACTTTTTGTATGCTTTATTGTTGCATTTTGTTATTGTGAATATGCTTGGTGTTTAAAAAAAAAAAAAAGAACTTGTAGTGTGAACTTTTTTATGTGTTATGTTTTCTTTTCAATTTATAAAGAAACGTAATGTGACGTTGCAAATTTTCAATATTAAAATTGTTTCAGTCCAATAATAGTGGTCTAGCGCTTTTGCTGCGTCCCTCTGCTATTTTATAAAACGGATCCATAGTTGAGATCCATAGCCATTATAGCATATATCCCCAATACAAATTTACCGTCAAGAAAAGTTTAATTAGGAAGGAAGTATATCCGGCGTGTGCTATCACATTGTACGGTCGTTTCGGCTGCTCTTTCGGCTCTTTTTAGTTTTGTATCTGCTGTTTTTTTGTACAGTTGCAGTTCTTTTTGAAACATACTAAAAATACCAATTCATTTTTGATTGTAGCGCACTCAAAATACTTTGGGGAACGCTGCTATCAGCTGTTTTTTGCTTGTTTTTGTTTCTGTTTTTTTGATTTCAGCGAATCTCTCAAAATGTTGGGGATAGTATAATAAAAAGATATAAAAAGAAAACATTTTTGTATGGAAAATTAGAAAATGGACTTCTTATATGAACCAGTGGTGGTTTTTTAATTTACTTGCATGGTTGCCTTTCAAATGAAACCGGTTTGGGACTCATCGGTTGTATGATTTCAAAATCCATAGCGGACATAGAAACATTTTTACTATTTTATATACATAAATAAGTTAAAAATACTTTTAATAGCAACTCCTGATCACAGTAAGCCACATGATTGAAGTAGGATCACTAAACGTACTTAAGAGATTTTTTTTCCAAATTTATTTTAATTTAATCATCTTGTGACATGTATTGAAGCTTCAGTTCCACCGAAGTTAAAGTTTTTCATTATAATTTTTTTTTAACCATAAAATTACCATAAAAATTTTCGCTTCAAGTCACTTTATATTGTCTTTATATGAAAAATATTTAAGTATTTCGTAGATACAAAATTGTAAAAAGAGTGCAGTCGTTTTATAACAGTTATTACTCTGCACATTTTGTACTTCTACTGGCAATTACGGTTTCTTTTCAAAGAAAATGAGTCAGTAAGTGCACAAGATGTTTTAAAGGCTAAAACAAAAAAACCAAAAAATAAAAAATGCATTAAATATAATTTTTTCACAACAGGTAGTAACGAATTTATAATACACTATAAAGTTTCTATATGAAAATATTAGGAGAGATCGTCATTTCTGTCAGTCTGTCCGTCCGTCCGTCTGTTAATGTATTAATACATATATCGGTCCATCTATGCAATTGTTTAAATTAATTACAGATCACTTCTTTATTTAAAATAGTGCTGCACAGCGTTGCCAGACCAAACGATTTTTCTCTAGATTTTAAAGATTTTAAAAACTTAAGATTTTTTATTTACGCGAAACAATATTTTATAACATTTTTTTTTTCTTTACTTTGCATAACAAGTGAAAGAACATTAATACTCTGTCACTTCATATAAAGAGAATGAGTACTTTGCTGAAAAACAAACAAACCTTGACTTTTACCAAAATTTATGACAACCTTTTTACATTTTTATATTACATTTACGATTTTGTTTTTGCTTGTTTTAATATCACAAATAAAAATTAAAAAGTAAAAAAAGAAAAATAATAATTTGTCATAAAAAACCTTTTTAATTTTTTTTTTTTTTTTTTTTTTACGCTACGCACTCACCTTAAATAGCAATGTTTCAGCACATTTTTTAAGCTAATTTCGTCGTTTTTATTTATTATTATTTTTTTTAATTTAAATAATTTTTTTGATTTTAAAATTAATAAATGAAATAGTTTTCATTTTTCCACTCAAGTTTTAATTAAATAATTTTTTAACACAGCCGTTTTTTTTTTTTTTGCACTGCAAAAAACACACAAAAAAAAGTAAAATTTTTTTTTCATTTATTTTTACGACTGTCAAAAACTTAAGAAAACTATTTAAAAAATATTCAAAAAAATGTGTTTTCCTTTTTTTCCAAAGCACTATTTTTTTGTTTTTTTTTTTTCTTTAACACCAAACGGCAAATATACGAAAGAAAATTTTTGTGTCCGCACAAGGGTTAAAAATGAGCAATCGAGTGCGCCGCCTTTGAACACGTGCGTTCAGCGTCGTAACAGAAAATCAACTGAAATGTTTTTGTCAGGGCGCAGATACAAAAAAGCGCCAGTATCAGCTGAATATACGAAAAGCAACCAGGCAGACAGCAGCTGTGCAGTTATTGTAGCAAGCAAATGTGCAAATGGGGAATAGACAAAATTGGGCAGACAGAAAGACAGACAGACAGACGGACATCGCCATTAAATTATAACGCGAAAAAAATGGCTAAAATTGCGCGCAATAATTTTTGTTTTTTTTTTTTTTTTGGAGTTTTTAAACATTTTGCTTACAGGTTTCTGTGCGCCTGATAAAAGTGTTGCCAATGCGGCAACGACAACCACAAAGTATGTTGGCGACTATTATAATAACGGTAAATGTTGTTTATTTTTCTATTTTTTTTTGCTATAAAAAGTGGAAAATATTAAAAAAAAAAAAAAATGGCGTCAAAAAACTTTGCGCCACAAAATTGCGCGCTATTTTTTTTTTTTCTTTTTTGCAGCATATTGCCGGCTCTGTTAACATAGCATCCACATGAAATCCACAATCCACAATATGAGCAACATATGTTCAAGAAAAAAAACTTGTTGACTGCAAAAGGATATGAAAACAAAACAGCGACTGCACAGTTGCACTCTCAACACTCTCTTTCTGAAGTTTCTCTCCCATTGCTTGTGTCTCTCGCTGCACAGCGTATTCTCTTAAAGCTGCAAAAACAGCTGTTTTATGTTTTTGCTTTTTTTTTAAATTTTTTTTTTTTATTTTTGACTTTGCTTTTTCTTTTGATTGCAATTTTCTTTTATTTTGCTTTGTGGATGCCATTTACTTTACTACTTTAACTTTATTGTTTTTGTAAGTCCTTTTTTTACCTTTTCTTTTTTGTTTTTGTCTTGTGGCCAAGTGTAACTTTTTTATGAATGGTCGCACATTTTTTTACTTGTCAATTTTTTGCTACATAAAACATTTTCTTTTAGCTTTTTTCCATTATTTTCTTGACTTTTAGTTTCTTTTCTTGGTAAAAAGAAGCTACAAGCGTTAAGCTAACAAAACATGCTAAGAAGCTGAAAAATGTTCAAAATATTTTAAGACAAATTTATTGGACTTGTTGTAATTCTTTTTTTTATTTTATTATTTGGCTGTCTTGAAAATTGGTTTGTAAGAACACAAAAAAGAAATGTTAAGCGACATTTCTAATTTACAACCTTTTGATATAAAATATTTTAAAATTGGCACTTCAATAAATTTGTTGGCTGATTTGATGTATTTTTGTTCATTTAAAAGGATTCCAAAGGTGTTCCAAATCCGCGTTATTGATTAATTTAAACTTAAATCCCAACTTACATACTAGGTTGAGGCGGCATAATTTTATTATTTTTTAGTATTGCTTCAACATTGATTGACATTTTTGAAGAGCGTTCTTCTAAGGTACCAATGAACCGCTTGACATCACCTTATATATTTCCACCTTGTGTTCTCCCATTAAGTCAATGACATCTACTTGAATGGAGAACCGCTTACAGCATTGCCTTGGCAACCAATGTTCTATACCATATATTTCCGATCATCAAAAAGACGTAAAAGCTCTTGAAGCCTCTAAACCAGGGCTGCAAACTATATTAAAAAATTGTCTCCGGTTGGGTTCAGCAGTATGCGATATCTTTAAACCGCTGGTTCAGTTCACGCAATGATTTAGCATCAAATTTGATTCAAGTGTAACCGAAGTTCAAATACCCGCCACACGAATATTTGAAACACTTTTGTATGAAAATCTGTGACGTAGTTAGTATTTCGTAAAGGGAATGGGTACAGGTCCAAGATCCGATACATCCCGGTTCATATAAGAAACAAATGCGTCAAATTTTAACCTAAAATTACAAATAAATATAAGAACAGCTTTCTTGAAAAAATAAAATATTAAGAGGTGGGTTTGTATGGTGACTGTGTATTATAGTGGCCTGATCGGTATTATATCGGTAGCGTATACATAGGATGACACTATGAGTGATTTAACCTAGTTTGAAGTGAATATATTCATAAACAACTAGTGGATACCCGGCATGTGTTACTAAATTGTACGGGCGTTTCAACTCTGAAAACATAAAAAACGTACTAAAAAATACCATTTTTTTTTATGACGATGATATGTTGGGAATCGCTGCAATCACCTTGTTGGGGCTAGTATAATAAAAATATACAAAAAAGTAAAACAATTTTATACCGAAAAATAAGAAAGTCAACTTCTTTAATGAACCTAATGTGCCTAATGCATTGTTTTTGTAGAATTTTAGTTTACTTGCATTGTTGCCCTTGAAATGAAACTGATTTGGGACTCATCGGTTGGATGGTTTTAGCGTTTGATATATGTAAATAACTATTTTTATACAAAAACTCGAAAATGGGGGGGGTAGGTTTGTATCAGTTTTCTAATTCGAAACCAATTTTTTTTTTTGTTTGCAGCAATTAAAGCAAATTCCCAAATATCTTATAATACATAAATATGATAGATGCATATATTACTTAGTAGATAATAAATATAAATAAAATATATACTTAATAAGATTACACACAGTTCGTATACGTAATAAATCGTGTAACAATTTGATTTACAATGCCACAATAGCATTGTAACCATTCATAAGTTAAAAACCATTTTCAAAAATATTATTAAAGCAAAAAAATAACAGCAAAGCATATGCATATAAATCGCATTTAATCCTTTTAACATAAAAATGAACAACAACAAAACTAAAGCACAAACTAACAAAAATTTTATAAATATTTGACTTACTAAAAAACATTTTTTTACAGCTTTATACTTTTGTGTAATAAAATATAAATATATGCGCAGCAGATAATAAAATACCAAAAAAAAAAAATATATAAATATGTGTGATAATATCTCGTTTATATTTTAAGTAAAATATTTTTTTTTTTGAATTTATTATTCTTTTTTTTTGGGGGGAATTAACGCCTTTAAAGGCTTTTTAGTGTAACAAAATTTGTATTTAATATTTTAAGCTTGTAAATTGTATAACTTTTTTTCCCGAAACATTTAAAAGTTTAATAAAATCATTCAACTGTAATGACTTTCATTCAATTCTATTCAATGAAATTAACACATAAAAACGAAGCAATTCAATCAAAATCGATAACAAAAAAAAAATAATATTCTTCTGGATTATGTGTGTCGCAAAGCATAAAGACGTGTTAGGCATAAACAATGCGCTACTTTATTGCAATGACAATGAATAGCAATTTTCTTAATGTTGTTGTTGTTGTTGTTGTTGTTGATGGTAGTCAATAAACATGCTCAAACGATCAATTATTATTCAATTGTTGTGATTTTTGCTGACTGAATGAATGAATGAAAGCGTACGCCCATTTTAAACTTTAACGACAAAAAAAAATCGATTCTAGTAGAAGATACAATATAAGCAAAAGTAAAAAAAAAAAATACAAAAGAAAAAAAATATGCTAAAGCCACAAAGAAAAAAAAATTTAAGGCATGACAACAACTAAATCCCAAAAGTATGCAACAGAAAATTTTTCTCAATTGATGCTGTCGCACACATTTCGATTGCATGGCTTCCTGTTTGTTCCTGTTTAACTTCACTTTATTTTCACAACATCTGCTTTTACAACTAAGTAAAATCTTCCTTAAGGAATATTGCACGTGACTAACACAATTTCTACGTTTACAAAAAAGGCACTTTTAAGCTAAGTAAAAGAAATTGAAAAAAAAAAGAAAATGAAAATAAAACAAGAAAAAGTTAACTTCGGCTGGACCGAAGCTTATATACCTGTTATACATCATTTGACGTGAATAGATCTTCGTGTAAAAGGATCATATAAACCTGAACTGTAACAACGCCTCAAAATGATCTTTCCATAAAGTAGGGCTAAAAAAAAAGTGAATTAAAGTTTCTGAAAGATATGTGAGGTAGTTTGAATCGTTTTTGAGTCGTTTTCATTTCGATTTAAAAATATTTAAGTATTGATTCGTTTACCCTCATCATTCCTATTTATAATTGCATTATTTAAAAAAAAAATAATTGACTTTATTTAAGCATTACAAACTTTCCAACAAAATAAAAATACTCAACTTTACAAGTTGTGCGATTTATGTACAAAAAAGATTATTCAAGCCAATAAAAATATTATCGCTTGAGTACCTATTAAGGTGTAAGTCACAAAAACAAAAAAAAAAAAAAAAAAGAGCATCAAACGGAGCCAAGTCACAATCGAAAAGTAAGCTTGGATGCAAAAAAAAAAAAAAAACTAGTTGATTCCAATAAAATTGAAAGCAATTTTTATGCGTGAAATGGCAACCATTTTGTCTTGTATTCGAGAGAGTCGAGTCGAGTCGAGTATGTGAAATTGTTGTTACTAATGCAAACAGGAAGCATAGATTTAATCGCATCAAAACGATGAGCAAAAGCAATAAAAGCAGCAGCAGCAGCAGCAGCAGCCAAACCAAGCTAAAAGGCGTTAGTGACTGTCTGACGCAGCAGGAGCTTTACTTTTCCTTCGCTTTGCTTTGCTTTGCTTTCTTTTATAACAGGAAATGCGCTGTCATTCGGGTAATCCTGTTTTGCATTTAAGTTGACTGTAAGTGCTGCGCTATATACGCTCTTAAATGTATTTGCTTGAGTACAGATAGAATGGAAGACAAAAAAAAAAAAAAAGCATAGCTTCCATTGAGTCAGAACGAATGAACAAAAAAAAAAAAATGATGATAACACTTTTGGCTTGGTGTGCTATGACAGGAAGTGCTGACTTGACTGCCACTGTAGCACGGCTGCCTTTCAACCACATTGGTAGCAGCCCACAGCACACAGCTTTAATGTTTCATTTCTTTGTTTGTTTGTTTGTTTGTCTGGTTGCTGCTCGCTATAATCCTTTTCATTCACATGGAAATGTACAATTCCTTTGGCGCTTATTTGCACTAAAACCATAAAGTAAAATGTGGAGAGTAAAGCGTCGAGACAGCTGAAATCTTTGCAACTCTATCTTTTGCCACCACGCAAATATATTTCGATATACGAGTGAGTATGTTTTCGTTTTGTTCCTTTTTAGTAATTCATTTACTTTGTGGCTGGCCTTTAATGTGTGCCCTCTGGCAGCAACGAAAATCGCCGTTGTTAATAAACAAAGAAAATAAACGAAAAAAAAACAGCAAAACCACTTAAAGCACTAATGAAAGATTTAAAGATGCGTTGCGGAAAAAAATAATCTTTTCAACTTGTTCCAACGTTCTTATACGCTTTAATTTACTCTTAATTAAATAATTCATAAACTAGACTTAAAAATATTCCATGAGTTCAGGTTTTCGAAATAAAGTGTTTGGAATCTCTCTTAATGGACTCAATGGAAGAGTCTGATCCTAGCTCCTTGAGAAAAGACAAAAAGCAACATTGTCAAGGCTTACAAATATACACACAGAGGTTTGAGGCTGATTAATACTCTGCTGCAAAAACAGTGATTTTTGAGTCACAGTGTGATTAGCGACTGTGACTTGAAAATCGCAGTGACTGAAAACAGTGATAAAATCACATTTCACGAATTTTACCATTCAAACATTTTAATAGACCGACTCAAATGACTGGCAAATGTACCAATGATTTTGTACAGGTTCGATGTTCAAGCGAATATGAACGTGATAAAAGCTCCAATCACTGTTAAGTGGACAGTTTAACTGTACGCGAAGAGCGATACACAAAATCGCCGATAACTGAACATGTTCACTGAGGAACAAGAAAATTCGCAAATCACTATTTTCAGTCGCATGGCGCCATTGCAATTTTTAAATCACTGTGAAAAAATGACCGAAAGTGATTTTTTATACCAACACTAGTGCGTCAGTGCTCCTCATGTAAAGTTGTAATTTATGTTTAAATAATGCTGCCGTAGCTCGTTTTCAGAAACCCCTTCTGGGCTGCTAATCGCTAAAATTTTAAAACACTCTCAACTTAGGTTTTGTTAAAAAACGAGCGACTATGGACGATAAATATACCATATTTACTCCACAAATGACTTCAACTAATAAAAATCTTGGTGACCCCGACACTTGAATTGAGTTTTAAATTAATTAATCTAGGCGGATGTGCAAAAGCATGCTTATTACCGATATTTTGGAAGACCTGCTAAATGAGTACAGATGCTCCGACAAATAATTTCAGAGCGAAACGTGGTCCTAAGCAGAGCAGTACGGCAGCGAGAACGAGCACTTTTGCATTAGGACGATCAGATCTTGAACGCCCCTATGCAAGATTGGAAAAGTTCAGATTAGATTCAATAGATACAATTTTACTCCTAGTATTATTTGAAACTTTCTGAAATTTAACGATTTTAATAATTGAATTTTTTTTAAATTTTATGTTTTACAACATCGAAATCGAATTCTTCATAATCATGTTACTAACTATTCAATAAAATAATGACAGCGAATATCAAATGAAATATGAAGGGTACAAAGTAAAAAATTATACAAAATAACCGCAAACCTCGAATATATTTGCGCAGCTGTCAAACCCAACTCAACCACATATTGCAAGGCGCAAAAATCAAGCAAGAATATCAAACGTATAATAGGCGTAAAATCGTATTTGACCTAAAATTTTCAAGATAAAATGCTAAAGCCTCAAAATCAGCAGAAAAGGAAGCGTTTTAATATTTTAATATATAAATACAAATACATTTGTACACATGCATAAATTATGACAGCTTAAGGTAGTCCTTAGTCATATCTGCTGTAATATGCTTTAAGGCATTTTTAAGAAGGTAAAAGTGTTTTTCAATGAAAGTCATTTGCCACGTTAAGTGCTGACAGAATACAGGAAAAAAAACGTAACTCAAAGGAACTAAATAATTATAAAAAGAGACGCACTTTTTTGTCAACTAGAAAAGATAAAAAAAAAAAAAAAATTATAATGCTGCAAATGTTAAAAAAACGTTTTAGTTTAAAAAGCGGTCTTCAACAACAAAAAAAAAAAAAAAACTTTCACGCGTCAAAAAAATCCTACAAAAAAGGAAATCATTTGTCAACTTTGACATGGCAAACTGAAGAGCATGTGTGACGACGGACAGACGGACTGACTGATTAAACGACGACATTTGACTTTGTATCTCGAATTTATTTATCACTTTTGACTTGGTGTGCGACTTTGTCAGTTTAGTTAGACGACAGACAGACCGACAGACGGACAGACGGACAGATAGTGAGATGATTACATTTTAATATTTTTTTTTTTTTGCATCCGTTCCAGTTTGTATGTTCTTTGCTTAGGCATACAATTTCTTTTAACTTGATTCCCACGCGAGTCACACACGCAGAACGACACAAAAAAATAAAAAGCCTACAAGGCAAAAATTTTTTTTTTTTAAATGAAATGTTGCAAATATCAAAAGTGCTGCATGCTTCAAAAAAGTGCTACACACCGACTGGCACATACGTAAAAAAAAGTATCTACAAGATTTAAAATACAAAAAATAATTTAAATTATATAAAAACCAGAAAAAAATAAAATAAATTAAATATTTAATTCATATTAAAGTATTTTTTTTCAAATGAAATTTAAAATTTTTTTAAATTGTTAATTCTCTAAAAAAGGGTTTGATTTTGAGTGTGTATTTCATTTTTCGTTTTTCAAAACAAATGAAACGAATAAAATAAATTTCAACTTAAAAGGCAACAAATACAAACAATTTGCATAGACAAACACTTCAAAAGTATTTGTTTCAAAAGAATACATAGACTAAATAGGCCCCGCAGTGTATAATATACAATATATATATTGTAATAAAATCAACAAAAACAACTCAACTAAAACACAAAAAAAAAAAATATTTACAAAAATGAAATAAATACAAACAGAACATATTATTGTAACATTTGCAAAAAAAAATACAAAAAACGGGTAGCTTGATAAGTTTTATCTTTATATATGGTTTTGTACTCGATTCAACAGCAATTGACGTCAATCTCTTACAAAAAACCCTAAAAGTATGCAATAAAAAGCAATAAATCAAATATTTTAAAAATTATCTTATCAGGGCTGGAAAAAACAGACTTTTTACAAATATGTCTAATGCATGATGTAATTATATCAGTTGAAGTATTTCGCTACTGTCCCTTTCTAATTTGATAACAAATTTTGTTGAGTATGCATGTAATGGCATAAATTTTCACCTTAGACACCGACAACTTCGTTATAAGTTTTCTAAGTGTATACATTTTTAAATTTAAAAATAAATATTTTTTAAAAGCACCAAAGCAATCCCATTAAAAGTGCAGAAAATACAATGGTTACTATCTCTTACTCAAAATTTCTTTTACTCTTCTCTCCAGTAGTGGTGAAATTAAATATAATTCACCACAAACTAAGTTGTCCAATTAAAGTAACCAAAGATTTCCGGAGTACTTCATGTGTCTTATAAAACATTTGTATAAAAATAAATACAGACGCTTTTTCGATCATGATGGTACGGGACCGGACCACCATGATCGATCCACATGATTTACTGATAGCTGACTCAGGCACAGGTCCAAGTCTCTTCAAATCCACTTTTTACTAGATGCAGCGGTAAATTTGTTTGAGTTAGAGCTGCCATCACGTTAACTACACGTTAATCGACGCTTTTAGTGGTCTCAGTTGTGCTACTGTCAGATAGATCATATCAGATAGATGCTTCAGAAACTCTGTGTATCAATATTAAGTCAGGCTAAGCAATTAGTAATGCCAAAGTGCTACTCAGAAGATTACCAGAGATACCATCTAAATTTAATTGGTCTGTCTTCAAGCACAGAGTGGAAACATTGTCTGAAAGTAGATGCCCATGTCACCATGAATTCGCAGATTTATAAAGCAGTGCAATGTTGTGCCTCTGTTTGCTTACATAATTTTAACATTGTAAGTTATGTTATACAGCTGCGTAGAAGGTAGAAAGAGCGAGATAAAAATATTTCATGTACTATTCTCACCACAGACTGCCTTCATAATGGCTAAATCTCACCAAAGTATGTAAGCGAAAAAAAAGAGTTAGTGGTGCAATACTACAACCATGGTGTAAACTAAAATTGTGTTGGTCTGTTCCCCATTTCTAGTGTAAATAAAATTGGTGCACTGCATATTTTTTTTTGAAACCGCCCTAATATGAAACTAAATATATTTCTATGTGGGCTGCCATTTAGTATATATCTTATCTGTCTGTCTGTCTGTCCGTCTATCCGCCTGTCTAAATAAATGCTAAAGCATATTTAAAATACGCCGAAATTTGATAAAATATTTCTTTGCTCGTTGCTATTTTATCATTTTTTTTTTTTTGGTTTCCTCCAACGCTTAAATATTTAACTTCCAAAAATTGTAAATAATCCTTTTGGCATGTTTATATTTTTTCAGTTTTATGAATTTAGATATTTCTCACAACACGTATTTGCAAGCTGACGCTGTAAATTTTGAACTTTCATCAAACAACAGCGTTCGTCGTCATTGAACATAGAATTTATTTCATTTCGATTCATTTTTTTTTTTTAGTATAAACTATGCCATTTGTTGCAATATTTTTAGATTTTATTCTATTCTATTCTGTGTGTCTATTTTATTAAATATTTTCTTTTTTTTTCATTTATTTTCGGCTACGCTTTTTGGACAGAAACATGCGTTTGTCCCAATTGAGTTTGTAAATCAAATAACAGACAAGTTTATCTCTATTTCTGGCAGCAAAATGTGGTCGGCAAGTTAACAGAAATATGAGGTTTTGTTGTTAGTGCTGATGTTGACGACGATGATGATGATGATGATTATGATTATGATGTGATAGGTGACCTGCATGGGAATTTTGGCTGCTGTTTTCTTTTTGTTAAGACAGCTGCATACTATCAAAACACCCACATACAAATATTTCATGTCTGTTTATAGAATATGCCAAAACCAAAACCAAAATAAATAAAAAAAATACTTCAATTTGTTATTATTTCTAAATACCAAAAGTGAAAAAAAAAAAAAATAAGCAACAAATTACGAATTTATTGGCGCAATATTTGCAAAACTGTTGTTGACATTTTAATGATGTAGCACAAATTTTGTTGACGCTTTTAGTCAATTTTTTTATATACTACATATTTTATATTTGGCTCTGTGACAGACGCTCTTTGTATAAGCCGCAATGTTTTTTTTTTTTTTAATATAAATTAAAAGCTTGTATTATGATAGAAACACCCTATACACTAAATATGGGAATACCCAAAAAAAAAAGCAGTGCTGCCAACACTATATCGAAACAATTGAAGCTATTTTTGGTGTGGCACAGGGTGTTCACCTGGGCTTAGTACTTTTGTTACTATTCATTAATAATCTCCCGGAACGATTTAATTGCGCCCTTGAAAGGTTTTTTCGATTAATGATCTGCATTTTTTTCAATTATTTCCTATTTTCTTTGTTTCAGTTCAATTGAAAGCTGTTTCTTCAAGTAAACATTAAAAAAATTAAAGTTTTATCAAAATTTGTTGATAGTTTTTCACTTAAACAATATTGCCAAGTGTTTTACAATTTACTTGCTTTTTTTGAGGCGGGCAGAGAACCTTGAATTAATACTATAAAATGATATATGTTAGCAGAAATTCGCAAATAGTCAGAAACTTGCGCTTAAAATGGTAAGTAACAAAAATAAAATTCTAAAATTTTTAATTTAAATTTCATTTTTCAGAATTTATCAATACAAATGTGCTTGCTCTATTTATACATGCTGGTATATGTAAAATCAGAACAAATTGATTACATGGACGAGTACAACAATAATTACGAAGATGATAATGACTTTTATAATGATTATGTAGATGTGAATAGGAAAGTTTTAACAGCAATTACAGTTAAAAGTGAACCATTGAAAATAAAAATTGTTACACCCTCGGATTATGTACAAAGTTCAACAGAAAGATTTAAAAAGTTAAAAAATTATACTCCAAAACAAACAACGGAAGAAAATACGATGCACAGTAGCATTAAAAAGGAGGATAATATAAAATATGAAAGAACGGATGAAACGGATAAAACGGATAAAACGGATAAAGCGGATAACAATGAAATTAGGAAAGACGATAACAAAAATAGTAATAAAATTTATAACAAGCAGACTATAGATAATAATTTGAAGAAATATAATACGGATAACAATAAACTTAAGTCGGATAATACTGAAAATTACAAAATCTCTAATACTGATAATACAATTAATAAAAAAGAGAAAACGAATAGTATAAAAAGCAGTACAAATATTGCTACGAAAAAAAGAAAAAATAATGAATATGATAATACGGATAGCTTTACAAATAATAAAATGGATAATACGAATAACATTGCAATTAACAAAACGGATAATACGGATAATAAGAATAATGAAGACGACAACAACAATAACGAGGACAAAAATAACGAAGAGAACTACAACAATGAAGAAAACAACGAAGGCAACAACAATGAAGACAGCAAGAACGAAGAGAACAACAATGAAGGAAGCAATAACAACAACGAAGATAACAAAAACAAAAATGAAGGGAACAACAAGAACGAGGAGACCAACACCAACGAAAATAACGAAGAGAACACCACCAACGAAAAAAACAACAAAGAAGACAACAATAACGAAGAGAACAACAACAACGAAGACAGAAACAAAGAACACAAAAACAACGAAGACAACAACACCGAAAAGAACAACAACAACGAAGACAAGAACAACGAAGACAACAACACCGAAGAGAACAACACCGAAGAGAACAACAACAACAACGAAGACAATGACGATGAAAGCACAACCAAAAAATGCACCAAAAATCCACATATAACAACCAGAGCTCCTTATTTTGTACCGAAAACCGTGCGCACCACACCATTATGGGCACGCGAAGTAATAAAACCAATTATTGGAGCACCCTTTCATAAATTATTTAACGATGAATCAGTAATGGGCGCCAATATGTTTGTCTTGCCAAATCCATTTGCTAAAATCAATGATGAACTACCAAAATATCAATATCGTTATTCTAATCGAAGAAGTTATCCAGATTAGAAATAAATGAATATATTGAATATTTAAACTGTGTATTATAGACTAATAGTTTTATAATTTGTTAAGATAATGTTTTTTTTACCGATAATAAAATATCTATTTAATATGTATGCTATCGACAATTTTCTGTACCAGAGACTAGACAACTCAAAAATCATAGGAAATGGAAAAATTTGGAATCAGATATACTATGTCCCAACTCTAGTTTTGAAAATAAAATAGAAATAAGAGAACGGATAAAACAAACAAAACGGATAAAGCGGAAATGGAAAAATTTGGAATCAGATATACTATTTCCCAGCTCTGGTTCTGAAAATAAAATAAAAATAAGAGAACGGATAAAACGGATAAAGCGGATAAAGCGGAAATGGAAAAATTTGGAATCAGATAGACTATTTCCCAGCTCTGGTTCTGAAAATAAAATAAAAATAAGAGAACGGATAAAACGGATAAAGCGGATAACAATGCAACTAATTAAGTCGATAACAGAAACAGTAATAAAATATATAAGAAGCCGACTTTAGGCAATAATATAAAAGAATATAATAAAAAACCTCTAAAACGTCACATTCAACAGAAGCTTCGGCGCTATTTTTATACCCTGTACCCAAAGGGTAAAGGGTATATTAAGTTTGTGCGAATGTATGTAACAGACAGAAGGAGGCAAGATAGACCCTATAAAGTATATATATTCTTGATCAGCATTGGAAGGGGAGTCGAACTAGCTTTGTCTGTCTGTCCGTCCGTCCGTCCGTCCGTCCGTCTGTCCGTCTGTCATGCTGTCTGCCGTATGAAAACGATTATTTCGGAGACTATAAGAGGTAGAGCTTTCAAAATTGAAACTTAAACTCTCCTAGGCCGTCAAGTGTGCACTTACAAACGGTTTTTCTCTAGACCCATTTTAAGGGGTACCCCCCCATACAAATGTACCCCAAAATTTTGGGTTTTTGCATAAAAACGTCATTGTTTTTTATTCTAGGAAGTTCAAATTAAGTAAAAATTATGTCTATGATAGTCCCAATAAAATATCCCAATATGGTTGGGACCAACAAAATTTTAGGTATAGCCCCCATACAAATTTACCCCAAAATATTGGGTTTTTTACATAAAAACGTCATTGCTTTTTATTCTAGAAAATTTGAATTTAGTATAAATTATGTCTATGATAGTCCCAATGAAATAGACCAATATGGGTAGGCCCAACAAAATTTTAGGTATAAACCCAATCAAAGATATACCCGATTTTTTAAGTTTTTCTATGAAAATCCAATTCAATGATGTATGGTAGTCAAATAGAACCTAACTTAAGGTACATATAGATTGGGTACAGGGTATCTTGTAGTCGAGCATACTCGACTTCAGCGTTCTTTCTTGTTATTTTTATTTTACGTTATAACAATTTTTAATTGACAAAATTGTAACTCGCCTATGGCTCAAAAGCTCTAATTGCATTTTAAAAACCAATTAGCGTTAAAATATACTAGTACGTATCCAGTTGATCACAACCCATTCAACTGTGCCTGACCTGACCGTATCTGACCGATGATGTGTGACCTTGACGCGTTGGCTTAATTAATGCAATTTACTCAAACAACAACAACAGCAACGGCAGCAACATATGCAAATATATTGTAAATAACGCCTGCAGCACGCATCAAATGAAGCCAAAAAAAAAAAAAAATACTATTTACAGCAACAGGCGGCGAGGCGTCAACTTTCAATTAATTCGCAGTGTACACCAAAGCTATATGAATAAATTGAATCTGCTACTGCCCACGCAACAACAAAAAAAAAAAAAAAACAAAAAACTTTTTTCAAAAAATATACACAAAACCTTTGCAACATTTTTTGTATTTAATTGGATTTTTTTTTTTTTTTATTGAGAAATCACTGCCGGCGCCATTTATTTTATAGACTTTGGCATTGATATTGAAGCTGTATTGCCCGGCGTTGTAATGAGATAAAAATAAAATATTGTGTAAGCGTTAAGTGTAAAATAGAGTAGCGTAGACAATTCAATATGGAAGCCATAAGAATTTAACAAGTTGCAATTAGCACATATTTGAAAATAAAATTAATTATTTCGTAATTTTATGTTAAATGGGGAAAATTTCATCTTCAATTAAACCGAAATGTTCATATGCTACACAATTGGCTGGTTTAAAAGTAAAGTAAAGAGAAAAAAACCAAGTATCTATGAAGAAAGTATCTGTAAGATACTTTTAAATTTTAAAATTCTTATCTTTGCGTAGCTGCTGATGGCGAACATTTTCCCGTTTATTTTATGTTTCTATTAAAAGAAAAGAGTTCTCATCACATAAAATTTCCAGATTTTTGTTCCTAATTGAATATTTCTATTTCAATTTTTTGCAAAGCTGCAACTGATTCCTAATTAAAAATTCAATATTTAAACTTTTCCTTTGACTATTTTACATTTTGTTCAATCAAATCAATTTGCTTCATCAAATGGTAAATCAATTTAAAATTTCAACACAAAATAATGTCATTAAAAGTGGCACAGATACTATGCATTTGCCAATTTTTACCCATATGTGCATTAGGGTGAGTCAATTTGTTCGAGTAAAAAAAAAAAACGTAACCAAGCGTACAGCAGGAACGTAGTCTTTGGGATATTCTAAGAACAGTTTTTCAAAGAAAAAACCAAATCTGACCTTTCGCATTTCCACTTGGAAATTAGCTGCTTATATTTTTTAAAAATATACTATTTTCTAGTTTTCACCTAAAAGGAGCAGGTTTTAAATTGACCTATTTCAAGTGTTTTGGGGGAGTAGAATCCAAATAGAACCACTAACCGTTTTTGGAAATATGTTTACAGATCTATTTGATTTAGAACTTTTTTAATTATTTCTAAAAATTGAGAATGGATAGCTTTAGTGCGATTTGCTGTTCCTCAGTGAACGTGTTCAGTTATTAGCGATTTTGAGTATCGCTCTTCGCGAACAGTGAAACTCTTTAATTAAAAGCAGTGCTTTTATTTTTCAATGAACTGAAACAAAATCGGTTTGTTATGTTGGTGTAGTGAAACAGTTCAGTTAGAGGCGATTTTGGTGCACCACTCTTCGTGAGCAGTGATCATAAATCGCTGTTTGATTTTTCGCAAACTGTTATTTTATCACTTTTTGCAGTCACTGCGATTTTCAAGTCGTAGTCGCTACTCAAAAATCACTCTTCTACCAACACTATCCCAAAGACTACGTAACTGCAACGCTTGACCCACCCTAATGTAATTTACTTATGTATGAAATGAAACAATTGCGCATAATATTGTAAGTAAAAATTGCACTAAATCTATTATTCATACAAAACGAAAGAAAGCTTACAAAATAATTTACATATTGTAGGTACTATAGCCAACCAGCGAATGTTTTATGCAAAATAATTCGTAGAACATACACAGAGAGAGAGTGAGATAGAGAGAGACATGCATACATAGAAATAGTTAGAATATATACAATACATACAAACATGTACACAGAATACAAAGTTGAAGTTGCCAATTTGAAAGCAATTTCAGTCATTAAATTCAATTTAAGCGCAACGAAAGCGAAATAGCAAAAAAAAAAATCCAAGAGAATAAGCAGCGCAATGTCCATTTTATGTATGCAAATGCAAAATGCGTAGCGGCCGCCATTTTGACGCCAAACTGATGCAAAGTCTTTACACGTAGTGCATGTGTGTATGTATGTGTAAGTGTACTCAGTGTAACTGTGCAAGTGGCTCTTTGTATATGTATGTGTAAGCGTCTCTACCAGCAGCCTTGCATGTGTCCCAATTGTTGTATGGCGCCGCAACCGATACGATTTTGCATATAATCGGGAAAATTACTCTGCAATACGCGCATCGTATTATGCTTGTAGTCGGGCACCGCATGTGTTACCAACTGACACGTCTGACTGCGATAGATTGGCTTAAAATTTTTCTCATTGAATGCAGTATTTGTATCCCAACGATAGACTTCATGGTCACCCTCATTACGGAAAAATAGCGCTGAACCATTATCGGTGCCAATGATAACCATGCGTGTAGGTTTTTTACCCAAATCTAAAATGAAGCAGAAAATTTAATAATAAAAAAATACAAAGACTCTCAGCGCAACTTACCCAAAATACGTCCATCCGCAGCGCCACTACGTAGATATTCCGATTTAAGTGAGAACAATTTATTTGTACTCAAATACGTGAAATATAGCTCAGTGCTGCCGCAATCGCGTCGTATTAGCGCAATGTAGAGCACATCACGTGAACGACAGCCTGCAGTAACTGCTTTGGGCAGCACAACACGAAAGCCACGATCCGCTTGCAGATTATAGACAATTATAGCACGATTAGCAGCATCGCTCACATAGACATAGCAGCTGCCATCGGGCGCATAATCTACAACTAAATACTGCAGCCGTGAGCTACTTGAAGTGAGTCCCTCCAGTGAGATGGTCCTTAGTATTTTACCCGTTTTCACCGAGAGCGCTACCACCTTGGGTGCACACTTGCGTACCGGTGTCTCCAGCGTATTCACTATACCCGTATCGAGTACCCAGAGTACTTCGTTTTGATCGATAACTAAATCGACAACCGATTGTAACGCCTTACAGTTGCCTTCCTGTTGCAGATCCCAACAGGGAAATGGTTTAAAACCGTTGCACACGTGCCGGGTTGTATATTTGTGCGCACCAATGTTGCCGGTACGCCGTGTCTGTAACGTGGCAACGCTAGATATACCGTATCGCCGATAAGCTGTGCACGTGTTGCTATACAATTTTTCGGTATATACTTGCCGGAACTTTTGAAGAGCGATTTCGTGGAGGCGCATGGAAACTCAAATTGTCCGCCGGTCCATTGTACCGGTTGTGCATCGGCGTGTGCATGATCCGGTGTCCATTGACCGTATTTGGTGCCCTTTGCTTGTGCGTTGTTAACTAGCAGCCAGAGCAGCATGCTGCCGCATATAAAACTATGAAATGTAAACATTTTGTATCTTAAAATTGCTGACACGTCTTTTGGAGTAACTTGCTCCAATACAATCTCAACCGACCTCGATCTTTATGTATTCTGCTATTGCGTTTTCGCGTGAATTGTGTTTATATATTAAAACTTTCTCACAAAAATGCAACGTGCTTCATGCGTTTATTTGGAATTTTTCGTTGTTTTTTTATTTTTTTATCTACAATACTTCTGGTTGAAAAGTTTTACATTAGCCTTGACCAAACACACTGACACTCTTGGCACTGTGGTGCAAAGTGTTAAATGATATAACATAAATTTGGAATATATATAAATGTTAAACCACCACAAAACGTAAGCCCTAAGCTCGAACACAGAGAAAAAAATGAAGTTAGGGTAATATTAACGACTCTACTTGATCTAAGCACATAATGTGCTTGTATTGAGAACAAACGTGCTAATTCAAGTTACAGTAGCCAGATATCGAAGAGCAATGTGATCTACGCTCTCAAAAAAAAAATGAACCAGTCCTGTATTTTTTCTTGGCTTTACATTTTGAAATGTCAGCGACGGGCCACGACAAAAGCTTATTTCATTCCCCATCTCTAGTCAGAATAGTAAAAAAAAAATGATTCAATAACTCGAATAAAACTCGAGTCATATCCAAAAGATCGAATAATCGAACGAAACAGTTAACTTCGGTCGGAACCGAAATACGGATACTCGATTTAGAGATTTAGCAGCATTTATACGTACGACTCGTTTATTCGAGTTAAAATATGAGCTAAATCGAAATGTTCGGTTATTCGATACATTGGCTCGAGTAAGTCAAGACTCAACTATATCTGTTTTTTGAGTTAGTCGATGCAAGGCTCTAGTGCCTAATCGTTACATCCATGTCCATCTGTTCATCTGTCTCTGTATTTTCACTGCTGCCCACCGATCTCTGAGACGATAAAACCAATGACCACAAATCTTGAGCTAGGCTCTTAACCATACTCCTAAAATATCTTATACATATCAAATTATATTTATAGTCCCACAAAAAAGGCAAGCTCCCTAGGAAATTAGAAATTTTAAGTGAGCAAAAACCAGCTGAATACAAAAACAAAAACTTCAAATTAAAAATGTTTTGCAATAATTTGGCGTCTCAAAAGCCTAGAGCTGAGACCTTGAGCGCTTATATGTGGCAGAATATAACTTGAAGTTGTTTATAAAAAATTTGGAAATACTCCATAGACTCGTATGAGAAACCGCGGCTAGTCAATGTTCATATTTAATTCAGTTATATTTTTTTAACCAATTTATCAAATTTGCAACCACTGTGCAATGCAACATATGCGCGTGCCAAATGTTATTTCTTCTTTAAGACAAGAAAAACAAAATATATACTCAGAAAAATTAATTCATTTATTTGCTGCTGCTGCCACATACAGCATTTTGCCCTTGAGAAACTCAAAAGAGCAGAAAATACAATAATAAAACTAATCATTTTTAATATATATTTTAGTTTAATTGAAAAAATAACATGAAATATTTAACACAAAAATAACAAAGTAAAACATCATAAATAAATAAATAAATAAATAAATCACAAACATTACAATTAAAATGAAAAAGAAACATAAATAGCGAAAATAAACAAATACTTCAACAAAACATTTTTTTGATTTCATTCACTTAGCTGCCATATTGTCAAACTGGCTTTATGCGCCATTTTGTTGTGTGCCACTTCCGCTTCATTTTCACGTCTGCTTCTTTATAAATGGAGAAAACACTTCGCAAAACATGACAACAAATGTAATCAATTCAATCAAATGAAATACTTTTAGCCACTTATCACTTATCAACACATTAAATTGTCATTCAATACGAATACAAAAATAGCTACAAAAGTATCAATCAATAAAAATGTTCTTATTCCATTTGATTTGTTTTTTATACCCGTCACACACAGTGTGGAGGGTATTATCATTTTGTCAGAAAGTTTGTAACGCATTAAAGGAGTTTGTAACGCATTGTGGACCCTATAAAGTATATATATTCTTGATCAGCACGACGAGACGAGTCGATCTAGCCATGTCCGTCTGTCTGTCTGTCCGTCTGTCTGTCCGTCTGTCTGTATGTATGCGTTTCATTCGCTCAGTTTTAAAGATATTGACCTGAAACTCGGAACTTAAGCTTTTCTCAGTCCTAAGCAGTTCAAGTGTTAAAATCAAAGTGCCACGCCCATTTTAAGGGGTAGCCCCCATATAAACTTACCGTTTTTTTCGGATTTTTTGTATGAAAATAGCATTTATTTATGAATGTAGTCACTCCAAGTTGGGTCCAAATACTTCTAATGTCATCCAATGTCAAATCCAAACTGCCACGCCCATTTTTAGATATAGCCCCAATACAAACTTACCGCCCATTTTCGAATTTTATATGAAAATAGGTATTATTTATGAGAATATTCACTCAAATTTGGCTAAAAATACTTCTAATCTCATCCAATAACAAAACCAAGGTGCCACGCCCATTTTGAGAAATAGTCCCCATACAAACTTATCGTTTATTTTCGAACAAATGTATGAAAAAGGTAATTATTTTCCAATATATATTTATAAATGTTTATAAGCCACTGATGATCACACTAAACTATTCAAAGACTCGTGTGACGGGTATTTAAGCTTCGGTTCCACCGAAGTTAACGTTTTTCTTGTTTTTTTTTTATAACTAAATTGGAAGCAGCATTTATACATTCATTTTATATAGGAAAGTTTATATAAATGACATAGAAAAACAATTAGAAGAAATGACAACATCGGCTTAAGACTTTCTGGGCACAGAGTACCCCACTTTACCCAACTAAAATGTGTGACACTTTTCATAAGCTGTTTAAAAATTCACCATATAATATCCAAATTGTCCAAAATAAAATCTACGAAATTCATATAGAAAAAAATTTTTCAAATTTCATTTTCGTACATTGTACAAAAATTTGGTACAATGTAGTAAAGTTTCGTAACAGATTTTTTTTTTTTTACGAAAACAACATATGTTAACTAATATAGACCTGCCTATAAAATATAAATATAACGAAATTACATTGGCAAAGACAAAATGAATTTTTCTCGTTTGTTTCTTTTTCGTTCATTTTACGAATGTTTTTGTGCATTGTACGAAACGGATACTAAACGTTTGGAATGTATAAAAAGCATTATGTTTATTGTTTATAAATATTTATTAAATTTATTAGTAAAGAGTAATTTTGTAAATAATACGAAATTCTTTCGTAAAATGAACCAAAAAAATATTTTATTTTATTTTAAATGAAATTTTTCAGTTTTTAAATTTTACATCACATTCCGGTTTCTCAGGGAAATCTCAAATATATCGGTTGCTTTGTAAATCTCTAAAATAAAATCTCTTTGTTATAGAACTGAACAACTAAAGATTTCATTTTTCGAAGACAGTTTTGCCAATATCGGTCAACAAAGACATAATTTCAATTTATTATGTTGTATATTTTTCATTTGAGTGTTTGAAAGAGCTAAAATTCGATGTAAGTCAATCTAAAAGTTTTTTCGGGGTAGCTTCTAGTGTTGGCAGAAAAAATCACTTTCGGTAATTTTTTCACAGTGATTTAAAAATCGCTATGTCGCACTGCGACTGAAAGTAGTGATTTACGATTTTCTTGATCCTCAGTGAACATGCTCATTTGAAGACGATTTTGTGAATCGCTCTTCGCGAACAGTGAAACTATTCAGAAATCGCTGATTGTGTTCCGCGAACTGCGATTTTATCACTGTTTGCAGTCACTGCCTTTTCGCACTTCGACTCAAAAATCTCTCTTTTTTGCCAACACTAGTAGCTTCCATACAATTTTGTCTGCCCGTCTTTCAAAGAAAGATACTAAAACATCATTTTGGGCACATCCACTATGAATATCAAACCACAGTGTTAAAGTTTAGAAAAATCTAAATTTTAACTTTAGTCTTTTATATCTTTTATTGTCTCTTATTTTCGTAAACTAAATATACTCCATTTTCTTCGAAATATTTATGGTATAAAGTAGAACAATAATATTCTTCTAAATTGTTAGTAAGCACCATTTATATTTTATTTATTTACATTGATATTTTTTACTGTTTTTTTAAGATTAGAAAACAATTTTTTTTTTTTTTTATTTTGTAGCAATTCCGGGTTTAATACGATGTACATATTTACTTCCGATTGGTCCCATACATTTTCAAAAGTTTATGCTTATAAAATAAATATTTCGAATTACATACATATTTATATTTATATAGAAAAACAGAAAAATAAACCAATAATAATAACAAAATGTATATAAATGGCAATAACAACAACAACAAACGCCCGACACATCAAGAACATCAAAAACTTTGCCGCATTTTATTACAAGAAAATAAATAATACGTGCACAGCATACAAAACAATATCTTAAACAAGAGAAAGAAAAAAAAAAACTAAGACTAAATAAATCAAAAATAAAATATGCTGTCTGTGATTTATTTGAAATTCCGGCATAAGAGTAACGTAACTACTTCCGGTCAAGCTGACTGAGACAAACTCGGTCAATAAATTAAATAAACATTAAGTATGTCCCCAACAAAAAAAAAAAATCGTCGAAGTTACTAACTGATAAGCGTTTCGTTTCGTTTCGCTTTGCTTCATTAAACACAAAATGAAGAAAATAAAAAGAAAAATGAAAAACTGCGCCCTCAAGCAATTTTTAGGTTGAGCGCTTTATCAATTCAAACCAAAAATCCGGGTCAACGCAAACGTCTTTTCGTTTCGGAACGCATTATTAAGCAAAAGATTTATTAAAGTAAAAAAACCAAAAACAAAAATAATGAAAACATGCGAAAAATTTTGCGATAAATTTATTGTAAAAAAAAAAATGTAATAAATCCAAATTTTGGTATTTATAGTGCAATCGCCTGAAGTCAGGGGCAAATGCAAAAGCAGCGAATTTAAAATTGACGCTGGTCATGTCTGTCTGAATGCGAATATAATTTTTTTTTTTTTTTTGCATAAGGTTTTTTTTTTTTTTTTATACGACTTTGCGGATTTCCAATTCGAATTGCTGGCTAAGCATAATTGGTAAATTATGCAAAAGAATATAAGCAAATTTATTTCAAGCTACATGAATCGCTAATACCTTTCTTGATTTTGTCTATTTTGTAAGCGAATAACTTAATCTTCATAACTCAGAAAGAATTTATTATTTTCGATCGGACAATTTAATTATTGAATTAAAAACACTAAAATAAACTAGGAGAGTTTGCGGAAACAGCAACAGGTATGGCAAAAATGTGTGTAAAAAGCAGGGCTGCTCCGAACCGGTTTTTACGGTTGAACCGAACCGGTTTTTGAATTAAGCCGATTTTTTAACCGAACCGGGTCTTTAACCAAACCGCAGCCTTTTCGCTCGTTTGCTGCGAACCTCGAACCGATCCAGTTCTTCTAAAAGAAATTGATTTTGAACCAAAAGCCGAATCATATATTTGGCAAAAGTGGTTCGGTTCGAACCGTTTCTCCATTTATAAAAATTTACTTGAGTGAGGATGTTAATAAGAATTCTCGTAAATGTAATTATATTAAAATCAATAGATAAGGCTGGCCGCAATCACAAATATTATACCTACCACTGATCAATAAAAATAGGTGCTCACCGATCAAGTAGGAAAATTTTAATAGTTGAAAAGCAAACTTTTTTTCTAATTAACAAATATGCAATACTTGAACTATTTAAACCGTACCAAACCTTGGTTCGTGAACCGAACCTGCGGTTCAAAGGCATCGCGAATTAATGAACCGAGCCACTACCAATTTTTTTTAAAAGTTTTGCAGCCTTGATAAAAAGTACAAATGGACTACCGTATTCGATGCAGACTGTACAACGGCATTGCCATATTCAAATAATTTCTGACAAATTTATGCATGTATTCTTACAAAATCATTCTGAATTTACTGGCTGGACTTTATACGAAAGTGAAATAAAAAATCTTCTGAAGAAACTTTATTTTTGTAAATGCGTCTGGGGAAGTCCCCTTTTGTAAATAGATTTCATTAAAAATTTCATTCAGATAATGTAGTGTACTTTTAATTCGCCTATAGCGATATATGTAAATATTTTTGTTTGATTTTAAATGCTTTTCTTTTTCGATTTAATTTTTTATTACGATTATTATTGCTTTGTGCTGTCAACGCGCAATTTGTGCTTATTTTTCCAGCTTCGATTTTTTTTTGCTTATTGGCGCATTGCGTCGAAGCGTAAAATTTATTTTATAAATTTGACTTCGATTTGTCTGCTGTTTTCCTCCGGCTGCGAAATTTTTCAAGTTGTCAGCGAAAATTGTCCGCAAAAAGTAGCACATCAATTTAGCACATTTATGAAATTATTTAACTAAATTAATGCAAAAAAAATATAGAAATTGCGAACAATCTTTAAAACATAAATTTATGTAGAACACATTTTTCCGATACATTTTTTTATGTTTTATTTTTATTATTTATGCATTCAAATAAACAAATATATTCGTCATAGTTGTCATGAAAACAAAAGCATAAAGCCAAAAAATGATTGAATATTTTTACATAAACTTCTCATTTATTTAATATTTGTGGAGTTTATTTGTCGTTTTTGTACAAATAACTTCGAAATAAGGAAGCTTTTAAGGGTTTTTATTTACATTTAAATAGCTTTGAGAAAACGAAACTGAATGGAAGTGAATAAAAAATAGCAAATAAAGTCAACCCGAGGCAAAAAAAAAGGGTCAAGATACTTTGATTAAATTTTTTTTTTTATTATTTGAGATATTTTTAAGATTTTATCAAATTGTTTGACTTGCTTAAAATAGCGTTGACCCACATTTTTTTGTATGTTAAATCTGTATATGTACTTCATATTAAATTTATTTTATCTTTATAGCTTCTATGCTTTTTATGCTGAAGCTTACTAAGTCATGAATATATAAAAAACAATTTAAACATTGATTTTAAATTATTTAAAATTTATAGAAAATTATGTAAAAAGAAGCACTATTTTTAAAAATAAAATAACAGACAGACAGACAGACGGACAGACGAAAAATACGTTTTCTGTACAAAAATTTATAGTACAGAAGTAATTTGTGTTACTTTTGAATGCATTTAGGTGTAAACTCATTTCTAGATATGATACAGTGCCTTTCACCTATCATCCCTTGTCATTTTCCCGGGTCCCGGTGTTCCTTTTAAATCACTAGTTTGAATTAAAGCAATGTCAAAATAATCTAAACATATACTAAAAAATACCAGTTTCTTTTTGATGTCCAACATTTTTTGGAGTGCGCTGGACTCAGCTGTTTTTTGTTTTTGTATTTGATTGCAGTACAAGTTTGGGGCTAGTATAATAAAAACATAAAAAAAGCCAAACATTTGTGTATGGAAAAATTAGAAAACGACTTCTAAAATAAACTAAATGTGCCTAATGCATTGTTTTAAAGGAATTTTAGTATATATGCATTGTTGCCTCTCAAATGTAACCGGTTTGGGACTCATCGATTGGATGTTTTCAACGTCCATAGCGGACATAGAAACCCTTTTACTAAAAAAATAATTTATAGCTTTCAGATTTGGACTGGTTTACTAGATATTGAAAAGCGGTTTCGTATCTAATGAAAAAATATTATACGCAACTCAAATTTGAATGGATACAAAGTATTCATTAAGTACACTGGTCGGCATAATTATTTTGACAAGACGAAAAAAACATATCTTTTATTTTATATTTGTAAAATTTGTTTATTTTATTTTTTAAACTTTGAAACTTTGAAAAAAAATTGATTTTATTTTTGGTTTCTACATGAAATTTTACATTAAAAATGATTATAAAATACAATAGATCAAAAAAGCTATAGATTGTAGAAATGAAAATCAGAATATTTTTTTCGTCTTGTCAAAATAATTATGCCGACCAGTGTAAGTTTTGAAATATAATAAATTCATTTTTAATTATTTTTTTTTTTTTTTTTTTTTTTGGGTAACAACACATACGGTAAAAAAAGTGCCTTCCATAGTATTATCATCTTTAGGACCACTTCCATTTGCACTAAAAAAGCTATTTCACTCAACAACAACACATCCGAACTCTGCTTCCAAATTATAGTAAACAATTTCACGCATAAAATATTAAAGTCAATTTTGTTATTACATTATATACTATATATTCTATATCTAAGTACATCGTAATAATAACAGCATTGAAAAAGGCGTTTGTTGCTCTCAATTTTAAGCATGCTGCAGCTCGCTGTTGTTGGTCTTTATCTCGTGCAAGCGTGGCGATGGATAACAATAAGGACAGAAAAAAATGCTGGCATGCGTACGAGTTCAAATCCTTATAAACTGCATGGGCGGATAAACGTTTGTGGGCTATTGAACTTTACTTTTTTTCTTCTTTATTTAGCAAAGGTCAGTTTTATACATAATTCATTGTTATTTGTCTGAAGTTGAAAACATTTGATTTTTTTTTAAAGTAAAATTTTTTTACAAATTAATTAAAATCATGACAAACGCATAGTTTTCTTCCTTCAAATAGCTTAAAAGAAACTTTTCACTTTTAATCCAGCATATCAAGTTTCGAAATGGCAAAACTGTCTTAGCTGTAAAATGTAACTCAACACCAGCAACACAGCTAAGAAATGACAAGTTTTTAATGAAGTTGCCGTAAACTTATTGCAAATTCGAAATTGTATCTTACTATCTGGATACGCTATCCATCGAATCAAGTCAAATAGGCAATGAGAAAGTTTTTCACAGTTATGCCATAATCAAATGAACTGAACGAATCGAAAGGAAAGGAAATCGAAATTCCATGCAATTGAATGAGCCATGCCAAAAACTGTTGCAACTGTAGACAATGAAATTTAATGAACTTTGAACTTTTCAAAAGTGCAAAACAGAATAAAAAAAAAAAAGTACAAAATTCTCAGATGTATTTTCGTCATTCGGAAAATTGTAAAAGCAGAGCTGTGCTTAAGTAAGATCGATAATGCTTTATAGTGCACATTCAACAATGAGTAAAAGCTTTCAATTTGAAATGACTTAAACGATTTAAAACGACTTAAATGGCAAAAACCACGAAAAATACTTAAGAAGCTTTTCGTATGCATTTCCGTATTTGAACATAACACTTCCGTTTTAAGTGATATATGAGCGCCAATGGTACAGTGGCATGAATTAAAGATTACAGAAGCCATAAGATAAAAGGCATTGCTGTCTTAGAATTTTGTAATCAAACACATGCAGCAAGCTGATCTATATATAAAATAGTAAAAATGTTACTATGTCCGCTATGGTCTTTGGAACCATCCAACCGATGAGTCTCAAACAGGTTTCATTTGAAAGGCAACAATGCAAGTAAAATTATAAACCACTAAAATAATGCATTAGGCACATAGGGTGGCGTCCAGCTCAAATGTTCGTATGAACGTACGGTCAAGTAAGTCCCATCGTATTGGTAAATTCTATAAGTCTACGGAAGCTTCTGTTTTAGAACAAAAATAACGAAATACGTGTATAATAAATTATTCCACAATCCCACTAGTTCTACTTGTTAATGAAAACTTTCATATAGATTTTAAAACTGTTAAGTTTTATAAAATAAAAATAAAAAATTTTTTAAATGAGTCACCATAACATAAATCTGTTAACAAAAAAAATTATCAAGCATTACGATAAAGACGTTCTTTTGCAGTTGTCAGCAGCTTAAGTTGCTCATTTCCGGAAACAAGTCGCTCTTACACATTTATTTATACACGTAGATTGTGTGTTAATATTATCTCGTAAATCTAGAACATTTTTTTGTTGTTTTCTTCGCTATTTTTCTAAATTTTTTATGCCCATCACACAGTGTTAACGTGTATTATCAGTTTGTCGTAGTGGTAGCTCTTTTTGATGGCACTTTTGTACTTTTTAGTATTAAAACATACAAAAAAAGCACCAAAAAACCGGTTCCCTTGTCACTTCAATGCATATTTGCGAGTAATGCAAACAATTTTTGTGTGGGAAAAGTCAAGAATTGACTTCATGAATAGACAGAATGTGACAAATGTATTGTTTTAGTAGTCTTGAATCATCCTTGCATTATTACCTTACAAATTAAACCGGTTTGGTACACATCGATTGGATGGTTTCTAAGACCATAGCGGACATAGAAACATTTATACTATTTTATATATACACTAGCGAATACACGGCGTGTGCTACTTACATTGTTCGGACGTTTTGGCTGCTCTTTCGGCTCTCTTCTGTTTTACATCTGTTTTTTTTGCGCAGTTGCTGTTCTTTGCGATGGTCTTTTTTGTACTTTTTTTCTCAATTGTTTATTTTACTTTTTTTCAATTTCCAACCACGGTGCAGCATCGCTGCCGGCTAAATCACTACCGGCTAAAAGCTGAAATATACTCTTGACCTTGCATGCTCACTCAACTTAAACAAACAAAAAAAAAATGCTGCAAATAAAAATGAAAAATTGAATGAATGAATAAACGCGTGCCACAAACGCCAAAGAACATGTTTTAAAAAAAAAGCATAATAATAAAATTATTTTGTATATAAATGCAAAAACGTATGTCAACATTTTGCAGTTTCAGCAAAAGCATACAACGACAACATTTAACATTGAAGTGAATTAAATTGAAAATCAATTTTAATATTTCAAAAAAAACTGAAATTATGATTCGAAAATGTACAACGTTGCTATTCCTGCTGTTGCAATTTTACAGCAATAGTGCCGGCAGCAGTAGGTAGCACAGCTGCAACATCAGCAGCCGCTGCAGACGTTAGTGACAACAACGATGTTGTTGCCTACAGTTCGAATGCAAATAACGCGTACAGTGATAGCAACACTTCGGGCAATAGTTGCAACAATAAGAATCCATTGACTGAGTTAACCTTTCAACTAAGCGGCAGTAATCTCTTTTGGCCCTGTGAATCGACAAAGAATATATACGTGCAATCTGGACGCTATGTGCCACGTAATGTGATAATAACGCGTGCACAATTGCAACGTGATGCCGCTTACTTTGCATTGCCACGTTACAAGCAAGGTGTACCGTTTACACTTGGAAAGGTTCATTTAAAGAAGGGTCAATGCTTGACGAAAGTAAAACCGTTTCCATGCTTTGCCATACAGGAAGAGGGCAACTGTCAGGCACTGCAATCTGTGGTCGACATTGCCATCGATCAGCATGTAAGTAAAAATATTTCTTTTTTTTTTTTTATTCACACGTTTTAAATTGTTTTTCCCGCCACACATCTTTAGAGCAGAATGCAGCAGGAGTGTCAATTAAATTTAATATTTATTTGCAATCGACATGCATGCTGAACTGCACAGAACTGAATTGAATTGAAAAAGAACGCAATAAAAATTTAAATGCATTGAACGTTTCGAATGTTTGCAACGGACGGACATATATTTATTTATATATTTTGCAGTTGACCATTTCAATGAAGTGAGAATTGAGTTTTTATTGCATTTAAAAAAAAAAAAAAGAGCTGCAAAAGTGTCAATTTGCTGCAGCGTAATTTTTATTTTGGTTTTAAAAACCATTTTATCCAACGTGTCGCATGTCGTATACGTAATATTAAATTGGTTTTTCTTTTTTTTTCCCCCGAAAGCTCTTTAAATAGCATTAATTTTTTATGCTTTTCACATTATAATTAAAAATTATTTTCACATATATTTATTTATTTTTTCAGGGTCTACTCTGGACTTTGGATGTTGGCATTGTTAATACGCTTGAGCAGCCCATAAGACGCTGTAATCCAAAAGTTGTTGCCATTAATACCGCCAACAATAAAGTTGTTAAGAGCATTGATTTAAGTGATTTGGTAACAGCCAATTCACGCTTACAATTTATTGTGGTGGATTATTCGAAGGATAATAAGCCATTCGTGTAAGTTGACAATAAAAAGTTAAATGAAAATGAATACTTTACAGGAACAATTAACACATTGCAACGCTTATGGAAAATAAAAATTCAGAAGCAGACCAGTGGAAACATTTGGTAATTTTCTAGAACCAAAGCGCAAATACGTATCAGACGAAGCAATGAGTATCTGTAACATAGATAACATTTTACGAAGGGGTGTAGGGGGATAGGGATCAATGGTCCGATACAAAACCAGTTTACACACTATATGGGGGCTCATATCGTATAAGAAGCAATTAGGTAACTATGTCAAGTATTAAGATAAAAAAATTGGAAAATGTAAGATGAAAGATTCCCTGTACCCAAAAATTGTTAAACTTTTTCATAAAAAATTTCATATTTAGGGATAATGTTGAATGGGGCTATGGCCCTTTCATGTGAACTAAATGTAGAATTTTTTTTGTGTTTAGCATGAAAATAAGCCAGACTAAATTTGACATTCTATAATGCTTCCTGCCTATATTTTTTACCCTGTTCCCAATGGGAAAATGGTATATTAAGTTTGTGAAATGTATGTAACTGGCAGAAGTAGGATTGATAGACCCTGTAAAGAATATAAATATATATATTCTTGATCAGCATTGAATGGCGAGTCGATATAGCTATGTCTGTCTGTCTGTCCGTTCTGGCTTCTACCGTAAGAAAACGATTCTCTCGGAGTCAATAAAAGATAAGGCCAACATATTCAAAACTAAGACTCTCCTAAGCCGTGAAGAGACTTACGAACGGTTTTTCTCTAGCCCCATGTTAAAGGGTACACCCAAAATTTTTTTTTTTTTTTCATGAATACCTCCGTGTTATATTACCTTTATTGTAAATTTACTATGGATTATGCCTACAATAGTACCCTATACAAGTTAAACCAATTTTATTCTTTTTGTATAAAAATTCCATACAATAAAGTAAGGTATACTATATATAAATTGGGAACAGGCTTAGTCTATCTGTCTGTCTATTGCAAGGTGATTCATTCGATCAGTTTTGAAGATATTGTGCTGAAACTTAAGCTTTTCTCGGTCCTAGGTTCTATTTTTAAGTTCTTCTATGAAAATACTTGTTATTTCTGCTTTTTTTTGACAAAGGTGCCCCGCTTATTTTTAAGTATGGCCCCCATAGTTATTATTTATAAGTGTATTGACTCCAAAAACGTTCTAAATGTTAACTTATGTCTACAGAAGAGATTTGGTAAGGATCGGGTCACTACAGAACTCATATAAGAAACAATTTATATGGTGAAAATGTTTGTTATGGGAGTCCATGTGTCCAGTTTAGATTTGTTAAGGATCAGATAACTATATACATTGAATAAAAATTAGGTAAGAATATCGTTTAGTCCCCATACAAAGTCATCTCAAATTTTCAAGTTTTTGTCACGAAAATTTCGTGAGACGAGCATCAAAACTTTAGTTCTGCCGAAGTTAACATTTTTTATTATTTTTATTTTATTATAATTTTTTTTTTTCTAAAAATATTTTTTAAACATTTATTTTGTATTCTTCCTCCAACTGCAGCTATGTATCCGATGCCGGAGCACGCTGCATACTCGTCTATGATATAACTGGCGGCAAATCGTATCGCATTGTTTTACCCAAAGCAACGGCACCAGATAATGATGTACTCTATGTGGCCTTAACATCAAAACCTGATGGCTCCTCAACGCTCTTTTTCACATACTTAAGCTCACCGCGACTCTATTCCATCAAAGGAGAATATTTACGCGTGGGTAAGGGTGCCGGTTCAATTGTAGATGTTGGACCAAAACCATTTGGCAAGCAAATGGTATTACTCGGTGCAGATGGCGGTACTGCGCTCTTCTTCCGTTATAAGGGCGAAAATGATATTTATATGTGGAATACAGAGACATGCTTTAAGGCAACCAATTTACAGGAAGTGCAACGCGGTGGCGATTGTCGTCTATCAACACAGGTGCTGCCCGGACATAAACGTTTTATGTGGGCATTGGAAAGTAATTTTCATGATTTCATTTCGGAGCGTACCGGTTGCAATGGTGCATCCATAATACTGCATCCAGTGGTGCACAATTGCGATGATTAAATTGAAAGCTATTTTGTAAAATGTATTTTGTATATTTTTATTTAAGAATAATTTAATAAAATATTAATAGATAATCTTTAAATACAAAATCCCACAATACATGCAAATGTACGCGGATCGAAGGTCATACCCGTGGCACAGGCACGATGCTCTACGTTGCTATCGATTGCATCGCAATAATAGAATTTATTGCAATCGGTTAAATCGGCAGCCATGCCCAAACGTTTGCACTTAATATCTCGCGTTGGTGTTGTTGTTTCTGGTGGTGCTACTTGTACAGTTTCATCTGTGCAGCTGCCATGCACACAGATCAAACGTTTCGCATCAAAATAAGCACTATCCGGACAGATGCCTCCATATTCCCAATTTCCATTTATGCACATTAAAAACTTTCGACAATTCGCAGGATCTGCTTTTAATTCAAAATTATCGCATGTTGCTCTTGAGTACTTCGAAGGTACTTTGATGATTTTTGTTTTGCAATGCTTCCACCATTGGTTGTGCCCATTGTAAGGCAAGTAACGCAAGTAAAGTAAATACGAAGTTTGTCATTTTATTGAAAATGATTGAATACTAAACTTTAAATTGGAACAGCTTTCAACTTTTATAGCTGCAGATAAGCAAACAAACCAATTACGTAACCTTGTACTTGTATATGTATCCATTTATATTGATAAGATTCGAAATTCGCAATGAAAAAATGGCAAAATTTTTAATCTTAAAAAATTTGTAATAACAAATCAAAAACAAATTCAAGGTTTTTGCATTGAAATCGGTTTTTTTTTTACAAATATAGAAAGTGTTACATGTAATCGTAATGTTTTCCCATAGGCGAAATGGAAAGGAACAGATCCGAAGCAGATCAGAGAAGAAGAACTGTGTGAAGGGAGCGTCGGAAAGAAATTCACATATCTGGAACGAGCCAACATGCAGCCGTTGTTGAAAACAGAATGAGTTGAAGAATAACTATTAAGGACCCATGACGTCTAGGGTTTCAGGAACCACCTTAAGATAATATTAGTCTTATTATTTAAAAATCTCCTAACACAAAGTTCGTCTTTTACAAACTCCGAAACAGCTTAAACAAATTTAGATTTTTGCGTATTTTTGGGTCCAACTTAATAGATAGAATATATATGGGTGGGTGCGACCCCTTAGAGTCGATACAGAAATACTTCGTGTATTTCCGAAACAACATACCCAATTTCGACGAAATTTTGTAGATGTATTTTTTGATCCAAAAATTGGGCTTGGCTACATAGAATCTATACAGAAATTCATCGTATTTTTACAAATATTTGAACTCGAGAATTAAAATTCGGTATACATGTTACTAAGATCGGAAAAATGATACAAGTAGAATTCGTGCTTGATTTAAATATAATTCGTTCTTAAAAATTAAATAAATTTTTGAAAGAATTTATTAAAACGAAAAACGCAAGATTTTATTTTAATACAACGCAAAACAAAAATAATGATTATGTCAGTGAGTCAGTGTACTTCGGGGGCCCACAGAACTCGCGGTACAATTGCGAAAAAACTGAAGATAGGTTTTTTATGAAAGTAAACATCGATGAGGAGTTTTAGAAAGACAAATTTTTTTATTAAAAAAATGTAACACAATTTTTAAATACTTTTCGTAACATTTATTCCATACAGCTACCAGCACGACATATTCCCAATTTAGAATCATAGAATGTTCCCGCTGCACAATAACGTATATTATTCCATTTACCATTTGTGCACTCCAGAAATCGTGTACAATCTGTAACATCAGGCTTCGTAGTGTAGTCCGCACAATCCACACAATCACCGATGACACACATAGAAAATGTTGCATCAAATGATTGCCATTAATACAGCGCTTAAAGCCGCTACAATTATTTAAATCGGGTTTTATAAAATAATTACAAATGTTACAGCTACCGGGTCTACAGATTCCTTGTTCCTCTACGAAAATGTTGCCCGTCGGACATTCAAAATATTCCCATTTATTTTGAAAGCACATCAAGAAAGCATTGCAATAATGTGGATCTTGACGTATGGTAAAATTTTCACAGACGGTACAATTGCCCTCTGAACACACTGAATATTCCATATTAAAATATTGACCCGGTGGACATTCGGCTTGCCATTGAAATTCTCCATTTTTGCATATTAAGAAACCCGTGCAACTTGCAGGATTCCATGTTGTCTCAAAATCTAAACATTTAGCAATTTCGGAGTTTCTTGAGGTACGATTTGAGTGTGATGCCTCAGTTAGTTTGCGTTCTAGTAGAACTAGAATCAAAAAAAATATACTAAACTTGTGCGTAAACATAACTTTTCCGTACTAAGCAAGACCAGTGAATTTTTTGAAACTTATATAGCAGTAAAATCTAATGAAGAAGTAAGCAGATAGATAAGTCGTCTTGTTGTGGATAATTAATTTGTGTTAAACTTTCATAATACAATAACAATTCAGTAGAGTCAGCACGACTGCAAGATATCCTGCATTCAGTCTACGCATCAAAGTAGTCGATTTTCTTGGATAGCTTGAAATAAATTGAATTGGGCCATCCACTCTCTCCAAAATGTATAATGGGTCTTTTGTATATATTTGTTTGGAATTTATATATAAATGGAGGGAAAGCAAGTACAATTCGCACTACGCATGAAGTCTATAATAAAAATGATATAGCGACTTCATTGGATTAGAGCGATACACCACACGCCTTGTATAGATAAAAAAAAAGGTACATATACTATATATCTACAATATCTTCCATTTTATATGGTTTTGTACGAATGTTTTTATGTTCTTATTTTGAACACAATCTCTATAAAATTAGTTAGATAACTATTCACTGGAGGGATGATGTCTGTCAGCACACTACCTTTTTATCAATTTGCTCTAATAACAAATTTTTATACCCTGAACCCAGAGAGTAGAAGGGTATATTAAGTGCGAATTTATGTAACAGGTAAAAGAGAGCATGATAGACCCTATAAAGTTCATATATTCTTGAACAGCATTGAAAGGCGAGTCGATATAGCTATGTCTGTCCGTCTGTATGTCTGTCCGTTCTGGCGTCTACCGTAAGAAAATGATTCTCTCGGAGACTATAAGAGATAGGGCTACCATATTTGAAACTTAGACTCTCCGTCAAGTGAGCACTTGCAAAGGATTTGTCTCTAGTCCCATTTTTAATTGTAGCCCCCATACAAATCTACCCCAAAATTTTCGGTAATTGCTTAAAAACTGTTTTCTTTCTTATTCTAGGAACTTTAAAATTAGTATAAATTATACCTATGATAGTCCCATTGAAATATCCAAATATGGGTAGGATCAAAAAATGTTAGGTATAGCCCCCATACAAATTTAACCCACTTTGTTTAGTTTTTGTATAAAAATCCAATACAATAGTATGGTACTAAGATAAAACTTAACTTAAGGTAGATCGAAATTGGATACAGGGTATCTTACAGTCAAGCATACTCGACTTTAGCGTTTTTCTTGTTTGTGTAGCGATTATTACACAGAGAAAAAATAGAAAGAACATTTTGTAAACTTGGGTTGATAAAAGTGGGTTAAGACGAATTATTCATAATAGTACCTTTATACAAAGAACGATTCTTCTTGATACAAAGGAGTTTATTCTTGATACAACCAGGGATAGCTCTCGATACAAAGCAGTATTACACTGAATACAAAGAACGATTATACTTGACAAAGAAATCAATTGTTCTTGATACAAAGAACGATTGCTCCTGATATAAAGAACGAAAAATTTTAACAAATTTCATGTCACGTTTTTTTTTTACCAATTTAGCAAAACGGGTGAGTTCCAGAGATAATTGCAATTTAATGAAATCATTTTTTTTTTTTTTTTTTTGAGTAATTGGAAATATTAAACTTTAGCTTAATCTCGAGAACTGGTCTGACATCATATTCGGATTCAGCATTACAAAAAAAAATATAACACTAACAAATTTTGACTTTATCTCATGATCTAGGCTCTAAAGGACCTATTTCCATGTATTTAGGCGCGTAAATGTACACCAAACTTAACTACAAAAATTTAAATCATAGTTTGTTTTCAAAAAATATCTGGGAAGTTTTACAGTAGCGGTTGAGGGTCTGCAAAAATATTATATATATTGGTTAAAAATGCACACATATATGTGTAGGATCTGAAATGTTATATATATTGGTCGAAAGGTCTACGTTTTTCCTTTTCAAAACCGTTTAAAAAATAACTTTCGACTCGTAGTTTACGGAGTTATTAGAAAAAATTTTTTTTTTACCATAAGTCCACATTATGGAAGTGTTCCGCAAATTCTAAGTATGCAGTTTTCTTTTACTCGACCAGATTTGCAACTCTTACTATAAGACCCAGATCATTTGTATTTTATACACTGTACCCGATGCGAAAAAGGGTATATTAAGTTTGTTGAAATGTATGTAACAGACAGCAGAAGGCTAGGTAGACCCTATGAAGTACATACATTCTTAATCAGCATGGAAAGAGGAGTCGGACTGTCTGTCCGTCTGTCTGCCGCCTCAATTTATTTGTCAAATTGAAGCAAACAACGTGGACCCAAATAACCCCGGTCTCCGCTGCAATGGATATAAAATTTAATGAAAATGTGTATAAGAAAACACAAAACTCTCTCAAAGTCAAAATCAATGTTTTTATGCGCAATAATTTTTTTTTATTGAAATTTCCATTACAAATAATGTTGAATCTTTTCCAAATACAATATAATTTTTACAAGCAAACTTGTATTTGCTCATTGAAACATGTGCCCATTGGACACGCACCCTCTAATTCCCAATTGCCATTAATGCAAACATTAAAACGGCTACAATCTGATGGATTAACGTTGATCATATAATCCTGACAAGCTGCTCTCGATTTTAATGCACCGAAGGATGCGGCACGATAACGTTGCAGTAATTTGTCTTTATTTATTTGTTGCAGTTGATGTTGTTGCTGCTGTTTTTGCTGTTGTTGTTGCTGTTGTTTTTGCTGCTGCTGCTGTGGCACACACATGCGTCCATTAAATATATAATTCGATTGACATTGCATCATTAAAGGATAATAAATTTCCATATCACCCTGCACTTCCTTTTGACAAACATAATAAAGTGTTGCATTACTCTTCCATGCGCCCATCTGTCCAACACTTTCACATTCATATTGTTTCTCCGTACATGTTTCACTATAATTGGGCATGCTACAGGATTGCGTTAATGTGGAATAGGCATAACCATTCTGACAACGTTGTGGCGTATCTTCATTTAATTGATTGCAAACATGATAGTTGCGACAATCATACGGATCCGGATAGATGCCAGGTAGCTGACAATAGAATTTACCGCGTACCGGTACAGCACATTGTAAACGCCAAGTACAACCGATGGCACCCTCATCGTTACAATAGAAACCACCATCCGTTTTACACGTAGTCATCTCGATTGTTTCCCATTGATTATCGATATTCATGCAATAGCCCAGCGTGCCACAATCGACACAAACAAAACCGGCACGACGTACGCTGCCGCAAGGATTATAAACCAATTCGAAGGAATCGATTTTCTGCAATTCGTGTGAACTATTGGTAGCAAAAGTAGCGGCAGAAGCAGCAGCAGCTACCAATGCGAGTAGTAAAAGCAAATAAACGTTTTGCATATTGAACTTTCGAAATATGTATCTGGAATGTAGTTCAAATTTATTTTCAAATGCTTTATATAGGCGAGCTAATTTTTTTTTTTTTTTTTTTTGATAAAAAAAATCTGTAATCGAAAAAAAGTACCGCAATTGCTGCTGACATGCAAAAGCTACAAAGTAATTAAAAGATAAAAATTTTTGTTTTTGTCAATTTTTGAGATACAATTTTATTCATAATCAAAAAAAAAAAGATACACGAAAAAAAGATACAAATAAGTACTCAGTGCATATTGCATGTACCCAGTGTACATGCGGCCTTTTCATTGCTATAGTATGTACCCAAAGGACATTCCAAATGACGTAGTGTACCATTAAAAACAGAACAATAAAAATATTTATGACAATCGCTGGGATCTGCACTTAGACCTATATGCGAACAACGTAAAGGTTGCACTCCAAATAATGGATCATCTGGATCTTCGTTAGGTGTTTCTGTTGTTGTTGCTGTTGTTGTTGTATTTCCTAGCGAATTCACATTGCGACAATGATAATCATCAAAAATTTCACCATCTGCACAACGATGCAACGATGGATATAGTACAACACTATCATCCGTATTCTCTTTAACCGTAGATTTACAAACATAGAAAATATTTGCATTACTTGGCCATGGTGCAACATAACCAACACCGGGACAATCATATTGACGCTGTTGACAAACGCTGCTCTGTAACGTTAGCGAACACTGGCCGGTACGTGCATCGAAAGCTTTATCATTGCCACATTCAACATTGGCCGCGACCAGTGTTGGTCCCACAAAATAACACATATGATATTTTTGACAATCATACGGATCCGGATAGAAACCTTGTGATGTACATTGAAAATTACCTTCAATGCCGAATGGATGACACGGACCCGTTGCATTCGAACATCGGCCCAAACGTGAATTACAATAATAACCATTTTGTACATCACACGATTCAACGGGTATATTAACCCAACCATTTGAATGACGTACACAAGTCGAGAGTAGTTCACAGGATTCACAAATGGGTCCTGCTGTCTGACGGCTTTCACAATTATTTGTTTCACGTGGCTGTATGCGACGTTGTGTTGCAAACTTGCGCTGCGCTATGCCGGCTGCATCCAAGCGTAAAAAGTTGTTGATGCACTGCAAGTGGAAGCAAAATACTCCATAAAAAAAAATATTTAAAAAATTTATAAAAAGTATGTTACTCACCAGCAGCATTAAAAATGAAAGACGCCACATGTTTTTTTTTTTTTAGATAATATTTTCCTATTTTTAAACTGCTTTAATAATTTTTTTTTTTTTTTTTTTTTTTTGATGTCTCACCACTTTGAAGCACAAAAATGATCTGAGCTGATAGCGTTGGTAGAAATCAGTAATAAATGTTCTTTTTATAGCAACAAAGAAAAAATAATAATAAATGAGCAAACAGTTTCAAAAGCTTCTGTAAAAGATACTTTTTTTTTAATGTATCTCAAAATGTGTATCTCAAGTTAAGCATCTTTTTCGTTGTTGATGCTTTTTCTTATTGACTTCAACTTCTATTTTTTTTTTTTGCTGATAGTGTTCAATCATTATCGTTTCGGAACAATTATAAAAACAAATATGTCTGTGATTCATGCGTTTAAAAAACTTTTGTTTACATAAATTTCTTCTTCGATTAGTTTGGAGTTTTACGAAAGCTTCGATTGAGTCAATAAAATTATAGTCTGTCAACATATTTCTTAAGGTAAACATTAAAAAAAAAAATTAAAAAACCTTTTTAAAGAATGTTTACTTGTTCTACTTTAATTTATGTGCAATGTAAATGAAACCACCAAAAAAGAGCATTAAAATTAGGGCTAGAAAAAAGCCTCAGCAGTTTGGTTTCTTTTTTTTTTTTTTTTTTTTTTTTTTTTTTGAATCAGTCGAATTATAGTAGCTGTCTCCATGAAAAATAATGATTTAATTTACAGAATTCGAATTTGAAATTCCAATTTGGTATGTATAAGATTGCCTATTGTATTTCGAGAATGGGTAATCCAATTGTTACCAGATCAAATCTGAATATTTTTAGACAGAATGTACTCAGAACTTGGAAAATGTATCTCGGTTAATAAAGAAATAAGAAATTAAATAGTGTAAAGTAACCAATTAATCAGTAAAAATGGTTTTTTCAAAAACAAAAAAAACCGATTAAATCTATGATTTTTATTAAATCGTTTAATCGATTATTGATGTTGTCATGGATGGTAAAGTAATCCAAATCGATTAATCGACCTTACTTTTTTCGATTAATAGCAAAAATCGTTTTTTATTCGCTGTTTTGAAATAATCGCTTTGGGCTTACCGTAAACATTTTTTTTTTTGGTTTTTAATTTTTAAGTTTAATACTGAACATATTTTAAAAAAAAATCAACAAACATTTTTGTCAATATGGTCTTCTCTAAAAAGCTTGAATATTTCAATAAATTGTTAATAAGGTTTACCATATACATACATACTAACATATATAAGAAAACGCGTATATATTTAACTCTATTAACAAATTTTTGGATACGGTCTCCAATTATATATAACGCGTTTTTTTCATCAATTTATGTTTGAGGCAGGGTTCCTCTATAACTGTTTGTGGCTGATCCTCACAGGTTTTGATTTGTATCAATCTAAGTAAATCTTCTGAATCGGCTGTAATGCTCAACGATTTAATCGTATCAATATATTTTTGATTATCTTCGGCAAGTTTATTCTTTTCTTCAAGCAAAATGGCATTTTGAGCTTCGGCAACAGCCTGACGACGCCAAAAGTTTTCCATTAATTTTCGTTCTTCCAACATTTCCTAAAAAGAGACAACATGTTTTTTGTTTTTTTTTTTTTTTTTGTGTAAGAAATTATTTATACTTACCTTCTCTGACATATCCAAAACTTGCTTCATATTAACAGTATCCAACTCAAAATTATCATTTAGTTCACCATAATCCATATTTTCAACGATTTCCCCGCCCACAATAACTTTTTCCGATTCCGTTTGTAATTTGCGACAATTGGATGCAAGCGAAACAAGCAATTCGCCTTTTTTATAATATTTTTCAAAATCCTGTAGAAAAAAAAATTATGTATTTTATTAATTCAACCTTTCGTTTTTCGATAACAAAAAAATTCGATTGAAACTGAAAACGAGAACATGCATGTTGCTATGAACAAAAACTCACCTTCATTACATCGTAACACACGGTGGACAGCACACTTAACTTTTCATGCGTTATTTCACGATCGAATATCAATTCTCGATCGATGCGTTGCCGCACATTATAAAAATATTCCAATTCCAAACGTAAATCATTCGTTGTGGCATTCGATTGTTTCTCAAATGACAACAAACGTTGCCGTAATTCGCTTATATGTGAAATGCATTTCATTTCCTCAACGCTTAGCTTCTTCGATTCATCCAAAAAAGCCAATTGGCGTTCCGTCAGCCAACGTATACGCTCGTATTTTTGTGCATCCAATTCTGTATTACGTAACGATTGAACAAATTGCAACAGCTGCTGACGCATTTTATTCATTTTATTAACAACCTCGTCGCGTAAATCGAAACGTTTCGTAATCTCCGTATTTATCGATTCACCCAATTTATCGGCATAAATCGCATATTCATTGAACATTGTATCGATAGTGATTACGTTATTTGCATGTATTGTATCTTCGCTGTAATCGTGCATAGAGTCGACATGATCACCCCAACGTTTTACCTCAGCATAGAAATCTTTAAGTAATTTCGTTGCTTTAATTTCGTAATTTTCTTGCAGTGTACGTATCATTTCCCTATAGCAACGATGCATATAATCTAACATTTCAATGGTTCGCGCATAACGGCGTTGAGATTGTTCACGTGTATTCTCCATGTCCTCTATGAGCAATTCTAATTGTTGATCTCTACGTTCCACAGCCGCATATGCCTCATCTTTCCATGCGACGAACTCATGATGCAATTCCTGCATTTTCATTTCACGACACAACTCCTCCAAATTCTTCATATTCGCTTTCTGTTGTACTTTCGATAGTTCCAATTCTAGGCGTAATTTATCCTGAATATAAAATATGTCGTCTTTAGTTTTTCCTTAAAGCAAAAATATTGTACTTACACGTAGCAATGTCTTTTTATCCTCAATGGCTTGTATACGCTTCATCTCACGCTTCTCAGCACGTTTTTCGGCTTTGGTTTTCTTTTTTGGCTTTTCGGGTCCCTTTGCCAATTCGGCTTCAATATCGGCCAAATAGTCATCCTTAAGCAATGTCAAACGTCCGCTTTCGGCAAAACTTCTTAATGTATCTTCTACATCCATAATGTGCTTTTAGAAAATATAAACAATTTTCAAAATAATTATTTTCTTTGTAATATATTTTTTTTTCTATTTTCTATTTCTTTTTTTATAAGAACACTTTTCGCTCTGAGTAAAGTTAACAAACTGAATAACTCATAATTTTTCAAAATATTCTGCTTAAGCTGCTTTGATTTAATGATTTTTCGAAGTTACATTTTTGGTGTTTTAAGTTATCCTTGATATAACTGAAAAAAAGGCGTAAATATAAAACTCATATTTTCTTTTTTAATTTTTAAAATTTTTTCCCGATCTCGAGCCTCGGTGTTCTGCGCTCTTCTCATTTAATGTATTTTCATATTTCTTCCGATTTTTGGTATTCTCATAAAAAACGGATCTAACAGCCATCAACTTCATGGATGTACCTAATGTATATTTTTATTGGTCTATAAATCAAAATTGGATTGTTGCGTTTCAAAAAAAAACACTTTAGGACTTATCGGTTGGAAGGTTTCAAAACCTAGAGCCGACATAGAAACATATTTTACCATTATATAAAATATTATATAAACCTATTAATATCAGTACATACTTATTAAATGTATACTTTGTTCGTCGAAATTAATTATATTTCGAGACTTTCTTCAATCTATGTTTACAATTTTATTATTATTTAATTTTCATTACATTTTTCTTTGTTACGAAACCAATGTGCAGCACAGTCACAGTGCTGCCAACTCATTGCCATTTCAAGTACATATAAACAAAAATCAGCTGTTTGATTTTATAATCTTTAATTTAATATTTAATAAATAAATAAAAAAACGAATAATAATAATAAATCTCGCACAATTATGGATATTCTAAATGAGTCTATTGCACTTGGTTTTGACGTTATCATATTGGGTCTCTGCGTACGCGAATATGTTAATTATAAGCGCACAGTACGCGTACTAAAAGCAGCGCCCCAATACACAATCGACGACGATTTGCGGCAGATTGTCGCCAGACAAAAGGATAAAAAAATTAAATATGCTGTTGTACGCGGTACGGTTACACCCATTGGTGTACCAATGCGTAGCGTACTATCGCCATCCGTAACGGGTGTGCTGCAATTAATTAAATTAAGTGAACACCGTACAACGCGCGGATTTGCAGGTTTCTGGACGGAACAACGAAAGCTAATACATGTCTCCTCCAATGAAATGCCCTTTGAATTACGCAATAAAGATGCTGCCGTTGAAATTGTTGATGCACTCTCGGCCGCCGTGCTAGACATGGATGTGGTCTACGATAATTATGAGCCAACCTCGCTATCGTTCTTTGATCACATATTCGGTTTCTTCTCCGGTGTGCGTCAAAAAGGACTGCAGACAACGGAAGAAGTGTTGCGTGATGGTAGCTTTATAACAGCTATTGGCGAATTGGAACTTGATGGTAAAACAATGCGAATGCAGCCATCGGAGTTGGGTCCACTCTTTCTAACTACCGCCACAAAATCAACTTTAATCAAAAAATTCGAAGATGCCAAAAGTTCAATGATGTAAGTGTAAAGTATATGTACAAATGTAATTTTAATAATTCCAATTTCTTATTATTGTTTATTTTTTTTAGAGTAAAAATTGTTGTCTGCAGCGCTATCTCTGCGGTGCTGCTGGGCATTATAGGACGCAAATTATATCGTCGCAAGAAACAACAATGGGATGAACAACGCATTAAGCAAACGCTAGAAAAGGAGCGCAGAGAAAGACGTGCACGCAATCGTCCACGCACGCTAACGGAGGATCAATTGTGCGTTGTCTGTTCGATAAATCCCAAAGAGGTACGTCTTTGATTTAGTTGCAGAACTTTTATTTAAGCAAACTAAAATCTATTCTTTTTTTTTTGTAGATTATTGTACTGCCCTGTGGTCATGTTTGCATATGTGAGGACTGTTCCGAAAAGATAACAACAAACTGTCCCGTCTGCCGCAGCAAAATAGCTACTAGAGCTGCTGCTTTCATTGCCTAATTACAATTTAATTATATTTTTAAATAATGTACACAAAATAATTGGGAACTGTGCTAATATGATGATGTATTGTTTGTATGTATATCAGGAAATTTATTTATTTAACCGAAATTTTGCATATAAAAAATAGTGAAAATTATAATTTGCTTGAATTTTGTAAATGCAGCTCACATTGTGTGTGTGTGTCATACGACGCGGCCGACGCCGTAGCATACTAATTCCTTCTCACTGTCATTATTTTCAGATATTTCTGCTGATCGGCTAATAATTCTAGAAAAACTTTGTACTTTTTGTTATGATAACACATTGTAGACTTATTTGCTTTCATCATTTGTCCACCGCCAGCCATAACGCGTGTTGCTTCTTCGAGATTACTAAACTGACCAGATGCACTTGCGCCTAAAAGTGCAGAACCGACGAGTACCATTTCTTGTTCATCCGGTATAACAGCAATTGCATTAACCACATCGGCATGCGACTGCACGTAGAGCGTATTTTTGGCGAGGCCACCGGTAAATACTAAATATTCAACGGGTTTGCGTCCAGCAGCTTCCAATGTTTCAATAATGTGACGCGTGCCGTACTATAAATAAAAAATGTCATGAAGCAAATCATACAGAAAAAAAAATAATAATAAAAATTACTGCCAAAGCTTGTACATGCGCCAAATAAAACAGAGCTAAATGTTTCTCATCGCTACCCATTTCCAAACCAACAACCTGGAAAACGAAAAAAAATTTACTTGAAATAGTTTCCATTTAGCCACTCAGTTCATGCAGCAAGCCACATACTTGACCACGTAAATTTGGATCGCCTATAGGCGAGCGATTACCATGGTAATCCGGCCAAACGTGTACATCTTTAGTGAGTAACGCAATATGTTCAACATTTTTCTCGTCGGCAAGATTATTAAGCACTCCGTTTAAATACTTGTAAATGTCACTAAAAAAAAATAAAAATAGTTATATTACATTTTAAACAAGTACACTTCGCCACCAACTTACGCATCATTGTCAAACTGGCCCTGCAACTCCTGATATGCCGGATGTCCTTTTACAATTGAATCTATAAGTGAACCAGCAGCACTTTGACCGCCCTCATTCAAATGATAACCAGGCATAAGTACATCCTTATATGGACCCCATATGCCCTTTGCATTGACCGGTTCTTTTGAAATGCTCATATGACACGCAGAAGTGCCAGCAATGACAGCCACCTTGCCTTCAAATGGATTACCGCCACAAGGACAGTCTGCGCCCAAAGCACTTGTTTTTACACCCAAAGCAGCTAAAGCACCAGCATGCGCATCGATCATAGAGACGGCAAACCGGTACACCCGGCTCTAAACCCATCTCATTAGCAGCATCTTCGGAGAGTCCATTACCTATCGGTTCACCTGGTGGCTTTACTTGTTTACCAATTTTAGCCGTATTACTTGCCAATTCCGGTAAACCAATTTTTTTAGAAAATCTGTAGCCCAACGATTCGATTGTGGATCGTAATTCCATTTACATGTTACCGAACATAAGGAACGTGTTAAATTATTTGTAGCCCGCCAAGTCAAATAATCGGGCAAATCAAATGCATGCTCGAGATTCTCATATGTCTCCGGTATATTATTTTTTAACCAAAGCATTTTCGGCAATTGCATTTCAAGTGAAACCTGACCACCAACATATTCCAGTATCGGATGCTTCGTATCGTTAATTTTTGCAGTCTCTGCCTTAGCACGATGATCCATCCAGAGTATAATATTTTGATTAGCTTCACCGGTTGTGCTTACCGTAAGCGGCGCATTTTCCGCACCAATAATGACAAGCGAACAGGTGGCATCAAAGCCAATGCCTTTGATGGACGCCTTGTCAACATCACTGGTAACTTCCTAATCATTTTCAAAATAAACAAAACAGACGTCATAAATACAATTTTAATCTTTAGTAGTGAGCGCTTTGTACCACTTAAACTTATGCCGCCCAACTGATAAACAAGTTAATTGCATTTTTATTAAATAAATTACAACGTCACTTACCTTAATCGCTTTACACACCGCCTTCCATATCTCCTCCGATGATTGCTCGTAATGATCCGGCTCCGGATTAAATGTCTCTATGTTCTCTACGTGCATTTTGAGTATCTTGCCGGTGTTACTGACAAGTGCTGCACGTACACTTCCTGTACCCACATCGACTCCAACAAAGTTACGTTCCACTGCCTCCGTCATATTTACCGTCGACGACTGACCTCAACTCACAATGTCACCTTTGGAATACGTATTTGACGCGGTTTCAGCAACGAAACAAAACGAATTTTGTGATAAGCTCAATTTGTGAGATTGCCGCGAAACGTCTAATCGCTTCAACAGACAAATGCAGTCTGATTTAGAATTCAAAATTTGTGATCGTCGCGCTTATCGATGTTTTGTGTTTGGTGGGGGAATATGGAAGGCAACGGTAAAGACGCACAGCGTCGTTTATGGAACTGTCGTAAGATTTGTTTTTATTTGTATTTTTTACAATTTGTGAGTCTTATCTTTTTTGCCAATAATTACTAAACTATTTTTGCCTGATATACTATTTTTTTTTTAATAAAAAATAAAAAAAAAAATTTTATAAACACATTTAAAAATTTGAATGAGACAAAAGAAAAATATAAATCCAAAAGATTAACAAAAAAAGCAAAGCTTGCTCTGTTTTTTTATTAAGAAATAAACAAAATTTAAAGCGTTCAAGTCAATTGAGTGCGGCACGCTTCAATTGCGCAACAAAAATAAGATGCAAATGCACCTGTGGGCGGCCGGTGAACTTAGCTCAAAACCGGTTCGCTCTTTCTGTTGAATTAAATTATTAAGAAAAAAAAAACCCCAATGATCAATTTAGAAAATATTATAATAATTTATACTTGGAGTTATAATCAAATGTTAGCTTTCTAGATGAGTTGGCGTGGTGTCAAGCTCTAGGATTTTTATACAATATTTTTTTAAGTCTTTCTTACTCTGATGTCACAATTAGCCTGTACAACAATCGTGTAGCGGACATAAAAAATCATATGGGAACTATTAAATATGAGCATTCAGTACATAATTAATTCATAATATATGTATATATAGCCCAGATGTAACTTAGGATTTATACCAGCAGTAATCATCTAATTCTTGTTGATAGCAATTTGATGTGGTTTGTTCTTTGTCTTTGTTCAATAAAGATGTTTGAAATACGATGCGTAGAATATCCTTTGCAGCTATATAATCGGAATGCTGAAATTTAAAGCAAAATAAATTTTTATAACAATAATTTGTTTGTAAAGAAGGTTGGAAAAAATAGGTCAAAATCTTTCCAAACGGAAAATGTAAAAACAGAGTTCTTTTTAATAGTTTAATACGAAAATGACCATAGAAAAGTTGTAAACTTTGGTGGAAAGGTTTCAAAATTTTTTTACGTTTAGCATAATTGAATCTATTAAAAAGTACCTGCTCTTTACTCAGATTATGAACTATTTTCTATATAATTCTTTTATAAATAGCCAAACTTACATTCAAAATACATTTATTTACATTGGTATAATTCAATGTAAATATAATCGGCTCTTGTCGTTTATAAGTGTTTGATTGAATCTGTGCTCGAAATGCTTTTATCACATCAAAAATGAGCTCTTCGGTAATTAAGTGGCAAAACTGAACACGAATATGTCTCAGCTTAGTGCAATGAAGAATAAGAGGCATCACTCCTTTATTACTTACTTTGGGACTACTCAATGCAATCTCTTCTAAGTTTGGTAAATGACTAAAATAATGTAAACAGTTAGCATCAAGATCATCATTATACTGACAATCCAGCTTGTGTAGTGCATAAATTTGTGATATCTTCTGTGCAATACTTGCATCGAATTTACCTATAATAGATAAACTTTCCAATTTTGCAGCCTTATGCACAATAAGCTCTATAATTGGCAAAAAAGTGTTTCCGAAGAGAACAAGACATTTCAGTTTTGGCAATTTAGCAAAATGTTCAAAAATCCTTAAGTTTGCGTTTATTTTGAGCGTCTCAAGCTTTTTGCAATGAGCACTAAATTTAAAATACGAAAATTGTTCAGCAAAGCAACCAACTAAATTCAATTCTTTTAAATTTTTCAGAGATTTACAAAATTCAATCATATAAGGAATTTCCAAACGACTGCAATGTTCAATTGATAGTATTTCAATTGTTTTAGATAGCTTATTAATATGTAAGCCTAGCGAAATAAAGAAAATAAGAGATTATTAATAATGTTTTATATTGGATAAAAAAACAATTGGCACTTACCAGTTAACTCATGATTCCGAGACAAATCTAGAATTTTTAAGAATTGAAGTTTACGTAGCGCAACAATAGATTCATCATTTAAGCCACAAAATTGCAAACACAGCACAACAATGTTTGTCATTCCCGTGGATAATACTTCTAAATGTTTTGTTTGAACAGAACTTCCTGTCAAGGATAAATGTGTAACTCTTTTGCAATGTTGTGCAATAATCGAGGCGTGGGATGAGCAAAAAAACGTATAACTTGCATCTATGCTAGTTATGAACTCGCTCACCAGAGAGTAAAAATCCGTAAGCTCGCTTAATTGCACATCTTTTAAATGCGACAATTCTAAAGTTGTGCAATCTAATTTGTTAAAAACTACAAAAAAATCGCGTAATCGTGTGCATATTTGGGCCATATAAAATTGCTCTTTAAAATTTAAATACTTAAAAATCTCCTCCAGACAATGGTCATTAAGATCTGGAAGACATGTTGCTCCATCATAATCTGTGTAATGATTCATGCTTTTGATGTGTGTTTTTAATTAGATTCTGTTGAAATATGCACATGCCCCATTAACTGCGCAATGTATACAAAAAACATATTATTAATATTTATAATTGTTGTGTGATAAGAATAAAGAATAAATTACTTTACGTTTTTCGCTGAGTTTTAATAAATTCGTTGTCGACAAATTTGTTTCGTCTGGCGGCACTTTATCGCATTTCACGTACAAATTTTCGTCTGCATTAAAAAATAAATTAATAATTAATATAAACAAATAAAAAAAAATTCAAAGAATTTAATAAACTCGCGCAGCTAACCGCAGCAGCTAGCTTCAGTACTGCTGTGTGTCATTTTCACAGTTTTACTTTATTTTTCAATTCATTATTAGTTTTGCACATATTATAATTTGATATTCGTGTTAATATTTAACTTTTACTATTTAAATTAAAAATAAAATTTATGTGGAGCACATAAGTGTGACTCATGAGATTGATTTGCGAAATTCTATTGAGAAAAATATTCGTTTGATGTTGCTGTTGCATTAAAGAAACGTTATATACGGTGTTGCCAATAATTATTTTAATTTCAACTTTGTACGGAAACAGTGAAACGTGTATTGCTCTCTTTTAATGTTATTTTTTTTTTTTTTTTATTATTATTATTTTTTCAATTAAGTTAGAATATTGCAACCATACATTTATTAACGACATCTCAAATTTTTGTACTCTGTTTTAATTGGCACTACCAAGAGCAAGAAATTAAATATATCAATCTGGTAATATTAAAAAACAGCTGTTCGCAAACAAATCAATGTTGTTGTTCTTCTTCTTTCTCTTGTTTTTATTTAGCATGGTGCGCATCAAGAATCGGTATTTATATTTTATTAATTAAAATGATTTCAAATAAACATTTTTTTTTTAAATTTACTAGTTACATTGCTGTACAAATTGTACAACATACACCAACAAAATCATTGCAGTTGGCCGATAATATTTTAGCAAAATGCATACTGCAAAATGTCGAGAAATTTTATGGACACTATGGTTTGGGCATATTGGAGCAGGGCTTTCGTGTCAAATACTGTAATGATCGTACAAAAATGGCAATTATACGCTGCATGCATCGCGCACATCAGTATGTGACCAGCATATTGCCACTTATAACCTTGGTAAGCGCATGTTTTTCAAGCTTTATATTTGTATCGCTTATATTATATATATTTAAAAAAAAACAGATCGGTGATGTACGCGCTAAATTTCGTACACTTTACACTGGCGCCACAATAATACATTGCAACAAATTTATCATAAAGCATCAGCGTCAATTTTTGGATCGTATGGTTGGACAAATTGCTTCCGCTAAAGAACGAAAAGATTTAATAGAACGCGTTTTGGAATTTGATATTGATAAATAATATTTTGTGTATAGTTTCTTTTTTTTTTTTAATATTATTTTACTTTTATAAAGTATGCTTATTGCTAAGACAATGAATTTACTATGTATTTCGTTTGGTTTTTAAACATGAAAATCATTTTTTTTTTTTTTTGTGAAAATTTGAGTTTATTTTCAGACCTCAACGACAAATTTTCGACTAGATTTACGCCCCAAACGATACAGCATCATATAAAACATATTATTGCATTTTACTTTCAAATCAGTAAAAGACATTTTGTGCTTTTTGCTGTAGACATTGAGATATATACCCAAAACAACTATCAGGCCAGACCATAGATATCTAAAAATAGTTAACATGAAAATATTTATTAATTCGAATATTTAATTAAAAATTTATGTATTAGATACTTACTGCAACGTAAACGGTTTGCTAAAAAACACAAAAGATAACGCTATAGTAACTGCCTTACGCGCAGTTGTCACTGTAGCAGCAATTGGTGCGCCGCTGCTGCGTACTAAAGCCAATACAAATTGTATACCAAGATAACCGGAGAGACTGAAGAGAAAACCATAACCAAAAGACTCAAGTGGATGCTGTAAATTAAAAAAAAAATGTTAAAACAAAATTATCTTTTCTTTTTTTTTTTTTTTTTGAACAAACCTCTAAACAAAAAAGCAAATCCACTAAAGAAATTTCCAGTTATTAGCATTATAGCCAGTAGATAGACAAAGCCAAGGCCGTACGAATAGAAAACCACTTCACTACTGCTTGCTTTATATTCGCGCATTGCTTTCTCCTGTACATTACCTATTGCAGCATCGCAAAGTAGCGCTGCCGAAATCATGAAAACACCGAATGAATTAAAATTCGGTTGAACTTGTGAATCGGCTAGTGTAAACCATGCCAGACCCAAACACATTGCACCAGCTGCAGCAAAATCCAGCGGTCCATAACGTTTTCCCTGTATAATTATGCTGCCCACTAGCACCGGTATTAGTTTACAGCATTTAAATATAACTTGTGTCGGATAGTTAAGATAGCCAAGACTTGAATTCGATAGACCCATTGTGCCTAATGTTAATGCCGCTAAAATAATGTATATACGCATAGGTATAGCTCGTTGTGCTGGCATGCTACGTTGCCAGTCGCCACTAATTCTATAAGCCTCCAGACGCTGCTCTACCAAGCCAAAGCATATGTAGTAACCGAACTGTACGAGCGTTAAAAACCAACCGTAAGGTTTAAAACCTTCAACCGTGAATATTAGCTCCTGCAGATAACCATATAATAAATATAGTACAAATACACCCGCACAGCTGAGCAGGAACTGTGTAGTACGATTGTAATAGGTTAAATCAAAGCAAAGTATACGCAGCTCTGGCCGTGTTTCTTCCGGCAGCGTATAACTCCGTTGTGACGGCTGTTTCGCCACCGCCGCTGTCGTTTGTCGTTGGTTAGTATGTTGTGCATCCGGTGGCATCGAGCCATTACTGTCAATGTTGATAAGGCTCGCTTTTTCGTCGTTGTCCATTTTGTTGTTTTTATTATCATTAGTTTTGTTAGTTTTTTTTTTATTTTTAAGTAGTTTTAAATATCACATATAGATTTGCTGATTTGTTCGTTTTGCTAAATTTTACAACATCAGCAGAAGCGTTTTAATCAGCACATTAGTTGTCTTTTTATATGTTATTGCAACTTAATGAAACGAATAAATAATTTCTGCGAGTCGAACATTGCAGATAAATAAAATATGTTTCTCTTTTTTGCTCTCTCTCTCTTATACTCTCACCGTTTACATATGTATTTGTAAGCCACTGCAAACAAGAGAAAGCAAGCAGTTTCTGATTTTCACAGTGATTTCAATGCCATCGAATTCATAAAATGATATACATTATCGGAGCTACAAAAAACAATTTCTTTTAATTCGACCAGTTAACTAATTATTTATACCCTCGGAATAAATGAAGTTAAAGATTTTAACGTGCTTAATCATATTACCAATCAAAATAGTTATCTTTACCCTATAGTTTTTTTTTTCGTCTTGATTCGAGTTAATTCACCATTGCAAACGTTTTACAAAATGTGTCAAATTTCATTTCAAATACCAGCTTGTAATGTTTCACTGTGAGTGCCAGTAAATATTTTAAGAAAAGAAGAAGCATAGTCTAATATGGCGTCGTGAAAAATGTGAAATAATTTTTACACAGTGCGAAAATCGTAATAAAATCTTAATTATAAAAATATTTTACTAAAATTACTTAAATATTAAGTGCATTAATTCATCGCCATGGACGTACAAACACCAAGAGGTGAGGAATGCACCAAATAAGTATCAATTTACGTACTTTTCTGGTGACCGCTTTGTGCAAAAAGTAAAAAATAAAAAATTATAAAAAAAAAAAATTCTTTCGCAGATGCGGGCCTACGGAATATTATTGATAAATTGGCTGAATTTGTTGCGCGCAATGGGCCTGAGTTCGAGTTAATAACGAAACAAAAGCAACAAGGCAATCCGAAATTTGATTTTTTATATGGCGGCGAATTTGCTAGTTACTATCAGTACAGAGTGGCCACCGAACAAGCATGTAAGTGCAAATATAAAGAGAGAAAAAAAATGATATCGCATGTGATATACTATATGTATCTACATATTTATTTACTAAAATCATTTTATAGTTTTAAAACAGAATGATCATCAGCAACCGCCTCCGACGCCGGGTGCAATGCAACATATGCAGCAGCTGCACCAGCAACAACAACATCAACAACAAACACATTTCAATCAAGTTCAATCGACGGCAATGTTACAACAACAACACCAACAGTTGCCAACGCCACAACAACAACAACAAATTGGTCCACATATGCATGACTTGTCATCATATGGAAATCCAATGCAACATAATCAACCGCATGGCATGTGGCCACAAACACCAAATATAACGCCTAATCTAACAACAGCCAATACTCAGCCACAACAACAACAACAGCAGAATGGTAATAGCTCGACGTTAGCTCTGAATCTTACAACGCAAATAGAAGTAATCAACGGGCAGCAAAATACGTTACGGGAACAAATTCATCAGTCGGAAGCAAATTTATCGGCACAGCATACGGTAATTACTATAAGACTATTTCGATTGTTTCTTTATCTCTGTCTCTCTCTCTTCCTCTCCTAGTGGTGTTCTGTCGTTTATGTAAGATTAGATTAACGCGAACACTTCTATATATTTTATGTTCCAATGTTATTGAACTTGAACATAGTCTTTTAATTTGTTTCCAATATTTTATTTGATCCTATAAATGTTGATTATAAAAAATGGCTTGCGTTTATAGATTGGTTGATGTAAAAAGTTTTAGAAACCTTTTATATTTACAGGAATACACAGTTGTTTTTTTGTCTTTAGTAATCTCATTTTCAAAGATAAGACGCCACCTCAAAAGATTTGCATGACAATTTTGTTTTTGTGTCTAAAAGAAGCTAAACATCAAAAATCATGGATCTAACTTCTATACACTTTAAATAAAGGATGTACCTATCTAAATTGATTCCGCTTTGCAAAACAATGTAAATACTTGGAGCAACTGCTAAACATTATTTTTTGCTGCATACAATGTGACCTAAAAACGTTGATTGCTGTCGCATATCAATTATTTTTGCATTTTCTCTTTATTCAACTTGTTAAAAACTTAAACAGAACAACTCTTCTTATATATGCTTTTAAAGCTATGTATACCACGTCTACATTGAGAAAGTGGCCTTATGCTTTGTTTTGCTTGAATTTAAAATCTGAGTTTGACAAACTATTCTTTATATCGTCCGCTGCTAACATTTTTCGTTTTTAAATTTTTTTTAAAACTTAGTTTATTTTGAAAAGATAAATATTTTATATAGATTTTTTGTTCAAGTTGGTAATTTGGGAACATAAAGTAAGTTCGATAAAGAATTATTGGGTCTTATTTCTTTCTAAATCAGATCTAAATCAAACTCGTAGTTGTTATTGGATTTTATTTTTTGTTTGTTTCGAATCTACTCCTTTAAAAGGATCCATTTTATTTAATTTTTTTTACAAAATGTGGCGAAGGCTACAAAATGTAAAATGAACAATACAAAATACTGGACTTCTTTTGTAGTATGAGAGATTTGTATGTCGTATTTGGAACCAATTTTTAAAAGCCTTTCTTAAACAGCTTTCTGTATACAATTGCCTGTCTAATTTCTGAATTTTTTCGAAATCGAATGTTTAACTCTTTTAATCCCTTTCTTTTGAGTGTAGATATTTCGCTAAATATGTTCTTCTTCCAGCTTCCTTGTTGTTTGACACATATTTTCGTGCTCCTAGTGTTCCAATGTCACCCAAACAGAATTGTATAGCTTCGGCGTGGGTAGCTTAAATTGAAAAGCGCGCATTATTTACTCTTTAAACAAACTCGATTTTCTTCATTATTAAACTGATATAGTCGTATTCCTCATGTACCACAAATCTTTTTTTGTAATTTTCACTCAACAATAATGGAAATTTATTTCAATTTATCATCAGCAAATACTTCATTTGTCAATCGTAGATACTAATTGTCTTAAGCCACTTTTTTTTATCGATAAAATTTTTTGGGCGACCTACTTGAGTTTTGTTGAAATATTTATTTTGATTATTTAAAATTAATCGATTTATCTGACGTTTACTAGTACCCTCATAAAAGAAGTGTATTCGCTTAAGCGTATATTATATTTTTTTTTATTATAACACTTAATTTTGCAACCACTTTGTATTAAAAAAAAATTAATTACAACTATTTTATAAGCCTTTTATGCGTTTTTTACTATGCTACATTAAAATTTTTGCTTTACTTGTATATTTTTTTGATGAAACATAAAACAAACCAAAAAAAAAACCACACTTCATATGACCAAAAAAAAAAAATATATCTATAAAAATCAAAAACATATTTATATGATAAACTCGATTTTGTCGCGTTCGTACGCAAAAAAACAACCCAAAAAAAATATATAAAAAATTAAAACAAAATACGAAAACCCGACAACGGTCAACGAATACTTTAGGCAATGATGACACAACAAACAAAACAAATTGAAGATGCAATAACGACAGCACAGAATACAAAATTGGAGAAATTAGCCGAGGAACAAAGTATTTCACTGAAGGATTTCGATGGAGTTTTACAACCGATAATTGAATCTTGCACAAAGGATAGCATATCTGCAGGTAAATAAAAAAAATGCACAACATTTATTTTGTTCATAAATTTTTTATTATTATTCTAACACTGTTTGTGTCAGAGTAGCGCATTTAAGCGAAAGTTTACTTTTTAAGATTAACAAAAAAAAATATATATATAGAAAAAATATTTAAAATCAGTTTAGATAAAATATTTCTAGAAAAAATAACTATAACATTTATTATATTTATAAAACTTTTTTGCAATTTATATAAAAAAAATCAGAAAAATAACATCTTTGATATTGCAATTTTAGGCAAAAACTGGATTTTACAGCATTCAACCGACAGCGCAAAAAACAATGTCGTTTTACAATATCTTTTAAAAAAGTATGCGTCAGTTATCAAATAATTAATAATTTTTTTTTTGTAACATTTTATTAATAACTAATTAATTCTTTCTTTCAACCGAGTGTGTGTGTCAAAGTGACAGTGAGACAGACGACAGTGAAACGAAACGATGGCCTTAAGAACGATTGAGATTGATTAATTGATTGGTTGATTGATTGAATGATAATTATTTATTTTTAATTGCTCTTTTGGTCAATCAATGATATTCCAAAATGTACACATATATATCTCGCAACAGCTTCGAACCTTCGATTTGATTTCGCTTTCGTTGTCAGCAAAGAACAAAAACAAAAAAAAAAAAAAAAACTATTACTACTGCCAAAAATCCAATTTTAGCATTTTAAAAATTAAAATTAGTTGTTTGTTTTTTTTTTTTTTTTTTTTTTAATTTAATTTGTTATTTTTTAAGACTGCTTATGTTTTGTTGTATGTGCTGGGTTCATGCTGTGCCCTTCATGTGCTCAAAATATGCGCAAGGCATTAGGCTAAAAAAAAAAAAAAAATCAAAATATAAAAAGAAAAAAATAATATATATTTTGAGTGTTAGCAGAGTTCAGTGCAGCTTTCACAAAGAACAGCAATGGAAAAATATGTTTTTTTCGTTTATTAATTTATTTTTAGGGCTTTGGTCAATGGCTCAACGTTTCAGCAAAAATTGCATCTTATATATTTAGTTAATGATATACTACATCATTGGTAAGTTAGCAAAATTACTTTAGACAAAATAGTGTGTGTGAGACCAAAACAACAAAAGTAAGCTTAATATGTAATCTAGTAAAATTTATACATGTTCTATAGATACATACAATTTATAGCTTTTAGCTTCAGATCTAAATTTTTGAAGACCCAGTAAGCCAAAAAAAAAAAAAAAATATTTGTGCGTACTACAAAAATTATTAAAATTATACAAATTTTAAGAAGCACTATATTAGCTACTTTTGATTTTTTTTTTTGGTTGATCACGAACTAAAGACATTACAGACGTCATAACAATCAACAAGTTAATCCATGTTTAAATTAAAAGAAAAAAAAAACTAAATTTTTGACTATTTTCAGTATGCGCAAGAATGTGAATGACTTGAAGAATAGCCTGGAAAATGTTGTCATACCAATGTTTTGCAGCGCCGATTTGAGTAAGTTGCTTTATTACATTTAAAATTGTCTTAAACTAAACTCTTTATAAATTTTTTCTACAGTCGCCACAAATGAACAACGTGCCAAGCTTACAAAATTGCTTTCACTATGGGAATCAAAGGCAAAATTCTTTGATGCATGTGTCATATCGAAATTACAGTCTCCCGATTCTTCCATGCAGGAGTACAAAACAAATCTGCAAAATACGCATAATGATATTGTATCGAAGTTTGCGCAAAATACCAAAGCAACGCTCGATAAGTAAGTTAAAATTTAAATATATATATTTTTTTTTTTTTTATAAATGAAATATAACTTAAATTTTTTTGCAATACTTGTAGCTATCAAAAACAGCATCAAGTTTTTGTGCAACATGCAACACAACAGATAGCACAATTTGAACAACAGAAACAACAGCTAGAACAACAAATGCATGCAGCCAGTGTAGTACAACAGCAGCAGCAGCAGCAACAACAGCAGCCTCCGCAGCCGTTACATCAACAACAAACGATTAAACAAATACCATCCTTAATGTCGCAGAAGATATCTATGCCGGGTACAGAACCGAATGAACATATAAAACCGCCTGGTGTCGATGAGAATAGTCAGGGCGCTAATGTTATGTATCACCAACAACAGCAGCAGCAACAAAGTGCAAATAATATGTATCCGTATGCGCAACAACAGCCACATCCAACGGTTAGCAATCCATTTGCTGCTAACACTGATGCACGTAATCAACAGAATTTCTTTATACCCGACTTATCGAAACCGCCACCTGGTTTTGGTGCATTAAATGCTTCACAAATACCACAATTGCTGCAGCAACAATATACGCAAATGAACAACAGCAACATTCCGTCGCTGGCGGGAAACAACAACAATGAAAATCTTGGAAATGTAAATGCACAAATCGATATGGTAGCATTAAATGCAGCAATAGAAATAGTGCAACACATGCAACAACAATCACCGCAATCACTACAACAGCAACAGCAGCAGCAACAAGATCCGTCGCAGCAAACATCTATTATAGAACAAGGAATAGAAGGAGACAGTTTTCCAGCACAAATGCCGGAAATGACAATGGAGGAACAAATACCATCGGGACCTTACTACGATTTACCCGCTGGTCTAATGGTACCACTTATACGTCTAGAAGATTATAATTATCGACCGCTAGATCCTGCCGATATTAGAATACCAGTACCAGCGCCCCAAAATGAACGTTTGACAAATGCGCTTAAGGCATTCTATGCTCCACCTTCACATGATCGTCCAAGAGATAAGTAAGTTTTATAATTGCAAAAAAAAAAAAAAAACACTGCAGTCGAGTAAGCTTTTTATACCGTCTCTTGGGCTGAGACACAAATGATGATCATGCCAAAGTTAGGTCTAATGGCTACAATTTTTCTAGTAAAACAATGGATGAAAGGCATAGAGACAGCCTGTAGGGGTGTAACTGAGCGGACGCATATAGCTAAATCGACACAACTTTTGATATTGATCAAGAATATTTATGAATAATAAAAATAATTATCTTTCTTTACAGTGAGGGTTGGGAGAAATTGGGTCTTTATGAATATTACAAAGTAAAGAACGCAGCCAAGAAACAAAAAGAAGAGGAAATCAAAAATGGTACGCGTGAAAAATCCAGATCGCCCAGTCCTATTATTCTGGAAAAGTCAAAGCCGAAGAAAGCTAACAAGCGTTGCTATCGGTAAGACATACTTTAAATAAAAAAAATAATAAAAAAAACTTAATTCAAATAAAATATTTTTTTAGTTCAAAAAGTCGAAGCCGATCACGCTCAAGAACGCCAATTCGTTCACGTTCACGGTCAAGATCCGTTTCACGTGACCGCAGTGAAACATCAAACAGCAACAATAATAATAATAATAAAAACAACAGGAATAACAACAGTAATAATCGTAACAAACAACGAAATCAACGTCATGACCGTGATTCGAGCAGTAGTCGAGAAAACCGTGCCGAACGTAACAACAATAATTCACGACGTATAGAACGAGACAGATCACCGACGCCGCCAAGCTTTTTGTAAGTTTTCATCGAAATGTAATTATTTATGTAAATAAAAAAAAATATTTACGATTTCGCTTTTATAGTGGCAACAGCTTCGCTAAAACAAATGAATTCATAGAAGAATCAAATAAAGGACATCAAATGCTTATGAAAATGGGTTGGTCCGGCACTGGCACCGGGTTAGGTTCTAAAAATCAAGGCATAAATGCACCAATCGCTGCCGGTGAAGTGCGTGATCGTCAAGATCTGTATAAGGTAAGTGTGAAACGAAAAAGACGGCTAGGCGAATACGAAAAATTTCTAAAAAAAAATCATTATGTTCGCAGGGTGTTGGCGTTAATCTAAATGATCCGTTCGAGAGCTTCCGCAAAAACAAAGGTGCCGCCTTTGTGCATCGTATGCGCACACGAGACGATAAAAGTTAAAAATATTATTATGTAATCGTAAGGGAAAATATGCTTTTAATATGTTACAAAAAAATTGTAAATTAGATTTAATAAAAAAAATAAAACTTGATTCGTTTCGTACATATTAAAATGTATTTTTATATTATTTTTTTTTTTTTTTTTTTTTTTTTTATTCACGCTGTCACATTAAATGCAACATTTGACGCTTTGGCGTTAACTTTCTCCAATACTTGTACAAGACCCTTACCGGGACCACATTCAAATGTGCGCGGAAATTCAGCACCTTGTTTACGTTCGTAGATCTCATGCAGTGTTTGCTCCCATTTGACCGAACGTATTATTTGCTTTGGCAGCTGTTTAAGTATATGCGCAGCATGCTTATACGGTTTACCATCAACGTTCGAATAGACGCGTATTATTGGATCCTGTATATGTATTTTCTTAAGTGCCTTTGTAAAGGGCGCCACTGCGCTGTTCATCAGCGGCGTATGAAATGCGCCACTAACCGCTAAACGTTTCATACGACGTATTTTGAGCGCTTTTGCATTTTTCTCCAGAAATTCCAATGCTTCAACATTACCGGCCAACACTTTACAATGTGGATACATATAATTTGCAATGCCACAATACGGTGACTCAACGCCACGATCAAGACACCATTGTTGTGCTTTAGCGCATGCATCACCCAAATTGGTATCCGGACCGTATAACGTCATAGCCATTGCACCAGGTGCTTGATCACAAGCTGCTTGCATAGCAGTAGCGCGTACTTGCACCAGCTGCAATGCTTTGTCAAAGGGTATTGCGCCGGCGAAGACAAGCGCAGTTATTTCGCCTAAACTGAAACCGGCTGTAGCCACACAATTCTCAATGGCTTTGGGTCGTTCCTCGCGCAACTGTTCGAGGGCTGCAAGCGATGAAACCATGACCGCTAACTGTGCGTATTCGGTGCGATTAAGTTTATCGCGTGGTCCTTCTAGGCATATTTTAAGTAGATCATATTTAAGCACTTCATTTGCTAATTTAAAAATGCTACGCGCACCCGGAAAGCGCAACAAATCTTTAGCCATGCCAACATATTGTGTACCCTGTCCGGGAAATAAAACTATGGACGTTTCCTTGGGATTTATGCCGGGACGTTGTGTAGTTGCATCTTCTTCAAGTTCATTTAAAAGTTTCTGTCGGTTAATGGCTTCCTCTGATGGCGATGTTGCAGCTGTCGCATCAGTGGCAGGCTGTGTTTTTAACGCATCACTGCTGCGGCTGCTACTACTAAAACGACAACAACTTGTTATATTTTTTGGTAAATTATTACGCACTAAATTTCTTAATTGTAACATTATTTTTTATTATTATTTATTTTTATTTATTTAAAACTAAGCGCAACCGGCTGAGAGCATGCGATGCGATTTGATAACAGAAAACAGCTGATTTGTATTGCGGCATGTGCAATTGATCTGGCAGTGCTGTCATTCGGATGAAGACGTATATTTTTTTGTTTTTAACGGTCTCAGACAAATTTCTTCGAAATCAAATTTGAACTCACATATTTTCAGCAAATATCATTTCCGCTTGTTTCTTTGCTGATCTTTCCTAGAAAAAAAAACACAGCACAGGAAATTCCTTAAATAAATAAACAAACGTCTGCATGAGTTTCAGGTCTGTTGGTGCGTCATTTTATGAGAAAAAAAAAAAAAAAAACTTTTCAGCTTAAAATATCTCGATGCTTTTTGTTTTAATGTTTCTAGGTCCTGTATACTTTATATGTGCGACGATAACGTTTATGCATAGCCCCTATAAAACACTAATAAAAAACAAAAAATAACTTGGTCCCTAAACAAATATTGGAATAACTGTCAGATGGCATATTCCACTATACTGACTCGTTAAATCTTTCTAATCAAAAAAGTAAAAAAGACTGAAAATTGAACGGGTAGACTAAAGAAAAAATAAAGTCGGGTAACTGCATATTTATTCATTTTTATTATTATTTTTTTATTTTTATTATTGTAATGCAATTATTTTCCGCCATGCTCCCGTAATCTCAATCGTAAAAAAACTAGCGATTTACTTTTCAAATCGCAAATTTTGGTGCTCCGGCGATCGTAAAATATTTCCGGCAGCGTTTGAGTAAGTGAAATGAAAAGTAAATGAATAATATTACACAAAGAATATTCGATCGATTATTTAGAAATTATTCTGTTATATTTTTCTTTGTACTTTTAAGATCAATGATTCAGAATTCGAATTATAAATCAATATTTTCTACTCATTCTTATTTATATAAAAAGTTTGTTTTTTTTTTTGTTTTTTTTTTTTATTTTAATTTTTTTTTTTTTTTTTTTTTTTTTTTTTTTTTAATTTTTTTTTTTTTAAATAAAAAAAAAAAAATTTTTAATTTTTTTTTTATTTTTTTTTTTTTTTTTTTTAAAAAAAAATTTTTTATTTTTTATTTTTAAATTTTAAAAAAAAAAAAAAAATATTTTAATTTTTTTTTTTTATAAAATAAAAAAAAATTTTAAAAAAAAAAAAGGAAACCTCCCCGTTTTTCGATAAATTTTTACGGAAAAAAAGGGGCAAGGAAATGCGGCATTAAATTTAAAAAGCATAAAATTTTGTCAAAGCAAAAACAATCTCCGATTTGGTTAGACCGATAAACTTTTAATTTGTAACCGATAGCAGTTTTTGTCATATATTGCAAAGAAACATTTTGGTAATGAAACATAACTTCTGTGATTGCCAGAACACGAATAACTTTAAATCGTACGAATTTACAAAACGTAAATAATAATATTTTGCGATTACATGAGCATGGCTGTATATATCGTTTTCGTTCAACTCTCTCACGTTCTAGCGCTGTCAACCTATACCGCTAGAGAGGCTTCTTATTGCACCATGACTAAATACAAACATTAAATAATACATTCAATCAACCAAAAAAAAAAAAAAATAATAATAATAAATTGAAATAATATATCAATTTTTTAAATTCAAATTGCACACGACATTTTTTTTCATAGTCAAACCAGTTATAATGTATATAATGTATCGCTAAAAAATGCATCAGATGTATAAGTTCAATAACCCCTGGACCTTCGATATATATTTTTTTTTTTTGGCTATACCATACGATCTAAACCAATTTTAAACACTATGCTCAGGTTGATATTTTAAACTTTTAATATTTAAACATACCAAGTAAAAACTGGATGTGCAAACAAAAATTTTGTTGGATATTAAAAAAAAAATAATAAATAAATTAAAATAAAGAATCAAAAACAAATATAAAAATATACAAGCTTTCCGGCAATCTTTTACACTTGCCTTGTGAAAAATAAAAACAGTTTGCGAATTATAACCAATTAGTAACTTAACAAGTAAAACTCTACATGGTGCGACACTCTAAAATAGCTGGCTAGTCTTACGGAGATTGAAGAAAGGAAAAATCTGCTCTTTAAATGAAGATTTTAGGGGATTCCCATAACCTACAAACTCCAATAGTATTATTTTTTTAGGATCCCATTAAAACAACGCAACTCATATCTGATTTCTGTAGCATCTATGAAGGGTTTGCTTAAATTTTAATAGATAATATATATTATAGTTGCTATATTCGTTACAAACGCACTGATCTATTAAAAATACCTTAAATATATGTATATATGTGTAGGTATAAATAAAAAAATAATACAAATTCTAATCATCATAAATACTTAAATGCTTACATATACGACTATGTATAAAAAAAATATATACTTCTATTTTTCTCAAGGAAATGCCAAAGGTTTTTGAACTCGCACCGCCACATCTAATATTTCACAATGAACTTCAAAATTCAGTTAAGGGCAAAAGCTGCACAACAACAAAAACATACAACAAAAAATTAAAACTTTGTGACGCATGACTTTCGCTTTCGTTATACAAAAAAACCAAAAAAAAAAAAAAAAAAAAAGAAGGATCAGGTCACAACTAAACAGGAATTCCCAGAATAAACGGCGCTATGAATTTGGTATGTTGTTGCGGCATTCGATGCTTTGCTTTTGTTCTCAATTGTTGCCAAGGACTAAACGATATGTTTTGTCGTCGTCTAGACTAAAAAAAGAGAACTTTGTCAAACGGAAACACACCACACGCATGCGCTTTCGCTTTAAAATTCTATGAACTGAACCAGTTATTATATACATACAGAGACGATTGTTTTTTTTTTTTTTTTTTGTTAGAATACATAAAAAAAAATATATAAAAAAATATATGATACGATACTACCTTTTAGATGTTCTGCAAATAAAGAAGCGAACGCGCGCGGTGATGAGATCGTTGACACGTTAGAAGATTGTGCTCTTATAAGCAGGTTGTGAAATTCTCCTCCTCTTTCATTATATTATTTATTTATTTATGAATGGATGAATGAATTTCGAACTGGATTTGTGTATTTCACTCATAACTAACTGTTGATTAAAATTTGATTGTATCTAAATAAATTTGTTCAAAGAATGCGTGCGATCACACACATAAAAATAACTTAAATATAAACGCTCTAATGTATAAAATATGCGAAAATTAAAAAAATTAAATCGCGACATATAATAAAAAATAAAAAAACAAAAACAATTCAGCCTGTTCTCTTAAAACGTGTTGCTATTTACCGTTATAGAGAGACGGTACAAATGCCACAGGTCATATAGTACCTCTTTACCCACCTGTCAACGTATTCTATTTTTTTTTTTTGTTATTCATTCCATTCTCAGTTCGTAGGGGTAGGGTGATCACGTATAATTTACAAAAAATGTTTAAATTTAAAAAAAATAAATAAATAAATAAAAAATAAATATATTAATTACGTTTTTATTGGTAGAAAATATTTTCGAAAAAATTTACAATAATAAAACAACAACTTATGAAGTTGAAATAAATTAATAAAAAAAAATTAAATAAAATTATGTAATTAGTATAAGTTATGTGGGTTAGGACTGTACGATTAATCGATTAATCAAGGAGCAATCGATTATTTTGTATAATCAATTGATCAATTAGTTGAAGAATCAATAATCGATCAATCAACAATAAATAAGGAAGTAGTTTATAAAGGACTGATTAGCAAGCGTGATAAGAAAGCTTTTTCAAAAAAATAAAAAAAAGGTCTTCATTTATTAAATATTTTTAAATTGAAATTAAGATGATCAAATATAATAATATAAAAAACTTATATCAAAAAATACTTTGTGATTGTAATGATTAATTAGCAACAATCCATTTTTTTACAGTCATCAACAATCGATTATTTACAACAATCACATATTTACAAAGATCATCATTTAGGTTATCTTTGTGAGTACCACTGTGATTAAGCAAAAGCTTATTAAAATGTTCCTGAGAGCAGTCATTGTTCTGGAGCGGTACGATAAGTCAGTGTTCATGTCAACTACTATCTTAAGGTACTATACTAGACTAGGAACTAGAAAACTATACTGTGGAGCAATAATATGGTTTAGTTTGTGTTTAACAACTTTTGAAATAGAACAATCTCAACATTTCATATTTCCATATGAAAGATATTTCCACTTTAGAGATAGATTTTATAACATTTAAAAATATGCCTCCAGAAAAGATTTCTTGTCCTATACATCATTTCGATTTTTAGATTTTTAATTTTTTTCCAAAAAACTCTGTGTTTTGAGCACAGTTTCGTAATCCTAAGTATATACTAACACATGTGCAGTCTCTGGTTTTGGTCTTTCTTTCTTTCTTTCTTAATTTAGTTAAAATAACATATTTGAAATTAAATCATAAAATTGCATCAGCATTTAAAAAAAGAAAATCGTTTAAACTATTTATTAATTTTTTTTAAATAAAATTTAAGTTTATTTCTTCCTAAAAAAAAATTATTACTCATACGCACTGTTATGTGCATATTTCCGGTGGCCTTATAATAATGCAACCGAGTTAAAGGCAAAAGTAGAGAGAGAAAGGGAGAGAGAGAGAGAAAGTGCACTGCATCAAATCAGAAAAAAAGTAATAATAAAAAAATCGACCGAGTATAATAAAAGTTTTCATCCCATAAGCTTCCAAATATGCATATGCATCTGCGTTTATTTTAAATATTTATTTTTAAATTATTTAAACTGCATAAATGTGACGCTTGTTAATTTGAAATAATAATCATGTCAGTATCACGTCAGCTGTTTTTTTTTTTCACAACAACTTTCATTCGTTTACTCTCTTTTCATAAAATGTGTTTTTTATTTTTTTATTGAAACTGAGCATGCAAAGAAGCTTTTATTTTTGAGTTATTTTTTTCTAATATTATTTAAATTTTTTTTTTTTTTTCATTGAAATATGTTTTATTTGGCCTTGTAAAAGCCGCATTCTGTTATTTTAAAATTTTTTTCTTTTTTTGTGCTTTTTTTAAATTTAATTCTAACTGTAGAAAAAAAAAACAATTAAACTGGTTATTCACGTTGTCGTACGACAAAAAAAAAAAACAACAGTAAATCACAATTTAATTTGCATAAATGTAGAAGTTGTAAAAGATACTTTTTTATGAATGAATACTAGACGAATTTGTATAATGCGGCATGTGTATGCGTCTAGGCATTTTATGCTAAATCACGTTTTCACGCTATTTCAAAACAAGTGTAAATAAGAGTTCAATGCCAATATTTTTTTACTACATTTTGCATAGAAAGAATTCCCTTAGCAACAAAAATTTAAAAATAAATTTATTTATTTGTATCTAAGGGGACTCCATGCGGTAATAACAATAATAAAATACGAAATTTGTTTAAAAAAAATCGACTGATCAAGGTGCTTCATTCAGATTAACATATTTCTTTATTTTTATTTGATTCAGTATCTTTTTTTCCCGTGCTCAGTATAATTCCATCACCTAGGGATATCGAGATATTCTAAACCAATGAAGTAAAAAATACGATATTCTAATATTTTGAAAACTATTGGATTTGAAAAAATTGCCTAAATCGCTTTAATACAATAAATCTCTTTTCCTTTTTGTAAAACTATTTTTTTAATAAATTTTTTTTTTCTTTAACTTTTTGGGGGTTTTTTTTTTTTTTTTAAATTTTTAATTTTTAAAATTTTTTTCTTTTTTAAAATAAATTTATATATTTATTTACTACCCACCAAAAACTCCTAAAAAGGATTTTTTTAAAAAAAGAAAAAATAAAAAAATATAGAAGAAGAAAAAAAAAAAAGATTTTTTTTTAAACCTTTCTTTTATAAAGAAAAAACCCCTATTTTAAATTTATATAATTTTATAAAAAGTGTCCAACTTTGAGAAATTTTTAAATTTATTCTTAATTTTGAAAAATCAAGATCATATTATAGAAAATTAAAATGGACCTCAATCAAAAGCTTATCAAAAAAAACTACAAAAAATTTTGTACCATGAAAATTGTTTATCTATTCAACTAAAACAGAATAAATAAAAGGAGCATGTCACCTAAAAATCTCCAAACTTTCACCTTCTCTCCTGAAATTCACCATATTTAAGATTCTTATTTTTAAATGGAGTATTACCAACAAACAGAAGATATTTAGTAAGTTGAATAAAGTCGCAATTAAAAATAGTAACTCAGACCTTACCGGCCTATTAATTGTTTTTGATTAAAATTAAAAGCACTTTCACGGGCTTCTTCAACTCGACGTTAGAATGTACTTATTTACTAAACTTTTTTTAGCTTATTTACAGGAGTTGCTAAGCGGCTTATATGCATATTAAATTTTATTGTGAAATTATTTTTTTATGTAGATTTACTTACGGATTTCAAAGCTTTACATACTTTCGAAAAAGTTTAATGGGTGCACATTTTCGCAAGGCCAAATACAAAATTATGAACTATCTAAAATTTGCATAGCAAGCGTCATAGATGCATACCAATTTGGATTTGTATTTTTTTTTTATTTGTACAAAGATGATTCACACGAATAGCATCTATCGTCAGCTTTAAATGTCTTTCATATAAAATATAACAACAACAACAAAAACAATATTCTGCTTGTGCTACATTTAACTGGCAAATGGCAGTTTTCCAATCAAAACCACCCGCAATCTTCAAATGAACTTCTTTTTTTTTTTTTTTTTTTTTTTTCTTAAAATTTCTGCTCCAATTAAAATCGCGCGCAGCAGCAGCATCCAAAAATTCAAGCTTATTTTTATTAATTTGTATGGCGTGACTCTGACGTTTTCATTTAAAAAAGACTTTTGCCGACGTTGATGTCCAACTGAACTGACGCAGACCAGACACTTTCATTCATTATTTAATTTACGCAAACGTTTGCCGATCCTTTTTTTTTGTGTGCTCTCTTACTCACACACACATACATACACATGCATATATGCTTTTTGCTCACCTGTCCTGCATATTTAACTGTTTCACTGAGAAACGATCGACACGCTTGCGCTTTCATATAAAAAGCTTGCACGTTCGAGTAAAGCTTTTATTTGTAAATTAAATACGAAGCACTTCGGACGTTAACGCAAAAACAATAACGAGAACGGATCGTGCTGTAAATTTTTAAAGTGAACAAATAAAACTACGTGCGTGTGTGTTTTAAAAAGGACAAAATACGTTTTTTTTGTGAAATTTTAACGACAAAAAGTTTGAGTTATTTGTGTTTTCCAATTGGAAATTATGCTCTAAAATTAATAAAATAAAATTAAGAAAAATTTAATAAAAGGTTTATTTAAAAAAAAAAAAAAAATTCACAATGTGCATTAAGGTGAGTTTAAAAAAATATATGCAAAAAATTTTTTTTTTTTTTAAAACATTTAATTTAATGCTGTTGTGCAACAAAAAGTAACAAAAACATTTTTTTTTTTTGCACTCATGCTAGACCTCGGGAACAGCACAATTGTAGTTTTTCTGCAAAATCTATTCTGGAAAGTATTTGGTTTCAAATAGAATCTTTGGTTTAAAAAAAAATAGTTTTCTGTAAAGTCCGTTATACCTAGTGCCAATTTCAATTTTGATCCAAAAATATATTAAAACAAATATTTAATTATTGTATCTAATACGATGAATTATCTTTACAAAAGAGGGTGTGTATTTTTTTTTACAATGTTTTCAATTTATTGCATACAACTCGGTCGTCATCGAATTTACGCTGTTTTTTTTACTTTTTATTTTTAATTACTAAAAATAAAACTTTATCTGTCTGTTCTTTTGTTTTACAATAATAAAAATTTCACTGTTCTAAAAAAGTTTAAAAATTCCATCAAAATACGGAAGCAGCTTCAGTTTATTTATGCAATGACTGCAAATGTTACATAATATCTTCATTTATATCTTCTTTTTTTTTTTCAATAAGAATGAATCTTTACAACGAAGCAAATAAACAGTTTGGCTATAACGACAGTTAGATACGCTTTAATTAGCATTTATACAAAAATATAACGTTTTGCAACATAAAAATGTATTTGCGTTTCAAAACATTCGCAATTTAAAACATTACATGTAACAAGCAACGTCATAAATAAGCAAAAAGTGTGTCTAAAGACATAAGTCATTAGGCCAGATACATTTTGAAAGTGAGTTCACTTGTCGCACTTACAGTTCGTTAATCCAGATTTGATGATTCAAAATAAAATATAAAAAAAACTTCAAAACCACAAATGGCGGCGTTTACATTTTGATTTTTTTGTTTTTCTGAAACAAGTTTGTGCTGAATTTTCGCAGATTATATAATTTTATTTTTAAGGGGCTTGTGCGTATATTTTGTTTGTAATTTGTTTTGTTTTGTGTAAAATATACAATATATTTATATGTGAGACATTCTTTCTAAACAGTAGACCCACTGCAACTAGAATATGGTTTGTAGTAGAAAGTTCAAAATGGCTCGAATTCTGTTAATTTTTTTGCTGACCTAGAATTTTTTTTTAATTTAATTTTTTTTTTTTTGCTATACTTACAGTCAAATTTATTCAGAATAACACTACTTCTGCTTATTGGCTTTTGTGCCATAAGACAAGCGCATGGCTATTGCTCACTGGAAAAAATGAAAATGTACGCAATGGAAGCATGTGAACATCTATTTCAACAGGACGATAGTCGCGATAAACGTTCTATTGATTACTACAATCATAATCATCTTAATCGTTTAGGCTGTAAGTACCTCAATACATATACATATACATCATAATATGAGACAAATAAAATCATAAAAATGTATAATTATCAAAGAGTTATAAATAAATATGCTGAAAATATTAACGCAAGCGCGAAAACTGGCACGCGACGTCATTTGCAGTCGCTCTGCGGCGGCGTTTAATCGAAAAAGAGAAGAAAAAAAAGCGTTAATATAAAATATAAATAAAATAATAAAGCGCGTTAAAAAAAAAAATCACATATATACAATATTTACATGCATTACAATATTAATAATCTCGATTTAATAAGGTCACAAAAAGTCAGTCAACTTCATTTGTAAATTTTACTCTAAAAATAAATTGCATTCGGAAATTATTAATAAATATTTTGTTTATTTTTTGCATAGCCTTATTCAAGAACGACAAGTTTCTTATTAGTAGTAGTATTAGTAGAAAATATTAATTGTTTGTTAAACTTTTACGGAAGTCATATACACTATAATAACTTTTCCTTATTTTTATTTTTTTTTTTTTTTTACTTACAGTTGGTAAACTTCATGATAAGCATCATTTAATCAGTCGTAGCATCTATCCAGCTGGTGGTTATCTTAAAGTGAATGTTGAGCATTTTCGTAAATTGAGCCAAATCGATGTTGTGCCACGTTACAAGCCAAAGAAAATGCATCACGAAAAGAAAGAACGTTATAAGCGTGATCATTCGAGTACGAGCTATAATAATATACCATACTGTTGCTACAATCGCTGTGAAGAAGATTTCTTTTGCTAATAATACAATTTTAAATTTAGACATTATAGCAGCTAGTCAGTAACTGATTCCATCCACAAATATTTTTTAATAAATAATATACATTTAGTTTATTTTAAGAGACGCGCATACAAATGTACGTCAGAGTACGAAGTACCTTATTAATTTTTAGTAGCACAAAAGACATAAATCGGTTGCCAGTATTATAAAATTTAGATTCTAACAATAAGCAACATATTATTATTTTTAATTAATTGTTAATTACATATAAGGGTTTTCTTTTTTTTTTAATACAATAACATTTTTTTTAAAACAAAAATACATCACAATTTTTTGAAATTATATTTTAACTTGTCGCTATGCTTAAAAGGTCACTTAAGTGAAGTTTAGTATGTAAAAAACGTATTCGATATGTATTCGAGATTTAAATCAGCGTTGAAACACTTACAAAATTTTAAAGTTCGCAAATATAATAGGTACCCTTACAAATGGCACACTTATGCTTTCGTACATTATTACTGTTCGGATTTAATGATTGAAAATAATTTTCTACTTCATTCATAATCTGCAAACTATTACGTTCGAGAAAATCATAACTTAAATCACCATAATTTTTAACACAATGCAATAGCATACGATAGAGTACCATTTCTGTGGTTATAAATGTATTCAGTGTACGTTCAATGCGTTCCGTTGATGTTTCAATAAAACGTCGCGCCAATTCTAATAAAAACTGCACTGAGTATTCGCAAAAATATTTCGTTAATGACTCGGTTACATCAACAAAATTGCCCATGCTTGCTATGTGTTGCACAAATTTGGGTCCAAATTGTTCTGCAATCATTGGCAGATTCAATTCGATGCCACCGTTAGTTCCAGCTCTAACTAAATTGGGCAAAAGTGTTGCGCCAACAGCGGTTATAGCTGAAACTCCATTGCTGATTTGTGCATTAATTTTCTGTAAATTGAGTAATGCCTCTTTAAAGGGTATATCGTTGAGTGTTCGTATAATATCAAATTTGCCATCTCCAGCATGTAAAATGCGTGATTCACGTGCAATTTTGTCAAAAATTTTTCTGAAAATATTTTTAATATTATTTAATTTTATAGAAAAATCTCGTCAATTCGAGTAGAAAGTGAAAGCATTGCACTCACCTTGTGCGATTGTGTAGTTCACGTCGCAACGTTGAACCACTGCCGTTCGTAATTTTCGAGGCAATACGCAAATTATTTATCGAATGCGTGAATATCATCAGACTGGAAGCCAGCTGTAGTACATCGAGTCCAGATAGAGATTGCTCATCATTGACTTTCTAATGTGGTTAGTTGAAAAATAATTAGAAAGAAGAAAAAAGAATCAATGTTAATTTAATCAATAAAAACATGATTTGACCATGCTTATCGCTGGTCACTTTCGAAATTACCAAGAGTGTTTTCATGTTTGCAATTATAACTTACCATATACAAATGGTAGATACCATTAACAACTCCCGTTCCTGAGAGAACAACAGATGATACATTTATGCCATTGACAGCTAAACGGGCAGCAGTGCTAACTTCTTGTCCGGCAGCCGCAACAGTGGTTAAAGCTTTTGTAGCACCGGTAGCACCCAGGCCAACCACACCACCAGCTGCACCCAACCAATTACCGCGTGCCTCACTATTTGATAGCGCAATTGATTGTCCATGCCGGCGACGATCAAAAAGACGCGTTCCAGCACGTAATGTAGAGTAAGCAGCCGTTGCTACACCTACAACCGTGGCCGCTAACAAAACCGGTGCTGCAACTGGTACAGCTAAGGCGGCTGCTATTGGTACAGTGGCCACTAGGCCACCAACATTAGCAAATTTATCACTTGCATTGAGTATTTTACTTTTTACGCCTGCTGCAGCAGTTGCATGCATTTCGAGTTTCACATCACCGGTTGTATCATCAAAAGTGTAGATGCCTTGTGCTGGTGCAATCATTGTGCCCGGTGGTAGCGCATTGTTACAAACAAATTGTTCCCAATTTGCATAAATGCGTCCATGCTCATCCACAAATACCATGCAGCAACCGGCGCTGTTATCATCCTTTATACATTTACGTGTGCGAAATAAAGGATGACAGCTAAAATTTGTCGCTTGGAGCGCAAGTGTAGCATCTCGTTCATCGGTGACCAGCACATAGATGATTGCGGATAAAAGTGTACGATTTGTATATTGTCCTGTATATGCAAAAGAATAACAAATTAAAGCTGCTGCTAAGTTATTTTGTGATTTTCAAACTACTTTGTAACCAAACATTATCGAAAAAAGCAATACGCTGCTTCTCGAGCGCTCTGATATTCTTTACATTCTCCTCAGGAAGCAATGTTTCGATTTTTTGCTTTAGTATATCTGCTTGCTCCGGCAATAGACTGTGTGAATGGAGTTAAATACCGTTAAAAAAAGAAAAATAAAAACAGTTGCTACTATGCAGCACAACTTACGAGTCCCAAATAATCTCAGAGCGCAATCCTGCACTTAATGCAAAATCGCGTTGCACTTCAAATGTTGTGCGTTCCATATTTAACAAATATAAAATTAATTAATTACATTGAAAAACATTAAAAACTTTATTATAATTTTGACATTACTTCAACTTAAACGAGTGGTTGCCATGGCAATGAAACCGAAGCGCAATTATGTCGATTTATTCTATAATGGACCGATAACCGATACGATAACACTTACGAAACTTGAATCAAAAGGAAAAGCGAAAAAACAAAAAGCGCAAGCATAGCGCAACAGCGGCTGCACTTGTTTTTTTGTTTTAATTACTCATTTATATTTTATTCAAATGAATTCAATTCTAATTAGAGTGCTCAAATGTAATGCTTGAAAAAAATATAAATTGTACGTGTGTGTCGTTCAAGCACGTGTCAAACGCTGCACTTCTACGCAATTTACGTAATATAAACAGATCCGTTTCGCATAATAGTGGTCGGCGGCAAAGGTGAAACGCGGCGGCTACTAGTGCAAAACTGTGAGAGTATAGAATTTTATTTGACATTGTAGAAGAGAACAAACACAGGCGTGCGTGCGTGCGACGCAATTATTGTAGTCGCCACCTGTTTTCATGTTTTTGATATTAAATGAAATTGAAAACTTCCAGCCGATGTACCGTGTAACCGGGCAGAGACCATATTTTGTCATTTCTTTCCAAGAATAAAACAGCAAAAAAAAAATAAATAAATAAACAAAATATCAACAAGATTTATGGCTACTACGACGAATGCACAGTTAGGAAAAATCGTTCTGACAGTTGCTGTTGCGGTGTTCCTTTACTATTTCTTTTGGGTAGCGATTCTACCATTCATGCTTATTGATGAAGGTAAGTCTGTCCGTCTGCCCGTCTGACTGTATACGTTTGTTCATGAGTCAAGGCATACCATGCTTTGAAGCACGCCGCTTGAATAATGCAAAGCAATTAATTTGACATGGCCGGCATGAGCTTTGTACGGCGAATTAGACGTCACTGATTAAATTTATACAGTAGCTGCTAATTGTTGGCAATAAATGCAAATAATGATGTACACGCTTATACTTTTTATTCTTTTTTGTTTTTTTTTTAGGAAATCCCATACACGCATTCTTTCCTCCGCTTAAATACGCTTTTATAGTTCCCGTCGTTTTTGGCGTCATATTTCTCGGTGGCATCGCTATATTCTCGTTCTATCACATTTGGAACTTTCGAAAAACGAAGTGTGATTAAAGACAGCAGCAGCAATTCTATATACGGTGACACTAAAGGTCAACGTCTTATCACAAATCTTTCGATTCGTTCGTTCGCGCAAATAAAAAAAAAAAACAGCAACTTATTAATCAGTCGATTATTATATAGCGCTGGCAGCAGCAGTTAATGTCAAAATGCCGCAGTGGTTAGTCTTAGGCATCTCCGGTGTAACTTGCGCTGGTAAAACAACGTTGGCACGCAATTTACATGATTATTTTAAGGATATGCGTAATGGGCCACTATGGAAGACTTCGTATACAATAGGCGATGTGCAGCTTATAGCACAGGATGATTATTTTTTACCAGTGGAAGATTTACGTCATAAATGGAATGATAAATTAAATGCAATTAATTTTGAGCTGCTAACATCGCTGGATATGAAACAAATGCTCTCGGATATTGCTTGGACTATAAAAGGACGTTATCTGGGCGCGGAATCCATAGATAATTCGGATTATATGAATACCAATGATACAAATGTACAATACACAAATTTTGAACATTATGCACTTCAATTCCAGCAACAATATCAACAGCAACAACTACAAAACTCGAACTATATACATGGCTATCAGCAGCAAAAATATCAGCATCCACAACAGCAGCAACATCACAACCAGCAACAACACCACCATCAACACAATCACAACCACCACCACCAACATCATCATCATCCCAATAATACAATGCACCGCAACAGCACGCGAAATGCAACAACTGCTGCACTACGTGATAACAAAATTAACGTACTAATTATCGAGGGCTTTATGATCTTCAATCAACCTGAGCTACTTGCATTGTGCAATATTAAGTTTCACTTTCATTTGCCCTACGAAAAATGTTATGAACGTCGTCGCAAACGTACCTATGATCCACCAGATGTAACCGGATATTTTGAAATGTGCGTCTGGCCATATTACGAAAAGAATTTTGCCGAATATCGTGATTGTAAGGACATAACATTCCTTAATGGTGAAATATCTAAAGAGAAAATCTTTAAATTTGTGCTGCAACGTATTGTAAACTATTTTGAAGAACGTTGCGATAAGGCCTGTCCACCGCCACAAAAACTGATTGGTGTACTTGGTTCGGTGTGCAGCAGTAGTAGTAGCACGAATAACAGCAGCAGTAGCAGCAATATAAACGGTAATGTAGCAAATACGCTATTGCCGAAAATATGTCCGTGTCCTATGGAACAGCAGTGATGCAGACGAAAGTTCTTCCACACACACACACATTAGTTAATAATAATTGTATTTAAGATACACAGTACTCATTAAAAACAATAGAAACAATAACATGAGTAACGTAATACGAAGAAATGCTATAAGGAAAAAAGAACTCTATTCTCTTCTACGGAACTACGGGATTTTCGGTACTGTATGGAAGCGACCCTCAAAACAGAGTTAACAAAAATTTTGATATTATCTATCTTACGTGGGCTCAGGAGAATCTAAATTACTAGTTGGTTGTCGGCAGATGGTCAAGAATAAATATATTTTATTAGACGTGCCACGCATTTTTCTGATTAATTGATTAATACAAACACCTTTTACCACCATTTTGCACTGATTTGTTTAATTGCTTAACACAAATTTACAGGAGCAAAACAGCCAATTTAAGTGAGATGAATCAGCATTAGAAATGCAAAAGAGATATGAATATACTTTCTGTAATCTCTACAACACAGTATTCGGTGCCATACTGAAATAAATAAGGAAACAAAAAGATAAAACTCAATCGAAATAGTATATTATTTCAAAATATTATTATCGACCGTTCAATTGGGCGTTTAGACAAACCGAAAGAGAGGATCTATGGATTCAATTGTATGCACGTTTACTCATCTTACTATTTCTATAGTTTCTAGTAATCATGAAATTGTATGTAGCAAAAAGGTTCAGGAATTTATTGTATTTAGCTGTGCTAAAATTATTTTATGGAACATAGAATATATATATATATTTTTTCATATACTCTCACAAATACACTACTTTCACACATACATATATATTTATATTTAAATGGAAATACACACATAAATATAATTACTTTTATGGAGTCTATAGTTGCTAGGCATAAAGATTTATTATTATTATTGTATGTAGTACGTATGCACAATGTTTATACGAGTATATAAATAATGTATATAGTTTTTAGGGTGTTTAACTAGTTTTCTCTCTTTGCATACAAAAAGAAAAAAAAAAGAATTATTAAAATTTGTTGCAATAAAAAAGCAGAGCGCTTTACAAAAATTAAATTTGTTAATACATGATCCGCAATTTATAATCAAGTTAGTTTATTGTTTTATTTTTTTTTTTTTCGTAATATGCAACAAAATGAAATTTGTATTTAAAAAAAGGCGTTTGTGCAAATGAAAAACAAAAATAATTATTTTAATGAATTTGTAAATAAATATACGCAGCCTAAACAACAGAATGAACGCAAAGCGTGTTTTTTTTTTTTTTTGTATAGCTAATGCATGTTTTCGGGGGTAGTGCAGTGCAAATGAATTCAACATCTCGGAACATTTTACATTTGTAGCCGCCATTTGTCATTTATTATTATTTTTTTAATAACTTAAATATGCATTTCCTGTGCTAATTGTTGTTTTTTTATCGTTTAACTTTAATTTCCAACTGCAACTGAAATAAAAAACAAATAAAAAATTGAAAAATAAATAGCAAAGTTTTTGAAACTAACTTACATTTTATCGCTTGTCAACTATGTATTTGTTTATCTTTCAACTCTCTATAATTCATCCCAGTTCGTCTGGCTATTGTAAACTTCCTCTTCTAACCAGATCGCATAATTTGCCTTAAAGTAATCCGTCAATTCAATTTTGCGATCCCACCAACCCGAATGTCCAAAGAAAACAAAATCTGAGTGTGTCAGAATTTCATCGCTCGGAAAACCTCCCTCAACACCATAATCGTGCAATTGCTGTTGATGTTGTGAGCCATTAGTACTGCTGCCACCGCCTCCATTAGCTGTATTTCCACCGTAACCATTCATTTCAGCAACATTATTCCCGCTTGTCATATTATTCGCCTGTGCATTCTCTGCATTGTTTGCTGCATTGCCATTGCTACCACCGGCACCACATTTTTGTGTTGCTTCCGGATAGCGACGTAGATTAAATCGATCGACACATGCACGTAATGTACATTCTTCAGCTTGAAAATCCCATGGTCTAGATTCCAGATCATTACCAAATGCCCAATCATCATTAAGTCGATGTCGTACTTTGGCATAGATTGCGCTCATTGTTTTCATATTCGACTTACGCCATTGACGTCCCAAATACTTTGTTTGCATTTTAAGCAATTTCAATACGTACAATTGCATCATGGCATGTCGCACTTTAAGTGTTTTCTTTAGTATTGGCGCCGATTTAAAAACGACCAACATCATGACACGTGAATGCTTCCACTTAATTAGTTTGTTTAAGATGCGTAGCAGATTTATACATGAGAAAACATTACGCCAAGAATACGGCTTATCGCATAGATCGCCACCATAGACAAAACTTTCACCGGACAAATCGGGTTGTTCGCCAATCACACATGATGGAAAGTCTAATAGCGGTATAGAGTTCTTCATGCTAACGTACTCAGTAATCGTTTGATTGAAGAACTTCAGCACCAAGGGTATACAATTAGCGAAGACGAGATGCTGTGACATAAACTCAAATTGGTAGATGTGATTGATTTTGAAATGCTTCAAATAGAGCAGTATAATCGCCGATACCGCTTTAACGATAATCTCCTTGTGACGTCCCATATCGACGGTAAGTTTTGTTGACTGTGTAGCTGTCAGCGGCATCTTTTTCGGCAACACATCGGCCATTATATTAATGCTTTCCGTTTTTGACTTAGAAGTAGGTGATGCAGCGAGTAACACTTTAAGTAATGCAATCATATACTGCGGCAAATTGGGCAGTATGGCCTGATAAAGTGTCTCGGCTGGAGTCATCTTAATGTCATCTTCTTGCGTAGATATTGGATTGCGAGCAATATCTTCCTCCTTTTTAATTTGCATATCGGCAAGACTTACGTACATATGCCGCTGTAGCGTTTTGAAGCCCTCATGTATAGGTTGTGGCAGTCCTGCCAAACTCTCATGATCGCCAATTAGTGAGTATCCAATGAATTTATTACGTGAAATATCCAAAAATTGATCAATATCTTTTTGTCGTACTTTTGACGTCCACGGTAGACGTGCTGTAATCTGCACAGGCTGAGCGGGCGGTGCTTGCGTAAAGTTAAGCTGATTATTTGGGTTTGCTGTCGATGATGCTGATGAAGACGATGGATCCTCGAAAGGTCTATAATATTGCGAAAGCTCCTCTGCAATACTGTCAGTATTTGTGGCGCCATTATTAGCGCCACCTGGTGCTCCCTCGTTGCCCGGTGTGAGTTCCATATCGATTTGTTCCTGTTCATCCAGAAAACGCTGCTTCATCAAAGAACGCCTACTATAAAATTAGATTAGTATTTGGTATTTTTGTCAAATTTTGTTAATATTACCTGAAATTTCGCTTTGAATATTGATTATCCAAAATGTCTGTAGCTGTTGCTGGCGGCGAACTAGCGCGCATGCATTTAGTCACTTCCAACGTGTCTTCCGTTATCGGTTCCAGACCGACTTTGACGCGGTACTCATTTTTGAGATTCTTTAATACATCCATGCCACCTAAGCCGAGTAACGAAATCTTCCAAAGCAGCAGTACAACTTTTTTCATGGGAAATTGTGGTGCAGCACCGCTACAGAAGCGCGTAATCATGCCTAGCAACTTTACGGCCAACATTTCACCATCTGCTAGTGGTGAATTGATTTCTTGTACAAAACTATCACCAACTTCTTTGTATTCGCTACTTCCCCTGTCGCGTTCATCGCGTATTGTTTCAGTGATTATATAAAGAACCGAGAGTATAACACGTATATCGGTGGAATCGGCCAGCGTTACATTAGTTATTTTAACAGCGACAATATCCGGCGAACATGCAGTTTCGATTTCCATATTTAGCAAATCGATGAACGACGAAAAAATACCCAACTGATACAATACCAAGACATTGTCACGCGTTATTTGATGTTGCTCCTCATCCGATTGTACCTCGGCCCAGCAGCCTTGTGCCAAATAGAGTATGCAACGAGCTGCCTGCATGCGAAATGAACGGTTTGATACTTCCAACTGATCAACAAGTTTCATAATTATGCTGCGTTGTGCACTGCTATCCAATTTCTGCCAATTCGGTGGCAGATCATACATTTCCATTTGATCCTCGAACGCTTTGACGTTCTGTTGAAACTCACTAAATTCCGTGTAGCTATACAGCTCGGCAATTTCATTTTGATAGGTATCGACATCTGCGTATATAAAATCCAAATCCGGCCCATCGCAATTGCCGTCCACATCGTGTGTGTCCTGCTCGAAGGAATTGTTTATAGATGAGAGCATCATTTAGCAAAGAAATTATTATTATTTTTTTTTTTTTTAAGTCTGTCGCTTGAGTATGTACACAGAAAAGTACGCCTTGTTTTTTTTAGTTTGTATTTTTATTTTCTTTTTTTTCTAGTCAACTTGAATGTGTGTATATCCTTTTTGGCAGTGGTATCAGCGTTGTTGTTGGTAGGCAGACAGTTGCAGGTGCTGCAGCTTGCTCTCCAACGCAAACTAAGCGACGGAAGTACAAGTACTGCTGGCAACGCAACGGCGACACTAAACGATTTTACTAAACATGCTCTGCACAATATTTAATTCACTTTTACGTTACAAATTGTTTTCAACGCAGTTAATGCAATATTTCTTGATTTTTTTTAAATAAAAAATTGAACAAAAAAGAAATTTAGTACGAGTGAAAATTCCATTCACTGTAAACGACACACAAACACACACCCGTCACTATGCCACAGGGTGGTTGCACAGTGTAACGCTGTTCGATGTGTATTACAAAATTGTTTAATTATATATTCTCTTTAAATTGATGTTATTGTAAAAATTTAATGTGTATAGCAAAAAATTTAAAAATAAAATGTTTTAAGAAATTTGTATATTTCTAAAAAAATATTTTGTTTATGCATTCTTGAAAACTGACAGAAAAAGGAACATGGCTCAATTCCGATTATACGAAATTTATCGATATAGATTTTATCAGGAAAAAAGAACGTATCTCTCTCTCTCTATTACCCTTCTATCTATATTTTTGTAGAGACAATAATAATATACTTGTATATGAAGTACAGTAAAGCATAGCTTACGCCACTCCTTTGTACATGTCATTGTAAACGGTGAATGACATTCGATAAATAGTATTTAAGAAGCGCTGACTGTCTGGCAGTTATTATTGTATTTTCTTACTCGCCGGTCGCAGTTCAACAAAAACAGTAAAACAAAAACAGTAAGCAAAAAAAAAAAACAATTAGTCATAGCTCTTAAAATTGTGTGTATTGTGTGCTTTTAAGGGTGATAATTTGAAGCTTAAACACAAGTTTAAAATATTCCTATTTGTCTGACAGCCATCTTCGTTTCTTACCGATAATAGATTTTTTCCATTTTTTATTTATTTATTTTTTTTTTTTTGCGTTTGCCCTTTGGACAGGCAAGATTTGATCAAACGAATTGAATATCAGCGTGATTTTGCACAATTTTCTTTGCAAAGAAGAAGTAGAGTGAGTAGCATAGATTATATGCATTGCAGTCGTGTGTATATACATAAAGATTTTGTGCGCAATACATAAATAGATTTGTGAAATACTTTAACTAAAATGGGTTGCAAAACAATTATTCACTTTACATTGGGTGCACTGGCCACCGCGCTGGGAATGTACTATTATATGACGAATGGGCAAACAATAACAGTGAGTCCAAAAGTACATTTATGTAGATTTAGACATAAAGATAATTACTACATTTATTCTCTACTAAATGCCGCCGGCCGCGTTGCTGCTTATCTAATCTTTTGTGTATTTTGTCGTTAATAATTGAACATATCTGAAATCTTTTTTTTTTGGTTTTTTTTTTTGTGTCTGGTCATAATGAATATTATGCCGTAAATTTCTACAATAAATTACTCAATTTGAGTCACGCAATTTGTTCCTACCTCAAATGGTTTACTTTGTGCTATGTAATGATTTCCGATTAAAAGGCTTTTGAGTTACAATGCGGTGGCATTTCGATGTGGAAACTAATTTCAAAGCAAAAATATAATCTACAAAGTAGTACAACTATAAGATATACTACATGATTGCTTAGGCAAGAGGAGAGAACTTGATGTCAATAAATACTGTTTTGGCCGGTTATTTAACTAATAATTCACAGGTTAGATATGTGCACCGACTTCGATACAGAAGCCGGGGGAAGAACGCCAAATAAATAATGTCATACTGTGTGAAAGCAGGTGCTATCAATTTGCTGGAAAACTTACATCGCACTTATGTAGTCTTTAAACATTTAATTTTTTTATTTAATTGATGAGGGAAATGAATTTAATCTTGTAATTCTGTCTGTTTGGTGGTGTGATAAAATTTAAAACTTAAATTTCTTTTAGTCGCATCTAATTTATTTCATAATTTGTGTGACAAGACTTGTATTAAATTCCTCCCACAGGACTTTTATTTTTTTTGGCCCATCCCAAATAATCGATTGTTTTTTACTTATTTTTATTATAATCAAACTTTTTACATCTAAAGCGCATACGAAAACCATGAATTAACCAATAAAATGCCAAAAACATCAAAAACTTTGAGAGTTTCGAAAATTCGAACAGATCGTTGCTTCAATCCTTTTAAACTGTCTTCTCATATAAAAACAAATAGTCTTAGACAAGTATTGAGACAACATTTAGTGGCTCTTGATTTACCGGTCACAGAAGAGTCTCTTCAACAAAAATTTGTAATACTTGTCGTCTTAAAGTTTTTAATTCTTCTAACAAGGATCTTAAAAAGAAGAAGGTAATTTTTACTATAAATAATAAAGGAATTCACAGCTATATGCATTTTTTAACCTTGATCTAAGCATACAAAAAAAATTGTTTAAATGTAAATTTTAGAAATTATAAAAAAGCAAAAACAAAAAAGTCATGAAACATATTTGGCTCTGGATACAAATGGGCACATTTTTTTTAAATATCCTAGAGGCGTGTGATTGAATGGATGGGACTTTAAAAAGTAACAACAACCCATCTAAAAATTTAGACAACACATTCCTACAAAAACTATTTTTTTAAAGAAGATCGTTTAAAAGTCAGTAAAAAGAACAAGAAAACTCTAACTTGTAGGCTAAATGTAGGCTTGTTGGCAGCGGTAAAGAAAGTTCAAAGACAAAAAAATTAAATAATGAATTATTAATGTGGCGCTACATTTGTTATTATACTACGTTTTGTTCCTGAGAACTGGTCAATGTGTCAACAAAGTAGAATGTATAATTTAGAAATGGTCTCTTATGTTAGCCTAATTGTAATTTGTTTCTGACCCCCCCTCCACACACTACTTATAAAATAATCAAAAATAATTGGAATATTAAAAAATCAATTGATAATTGTACCTAGCTACTACGTTAATATAATATTACAGACAAAATGAATGTCATGCGTGGTGGTGGTAAACGTCTGACTCAATGCGCAATGAATGCACTGCGCTCAACTACAAAACTAACACAGTTTGGTCAGCTTGATTGCGTCAATGTGCAGCAGCAGCAGCAATTGAGGCGTCTTTGTATAGTATTGTTTCCATTGACCAGTGTCAGTTGTGCCGCCAATACGAACGAATCGCTTGTCAGCAGCTCCAAATTAAATTATTCAACGCTTAAGCAGAAGGTACAAACCAACACCAACGATACTGGCGTAGACGACGTGAGTAGTGCGTGTGCATGTGTATTTCCAAAAAAAAAAAAAAAAAAGAAAGTAGTTAAACAAAATACAAACACACGCTTCTAGTTCGTCTGACAAAAAAAAAAAAATGTATTACTAACCATAAATAAATAAATAATAATATATTTGTACAACAAAAGGCCAAATGATTTTCTGTTGCTTTTAGTTTTTCGTTTAATTCTTTTGATGCTACCATTTCAATTTTTCTGTTTTATATGCTAATGTTTTATTAATTTGTTTGTTTAAATATTTTTTTAAAGTAACCTAACTAAAAATTCTTATACTTGCAGCCATCTTTCGATATGGCAACTGGAGACTATAAGAACGCTCAATCGATTTACGAATTCACCGTCAAGGATACGCATGGTAATGACATTTCCTTGGAAAAATATCGTGGCGATGTTGTGCTCATTGTCAATATTGCCTCGAAATGTGGCCTGACTAAAAATAATTACGAAAAGTTAACTGTACTAAAGGAAAAGTACGGTGAACGTGGTCTCAAGATCTTGAATTTCCCATGCAATCAATTTGGTTCGCAGATGCCTGAAGCCGATGGCGAAGCTATGGTTTGCCATTTGCGTGACTCTAAGGCAGATATTGGTGATGTTTTTCAAAAGGTGCGTGTATCTATAAAAAAAAAAAAAATTATTACATACGAAAAAAATAATCAAAATTTTTTAAATTTATAATTTTACAGATTGATGTGAATGGTGACAATGCTGCACCACTCTACAAATATCTAAAGACCAAACAGACCGGTACATTGGGCAGTGGCATAAAGTGGAACTTCACCAAATTCTTGGTCAACAAGGAAGGCATACCAATTAAATCGTTATGCACCAACCACAGATCCCATTGATATCTCTAAGGATATCGAAAAGTTGCTCTAAGCAATCAATTATTTAAACATAAAGCACTCTAACGCAGCAGCGCTGTTAACCAGTTTAGTTTATAGTTGTTCCTTTTTTATTAATATATATGATATCTATATGTATTTGACTGTGTTTTACCAATTGGCTTAGCTAACGTAAAAGTTAAAATTTGTGACTTTGTAATACAATTTCTGCATAAATAGATGGTAGCACCGATATTCTATTACACTATTTAATATGTATTTAAAATAAAGTGTCATTTTTTTATACCAAATTAAAGCTATTTACCAATTTATATGCACAACGCTTTGTCATTTTACGATTTGTTGTACTAGACGCTTACAAATAAAACTTTTGTCCCCGTTAATGTTTGTGGCTGCTTTGTTTCGGAGTAAACTATTTACGGCTTAATTGACAAATTGTATGCAAACTTTCAAATAACCTTTGATAAGTCTAAAAAATAATTTTAGTGTTTTGGGCTATTTTAATACCGGAGTCCTTAATCAGCATCGTGGTGGCTGTGGTTTAACACCCATATGCGGGTAGAGTTTATTCGTATACTATCAGCAGAGGTGTAAGATAGGCCTCGCTCCCCACCAAGGAGAGAAGTTTACGCCTAAAATTGCGTAAAATTCGAAATTGGTACCTGTAGTTTGCTATCTCTATGGGGGGCGTTGATTGGCGCTTACCAATCCTGTGCTCGGCACCGTGGGATCAAGTCTTTACCACAGGCTCTCAAGTAAAACTCTTTCGGATTCTGTGTTACGCTGCTTTTATATTACGATTTTGCCAAACATCAAAGCTAAAAGAATTTTTTTGGTAATGAATTAATAAAGCTATATTGCACATACGGACCACTTTTGGTCATTACAAATTATCCAAATAAATTTGAAAATCCAAACACCGCCCAAGTGCGTGGATCGGTGGAACTTTTTTAAAAAAAAGAAAATCTTAACTAAAATGGAATAATTCAAGTTCAATTGAAAACGTCGCATGAATATATTAATGACCTTCCGACAATTACGCGAAAATGTTGTACTTTCCAATTGTGTTACATGAATTTCCGAATGCGTTGTTGAGTTGACTTATAGGCGCATTGCGACTGATCCATCCAAAAAAAGGTAATTAAAATTCTAAATCGGCAGCTGCTTTTGTAGAGTTTAGAACTAGCTAGAAAAAAGTGTCAATTTAGCATTCAAGTAGATGCCTCCTCCTCCTAAGCCGTTGTTGTTGTTGCTGACAGATAGACAGACAGATAGTCAGAGTCAGTCAGCGCATATGTATCACGATTCGCGCGTGCGAAATTGATTGAATTAGTAGCGATGATCGATTGAAATATGCTGAAAATGACTTTAATTGTAGAACTGGGTTAGCAACATCGCATCGCATCGCACCCTAAACAGAAACAGGGTGTTGTTGTGTTGTTTATATTGTTTACCGGCGTTGTATGTGGTTCATCATTATGGTATTTGAAAACAACAACAACAAAATTACGTCGGATGACACTGACACTGTTCGATGAAATAGTTTTGCGCGATGCGACGACAATGCGAATTTCGGTTGTCGATTTTTATATAAAAAAGCGCGCATGCGTAACAAACGAACAGACGAACGAACGAACGCGTCTGGAGTAGCGCGTTATAAACGGTGTTCTTCGTAACGTGTTATTTTGTTGTAGCTGCATAAATTATCCTTAAATTTTTTTTTTTAAATGTACAGAATGAGTACAGCACTTTTGCTGTTGCTCATTGTGAGCTCCAGTTACGCAGCGACGCATGTGAATATCTCCGTAACAAATCCTGCGGATGTTACTTATGTGGATGGACGTGCACCTGCAGAACTAAAAGCAGGGCCGGTAGATTTTAGTTATCGCAATGAGGAACGTTCTTCACGTTTGAGGCAGCCGGAAATGCAACAGCATCAGATGTCGCAACAACAAATGCCAATGCAGCCGCAGCAACATAATCAGCAATCACAACATCAACAACAACAACAACAGTCAAAACAAGGACACGTACAATTGCAAAGTAGCAGTGGTGCAACACAGCTTGGACCACAGCAACAGATGCACCATCGCAGTGGCCAACAACAGTTTCATCGACGACGCATGCCCTTTAGACAAGTTGCAGCTCAAAGAGCACAAAGTAGCCAATTCCGAGAAAAACAAAAGCAGGAACATCAAAATCAAGAGTTTGAGCGTTATGTCCAAACCTATGGTGGACCTACAGTGGAGACTGTAAGTGTAATAAATCTTAAACTTAAATTTTTCTAATTGTGATATGCATTTTAGGTCTATGAATCTGCCAGTCCAGCAGCAAAACACAACCAAGAGCATGCATCAAATGCGTCAAGTGGTAAATCACAGCGTCTGGTTGTCATTGGCTCACGTCCGCAGCATACATTTGAGCGTCAAGTTGCTTTGCCTACAGCACAAAATGCTGCTAATAAAGTAGCCGAGCATCCAGTTTCAAAACCAATCTTTGAGCCAGCAGCACCAGCAACACCAGTAGTAGCAACAGCCGCTGTAGCTACTCCGGTGGCAGCTGTAGCTGCTGTAAGCAGTAGTTCGCCTAGCTCCACTGCTGCCGCTTCTTCTACTTCTTCCGCTGCTTCTGCTTCGAGTGCGCCACAGCCAAGTGATGCTAAATTTAACTTTGAACAGAGCAGCGGCGGACACACTGGTGTCTATGATCAGCCCAATTTTGATGATTCTATTAGTTACAATAGACCGCATTATGATGGAAATAGCTACAATTACGATGATGCACAAGACTTCCAGGATCAATATCCACCATCGGTGGATGCCGATAGTCAAGGATATGCTGATTATGAGGATCCATCGAATTATTATGGACAACCGAAAGCAGCATCAAGCGGTGGCTATTTACCGCCAACGCGTCCAGTTGTAACAAAAACAATACAAATTGTCCAGCCAGCATTAAAAGCCAAAAAGTACGAAGTACGACATCCTGCCATACAAAAGGAGTTCTACGATATTGAGGAACGTGTTATCATCAAACCAGCGGGCACACTTGTCGTTGAACTTGATCATCCAGTTGCAAAAATAGCAAAAGGTGAAACAGTACTGCCACTAGGACATCCACATCCAGCGGTTGCCAGTGCATATAATACGAATGGCTACAGCAACAATGCAGCACATCAAAATCAATACAGTTCCAACGCCAACGTCTACAGTACTCCTAAAGAGCAACAACCACTGCAACAACAAGGTAGCCAAAGCACTACAGTTGGTTCCAGCGTCACCACTATGCCTTACGATCAAACACAAAATTTCGTTGAGGCTAAGCTAAGACAGCCTTACAATGCCGCCGGCGGCAACGATGCATCGTCTTTTGTGTCCAACACCGAACGTAGCTATGTTCCGGAAGACACAAATCAACCTAATAATGGTCTCTATCTCGATATGACAGATAGTAAGGGTAATCAGTTGAAGATTAACAGCAAAAATTCTAGCCCAAAAACTTTCACACGTGATGAATCCGATTTCCGTGCCTACGCACCAAACAATGCAAATACGCAGAATAGCTACGATAGAAGCCACGATGACACAGCAAACTACAACTATAATTCAAATAATAATGATGCGCAATTCCAGGACAACTACAACGGCCACAATCAGTTCAATGAGGCTGAGTACTTTACCGGTGAGTACTTCGACAACAACAAGAATAACGCCAACATGCAACAGGATGCAAAACCGGCGCGTCTACAACAGGCACCAGTTTCGGCAGCAGAGCCTGCACAAGTCATTAAACATGAGCATAATATACGCTTGCCACCATCGCAACATAATATCTATTTAAGTCGTTCAACACATGTGCCGAAGGAGCAACACATACGCGAGGAGGTGGAATACCCGGCAAGCGTATCTGAATTACGTCCATATCTGCAACGTCATGCTGCTGGCACTGTTGTATATGCAAAGCCTGCGGTGGTACGTCCAGTTGCGCGTGCCTATAAACAACGCGTCGTCGAACCAAGCTATATAAGAAAACCTGTTGTGGAAAGTGCACGCTATCGACAGCCTCAACCGACAGTGGAAGAACCTGTTGTGGAAAATGAACGCTATCGTCAGACTCAAGCGGCAGTAGATGAACGTGATGTCGAATATAGTGCACCGTATTCGCGCATGCGTTATCATCCTGAAGAGTCGTCGTCGTCGTCGGCGCGTCTTATGGAACAGCAACCAGAGCAACCAGTAGTAGTCGAAGAGAAGCAACAAACAAAACCAGCGCCACATACACACATACAAATCCAAATACCGCATCGTGATGAACCGCACAAACCGATTGTGGTTAGCTCAACAATCAGTCCGCCACTAGACGAACCAGTACGCATGTCCAAGGCCAACTATCGGCAATCACATCCAGATCGTGAAGTGGAATATCTTAATGAGCCACGTGGTGATCAACATGAATACGGACAACTAAATTCGAAACCCGATTGTGATCAAGTTGATAATGCACATCATCATCAACATCATCAAATGCAAAAGCAGCAACATTTCCAGCGACTCATGGAAGTAGCACCCACCAATCTAAGCCAATCCAATGCAAATGCGCCTAATTTACAAACCGAAAATGTTGATGTGTTGCCGAAGAGCGTAGTTGGTCATGTCTCGACGGGTCAGCGTGTCATTGCTGCTACACCAGCGCCTACCGATGCCTCAGCGCGTAGCGAAACATTCCATAAACGACGTATTGTAGTCAATCACCCGTTCCAGACCGTACGCGAAGTTGTTGAACATGAACCGATTACCAATTATCATCAGATACAGGTTAATGAGCCTGCCTCGCCGGCATTATATCATCAAGCTGCCTACTATCAGCCACCGGTATCATCGCATGGTAATCTAGTTTATCATCAATCGAGCTCGACACATGGTAATCTTTATGCAATGCCTTTGCATCATGCGTCTTATGCGTAAACAGCCTAAACTGGCTGAATTTGTATTCCAATAGTTTGGAATTTGTAATTTTATAATTTTATTTGTTGCATTTTATATTTGTTGACTCGTTTTAAGTTTGTTTTTTAATGCATTGAAAAAATATTTACTTACTAGGCTAGTTGGATGAAGGGCCCCCATCTCCAGTTACAAGTTAATCTTACGAATTATTTAATATTTTTAAGTTATATCGAAAGTAATTAATCAATCGCTTGCCAGCAAATAAATGCGCAAAAATGTGCCGCCTTGAAAATCAAAGATCTATTAAAATATACTCATTGGAGAAAGACATGGAAGACGAAGTGAAGTGCTATTCATATTTGAGTGACAGATACCGTACAAACATATTTGTAATTTTGGTTTAAAATATTTTATATTACTTAAACTGATATGGTTGTGAATAATAACGACAAAAATATTCTAATTAGGCTCAGATCATACAACTTTTATGTTATATACCTGTACGGTCGCAGACAGGCAGAACAAACTATGGGAGAACCCATGAAGTATATTGCATCTGCTTATATGTACGTCTTGCTCTACTCAACCAATATGGAAACTAACAGACAGGCTCCCCCATTTTCAAAATTAGTGATTTACTTTTCAAATAAATTCTTATAATATTTTAATTCACAAGCAGTTTAAGCATAACAATAAAGTTTCTGCGAGATCTGATGTGAGACGTAAACAAGAAACATAAAAATTAACTCTATAAACAATGTGGATGTTCCACACAAACCAGTTGTGACCATTCAATTCAAGTTAGACATAGACTACCGATCATGCAGAAACTCCTACATTAATATGCTTAAACTGTCTGAAAATTATAAGATTATAGGAATTTATTTGAAAAGTAAATTACTAACTTCGAAAATGGACGCCTGACTGTATAAATGAAAGTGGTGGCCACTCCAATGCTTTCTCATAAGCTTTTGTATTTTACATCGCTCAAGAGAGCGTCGCTCAGTCGCTCATCGCTCAATGCGTGGCCGAAGCCTTAGAAGATCAAAAAAAATTTATACACAAAGGTACATATTAATTTATAAGCGTTTTTTAATGTATTTTATAGTAAATAAATTTAACAAAATTATAATCATTTATTAGCACTCGTGCTATAACAAACAACTAAACTAAATCGTAGCATCCATATATGTATGTATGTATGTACGCATGGCGCTTTATCTACGTCTAAGATAGCCAGCATTCTTAAATAGCTTGTAAACCTGTTCACGTGGTATTTTCTCAGCTTCACGATTGACCACGGCCATTTCCTTATTTGTCAGCAATGATTGTTGCGCCAGGCCGGCGGCAATATGCGGATCGCTAAAAAAACGTGCGCTCTTCGATAGCTCGGGTGGTAGCTCTGATTCCCATTGTGCATTTTTTACAACGGAAGGATGTGGCGCAGCACCGTGAAGTGGTTGATATGGTGAGATATGTTCATCGGCGGCATGAAATGCAGCAGTATAATGCGGCTGTTGCTGATGTTGTTGTTCGGCAAATGCCTGATGATAGAAGAATTGTGCGTTGGTGTTGTATATCGCACAGATAAGCAGCAGCAATAACAAAGACAATTGAAAACTAGTGGCGCTAATTTTGTGCATTTTTTCGATGTTGTTCCTAAAAAAAAAAAAAAACATTAAAAAAAAAAAACGCATGAATGATTTCAATGTTTTACATCTAGTTCCATTAGTATGTAATTTAAAAATAAATAAATACTTGAAATAAGATTTATAACCAAGGTGTGCGACAGTGCGCACCGATCTAGTTAGTCTATCAAAATGTTGTTGCTGTTGTTATTGTTGTTGTTTTTGTTGTTGTTGCTGTTGAAGTCAGTTGTTTCGTGCGTCATAAATTATTTACGGAAAATCAATTATCGCCCAAACATTCAATGCAAGCCAATAAGTTGAATTTTGTGCGCCGCTCAAATTCGAGTAGCAGACAGCACTGTCCTGTCCTTTGTCTGTCTCTGTAACTGTCCATAACTGTCACTGCGACCGCCACTTGGTTAAATTTTTTAGGCATTGTCGTGTGAAAAAAAAGTGCTACAGCCATAGACTGTAAGCTAATATACACATGTGGTCAAATAGGAAGGTACACCGGTGGTTTTTCCAAAAGATTTGTAATTTTGTAATACGATATTTAGAAATAATATTGACTGCAAACGTGAATTCTCGAAAATGACCTTCATGTGGGCTAAACTAACTAACTAACACATTAAACAGGCTACAACACAGTATGTACTAATGAACTCCTTCGTAGCAGTCTTCTTGAAAACCCGGTTTACAGATTTTTTGGGAGCTACCGAAATATTTAAAAAATCTCTATCTCTATGAGATTGTACCCAAATGATTTTAGTGCGATAAATCCAAATCCGTGCTCAGAACATATGTACCAGAATATACCATATTCCGTAATTTTCGAGACATAACGACAGAATAACGTGTTCTACTAGCTTAAAGTATCTCGAAGACCTAAGATGTTATTTTTATATTTCTTTCCGATCATTATGGGTGTAATCCAAACCGTACTTTGGGTTAAATGTGTATAGTATCTTTATTAGGGTGGTTAAAAAAAAATTAGGCACATTTTTCCCACTCCACCCTAAGCCACATATTGTATTTAAATAGAGTTAGGGAAACTATTCTAAGTTCTAAGTTTAATGGCTTTATTCCCAATAGTCTTCATGATTGGTGCGTTCATACGCAGCCAACAGAATTTGATATGGAAATGAAATCTAAATTGCGTTACCCAAGTCTCAAAAACTGTTTCGCTAATTGCGGACGTTACAATTTTTATTAATTTTGTTTTCCAAAGTTTCATTTTAGCCATATGACAAATAGCTAAAAATACGTAAAATTATTTTACCGTATTTGACGTTTTGACCTACATTTAGCAATATAATATAAATTTTCTAATTATATTTTTATTTCCAGGCCACAACAAATGATAATAATCCATAAACCATTTCTCACAGACGCAAAGCAAAATGAAAATTGTTTCAAATATTTTTAGATATTCAAATAGTGTAACTATTTCTCTGACCACATATGTAATTAGTATGTATAATCCATGAACTTTTAGATATTTTTTCGCATAGCTTTTGCTCGATTTATTTAAAATTTCAATGATAATTATACACGGCGTATACGTAATTAAATTATTAACAAGTTGAACAATTATATTTAGTTTTATATTAGCAAATCTTGACAGAAACACAAAGTTCGATTTTAAAATTGTTATTTTTATTATTTTTTTTTAACATATGCAAATAAATGCATTTAATTTTGTCACTATTTTAGCTATTTTAAAGAGTTTTTTTTAAATATTTATTTGCATTCATATTTTTGACACAAAATGCTGAATTTACCAAAAGATTTGCATAATTTTTCAATAAGAATTCTTTATGGTATTATTTTTTTTTTTTTTTTTTTTTTTTTAGAAAAAAACACCCACATTAACACTTACACAAAAACAAAATTAAATTATTTTAAACACTTGCAACGAAAAAAAATTACAATATTTTTATTTTATATTTAATTTAGTTTATTGCTAACAAACGAACGAACATAAGCGCTATGCGAAGTCTAATTGGATACTGAAGCTAGAATTGCTCTGATTTGATCTTTTATGTTGAATTTGTTGAATGCCACAAGTTAAAAAACAAAAAAAAAAAAAAACGAAAACAAAAACAAAAAAGTAAAATAATAATCAAATAAAAACAAAAACACAAAAAACAATCAAAATAATAAAAACTCGGCGCACATGTTCATTTGTATACATTGTTGTTGTTGTTTTTTTGTTATTGTTGTTGTAGTGAAGTGAGTAATAGACCAGATAACTTTGAGCATTGTTGCAAATGTTAAAATTAAATTAAACAAAAAAAATAACTTTAAGTTTCTTACGTATACGTAATATGTAATACGTAAATTATTGTTTAAGCGATAGCAGCAGCACAAATGAGAGAGAGAGCCGAAATTGGAGTATACGTTTTTCGTTACGAAAACGAGTGAGCAAAATAAACAAAAAGAGCGCAAATGACTACGAAGTTTATTACTTTTTGAGCCATAATTGCAACAGGTAGTGAAGTATATTTATATTTCATTTAATATAACAATTTTAGCAATTATATATAAAACACTTTCATTTAATTCATATAACGACCCCAGTTAAGGTTATATTAGGCGCGTTCCCATGCGCTTTAAAAATGTTGGCCCCCAAAAAGGTCAACACCAAAGCAATATTACATACAGTACAAATAAATATGACGGGATATACTTGTATATTGCATATAAATTATATGTTAATTGGGTAAGCGCGGATTTTAACAGGTAGATCGGTAAAATTATTTTAATAAATTTGCATAATTGAGCAAGACTATCAATATATAATAGTCAACTTTTAGCTAGATACATTTAGTCCAGCATTATTTCTAATTTTTTTTTATGCCTTTCAAGTAAGGCCTTCTTAAATTTGATTCGGTGCAAAAACCCTAAAACAAAAAAGGTTAATAGTCTAGAAAAATGATGCATAGGTTTGGAGTTAGAAGACTAATTTATTGTTTTTTATCATGGCAGCTCACATAACTGATTCTCTCTGATTCATATTCGCCGTTAATCGTTGAGTCGGAAACTTCGAATTAGCTCATTTAATAACTCGAATAAACCGTTAAACTTTGTATCGATTATCCGTAGTTTTGGTTTTGACCGAAGTTAACCGTTTCGATGGATTCGAAGCAAAAGAAATACATAATTAGCGTACTTCATTCTTTAAACGTTTTTTTTTTAATAATAAATTATTAATGACCTAAGCTAGCACACGATTTGTTTAGATGTGTATAGCCTCTTTTTTTATTTAGCTCATCACGTTCCAGAACTCCAAACATCATTTTCTCTATGTTTTCACATAGAGAGGAGCAAGAAATAAAACCCAGGAAGATAAAATAGATATTTAAATTAAAAAAAAAATTATGGGGTTTGTTTTCAAAATACCAAACAAAATTTTTTTTTGCTAGAATACAATAATAAATGAGTTTAATAATTAATGATTGACAAGTTCAAATATGATTTGCTCTTAGAATAAAACACCAACACTTCGAAAGTGAATTAACAAAATCTACAGTAATCGTGCTTAACCTTGAATTTATATATCTGAGACTAATTGTAAGCTTCTATTGGTACTGGTTTTCAAATGTTCAAATTATTATTATACTTTTTTTTTGTATTTAATTCTTCATTACTGTACGAGTAAAGCACATGTTTGACCCTAAATTCGGTTTGTTGAACTATAAGCGCAGCATGAACTTGCTTCCGCGGAAGGCATTTGACTGATTACTAACTGACTTATTTGACTGACAGACTGGCAGACTGCCATACGCTGGTGCGAGTTGAAAGACATTTTGAGGTTATTAAACATTATCATATAAGGAAAAATACTTTAGCCATGAACTTTAATGCGAACAGGTGCGTGCAGTCCAGTTCAGCATTTGCAGTCACTGCAAATCGCCACTGGCAACAACAAATATCGTATTAGCGTTGCGCAGTCGCAGTCGTCTTTTGATATTTACTTTTGGGGAGTGGTAATGCTGCTGTCGCTGCCACTTGGCTGAGACTAATTTGGTATTTAATTGAGTGATTTTCAAAAGCGATAAGTATTTTTTTTTTTTTATTTCACAACTCATTAGGTGGGTGGGTGGTCGATTTATGTACCTTACTATTTCTTTGCCAATAATAAAAGAAAAAAACTTGCATATTTTATTTATCTTTGATATTCTGTAAAATAATTAAGCAAAATAGTTATACATATTCCTTAAAATTTTTTAAAGCTAATTATAGCGCATAATATTATGCTCATGCTGAGGAAAGTATCTTAAGCGAAACTTAGGGTCTCATTGTCAATTTTTTTTTAGAAAAGTGTAAGCTGATTGACAAGAAGCCTTTAGAGAGCCTGAAACGGTCAGATTGCCTTTAAAGGTAGAGTTCTGAGCTTCAATTAGAGGGTTTAGGTAATTGTCAATATTTTTCAATATTTAGAGTAGGAATATTTCGGAAGCCTTGAGTATTACTCTCATGCAAAGAGTTAAGATCGTGGAATGCGAACTATGTCTGTTGTGGCCCCCCTCTAGTGTTAGACAACCTTGCATATTTTTAGATAGCAAGTATTTCGTACTGATCTGAGTACTTCAAAAGTTGTATGTAGACAGTAGATATTGGTTTTGTGTTGATACCAAAACGAATACCAGCGTTTACGAGGTACCAACAATAATGTGCAATATGAAAAGAGAAATGTTTATATCCTGTTCCCAAAGAGCTAACCCAAAACCATGAAATCATAAGTCAAAGCTGCAGGAATTTCTCAATTCAATCCATTGAATAAAATCCATTTAATTAAATTAATTTCACATTCGATACAAAAAATTAAGAATATTGAACATACATACTTTTTAAACGTTCCTCGATTGTAACATATTTCGCACAATACATCATGTAGGCGCATTATCCAAATAAATTTTTGCACATTTTTTTTTTGTTTTTTTGCTTTTTACGTATTTTTTTTCACAAGTTTGCCGTAGCTCAAGGACGTCGCATACGAAATTTCAAGTGCAATCAAAACTGTGCTAAACGTTTTCATTTTTATTAGAGCAAATTTTACAGCCGCAACAGACAGTGGCGTTGTAAAAATGCCGAACTTTTACAAACACAAAGAAAAAAAATCAGACTCGTTCAAAGCTAATGCTAAGTTTAGCATCAGCTGTGCATTATTTTTATGCACATATGCTACGCCTAAAGCTTCTACCACCCATTTACACACACACACACTGATACTCTTATTGCATGCAAAGCTCTCACTCAAACTAACTGCAGTTTTTCGCTCTGAGAATTGCATTTTTTGTTGTTTCGTATCAGTTGTGCTGTTGCTGCTGAGTGGATAACAACATTTAAATTAGAATATAAAATGCAAGAGAAAAGCGCGTAAAGCATACGAAATAAAAAAAATCGAATAAAAAGATGCATAAGAATAAAAACAAAAACAGAAAAAAAGTGCAATAATTAAAAATAAAATTATGCAAAAAATCAATTTCAATTCAAGATAAAAATATGCATGATTAACAACATTTGCAAAATTTAGTAAAAATCTGAATCAGCAATTGACATCTAAAAATTGTGTTATTGGAACAATTTATTTAAAAAACAAAACTAAATAAAATAAAAAATAAAATATAGTTCAATATTTTAATGTCGCCGCCAATGCAGTAGTTGCCATTGTGCATTTTATTTGTCTGTCTGTGACAGGTGTCTTTGTGTGTTGGCGTCGTTGTCGATGCTGATAAAAAAGCAAACGTTAACTATAATTAATAATTTAAATTAAAGCAATAAATTATACAAACAGTTGACAAACGAATTGCATTCATGCTGCAACAGTAAACGAAGCAGATGTAGCAAAATAATACGTAATCACAGAAATAGCGTAACAGCAATCCAAGCAGCAGGACCTACATCTTGTGAAGTCACGTTAACGTCGTCATCGTCATCAGCCATGGCATTGGCCGACAACAACTTCGCTGTCATTTCTACGGCGGCCTCGACAAATAACGCCAACACCACACCAACAACAAACTCTGTGACTTCCAGCAGTGCCACCAGCACTATTACGTTAAATCAATATGAAGAGAATGTTGAGCATTTGCGTAAATTGTTTGATAGAAGGAATGTGGTGTCCTTTAATATAAAGCATATTGAATGTAGCGCGGGCAGCAGCAGCGGTGATAATTATATGTCCGTGGTGAAGCGTGTTCGTATATTTGAATGTGAAAAGCATGCAGAAGAAGCAGGAACGTCAGAAGTATCAGAAGGTAATTATATGAACATTTTATATACCCTACACATATGTAGATATTTACGTAGAACATATATTATACAAATTATTCGTATGATTTAACTAATCAACTAAATAACTTTTTGCATATTTTTCCATAATGCCGTTAGAGTTACTTATATAAATCATGATTAACATAAGTTCAGGGTACTATAAAGTCAAGTCATAGAAAAAAACGCTCATGTAGAGTATTTTTCTATCGATTTTTTTTTTTTTTTTTTTTTTTGTTTTTGTTTTGCTATAGAAGCAACGACAATAAGAACGAACCCGCCGCTGTTGACCTTGTGTCATGCTATTCGTTGTTGTTGTTGTTGTGGAATATATAACATCGGCATGTTGAGTAGCAGCTGTCGCATTCTAATGCACATAAAAAATATATACAAATCTATGTGCATTTATACTATTGTATATTTACAATATTGCGCTAAAGGTCACCGTTTATACAGTTGTCTCTCAAATATCGTTCATATACACACACACATATATTCACAAACAAATTTGAGACGCGCGCAAACACTAATACAAAGATTTCATTCATAAAATTGCATCACGTTTTTTTTTTTTGCTGCTTCTTCGTCTGCACAACGTAAACAAAAAACAGCTGTTTTTGACAAATGTATACAAGCTCTTGTTTGTATGTACGTGTGTATCTGTGACCAAAATTTTACGTTTTGTCAGAAGATATTATCATGCTGTAAATCATATTGAATTCGATAGATATAATATATACTCTTATATATTGTACATATGCATGAACTAAACTATATTTCTTTGTATTTGTGTATTTATATTACAAGTTTTTTACATGTAAACAAATATTTTCCGAAAGATGAAGATTTAAAAAAAACATATGTTTTATGTGTATTTTACAGCATTACAAAGTAATGACAAAAATGAGATATTCATGCTTTGCATTTACCGAAAAATGCATAAGACTAGACATAGTTGGTGTATGACATGACAAATGCATTAAGTATGTCAAAAGAAGATTTTAATAGAAGCACGTATTACATTTTAATGATTCACCGATTAATTACGAATGGGATAAATTTTATTATTCTCAAAACAATGGAAAAAAACTCTGCTACGAACGACTTAGATTAAATTACAGTTTTACAGTAATCACAGCAAACTTTGGTTTAAAATGTTACGGTCAGCATTTGTTGGGTTCGAAAGACTTGTAATATTAACCGACTACCTCGTTACTGGTAGTGCAAACCCCATTTCTTCTTTTTTCGTGTGTTTTCTTAAAATATTCTATGCTCAGAAAGTTTGGATTTCCGAGGGTTATTTCAATATATATCGACTCAATTTCAGAACGTACTTTTATTGAATTTTAAAATTCCTATCCAAAGGATTATTGTTCCATTTTTTAAATAGCTTTGACTACAATCTTAAGCTTTATTTACTATAGTGCACAATATTTTGTTTTTCTGTTCCACACAAACTTCTATGTTATAATTATATTTAAAAAAATGCACTTATTACTGTCACTGAAATTTTCTATTGCAGCTGGTAATATTCGTTTACACTCAGTAATAATTAAACGTCAAATTGCAAGCCCATCACGACGTGAACTATATCGCTGCGAAGAGGCTTTTACGAACGAGATACATGCGTATAATTACGTAGTACCGTTGCTTTTACGTTACAGTACACGTTCACTATTTCCAGTATGCCATATTGCGACGAAAAACGATGGCAGTACAAGCGGTGAGCCGATAATAGTGCTGCAGGATCTCAAATCAGTTGGATATCGTATGCAAGATCGTAGAGCAGGTTTAACACTTAATCATTGTACGCTGGTTATGAAAGTAAGACAGAGAAAACCTTAATAGTAAAAACGTAATTCGGTGTTTTTTTTTTTTTTATTGCAGAAACTTGCTGAACTACATGCCGCGTCATTAGCTGCAAAGCATCTGCAACGTGAAGAATACCGTGTTCAATGTCAGCACTTAAATGAGATTGTGTACTGCCAGGCCGCTGCTGGATTTTATTCAAATATTCTCGACGCATCAATACAACAAGCATTGGATAGCCTTCGTGGCTCTAATATTGATGGTTCCCTTAGTGAACCAATACGACTTATTGAGCACATGCAGCCGTTTTTATTTGACCAAATACGCCGAAGCATTAATCATGCAGCGCAGACACAGTTTAATGTTATAAGCCATGGTGACTTATGGGTAAATAACATAATGTTCTCACATACTAAAAATAGTGACAATCCGTTGGAGGAAGATGAAATTGCCGATCGTGTTATATTCTTTGACTTACAAGCAATGCGCATAACATCGCCCGTATTTGATATACTACACTTTGTGTACACAAGCACACGGCGTCGATTGCGTGAGGATCATATTAAAACTATGTTGGCCGAATACTGCGATGCGTTGGCGGATAATTTACAGTTACAGTTGGCGCATACGCATGCTGCAGCCGAGGTAGCCGCGTTGCTGGAACTTTTCTCATTAAAACATCTCAGTGAGGAATTTGAACGTCATGTTTATTACGGTTTAGCCATCTGTATGTGGATATTACCTGCGGTTACATTCGATCCGGACAATATTCCAAATCTTGATGCAATAAGTGAACAAAATCCAAATGCTAAAGAGATTAAATGTACGCAAATACTAACACCGGACTATCACGAACGCATGAAGGAACTTGCCTTAGAATTTTATGAGAAGGGTTACCTTAATCGCAGCTTTGACAGTTGTTGATGCTAAATAGTAGAGTAGTTTTTTTTAAAGATATTTGTCTTCATCGTTGTGTTTCCATAATTTATATATTTTCGTAGTTTTAACGTGTTGTGATCTACCGAATAAATACTGCCGGCTGTGGCGTTTAGTCAAAAAAAAAAAAAAAAAAAAACGATGTGATCCTTTGTATAATAGGCTCCTTTATTACCAAGTTCTTATTTTTTCACTTTCAGAACTTACAAAATGCAAAATACAAAAAGCTAAAAAAGAACATATTGCTGGCATATGCCAACATTTCAAATCTATCATTGCCCGAAACATCATCAAGCTTAAAACAATCAAATAATCAATCAACTTACTAGGGTTTAAATTTCCAAAAAAGCTTCAATATGGAATCTCGTTCATTTTGGGGTTGTTCGTATTTAATTTACTTGTTGCCGCCACCACCCCAGCCTAGGAAGCCCTTGACAAAGCCAGAAATAGAGGCGCCCTTCTTACCTGGCGACTCCAACTTGTCTTCCAACGACGGCAATTCAACGTAATTCATTGCCAAGTCAAAGAAGAGCGGTTTGCAGGATATGGCTTCCATATCGGGCGTTAACTTGAACACATTTGGTGTTTTTGTATGCAGCGATTGATCCTCCTTGTACTGTGATAATCGTTCGTACAACGGTTTCGTTGATTTTTGTGATTTCGATGTAATGGAAGTCTCCTCGCTAATGTCATCCTCGAGCACGCTGTACGCATGCGCAGAGAATTTGCAACCATCGATAGTGCTGACAAGTTTCTTGAGTTCAGCTTCTAGCTGAAATTCGGCGCAGGACTTTCCTTTAAGCGCATCCGTGGCATAATTGGAGGCACGTTCATATAGTGCTACTGCTTCTCTCCATTTTTTTCATATCAATCAACGTAAGTGCAATGTAATAACAACGGAACGCCTTAAACGTGACTGCCAAGTTCTCTATTTCTGCTCTGTAAGCGTTATCCTCTTCCATGCCAGTGATTTGCTGCAATTCGGTAACATTTTGCAATATGATTTCATAAAGTCGTGCCAGATCTTGTGGACGCACACGTTTTCCGTCGACAACAATTTGCGATTTTTGATTTGGATCGTCAAAATTGAGTTTTGCCTAAAATGCATAAAAAAATATACATTATTTTTTCTAAAGAAATCTCATTATTTCATTGAATTTACCTGCTCAACCAGACACAAATTACGTTGCAATGTACGAGTGTGTCGTATATAACTTAAATAAGCCAGCAAATATTGCACTCCGCTTACTGTTTGTCCGGTGGTCAGTGAACGTAACTTGGGATCCTGTTTGATTTCATCCCTTACCGCCTGTATTGCATCCTTGCAGTCCATCAATATACGTTCAATCAGCTCAATCTTGCCATCAATCTTTGTGGCCTTTGCTAACGATTTGTCTAGCTCTTGTGCGCTAAGCAAGAAAAGACGTACCTTCTCTGGACGTACAGTAACTTTACGGTTGCGCCATTCAATAGTCTGTAAGCCTTCGCTGCTTTCTGTTTTTGTTTGACTAACCAGTACATCCAGATCTTCAAGCAAACCTTGTGCACGCATCTCCAGAATTTCATCCATCTTACCGGTGCCAGCAGCACCACCGCCGCTAATATTATATGCGCAATAACGCAAATTCGGTGTAAACTCATTTACCTTGGTGCGATACAACTCTTGCTCATCTTCCGGCAATGCTTTGGCCAAATTTTCATACACGACCTGCGCACGTTTTAAATGCTCGCCAGCCGACTGCCATTTTTGCAATTCAAAGTGCAGTGTGCCATGCATCCAGGCTACATAGGCTTCACATTCCAGTTTTGTGCGTGCATCAAATGCTTCAGACTGAAAACAGAACAAAAATTAAATAAATATAATTAAAAAACGCTTCCTATAAAGTACTTACATTGCACAATTCCTGCAACTGCAACGCATAGTAGCAAGCACGGCGTAATTTGTTTATTAAATGGAAAGCGTTTACGAGGCTCCGTATTTGCTTCCTGCTTCAGTTGCATGGCATACGCCCAGGCACGTTCGGCGCTTATCAGTGGTATGTGTATGTAACGCTCATCGGCACGTTTTCCCTGTGAGCTGTGAGAGTGTAACATCGCGCCGCTTAAAGTGACGTTTGTCTCCCTGTGGATACTTCAGTGCTTTACGTAGTCGTCGTATACGTCGCGTACAATAGCCCCTGTACCGTTGATAGTCACCATGTCGCAGACCATGCTGTTGTTGCGCATCCTTAATCATGTGCAATACTAAAGCATGAAAATGTTTTCGTAAAAATAAAAGTGAAAGTTATAGTTTTAGCTATGCACTTGGAACACCATGAATTTTAATTTGTAGGTTAAGCAGTAAACTCCAAATTGAATGAATGCACTTAACAACTTCTTACATTCAATGGTAAATATCTTCACTGGCTCCGGCACTGGAGGCTGCTGTTCAACAGCAGTTGCTTCCGTCTTCTCCAGACTCTCTACGCTATGCGTTTCATCAACCATTTTCACTCTGCTTCGCGTAAAACAAACCAGGCGACGTGTAAAAAAAAGTTTACATTAATCCGAATGCACGACAGACAACTGGCATAAACGTCATCACGGCTGCCAGTGTTGCCAGAAATGTAGAAAACTTTTAATAAATGTACTTTATTATTAATTTACAAATATATTAAACAATAAATACTGAATTAAATTAATCATAAGAATTTAATAAAACTATTTAAGATTCTAAAATTGCTTTGCATTTTGAATACAAAGAATTTTATTACACTCGCAGGTAAACATTTCAGTCAGGCAGCTTTGTTGTTGTACGCAACCCTGCATTCAAAATCTGTCAAAATCTGCAGCCCCTTTTGAAACTTGTTGGCAGACACGCAGGAGCGTTCCGCCTGTTTTATTACGAGTTCCAGTTAAATTGCAGGTAGTTTTTAAGTGAAAACAATTGACACGCGCTAATTCCACGAATTCAAATCATTTGAGCTGCTGCTAATAATGAAATTCCAACGATTAAGTGCTACAAAGTTGCTTTGTTTTGATCTGTTTGAGGTTATATACTTTCACTCATTACTGCAGCAGTAGCACAGCACAACACTCCCCCGCGTCTCACCACACGCTCACACGCTCGTGAATTCAGTCTACAAGCGTCTACGGTCGCGTATTGTTTAGTCTACGACGAACTGCAGTTGTGGCGATTTTAAAAATTTTATTAAATTCGATTTGCATATTAACGTGTTTCTTATATCTTGATTTTGCTTAATATTTTTCCAACCGCATAGCATGTCGCGTAGAAAAGAGAACGAGGAGACCGACAAGCAGACGCGTATTGCCATTGTTAGCGATGACAAATGTAAGCCAAAACGTTGTCGACAGGAGTGCAAAAAGTCCTGCCCTGTAGTGCGCATGGGCAAACTCTGCATTGAGGTGACACCAACGTCTAAGATAGCTTCTTTGTCAGAAGAGCTGTGCATAGGTTGTGGTATATGTGTCAAGGTAACTTGCTTCAAATAAATTTAAATTTCACCATTTATCTTATCAATTTTTTTTTAATCATTTTACAGAAATGCCCCTTTGAGGCAATCACTATTATTAATGTGCCCAGCAATCTGGAGAAGCACACGACACATCGCTATGGCAAGAATTCATTTAAACTACATCGTCTACCTATACCGCGTCCAGGTGAGGTACTCGGTTTGGTCGGACAGAATGGTATTGGCAAATCCACAGCATTGAAAATTTTGGCTGGCAAGCAAAAGCCAAATTTAGGTCGTTACATGAGTCCACCTGACTGGACCGAGATTCTAGCCTATTTCCGTGGTTCGGAGCTGCAAAACTATTTTACAAAAATTTTGGAAGACAATCTGAGAGCGCTGGTTAAGCCTCAGTATGTTGATCAGATTCCGAAAGCAGTACGTGGATCAGTAGCTGAGCTATTAGATAAAAGAAATGAACGCGAAAATCAGGATCAAATCTGTAAAATGTTGGATCTGTTGCACATAAGAGATCGTGACATCGCACAATTATCTGGTGGTGAACTGCAACGTTTTGCCATTGCTATGGTCTGCATACAGAATGCAGATATTTTCATGTTTGATGAACCATCTTCGTATCTGGATGTAAAGCAACGTTTAAACGCTGCCTTGACCATAAGAAGCCTGCTGGCATCATCAAAGTGAGTACATATTAATTGATTTAAATGTTGGAAAACGATATTTAACTATTTCAATTTTTAAAGGTTCATCATTGTCGTTGAGCACGATTTGTCAGTGCTAGATTACTTGTCCGACTTTATTTGCTGTTTATATGGCGTACCCGGTTGTTACGGTGTCGTTACTATGCCTTTCTCCGTACGCGAAGGTATAAACATTTTCCTCGATGGTTTTGTGCCAACAGAGAACATGCGTTTCCGCACAGAATCGCTAACATTTAAAGTGTCCGAATCTGCAACAGAGGAGGAGATTAAGCGCATGAATCACTATGTATATCCCGCCATGGTTAAGACGCTCGGTAAATTCGAGTTAACCATCGAAAAAGGTCATTTTAGTGACTCCGAAATTCTGGTTTTACTGGGAGAGAACGGTACAGGCAAAACCACATTTATACGCATGTTGGCTGGCAATTTGCAACCTGATGTTGCTGTCGATCTTCCTATGCTAAATATTTCATACAAGCCGCAAAAGATTTCGCCTAAGTTTCAAAATCATGTACGTCATTTATTACACGAAAAAATACGTGATGCATACGTGCATCCTCAGTTCATTGCGGATGTTATGAAGCCAATGAAAATTGAAGAAATTATGGATCAGGAAGTTCAAAATTTATCTGGTGGTGAATTGCAGCGTGTCGCTTTAGTTTTGTGTTTGGGAAAACCCGCCGATGTTTATCTGATCGATGAGCCGTCTGCGTATTTGGATTCCGAGCAACGTCTGGTCGCAGCAAAGGTTATTAAACGGTAAGTATATATATATATATATATATATTTATATATATATTTTTTTTTTAAATTAATTTTTCCATTAATTTATTGCATGTATTAATTTTTTTATAGCTACATTTTGCATGCCAAGAAGACTGGTTTTGTTGTAGAGCACGATTTCATCATGGCCACTTACCTAGCTGATCGTGTAATTGTACTTGAGGGTCAACCTTCGGTGAAAACGACAGCATATACACCACAATCGTTGCTGAATGGCATGAATCGTTTCTTAGAATTGCTCGGTATTACTTTCCGTCGTGATCCAAACAACTTCAGACCGCGCATTAACAAAAACAATTCAGTCAAGGATACCGAACAGAAACGATCTGGTCAATTTTTCTTCCTCGAAGACGATGGACATTAAATGTGACGGGATGGGAATGTCATATTGTAACAGAGCACGAACCTTATAACAGACAGCATAGATTTATTTTATACATATTTCTCTAAACGTTTATGGCAAAAGTAAAGTTTGATTTTCAAAACAAACATTTTTTTTTTTTCGTACAACCAATTTGCATTTTGTGTACGAAGTAATCTATTTTTTATTTTCTTCCTTATTCTATACTGTTTCAATTTTTAATGTTTTTGTTAAAGACTTCATAATGGCGCTCATTTTATTTTAAAATAATTGCAAACTTTGTACAACGTTCAATAGAAAAATCGTTTTTGTAAGCAAAGGAAATAGAAAAAATAAACTTATATTATTACTTTATAAAATTTTGAACTTTATAATTTTACTAGGGAGCGTATATAGTTTGTGTGGCACATTTGTAGAAAACTTAATTAGTCAAAAAACATAAAAAAATTGTGTAATATATTTTAATTTAAGTGTGTGAAGTGATGTATTGGAGCAGCCAAATTAACGATTAATGTCCAATTTGCAACGAAAAACACGAAAAAGTCTTAATTCAATAAAATTTAACTTCTAATTTACAAAGTGTAAACGCGTACCTAACCACCTTTAACTCTGGACTTGTTCAAGTCGTTAGCTAATCCTGCCGTTGATTCCAGAAATTATATTGTGCCTTAGGATATCAATTTTGCCTGGGTTTTTTATTTTGACAGATCGTAAATTATTAGGATAATCACAAAATCCGCCTACAGATAGACCTAGTGTAATATAGAACTGGAAAATAAATAAAAATCAAAATTAATAGAAACAAAATGTTTACGTAAAGTTATAACAAAGATCTACTGGTCGATCTAAATGTGCCATCTGAAAAACCACGCATCGTAGTGTTACTTTATGCCTGGAAACATGGCTGTCATATGGTTCCATTTGATCGAGCTGTAAGTCTTTGTTATAATTTTACGTAAACGTTTTTATTTGAATTAAATTAATTTTTTATTTGTCCTTCAGTTGAGTATTATACTTGGTCTAACTGTAGGCGGATTTGGTGATTATCCCGATAACTTGAGAGCTGTCAAAAATACAATTTCTGGAATCATCGGCAGGATTGGCTATCTACTTGGACAAGTCCAGAATTGAAAGTGGACTATGTGCGCGTTTACGCTTTGTAAATTATAATTTAAGTTTACATTTGATGGTCGACTGACTTCAAGCAATAATTCATCGATTGTCTTGCCATTAGCTAAATTAAGACGTACAAAAGCAACACGCTAAACACCGCATTCATAACCAGTCTGAATGTAATATTTGGTAAAAGCTTCGAGGAGTAGCACTGAAATAGTAATTAAAAAATATTTTTAGAAAAAATTTTTATTATTTTCTTATACACACTACCTACATGGTGTAATCCAATCTCTCTGTTGCGCTCCAACCGGTGGTATAATGCGATGTTCTTAAGTCATTTATTGTATACATTAATTAGTACTTTGAAGAGGTTTTGGAAAATTTTTAACTAGTGTGTAACTAGGATCCTAACACCGCATCCTGGAATTCACCTAGATAATTGAAATATAAATATTTTTAAATTGTTTTGGGAATTTTCAAAATTTGATCCTATCGAGGCAATCTAAATCGAATGCTCTTATTTTTAAATATTTTTTTTATAACTTCGCAGTGAAAAGGTCTTTAAATTTCATAAGCTTATAGAAAATTAAAGTTACTTTTTGGGACGTGTGATTTTATTGTTTTTTAAAACACTGTCATTAAATTTTATTTCAATGAAAGACACGTAAGATTTGAAAGCAACGCAAATAATTTTTCGTCAAACTTGTCACTAGGTTCACTTGCAAAGGAATTAAATCTTATTTTTAAATCAATTAAAACAAAAAATAAAAGAGCTAGATAGCCTCTTGAACTAAATTTAGTTAAAAAAATATTTTTTTTCTACAAAATCGAAACTTACTTAGAAAAAACAAACGTGTAGAGTAGATGTTTGGAACAGACTAATTTTATTTAAGAAAATAACGTGCTTATATATATTTTATATTTCCAAATTGAACATTATTCTTATACATAGTATTTGTCTTATCTTTAAATAATTTTTTTGATGGCAACATGAATCCAAATATTAGTTTGAGCTGCGCTTATCTCGGTTTTGGTCTCAAAATATTATATGGTAACTTAAATCTATACAAATCACTCTATTGAGAATGTTCACGTAAGAACATTTTATAGATTTGATTATATAATAACAAAGGTTTGAGCGAGGTTTGAGAGCAAAAGTCAAATTAAAAATAATTTTTTTTTTTTCTTTAAAGCACTTAAAGTCATCTATGCCATTTATAAAGCATATACGCGCACGTAATCGACTTTTAGCTCTGGACTTAACCAAGTCGGTAGCCAATCACTCAAACTATTCCGAAAGTTATACTGCGCTTTTGGATGTTTATTTTGCCATGGTTTACTATGCTTTCCAGAATGACAAAAATCCGGATAATCACCAAAACCACCAACAGATATGCCAAGTGTAATATAAAACTGGGGAAAAAATATTAAAAATAATAAATAAATAGAAACAGTATTTATTTCATAATAAAGACTTACAGGTTGATCAAAAGGCGCCATATGATTACCACCCTGCCAAGCGTTTTGTGAAGATATGCTCGAAAAAACCACCTGGAATTCGACCATACATTTGATTGTCGACTTCAAGCAACAATTGTTCCGGTGTCCAGGTTAAACTGTAAACATGATAATCATTGCCAAAATGTATAGTTCGATGTGTGCTAAGCATAAATTCATCACGTCGCTCAGCATCTAAAAATAATACAGCACCACCATATAAAATTCGTCCATCGATAGCCTTGCCATTGGCCGTACGAAGACATGCATTGCCGCGCGCGAAAGCAACACGTAAAACACCTGATTCGTAACCTCTTTGACCGTAATGCTCGTTTAAAGGTTCGAGAAGAAGCACTGAGATAAAGGAACAAAAATTTGTACATAAAAAACTTTTACATTTTCTTTTAAAGAATATTTACATGGTGTTATCCAATCTCCCTGCGGTAGCTTAGCGCGTATTTCAATGCGTCCGTACTTAAAATTAAAGTAATCACGTGTACTAATGCGTGGCGCTACAACCGGTGGTAATATGCGATGTCCTCCTGTTCTTAGGCAACACTCTTGGCTGCGATCATGTACACCAGTGCATCTACATACATATGTACATATGTGTGGAAGCTGTAGTGTTGCATAAATTTGTATAAATAAATTACACTGACCTTGTACCCAAATCAAAATAACCAGAAAGTATATCGATATCAGGTTGATATGCACTCCATTGAATTGGTTTGAGCTCTAATTCTCCATGTTGCACTTTAGCCTGACCATCATATAGCACAAATTCCATATCGCTCGTATCATGTGGGTTACGTACTTCATGCTTCCAAATGGTTTCGTTTAGACTATCGAAATTATCCTCAAAGATTAGGTGTCCTTTACAAACAGTTTGATGGGACAACACAGTCAATGATGGTTCACAGCGAAGTTGTGTAACTGATGTTGGCTTTAGATACGCTGGTGGTTCCGTAATGGCATCGTCTAATATTTGAATTGGTGTATTTGTTGTAATTGTTGTTTCTGTCACCTGTAATTAGTAGTTCGTAATTTTTAAAAGAACAATTCAAAAAACGGATTGTTTGAGACTACAGAAACTGGATATATTGAACCCAGATAAACCTCTCTGTGGAGACCGAAAATAGATTAATGAATTTTCGGAGATTGTATTATCTCAGCCAATTTAAAGATACTCTAGATCGCATAAAACAATACTTACATACTGATAAAATACACTACCCAACCAATTAATTACAGAATCACTACAGTAGATTCCATTAATACATAGACTTAAAATGCAAACGATGTATACGACTAAATTCATTGTTGCACTCTTGACTACTAAAGCTTGGGTTTTTCTTTCATGCTGATCGTACATCAGACTTATTCTAGGTAGGTACAATAACAACAAAATTTGGATTACTGATAACAAATTGAATAAATTTATAAAAGAAACATTTTATTTGAAGAACGCAAATGCATATCTCTAGATTTTAAGCTATGTGGTTTTGAATCTTCGCGATGTCACCTAGGCCAGATAGGCTCATTGTGATACCATTGATCCCTCATTTCTTTCTTCCTACTCGAGCCAGCTCGATTTCCTTAAAAAGTCGATTACTGCACTAGTCTTCACTAATGCCATATCCGCCAGACTATCGAGAAACGGCCTACCAAGTGCGGTTAACCTTGTTCTCCCAAGAGTTCGGGCAGTGGCAGAGAAAATGTTCTACTGTTTCCTTCTCTTCCTCGTTTCCTCAGTCCACCTAATCTCTGCTAGTCTGATTATTTCCATTTTCACTCGCAGCTTCAGAAAGCTGCAAGACAAAGCACTTTGCAAGTCGTCGAAATAGGATGAGAGAAAAAGTCGAATAACAAATTTTGTTGAAACGTTTCTATGCTGCCTTATCTCAGCATACTCAATGCAACTCTGTTATGCAATGCAGCAAGTTGTCATCATCATTACGCGGGAATTTACGCTCAAAACAGCTGCTGTAAACAAATTGGACGCCGCATTCACTTATTTATATCGCAAGAGGAAAAAAAAAAAACAAACGAAAAATGGTTGAACGCATTGAAGATTTAAATCTGCCAAATACGGCAATACAACGTATTATCAAAGATGCACTACCACCGGGAACCAATGTCAGTAAAGAGGCACGCTGTGCAATTGCGCGCGCAACTTCCGTATTTACCATTTTCATGACATCGACTTCAACGGGTCTGGCGCACGAGGAAAATCACAAAACTATCTCAACGAAAAATGTTTTCCAAGCACTCAAAGATCAGGGTTTCGAGAGTTTTGTTAATGTTGTCGAACAGGATCTGGAAGCCTATCGTAAAATGGTTAAAGATAAAAAGGATAACAAGACAAAAAAAGATGCTAACACAAGCGGTGGCAGCGCAACAGGAGATACCACTGTGATTATCGATGATGATTGAATACGATAATCCCGCCGCCATGCTTAATCCTTGAAGTTTTGCTCTTGCATTCGTTTAGTTTTAAGTAATAATTAATTAAGTAGAAGTAATAACTTTTAATTAAATAAATTTAACACATTCATGTATTTTTTTAATTTAAAATTTGTTTTTTTTTTTTATATGTTAATTTGTATGCATAAAAAAAATAAGAATTAAAAATCTAATACACAATAAGTAAATTCAAGCAAAAAATAATTTTAAATTTCACACATATATTATCGTATTAACATTTTATATACATTTAAATATAATAATTTATTGTTTTTTTTTTTTTTTTTCATTATGCAAATCACAATTTTTAAATAAACGTGTACAAATAAAATAAATTTATTTTTTAAATATTAACTTTTGCTTTTTAAGCCTCAATACTAGAATTTATTTTTGAATAAAGGCAGATCTTTTTTTTAATTTACAAAGTTACTAATCGCGAATGCAATTAATGTGTCGTTATAAATTTTTTTATTTTTGTTTAAGTTTTTTTTCCATTGAAAAACTTGTTTATTTAATTTTTTAAAATATATTCTTTCGATTTATTACTTAAATTTAGTACGAATTCAGTTAAGAGTAAATGCGTGAAAAATTGACTCAATTTGTTGTTTTCAACTTTGTGAATATACAATATTATTATTTCGATTTTTATGTAGATAGTTTTCGTATAAAGTGAGATATTATAGTGACAAATAGAGAGCGAGAGAGCACTAGTTACAACACAATTTTTACTTAATTATGACTTATATTCGATTATAAACATTTAACGTTGTATAGTAGAAAAAATGGACTTGAATCTTATTAAGTTTAAAATTTTATGAACAATCTAAAATTAGTTTTTTTTAATCTTTTTAATTTTAAATCTTTTTATAGATTGTATTTCAGCAATGAATGGAACTTTAGCTGTTTGTTTTTTTAAGTTTATGTTGTAGTTAATAAGTAGTTGAGTTACGTTTGATTAAAAAACATACAAATGAGCTTAAACTCTTAAATATAACAAATCCATGATGTGCTTATAAAATATATTTATATTTTGTTTAATTACGTACAAATCGGTGCTAAATAGAGAGCTTAGTTATCATCATTCATAAGATCGAGCACTTCAAAACTGAGTTCAGCTGCTTGTTTGCGTAGCTTTAAGGCCTTTAAAAATTCTTTGTTAAATAAAATTTATTATTTATTTCAAATAAATTTGTACCTTAGTTCTAAGTTCCTGTTCAAGCGTAACAAGCTCCTGAATTTGTGACATTGTGTATGAGGCATTTCGTTGATCGATAACCCAACGTAGATAGAGATCTGGAAAAAGATTTTAATTTATATATTTAATAAAATAAAATAAAATACAATAATTATAATACAAAAAAAAGCATATTGGACCAATAGAATATACAAGTGTGAACTTCATATTTATAATACTTTACTACACAACTGAACTCGAGAACGTAGCAGACCAGCGACACATTTATTGAAAGCTAAGCATCGTCGAGTCACTATCAGCAGTTAAGTCCATATATTATAGTCATTAAAACTTAATTTAAGCTTTGCGCCAAAAAAAATAATAAAAAAAAAACTGTACTGTACTACGTACCACTCCATAATTCCAAGCTAAGCGGTGCAATTGAAGGCCAAATTACATTTGTATTCGGCTCATACAATGGATTTAGATAATTCGTAAGTACATCCGGTCTGTTAAGATATGACCATAGACTGGTTGTACGACTGAACACATTCAACTCGATACGTTCACGTTCGGAATCACATAGAAATGTGCCATATTGTGAGTAGTAGCTATGCTCAAATAATAAAATCAACAATTGTGTACTAAACTCGAAACTGCATGGAAATTGTATATATAACTGATAGATACAATCGAGGAACAATATAAATGTAGCACCAGAATTTTTCGTGCGTGTTTGTGATGATGTATAGCACGAGTAACGATGACGTGAGGCAAATGGATGTCCAGCTTGTATCCATTCACGTTCAATCAATGCTTGTATGCTAAAAATATTTATAAAAAATAAAATAATACATAAAAATTATTATTTTATGTTACTATAAATGCCTAAAACACAATATAAAAAAAAAAACTTACCCACGTACAGTACGACAATCTGGATTGAGTATAATTTGTACCAGCGACGTTACGATTAATGTTGAGTCTAAACCTTTGCCACCGTGTACCAATACAGGACTGCCTTCCTGATCTAAGCACTGTGCTACGACACACGAAGCATTAAGCGAATTCAGTACTAAACTCAACCAGCCACTACTTTCTAGACGTGAAATCCATTTATCCGGCGTACAACTTATATCGTTGCATGCTTCGACAAGCTTTGTAAAAGAATCGAGTATAGCAGATGGAGTTGAAACATTGCCAATAGCGCGATTAACTTTTTTCCATTGTGAATAATGTTGATCAGTTTCTGTATTTGACTTGCCCTTGCCCCATGTATCTACTATAAAACCTTTTTTACTGCGTCCCAGCACTAGATTCAGTATAGCTTCATCGGCACGACAGCGTTTGATGCCTTGTATTGAGAGTGGTTGTGCGCTGCGCAAAAGTGTTGCCTAAACAGAAAGTATATAAATTTTAATTGTTTATTTTATTCATACTCTTTAAGCTTAATCAAAATACTTACGCCATTCTCATGTCTATAGCTAAGTACTGGAAAACGTCCACCATCGCGAAACGATGCTGACAGTAATCTAATTAAACGTTTCATAATCATTAATGAAAAAATTCATTTCAAATATGTTTAGCACTTACAACTGCTCATCTGTGATTGCTTTAGGTACAATAAGCGCTGCGCCGTAAGTTGCACAAACGCTATAGTCTTTATTGACATTCGATATACGCCACTCGCAGCCACCGTTACTAATAGAGTCTGTGCTACCATTCATCAAATGATTTGTGACGCTTGTTGCAGCAGCAACAGCTAAAGAACAACTTGCCGTGCCGCTTATGAGTTTAGTAAATTCCAGTTCTGGTCTGTAAAAACATAAAATGTATGTAGTATTTATTCTTAACTAGCTATTATCATGCATTTATTACCGAAACATTGTATAACCATCTTCCATAATTGTATACATTGGCCTATAGAAGAATGGATACAGTAGTTCTGTGTTGTTTATTGCACATAAAGCTTCTAATGATGCCGTAACATTAAAAAATTCTTTAGCGTATTTTATTTCCAACGATATAATACGCAGATCCTTGCATTTTAATGTTATGATGCCACCCATAACTATATTTTGCACTAAAAATGGTTTCTTTTCAACACAATCAATATCCTTGTGCAGTAACTGTAAAAAATATTTATAGACAATAAATTAATAAAAAAAATGAAATTGTTATTGCTCTCCTACCCATAATTCCTGACTGTTTCTATTTTCCTGTCTTGCACTCAAGAGCAAATGATGTCCGGTTATACAAAGTGTTCCTTCAACTGTTGCATTTAGATTGTCGTGTAGAAAAAACACCATCAAGCTTGGGTGTCTTAATTAGATCAGCGAATTCCATGATGACAAAAAATAGCCTTGCTGCATATAGTAATCAAAAACACTTGTTGTCGCAAAGCACGCAAGCACACAAGCAAACCAAACCAAACCAAACCACCAAAACCACCCACCCACCGAGCAGCGCACGTGCAACTCGTCGTTGCCACTTTTCGTTCAATTTCGTTTTAGCCACTAATTAGCTTTTTGCATTTTATCTGATGTTGTCTATAGACTGCGGCGGCCTTATTTTACTGCTACCTATTTCACTTCCGGCAGCGCTGCATGCGCCTCTAAACAAATTATTGCTTCTTGCCACTTGATTGCTTTTCCACTTTCCACTCGGTTAGCTGTTATTTCTCACACCGCAATTGGTGGGTGTTGCTTTTCTGTGCTGAGCTGTTGGTGCCTCTTTGTCTATTGTGTTTACGATGTGTAGGCGCCGTGCAATCGATAAATATGTTAATAAATGTGTTTTATCAAAAACATTTTAAATCGTACAATGAATGTGGTTTTATCTTTGCTGTCCGAATTATAAAAGTGCTATAAATTGTGCATTATTTTTGTATTTTTATTTATTTTATTTAAGAACTGCAAGACGTTTCCAATGATAACAACTAATTTAGCGCCGCAGAGGCTCCAAACTAAAAAAAATGTCTTGGGTACCATTACACCCACCAATCAGCTTTTTATATTAAGCTTTTTTGCCATTCACGTTGCATTTTCGAAAACAGCTGATTTGTTGCTTTTAAATTGTCGCATCGCAGAATGAAATTTAGCACGAAATTTTTATGAAACCATTAATACGAAAGCAAACAAATAATAATTATTGCCTTTGTGGGTTATACCAAAAACAAAGTTCTTATTTGCAATCAGACCACAAACAACACAGTAGACATGTTCGTTTGCAGATCCGTTAAGATTTAACATTTTTTTTAACATTCATAGTTAACAGCTGATTAACAGCCATAGCAACGATATGCAACGCCGCACTTAGTAACGGAAAAAGACGCAAACAAATGCAAGTAAAAATAATTACTGTTCATTATTAAAAGAAATAATATTAAATATAAAAACAATGACTTCTAAGCCAATTATATGCTTTGATATATCCAAAAATGAACGCTTTCAAATAGGCGACAATTATAAAATGTTACATCGAAAATTGAAATCCAATTGGACTGTAGAACAGTAAGTTTACTACACTTTCTATAAAAAGTTTATCAATATAAATATAATTTTCCAGAAGTGACGGTGAACTACGTAAGGAACGTTTAACACGCGTTAATATTTTTGTACTCGCAGGACCACAAAATCACTTTACAGAAGAAGAATTTCAAGTGCTCAAAGATTATATCGAAAACGGTGGCAGTTTGCTGATATTACTCGGCGAAGGTGGCGAACAGGAGTTTAATACAAATGTTAACTTTTTTCTCGAACAATACGGCATTTGCATAAACAATGACAATGTCATACGTCCACATTATTATAAGAATTTTCATCCGAAAGAGTGCATTGTGGGTGGTGGCGTTGTATGCGAAGCCATGTGGCGTCATTTGATAAAACAGGAAATTGAAAAAGTTGATTATGATTTTAGCGATGAAAAATATAAAATACATTTTCAGTATCCATATGGTGCAACATTAAATGTTTCAGATACTGCCAATGTGCTATTAACCACCGGACCAGTTGTGTATCCGTTTAATAGGCCATTAGCAGGATACTACTGCAACGATAATGCTGGTAAGATATTGGCTGTGGGTTCTGGTTATATGTGGCATGATAAGTATTTGCAAAGCGATAAAACAAATGATGCAATTTTTGAGTATTTTATGCAGTTGCTAGGCGGTGGCGCCAATGAAATACGTTTTACGCATTTGGATTTTAATGATGTGGAGGTAAATTTTATTTTATAAATATGTAGTTTTGCATTATTCATCAATGGCTTTGCGTTTTTTTTCAGCTCAATGATAATAAACATTTTACAGATATAGCCTTTCTTGCTGATCTACCTAAGGCATGTCTGATCGATTCACTTGGCTCAGAACTTGCGGTACCGGCAGACTTTAAGCAACTGTTCGATATGTCACTATGTGGACTCAGTAATCGATTGTTGAAAGATGTCATGGATACGTATGTTCAATTGCGCGTTAAGTATGAACCGTTGCGTATTATTAAGCCACAATTCGAGATACCTTTACCGCCGCTGCAGCTTGCCACATTTCCACCCATATTCAGCGAACCTGCAGCGCCACCTTTGGAACTCTACGATTTGGACGAGATTTGTAGTCCACCACGTACACAGTTGGCATTAATGACAGGGCAATGCTTGCAGGCTATACAATCGAAGGATGCACGTAAGCCACTTAATCAGCGTGAGCTTGAGAATTACATTAAAGGATGTGCACGCATAACAGCGATTATAAGAGAAAATCAGGATATGGGAGCACGTGAGATACTAAATATATTGGCGCGACAGATTGTCAGCTATAAACCTTATGCTGATTAGTTTTAAACAAAAAAGTTTCTTTTAGTTTTTGTTAAAATAAAAATATCAAAAACAGCAATGCAGTACTACCGCCACTAGTTTTTCTACAATTTAAACAATTTAAATAAAGTGAAAAAATAACGTTCGATAACGTACATCGGTCTGCTTTCGGTGCTATCGAACGCAATAAACAGCCATCGGTCCATCGTCGGTTCGCTTTTAGTGATATTGGTCCGCTTTTTATCACCCTGTAAAATATTATGAGGAGACACACCCTGTGAATTGACTTTTCACCATAGTGAATTTTGCAGTCTCGTTAATTGGAACGTTGGCAATTTTCATTTGCCATTTCATACAATTTAATTGTGAAATTTAATTTAAAAACATATAATTTTTGAATAAAAAGTAATGGGTGACTCTTTGGAGCCCACCGATGCTTCGGTGGACCCGGTAGTTAACGTTACCATCGCGGACTTTGGAGCTTTTGCCAATTACATACGTAAGGCGGTGACAATTTTGCTGCCGGAGGAAGATGTTGTGCCTCCAGCGTTGAATGTGGCACTTGATGATGCTGAAAATCAGGAACGTATCAAGAAGTTTCTCTCGGATCCGCAGATTCCAGCGCTCTACATTCAGCGCAATTGTCTAAAAGGTAAGAAGAAAAAAAAAAAAATTTTCACCTGGCGACGCCCATTGCAGAAGTATGCAAAATGGCGTCGCATTGCTGCGGAAAGTAATGCAATTCATTTTGTAACCATTTTAAATGTTACGTAAATAGTTTTTAAGCCAAAACAATTAATATTGTTCAAGTTGTTGCGGCAAGGAAATCCAATTGGGATAATATTTGTTAAAAATCAATTGGCGTTCATATAAGAAAAAAACTATGCAAATATAGGCGCATGACGTCATCAAAAACGGCTGATTCACAGATTACTACCATTTTACGCAACCGGTTTTGATGCTACTACACTTTGTGGTACTCACCACACCACAGATGTTTCAAAAAAAGTAGTAGTGTATTAGTAAACAAAAATCAGCTGCTGCGATGCCGGCCGGCGTTGGAAAGAGATGCAAAATTGTTTTGTTTAGATTTCCGGGTTGAATGTGTTCGCATGAATCATATGTTTCGACAGAGTCAAACGACCTTGCGCTATATCATTGCGCTATGTCTTTGAACGTGACATTGGCGCGAAGGTAGCGTCATTGCCAAATGCTGTGGGAGCAACAAACGAGATATACACAATTTTTGTGGTCAATGTGAAACCTTGAATATACGAATTTTGAAGGTTTTCACCTTGGCAGCTAAATTTGTGAAGGTTGTCACCTTGATGTGGCCTCAATGTCAATGACACGTTATTGAAACGATTTGGCCTATTTTATAAAACAGTCAGGGACAATTCTGTTGGTTATATTTATGTTTCGACTCATCTGTTTTTTTTTTTCAGAAGATGAAACTGAACCACCAGTTGAAGGAGAGGAAGAGAAGGAGCTTGTCACTTATCAGATAAGCAATGATGTTCATTTTACTAATAGCCGTATGGCATCCCTTGCATGCATTAAACGCGGTACTGTTATCGAGGCAGATAAATCTATACACTCGCAATTGCGTTTGATTAACTTCTCGGAGGGCTCACCTTATGAGACTCTTCATGCTTTTATCAGTAAATCGTTGGCGCCATATTTTAAGTCCTATGTTAAAGAATCGGGACGTGCCGACCGCGATGGCGATAAAATGGCTCCATCTGTTGAGAAGAAATTGGCGGAGTTAGAAATGGGCCTTTTGCATTTGCAGCAGAACATTGATATTCCGGAAATAACGCTTACAGCGCACAATAGCGTTAAACAGCGTTATACGCAAGTGTGCCGAAGAGAATCGCAAAGCTAAGGTTGCCGACTTTGGTGATAAAGTAGAGGACTCATCGTTTCTCAATCAATTGCAGAACGGAGTCAATCGTTGGATAAAGGAGATCAAGAAAGTAACCAAACTTGATCGTGATCCCTCGTCGGGTACTGCTTTGCAGGTAATTTACTTAAATTTCAACATTAAAAATATTTATTTAAAAATTAAAAATATTTAAAATTGTAGGAAATATCTTTTTGGTTGAATTTGGAGCGTGCACTGTATCGCATTCAAGAAAAACGCGAGTCTCCTGAGGTTGCACTTACTCTGGACATACTTAAGCATGGCAAACGTTTTCATGCTACTGTCTCCTTTGATACGGATACTGGCCTAAAACAGGCTTTGGCCATGGTTGCTGATTTTAATCCGTTAATGAAGGATTTCCCAATTAATGATTTGCTCTCTGCAACTGAGCTCGAGAAGATACGCCCAGCTGTGCAGCAAATATTTTCTCATTTACGCAAAGTGCGCAACACCAAGTATCCCATACAGCGTTGTCTTAAACTTATCGAAGCTATTTCGCGTGACCTGTCTCAGCAGCTGCTTAAAGTGCTGGGCACACGTCGTTTAATGCATATTCCTTTTGATGAATTCGAACGTGTAATGAATCAATGTTTTGAAATCTTCAGCTGCTGGGATGATGAATATGATAAACTGCAAGGATTGTTGCGTGACATTGTTAAGAAGAAGCGCGACGAACATTTGAAGATGGTTTGGCGTGTTTCACCAGCACACAAGAAATTGCAGACGCGCATGGAACATATGCGTAAGTTCCGTCGCCAGCACGAACAGCTGCGTACTGTTATTTTGCGCGTATTGCGTCCAAATAAATTGACGCAAAACGATGACACCAACGCTGTGGATGCAAAACAGCCATATAGCCTGGAGGCAGCAGATGCGAATGCCATTGAAGAAGTTAACTTAGCATATGAGAATGTTAAAGAAGTTGATTGCTTGGATATTACCAAGGAAGGCTCTGAGGCATGGGAAGCTGCAGTAAAACGTTATGAGGAGAGAATTGGTATGTAAAGTTTGGCGAATTTATAAATAAACAGTTGTCTCATATTTTCACTTTTAGATCGCGTTGAGACACGCATAACTGCGCATTTGCGTGACCAATTGGGCACCGCCAAAAATGCCAATGAAATGTTTCGTATCTTTTCACGCTTTAATGCGCTTTTTGTGCGTCCGCATATACGTGGCGCCATACGTGAGTATCAGACTCAGCTTATACAACGCGTTAAAGACGATATCGAAGCCTTGCATGAGAAATTTAAAGTTCAATATCCGCAAAGTAAGAGTTGCAGACTTTCGTCGGTACGCGATTTGCCACCGGTGGCCGGTTCCATCATTTGGGCGCGTCAAATTGATAATCAACTGACAATGTATTTGAAGCGTGTTGAAGATGTGCTGGGTAAAGGCTGGGAATCTCACATTGAGGGACAAAAGCTTAAAGCCGATGGCGACAGTTTCCGTGCTAAACTCTCAATATCGGAAGTATTCCAGGAATGGGCACGTAAAGTGCAGGAACGTAATTTTGGAAGCACTGGTCGCATCTTTACAATTGAATCGACACGTTCACGTATCGGTCGTGGTAATGTATTGCGTCTAAGAGTAAACTTTTTGCCGGAAATCATTACACTCGCAAAGGAAGTGCGCAACATCAAAAATTTAGGATTCCGGTATATATTAAAATATAATTTAACTCAAATATTTTTGGATTAATTTATTGATTTATTTGCAGCGTTCCACTGACTATCGTTAATAAGGCACACCAGGCCAATCAGATATATCCCTATGCTATATCATTAATCGAGAGCGTACGCACCTATGAACGCACTTTGGAAAAGGTTTGTCTAGCTAATATCAGCTATCTAATATTTTCAATATACTTTTTTACGCTCAAGATGCATTAAGTATACACATCCATATTTACATCCATACCTTAATATACTCACTCTTTTTTTATACGTTTGTACTGCTACTTTTTACGTACACGCGTGCATCAAGAATTGCGTGCAGCTTTAGTTTGTTAGTTTTCTATTTTCGTACTCACATTCAATTATTCACGTCACAAACACTCAACGAACATATTTTTAACTAAAAAATATTGTACACAAACTTTAACACATAAACTCAATGCTAACCTCAAACGTAAATCAAACCAACGTACCTCTTTTTCATGCAGCTTAACAATAGGAGTCTAGCACAAAATTCAGTATTCAAGGTAGTGATATCTTAATGTCCTTTTAGCTTATAGTTTTCTTTTTGGGCACCTGTGCAATAGTATTGTAGACTTTATTTTCATTATTAATTACCACTTAAAATTGTTGTTTGCATGCTTTGTTATTTCTTATTAATATTTGTTGCAAGCGATGTACTAAAGTCTTTTTAATGTTAAAACAGATCGAGGATCGCGCAAGCATTGTTCCTCTGGTAGCCGGACTGCGTAAGGAAGTTTTGAATTTGGTTTCTGAAGGCATTGGACTCGTCTGGGAGTCATACAAATTGGATCCATATGTGTTGCGCTTATCTGAATGTGTTACACAATTCCAGGAAAAGGTAAAGTTTACAAAAAAATAATATTGTATGAATTTAAATGTTAATCACAATTTTTGTACCCAGGTCGATGACTTGCTGGTCGTTGAGGAGCAGCTTGATGTCGATGTGCGCTCTTTAGAAACATGCCCATATAGTGCTGCTACTTTTGTCGAAATCCTATCGAAGGTACAACATGCTGTGGATGATCTGTCTTTACGTCAATATTCCAATTTAAGTGTTTGGGTTACGCGCTTAGATGAGGAAGTTGAAAAGAAGCTTGCAATGCGTTTACAAGCAGGCATTCAAGCCTGGACTGAAGCACTCACAGGCAACAAGAAAGAAGTAGATACATCTATGGATACTGATGCACCGGCACAACCAACTCACAAGCTAGGCGGCGAGCCACAGATACAGAATGCTATACATGAGATACGTATCACTAATCAGCAAATGTATTTGTATCCTTCTATTGAAGAAGCACGTTTTCAAATTATGCAACAATTCTTTGCCTGGCAGGCGATTGTTACCTCGCAGGTACGTTTGCAGAGTACGCGTTACCAGGTCGGTTTAGAGAAACCGTTGTCCCAGACTTATCGCAATTTGTTAACAAAATTGCCTGAAGGTAAAATCTTGGAGAATGCATATGGCGCCATTGAGAATAAGATCGGCGAAGTACGTAATTATGTTGATGAGTGGCTGCGCTACCAGAGTTTGTGGGATTTGCAAGCGGATACATTGTACGGCAGACTTGGAGAAGACGTTAATTTATGGATTAAGTGCTTAAATGATATCAAGCAATCGCGTACTACTTTTGATACTTCAGACACAAGACGTGCATACGGTCCGATTATAATCGATTATGCCAAGGTTCAAGCCAAGGTTACACTTAAGTATGATTCTTGGCATAAGGAGGCACTTGGCAAATTTGGTACATTGTTAGGCAATGAAATGACAACATTCCACTCCAAAGTGTCTAAGTCGCGTACTGATCTGGAGATGCAAAGCATTGGTGCGTTGGTCAAAAATTTGTACATTTTTAAGAAAAAATTAATTTTAATTTCTTTTTGCAGAGGCTGCCAGTACTTCCGATGCTGTTAGTTTCATAACATACGTGCAAACTTTGAAAAAGGATATGATTGCATGGGATAAACAGGTGGAAGTATTCCGTGAGGCACAACGTATACTTGAACGCCAACGATTCCAGTTCCCTAATAACTGGTTGCATGTCGACAACATCGAAGGTGAATGGTCTGCATTTAATGAAATCATAAAACGTAAGGATACTGCTATCCAAACTCAAGTGGCTAGCTTGCAAGCCAAGATTGTCGCTGAAGATAAAGCTGTTGAAACTCGTACCGTTGATTTCCTTAATGATTGGGAGAAAAATAAACCTACTGGCGGTAAAATACGTCCCGATGATGCTCTTCAACAGCTACAAATATTCGAAAGTAAATATTCACGCTTGAAGGAGGAGCGTGACAATGTTGCTAAAGCTAAGGAGGCCCTCGAGTTGCAAGAGTCAGCCATACCGAATAATAGCTCGGAGCGCATGAATGTTGCTCTTGAAGAGTTGCAGGACTTGCGTGGTGTGTGGAGCGAACTTTCTAAGGTGTGGACTCAGATCGATGAGACACGGGAGAAACCATGGCTGTCAGTGCAACCACGCAAACTGCGTCAGCAATTGGAAGCCATGATGGCCCAATTGAAAGAGCTACCAGCACGGCTTCGTATGTACGAATCGTATGAATATGTTAAGAAGCTCATTCAAAGCTATATCAAGGTTAACATGCTAATCGTTGAGCTTAAGTCAGATGCCTTGAAAGAACGGCATTGGAAGCAGTTGACTAAACAGTTACGTGTCAATTGGATTTTGTCTGATTTGACTCTCGGTCAAGTTTGGGACGTTAACCTTCAGAAGAATGAGGGTGTTGTTAAAGACATTATACTGGTTGCACAGGGAGAAATGGCTTTAGAAGAGTTCTTGAAGCAAGTTCGCGAGTCGTGGCAGAACTACGAGCTGGATTTGATAAACTATCAAAATAAATGTCGCATCATACGGGGTTGGGATGATCTCTTCAATAAGGTAAAGGAGCATATAAACTCAGTGGCTGCTATGAAGCTATCGCCCTACTACAAAGTTTTTGAAGAGGAAGCTCTAACCTGGGAGGAAAAACTTAATCGAATTAATGCGCTTTTTGATGTCTGGATTGATGTACAACGTCGTTGGGTCTATCTGGAAGGCATATTTTCTGGCAGTGCTGATATTAAAACACTATTGCCCGTGGAAACATCTCGATTCCACAGCATCAGCTCGGAATTTTTGGGTCTTATGAAGAAGGTTACAAAATCACCAAAAGTTATGGATGTGCTAAATATACCAGCTGTGCAACGCTCGTTGGAACGTCTTGCCGACCTTCTAGGCAAAATTCAAAAGGCACTCGGTGAATACTTGGAGCGGGAGCGTACTTCGTTTCCACGTTTCTACTTTGTCGGTGATGAGGATCTTCTGGAAATCATTGGCAACAGCAAAAACATTGCACGACTTCAAAAGCATTTTAAGAAAATGTTTGCTGGTGTAGCTGCAATTCTACTAAATGAAGACAATACTGTCATTTTGGGTATATCATCGCGAGAAGGCGAAGAAGTCAAGTTTATTAATCCGGTATCTACTGTGGAACATCCAAAAATTAATGAATGGCTCTCACTGGTTGAAAAGCAAATGCGCTTCACATTAGCTTCACTCTTGGCACAGGCCGTACAGGACATCAAACAATTCCGTGATGGGCAGATCGATCCACAGAAGTACATGGAGTGGTGTGACAAGTATCAGGCACAAATTGTCGTACTTGCCGCACAGATTCTTTGGTCAGAAGATGTTGAAGCCGCGCTCCAGCAGGCGTCTGAAACAAACACTTCTAAGCCTATACATCGTGTTTTGGCCAATGTTGAGAGTACATTGAATGTACTAGCTGACTCCGTGTTGCAGGAGCAGCCCCCATTGCGCAGACGTAAATTGGAACATTTGGTAAGTTTGTATTTAAATGTTTTTGTTCAAAATGATTAAATTGGCATTAACTATAATTTTTAGATCAACGAGTTTGTGCACAAGCGTACGGTCACTCGTCGCCTGATTAATAATGGAGTCACTTCACCCAAGTCCTTCCAGTGGCTTTGCGAAATGCGTTTCTATTTCGATCCGCGCCAGACGGAAGTGTTGCAACAACTTACCATTCATATGGCCAATGCTCGTTTCTTCTATGGTTTCGAGTATTTGGGTGTACAAGATCGTTTAGTGCAGACACCGCTAACAGATCGTTGTTATCTGACTATGACACAAGCTCTCGAATCTCGTCTCGGTGGTTCACCATTTGGTCCCGCCGGTACTGGTAAAACTGAATCAGTCAAGGCTCTGGGCAATCAACTTGGTCGATTTGTACTCGTCTTTAATTGTGATGAAACATTCGATTTCCAGGCAATGGGTCGCATCTTCGTTGGTCTTTGTCAAGTTGGTGCTTGGGGCTGTTTCGATGAGTTCAATCGTTTGGAAGAACGTATGCTTTCAGCTTGCTCACAACAAATTCAAACCATACAGGAAGCTCTTAAGTATGAGATGGACAGCAACAAGGAAAGCATCACCGTGGAGTTAGTTGGAAAGCAGGTGCGCGTCTCCCCTGATATGGCGATTTTCATTACTATGAATCCCGGATATGCTGGTCGTTCAAACTTGCCGGACAATTTGAAAAAACTATTCCGTTCTCTGGCCATGACAACGCCTGATCGTCAGCTAATTGCAGAAGTTATGTTGTTCTCACAAGGCTTCCGATCTGCTGAAAAACTCGCTTGTAAAATTGTACCCTTCTTCAAGTTGTGTGATGAGCAACTTTCTAACCAGAGCCATTACGATTTTGGTTTGCGTGCTCTGAAGTCCGTATTGATTTCAGCCGGTAATGTGAAGCGTGACCGCATTATGAAGATAAAGGAAACAATGCGTCAACGTGGTGACGAAAATATCGATGAAGCTTCTGTAGCGGAGAATTTGCCTGAGCAAGAGATTCTCATTCAGTCAGTATGTGAAACCATGGTACCTAAACTGGTCGCCGAGGATATTCCGTTATTGTTCTCTCTTTTGAGCGATGTATTCCCCAATGTTGGCTACACACGTGCTGAAATGAAGGGTTTGAAAGAGGAGATTCGCAAGGTATGCCAGGAAGATTACTTGGTTTGCGGCGAAGGCGATGAACAAGGCGCTGCCTGGATGGAAAAGGTAAGCAAACGTTTTTTAGGCAGCTTTAAATTTAACAAAAATATATTTTTAAATTTCTGTGCTTACTAAACCCAAGGGTCTAGGCTCAACATGGGTTGAAAAAGTAAGAATGCTTTTATTACTTTCTTAGAGTTGTTATGTTTAAATTTATTATTATTATTATTCTAATAATCATGTTTTATATATAGGTACTCCAACTTTACCAAATATCCAATCTCAATCATGGTTTAATGATGGTCGGCCCATCCGGTTCGGGCAAGTCGACAGCATGGCGTACATTGCTCAAGGCTCTAGAACGCTTCGAAGGTGTAGAAGGTGTAGCTCATGTCATAGATCCCAAAGCTATTTCTAAGGAGGCTTTGTATGGTGTTCTGGATCCAAATACACGAGAATGGACAGATGGCTTGTTTACACACGTTTTGCGTAAGATTATCGACAATGTACGTGGCGAAATCAATAAACGACAATGGATCATTTTCGATGGCGATGTCGATCCTGAGTGGGTTGAAAACTTGAACTCAGTATTGGATGACAACAAACTGCTGACATTGCCGAATGGTGAACGTTTGTCATTGCCGCCAAATGTGCGCATTATGTTTGAAGTGCAGGATTTGAAATTCGCCACTTTGGCTACAGTTTCGCGTTGTGGCATGGTTTGGTTCTCAGAAGATGTGCTCTCAACCGAAATGATCTTTGAAAATTATTTATCACGCCTACGTAGTATTCCATTGGAGGATGGTGATGAAGATTTTGTCGGCGTTGTGAAGCCTGCCTCTAAGGACAAGGAGGAAGAAGTATCGCCCTCATTGCAAGTACAACGTGATATTGCACTCTTGTTGCAGCCCTTTTTTCTCAGCCGATGGCATTGTTGTACGTTCACTTGAGTATGCAATGGAACAAGAGCACATTATGGACTTTACACGTTTGCGTGCCTTGAGTTCACTTTTCTCGATGTTGAATCAAGCCGCAAGAAATGTCTTAAACTTTAACTCGCAGCATCCAGATTTCCCTTGCTCTGCTGATCAATTGGAGCAATACATACCGAAAGCACTGGTTTATTGTGTTCTTTGGTCGTTTGCTGGTGATGCCAAGCTTAAGGTTCGCACTGATTTGGGTGACTTTGTACGTAGTGTAACTACTATACCACTACCTGGCGCAGCTGGTGCACCAATTATCGACTATGAGGTCAACATGAGTGGCGAATGGATGCCGTGGTCAAATAAGGTACCCGTTATTGAGGTCGAGACTCATAAGGTTGCATCTCCAGATATTGTTGTACCCACTTTGGATACTGTACGTCATGAGTCGTTATTGTACACTTGGCTTGCTGAACATAAACCTTTGGGTAAAATTTTTACTTTAGAATGAGTTTTCTTTTACTAATTTTAAATGTTATTTTAGTACTTTGTGGTCCACCTGGTTCCGGTAAAACAATGACACTGTTCTCGGCATTGCGTGCTCTGCCCGATATGGAAGTGGTTGGCTTGAATTTCTCGTCGGCCACCACACCAGAGTTATTGCTTAAGACATTCGACCATTATTGCGAATACCGAAAGACTCCAAATGGCGTAGTACTATCACCAGTACAGATTGGAAAATGGCTTGTACTTTTCTGCGACGAAATCAATTTACCCGATATGGATACATACGGTACGCAGCGTGTTATTTCATTCTTGCGGCAGCTGGTAGAACACAAAGGGTTCTACCGTACCAACGATCAAGCTTGGGTCTCGCTTGAGCGCATACAGTTCGTCGGCGCCTGTAATCCGCCAACTGATCCGGGTCGTAAGCCACTTTCGCATCGTTTCTTACGCCATGTACCTATTATCTACGTGGACTATCCTGGCGAGACATCTCTGAAACAGATTTACGGCACCTTCTCACGTGCTATGCTGCGTCTGATGCCAACTCTACGTGGCTACGCTGAGCCATTGACAAATGCTATGGTGGAATTCTATTTGGTGTCACAGGATCGTTTTACACAAGATATGCAGCCGCATTATGTGTACTCACCGCGTGAAATGACACGTTGGGTACGCGGTATTTGTGAAGCTATACGTCCATTGGACTCGTTGCCAGTCGAGGGTCTTGGTGCGTCTCTGGGCACATGAAGCATTACGTCTGTTCCAAGATCGACTTGTCGATGATACTGAACGTCGTTGGACCAACGAGAATATTGATTTAGTTGCGCACAAACATTTCCCTGGCATAAATCAAGAGGAGGCTCTAGTTCGTCCGATACTGTACAGCAACTGGTTGTCCAAGGATTACATGCCTGTTAATCGCGAGGAATTGCGTGATTATGTGCGTGCACGTCTAAAGGTCTTCTACGAGGAGGAACTCGATGTGCCACTCGTACTTTTTGATGAAGTTCTGGATCATGTATTACGTATTGATCGTATCTTCCGTCAACCGCAAGGACATTTACTTTTGATTGGTGTATCAGGCGCTGGCAAGACTACACTTTCACGTTTCGTTGCCTGGATGAATGGTTTATCGATCTTCCAGATTAAGGTACACAACAAATACACAAGTGAAGATTTTGATGAAGATTTAAGATGCGTATTACGTCGCTCTGGCTGCAAGGACGAAAAGATCGCTTTCATACTTGATGAATCGAATGTTTTAGATTCTGGTTTCCTTGAGCGCATGAATACACTACTGGCCAACGGTGAGGTGCCTGGTTTATTCGAAGGTGATGAATACACAACACTTATGACACAGTGTAAGGAGGGTGCACAACGTGAGGGTCTAATGTTGGACTCCAGCGATGAATTGTACAAATGGTTCACACAACAAGTTATGCGTAATTTGCATGTTGTCTTCACAATGAACCCATCGACCGATGGTCTCAAGGATCGTGCAGCTACTTCACCAGCACTTTTCAATCGTTGCGTGCTCAACTGGTTTGGCGATTGGTCCGATTCAGCACTTTTCCAAGTTGGCAAAGAATTTACAACACGTGTTGATCTAGACAAGCCCAGCTGGCCTGCACCAGACTTCTTCCCTTCAGTCTGTCCACTTGTACCAGCAAATCCAACGCATCGTGATGCAGTCATTAATTCGTGTGTGTATGTGCATCAAACGCTGCATCAAGCCAACGCACGTCTGGCTAAGCGCGGTGGACGTACTATGGCGGTTACACCACGTCATTATCTTGACTTTATACATCATTTTGTCAAGTTGTATAACGAAAAACGTAGCGATCTGGAAGAACAACAGCTACATTTAAATGTTGGTCTCAATAAAATCGCTGAGACGCTAGAACAGGTGGAGGAAATGCAAAAATCTCTTGCAGTTAAGAAGCAAGAGTTGCAAGCTAAGAATGAAGCAGCCAATGCCAAGTTGAAGCAAATGTTCAAAGATCAACAGGAGGCAGAGAAGAAAAAAATACAATCACAGGAAATACAAATTCAATTGGGTGATCAGACGATAAAGATTGATGAGAAACGTAAATATGTCATGGCTGATTTGGCGCAAGTGGAACCGGCAGTTATTGAAGCACAACAAGGTAAACTCATCTGGGGTCGATGTCGTTAAGTTAGATAGAGTTTTTTTTTATAAACTATTTTTATAAAATAAGCGGGCAGTGTATACAGATTTTAGTGAGTTTAGCGAAAGGATTTCATTTATATCACATACAAAACACATACATACACTCAGAAGTACTTATACAAAATTCACATCATGCTATTCAATTTTACAAAATATGTATTTCTATAATTCAATTTATAAACAAAAATTCTGCAGCGGTTAGCTCCATTAAAAAGAAACACTTGGCCGAGGTGCGTTCTATGGCCAATCCACCCGCGGTAGTGAAGCTAGCATTGGAATCAGTCTGCGAGCTACTCAATGAGAGTGCTGCCGATTGGAAGGCAATACGTGGCATCCTTGTTAAAGATAGTTTTATATCGTCAATTGTTAATTTGGAAACTGATAAAATCACGTACGGCACACTTTTTAAACTCTTTATAATCAATATTAAATATATATAAAAAATCAGTACATAACATTCATGTATCACGCAAGAACATGCTACGCTCTGCGAAATACTTAAAAAAAAAAAACAAATCGTAATCATTTAATTCATCGAAATTAAAACAAACAATTGGCTTAAAGTGAAGTTTTGTAACGCGTATACATGTCAACACTAACATATACAATCCAATCAAAGATAAACATTAATATATCTTACATATATATTATTATTCATTTTTACACTTTTACATTGCATTCACACACAAACACACATATACGCAGGCTCTAAAAAGGACACTAGAGCAAAACATTCACTCGCATCGCAATGCACCAGCAAACAAACAAAACAAGATAATCAATAATTTAGTAAATATTGTAAAGTGTCGTATGAGGTCTTCTAACTGTTTTAACTCAGTGTAATTTATCAATGTAAAAAATTATCTAATATTGACAGCATTTAATTGAATAATATGTAGGAGGTATTCGATATATACATATTTATTTTTTAGCTAAAGGTAGAACAGTGTGAATAGTTACAGTCATGGTGAATTTTTATGTAAGGTGTAGTATTCCGCCTCTCTTTGCTTGCTTAAATTTTAAAAATAATTTATAGCTTTAGAACAAGAGAGAGATAAACTTAGTTTCTTTACTCTTCTCACCACAGTTTTCTTCTTCCTTCAAATTGAAGAAAGCGATAGCATCAAAATGAATTGAAATGTTTGTGTGAAGAATACTCATGAGTCGTTGCACAGTATTCACAGTGTTATTGCATTACTCTGCGCCATTTACACTGTGCTTGCGCAAGGCTCTATTTCATATTTATGAAAGAGTAGAGAGGTGGAATATTACATTTAAATTTAAGTTCACCATAGTTACATCGACAAGTTAATAACGAAGATTAATATAAAATATGTTAAATAACTTTTTCGACTAATTCCTTGTAAATTTACCATAGTTAGTTTAAAAATATTCTGTGTACTGATCCAATAACTTAATAACCTTAATTCAGCCGTTAAATCTATACGCAAACAACAACTTGTTGAGGTGAGAACAATGGCCAATCCACCATCTGTGGTTAAATTGGCGCTTGAATCGATATGTTTGCTCCTGGGCGAAAATGCTACCGATTGGAAATCGATTCGTGCCGTTATAATGCGTGAAAATTTCATAAATTCAATTGTATCTAACTTCGGTACTGAAAACATAACGTAAGCATGAACACAAAAACTACTTATAAAATATTTTTGGTTTTTTCAAGAGTTAATTTTCTTATTTTTTTAAATTTTTTTGTTTTTGTTAATAGTTAATTGATTTACAATGTTTTTGAGTTTCTTTTACTTTTTTTGTTGTACATTCTTTAGTGCTGTTTGAATGAAGTAGAAATTGCGTAAATATGTTCATATAATTTATTCAATTTAATATTATAATTTTTCTTTGGTAATTGGCTTTAATTCTTTTTTTATAAAATTTTATTAATTATATTTTTGGTTTTTGGTTAAATTGTTTTTATATTTTTTTTTGTACTAAAACTTAGCTTTGCTTGCTTTAATTCATTCCAATAACTTTTTTGTTGACAATTCCATAACTCCATTCTAATTTAAATAATCTTTTAACATTTCTGCAAAACAAAAACATTAGCGATGAGGTACGTGAAAAGATGAAATCCAAATATCTCAGCAATCCCGACTACAACTTTGAGAAGGTCAATCGCGCCAGTATGGCTTGTGGTCCTATGGTGAAATGGGCCATTGCACAGGTTTGTATTTAAATTTTAAATTTAAATAAAATGGTACAATATTTACCATGTTTTTTTTGTATAGATTGAATATGCCGATATGTTGAAGCGCGTTGAACCGTTGCGTGAGGAATTGCGTTCACTTGAAGAGCAAGCTGAAGTCAATAAGAACAATGCCAAGGAGACTAAGGATCTTGTTGAGCAGCTTGAACGTAGTATTGCTGCCTATAAAGAAGAGTATGCGCAGCTCATTTCTCAGGCGCAGGCCATTAAAACTGATTTGGAGAATGTACAGGCCAAGGTTGATCGTTCAATTGCATTATTGAAGAGTTTGAACATTGAACGTGAGCGTTGGGAGTCAACAAGCGAGACATTTAAATCGCAAATGTCTACCATTATTGGTGATGTATTGCTTTCAGCTGCATTTATTGCCTACGGTGGCTACTTCGATCAGCATTATCGTTTGAATCTATTCACAACTTGGTCACATCATTTGCAATCTGCAAATATTCAATATCGTGCAGACATTGCACGCACCGAATATCTTTCAAATCCAGATGAGCGTCTACGCTGGCAGGCGAATGCATTACCAACGGATGATTTGTGCACAGAGAATGCCATTATGCTTAAGCGTTTCAATCGTTATCCGCTTATCATTGATCCGTCCGGCCAGGCTACTACATTCTTGCTTAATGAGTACGCTGGTAAAAAGATTACCAAGACTTCCTTCCTGGATGATTCGTTCCGTAAGAATTTGGAATCTGCATTGCGTTTCGGTAATCCATTGCTGGTGCAAGATGTTGAAAATTATGATCCGATTTTGAACCCTGTGCTCAATCGTGAGCTGCGTCGCACTGGTGGTCGTGTTTTAATTACGCTCGGTGATCAGGATATTGATTTGTCACCATCATTTGTCATCTTTTTGTCAACGCGCGATCCTACTGTGGAATTCCCACCGGATATTTGTTCGCGTGTTACATTTGTTAACTTTACAGTAACGCGCAGCTCGTTGCAGTCGCAATGTTTGAATCAAGTGCTTAAGGCTGAGCGTCCTGATATTGATGAGAAGCGTTCAGATCTGCTTAAATTACAAGGCGAATTCCGTTTGCGTTTGCGTCAATTGGAAAAGAGTCTCTTGCAGGCTTTGAACGATGCCAAGGGTAAAATTCTGGACGATGATTCAGTTATTACCACACTGGAGACATTGAAGAAGGAAGCATACGATATAAACCAGAAGGTTGATGAGACGGATAAGGTTATTGCTGAGATTGAAACAGTTTCTCAGCAGTATCTGCCATTATCGGTGGCTTGCAGTAATTTATACTTCACCATGGATAGCTTGAACCAGGTACATTTCCTGTACCAATATTCACTGAAAATGTTCTTGGACATATTCTCAACTGTGCTTTACAATAATGCACGCCTGGAAGGTAGAACCGATTACTCAGAGCGTTTGGGCATTGTAACTAAAGATTTGTTCCAAGTTTGTTATGAACGCGTTGCACGCGGCATGCTACACAACGATCGTCTAACATTTGCACTGCTCATGTGCAAAATTCATTTGAAGGGCACATCGGAACCAAATTTGGATACCGAGTTTAATTTCTTCTTACGTAGTCGTGAAGGTTTGCTTGCCAATCCAACGCATGTGGAGGGCCTTACAACAGAACAGATCGAAAGTGTTAATCGTTTGGCATCGCGTTTGCCAATCTTTAGAAAACTTATCGAAAAACTTAGGATCTATGCCGGAAATTGGCGCCTGGCTGCAGCAGAGCTCGCCAGAACAATGTGTACCGCAGCTTTGGGATGAATCGAAAGCACTTTCTCCGGTGGCTAGTTCAATGCATCAGTTGTTGTTGATACAGGCGTTCCGACCCGATAGAGTCATCGCAGCTGCACACAATGTTGTCAATACCGTTTTGGGTGCAGACTTTATGCCTAATGCGGAACAGGAGTTGGACTTCACCGCCGTTGTTGAGAAGCAGTTGAACTGTAATACACCGGCATTGCTTTGCTCTGTGCCTGGTTTCGATGCTTCGGGACGTGTAGACGATCTGGCTGCTGAGCAGAATAAGCAAATCTCGAGTATTGCTATCGGTTCGGCCGAAGGTTTTAATCAGGCCGAACGCGCTATTAATATGGCATGCAAGAGTGGACGTTGGGTGTTATTGAAAAATGTACATTTGGCGCCACAATGGCTGGTTCAATTGGAGAAGAAGATGCATTCACTACAGCCACACTCTGGCTTCCGTCTCTTCCTTACCATGGAGATTAATCCAAAGGTTCCAGTTAATTTGCTACGAGCTGGTCGCATCTTTGTCTTTGAACCACCACCAGGCATACGTGCCAATTTGTTGCGTACATTCTCAACTGTGCCGGCGGCACGCATGATGAAGACACCCAGCGAGCGTGCACGTCTTTATTTCCTGCTTGCATGGTTCCATGCCATTGTACAGGAACGCTTGCGTTACGTGCCACTTGGTTGGGCTAAGAAGTACGAATTCAATGAATCGGACTTGCGTGTTGCATGTGATACGCTTGATACTTGGATTGATACTACAGCAATGGGACGCACTAATCTGCCACCTGAAAAGGTACCATGGGATGCTCTGGTTACACTACTTTCACAATCGATTTACGGTGGCAAGATTGACAACGATTTCGATCAACGTTTATTGACTTCGTTCCTCAAGAAATTGTTTACGGCACGCAGTTTCGAAGGAGACTTTGCGCTGGTGGCAAACGTGGATGGTGCTGCTGGAGATTTGCGTCATATTACTATGCCAGATGGCACGCGTCGTGATCATTTCCTAAAATGGATTGAAAATTTGACTGCACGCCAGACACCTTCATGGCTCGGACTGCCAAACAATGCAGAGAAAGTGCTTTTGACAACACGTGGCACAGATTTGGTTAGCAAATTGCTGAAAATGCAGCAGCTCGAGGACGACGATGAACTGGCCTACAGCGTTGATGATACAAACGCTGAAAGTGCTGCTGCCGCTGCTGCAGTACCACGCTCTGAAGATGGTCGTCCATCTTGGATGAAGACATTACACAATTCAGCTACTGCTTGGCTAGAATTGCTGCCCAAAAATCTGCAAGTGCTGAAACGTACTGTAGAGAATATTAAGGATCCACTTTATCGCTACTTTGAACGTGAGGTTACTTCGGGTGCACGTCTGTTGCAGACCGTTATATCAGACTTGCAGGATGTTGTACTAATTTGTCAAGGTGAAAAGAAACAGACAAATCATCATCGCTCGATGTTGTCGGAGCTGGTGCGAGGCATTATTCCCAAAGGCTGGAAACGTTATACTGTGCCAGCGGGTTGCACTGTCATACAATGGATAACCGATTTCAGTACTCGCGTGCAGCAACTACAGAAAGTGTCACAGCTGGTGTCGCAGGCTGGTGCCAAGGAATTACAAGTAATGATTTGACAAGCATGTTTTTGGGTTTTTGTTGTAAATAATATTTTATTTTTTTTTATAAAGGGTTTCCCGGTTTGGCTTGGTGGACTTCTAAATCCTGAGGCCTATATCACTGCAACGCGTCAATGTGTAGCACAGGCTAATAGCTGGTCACTGGAAGAACTTGCACTTGAAGTGACCATAACTGATACGGGTTCAAATACCGATCAGAAGGATAGCAGTTTCGGTGTGACTGGACTCAAATTACAGGGTGCACAGTGTAAGAACAATGAATTGTTGCTTGCATCGACCATTATGATGGACTTACCAGTAACCATACTCAAATGGATCAAGTAAGTTTCGATTTTCTTGTTTTTTTTTTTTTAAGTATTTGTTTAACATTCTCATTTTTAGGGCTTCAAATGAGACACGCGTCACAAAGCTTACGCTTCCGGTATATTTGAATTCTACACGCACTGAGCTGCTCTTTACCGTAGACTTGGCAGTTGCTGCTGGTCAGGATACACACAGCTTCTACGAACGTGGCGTTGCTGTGCTTACTTCCACTGCACTTAATTAAACGTAAACAATATTCAAAAGCATAATTAATCCAGTTTAATGTTTCAAATAACAATAATAAAATTTATTCAATGAATTATTCAACACAAAGCAGACTCTTTTGCATTGTCAAACACAAAACATAGAAGCTTAAAGCAAGTAGGCTATCAAAATTTGAAATGTTCATCTGCAGTGCTGCGTTTAGAGTCGTACATAAAAGATTAAAAAGTATTCCGCAACGAATTCAATACATCATGCCAGCTTTAACATGCCAAAGCGTTATGAAAAGGAGTTGTATGGCTGCACACCAATACCAGTTGAGGAACTACGTCGTTTTATGATGGAGTGTCTAGAGCGTGTGGGCATGTTGCGTGGAAAAGCGCGTTGTATTGCCGATGTGCTTGTTGCAGCAGATTATCGTGGCAAATTCAATTTTGGTTTGCATCGTCTTGAATTGTTTTTGTATGATATTTACAAAAGATACGTCGACATTGACGCCGAACCGTGTATAATCAAACAGAACGATTGTGTGGCACACGTAGATGGCCGAAATGCATTGGGTGTGTTTGTGGCCAACTATTGCATGGAATTGGCAGTAAAGAAAGCTTGCAATGCTGGTATTGGCATGGTAGTAGCCAAACAATCGAATTACTATGGCATGGGAGCCTGGTATGTATTTCGTGCTGTGCGTCGTGGTTATGTTGGTATTGTAATGTCAAACGGCTGGCCACTACTAGTGCCGCCAAATGGACGTAATGCGAATATTGGTAGCAATTACATATCAATGGGTGCCAAGGCGAATGAAGGTCATTTTCTGCTGGATATGAGTACAACTGTTAAGGATATTGGTAACATAGAATTTGCTTATCTAAAAAATGAGTATATACCCAACGGTTGGGGCATGGATGAGTTTGGCTATGCAACCGCTTGTCCGGATGTTGTGCTACAAAGTCAGCAATTGTGTCCAGCTGGTGGCCATAAGGGTTATTGTTTGTCAGTGCTTATTGATTTACTGTGCGGTGTGCTATCGGGTGCTTGCTATGCCACCCAAGTGCAAAACTATATGCAAACACGTGAAAAACGCATACTAAATTTGGGTCAGGTATTTATAGCGCTTGATCCAGAATTTTTTGTACCTGATTTTAAAGACCGTTTGGTGGATTTTTCTTAGTCGTCTGACCAAATCAAGACCTGTTGATAGTCAGGTTGGTGTTATATTACCTGGTGAACCCGAAAAAAAGCATATGGCCTATGTTGAAGATATGAGAGCAATTCCATTGCCGGATAAAATGTTAACGAAATATAAACGTATTGCAAATATGTTACATGTGAAACCGCTGCAAGCTGGTTTTGGGCGAACTTTCTAAAAGAAAGAGTATTGTATTTTTATTTTAGTAAGAATTGAAATAAAATAATGTAAGGATTTTTTTAACATTGTTTGTTTTTGTGTGGATTGTACAATAGTGGGAAGGAAATATGAAAACTGAACCAAGCATCCTTTTTTCCCAGTAAATATTTTTTAAAAATTTGTTGTACATTACTGGGAAAAATACTAAGAAAATACCTAGGTAAACAAAAATGGGATTTTAAACAAACAGAAATGGGAAATGGATGGTAAAAAACTACTGAGAACATTTTGTATAAATGGGAAATATTCGATTTCACGAGCACATGAACGTAAATAATTTTTCTGGTCATGCGCTTCAGTTACGGTATAGTGCCCCCTTCTGGTAGGACTGTGTGATAAATCGATTTATTATTCAACAGTTATTTTGTATAATCAAGTTATCAATTAGTTCAAGAATCAATAATCGATTAATCAACAATCAATACGCAAGAAGTTGATAGCGGACAAAAGTCGCGTCACTGATTACCACAGGGATGCATGATAATAAAGCTTGTGAAGAAAAAAAGTCTTCATTTATTATGTTTAGTATTACAAGTTTTGTTTTCAATAATAATTATTATTAATAATAATAATTTTTTTTTACTATCAATAACAATCGATTATTTCCATCAATCACACAGCCCTACCTTCTGGTACACCTTATTTTATTTAATACATTAAATTAAATAGAACGAAAAACATTGTATTGGATGGTTCGGTTTTTTTTTTTGCTTAAAAATGAGATTGAGTTCGTCAGATAAAAACTGTTTAAAAATGTAAAGCTTTTCCAACACTGTCAATTATGAAACAACTTTAAAATTAGTTTTTCTACGACAGAATGTGCTTCAAATCATTTTTCACATTCATTCTAGCTGTTTTATTCATCAACATTCCCATCGTTCTAACATCACAAGTAGCTATTGCAGCCGCATATAGTTGGCTAGCGCGATCACGTAATCGCGCCAACGGATTAGATATACAATTACCAGATTTCGAAGAAAGAATGAAGCCAAAAAGAAAACGAAGCAACAACAGAAGAAGTGCCTATTAATTATCTAAATTTAGGAGATTTTAATGAACTGAATAGATTAACAAACGACGATGATGGTGAATACGAAAGAAATGAACGAAATATAATCGAAGGAATTGATGATTTTGCACGTGAGTTCGAGCGAAAATGGCATATGAAACCGGGAATCGCTAGCAAAAAGGATATACAACAAAATGATTTTGATTGGAAACTATTATCGCCTATGGATAGGGACACAGTAGCAATTAAGGAACCAACTGGATATGGCTGTACAGATTTAAAGCAAATTAATGGAATGTTAAGTTTCAAGGAGCAGCCGCAGCAGAATGAGAATAAGGGCAGCGCTACAAAGCTGATTTCAAAATATATAAATAAGAAAAATAAATTAACCGAAATAAACCAAAGCAGTAAAATAAATAAAAAAGAAAGAAACAGCTACGCAGAGTCCGAAACAGTCCAAAAGACGCCTGACTGCAACGACAAAAGTCAAAGTAAAGCACAAAAATTACGTAAAATTGCTGAAATTGCGGCAGATTTTAGTGAAGACGACAGTGCGCCGAAATCTGCGAAGAGTAAGAAGAATCTTAAATCTAGTCAAACTCAAACTGCGGCACAAGCGATAGCAACAGCGACGCAATTGTTGCCCACTGAACTTATTGAAGAGAGCAATTTCATAGATAGCAATTTACGTGCACCACCGCGTTATATAATCAAAACCAATGATGGTGGCATTATAACAAGCGAAAATAAACAAGATTTACAGAAATTAAACAATGATCGAATTAATAGCGATATGCTTTTAAATCTACAGGATTGGCAAGAAATGCAACAGGAAAATGGAGCGAAAAAGCTTTGATGATGCTGATGCGGAATATCTGCGTGCAAAACGTGAAGAAAAAAACGCTTGATGATGATCTGGAAGATGCGGAGAATGAGAATTATATAAAACAATTAGAAAACTCATTTCCACGCGATCAGGGTGATTTTGATAATCAAGTACTGAAGGAGCTAAAGGAGCATATACGCGTTAAGCGGCGCATAATATTTTTATGAGAATTTTTTTTTATTTTTATTTCAAATAAAGCACACCGAAATGCGTTTTATATTTTCGAAAAGCTTTGGCTGCTCTGTGCGAGTGTGTTGAAATTTTTAGTGACAAATACTGACGCTATATTTCAAAATGGCGCTAGTTTAGCAAGGATATAAGCGAGTTGAGTTAACATAAAATTGCTGCTCTTAAGTTATGCTCTTGAGACATTTTGTTGAGTGCTTTTAGGCGCATGCGTAATACTTTTGTCAGCACTTTTACTCGCTCTGAGTACAAAACGTATGTTGCCGACGATGATTGCGCGTTTACTATCAAATCGGCTTGACACACTGAACTACTCGTCAATATTGACATCCTTGTCGACATCGTCTAACGTCGTTCTCGCCAGTGCACCACAGCTGCCATATCCATTAACTACAACGTTACGCCAGTTGCTGCGTATACGTATACGTAGAATGAATGATCCTGACCTAACCTAAGCTTAAAATATTTGAATATGCTTGCACTGAGTTTTTGACTTTTTTTCCAGTAATAAGTATGTGCGTATGTATAGTATGTGTGTGTAGAGTCAGCTCAAGTTGTTTGTTGCTTTTATATATATTTTTTTTTATTAGCTAACTCGGCGTAATAATTCTATGCGTTTGCCTATTCATTGTGTGCGATTAATGCCGAAATATGTATTTTTAATAGGTTAAGCATATATTTACATTGACAAAATCAACATTTCATAATGAGTTTATTCTGCACTCAAATATTAAAGTGCAAAAATTTGTTGTCTCCGTTTTATTTTGTCTCATTGACCTTATTAGTCAACTATGTAGCTAGTTAGCTAGTTTGTTAGGCTGCGCGTTGTCGCTGATTCGTCAACATTTTGACCGACCGCATTCTTAATAAAGCAGTTCATTCAAGCTATATTGCACACGAATTTAGCGCAAAACATTTCAAGTTTTTTTTTTTTGTTAAGAAAATAGTTTGCTTCTTTTTTATTTATTTGGATTATTTTATTTTATTGGATTTTATTTTTTTTCTTGTAATTTTGTTTATACATTTTTTAAGTCTCATTGTTACGCTTACTTAAACTGATGGCGTTTAGTCTTGCATAAAGCATTAATTGCTTCACTTAGTTAGGCATCAAAAATATTGCGCATGTCGTTATAAGCTACTGCAAACAGTGACTGCACACAGTGACTGCCAACAGTGATAAAATCGCAGTTCGCGAAAAACAATCAGCGATTAATGAACAGGTTTAACTGCTTGCGAAGTGTGATACACAAAGTTGCCGATAACTGAACATGTTCACTGAGGAACAAGAAAATCACAAATCACTTTTTTCAGTCACATTGTGACATTGCGATTTTTAAATCACTGTGAAAAAATCAACGAATTTTATTTTTTTAGGTATTCAATGTAATAGAGCCACCTTGGCATTCTTTTTGTGTGTGTATACCCGGCGAAAAGTTCACTGCTTCCGTTGATGGTGTATTGTAATGGTTCCATTTTCCATCTTCCACCATAAAATCACGATCGAATTTCGATTAAAAACCGCCAAATACAAGGCTTTGCTTACACACCGTGTGGATTACTTCTTCTGCTTTCAATGGCTATCAAAACATTAACTAAATAGCGCGATTGCTCAACACTTTTCTCATCTGTATGCAGATTGAACACACAAAATTTCACTGACATTATAATTTAAGTGTAGAGTATCTTGGCTTAGAGTATGTTTAAATGTATTTAAATTTTTTTTTCCTCCTTTTATAAAATTTTAAAGACATTTTTTCCTTTCTTTTGAGTTTTTCAATATATTCTATAATTTTGTTTTTTTTTGTGTATCGATTCTACAATCCTTTTTGATTCGTCTCGGTTTCGATTTTAATTTCGACTTTTATTGCTAACCCGCAGCCATGGCATGTGGCAGTGCACTTTGCCGCTTTCGTCGTCAGCTTTTGCTTTCTTCTGTAGCTAATTTCAGTTTGCTGCAAATTTTTTATAACCGCATTCTTTTCCGTTTCTTTCTTTCTTTTTTCCTCGAGTCTATATATACAAATTTTATTGGCTTTACGACAAATTTTTTTTATTGCCTACGCGTTTTAGTCCAAAGCATTTCATGCTTTTATTATTATTTGCCAACGCTACGATTTGCGAATATTTTTTCATTTGGCTAGAATTCAACTTATGTCGAAGTGGTATTTATTTATTTATTTTTTTTTTTGGTTTAATTCTTTTGTTTGTTTGTTTGAGTGGGTTAAGGCAACTCAAACTGCTCCTGCTTCCAAGAGTTGTGCAAACTTCCTGCTGCCTGGCTGACTGACTGACTGACTGGGTGGCTGGCTGACTGGCTGGCTGTCTGCCAAAGCATGTCAGAATTTGTGGCAAATTCTGTTTAAATACCGTAATGAAGTCTGCTTATACAATATAATGTACCGTGTTTGTGTTACGTGCCTTGGATATGTTATTTCAGTTGATCCGCACAGAGCAGAGCAGCCTTTATCGTTATCCTTATGCCAACAGTTACGTTTCGTTTCAGTTGCACATAGAAACTTTACGCTTCTATTTTTCCATTTATGTGCTTTTGGAGAGAGCGAAAAATCTTAAACTTGTTTTAGTGCTCGTTAGTGTCTGCTAGAAAGTTGGTTTACACTTCAAATTGAATGCATACCAAACACTATGCTGCCTGCTACGAGTACATACCGCTTTCTGGTTACATCTTGGTCAGTCCATTTGGTCCATTGTTTTAACACTTTTATGTCCTCTTACTAGTGCGCGAGTGTTCGTTCATGTTACTTTGTTTTTTTTGTTTGTCAAACAAGCAAGCAAGCAAGCAACCAAGTCAAGCATTGCCGTAAAGTGCTGCTCCACGCCGGTTTTCCTATGTTGGTTAGCCAATGTTTGTCTTGTATAATTGCGCGCAGCAGGCAGTTTTTTTTCTTTTTTTTTTTTGTTTTTCTAATAACTTTTGCCCTTTTTTATACTTGAAACAATTTTTCTTCAGTTAGCTCCTTTATTTTTATGCCCTACGTGCAGCGCTTATTTGGTAGTTTCTATGTGATTGGGTTTGATAATTTAGTAGTATAGCTTTTGAATTTATTCGGGCATAATTCGATTAGCGTTATTGTAAAACTTTTGCAAAAATTTTTATTATTTTTGGAGTTTAGAGTTCTTCAAAGCATTTTTTATTATTTAGTTTTGCCAAATTTAATCATAAATCTATTAAACAGTTTATTTGGCTTGTATGTAGTGTATCAAAAGGATTTTGCTGTTAACACGTTTTGCAGTTGTTTACTAGCTGCATTAGTGAAAGTGTGAACCTGTTTAAAAATTTGCTTTGTTTAAATGATGCAACTATGAAATGCATTATACTTAGGAGCAAACGGTAGCAAAAAAAAAAAAAATTTAAATTACTCATGGTCTCTAGATTGAACTACGATTCCATGTGAAATAGTTTATATAAATTTTTTTCTAGAGGTTTAGATCACATAAAATATACCCATCAATAAAATATTATAACTTAGCTCAATTCGAATAATCATACAAATCATACAAAATAATCTCAATTTATAGAGTTTTAGTATGAAGAAACATTAGTGATTTGGATAATAATGAGCTCTCGTATATCTTATAAAATTAGCTCAACACTTTCATATTACGCCAAAGTGGCGTATACGTAATATGTGCATAAAACATTGCGTATACGTTTTTTCTTAAACAATTTAAAAAGTGTTTTCTAGAAATAAGAAATTCATAATATTTTTTAATATTTTTCACTTTCCATTATACTTACTTATTATTATAAATCCAACTACTTAGACTCTGTAGCGTATTCCTCAGAAATAATAATACAGCGTAACGGTTGCCTCAAATAAGTGGTTTCCGCGTAGGCCGCTTACGTTACTAATAACTTGAAGTGGTCTCAACAAGTATTTTATTAAATTCTTATTTTTATACCCGTTACACATAGGGTAAACGGGTATATTTAGTTTGTCCGAAAGTTTGTAACGCATTGAAGGGTGCATCGGAGACCCCATAAAGTATATATATTCTTGATCAGCTCGATGAGACGAATCGAACTAGCCATGTCCGTCTGTCTGTCCGTCTGTTTGTTGCTATGCGATTCGTTCGCTTACTTTTAAAAATATTTAACAGATATTTTAAATATTAATATTTTCTCGGTAACGATTAGGTTATGTTCGAGAATGAGAGTGCCACGCCCATTTTTAGGTATAGGCCCCATACAAATTTACTGTTTTTTTTTTTTCGATTTTTTGTATAAAAAAAATAATTAATTATGAATGTATTCGCTCCAAAATGGGTAAATACACTTCCTTTGTCATCCAATGTAAAAAACAAGGTGCCACGCCCTATTTTAGGTATAGCCCCCATACAAACTTACCGTTTTTTTTCGATTTTTGTATGAAAATAGTTTTTATTTATGCATATATTCACTCCAAATTAGGTAAAAGCAATTCTACTGGCATCCAATGTCAATTCTCATGTGCCACGCCCATTTTTAGGCATAGCCCCCATACAAACTTACCGCCCATTTTCGAATTTTTGATTAAAATGGTTATTATTTAGGAATGTATTTACTCCAAATGGCCTTAAAATACACCTAATATCATCCCATATCAAAGCCAAGGTGCCACGCCCATTTTTGGCATAGGCTCCACATAACGTGAGTTGTATCAGACCATTGAACCCCATCCCATCCCATCTCAAAGTTCTATTTAAGCCACTGATGATAACATTAACAATTTAAAAATAACATGTAGTCGGGTATATAAACAAGTATTTTATAATAAAGTTTTTTTTTTTTAATTTAGTTTTTTGTTTAAAATCTAACAAAGAAAAATAGAATATTTTTTGTTTATTTATATATTTTTTTATTGCATATTTATATATTTTATTTGCATAGTTATCATATAAAAATTTATTGCATATATGATAATAGTTAATAATGTTTCAGTAGCTTTAAAAGGTTTCGCTTTCGTTTCTTTTATTTATTTAAACAAATATTTAAATTGTAAAACACTAAACTAGCGTTAACGTTTGCATCTTTTTATTTTGCATTTACATAATAATATTTATTTAATTTTTTCATTTTTAATGTAAATATTTAAATTTTCTTCATCACTTACAATTAATAAAAAATAAAATTAATAGAATTGAACATCAAATTTTATTGAATTTGTATAAATACACATTTTTTTAAGCTGATTTTTGCAGCAATTTTTAATTTTTTATTGTTTCGTATAAAAAATTATTTAGTTTTTTGTTTGTCGCTCGTTTGCAGTAAATGCATTTAGATCATAATTTTTTTTTTTTTAAATTTTTTAACCCATAATTTTTTTGTTTTTTTTTTTTTTGAGTCACTTTAGCTGCGCGTTAGCATTCCGTTGATCATAATATTTGCTAGCGCATTGCGTCGTTTACGCCAGGCACCCATGCCCTGCGCGTGATATTGGAGCTGGGTGTACCATTGCTTGGTGCGGACGCCATCCTCGGCCTGTTGTGAGTGAGATGAAAAAAAAAGGTTAAAATTAAATTTAAATTTTTGCAGAATAATAGATTTGAATGCGTTTTAGTTCGAAATAATAATTTCTTCTTTTTATGCGTTCTCCTAAAAGTATTCTTTTTTTTTTTTTTGTTACATAAACTATAAAATTAAATATTTTTCCTGCCATTTTTACGCCAAAAAGCGTTTCAAATTGTAAACTATTTTCATTTTTTTTGTTTGGTTTCCTTTATTCGTTTTGCTCCTTTGTTTTTTTTTTCTCTTTTTTTCTTAGATGTCTCTCGTTGGGGTTACAACAAAACATCTTTATGCCAATAAATGTCATGCGTTTACGCTAGACTACGTGCACATGACACTCTTTATGTTGTCTAACTTTGAGTCGCAGCACAGCTACATTGACTTGAGTCTATTTTTAGCTATTTTTAGTATTGCATTCTATAATTTCTAAGCTTGACATTTTGTATCTTTTGTTTTTTTGTATCTTTTTCTTTTTTCATCTGTTTTATATTGAAGCAACGCAACTTAATTTAGTGTCGCATTGTCTTTTATGTGTATCGTCGCATTAGTTTGTTTCATGCTTACGTTAAATCGAGCGTAAGAGTCGTTTAAAGAAAACAATCTAAAATAAATTAAATAGATTTCCATTAAGTCACAAATTGGGAGAGAAAAGCAGAAACATTTTGGTTCGAACATTTTTTTTGTTGAAATGTATGCTTTATGATATTTTTGAATTTGTCTACACTTAAGCAAAATCATTAAATTGCATCAAATAAAAAAAAAATGAGAAAAAAAATCACTAAAGATAAGCATTGCAGTTCAAATACTAAAAACTAGAAATAGGCTTGCACGCTTGTCTGACTATTAAAAGCCAAACGAAGCTATTAACAGGCAAACGAATCCAGGAATTATTTCGAAAAAAATCTGAACTACATAAAAGATTAAGGTAAATTGTTTAACACCGAAGCATTAATGCGCTGCTTTGGTAAGTAATTTGGATGAAACTTGCAGAACTTACAGTAAAGTGAGGCTGTGTAAAAGTTTTTTTTGAAAAAAAAAAAGTCAAAGTATTTGTACAGACCATTAAAAGCGAGTGTTGAAGTGAGATAGCAAGTGACATTCTATTTAAAAATGTTTTCGAATTTTTATGAAAATGAGATTGACATAACTTAATTTTGAAATAGGGAGTACTAACTTCTATTAGGTGAACACAATTTCGAAGACACATTTTGAAGAATTTGGATCACTTTTTCCGACCCATTTATCACGACTTGAAATAGAAAAAAAAAAAAAATGGACAAAAATTGAATCACAATTCCAAAGCTTTAAAACAAAATAACCGAAAAAACTATCTATACAACACACAATCGAAATGTGTAGCGTATAGATACGAGCAGTATATTACGATTCCAAACTAACAAACTGAGCAATAACTAAACTTTTGTATGTCTCTGTTTGTATTATTGTCGAAAAAAAGAAAAGAAATAGGAAATGTGAAGAAAAAAAAGCATAGAACGAACATGAATACTCACTTTGAATATGAATGTGTCCTTCGATGAAATTTCCTGCACTTCGAAATAATCATCCCAATCCGCTTCACTGCACACAACACATCTGTCCAGATACAATGGTTCACGTATCAGCGTATATCGGCCGCATTTCTCCTTTTCAACAGAGCAACGAGGCCTCCCGTATCCCGGTATGCTTCGGGAAATTCAGTTTATCCGACATGACTTTCTCTGCCTTATAATTGGCACTTGGCTGCACGAGAACAACGGTAAAGGATGATGTTGTAAATGCGGAAGCGAATCCCGTTGAATGTAGCGTGTAGAGAGGTAGCAGCGCATTTTCCGTTTAGTTGTCAATGCCGACGACAACGAAAAAGTTGACGATGAGAAGGAAGACAAAAAAAAAAAAAAAAAAAAGAAAAATTGTAGAAAAATTAGTAGCGAAAAAAAAAACGTTAAAAAAATACAACGAAACACACACAAAGCATGTCAAACTAAACTAAAAAATCAAAAAGATAAAAAAAACACACACATACACACACACACATTAAACGTAGAATTGCTTGAATTGAGCAATTGAGTCGATTTAGGCTTTTGTAAAAATCCAAATACATATCTATGTGCCATGCATATGCAGCAGTATCCTTGTTACTTACATTTGTATGCACACACACATATACACTCTCACATACATACGCATAGTCATTGTTTAAGTAAAACACATACGCACAATTCATATCTTCCTGTCACTCTTGTGAAATTAAAAAAAAAAAAAATAATTTTTGCCTTTAGTTTTGCTCTTCCTGTCTGTCCGTCTGTCTGTCAGTAGTTTGCAGCACTCCTTTTTATTGCTGATATGCTTCGAGAAGCCTTTAACGCTTATCTGCGCTCTTATCCTATTTCTATTTCATTTTTGATTTTCCTATTTTTTTTCTTTCTTTACGGCCGCCTCAAAGTAACGAGCTGTTGCACCGAAGCGCTTTTCATTTGTCCTAAAGTTCGTTCGAGTTCGTCTGCTCGCAGCATTTGAAATGCATTTGGTACAAAAAAAAAAAAAACAAGAAAATGCTGTGAAGCATTGAATGCGTTGATTTGTGCAAATCTTTTGTAGCTAGCCAGAATTGATAGTAGTAGTCATAGGCAGCAATCTTAATTGCCGTTGGTATGCTAGTGATTTTTTTTTTTTGAACAATTGTTGAACCACTATTCGATCGATGCTGTTGCTGATTAGAAATCAAGCCTAGGCAAATACACGAAGCACCAAACTTCGAGAACATTCAAAATGAAAGCAGCCACTTGTAAAATTATGGTTCAACTGCATTCATGTGCTTGATAGTAAGAGGGCTGTATGATAGATTTTAAAGTTGACATGGTTACGGACATTGAATTGACACTAAAGTGGAAAACCAGTATTTTTGGCACTATCTTAATGAAGCAGTATTTATTATGTAGCAGTTTAAATCTACTGCTCCATGTTTATTTAATTTTTATTTTTAAAATCATTATGTATTAAGAGTGTAAAGTACATAATTACATAAAAACCAATATTAACTGTTTATTAGGAGTAAAATAAACCAGTATTTTTCAATCTATAAAATATGCATACTGCTTTATAGAAAATGTATTTGAAAATGGTTAAACAGAAAACCAGTATTTTTTGAACTGCTCAAAAACCCAGTATTTTTAAAGTAAAATGTAAAATCTATTTTTTTGTGTTTAGATTTATATTAATTTTCTTGGTAAGGCATCCTTTTTTTTTTTTTGGAAAACCAGTATTGATAAACAATGCCAGTATTTTTTATATTAAATACTTTATGTTGCTTTTTAGTTAATAGTTTTTTCAAACTTTTTAATGTTCAATTTCAATATTGTTTTTAAATTTTTTGTAGTAGAACCGTTATTTATGATGAAACCACACTATAGTTCAATTTAAAATTTATTGTTTTTTTTTTTAAAAATGTGTTAAGGGGGTTTATGCAAAATATGCAACTTAAAATACAGCCCACTCATTCATTGTATGCACACTTTTACAATTTTTTTATGTATACATACACATGTTTGCATGTTTGTATGTATGTGTTATAGTTATGTCAACAAACTAACTTACCTTGCCGTTCGTCACCAGAAGCGCATTGACCGGTGTCAGTTTGATTGTACGCGCCTTCTTCCAATTGCTATCGGTTGGCTGTGTATATAGCAGCTTGCCCTCAAGTACAAAGCGTACCTCATCGTGATTCCATTCGAGTATGTCGATAGCCATTTTACGCAGTTTGATGTTTATCATATCAATTTCACAGGAAGCACGTCGATTCGGACTTGAGGACGAGATACGACGCCAGAGCTTAGTTGGTACATCCTTTGGCTTCCTGGTTGATGTGATTCAAATGCAATTCAATTTTCTCTTGTGCCTGCTTGAGCAGGTCACGTCCATCGAGGTGCGTTGGCGTTACCTTATAGAGACGTGCCAGTAGCAATGGGTATTTGGTAACACGTTGCACAGGAACCTGTATGTGTGTGTGAATGTAAAAGATACAAAACATTTGTGTAGATTGAGTAGTGTTATGCACATGAGTGTTTTTATTTATCTGGCTTACCATCAGAAACGAATTGAGATTCATGCGTCGTAAAACTACATTTTCCATTTGTGAGACCTTGAGAAAAATGCGCAACAATTCCTTCTCCTTTTCGAGATTGGCTAGCAACAGACTGGCGCCCGCCTGTCGCACACAGTAACTTTCGAAGGCATGCAACATTGGCGTAAAGTCGAGAAAGATGCGTCCAATGTTTACCGTCAGCAAATCATCGTCGCCCTGCTCGAGTGCAATGTCAAGTGCGTCGCGCATGCGTTCCGCCAACGTTTGATTGTTCTCGAGCAAATCTTCGGTATTGAGGAAGATTGCCGAGAGCTGCTCTTGCGTCAATAAACCGGCAACGAGCATCGGATGGCAGAATTCCTCGAGTATGATTTGCAAGTCACGTCCGTATTTCTCCTCTGTCTCGACAATTTCGGTGATAATCTCCTTGCGTTCAACACGTTTCTTACCACATTTGCGACAGACAAGCGGCGCGAACATAACACCCGAATCGGATAGCTGCGTCTCAACAGTACCGTCACAATCTTCGCAAAGATGCAACGGACTATTCTTTGAGTTGTGTGCATTTGCGGCGGGGTTGTTGCCATTGGAACTGTTGGAAATGATTGCAGTGTGCTGTTGAAATTTACTGCGTGAGGTTTTGCTTGTCTCGGAACCAACACCGGAGTCATTACGTTCAATATCGCTGGCAGTGCCGCCGCCTTTGCCAATGTTGCCGCAGATAAAGTTATGCGGCGGTGGTGACAGTGAACTCATGGTGCTTTGATTATCCTCACTGGAATCACTCAGTATGGAGGCACGTGAGCTGCGATCCTGCAGATGTTTGCACTTGTCCAGTTCGCTTAATGTATCGCTTGCTTCCTCTTCGATAATAATCGGATTGCTATTATTGACTGGATACTCAAATGCAGATTCCTCACGCACAACGCCACGTTCTTTGGCATCGACCAAATATGAGAGTATATCATACTTAGAAGCACCCTCAAAAATTGAACGTGCTGCCTTCTTCTCCAACTCAGGATCATGCAGTGGCGGTGCACTCAGTGGCAGTGGTGGCGGTACATCGCCAATTTCTTCATAAATCGGATCACCATTATGCCGTATCGATTCATAATGATGATCCACATCTGCATCATTATGCGTTGAATGCTCAATCTCCGCTAGCGTAGCATCGACCAGCATCTGATAGAACTTGGAACGCGTTGCTGTTTGACTGGCATCATCGTCGGCTGTATCATCGGTGTCATCTAGAACACCGGCAGCGGTCAGTTCACTTGAGCAGCTCTGATAACAATCCGATTCATTGGCATCGAAATCGAAAAGTTCATAGTTGTGTGCGGAGGCAAAACTGTTGGCGGAGCTAATGCTGCCGCGATTTGAGATACGATCCATCTCGTCTTTGGTCATGTTTGTGGGCACATTGAGTAGCTGATTATTACCGCTAGAATTGTTATTGCCACTATTGCAGTTACCGTTGTTGCTGTTGGACGCTTGACGCTCCTCTTTGATCTTTTGCAGTGAAAGGTTTATCAGACGATTCATATTATCGCTATCTTTGGTTCCAGTTATATCAATCGCCTGGCGTGTTGTTTGCAAACGTTTCAGCGAATTTTCAATAAGTTCAGCAACCGTATCTGATTCCAAACCATCTGCAACTTGACTGAGCATTGGATCCTCGAGCAATTTGGCAATGAAACTATGCGCTTCGTGCGGCGAAGTCTTTGTTGTATTGGCGGCAAGTGTTGGTGGCGTTGCTAGTGTTGTCTGCTTTGTAATGCATTCCATTTTGGTTTGTCCATCTTTCATTTTCTTATCACGTGCTGTGTCCTTAGAGCCAGCTGTCGTCTCATTACGTCCACAGACATGCGGCACTAGATTACGCTTAACAGCCTCGACGGGATTGCGTAAGATTTTTAAAAGTTCCGCTTCATGCGACACCAACTCCTGTGTTGCAGGACCAATTGTTGTTGTCGATGTGCTGGCAATACTTGTGGGCGACTGTTGTTGCTGTTGTTGTTGCTGCTTTTCTTTTTCATAATCCAATCTAATCAGTGTGCGTCCACGCTTTGGTATAGAACCACTACTACCACTACCACTGCCGCTGCTGCTTGTGCTCGCCATTGAGCTTGTCGATGTCGATGATGTGGATGATGCCGAGCGCTGCAGATTAACTTCGTTACTGCCTCTAATTGGTATAATGGCGCGCTTAACCATGCCCATCGTTGCATCGCTTTTGGCATCATCCATTGCCTGACGACTAAGCAACGTATTAATTTTATTATGCTGATAGATTAATTCCTCCTCGCTGCTGCGCTCTGTACGCTTTATTGTCGGACTACATACATTGATGGTAACCGTATTTGTAGTGTTGGTGCGCACACTAAGTCCTTCATAGACATCGGCAACGTTAGCTGCTGCAACGACCACTGAGGATTGATAGAGCGGCTGTGCAGTGTCTGAACTTAAGTTCATCGTCGAATAGCAATCATCGCCGTTAATTAAAATTGAAGTTTTTTTCTGCTGTTGCTGTTCCGATTCCCAACAGGCAGCTCCACTCATTGGAGATAGCTGCCGTTGCAATATGTTGCTGCCACTGCCGCTGCCATTGCCGTTGCTGTCCTGCTGTTGTTGTTATCGACATTGAAGAACACATCATCGTTGTCATTGTGACTGATTTTCAGACGATAAACCTCAGTTGTTGTCTTATTGAAGGGTGCCACGCGTACTACAGTGCGTTGCTGTGCTGGTTGCCGGTTGTCCTTTGTTGTTGTTGTTGTTAATTTTCGTCTACTACTGTTGCTGTCAATCTCTTGCAAAGAATTTGAGTTTGTGTTATTGATTTCCTGCTGGCTTGCGGTGGCATTTACTTTAACGTTTTGGTCAGTTTCTGTTTGATGTGCTGCATTGGCATCGCTGCCAATGTCTGCCAGCAGCAACAACTTTTGCTCTAATCCATTTGTCTGCTGTTTTGCTGTTTCGTTCGCAATAAGCTGCTCAGTTGCCGTAGAAGATAATGGTGCTGCTGCTGCTGTGGGTGTTGACAGCGAAGTAGTAGTAGGAGGAGGAGGCGGTGGTGGTGGTGGTTCTCGTGGACGCTGAAATAAATCCCTAGAGTCATTGCGATTGCTTTTTATGCGCAGTGCCATTGTATCCTTGAAATTTAAACTGATACGCTGCTGCTGTTGCGATTTGTTTCGCTTATTTTCCGGCTGTGCGGACAATGCTTGCTTTTGCTGTTGCTGCTGTTGTTGTTGTTGTTGTTGCCTGCCAGCATCATATGACAACGGAGTTGCGCCCAACGATAAATGTCGTTCGCTGTGTGCACGTCTGACAGGATTTCGCGACAATGCTGTTGTTGTCGTTGGCGCCATTGTTGCTGTTGCTGATGATTTTCTTGCTGGCAACAGACCAGTTTCAATTGAAGTTGTTGACGCTTGCGGCTTTTGTGTAACTGCTTCAGCCTGCTTGCCTGTAAAAAAAAAATAAGAAAAAATGATGTTGAGTATGCGAATATTTTGTTATTATATTTATAAATATTATGCCAACCCCCAAAAAACCAAAAACCTGTCAAGTTCTTAGCTATATGAGAAATCACCTCCTGCTGTTGCACACTGTTACATCAGCTTTTGTTCAGTGTTAGATTTACATATGTATGAGAAATCGCCTTTTGTGGCGTGGCGTATCCTTGCGCCAGCATACAACATGTCATTTACTTGAACGCCTTCGAGCTGTAAGGCTTCCATCTCATCTACTACTACGTAACACCATTTCCATTATTTTGAATGTGTGTGTGGTGTGGCTTTTGTTGACAGCCACTTAAAGATGTACTCAAAATGATAAGGTATGTTGTGTATGTGTTCTTGTATCCTTTGCTTTGTCTGCTCTTTCCTAACTGACTTCGCCATTTTATACAAATATCTTTATTTATGTTAAATTGTGTGATTTACGTTGCGGTCGATAAGCGACATTGCTTTCAACGACCAAAACGAACGAATGAAAGAGCGAACGGAGCTGTGCTGAGCTGTCTTAAAGGACAAAAAGCTACTTAACATTGCGCGACGAGTAGCATCCTGATATGCTTATCCGCAAAAAGGTTACTTTTGTGTTGCTGTCGACAACAATGCTGCAGCAGACGATGACGACGACGTCGACGTCGACATTTCAAAGGCATTATTTGTGCCTTTTATTTTTATAAAATAAATACATACATTCGAAATATTTCGCGGCAAACAATTTGTGCCGGAATTAAGATAATAGATTACATTTAAATGATTCGACATTAAAAAGGGTTTTACAATTTCAACCCACAGCGCCCACATAGCGCGTGGCCATCAAATTAAAATTGTGGCAGCTTGAGGAAAAATATTTAAAAAAAAAAAAAACTTCAAAGCACATTTTTCTTTATGTCAAAAATACGCAATTTTTTTGTTTTAAATTGTCGCTGGTTTTTTTATTTTTTTTTTATTTTTAAGTGATTAGCGATAAGTTTGACAGTTTGGTTAAGATGCAATGAAATTGTTGGATATTCTCGTTTAATTTGTGTATATAATTGTACACAAACAGGGGTGTCATAGGGGTGTAGTTGTGAAGCAACAGCTTTTTACATAACTGCTCGAAACATAATACTAAGTGTACAGCAAAACTTGGGACTTATCTGCTCTTAAAAATACCCAAAACAAGAAATTACACTTAAAATTTCAGCATTTATCAGCCATGCTCACGAAATCGTATTCGTAAAAATTTTGCGATTTCCTTTTCAAATCGTAAATTTTATGAAAGCAACAAAAAAATTGCGATTTGGTTAGACCGATAACCATTTAAATTGCAAACCGATAGCAGTTTTTGTCATGAAACGTTTTGGAAATGAAACATAATTTTTGGCATTGCCAGAGCAAAAAAACTAAAATATGTAAAAGTAAATGTAGCTTTTTCTGTCTTTTTATCTCTCTCTCTCTCTCCCCTTATCTTTTTCTGTCCTTCAATCTATTTACTCCTTTAAAGATTCGTTTTTTCTCTATTTTAATTGACAATTTCGCTAAAAAAGCCAATTGGCTAAAAACGGAAACGAATAATGTAATTAATTGACGCCATCTTGAATTTCACAAAACTGTAAAATATTCAAATGCAATTTCAGTGAAATAAAACGTATTTATATGTTCTCTTATTCACTCTGTTTCATTGTTGTTAGCTGTCTTTTTAATGCATGTTTTGTATTTCGCTTTTTCAGCACCTTTTTCTTCTTTAATGCAAAATAATCGAATTAAAATCGCTTGAAGTAAGTTTAACATGCGAAATGATTACGTATTGGCAACAACAACAACAACAAAAATGCTAAATAAACATTAAAAAAAAAAAGAAGTATATATTTGCTTGCTTTTCTAATTGTCTTTTTTAGAAGTGTAACAACAAAAAAAAAAAACGAAAACTTTGTAATTTTTCCAAATAAAAGAAAATGTTTTTTTTTTTTTTTAACCCAGTTTTTATTTTTCGTGCAGATTTTCCAAGTATTTTTTTCGTTTTTTTTTTTGTTCATGCTACTCGTGTAATTTTAATGATATTTGGAGAAAATTGTATTGTATTTAGCTATTGAGCGTACATTTAATTAACACTTTAGCAACGGAAATTGTTACGTGAATAAAAGCTTTTCCAATAAAAAAAAAACAACAACTTGAAATGTTTCAAATTATCTAATTACAACAAAGTCTGAAGTGTACTTAAGAGTATAAAGGAGTTAAATAGAGAAAAAGGTACATAACAATTAGAAACTTATAAACAAATTAATTATACGCTACATCATATTTAGTATGACGCACGGACAGACAGACAGACGAACTTAGCAATATTGCCATAATTTCAAAATAATGTATGTGTAGGGTATTCAAAAACAAAAGCTATTTCAAATTGAAACGAAAAGTAATTAAGACTTTAATTTGGATTTAGTGTGCAATTTTCGTTTCTTTTTGTTTTTTTATTTTAATTTTGTCTTATTTTATATCCTTTCAATTACATTGTCAGCGTCTGTCAGCAAAAATGTTTGAAGTTTTTCATTTTGGCATAAAGCAAGAAACTCTTAACAAGGATTTTTTTGTTTGTGTTGTTTTGTGTCTAAGAAAATAGGTCAATAAATCCGAAACTTAATTTTATTGCGATTTTTAGAACGTTTGCCAAATAAATCGCAATCGCAAACAAATCAAAATAAATGAGTAACAAATTCAAATACATACAAAGAAATAAAATGAGTGAGAAGAAGAAAGAAAGAAAGAAAGTATTACAAAAAGAAGCCAAAAAATAAAATAAAAATAAAAAAGAATGTGTAAAAATAAGTGAAGTGAACTAAAATGCTTTTCAAAGTAAGTATCTACAATATTGTGTAAAAAAAAAAAAAAAAAACTAAAAACACGACATCTGAGGGTAACTAGTAAGAACGAAAGAACGAAAGAAAGAGTACAAGCTAAAGAAAAAAAATGTATCTAAGTAGGAAGCAAAACGTTGTTGTTCTTGATGATGAGAATTTCGAAAGATAAAACGTATAAATTCGCATTAGAAATGCACGACTTGAGTTGAGTTTCATTTTGGCAATAACAATACAAAACAAAACAAATACAATGCAAATAATAGAGAGTGCGGCATGCAGCAAATAGTTTTAGCACGAAAACAGAAAAAGAAAAAGGACTAAAAAAAAATGAGCAACACAAAAAGAAAGAAGGTAACTTAAAAAATACAATAAAACCACGAAATAACACTGCAGTCGATTAAGTTCGTTTAGGAGATACGCTGCATACAAACTGAAAAGATATTTTTTTTGGTAAAACCGAACCTTTTATAACTTTTGAGGGTAATTCCCCTTTTTTTTTAAATTTTTTGTACTCTTTCTACGCATCCGTTAACTCATTCTCTATCTCCAATTAAGTGTGATTGTGTGTGCGTGAAATTGAGTGCACACTTTTTTGTGTCATGTTATTTAAAGTTCTTCGAAAGTCGAAACTAAAATCAAAGAGCATGAGTGAATGTATGTTGCAGCTCAAAATAATTAAAGTACACAGTAAGCATTCAGTTGTACTTACTGTGTACTCGTTGTGCTCATCTGTTTTAGATAAACAATTTATAATCTTCTGATTAGATTTGCACTGTGTGTACTGCAATTTGACTGTAATTACGTCTATGTATATATGAGACAGTAAAAAATGTTTCTATGTCCGCTATGGACTTTTAAACCATTCAACCGATGAGAGGCTAAACGGTTTCATTTGAAAAGCAAAAAGGCAAGTAGAATTATAGACCACTAAGCCATTGCATTAAGCTGTTAAGCTCAGAAATGGGTGCAGAAATTGTGCTAAAGAAAACATAAGGTTTACTTCTTCATTGTTATTAATATTATCACTTTTTAATCCATTTCAAGTTTTATATTTTTTATATAATGTACAATACTAGAAGGGTATCTATTAAATAAAAATAAATGCAGTTAAAATTGCAAATTCTACAACAGTTCTATGCCCCAGTGAACTGTACAATTTCGTATGGCCGACATTAATTTCCTCAAGTTATCTTATAGTGAAAATAGTTACATGAAAAAAAAAATAACAAAATAAAACCAAATCAAAAACTCTACTCTCAGTTACAGTTTTACTTTTGTTTACGCTGTACATGCACAGCCTTTGTTGTACAATGTCCTTGCATGTTTTTCCATTTTCCTATTTTTATTTTATTTTATTTTAAATGTGTTTAAACTACTTACAAGCGCATCCTTTACGCTTTACGCGACACTCAACTCAAGCAATGGCGGCACGCGGCACAGTTAAAATTCTTACAAGAAACGAAAAGAAAAATTTTGTAGCATACAACAAGGCGTACAACGGGAAAAAAATAAAGAAGAAAATTGTATAAAACATATTGCAAGAGTGCAAACAGTGACCATAAGATGCGCTGAAATTCGTTTATCGCTCGAAATAATTTTAAAAAATAGCTGCAATGGAACGAACAAAAAAAAAAAACAAAAAAGAAAATTTATAAAATGCGACAAAAGCAGCAAACATTGCAGCATAAAAAACTGAAACAAATATGAAAACAGTTGCGAATTGGAGCAGCAAATACAAAAAAAAAAAAAAAAAAAAAGTACCAAAGAAAAAGTGAGGCAGCGTATACTGCAGAAAAGTATTTTGTAGTATTTTTTTTGTTAATTAGAATTTAAATTTTCAAAATAATTTCTATAAAATTGAGTATTTATTTTAGAAAACTTCATTTTCCAACTTTGTTTTCCTTCAATTTTCGGCACTCTAAATGTCATTTTACATTATTGTAAAATATCAAAAACAAAAACGCCCTTATCTGTCACCGTTTCACTTCAAAATGCACTCGAATTTTAAGTTTCTTTTGCTCAAAACATTTTATCGAAAAAATGCAATTAAATTCTGGCAAATCTAACAGCTGCCATCGTCGTTGTCGTCGTTACTCCATTTCCCATACAAAATGTTTAATTTTTGCAAATATTTGCAATTTCTGTTGTTGTTGTTGTTGTCGTTGTCATACAAACAAAATTACAAAATACAAACAAAGAAAAGCATAAGCAGCAGCAAGCCAAGCAACTAACTTAAAAATTCGAAATATACTTAATTTCACGACGACAAAAATAAAAAGGAAAAACACATTGCTACATAACATGTCCTTGGATGTTTCTATATATTTATTTTTATTTTTTTTTGCTTTGTTTTTATGCCAAACTTTCATAAGCAACTGCCAGTCTACGTGAAAAGAAAACGAAGGAGTTTGAGTTTATACCTTAGAAGTAGCTTATGACAAACGGATATTAAGTGCAGAAGTCACGTTTCACAGGTAAAATTCTTTTACGACAATTTAAAAAGGAAAAAAAAAAGAAGATACAAAATAAAAGACGCAGACAAGTTGAAGAAGTTAACAGAACAGAACAGAACCGAACCAAAGCGAACGCTCAGAAGTCAAAAGTCATTGCAAAATATTTACTTTGAAGTTCATGTTTTTAACTGTGTCACACAAACTGTTACGCTGTCTGGTTACGCGCGTAGCTTTTTCTTTTTATCTTTTTTTTTTATTTCTGGGTACAACATGTGGTATGCGTAATATGCAATTATTTAGTTATTTTTTATCAAATTGTTAGTTTGTCTCTTGTTAAAATTTACATAAAAATTCAATTTTAATGCAAATTTATAGAGAATTTTTTTTTTTAAAATACTTTTTCATTTATTTCATTAATATTCCACAATAAACTTTTCCGAAATATTATTTTAATTGTTGCCCAAACTCAAGTGGCAATATAATCACTTTTGCTTTTGATTTCCGTAACGTTTGCTGCTGCATTCTACTTCGTTGAAGTTCAAAGTTTTTAGTTTGGTTTGCTTTGGTTTTGGCGCAGTTTGCGGTTTCAATTGTTTAATTTTGTGGTCTGTTATTGTGGCTGTTGTCGCAGTTCAGTTCAGTTTAGTTCTGCTTAAATGGGGCAACACAAAAATATCATCGAGTTAGGTGTAATTTTGTGTTAATTGAAGTACATCGTTGCAAATAAAAGGTTTTTTTTTTATGAACATTACAGCAACTGTTTATTTTAGTTAGCAAATTTTATTTTAGTTCAACAATTCGCTTCCTTCCTATTTGCGGTTTTTAATTCTTGTTAGCTTTACTATTATGATTATTGTATTTACTTTTTTAATTTTTTTTTTTTTGGTTTTAGCACGCAATTATTAAGCGTTTAAAAATAATTTTTAGTTAGTTTTGGTTTTTTTTTTTTTTGTGAATAGTTTCAATTTTTGTCGCAGAAAATAATATATTGCAATAAGTTTTTAATTAATAAATTTAATAAATATAATATTGTGTATATATATAAAAAATACTAGCTGAACTACCCGGCCTTGCTCGGGTCATGTATTTGTCGGGTCATTTTATTTTTCTTGTTCAGTTATTTTTTTGGTTCGTCTATATGGTGCCACCGCCCATTTTCCAATGGATTACATTTTTCTCGGTGTTGTAAGATGCATAACGCATTTGATTTGTCTTCTTGAATTATTTGCAAAAATAAGATGAACATGTTTTTGATTGCTCTTACGGGGCCACGCCCACTTCCCATTTATTTCAACTTTACAGGTCCTAGTAACATATATACTGAATTACAAATATTTGCAAAAATACGATGAATTTCTGTATTAATTCTCTAGGGACCACGCCCACCACCCCACTTAAGGGTACGAAAAATAGTTTACATCCTATTCCCAGACCTACTGAATATACCACAAAATTTCATAGGAATCGATCAAGCCGTTTGAGGAGTTTTGTTACAAACACTGACCCGAGAATTTTTATATTAGATAGCAAGTCCCGCGGCTTTGCTCGCCTTTTTTTTTTTGTTTCTCTTTGGTGGCTTAATATAAATTGTTCAAAAATGTTGTTTCAAATTTTGAAATCCCCTAAACACGACTAACCATCATTCAAGTGCGCCCAGTTTCAAGTCTCTACGTCTATTCATTCCAAAGATATGGCTTTTCCAGTTTCAAGGCCCCATTAGGCCCCGGGTCAAAATTTTCTAAAATCCCGTCTAAATGCTCACCTGTAATAAAAATAAAAAAATTGGTCAAAAATCCCATATGGGTCCCAGGTCCAAATTCCGGATGTCCCTTGAACACCTTGAACGCCAAAAATGTTTTTTAACCATCTTTCAAATGAGCATTGTTTCAAGTCTCTACTCTACTGTCTATTCTCTCCAAAGATATGGCTTTCCAATTTCAAGGCCCCCATTAGGCCCCGGGTCAAAATTTTCCAAATTTTTATCCTTTCTGACCACATCTATGATGAGAGCAATAAAACAAAAAAAAATAGTTCAAATGGGTCGAGTGTTTTAGCGTTGTTAACGCACAGCTATATATTTTATATATACATAGAAGATAAAAATACTCTTTTTTCCACCAAGAATGTATTCACTTTAAATTGGATAAAAACACATCTTATAAAATCCTAAGTGCACACCACCTATATGATAAGGATCGAGCCAATATACAAAATTTCCTCCCATTTTTCAATTTTCAGCTCAATAACTTTAAAACAGACTGATGGTAACTTATAGAAATAAACAGACAGCATACAGACGGACATGACTAGATTCGTCTCGTCAAGCTGTCCAAAACATTTGAAGCGCTTGCAACTATATCTTCCTTTAATGGATTAATCAGACAAATTTCCAATTATCTATGTCTTGTCTTGTCTTAATCGTTGGCTTGTGTTGCAGTTGATCAATTTCAAAAAGTGTTCAATTTTTTTTTATGTGCTTTTGATCCTAAGATGTGTGTCATATTATTTATGTCACAATATTATTTATTAATCTTTATTAATAATCTTTGGAATGTTTTTTCATAACTATGTACCATCACGCTGAAGGATTTTCATTTATTGAAAGAGCCAATTAGTAATCTTTATATAGCAATAAAGTGGACAAATTGAAAGCAATTATTTAATGTATCTCTAATAGCCTAGCCGTATACAGTATACAGTACAAAAGCCAAAAAGCGCAATGAAAGCATAATATTTATAAGCGCAAATAAAACGTTAATACGCTCCGTATTCCGCTCCGCACATTCCTTATCGAAAGCTATACAGAATGCTTATGCTTGTAATTGTTCAGCCATAAAAATGCTTAGCAGCGAAGAGATGCTTTATATTGTATGTGGTGGGTATCGTAGTATCTACTAAATACTTCGTTTTTGGCTTTTATTACAGCAGCAGCAATTGTTGTTATTAAGGTTCTTGGTAATTCTTTGCTTTGTTTTGTTTTCCGTTTCTGTTGTTGCTGCTGCGGCTGCTGTTTGTCCTTGTATTGTGTTTGTTTAGGTTGTGCGGTAATGTTTTCTTTTTTAATTTTACGCGAAACAATAAAGCGTCGAAAAACCATAAATTTACGTCAATTAATAAGAAAATGCATTTAGAAGAAAAAAGATGAAGAAAAAGCAGAAGACATGCTGATACGTATGCTTCATGCATGACAAAAAATGCTTAAATACTCATATACATATGTAAATGTGTATGTGTGTGTGTATGTGTATGAGAACACCTTAATTGCTTGCTGCAATTTCTTCGTTTAAAAAGGACAACGCGTGTTCGCGCTTTAGTTTTTGCACAGAGCTTCTTGTCCTTTTTCAGTTAAATTACGACACATTTAATTGCTCGGATTTGCCGCAGAGATTTATGTGCCGCGCCATAACACTAAGTGGCCTGCTTATGGTTCAAATGGACGACGACGGAGACAACAGCACCAAGGACATTCCTGTTGCCTGCTGCACATAGTAGTCTGTGTAGTGAAGCAGTGTGTTCCAACAACACACACACACACACACGTATTTATATATTTTTCGATATACTCTCACGTGCAGCAGCATGTTGGCTACAGCTTTGCCAGTTGTACGTGCGGCTACATTTGTGGTGTACAACGCCAACATCCACGTCATTAGTTTGAAGTTACCTGGCGCCGCTTACTGTGGTATATTAAGGTGACCACGTAAACATGTATCATATATGTACGTATGTATGTATGTTTTTTGTATGTGTATATCAGACTTTATCCAGTTCTGTCGTTTAGTCCTGTCGCGTTTTAATTGAACACACGTTCAAGTTCAACTCGGTTGGTCTAGCTATTTGTCTGCTATCTGCACAAGACTTAGCACATGCGTATGTATGTGTGTATCTATGTGTGCGTTCTTTATTAGTTAGAAGTGCGACATAATTAAATTTTCATTTAAACGTATTAAACGCAATTTTTCTCTTTTTTTAAGGATGTGCTTAGCATAGCAATTTGCGTTATATTTTTTTTTCCAATATTAAACTAGTTGCTGCTGCGAATTAAATTTTTGTTCTAATGTTTTTTATATCCGATTAAATTGAATTTGGAAAGCAACAAAAATATGTGCTCCTGTAATGTGTAAGGCATGGTAACACTATAAAATTTTTCGATCGAATGTAGACTGGCGAAATCGAAAGAAAAAAATGTAATATTCGAAGTATTAACCATCAATAGCCAAGGTTTTTTTTTTCAATTTATTTATTTTTTTGTTAGCATTCGCCCAGCGAAATATTTATGGATACAAGCTATGTGTGACGCGTATAAAAATTAAAGTGCCACGCCCACTTCTAAGGTATAGCGCCAATACAAACCTACATATTTTAGAGTGTTTATATGCAAAAAGGCTTCCTTGTTTTTATTTCAATTTTAGTATTACGCTTGGCGCTTGTCTTAGTTTGTGTGCCCACCACTGGTTTAATTTGAAATTAGTTTAAACTTATTATTTAAAAAAAATTCGTTTCATTAAAAAAAAAAAGTTAAGACTCTTAAAAAGTTTTATGCTTAATTTTATTTATCTTTTTATAGTCAAATAATAAGTTTTTGTTTCACACATGACGTATACGTTATAACACAAAATTTCAAAAATCTGCAAATATTTTCAGCAAATATTTACAAACTTTAATTAATTAACTTTGATTTTGCAACAAGAAAAAAAAAACTTAATTCATTAGTACACAACTTTCTTGATTTTGACCAAAAGCACAAAAATACGTATACGCCCTGTGAAGCGTAGAACTTTTTACTCAAAGTAACCACAAATGCGGCCTACTGTGTTGTTGCTAATTTAAACAATTAAACAAAAAAAAAGGAAAAATTATATAAAAGTAAAAACCTTTTGCTTGCAAATGAAAAACTTTAAATTTAAAAAACAACAAAAGAAAAAGTAGAAAGAAAGAAAAAACAAAATAAAATAAAATAAATAAATACGAATAAAAATAGCCAAGCAAATAATTCGCTTGAGTAATTCACTTTAAAATTCTTCATGCTATGCTATGCAAATTAAATTTAAATAGTAAATAGAATAAAAGTACAGCAACTAGGACAATAGAGGGTGCATTTAATACATACAAAAAAATAATCATATACATACATACAGGAAATATAGTCGAGTAGTTGTACAAAAAAAAAAAAAATAAAATAAAATAAAAGTAAAGATTCTAAGCAACAAATTTCCAAGACAAATAAGCGCCAAAAACAGCAGCAATTAATTTTCTGCTAAAGCTTGCTGGAACTTTGTGTGTGTATGTACAACTGTGTTGTTGTAACAAAGTTTTCCTACAACAAGAACAACAACAAATATAAATAACTAAGTCTTTAAGTGCAGGGACAGTTTTTCCGTTTTAAGTAAAACTGGCAGTCAAACTCCGTTCTTACTTTTAGCGAATGAATATGTACTATGGCAACCCAATAGCGTTCTGCTAAGCAAGAAAGTTGAAAACCAAAGCAAACTGTAAAATAACAAGGACTACACAACGTACAGCAGCAACAGCAAACTTAAGCGTTAACAACTTGAAGTTGCTTTTAGAGATGCAAAAATAAGAAAAAAGAAAACATTTTATAGATAAGTACATACGTACGAGTATGTATCCTGCAAGCAGCAAGTTAGCCTGTATTTTGTGCGGTTTAAATTCAAATTTGTTTGCAACAACGAAACAATTAATTTCGCATATTCAGAGCGCGCGCGTTTTACGCTTACAGCATTCAGCATTCCAGCCAGCCAGTCAGCAGCTACTCCATTTTTTTTTTTTTAGAACAATTTAGTAGGCTAGCGCGTCTATAGCCTTGAGCTGTAGTTGCTTTAGGTAGCTAAATAATTAACTTATTTACTTTCTTAGCATAGCAACAATTTATGCTACAATTTTATAGTTTAAACTTTTTCCTCTTATTGCAGCTGTCTGTCTGCTAAATATTTTATTCATGGCATAATTATTTTAAGTCAGTCTGACTGCGCTTAAATTTCATATAAAGTGTTTATTCTTTTATGCTTATTTAAACAGCATCATTATTCAAGGCGCTAAGACGCAGGTATATATTTCACAATATGTATGCTCTAATCCTTGGCGCATTGTTTTTTTTTTTTTTTTACACCCACATGCAATATGTTGTAATATCCGCTTCCTGTTTTTTATTGCAAGCGCTTTATTTTTATTTATTTTTTTTATTTTTTATTTTCTTCCGACTATGATTTAATGCTTTATTATTACTTCAGCACTTGAAATTCTGTAGTCCTGCAGCATACATTTCTATTACTTTCTCTTTCGCACGCTCTTCTATCTTTAAATGTTATAAAGTGTAGCATACTTGTAGGCGTTATATTGCTTACGCTCGCGCGTACATACTTCATCAATTATGCTTAAGCATAAAATATTTGTCACTTTTACTAAATTTATTGTGACAACATGCACACACACACACACATACATAGATATATTTATAGACACACACACACACACACACCTAGTGTATATCAGTTGTCTGTCATGCGTAAAATGCTTTCATACGTGTATCTATCATTTCGTTTTGCTTAGTTTCAGGTATTTTGTTGCTATTGCTGCTGCTTTTACAATTTGCCACAATCATATGTTGTATTGTGTATGTACTTCAAGAGGTCACAATTTTATATATGTATACTATATACATCTATGTTTGTTTGTATGCGTAAATGTTTGTCTTTCTCCCCTCCCGTTTTGCTCTACAATTTTCACACACATTATTGTTATGCGTTTTATACGTTGCCACACACAATTTGCACGTTTAACAAATGAATAGCAGCAGCAGCAGCTAAGGCAACTGTGCCAATGAATTGTCTGACAGTCTTCAGTTACATACATATAGCATAAATAGACAAAATAAACAGTCTTATATAAACACATGCAGCTTCATATATATTTAGTGTAATCGCATAAGTAAGATAAACGCTAAAGAAAAATACATAATAAAATATAAACTTGTTTGAATTTTACACGAATTTTAGAGCAATTAAATAATTTAATTTATGAACTAAATTAAATAAGAATTACGTTTTTGTTTTATGCATTAAAATGCAATAAATAAATAAACAATTCTTATGAGAATTGCTAAAATTCGGCTCATCGACCGATGACATGTCACCAATCAGTCATTAGTGACCAAGTCATCAAAGAAAAATTTTACCGCTGAGTTAAATAATGTTCTTTTAAATGAATTGCGAACCGGTTCGAACCACTATTGACGCTTGTGTGATTCGGTTATCCTTCAAAAGATCTGGTTCGGTTCATAGTTCGGAACCAAACCATCAAAAATGCTGTGCTTTGCTTCAAAAACCAGTTTGGTTCAAAACCCTTTTGCAGCTCTGCAAAAACTTTTATAAAATTCATTTAATCTGTAAAGCTTTGATCTTTAAAAAAAAAAAATTATAAAATAAACGCCATTTTGTTTACGCCATAAAAGCATTTTTTTTAAATATAAACTGTGCCATTTTTTTTAAACAAAATTGTTGTTGTAGTTATTTATTTATTTATTTTTTTAATTTTTTGTATGGCTTAAAAGGGTCGCTAAGCCTAACCAGCAGCAATAACAACAACAATGAAAAAAAAATGATAACATGGGCAACAAACAACTACTAGCAACAGCAACAACAACAGCAGTTAATCCTTGGATAAATGAAAAGCAAAGTAAACTGTTGACATTTTAGGCTCAGCGTTTCGTTTAACATGGCACGATGGCGACGAGGACGACAGCGACGAGAACACTTAGCAGAACAAGTATGCTTTTTTTTTTTTTTTTTGTTTTTGTTTTTGCTGCTGCTGCTACTGCTGCTGACAACAATAGTGACAACAATTGTTGTTATTGTTCTTGTTGTAACACTTAGCTACAGCAGCAGCAGTTGTTGTTGTTGTTGCTCTTGTTTTGCTGTTGTTCGCGATAGTGTTTGTGCAACACCTGTTTTAAGGCATAAACATACAAGTAAACATGTTGCAACTACAGTAAACACAAGTTGCAGTGTACGTATACATATAGAGGCATACACACACACACATGCATTCAATTTAGAAATTTGCTCCAGATTGACTGACTGAATGCCTGCCTAACCGAGTAAACATATTTTTATTTCTTTTTGTTTGCTTTGTGTATGTGTGTGTGTGTGTGCTTGAGGTGTATGTGTGAGGTAAGCGCATATAACGCTAGAGTTGCCAAACACTCAACGAGCCATGTCAAGTGCACTTGTCTACGGCGCCGTTTTTTTTTTATTTTTATTTTTTTTTTTTGAATCTTTAACAAAGTCAAAGAAACAATTTATTCCGCATTTTAAATATAAATATTATCTTTTTTTTTTGTCTGCTGAAGCATAAATCATTAAAAATTTTGTGTATAGAAAAATTTTGAAAACATTTTTTTATAGTTTGTTTTTAGAGAATCAAAAAATAGAAAAATGTATTAGTGCATATAGGTGTATGCAAATGAGTGAATATAGTACACAGCAAACATTCAGTTGTACTCAATGTGCACTATTTGTATTTAGCTCTTTAAAATAAACAGTTTACGCTTTGGTAATGTTTTATGTTAAAATTACGAAGTGTTTAGCTGAATATGACTTTTTTTTTGGTGTATTCCTCATGTGCACTACTTGCGCGGAGTACTGTCGAATTGAACTCTAATTTTGTATAACACAATATTTTTTTAGACAAATCGCTAAAAATCTTGACTACAAATAACATCATAAAGTGAAATATTTTTTTATTCTAAAAGTTTTCTAAACTTTTTTTTTTTTTATAAATATTTAAAACTCGCGCATTTTCATATGAAGCCATGCTCCATTACAAAGGCAATCCTTATAAAAACTGACCGCAGATTTTTTTTTGTTTTGATTTTCCAGTTCAATGCTGTTGATTGCACATATGGCTTTTATGTTGCGCGTTGCATGAACACACAAATGCATTGGGTATGTGTGGGTGTTGCAATGCAAAAAATTTTAAATGCGTTACTAAGTGGCATGTCAAAATTCTTTCTGACAGATAAAATAAAGCCAAATAAATTTGACATGACAAATACATAAATGTAGTAGGTAACAATATATATATTTTTCTGTTGTTAGTTTGCCACATGTTGCCCATGTGATTTGCAGCAGCAACAAAATAATAAAAAAAAAAAGTGAATGTTGCCACGAATGAGATGTCAACGAGAGCGGATATTCGCGCAGACTGCATGCATAAATGAATGAATGAATAAAAGACTGACTGCCTGACTGACTGGCTGACTGATGGCTGACAACTTTGATTTGCATGTCTCTGCTGCTGCTGACTGCTGCTGCTGACGTGTCAAATGTTGCTACTATTGTTGAGAATGATGTTGCTGATGTTTCAGTTATTATTGTTATTATTAACGAAAATTTTCACTTACAACGCAAAAAAAAAAAAAAAATGTTTTTTTTTGCTTTCATTCTCAGCGCAAAAATTGTTTCCCATGCAATACAATTTTCTGCGGTTTTACTTTGTACAAAAATCGTAAAATGAATAATAAAATAATTTCATTTCGTTTTGATTTTCTTGTAGTTTAGGTTTTTTTTTCTTTCTTTCTTTCTTTCCCAGCGTTGCCAATTTGCAAAAATCCGTACAGGAGTACCACAATCCAAAGGAATACAGTGCAATCGACTTGCTACTCGTTGTCCTCTACGTCGTCGTCTTCATCATAATATAATAATCGTCAGCCACATCGATTTACATCGATACGTGACTGTTTTGATTTGTTTTCAAAGCAGCAGCAGCAGCAGCAATGTAAGCAAGACAAACCTTGTGGTTTTCTGTTTGTTGCAGTTCTACTCTCGACTGTATTGTGGACAAGTAAAAATAAAGCTACCGATTTCTTCTACAATATATATAAATTTTTAAATTGCATTTTGCTCTTTTTACTTTTATGCTACACAATATTTAAGATAAATAAAAAATCTCATGAGATGCAGTAACCAAAATGAAAAAAAAATAAATAAAATAATAAAATATTAAAAAAAAAATAAATAAAAAAAAATTTTTAAAGAATTTTGGTTTCTTCATTTATTGAAATAGTAAGTGCATTTTCTAATCAAAAGATGATAGGCTTCATAAACGAAGGTTAAAAAGAAATGTATATTAACAAAAACAGGTGCAAGACAATTTAAAAGCATAGAGTACAAAAAAAATGCAATGAGTGATTGCAGTACACAGCAAACATTCAGTTGTACACACTGTGTACTCATTGTACTTATTGTGCCTTTATTAATGTCTTGTTGCATTTTCATAGCTAAATTTCGTTTGAAGTGTGTTTATGTCTACGATCGTCTGAAATTATACATTTTTGATGCACTATTTGTCAATTGCAATATCTAAAATTTCAAATTAACTAATTGCATCTCTTCTACATGCTATCAAGTTGTTTTGAGTAGGCAAGTTGTATGCAGCTTGAGTCGAATTTTATTTTTGATAGTTTTTCAGACACATAAAATCGATTAAAATAGATTGCACACCGTTGCCAAAGGTATGTGCAGCACTACAGCTTAGACTTTGAAGTGCATATAAAGTTTATTCGAGTTGACCATTGTCATTTGCTTCGATATTGTTATTGAAAGTAAAAAAATATATAAATAATTTTGTACATATAAAACCTTTTTTTTTTTTTTTTTTTTTTTTTTTTGGTAATCAAAAATTGGAATTGCTTTTCCTATGCGACTATCTACATAGTTTTTTTTTTTTACTTTTGTCTCTTATTCTATTTCTTGCAAATATTGCTACTTTTATTGATTGTCTTTTACGGTTGCTGCTGTTGTTGCCGGATTGCCAGATTCTGTGGTTTTGATAGATTTTCTTTTTGTTTAAATTTGATATATTTGTTTGCTGCATATTTTTTGTTGACCAACTACATTTTTTTTTTGATTTTTTTGGTGATAGCAATTTGCAGTTGAGTTACTTTGCATGTTGCAAGAAATATATTTCAATAAAATAAGTTTTGTGAAATTTTCATGACAAAAAAATATTTTTAAATTTTTAAATTAAAATCTTTCATTTTGCTTAAATTTTCCCAACTGCAACGAACAACAAAAGTTTGTAAAGAAAATACAATGATTGTCACTTGAATAGCGCCCCCTCCTAAAGGTCGACTTTTAAGCTTCATTATTCTAGAACCAATTATGCGATTAAGTTCGTTCTTTTTTTGAAAGTTTATTTTATTTTCTTCGTGATTTCGAGTTTTGAGTGGAGTAAATGGAATGTTTGTTTGATGGGCTTAAAGGGCTATTTGGGACAGGCGAGTTAAGTAACTTTATCTTAAAAATCTAGAAGAGATGGGAAAATTAGACTTTATAAAAAATGTAGCCAATAAGATTGAACTTCATTTTCCTCTTAGACTTTTTTGGAGGGTGTACTTCAAGAAAGTACTTCAAAACATGCTACAAAATAGTCCAAACAAGCTAAATATAATATTTTTCATTGTTATGCTTCTCTATATGAAACCTTTAAAAGCTAAATTCTGATTGAGTTATTTCATTTTGGTGCACAACATTCCAAAATGACTTCAATTAAAGCACTTAATTCGCAAGCATTTTGCCTTATGTACAGACACATTTGTTGCTTGCTGCATTTGCTTTATGATGCCATGAAGCCATGAAGCAGCAGCAGTGGAAGTGGAAGCAACTTGCAACACGTTTTATGATTCCATTTCATGTTTATTATGCTTGCTGCACTGCTGCATTGCTGCAAATCTCCAATCTCCACAGTTGTAAAAACTAAGAAAAGCATATAAATTTACATTCAGCTGCAAGGAATTGCCATTTAAATAGTAAATGAATGCATGTATGCACGAAAATATTACGAGTATGAACTATGCTGCTCGTTGCATAAATGAATTCATAAAGAGACATTTTTTGTGTTTTGATGTGACACGACGACGAAAGGACATTTAAATGCAGACGGAATTATGTTATGTTTTCTTTTATTATAATCATTTTGCTCTCTTACAGATTGTTACGAGTTGTTGCACATTAAAAGGATTTAAATGTCTGCAAAAGTTCGACAGGAAGTATAACTAAAAATATGAATTAAGCGTTAATATGAAAATAATATTTTGCATAAAATTGCACTAAGGAAAAGTTTTGTTGTTTAAAAAAAAAAATCTTGAATGTTAAGCGTACTTAGTATTTGAAATGAATATTTGCTTTCCTCAATATTGTACAAGTATGTTGGTCAGTTATTGCCTGTGAGCGTTTTGTTTGTTTGTTTTTTTTTTTTTCATACGTCGAGCATAAATGCAAATACTAAAACTAACAACAAAAACAACAACAACGTCTATTGCAGCATATATACATACAAATGTTTTTAAAAGTAAAACATCGACAGCTGCAGAACCTTGCAGAGTAATAAAAAAAAATGCCCCTTGGCCTTCTGCAACACGACTTTACTTTACTATATTTATTGTATAAAGCTTTTGAAAGGATTTCATTTTAATGAAACTCAGAAAATGCGCATGTGAAATTTTGTTGTGGTTTATTTTTAGCTTAAAAGGATCATGGAAATAATTTTGTACGATATTTACATAGTTACTTGGTTGACTGAATGAATGAATGAATGAATGAAATGCATAATGAATTCAAGTTAGTAGGTACTTATTGTTGGTTATGCCAAAAGCAAATAGAAATCATAAAGCAACAACACGTTTCAAGTTCAAAAAAATTTTAAAGTACTTTTAAGTCTTTAAGTAACTCTAACTCATTCACTTTATGACTTTATGTGTGTGAATTTCAGAAATGAATGAGTAGAGTACACACCAAACATTCAATTGCACACACTGTGTACTTATTGTATTAAGTACTTTTATGGTATTTGTAGTCTTTAACTTACTCTAACTCATTCAATTTGTGACTGTGTGAGTGTGTGAATTTCAGCAAAGAGTATGAGAAGTGAATGAGTAGAGTACACAGCAAACATTTAATTGTACACACTGTGTACTTATTGTACAAAGTACTTTTAAAGAATTTGTAGTCTTTAACTTACTCTAACTCATTCACTTTATGACTGTGTAAGTGTGTGAATTTCAGCAAAGATTATGAGAAGTGAATGAATAGAGTACACAGCAAACATTCATTTGTACAGACTGTGTACTTTTTGTGTTGCGCACTTTTACAGAAAAACCCATTTGAGTATAGTAATATTTTCTAGAAATTATTTAATTTTTAAGCATACTTTTCATATTTCTTTATCAAGACAAATTTTTTTTTTTGAAAGATTAATCAAAATCTCAAAGGCAAAGCCGCATATTTATATAGCTTTCTACGTCTCTTTTGCTGCAAGCTCAAAAGTAGGAAATGTAAAATTTTTCACGCATCATGACTATATCACACTAATACCTTTCACTGAGCAAACTAAAGTATGGCGCCCACGATGTTTTAAACTAGGCGTGCAACACGTGCAACATAAATCATTGCCGTCGCTGCCAAGCAATTTTATAGCGAAAGCGAGCTATGTATGCAGATGCGGGCGCCTTCTAAGTGCTGCTGCTGCTGCTGCTAAAGCTGCTACCATGAACAATAAAATGAACGAGTTGCAACGAAAGGTAGACGACAATGGCATTTGACGCTGCCGCTAAGTACCAAAATTTCAAAAATCAAATCAAAAATTGTTTGAAAAGTTCCAAGTGCTTAACTCTTGAACAACGGAACGGAAAAGTTGATATTGAGTAAATGGCTAAATGGGAATGGTACGTCGACGTAGACGATGATGACGTACTAAACCAAAAAACTGAGGGCGCTCGGCAGCAAACTGTGTGTGTGTGTGTGCGCGCAACAAATTGCAGTTGTTGCAACACGACGAAAGGAGCAACTTTGTAATTGTCTCAGGCATAAAATCTCATAAGAGACAGCCAGCCTTCACGTGCCGCATAGTTATTTACTTACATAAAAGTCTACATTTGCATTCAGCTTAAATAGATTATTTAAGTTGGTCTGCACAATCGCTTTATTTTTGAGGCTAATGAAATGTGTGATTCTTTTTTATTTTTTAATAAACAAAGCACAGCCCACGTTTAAGTGAAATGTATCTTTTTAATTTAATTCAATCAATGCTGCATCAAATAAGTTGCATTCCTCTTGAATTATATGTAAAGTTCATTTGAGTCACAGTGTGATTAGCAACTGCGACTTGAAAATCGCTGTGACTGCAAACAGTTATAAAATCGCACTTCGCGAAAAAAAAAACGATTACTGTATAAAAAAATATAACATTTCACTTCGTTTTCTACTAATTTTTTCAATCATTTCAATAGAACAGGCTTTCAGTGAATTGTACAGGTACAGGTTCGGTTTTCAAGCGAATATTAACGATTCGCGAAGTGTGATAAAAGCACCAATCACTGATAAAAATGAACAGTTTCACTGTTCGCGAAGAGCGATACACAAAATCGCCAATAACAAGAAAATTGCAAATCACAGTGCGACAATGCGATTTTTAAATCACTGTGAAAAAATCACTGTTAGTCAATATTAATTTCGAATGTTATTAGAACTAGAGATATCGACCCTAATATTTTTGTATTAATATAATTTACCATTAAATGCGCTAATTGCTGTTGATCTGTCAGCGACAATGAACTAATGCCAAAAAAAATTATAGCAAGAAACAAAACAGATAAAAAAAAATGAACAGATTTTATGCATAATTAAAAGTTCACAAAGGCAACGTTGCAACGTTGGCAAATACTTTGCTTATAACAGTTGCGAAGAAAAAATAAATAAATAAAAAAAATAATAATCAAACAAAAGAAGAAATAAATAAACTTACCATGCAGCAGCACAATGTCATCATCCAAAGCCACAGCAGTTGTAGATACGTTTGCAATATCAGAAGTACCAGAAGCAACAGAAGTAGAAACCGCAACAGCAGCATCAGCAATTGGAATAGGAATAGCATTTAATGAAGACGACGACGACAATGATGATGACATTGAAGACGAGGGAGAGGCAGCGCCAGGAGACAGGTAGAGTTGGCGTCGATGGTGGCGGTGGTGGTGATGTTGTTGCTGCATTTTTTATCAACGTTTTTGTTGTTGTTGTTGTTGTCGTTGTCTTTGGTGACCCAGCATGACTTGTCGCTGACAATAATAATTTTGTGTTAGTTTCTGACGTTGGGGACGACATAATTTCAGTAGCAATATTATCGCTTTTCTTGCTGTTGTTGTTGTTGTTGTTGCTGTTGTTGTTTAATTTTTCCAAAGTTTTTGTTGCTCCAGGAATAAACACATCTTCATAATGCAAACTATCTGCTGCTGTTTTTGCAGCGGAAGCTGTAAAGTTATGCGCATCAAAAGTAGCAATATCAGCAATTGTTGCAGCTATATCAATAGAAGCAGCAGCAGTAGTAGCAGCAGCTGCATTGTTTACTTCTTCATTGCTGTCGTTCATTGTTGCATTTTGTGTTTGCTCAAACTGATTTGTTAGATTTTCGCTGTTATTAGCAATTGTTGTTGTTGTTGGAGTTAGTGTTTTCTGTTGTTGTTGTTGTTGCTGCTGCTCTCGCTTACGATTATAGTATTCATAGTTAGCGCATACATTGCGCTTTGATTGTTTTTTCGCAACATCCTGTATATCCTCGTCAGCTTCATTGTCTTGTGACAGCTCATCGAGATTATCAGCAAAGTCGTCGTCATCGCTTTCGTCGCCGTTGTTTTCGTTGTTGTTGTCGCCAGTGAATTTATCAGCAGCATCAAACTCAAAGCGATTGTCATTGTCAGTTGGCAAGTTGTTGTGCTTATTACTGGCGACAGTATTAACAGCAACAGTTGTCACTTGTATTACTTTATCCTCGACCATAAATTGAACTTTTTTACGTGTTGGCGTTGCTGAGCTTGGCGTAAGCGGCGTAGACGTTAGCGTTGGCGTTGTTGTTGCAGTGGTCTGCGGCAGTGGTATATAGAATTGCGAATTAGTTGTAGGCGTTCGCAGCGTGGTACTTGTTGGTATTGCTGCATTATCTACGACAGGCGTCATTGTTGCTGTTGTTGTAGTTGTTGGAGTCTGTGCTAGCGGTGTGCTTGTCTGTCCAATTTCAAGTGTTGTTGGACGCTTAAGTATAGATTTGATGCTTTGTGTAGGCGTGACAGTTAGTACAGTAAAAGATTCTGCCGCATCATACTCAGCCGTATCGTCAGCAGCAGCAGCAGCAGCCGCAGTAGAAGCAGCATCATCAGTTGCAACATTGGCAACAGCAACATTTGTGTTTAGCATTGAATTATCGCTACTATTATCGCTTGCCTTTTTAATGCGCGGTGGACGTTTTGGTTGTGTTTTGGTTTGCTTTTGTTGCTGTGCAGCAATGTTGCTGTTGTTGTTTACTGCCACATCCGTCCTGCGTTGCTGCTCTAGCTCATTTATTGCGCCAACAATTATATGCTCATAGTCGTTACCACCGCTCTGTTTGATAAACGATTTCTTTATCGTTCTTTGGTCACCAAGGCTAATGCGTTGTCCTGCAATGGCTTGCACATTGTTTGTATAGAATTTACGTTCAAGCTCATGTTCAACATTCACATTCACATCCGCATCCACTTCCGTTTCTGTTTTGCTATTCGTTGCAAATGGCGGTTCATCTTCATGCAGTGCAGCATCGGCAACATTGAATTCATCATTATTGGGTGCGCGGAATTCGTTTTGTGAAAATGAAGCAGTGGGAGTTAAGGAAGTTGTTGCTGCTGCTGTTCCATTGCTTGAGTTTGGAGTGGTTCTATTTACGGATTTTGTTTTGGCTTCCTTTGTTCTTTTCGTTGTTGTTGCTGTTGCTGCTGTTGGCGTGGTTGGTGTTTTTGTCGCTGTTGTTGTTTCAATTGAGATCAGGTCATATGGATTCACATTGCAACGCAATATCGAACGTCGTGCATTATGTCGACTGCGTGTCGTCGAAAGTGCTGCTGCTGCGCTGCTTAGCAGCGATTCATTATCCTCAACAAGCCAACTGTCGACATCAAGCGTTGACAGCGTTGACTGCGTTGGCGTTGTCTCATTGATTTTTTGTGCAGTAGCAGCAGCAGCATTTGCTAAAGACTCCTTTGTCGTCGTCTTTAATTTTGCAGGCATATTGGCACGTGTACGAGTGCGGCCACGTTGTGGACTGGCGCTCTTACCACGATTACGTGACTTACCAGCGCTGCTGTTATCGGGCGTTGTATTTACGTTACCAGCTGCTGTGTTGCTGCTGGCGCTGTTACTCATCACTCCGCCATTTGTACTACCACCCGGTTCGGGTGACAATAAACGCGTGCGTCGCATTAAATCATACGGATCTTTTTGTGGATCCAATATTGTTGGACGTGACTTCTTCGTTGCGCTGACCACACGCATAGTTGCAGCGCCACGTATTTTTCCATTACTCGCTGTTAACGCAGCAGCAGCGGCTGGCAAACGTACTGTGCCGCCACCGGTGCCAATTGTGGCCAACGGTAGACGTGAACCTTTGCATTTCTTACAAACGCTCGCCTTCTTCACGTCGCGCTTGGTGCCATTCAAATACTTCCGGACAGGAGCAAATGACCACAGCCAATGCTGTTTCAGCATGTCCAAAGATAGCGGCAGCGTGTGGATGTGCGGCAACCATTTGATGATGATATGGACGCGCTGGTATGCCACGCACAGTGCCATATATCCAGGGTTCGGCATATTTCATAGAACGCGATAATGCGCTTGGCAAATATTCACCGTAGCCGTTGTGCGGATGATGTTGATGTGGTATGCCGATTGGCGTTGAGTTGCCAGACATGCTAGTCGACACATGATATTCGCTGAGCTGTGCGTGTGTGTGTGCGTGGGCGTGTGGATGTTGCAGCGTTAAAGGATGCTGTTGCAATTGTAGCGCTTGCAAATGCATTGCTTGCATATTTCGTGAAATGTTCGCCGGTGTGCCTTGTAGTTGAGCATTGCCCGTGATCTTTTCACTCGGCACAGCTTGCGTCTGTTTGTGTTGTTGTGTTTGATTTTTCGTTTTTACTGATTTTGAGCCGCTGACTCCAGGTTTTCTTTGATTTGTCGTACATCGGCGTTTGCTGTTTAAGAAGACAAGAAGAGAAAGTGTTTAGAGCGCATTTAAAATATGAAGATTCGATATACATATTGACGATATCGATAATTATCGGTGTTCATATGTGCCCTCTCTGTTGACGTTGTTAAATAAACTTTTTACAGTTATTTTAGCATTAGAAATAAGAAAAAAAAAACAATAAATAAATCTCAAAAATAATTGTTGCTGCTTTGCATTATTGCTTGCGATTTTCATTTTCTTGCATTTTTTTTAATATTTTTTTTTGTGTAAATTATTTGCTTCGCTTGCAATTTTTTACGTGTCGAAAGGTTTCGCACGTGTTTTTCTCTCCCTCTCTTTTTTTTTGCGCAAAATGAGAAAGCAAATAAGATTATTATTGTTGTTGCTATTGTAGAATGAAAGAACACAACTTGTCTTGTTGGGGTCAATCAGAACCTTTTTAAGCAAGCAATTCTAGCTTAATCTTGAAGGTCGCTAGTCGTTGACATTCGCATCCGACTCGTCAGTTTATGCGACGGAACATTATTACATTATTAAGACTTCAAGCATAGTATGTCGCACACTATCTTTGTTGAAGATGAGCCAAGGGAATTACAACAACAAGAAAAACCTTTGACACGTTGAAAGTGAAATTGAAAAGTTGTACATTGTATTCAACTCAACAATTCAACTCAACTTACCTTTCAATTCTTGTTGATTTTGCACTTCTCGTTGTTGCTTTTATTTTTGTTTTTATTGTTGTCGTTGTTGTTGTTGCGCACATAATCCCAATTTAAATTAATGTTTTTCCGCTTTTTTTATACATTTACTCTTTTCTGTTGCTTCTTTGTTGGTTTTGTTGTTGTTGTTGTTGCATCAAAATAACTGTAAGTATAAAATAAATTTACACTTTTATAAATAACCGTTATATTGTTTTTGTTGTTGTTATTGTGTAAAGTTTTTCCATGTAATAAAAAACTAGTTGAAAAATTTGTTTTGAAAAATACAACAAAAAAACTAAAAAAGTTTTTTATTAAAAAAGTTTGAAAATGCGATTAACTAATATTGCTACCTTTTACATAACTCGTATGTAAAACACCATTTAATGAGTTTGATCAACTGCTGCTGAAGTAGTTTTAAAAAACCGGTAAAAGGGTCAACTGAAGTTTCAAAACAAACAGAATTCGCTTAAAACTTATTGGATTGGGTAAATATTTATTAAATGTTAAAATGCATATTCAATTAAGTAGATTCGAGATTAAAAAAAGTAAAATAAAAAGGTTCTTTTTTTAAGAAATATAAGAAATCCAATTAAAAATATTACCATATATGGATTGTTTTAGACACTTAGATTTAGCCAAAAAAAAACTTATCAATATATCAATTGAATTCTGCAGACTATATTAACCTTAGAATTCATTACTTTTAAAAGTAAATAATACTAAATCTCTACCAAAAAACATTGAAAGTTCTCGAGAGATTTGAAAACATACAAACGAAATTAGTGTGACACCTTCCAATCTTTCTTGGTCGCCGGAGCTTTTGTAACACTCGTGATAAGGTCTTTTGTGTTTATAAAATCCAAAAATGTAGCTAAAAGGGTAAAAAAATACAAAAAAGGTACACATACAAATTTATTATAAAAGTAAATTTTATTTTATTTTTAATATTTTTTTTTTTAAAGCAAAAAATACAATTTCGGTCCTTAAACAATATTTTCTGTACTAGTTACATATTTACAATATTTTGTATTTCGTATGCCGTAGTGTGTTGAATCTTTGCTGACTGTCAAGATATATCGTAGATGCCTATCGCTGCTGTCCATTGAGATAGAAATACAGTTAAAGCTCCGTTAGAATGCTTAAGAAAGTGCTCCAATATGTATTTGCTCCTCGAAATATGTTAGTCTCCGTCCAAATGAAGTGTCCGTGTAGGGGTGTCCATCCTAAGTATTCATCTAACTATCCAAGTAAACCTATTTAAATTCATGCAAATTGTAGCGTTCCATTCCGTACATTTGCTGCAATTTCACGTTTACAATTCGGTGCTTGGAATATTCGGATTTGGATTTTTTATGCCGAAACTTGCCAATTTGCGTAGACGATAAACTTGATGTTTCAATTTTTTTCTTGAATGTTAACTGACTTTTGACCACATTCAGATCATCAACGGTGCAGGCTTCTATATTTTTCATGGAACGTGAGATAAGTTTATCGGTTATGAGGATTTTAGTATTGGAGAGTCGTATATATTCGGCATTACGACGCGATAATTCATTGCGGTATAGGAATAGCTGATAGCTGACGGATGACTTTCTGCTCGACATTTTTAAATTTATTTTTGTATAATTTAAATTTTAAAATATTTATTTAGATTTATTTTAATTTTGTTGTTGTGCTTGTGAATGAATTGTTCACCGTTTAAGCGCTCTGTTGCGTTTGATGATCTTTTTCTTGCGTTGCAAGATGTTTAAATACATTGAGCTGATCCTTTAGATATGTCTATCTCTTTCACACAAACTAAAGCACAGCGCTAATCCGTGCGCCTGCTTAACTACCTGCTTACCTGCTGCAATGCTGCGGCTGCAAGGTGCGTGTGGGCATATCACACTGCATAGAGGACTAAAAATCAATTCATTCTTAATCCCTTTATGAGCAATAAAATAACACCATTCTTAATCCCTTTATGAGCAATAAAATATTTTGCAAAACATTCTTAATCCGGTCGTTAATCGATTAATTTTGATCCTTTACTAAGAATTTTTAAGTAGCCGAAATAAGTGAACGAATATTATGACACATTACGAAACGTTGTTTCCAAAGCAGTTGAATTTTAAGGTGTATGGCGATCTGCCTTTAGAAAGGATAAATTTTTAAGCGAATATTGCAATACTTTGCATGCGCAGTCTTGTGATGTTTATATTTGGGCCATATGCTGCGTGTTTCGATGTCAACCAAAATCGAAAATTTTGTTGCACTTAGCAGAAAAATAGATCTCACTAAATTTGTTCTTTATTGTAAATAACCAAAATATTTTTTTTTATAGAAAAAGAAAAAAATTATACATATTTGTAAGGGGTATACTTCAAAAATCGTCCGCCCCTGTATGATGACGCTGGAAAACACCCAAAGCGTTGTCAGGGTCGGTAAAGATCTCACCGACCCCTTTGACACCAAGAGAGGCTACAGACAGGGTGATGCGTTGTCGTGCGACTTTTTCCACCTCCTATTAGATTACATCCTGATGCAGTGCCCAAATGTCGACCGAACGGGCAATATTTTCAATAAAGAAACTATGCTGCTCGCATATGCCGTCGACATAGATATTATCGGCAAAAATGCTCGAGCGATCAGCGGCGCGTTCTCAGATATCGAAAAACAATGTCGTCCTATGGGACTGACGGTCAACGAGAACAAGACGAAGTACTTGGTATCCACTCGCAGGCAATCTGCACGTCGCAGACGGTCTTTGAGTACAGGGAACTTCAGCTTTGAGGCTGTAGAAAACTTCATCTATTTGGGCTCAGATGTAAACAACAACAACATCATCAGTCAGGAGATTAAACGAAGATTCACTCTTGCAAACCGTAGCTATTTTGGTCTCGGTAAACAGATCCGAAGTAGAGTGCTGTCCAGAAAAACAAAGATTAAACTCTACAAGACTCTGATAATGCCGGTCCTGATGTATGGCTCAGAAACATGGGTCAAGACAGAATCGGATAAGTCTGCGTTGGGCGTATTTGAGAGGAAGATAATTCGGAGAATCTTTGGTCCAGTTAGAGTGGAAAATGACATCCGTATGCGCACGAACGATGAGCTGTACAAGCTATATGATGACATCGACATAGTCAGGAACATCCAATACAAAAGGCTGTCCTGGGCTGGTCACCTGTGTCGGATGGACACAGAAGCTCCAACAAGAAAAGTTTGAGGACCAAAAAAAAACCGCCGCGCGTTGAGAGGACCAGGTCTAGATGACATCCGCAGGATCGGAATCCCAAGATGGTATGATGTGGCACTGGATTTCAACCGCTGGTGCCGAATCTTATGTGATGCCAAGGCCGACAATCGGCTGTAGTGCCACTTATATATATAATATTAAATCTCTACTAAAAAACCTAGAAAGTTCTTGAGAGATTTAAAATCATACAAACGAAATTTGTGCGAAATCTTTAAATCTCTTTTGGTCGGCAGAGCTTTCTGTAACACTTGCGATATAGGTCTTTTGTGTTAATAAAATCCAAGACGTATGTAGCTAAAAATTTAAAAAATAATAAAAAAAAATACACATAAAACTTCATTACAAAACTAAATTTTATTTCATTTTCAATACAACAATTTTTAATTAATATTTTTTTTAAAGCTAAAATATAATTTCGGTCCTTAAACAATAATTTCTGTACAAGTTACATATGTATTTACAATTTTTTGTATTTCGTAAGCCGTAGTATGCCGACTCTTATGCTGGTAATGCCTATCGCTGCTGTCCATTGTGATGCAAATACAGTGAAAACTTCTTTAGGCGGATGATGAAGAAAGTTCTCCAATATGTATTTGCTCCTCGAAATAGTCTCAGTCCAAATGAAGTGTCCGTGTAGGGGTGTCCATCCTAAGTATTCATCTAACTATCCAAGTAATCCCATTTAAATTCCTCAAATTTTTAATTCATGCAAGTTATAGCGTTTCATTCCATACATTTGCTGCACTTTCACGTTTACAATTCGGTGCTTGGAATATTCGGATTTGGATTTTTATGCCGAAACTTGCCAATTTGCGTAGACGATAAACTTGATGTTTCAATTTTTTCTTGAAGGTTAACTGACTTTTGACCACATTCAGATCATCAACGGTGCAGGCTTCTATATTTTTCATGGAACGTGAGATAAGTTTATCGGTTATGAGGATTTTAGTATTCGAGAGGCGTATATATTCGGCATTACGACGCGATAATTCATTGCGGTATAGGAAAAGCTGATAGCTGACGGATGTCTTTCTGCTCGACATTTTTAATTTTTTTTTGTATAATTTAAATTTTAAAATATTTATTTAGATTTATTTTAATTTTGATGTTGTGCTTGTGAATGAATTGTCCACCGTTTAAGCGCTCTGTTGCGTTTGATGTTCTTTTCTTGCGTTGCTAGTGTTTAAATACATTGAGCCGATCCTTTAGATATGTCTATCCCTTTCACACAAACTCAAGCACAGCGCTAATCCGTGCGCCTGCTTAACTACCTGCTTACCTGCTGCAATGCTGCGGCTGCAAGGTGCGTGTGGGCATATCACACTTCATTCTTAATCCCTTTATGAGCAATAAAATAACACCATTCTTAATCCTTTTATGAGCAATAAAATATATTGCAAAACATTCTTAATCCGGTCGTTAATCGATTAATTTTGATCCTTTACTAAGAATTTTAAGTAGCCGAAATAAGTGAACGAATATTATGACACATTACCAAACGAAGTTTCTAGAGCTGTTGAATTTTAAGGTATATGGCGATGTGCCTTTAGAAAGGATCAATTTTTAAACAAATATTGCAGTACCATTTTTGTACATCTTTTTTTTGACAATTTATGAATGCATGTCTGAAAAAAGGTTCGTTTTCTGAGCCAAAAACTTATCAATATACACATTTCTTTTCATTTTTTTTGCGTTCTCATAACCTGGAGAATGAATTAAAATTTACAATTTCAATGATTCCAAATAGCTTTCGCCTGAATTATCCGTCTCCAAAGTTTTGTTAAGTTTTTACTTTAAACAAACCAGACATGCATTTCTTGTAAAAAAAAAAAAACAAAGAACGTATGTGAATTATCATTGCATGAATTAAAACTTAATTATAAAATAATTCAACAGCAACACTGCAAAGCGTCTTATGAAGTCGTTTATTCTAAAGCACCAACCGACCAGACCAGACCATCGCTGTAGTTAAAAGTCTTACTTGTAAGCGGCTTAAGCTTTAAGTAAATCCTACGCAGCAGATTGTATTTTTGCATTATAGTTCTTTATCTCTTTCGCTCTCTATCTCTTTCTTGCTTTTACGTATTGCGTCTTTTTGCTCAATTTCATTTTTATGGCTTACCACGTTGTTAATTGCATTTTAAATGTTTCAATTTCAACTTAACAAGAATTTGCGCTAAAATTAAAACTAGAAAAAAAAAGATAAAAGATAAAAGAAACAATCATTCAACTACTATGATATAAATTACAAAATAATTTTTCGAGAACTTCCACTTGCACTTGCGTATTTTATATTAAAATTGTGCAATCTACTCAGTCAATTAGCAATATCAAGTTGCAATCAATGTCCGTCTGTCTGCTTGATTGTTCAGTGTTCGCCATTGCTGATATCTTAAGTACTTTTTATAGGGCATTCAAACTGTGCGGTTAAAATTTTTCTTCAATAACTTTTCTTCTTTAGCTTATTTATTTTTAACGCATTTAAAAAAGTTAAGTTAAAGTTTCTGTGGTCTGTGCAGTCAGTAGGTAAGAAACTTTTCAACAAGTCAAATTGAAAAAAAGAAAAATTAATTTTTTTTTTTTTTTTTTTTTTTTTTTTTTTTAAAAAAATTTTTTTTTTTTTTTTTGGGGTTTTATTAATTTTTTTTTTTTTAAAAAAAAAAAAAATTTTTTTTTTTTTTTTTTTATTAGGTTTTTTTTTTTTTTTTTTTTTTTTTTTTTTGGTGGATTTAATTTTTAATTTTTTTTTTTTTTTTTTTTTTTTAAAAGGGGGAGAGGGGGAGAGGGGGAGAGAAGAAGGGGGGGGGTTGTTTTTTTTTTTCTCTATTTTTTTTTTTTTTTTTTTTTTTCCTTTTTTTTTTTTTTTTTTTTTTAAATTTTTTTTTTTGTTAGGAAATCATAGCATTGAGACGACAAAAGAACGAGTAAAATTCTTAAAGAAAATTTATAATGATAAATGGTAAACATTTCGAAAAGAAATTGCATAAAGTGACAGATTTAATGAACAAAAATCTTAAAGTTTTATATGGCAGACAGACAGACAGATGAACAAACGCTTTAAATCAATCAAAAATCAGTCTACATAGCGTATGAGTAATGTGAAAAAAATGAATTTAAAAATAAATAAATTAAATAAATAAAAAAAAAAATTTAAACAGACCAAATAAAAACAATTGTGCTGTTCACGAGGTTTAGCATTAGTGCAGAAAGAATAAGTGCAAACAATTGCAACGACAACTAACACGGAAAAAAATTTTCTGTGTATTAGTTGTTGTTGCAATCGTTTGCACTTATTCTCTTATGCACTCATGCTAGACCTCGGGTCAACATAAATAGTCTTAGGTCGTTTGGCAAGCAGCACCTTTAAGACCTGAAGCTCTATGTCAGGGCAACTTTTTCTTTTGTATGAAAAATGACATGTTTTTAATTTCGACTTTACACCTACATACAATAGCAACAATGCAGCAAAACAAACAGACACAATCACTTCCATACAACAACAACAACAACAATGAATTTTCACATTCAAAAAGCGCATTCAACGCGCAAAAGAAGAAAAAATTAGATTTATCACAAAGACGCTTGCCGGAAAAATTGTCAACATTTATCAACATTTTTCAACGTGCAACATTGAATGCGCTTGCAACTTTTTTATTTTTCCTAAACAACACCAAAAAAGTTGCCAAGTAGTCAAAAGTGACTAAAGAAGAATATAAAAAGAAATACAGAAAAGTAAGCATAGAGAAGTGTTGGAAAACGCACCAAAGCAAAAAATGTTGCGTATCCTGCATTTTGATTAATACACGTAATAAAAAAAAAAATAAAAAATAAACCAAAAAATTCTTATTGTTGTATACTTTCGCTCAAAATTCGTGGGCGTTCGAAAAACTTTCTTAGGAACAAGCGACCACAATGACCAAAGAACATGTCTTATTCTTGTTATTGTTGTTGTTGTTGAGTGGCTGGCCTGAAAGTAATTTTTTTTTTTTTTTGAAAAGTAGTCACGACAACTACATTCACATTCAATAAGAAGAAAAAAAAATACTTGAAGTCGAAGGGGATAGAAAGTAAAAAAGAATGCTGCTGCAAAAGAGAAAAATCTTTTAATGAAAACAAAGTTGTTAGTTGTACTGAGAGCAGGCAACAGCAACAACAACAACAACAACAACAGCAACAACAGCTGAAGCAATAACAAATAAATGAAAAGCCACAATAAGCGTAAAAAATAAATAAAAATAAAAAAAAGGAAAACGTTAACTTCGGAACCGAAGCTGAAATACCCGTTACGGGCGTGGCGCTTGTTTGACCCAAAAGAATTTTTTAACCTAATAGCGAGTACATTCATAAATAATTACTATTTTTAAACAAAAATCGAAAAAATCGGTAAGTTTGTATGGGGGCTATACCTAAAAATGGGCGTGCACCTCATTTTCGAACTTAACATAGTCGTTGCCGAGAAAAGCTTAAGTTTAAAATTTTAGCCAAATATCTTTATATCTTCATTGAATATATCGCATAGCAACAAACAGACGGACAGACTGACAGACGGACAGACAGACAGACGGACATGGCTAGATCGATCCGTCTCATCGACGAAATATATACTTTGTGGGGTCTCCGATGCCTCCTTCAATGCGTTACAAACTTTTTGACAAACTGAATATACCCGTTTACACTATGTGTAACGGGTATAATAAGAAAAACTTTATGCTGGAAAAAAACTTTCTCCAATAGAAAACTTTATTGGAGTAAAAGAGATATGTATATGATGAAAGAGAGAAATAATAAGATTCTTCTACAATTCTTGCAATTGCAGTGAATTGTTTGCGATTTAGTTTCCATTGGCAGTGTTGCACAATTCGTTTAAATTAAGTTTTAGCCCACACTTGATTAGTTTAGCGCCCGAAGCAAAGCTTTCTTTGAATCTTGTTGCAAACAGCATAAATTAGTCTCTATTTTGTATGCAAGTCAGTGACTATTGTTCTATTTTTTTTTTTTTTGAGTTCGTTGAATTTTTATATACTTTAAGCTTAAAAGTATTTAAAATATTTGAAAAGTATTTATGTAATAATATTTTTCGCCCAAAAAATAACACTTGATGTGATAATTACAAAATACACTTCTTTTTTTATCTAACTAAACGTGGCAATTGCTCACCAATTTTACAGTTATCGATTAACACTTTAAAAAGCTACTACATTGCTACTATGTTACTAAAAATGTCCTAATTTTGGTAATTTAAAATGGTAAAATGAGGTGTACCCCATACAAATATGTATAATTTTTTTTTCTTTTTCTATAAAAAATTTTTTGGTTATTTACAATAAAGAACAAATTTAGTGAGATCTCTTTTTTCTGCTAAGTGCAACAAATTTTCGGATTTTGGTTGACATCGAAACACGCTAGCATATGGCCCAAATATAAACATCACAAGACTGCGCATGCAAAGTATTGCAATATTTGCTTAAAAATGTATCCTTTCTAAAGGCATATACCTTAAAATTCAACTGCTCTAGAAACAACGTTTCGTAATGTGTCATAATATTCGGTCACTTATTCGGCTACGTAAAATTCTTAGTAAAGGATCAAAATTAATCGATTAATGACCGGATTAAGACTGTGTGCAAAATATTTTATTGCTCATAAAAGGATTAAGAATGCAGTGTGATATTAAGGTTGGGCCCACACGCACCTTGCAGCCGCAGCATTGCAGCAGGTAAGCAGGTAGTTAAGCAGGCGCACGGATTATCGCTGTGCTTGAGTTTGTGTGAAAGAGATAGACATATCTAAAGGATCAGCTCAATGTATTTAAACACTTGCAACGCAAGAAAAGATCATCAAACGCAACAGAGCGCTTAAACGGTGAACAATTCATTCACAAGCACAACAACAAAATTAAAATAAATCTAAAAAAAAAAATAAAATAAATTTTAAAATTTAAATTATACAAAAATAAAATTAAAAATGTCGAGCAGAAAGTCATCCGTCAGCTATCAGCTATTCCTATACCGCAATGAATTATCGCGTCGTAATGCCGAATATATACGCCTTTCGAAGACTAAAATCGTCATTACCGATAAACTTATCTCACAAAAAATACAAAATATAGAAGCCTGCACCGTTGATGATCTGAAGGTGGTCAATAGTCAGCTAACCTTCAAGAAAAAATTGAAACATCAAATTAATCGTCTACGCAAATTGGCAAGTTTTGGCGTTAAAAATCCAAATCCGAATATTCCGAGCACCGAATTGTAAACATGAAAATGGAGCAAAAATATATGGAATGGAACGCTACAATTTGCATGAATTGAAAATTTTAGGAATTTAAAAAGAATTACTTGGATAGTTAGATGAACACTTAGGATGGACACCCCTTAACGGACACTTCATTTGGACGGACACTATTTCGAGGAGCAAATACATATTGGAGCACTTTCATCAGCATCCGCCTAAAGAAGTTTTCACTGTATTTGCATCACAATGAACAGCAACGATAGGCATTACCAGCATAAGAGTCGACATACTACGGCTTACGAAATACAAAAAATATTGTAAATATGTAACTAGTATAGAAATTATTGTTTAAGGACCGAAATTAAATTTAAGTTTAAAAAAAATATTAATTAAAAATTGTTGTATTGACAATGAAATAAAATTTAGTTTTGTAATGAAGTTTTATGTGTATTTTTTTTTTATTTTTTTTAAATTTTTAGCTACATACTTCTTGGATTTTATTAACACAAAAGACCTTATCACAAGTGTTACAGAAAGCTCTGCCGACCAAAAGAGATTTGAAGATTTCGCACAAATTTCGTTTGTATGATTTTAAATCTCTCAAGAACTTTCTAGGTTTTTTTAGTAGAGATTTAATATTATATATATAAGTGGCACTACAGCCGACTGTCGGCCTTGGCATCACATAAGATTCGGCACCAGCGGTTGAAATTCAGTGCCACATCATACCATCTTGGGATTCCGATCCTGCGGATGTCATCTAGGACCTGGTCCTCCGGCCCCCCCCCCCCTCCTTTTTTTTTCTTTTTACTTGTTGGAGCTTCTGTGTCCATCCGACACAGGTGACCAGCCCAGGACAGCCTTTTGTATTGGATGTTCCTGACTATGTCGATGTCATCATATAGCTTGTACAGCTCATCGTTCGTGCGCATACGGATGTCATTTTCCACTCTAATTGGACCAAAGATTCTCCGAATTATCTTCCTCTCAAATACGCCCAACGCAGACTTATCCGATTCTGTCTTGACCCATGTTTCTGAGCCATACATCAGGACCGGCATTATCAGAGTCTTGTAGAGTTTAATCTTTGTTTTTCTGGACAGCACTCTACTTCGCATCTGTTTACCGAGACCAAAATAGCTACGGTTTGCAAGAGTGAATCTTCGTTTAATCTCCTGACTGATGATGTTGTTGTTGTTTACATCTGAGCCCAAATAGATGAAGTTTTCTACAGCCTCAAAGCTAAAGTTCCCTGTACTCAAAGACCGTCTGCGACGTGCAGATTGCCTGCGAGTGGATACCAAGTACTTCGTCTTGTTCTCGTTGACCGTCAGTCCCATAGGACGACATTGTTTTTCGATATCTGAGAACGCGCCGGTGATCGCTCGAGCATTTTTGCCGATAATATCTATGTCGTCGGCATATGCGAGCAGCATAGTTTCTTTATTGAAAATATTGCCCGTCCGGTCGACATTTGGGCACTGCATCAGGATGTAATCTAATAGGAGGTGGAAAAAGTCGCACGACAACGCATCACCCTGTCTGTAGCCTCTCTTGGTGTCAAAGGGGTCGGTGAGATCTTTACCGACCCTGACAACGCTTTGGGTGTTTTCCAGCGTCATCATACAGGGGCGGACGATTTTTGAAGTATACCCCATACAAATATGTATAATTTTTTTCTTTTTCTATAAAAAAAATTTTTTGGTTATTTACAATAAAGATCAAATTTAGTGAGATCTATTTTTCTGCTAAGTGCAACAAAATTTTCGATTTTGGTTGACATCGAAACCACGCTAGCATAGGCCCAAATATAAACATCTCAAGACTGCGCATGCAAAGTATTGCAATATTCGCTTAAAAATGGATCCTTTCTAAAGGCACATCGCCATATACCTTAAAATTCAACTGCTTTGGAAACAACGTTTCGTAATGTGTCATAATATTCGTTCACTTATTTCGGCTTCTTAAAATTCTTAGTAAATGATCAAAATTAATCGATTAACGACCGGATTAAGAATGTTTTGCAATATATTTTATTGCTCATAAAGGGATTAAGAATGGTGTTATTTTATTGCTCATAAAGGGATTAAGAATGAATTGATTTTTAACCCTCTATGCAGTGTGATATGCCCACACGCAGGCAACGGCTAGTTAAGCACGCGCACGGATTAGCGCTGTGCTTGAGTTTGTGTGAAAGAGATAGACATATCTAAAGGATCAGCTCAATGTATTTAAACACTTGCAACGCATGAAAAGATCATCAAACGCAACACAGCGCTTAAACGGTGAACAATTCATTCACAAGCAACAACAAAATCAAAATAAATCGAAATAAATATTTTAAAATTTAAATTATACAAAAAAAAAATTAAAAATGTCGAGCAGAAAGACATCCGTCAGCTATCAGCTATTCCTATACCGCAATGAATTATCGCGTCGTAATGCCGAATATATACGACTCTCCAATACTAAAATCCTCATAACCGATAAACTTATCTCACGTTCCATGAAAAAATATAGAAGCCTGCACCGTTGATGATCTGAATGTGGTCAAAAGTCAGTTAACATTCAAGAAAAAATTGAAACATCAAGTTTATCGTCTACGCAAATTGGCAAGTTTCGGCATGAAAAATCCAAATCCGAATATTCCGAGCACCGAATTGTAAACATGAAATTACAGCAAATGTACGGAATGGAACGCTACAATTTGCATGAATTTAAATAGGTTTACTTGGATAGTTAGATGAATACTTAGGATGGACACCCCTACATCGGACACACAAATATTTTCTTTCGGACAGACAAATATTTGAAGAGCATGAAGAAAATACATATTGAAGAACTTTCTGTGAGCATCCGCCTATAGAAGTTTTCACTGTATTTGCATCACCAAATGGATACAGCAGCCGATAGGCATTACCCAGCATAAAAAGTCAAGTGCACATATTACGGCTCACTACGAAAATAAAAAATATTAGTAAATATTTAAAAATTAGTACAGAAATTATTGTTTAAGGACCGAAATTATATTTTAGCTTTAAAAAATATATTATAAAAATAAAAAAACAAAATTTTGCGATTTTTTGAACAAATGAATGAAAAATATTAGTTTCTGATATATATTTACCACTAATGAAGTTTTATGTGTATTTTTTTCACCTTAATTTTTTTGTTTTTTGTTTAATTTTTTAGCTACATTCGTCTTGGATTTTATTAACACAAAAGACCTTATCACAAGTGTTACAGAAAGCTCTGCCGATCAAAAGAGATTTGAAGATTTCGCTCAAATTTCGTTTGTATGATTTCAAATCTGTCAAGAATTTTCTAGGGTTTTTATTAAATATATCTTTGAGTTCAAAAAAAATTTAACTTATGAGTAGGAAAAAAGATACTTAACAAAAATTTTATGTAATGGCCACTTGAGGCTTTTTTATTAGAGATTGCTGATTTTCAGAACTTCAAGTTTGTGGCGCCACTTTTAAAGCAACCATTTCTAAAAGTTCATACATGTCATGTCATTGCATGCAAGTACATTCATATATAAACTGCATTTCCATATAATGTAAAATATAGTAAAGATTTGATGGCGCTAATAAACGATTATGAACCAGATTCAAATCACAGCCCGCATGCAAAGCACGCTCGAAACGTCAACACTACGAAAAAAAAATGTGATTTAAAACTGCACAATCATTTATTCATTCCGTTCGTCCATTCGTCAGTCCGTTCATCCATCTGTCAGTCAGCCAGTCAGTCGGTCAGTCATTCATTTAATAAATTTTTGAGCTATTTAGTCATGCATTTATTCGCTTGGACACTCTCATTCATTCATTCATACACTCGTTCACTCGTTCACACTATCTGCTCTAATTGAGTTTTATGTTGTACAATAATTTTCAATTTTGACATCTGTCAAATGAAAGTCAAAAACTGTCATTTATAGAATGCGTTGTTGTAAGCAACAGATTTACTCTATTGTCTACGACTACAACAACTCATAATGTCTTGGCTCTTCATTTGTTGTTTTTGTTTTTGTTGTTGTTGTTTCTTATTAATTTATGCAAAATTTTCTTATTGTCAGTGCAATGAACGTTTAGGTGTGTGTGTGTATGTATGCATGTATTGTGTAGTGAAGTGAATTGTTTTTGTTTTGTCTGAGATTGCAATGAATCGGATCGGTACATTTTTATTGATGTTATGCGACAACGTCTCAAGCTGGCTTGCATTGTCTTTTTCTGAAATAAATATTTTGCTTCTATTTGACATGACTCGTCGTCTCGACTTGAAGTTAATAATTTATTTATTTATATATTTGCACAGCAAGTGTCATCGCACGTTAAGTCGCTATCGAGTTGGCTCAGTTGGCACTTTTGTGCTGTGCTGTGTTGAACTGTGCTGATGTGTCACCTCACACACTCACACTCTGATGACTTTAGTCTCGTCTCAGCTGCATTACATTGTAAATATTGCATGCCTGATTGATTGCATGAAACATTGACAGCCTGCATGCCGTTCCGATAAATAAACCATGCAGCAAAATTGCCAATCATGAAGATTTTTCAATATATGCCACACAACAGACACATAAAAATATGACTCTTTTTATTTAAAAAAATAAACAGAATTGTACTACATTCTCTACAAAATGAATTTTTTTTTATGATGTATCTAGATATCTGTGTATCTTTAAAGCGTTTCTGCATCTGATTGTTTTATTTGATAAAGAAATGCATTTATGCTGCATGCGGCATCCGTTATGATGATTAAAAATATTTAATATTGGAAAAATAATCATTTTAATTAAACATAATTTTACAAAGTGTTTCCGCTTAACTTAACGCCAGCATAATTATTTGTACAAAGCGCAAAAAAAAAAAAAGATACATTTACGAGATTTCAAAAAGCAAATTGTTTGAGAAACTCGGCCAGCAATAAGTCAATTAATTTGCAATTGTGTCAAAAGTAAACACAAAAACACGCAGCAATCCTTATGCAATAAAAAAAAATAATTATATAAATAAATATACAAATATAAATCAGTTAACAATAAAATTATGCAATGATAAATAATTCACAGATACATATTTACATATGTACAGACTGACATACTCATACATCGGTAGTAAGTGAATATGTGAAAGAGTCATTAAATTTTCCACACAATCAATTTCTTATGAAAATTTTTTTTTTTTTTTTTTAATTTGCATATAACAAGCAGACAGACGGACAGCTTATTTATTTGTTTTTTTTTTGTTTATTTTGCAGTTAAAATGCAAAATTTTTGTGTAAATATTTGAACACAATTTTTTGTTGTTATTATTTTTCAGGCGTCACTCAAATTGAGTTTACTTCCTATAAATGCATTTGAAATGTTGCAACTTCTCGTTTGCATTTGCTGCAAGCAGAGTTAAAAATGACACATGACTTAGTTTTATTAGCCTTACCCGGATTAATGCAGGTGGTTATAAAGGGGGATTAAGCATGGAACTAATAAAGGGATTAAGAATGTTAAAAAAAGGATAATTGATAATGTAACAGCACAGGTAGAAAGTGCAAAGCTAAGAAGAAGAACAACAAAAACAACAACGCATTTCATATACATCTACTTTTGTGAGACTATTCGCATTGTTCTCGTAATCACTTAATTTTGGGGTTTGTGATTTGCGATTTATGTAAATTTTTGTAAATTTCAAATAGTTCGTATTCCGTCTAACGTAAAAGTAGATTCGTAAGATACATCATTCATTCGAAACAGAGAGTTTAGAGAAACACTTAAAGAGATTAATATTATTAGCCCCTTTTGAAGTAGATAACTCTAAGACGCTCCGTATATGGTTCTAGAAGTTTTTTTTCGTTTTTTTTAATAAAAATCTCTGATCTCTGAACTCTGGTCTATTTAAAATTGTGTTTAATATTTAGTTTTAAATATATTAAACAGTTTCTACAGAAATTTTAAATTATGTATTTTATGACATAAAATTTTAAACAAACTTAAATCATTTTTTGCCCATTTTTATACCCGCCACACATAGTGTGAAGGGTATATTCAGTTTGTCTGAAAGTTTGTAACGCATTGAAGGAGACGTCGTAGACCCCATAAAGTATATATATTTTTGATCAGCTCGACGAGACGAATCGATCTAGCCATGTCCGTCTGTCTGTCTGTATATTTCTAGGCATCTTTTTTGTTGAATAAAGATATTTAGCTGAAATTTGGAACTTAAGCTTTTTCTCGGCAACGACTATGTTAAGTTCGAGAATGAGAGTGCCACGCCCATTTTAAGGTATAGCCCCATGCAAACTTACCGTTTTTTTTCGATTTTTGTGATAAAAATACTAATTATTTATGAATGTATTCGCTCCCAATTGGGAAAAAACAATTTATTTTGTCATCCAGTGTTAAAACCAAGATGCCACGCCCTCTTTTATTCATAGCCCCCATATAAACTGTCCGTTTTTTTTCCTATTTTTTGTATGAAAATGGTTATTATTTATGCATATATTCAATCCAATTTGGCTAAAAAGCACTTCTAATGTCATCCAATGTCAAATCAGATGTGCCACGCCCATTTTTTGGTATAGCCCCCCACACAAACTTTCCGTCCATTTTCGAATTTTTGTATCAAAATGGTTATTATTTATTCATGAATTTACTCCATATTGGGTTAAAACTCTTCCAAAAGCCTGGTGCCACGCCCATTTTTAGGTGTTTCTTCTATACAAACTTACCGCCCATTTCCAGATATTTTCGAGAAATATGTTGTTATACATATCTGTATTTTTAGATCAAAATTTGAAATTTATATTGTGTGTAAACTTGGGTGACCACTGATTATTACACATAAACTCTTTAAATATTCGTGTGACGGGTATTTAAGCTTCGGTTCTACCGAAGTTAACGTTTATCCTTGTTTTTTGTTAAATTAACAAATTTTTATTAAATTTAAACTTCAACTTTTTGTCAATATTAATCTTGACATAAATTAATAATATCAACCATCAACCAACACCCACATTTGCATGCTCCTTGGCATTAATGCAGTTTATTATATTTTATATAGTTTTAAATGTGCTACCCAACCTGTAACTTAATAAAATAAATATTTTTTAACTATACCAGCGGGCATGCTTAGTATCAAATAATGCCGAGCAGACAAGCAGAAGCTGGCTTCTCGTCTTTGCATCTAACTGATAGTGGCTTGCTGGCTTGCTTGCTTCCGGGCTGCTTATTATAATACTTAAAACAAACAACAAAATAGAGGCAAGCAAGATGTTGAGCATGTTGCTACTATATATAGATAGAATATTACCTATGTATCTAGATACATGTATCTAGATACATATATATACAGACTTATAGTATTAAGGCTAAAGTTACTGTCGGCTGGCTTGCACTTAATGACTTTGCGCAAAGTTTCCTTACCAAATGAGCAGCAACAAAACAAAATAAAACAAAACAAAGCTGTCTGCCTTGCCTTGTTTTTCGAAAGGATTGCTTGCAGAATGCTGTGTTACATCTTAAAAAGTTGCACTCGTTAGCCTTTAATATTCGAAGAAGCAGCAACAACAACAACAACAACAAGAATATGTTGCACAAATTAGAACAAACTGTCATCAACGTGTCGTAGCACTTCCGACATGTCCTGTTGCTGCTCTTTAGCCAGACATCTTTTGCATTATTTATTTATGCCGCTCCTTTGGCAAGCAACCTTGTCTTTTTATTTTTTGTTGTCTTTGTTTTTTATTTTATAAGAAATTTTTTTTGAAACTTTCTTACATAAACTTTTCATAGTCGTATATTTATGTAAGGCGTATATGCATTTTAATTAGTTCAGAAAAGTTTCAACTTAAAGCCAAGTTCGTCTTTTGCTGCCAACACACCGCTGACTTCTAGCTTCTCTTTGGTTTAAAGTTCAAGTAAAAACGCTGAAGGCATTCTCTATTAGAGCAAATAAAATTTCTTGGTCGCTCTTATGTTCTGAATCCTTGGATCTTGGTTGTCAGGTTAATTGCATAAATTTGCAGTAGTTTCCTACTTCTGCTCATATTTACTACTCATTTACAATTTCCGCTTACTCTCACGCATATTGGCCCACTTCCGAGTGCACACTTTTATGTTTGTTTGCAATTGTTTATACACGCATGAATGTTGGTTTTCTGGTTAACTTTATGTCTTCTAGTTTAACAATACTGTAAACATATGTGCATTCTTCTTATAATATAATACGAGGGCTGTTTCATACTTTTATTTAATTAATGCAATTCGCTTTCATTTGAAAAAAACTTAATAACAACTTCTCTGTTCAGTTCTAGTTTAAACAATTCTGATCAACAGCATCATGATGTTACCATATTAAAAACCAAACTAATTGAACTACCCTGTTAACGAAATGCCATCTGGCAACATCACAAGTTGTTATTCTTATCAACAGCAGCGCTGAGTCTCTTCGAAATTTACTTAAAGTTGTTAACATTTTCAAATTCAAAGTAGAAAATTCAATTAGTTTGAGGCGTATTTAATACAAACACACACACACATACAAATGCATATTGCATTTAACTATTAAATTACTTTAATATTTTATGTAAAAAGGATGTATGTACATACTTATCAAATGACTTTTACGAGTATTATTGCGCGTAATTTACTTGATGTAATTTTAACATGTCACAAACACACACACACACACTACATACATATTTACATACTTATAAGTATATGAAAATATTTATTAAGCTGCATAGAAATTCATTCAGACACATACATATAGTATCTGTATGAACATATCCTTATTGTCCTTATTGTTATACACACACATACTCGTACATACGCAGATAGTCTATGGATTTGTAAATTAAATTTTGCATGTAAACAAGAGCAACCAACACAAACCAACAGAACAGAACAGAGCTGAACAGTTCAGGATGTTCAAAGGTAATAAATTTCTGTATAATTTTTGAATTTTGAAATTTATGGTTTAAGTGTTTTCGTGTGATGTGTTGTGTTGTGTTGTGTTATGTGCTTTGCTGTTTAATGTACAAGAAGTAATTCCAATAAAGCTTTAGCTTAAAAATTGTTTTAAACTATTTGTAGCTCAATTTATTTATTTATTTGTTAGCAAAGTGCATTCATATGTTTATTCATTCGTTCATTGCATGCTTAAATGCATCAATGATTTTTATGAGTTTCATAGTTTTTACGGACTTTTTTTGGTAAGATTTTAAACTTTTTTTTTATGGTAAAATTAAAAGATTTTACGAATTTAAATGCATTTAAACTTTTTAGCTTTTAATAATTTTTATACTATTTATCGAATTTAAATTTTTGTTGAATATTAACACAAATGCAACGTAAACCTTGATAAAATTAAGTTCCTAGATTACATAACACAGAAGTTTTCATGCAAACTCAAAACTTTGTATGATTGTAAATGGGCTACCGCTAGATATATTTTTTTCTCATTATTTTTAGAAGCATATACCACTAAATCTCTACTAAAAAACCTAGAAAGTTCTTGAGAGATTTAAAATCATACAAACGAAATTTGTCCGAAATCTTCAAATCTCTTTTGGTCGGCAGAGCTTTCTGTAACACTTGTGATAATGTCTTTTGTGTTAATAAAATCCAAGACGTATGTAGCTAAAAATTTAAAAAAAAATAATAAAAAAAAATACACATAAATCTTCATTTCAAAACTAAATTTTATTTCATTTTCAATGCAAAATTTTCTTATTAATATTTTTTTTTTAAACTAAAATACAATTTCGGTCCTTAAACAATAATTTCTGTACTAATTCAATATTTACAATATTTTTTGTATTTCGTAAGCCGTAGTATGCCGACTCTTATGCTGGTAATGCCTATCGCTGCTGTCCATTGTGATGCAAATACAGTGAGAACTTCTTTTGGCGAATGCTGATGAAAGTGCTCCAATATGTATTTGCTCCTCGAAATAGTGTCTGTCCGAAAGAAGTGTCCGTTAAGGGGTGTCCATCCTAAGTATTCATCTAACTATTCAAGTTATCCCATTTAAATTCTTCAAATTTTTAATTCATTCAAGTTATAGCGTTCCGATCCATACATTTGCTGCACTTTCACGTTTACAATTCGGTGCTCGGAATATTCGGATTTGGATTTTTCATGCCGAAACTTGCCAATTTGCGTAGACGATTAATTTGATGTTTCAATTTTTTTCTTGAAGGTTAGCTGACTATTGACCACCTTCAGATCATCAACGGTGCAGGCTTCTATATTTTGTATTTTTTGTGAGATAAGTTTATCGGTTATGAGGATTTTAGTCTTCGAAAGGCGTTTATAGTCGGCATTACGACGTGATAATTCATTGCGGTATAGGAAAAGCTGATAGCTGACGGATGACTTTCTGCTCGACATTTTTAAATTTTTTTTTGTATAATTTAAATTTTAAAATAATTATTTAGATTTATTTTAATTTTGTTGTTGTGCTTGTGAATGAATTGTTCACCGTTTAAGCGCTCTGTTGCGTTTGATGTTCTTTCTTGCGTTGCAAGTGTTTAAATACATTGAGCTGATCCTTTAGATATGTCTATCTCTTTCACACAAACTCAAGCACAGCGCTAATCCCTGCGCCTGCTTAACTACCTGCTTACCTGCTGCAATGCTGCGGCTGCAAGGTGCGTGTGGGCATATCACACTGCATTCTTAATCCCTTTATGAGCAATAAAATATTTTGCACACAGTCTTAATCCGGTCATTAATCGATTAGTTTTGATCCTTTACTAAGAATTTTAAGTATGCGGACTATATTTGAAGTCAAAGAATATTACGAAACATTACGAAACGTAATTTCCAGTGCAGCTGCTTTTTAAAATTCGCGATATGACTTTAGAAAGGATCAATTGCTGCTGTCTTAGACAGACAAAAAGGGTTTAAATTTTATTATGTGGATTAGTGCTGCTGACTTTAGGGTTCTATTTATAATCATAATGTTTGTTTTATATTTTTCAAGATACGAATTTCTTGAAAATCATTTTGAAGAGTTTACTTTTTTTTCTTTTTGTAACGGACGGACAACTTTTTAGCTATGTAATAAATGAAGTCGAAAGTTAGAAAAAAAACTGCGAAACTCATATTGCAAATTACATTTGTAGCAGTAAAATAAAGTGAATGTTCTTTTTCTGTAGTTGCAGTTGCATTTGACGTTGCACGTTGTATCTGCTGCAAAAGTGTGTAGCAGTGGCAACAACAATTTTTTTGTTTTTTTGTTATCTTTGAAATATGAAAGAAAAATATGAAAAGTTTGCAACCTAAACGAACTTTTGAACAAAGTTCTTATTTCAAATAAGCAATTTCGCGTTAAAGTTAAAATAAAAAAAAAAAAAATTGAATGAAGTAAAATAAAGAAAAGTAGGGAAAAAAATAAAGCAAAAGGTACAAGCAAAGATATTGAAAAGTAACTGCATTCATACTATTTGCAGTTAAAAAAAAAAATAAAAATAAAAGAAATCAGTGAAACAAGTTGAACAACAAGAATAAACGTTGCAGTTGATTGTGTTTTACTGAAAGATATTACGTTGTACAATAAAATAATATAATAATAAAATAACTCTTTAAATCGTTGTCTGCTTTGTAGAATAAAAAAAACTAAGCAAGTTAATGCATTAGTGTGATTTTAAAGAATATCGCTAACCACTCAAATTTTTTTTTAAAAACACAGGCCTCCAAAATTGACGTTAAAAAGAAGGTAAACCCCTAAAATCTTAGGGATACCAGAATCGTGCTCAACGCACACAAATTAGTATAGAATTGTATGGGGACTAACCCAGAAAGCTCTATCCTTTATAGTATTCGAGATAATCCGGTTTATACGACGGACGGCGGGATGAACAGACAAACATAATCTATATATACATATAAAAATAAGTCCCAAGTTCTGTTGGTGATCGATGGACGCGAAAACTACTGGACGGATTTTCACAAAATTTTGCATGTGTGTTCGTATTCACACAAGGATGGTTTAGGGCAAAAAAAAATTGTAAAATGTAATTTTGACCCTGGGCCTAAGGGGGCCTTGAAACCGGAAAAGCCATATCTTTGGATTGAATAGACGTAGAGACTTGAATCTGGGCTCTTTTGAAAGATGGTTAAAAAACATTTTTAGCGTTCAAGGTGTTCAAGGGATTTCCGGAATTTGGACCTGGGACCCATATGTGGACCCAATATAGATTTTTAACCAATTTTTTTATTTTCATTGCAGGTGAGCACTTAGACGGGATTTTATAAAATTTTGACCCGGGACCTAATGGGGCCTTGAAACCGGAAAAGCCATATCTTTGAAATAAATAGACGTAGAGACTTGAAACAGGGATGATTTGAAAGATGGTTAAAAAAACAGTTTTAGCGTTCAAGGGATTTCCGGAGTTTGGACCTGGGACCTATATGTGGACCCCATATGGATTTTTGACCAATTTCTTTTATTTTTTATTACAGTGAGCACTTAGACGGGATTTTAGAAATTTTTGACCCGGGGCCTAATGAGAGCCTTGGAAAAATAGTCATACATTTGTATTGAATAAACGTAGAGACTTGAAACTGGGCGTATTTGAATGATGGTCAGTCGTGTTTATGGGATTTCCAAAATTTGAACCCACATTTTTTAACAATTTATATTTAGCCACCAAAGAGAAGCCAACAAAAAAAAACGCGAGCAAAGCCGCGGGTACCTGCTAGTTACTTTATAATTCTAAGACCTCCAAATTTGGTCCCAATATAATATACAGGGTTACCACCGAAATCGCTTCCATTAGAGTTTTGAGTCTTACATTTTAAAACGAGTTGTAAGCTTTCATTCATGCAGCGGCTCGCAAATTTGATTTTTTTTTTGTATACAAAATAAAAATATTTTAAAAAAATTGGCTTCCATATTGAATCAATTAAATCATTTGAAGTATCAGTGTAGTGGTGTAAATTTTCAGTATTTGCACCAAAAAACTTAGTCCAAATCTCTGAGAATTCGGTGTCGCCGCTAATAAATTTATTTAGTTTAGTTCTAACAATTATAAAATATAATTTAAATACAAATATGCACCAAAATTTTTGATTGGCATCACTTTTAAAGATTGCTAACCTAAAATGTAATAAAAGATATAAAGTTACAAACAGTTTTATATGTAAATGCATATGAATTCTATTCTAATAATAAATTTATCTCAATTTCCGTATGTTAAAAGCGCAATTAGTCTGTTGAGTAGCTAGATACATGTCTATTCAAATATTTATAACTTAATATGTAACAAACAATATGCATGCTAGCAGCAATATATATGCTGCATATTGTATCTAGATACATATTAAAAGTATCTTATGCTTGTATAGCTGCATAACTTAACATTTCCTTTTTGCTACTGATTTGAATTGAATTAAAACGAGTAAAAAGGTTACTGAAGATAATAGAAACGAAGCAAACAGCTATAGCCAGTTTGTAATTGACTTTGAATACAACAACTTTTCTGATTTTCTGTTGCTATTTGCACTTCTATAATTTTAATATTTTTCATTTTGTAAAACATTTTATTGTTGCTGTTGTGCTTTTTATGCTTGCATATTTGTGCTCATTTGCCAATGGCAACCAACAACAACAACCAAAATGAATATAAGTAACAGCCAATATGCCTAAATAGACAAACATAGATACATGTACACGTACGTATGCAGCTAAATGTAGCTGGCATTCATGCAAATTGCACTCATGAAATATTTCGTAGCTAGAAGATACAAATGTATCTAAAATGCAACAATGTTCATTTACAAACTCATCGACAGCTTTAATGTGTTTTATTTTTGTTTATTGGCTATAATAGAATTTTTATTATTTCAGCTTTCAACACAAAAAAGGTAAAACAAGGAAGAATTGCTTATGATATATATAAGATTTGTAAGATTACTCATTTATTTAAAGTCTTAGTTTTAGAGTTAAATTTAAATAAAAATATTTACTTCCGATACAATTGCCTTTAACACATTTAACTAAACTGCAATATAATCATTCAAGCGCTTACAATAATTATTACAATACATATGCATGTATCTAACTTAGAAGTGATGAATTAACAATTGATTTGACAGCTAAGCGAGAAGTTTATCCCGACTCAAAGAGGGATGGACAGATCGAATGACAGAATTTTGGAATTGCGCGCATTAATCAAATTAACGCTTGCAGCGTGTTAAGCAAATGAATAGCAATTAAACAACTATTCATAATGGTGCATTTAAATGTAACGCGAGGAAGGATGCTGCTTTTGAAAAGTTTTTTCCTTTTTTTTTTTTTTTGATAAATTTCGCAAAATAAAAGATGGCAAAAAAAAAAAAAACTTGTGGGTTTCGTTTACATTTCGCACTGATGGCAATTAATTGGAAGCTAAAGTAAAAGGCAACCTCAAAATGCGACAAATGGACGACAGGCAGCGTGTAACCAGCACCAGCACCCATAAGTATGCAACACGCGAAGCGTAAAAGCAATGAAATATTGCAATCAGCCAAAGAATCGAAAAAGCAATGGTTGTGCAAACAGTGAAGCCACAAATGAAATGCAACACATGCAGCAGCAGCAGCAACAGTAGCAGCAGCAGCATCCGCAAACCACAGCAATAGTTGCAGTAGCAGCAGCAGCAGCAAGAGTCAAACAAACGGCAAAGACTTCTTGCCGCCGCGGCACAATTCGAAATTAGTTTCTGTGTCAAAAAGTTTTCAATGCTCAATTGTGACAAAAAAAAAAAATAAAAAAACTGTGGCACAGCAACAGAAGCTGAAGAAGTAAAGAAATGTAATGCCACAACTAAATTGAGGCAAGGACAAACTTTGGCTTATACAACAGCAGAAGAAAAAAGAAATTAGGCAAGGGAAGTAGTGCCTTGCAGTTTGGATTGCTTAAAGAATTGCGAGCAAATGCTGCGCTTAATTTCAAATGTTGAAAAAGTGTAAAATAAAAAAAAGAAAAATAAAAAATTTATTGGTAACAAAGCTGTTATACACTACAGTTGCGTTCAAGAGTCTTTGTATTGAAATTGAATATCTTATAAGTGTTGCTCATAACTTCAAATCGATAGTGGAGTGATGTAATAACTTTTTGAATTAATTTAAGACAACATTTTATAAAAAAACACTTCTACAAATTTAAGTATGTAGCGCATAATTGCAGCATGTAGGGTATTTGAAAAACTTTATATAATTTTTATGCAACGCGCGTATTTTTTCGTTATTATTTTCATTGGGCTGCTGACAAATTTTCAAAAAATTCTCAATACGGCATTGAATTGAAAATTCTGATTATTTTTTTTATATATTTCTTTGCAGCTATCTTTTATTCAATTATCTATTCATTCATTCATTCATTCATTCGGTTTTGGTCACCACTTGAAAACTTATTTAAGATTTAATAAGCTTTTCACTTTTGACAAATGTGTACAAATCGAGCGCAATCAAGAATTCTTGCAGCAGCATTTTAGGCGCTTTTTATTGCAAGGAAGGTAAGGCATACATGTCAGCTTTTGCGCTTGTGCAATTAAGTCTATTCTGACAGCTTAGCTGTCTTCTTGCTGCCTTCCGAAAAGTTCTATTTCTCAGAGTGGCAAGTCTTTGCTTAAGCTTCATTTCCTGTGCTGCTGCTGCTGCTGCTGCTATTTCCGTTTTAGCGTTGAGTATTGTGGCAGCGCTTGATTTCTTTTTTTCTTATATATTAAGATAGATTAAGTGTGTGCTTAATTATATTTTATTTCTAGCTAAATTGACAGCAGCATGTGCAGATTTAACCTTGTATTTAAAACTATTTTTGTATGTGTTTGTATGCCTACCTTAGGTAATTTTAGTTTTATTTCATTTTGATTTACCTGCAAAGAAAAAGAAAATTATATATTTTAATTAATTATTTTTTTACCAAAAAGATTTGTTTTGTAATAAAATTAAATTTAAATAGTTTTATAAAAAAAAGTTTTTAATGGTTTTCTGTTCAATTTTGCTAAGCTGCAACTATTTTAAACATTTGCGCACGCTAATGCAAAATGAATTTGCCATAGATACTCTCTTCAGATAAAGTATCTTAATGGACATTGCAATTCGTAGTACGTGCTATCAGTTATAGATACGCTGCGCTTTTTTTTTATTTGTTTAATTTAGTTTTTTTTTTTTTTTTTTTGGTAGTCCTGTCAGCAATACATGAAATGTTTATCATTGTGCAGCACGATTGAAATTGTTGCTATCAAATGAAACAGCAACAATTGCTAAAACAATACACAAAAATGTGTAATTTGCGCGTAAAATATTTCCGCCTCTTGTCGCGTGCATTCGTGTATGAAAATGATTTTAAAATATTCGCTGTTTCCAATTTTTTGTTGTTGTTGTTGCTTTTGGTAATAGTCAGCGCCCAAAAAAGTCAAATACTCAATTTAAGTGTTAGCGGCGGCGACGGCGGCGGCATTTATGAAAAACTTGATTTTAGGAAAATCGTTTTTCGCGCAAAATTTCCGTTTGCGATATGAATTGAATGTTAAGCGAAGTGTAAATGATTTTGTACGCTTTTTGAAATGGAATTGAACACATTTCTTTTGTTTTTATTAAACTGCAATTGTCGAAAAAAAAAGAAATAATAAAAAGTAAATATTGAAAGCAGAACTATCCAAAATGATCCATTTATTTTACCAGAGAGTCATAGTCATAGTTTTTTGCCTTTAAGAAAATTAAAAAAAAAAGAAGGAAAAAACGTTAATTTCGGTAGAACCGAAGCTTAAATACCTGTCACACGAATCTTTGAATAGTTTATATACATTTATAAATATTTAGACGAAAATAATTAATTTTCATACAAAAGTTCAAAAATAATCGGTGAGTTTGTATGGGGCTATACACAAAAATGGGCGTGGCATCTTGGTTTTGGAATTGAATGTTATAAGTGTTTTACCCAATTTGGACTAAAAATTCAAAAATAATACGGAAATGGGCAGTTAATTGTATGGGTGCTATACCTAAGATATGGGCGTGGTACTTTGTTTTGGAATCGAATGTCATTAGAAGTGTTTTTATCCAATTTGGAGTGAATATATTCATAAATAATACCAATTTTCATAAAAAAATTCGAAAATGGGCTGTAAATTTGTATGGGGGCTATACCTAAGAATGGGCGTGGCAACTTGGTTTCGACTTTGAATGACATAAGAAGAGTTTGTACCCAATTTGGACTGAATACATGCATAAATAATACCTATTTTCATACAAAAATTCAAACATTTTTGGAAAGTTTGTATGGGGGCTAAACATAAAAATGGGCGTGGCAACGTGGTTTAAACATACAAAGTAGTCATTGCCAAGAAAAGCTTAAGTTCCAAATTTCGGCGTAATATCTATATATCTTCATAGAAAAAAATGTGTACAAATTAACAGACAGACGGACAGAAAGACAGACAGACAGACGGACAGAAGGACATGGCTAAATCGATTCGTCTCATCGAGCTGATCAAGAATATATATACCCTTTATGAGGTGTGGCGACGTCTCCTTCAAACTTCAAACAAAGCTTTCCGACAAACTGAATATACCCATTCACTAACTGTGGCGGTAAAAAAAAATCATTATAAGTTAGACTCTGATCTACAATGAAACTACATATACGGTGAGCTACTTTTTGAATAAAATGTCGATCAAATGGCCGCCTTTGTTCTTGATTTCATAACTTTTTCGAGCGTCTCGGTGGATATTTTGGCCATTTCGGTGCGAATACTGTTCTTTTGGTGTTAGGTTTTCATGACTAAAATTGTACTGAACTGACGATTCCAAAACGTATCTACACGAGACAATCGGTTCAAAAATGTCAAAGTTATTCAATGTTTCTATACCGAAGCTCGAGATGGCGCACCCCGTAGAAGTATCTCGTAGTCGAGCATACACGTTGGGAGGAATTTGATGTTTTTTTAAATTTTAGCATTTCCCAAGTCCATAGTCCTTAGTGAAGACAACTGACAAAGAAAGTTGATGGATCCAATGAGCATGGAAAAGGTTTAGATGTGTGAAACATGACCAATACCAACGCAATATTTTAATAAAGCCAAACGTCTTTCAGTTCATCAAAATACCGTGAAAAACTCGATACGAAAGAGTATGGAGCGCATTATTTATATAAACTTAGCTAGCTAATTTCAATTCATGGAAATGATTTCATTCATTTTAGTTTTATCTAACTTTAGACGCTACATTACACAGTGACGTGTTGATTATCATTTATACAACAGCGAACGTAGAAGTAATCAACGAGTGAGAGTATCTGCTGCTAAGAGACTTCTTATATTGTAGATATTTTATAAATAAATTTAATGAATTTTATACGTTTCCCTAATGTGCCATATGTGTATAGCTAACTACTCAACGTAATGAGTATCATATGTGTGTGTGTATCTATGTATATACTAAAACTATTATATGTACATAGTATACGCATGAAATCATTACTAAAATGCAATCATTCATTCATTCATTTATTTGTATCTCATAGAGCGACTTGTGTGAAAGTTGATAAATTGTGCGCAGTTTTGCTTTACTCACGCGAAACTTGTATCTTTTATGACATTAAAGTCAATTAGCTAATAAAAATAATTTGCGTTTTTTCATTTTTTTTTTAGCTTAGGGCTAAAGAAAAGAAATTAAAGGAAACAAGTTACTATTTTAATTAAACTTAATTAAAAAAAAAAAAAAATCATGCAAATTATTTATGCAAATTTTATACAAAAAAAAAAATTGTATTGGCTGCATTGGAAACCAATTTGAACTATAAAAGTAACGAAGCATAAATCTTGTAAATGCGTATAAATCTAAGCTGATAAGCAACAATCAAATGCAATCAAACTAAATTTAAATTTAAAAAGAAAAAAGAAGATATTAAGCGAAGCAAATGCAAAGTATCTCAAAAAGTATCTTAAAAAAAAATATTAACGAGAAAAGCGGCAATAAAATGTAGAGCAGCCAGCAACAGCACCACTCTTTACAGCAAAAAGGATGCAACAGCCTCATGCAGTGGAAGAAGAAGAAGAAGAAAAAAAGGCAGATGTTGCGCTGTAGTTGCAAAAATTTGTTACAATAAAAATGCGCTGAAAAGCCAACGAAACGGAACGTAACATTTGCCGGCATAAGACTGTCGCTTTTGTGGCCTAAACCAGCAACGTTAAAGTCAGACTCTGACGCTGACTCCTTTTGTGGAGTAAGTAGCGCGTACTCAACTCAATTCAACTTAATGGATGATGAGTGCTGCTGTTGCGGCTGTTTGTGGCAATGTTTTGTAGGCGGCATGCAGATACTTTGACTTCAACTTCGATTTTTATAGTTGCAGCAGCAGCAGCAGCAGCAATTCATGCGAAACGAAAACATTTAGTGTACGACTCTTCTCTTCTCTTCTCTTTTCTCTGCTGAAATTCTCTAAGTTTATCTTCTGCTGCAATCCAAAATGTTCATCTTTTATGTGTGACACACATTGTGTGTGTCCGTCGCACTCATTTCATTTTACGCAAGCGGAAAACTATTTTTTCGTTGTTCAATATTTTTTGTTTTTTTTTTGTTTTTGCTGTATTTAAATTGAAATCTTTGTTTGTGTTCGTTGTTGTTGTTGCTGCTGCTGCTACTACTTTTGGTGATATTTATCTGCAATGATTTGCGATTTTCCGGCAATTTACGCAAAAATATGTGACGAAATTTTTTTTTTAAGTTTATGTTTTTTTTCCATTTTTTGTTGCTTTGCATTTTTAAGCTTTTTTTATGCAGTTCAATGCGCTTGCAATTTATTTTTTTTCTTTCGTTTGGGAATATTTGGAAAGCATCCCACGCTTTCAAATTGATTTAATTTAATTTATTTTTTTTTATATTTTTAGTTTGTTGCAGTAAATTGAAATTGAAAGGTGAAAGGCTTTAGCATAATTTAATAAATAGTTTAGTTAATAGAAATTGAGAGTTACGTATATACACTACTGTAGTACAAATGCGTTACCATGAAAATCAATCAAAGGCTTTACACAGTTTGAGTGAAACCCACAATGTTTGTGAATGCATTCAGTTGTATTGAGTACTACAATATTGTACACATTGTACAGAACGAAAAGGCGATCATTTTTTTATACATATGTATATCAATAAGCATAGAACTTCCGATTGACTACCACTAAAAAAAAACATGTCGCTAGGGAAACCTTTGTACTTGATAGACTCTGTAGGATCAGAGAAAAAAATTTTCGCTTAGCGATTCTAGCTGCCAACTTATAAAAAGAGTTAGTCTACTCGATCTAAGTGCAGAACTCACACAGAGAAAGTGTTCTAAGGTATCTAGAGTGACCTCTTCCTTACAACTTTTGCAAGTACTGTCATAGGGGATACCCAATCTGGCCGCATGTTCCCCGATCGGTTTATGTCCCGTGGCAATTGCAAAATCATCGTCCAAGCAAAACACTTTATATAGAACGTAAAAAAAACGACGTCAATCGGAATAGAGCAGTATAGTATTTGAAAAATTTGATTTAAAAATTTAATACATTTTTCGGAGCAATGTAACGTCAAAACTTTCGAAAAATATAAATAAGTACACTGAATGATTTCGAAGTATTCTATGTACTCAATTGTATTTTTACAAACATTTCGACTTTCAATTCAATTGAACTGTGTAGATATGCGCTGGATAATGATACAAAAAAGGATAACCAAATACTTATGGTGTATTGTATACGAAACATTTGAGTTCAACTATTTATGTAGTATGTAAAGTAACACACTATTCAATTTAGTGTGCCTAGTTTAAATATAAACAATATAATTGGATATAAAATATTCATAGACAGAAGATCTTAGCTACATCGACTCGGCTTTCGATGCTGCTTAAGAATATATGCTGATGCTTCATATAGTCTTTCAAAGTCTCCTTCTGCCAGTTATATTCATGCTTCGAAATTTTAATATAAATATGATTATTATCCTTATTTCCTAACATCAAAGTTTAAATTGACTTTGTGCTGCTTACGTTGACGTTTAGATTTAAATATAGCAAAAGTCATAAAGTTAAATATAAAAAAATTCAGTGCTATATGATAACGATCATGTGATGTGATAATTTGTTAATTAGCGAAAGAGAAAATAAAATTAAATTTTTAAAATAATGATTGACATAAAAAAATATTTAGAAACTTCAAAACCTTTTTAATTTTTTTTTATTTTCAAAATATAACAAATGCGTAAATTTAAAAATGAATTTTTTTCTCGCATATATTGCATCTCATAAAAATTAAATGTTTTAAGAGCAGTCGAAGTATACGAGTAAACAAAAAAATAAAAATGTATATAAAATGGCGTTGACCGCATTAAGCAAAACGGCTCCTGACAGATAGGTTAGACAAAAAAATTAAATACACACACATACACACATAAAGAACAAAATGTTGATGATTAAAAAAATGGAGAATGACACTTTACAGTGTGCGGTTTGGTAGATATTTATCTATGCATACACTATGTATGTACGAATACACATTTACGTGTTATTGGCCAAAGGCAACACAAAATTTCGTAGTTATTCGTTAATGTTGGTGAGATGATAATAATGATGATGATAATGACGATGATGATGATGACGGCAATGACGTTGACGAGGTGCTGCCTGTAGCTGTACGCCCATAAAAACTGAAGCGATGCTACTGACCGATAGACCGAAAACCAGCTTCTTCTAAATTAGTCACTAACTGTGGCAGTAGCAGCTTGATAACAACAACAACAATAACAACAACAACGAGACCAACTTTCATATGTAGCTGAACATGTTTTACTTAATTTTTTTTTTGGTTGTCTGCTTAAAGATACAAATTGAGATACTTTTCACCAAGAAGCAAAAAAAAAAAAAACCTAAAAGCGAGTTTTTTTTGTCGTGCAGCAGATCAGGCAAGCATATTTTACTTATTTACTCTTATTTTATTTTATTTCATTTAATTTTTTTGTTACTTTTGGCATTTTTCATTAACGCTCGCTCAAGTCAAAAGCCGCATCTGAAAAGCTGCTGAACTGCTTTAATCAACACGACGGGTTGTCCGTCATCTGTCTGCCGTTATAAGCGGCTAAAAGATACAACAAAAATTGAATTCGAACTGTTGAAAACCAGACCTTGTGCCAGTTTTAAATTTTTCATACGCACTAAAAAACAAAAAAAAAAATAATTTCAAAATAATAAGAAGTCTAAGTCTGGTTACGAAAAGTTGAAGTAAGAAAGATGTAGCAACAACGCAATTGATTAATACTAATCGCCGCCATTTTATACAATTATCTTTATGTGCGCGCATGCCCCAACGTCGCGACGTTCAAATTGTCAGCTGGTTGATTGTCCGTCGTCCGTCTGTCAGTCTGTTTGAAAAAAGCAGTTTTGCCGCTTTTGACCATTTATGAACCTCGATTTTTATATATAATTTTTTTGGTAAATATATAAACAAAAAATTTAAAAAAAAAAAAAAAGTAAAATTTATGGTTTAAAATTTTTTTTTTTTTTAGCAATTACGTTTGCGCATGCGTTCATTGCCTCGTGCCACGCCATTCGTACTTTCTGTAATGACGATGACGACAATGAAGCGTATAAAAGATTATGCTAGCCAAATGTATGAAAGAGTAAAGATAAGAGCCTTGTTTGGCTTGGCTTGGCGTGGCGTGGCTGGTCATGTTGTGGCGCCTGCGCACAAAAATCTTGTTTGCCTAATAGCCGAGTTCAAGTTGAATGCTCAGTTGACGAGTTTGGTTTGAACTTGTTTTATATAAAATTTTCGATTTATTTAATTTGTTTTGCACAAAATCTAATAAAAAAAAAAAAAAAAAAGAAATTTATATAATTAACTATTTAAATGAAATGCTTATATTTGTATTTTAACAAAATGAAGTAAAGCAACAAAGACGCGCAAAAGAATGCAGATTCGATTGTTTAGTTGCCATATTCAGTTGCTTGATTCTGGTTTTTATTTTTGTACACAAACGAACTGTATAGATGTCCTACAAAAGATCGAAGTATTATCTTTTATTGCATAAGCTTGGAATAGTTGCAGACCACCGCTGAATTGGCTTGCATTTTCCCTGACTAGCCATATGGTTCGGTCATTGACTGCACCATGTGTGTCAATTACTGACCGTGTCAAGTGAGCTAATTCGATAAATCCAAGAATCATGAGTAAGGGTAGATGAGACGCAGCCAGAGTCATTGATTCAGATTGATTGTTTTGTAGACTAGTCCACAGCTGCTGCTACTTGAATTTGTCACGGACTATTCCCAACGAATCGATAGAGCCTTTAGCGAGCTAGTCAATGCACTATGGTCGGATGTGCTGCTTATTTGACATAAACTCCAAAAAATTTCATAAAATTATATTTAAAACAAATTTAAAAAAATTGCAAATTAAAGTTTCACAATATGTTTCAATACAAAGTAAAAGTATATAATACATTTAAAATGTTATAAATCAAAGCAATCAAAAAACTTCACTCTCACTCTTTGCATGTTTGAGAAACGCCCTTCATAAATAAACATGAACAATCTAATGAATGCTTTAATTTTCAGTCAATTAAATTCAAATGCCACAATATTTTGCATGCTAATCAACTTGCAACTGAAATAATAATAATACTAACAACAACAATGATAAATAGAAATTCAATCAATATGCATAACACACACACACACACACACACAAAAGAAAGCTACTTAATAATATTAAAGTCGGCCTAAGCTTTAGCTCATAAAAGTCGTTCAAATGCCAAAACTAAAATCAAAACAAAACCAAACCGAATCGAATCGAAGTAAAGTAAAGTCAAGTGTTATTGAAATTTAATGAAATGTATCTACAATATAACAAGTTATACATAGATACTATACTCGACTATATAAAATGTTTAGCTTAATTTCAGTTTCACTTTCTATTGACAGCAACAACAGACGACGGCGACGGATGCAATAACAAAAAAAATGCTTTATTTTTTTTTTTATTTTTTGCATTTGATGCAACATTTTGTTGTTATTTTTAAAAGGCAACAAATACAAGCAAACACTTTTAATGAAAGTGAATTTCCATAGTTGCAAATGTCGTTAACCCAATTTGGTAAAAAAAAAAAAATAACAAAAAAATTGGCCGCCGATTTTTCAAAGCGACTCAAGAGATCATCGAAACATTTGTAGCACTGCCAATGCGTCGGGTGGCTGCCATTAGAAGACAGGTGGCAGGCAACTTTTGCTTTCGCTGCAAGAAACCAGTTCAATTTTTATTTATTTTTTATTTTGTTTTTTTTTTTTTTTCAATTGAATTTTGTGCAATATTAGATTTTTCAACTTAGTTTGTTGATTTTGCAATATTTTTTGACGCGTCTGGCAGCTGCAACAAGTATCTTTTTTTTTTTTTTTTTTTGCTATTTAAATTGCGCTCTACATCATCTTTTTTTTATTTATTACAAGTTTCTAGCCTAATGACAAGTTGTCAAAATGCATCAGAGGCGTAGTAGTGTTTTTGAAATGGGAAAATGTATCTGAAAAATATGACTTTTAAATAACCGCATAAAAAAAAACTACCATTTTCCACTTTTCCAAAAGCCACTGGCATTAGCTCATATTGTACCAATTAAAGCTGAATGTACAACTGAGCTTCAACTTGAATACTTTAATAATAATAAACAAAAAAAAAAAAAAATAGATACATTATGTATATGACTAGTTATGTATATGAGTGCTGCAGCAAAAATTTTCATTTAATTTCGGCAAATGTTGCTTGTTAGTAGCAACAACAACAACAGCAACAAAAATAACCATAAAGCCATGTGTTGTTGTTTTTGTTTTTGTTATCTTTTTACCAACTTTGAGTGAAACTTTTGCTTTGACTTATTGTCTAGTTTCAGCAATTAAGTTGGTAATTTTATCATAAACTTTGCATCTTTTTTGGTCAAGTGTAGCTTTGGGTGCACTTTTCATAAAAATTTACCAAAGCAAAAATGCATAAGAATTAAAACGCATAATAACATGTACTTAGGATATCATCTGTCTGCTTGTTTACATATGCATTTTTGTATGTAAATTTATATGTATCTAATTCTGTCAAAATATTTGTCTTACTTTATTTGTATGTAGCTGTGTGTATTTAATTCAATGCAATTAAAAATATACAAAAATCCTATACAAGCAAAGATACAAATTATATTTCACTTTAGTGTGTATTTCGAATGTTGTTATTGTTGTGTTTGAAATTGTTACAAATTGTTTATAGTAATTAGTCTTCAAAATATTTATGAAAATTGAAATATTTACATTTGTATGAGCTTTATGAAAATATATGCTGTACTGCATAATATAAAATAGCATACATTTGATACTTTTGAAAATATTTAAAATTTTTTCTGATTGATTTTGAACTAAAATTTTAAATAATTAATATCTACACATGCCAAACAAAATTTAAAGAGCAGAAAATTAAGCAGAGCTGCAAACCGAGTTTGAACTGAATCTGTTTTTGAACCAAACCACAGCATTTGTAAGCGGTGGCTGAGGAGAAAATCCATATTCCCCACACAATTAGGCATTTAACTGCGGTGTTGCTAGCACTAAAAACATCTCGGAAGTGAACCGTAGTGTATGACAGGCTCTGAAAGATCATAGCCACCCAGTACAGTTAGATGGAACGTAGTTATGAGGGACATAAAAGAGACCCAAGCACTCATTGGGATCTGAACCCGACTGGACCGGATTCTAGCCAGCGCGTCAACTTGCGTCGTTGCCGGATTTGTTTAGTCCGATAACATTCTTTTTTTGTAACCGATAGCAAAGAATCGTTTTGGAAATGAAATATAGCTTTTGTGTTTTCCAGAACACGAACGATTTGAAATCGTACGAAATTACTTAAATCGTTAAATGGAAAATTAAATGATTACGAAAAGCAAGAAAAGCTAAATGTCGTTGAAATTTTTATACCAATTTTCAGAAAGTTTGTAACGCATTAAATGAGGCATCGGAGACCCCATAAAGTATATATATTCTTGATCAGCTGGACGAGACGAATCGATCTAGCCATGTCCGTCTGTCCGTCCGTTCGTCCGTCCGTCTGTTTGTTTCTTCGCAGTTTATTCGGTCAGTTTAAAAGATATTAAGCTAAATTTAAATAAGCTTACTTCTCTCGAACGACTAAAATAAGTATGAAAATGAAAGTGCCACGCCCATTTTTAGGTATAGCCCCATACAAACTTACCTTTTTTTTCGGTTATTTGTATGAAAATAGCTTTATTCATGAATGTATTCACTCCAAATTGGGTAAAAATACTTCTAATGTCTTCCAATGTCAAAACTAACGTGCCACGCCCATTTTTAGGTGTAGCCCCCATACAAATTTACCGCCCATTTCGAATTTTTATATAAAAATAGGTATTATTTATGAATGTATTCACTCAAAATTGGATAAAAACACCTCTTATATCATCCAGTTCCAAAACCAGGATGCCACGCCCATTTTTATGTATAGCCCCCATACAAACTTACCGATTATTCCCGAACTTTTGTATGAAAAAGTACATTTATAAATGTGTGTAGGCCACTGATGGTCGCACATAAACTATTCAAAGATTCGTGTGGCGGGTATTTAAGCTTCGGTTCCACCGAAGTTAACGTTTTTCTTGTTTAATTTAACTTCATGTCTACAAGCCTTTTGACAATTAAATAAGCCAAAGAAAAAGAAAAGCGCTTAAAAAGTGTAAAAATAGTACAAAAAAATTATTTGTATCAAGTCAAGCAAAAATTCGCTACATGTTCTATTTTTTTTCATCTTTTCAAGTTGTTCATTTGTTGCAAAAATTTTCTCATTTCGATTCATTTCGTTTCGTCGTTTCGTAATTAATTAGACTTAAAAGTTAAATAGCACAAATGATTTCGGACAGCAACAAAAGGAAGAATGAACGAACGAAAGAAAGGAAGTACAGATACAAAGATACAATTGCACATGCTTAGATACTACATTGAGTGCATAAGAGAGAATATGAAAAGGAAGAAGTTAAAGTCTTAGCAAAATTGAGGTAAAAGTAGTTACGGCAACACAGCCACAACAGCAAATATTTTCCACTTAGAATGAACATTGTGAAATGTTTCAATGCGGCAGTTAGATAGAAAATGAAGATAAGATACAAGATACAATTGGGTAGTCAGCAGTATCATGTGTGTGTGTGTGTGTGTGTAAGTATGTGCGAATATCTTTCGTGTTGCAAAAATATTTTTGTCTAAATTTATTTTTATGGAAGCTCATTGAGTAGAGATACTTGTGGCAGCATAACATAAATACATATTCTACTGTCAGTTGCGGCTGGACGGCTAGTTTGCTGCGTGTATCTTTCTAATGCAAACACATACACACACACACAAACACAGACATTGGCATTGGCTTACGCTCGAATTGACTTATTGATTGCGACAGAATTTATTGCCAGAGCTTAGTGATTTAAGGAAACATTGATGTGACTTTTTGACATTTGCCTAAGTTGAAGTAAGATGCCAGAAGCCAGACAGTATTGAAATTGTATTGTGTAAAAAAAAAAAATGTATATCATCAGCTACAAAAGTACAATTTCAAAAATATAAGTACTCAAATTATACTAATATATATATTTTATTTTTTTTTAATATTGAAAGCAATAAAATTCTTTTGTATTTTATGAATGTAAAATATTAAATTCAATTTTGTTGACGTTTGGAAAAGTAGACTTTGGATTGCTTTTGCTTGGTTTGCATACAATTTTCATAGATTTATTTTTATTTATTTATTTATTTATTTATTTATTTCGTTTTGCCTCTCTCATGCTGCGAATTTTCACTTTGCGATTATATATTTTTTGTGAAAAGCGAATGCAAACCTATCAAATATTCAGCAGGTAAATGTTGTGCTATAGAAATATGCATGAATGAATGAAAGAATGAATGATTGAACGAATAAAGAAATACTTTTGAAATGCACTGAACTTGTATTTGGTCGAAAGCGAAAAAAAAAAAAAACATTAAGCTAAATTTTAAAATTATTTTAACGATTTTTTTTTATTGAGTGCTACGAAAGTGCATTAAGAAAGTTTGTTATATGTCATTTGGAAATATTTTATTTAAATTTCAATTGGAAAACTTTTTTTTTGTATGGAAGATACCATAAATAATAAGGGTATTCAGAATGATATTGCTTTTGAGGCAAAGTTAATTTTAAAAACTTTTTTTTTGCAAGACTATTCTGAATACCTTTAAATTTTCTATACAGATTCTATATGATCAGTGCTGTCCGTCTGTCCTGCTGTCTGGCGTATGAGAGAGTATCTCGGAGACTATCAGAGACAAGAGATAATATAATTAATTAATATAAGAGATAATATAATTGAGTCAAAATCTGCCAATGACTCTCAATTTTGACTTTAATTAAACAAAAGACAAGCGACCTATTTTAAATGCATTCATCAAGGTATACGCACATATTTAGTACACATTTTTGCTTTTGATTAGTCAAAATTTAATGCTCATTTGATGCTAACCGAAAATTTGGCATAATTAAGCAGACAGTCAAACATACAGACACATCAGATACAAGATACAAGATACATTAAGCAAAGCGACAAAAAGCCGCAAACCGCAGCAGCACTCGACTCACATAAAGCACCGCCGTAATATACATACTTGGTATAAAATCCGCAAGCATTCATAGAGCGTCTGTTGTTGATGATTATATAATATGCTTGTCTAATTTTACCTGCAAAGAAATAGATAAAATGAGAAAAATGAGAAAAAAGAAATCATATATGTTGTAAGAATTAATGCCAAGAACGTTTTGTGTGCATTAGATGATGAAGATGCTAGAAAGCGTCATAAAGCGATTTTAAATGAGCAAAAGGAACAAACTAAAAAATGTGTACTGTTCCAAGTAATAAGCGGTTAAATGACAAACATTAAATCGACTCACAAGTAAACTTAATGCGAAGTGAAAAGCGATGGCCAAAGTAAAAAAAAAAAAAAAAAATGCGAATCAACAAGGCGTTGAGGAAGTATTTCTAAGATACATATTTACTTGATAGACAGAAACAGACAGGCTATGAGGCTTTAAACTAAAGCTGTATAGTATACTGCCGCGAAATCAGTTTACTCTCTGACTTGTCAAAGCGCATTCAAGTCCGTTCACATTGAATTGAGTGAGTTTTTTTTTTTTTTTTTAGAAAAAGCGCAGCATTTGCATGCAGCATAATTACTGCAACAGCAACAATTTCAATGTCTTTGCCATTTGGTATCTATGCACTTTTATTTTTAGCTATAAAAAAATCACATAATGCAAAGTCATTAAACCCTTTGCGGCCCTTTGCAATGGTTGTTTTTTTTTCACTCAGGTTTACGATGATTTTTTTTTTTTTTTCACTTCGTCTAATTTTTGCAAAGTGACAAAGGCGCCAAAGACTTTAACTTGAAATCCAAGTCACAAACCGCTCTGGCATCTGTCAAGCTGTAGTGTTGAACTTGACGCTGAGATCATGCCGTGTAACAACTTCCCATTCATGCGCTTAATTCACAATGTTTCTCATGAACGTCATTCCTTTGCATCATGATACTCAAATGTCGATAAACGTTAAGCATTGCCTTGTAAATTAGTTACTTTTATGTTGTTTTTATGCATTTAATGTGAATGTTTTGCCAATTTAAGTTAGTAAGATTTTAAAGTAATGTCTAAGCAGAGGCATAGTCGATTTTTAAGTATGCCCAATAGTAATCAAGAGTATAATAATTTATACTTAATCAGTTTTGAAATTGTTTTTAAATGAACTGAATATCTACGCTGTTTAATTTTTAAGGAGCAAGCCAAGCTGATTTGATTTGAATGTATTTAACAAATAAAAATATTGCTGGCTGGAATTTCAGTCTTGAACAAAAAAATAAAAAAAACAAAAATAAATTAAAAAGGAATTCCTTTATACCCCAGGGGAAAAAAAAAAAACTAAAACTTGATATGGACGTATTTTGCATTGTTTAAGGGTTTCAATCCCTAAAACAAATGACAAGTTAACTAACGGGATCTTCCGGTATTTATTTCATCTCGACACTAATCTGTTTAATGTCTTTAGCGACTGTGACTAGAAAATCACAGTGACTGCAAAAAAAAATCGCAGTTCCAAAAAAAAAAAAAAAAACAATCAGCGTTTACTGAATTGGTTCTCTGTTCGCGAAGAGTAATACAAAAATCCCCCTTACTCAACATCGTTCACTAAGCAACAAGAAAATGGCAAAAATTACTAAAGTGATTTTTTGCTACTGGCCCGATAATTTTTTTTTCTTTAATTTTTCTGCTCTTTTTCTTTTTTCAGTAAAAAAATAAAGAAACTATACAGTAATCCACTTTTAATTTGTTGAAAAATACTCAAATACATTTAATCACTTTCAATTTTATTATAAAAAATCGTTTAAAAATAAAATTTAATTAGTGTAAAAATAAAAAAGTAACTTCTCACGAATAATATTGCGTATGCGTAATTTATATGCTTCATACTATGCTGAATTACCTATTAAATATGCAAAACCATTTTAAGGCGTCAACGTAACAAAGTGAGCAATTAATAAAATTAATTTATTTTTAAAGCAATTTCTTTTATAAACTTTTTTCTCATGTGATATGGACATTTTTTTTTTTTTTAGCCTCGAGTTTTTTGCATAAATTTATTTTTTTTTGTTTTTTTAATAACAGCAATGCATGCCACATGATTTCAGGTACTATATCAATGCAAAGCGCGACAAATAACAAACAGCAATATTAAAATACAACATTCACTTATATACAAACTATATAATACATACATATATGCACATAGGTATACACTAAAAGTAAGTATTATAGTGTTCAGTCACAGTCGACAGCACAACGGACTGGACAGCTTAATTATTGTTTTTGGTTGAGCGAAAATCACGTGTCACGCGTGCAAAAGTGTTCAACATTCAGTAAAGTGACTACCGCTCATTTGCAAAAGGTTTTATGAATTTTTCATTTGAACTACAGTGATAACATAAATTAATGAACAAACAGTGAAACGCTAAAATAAACAGTTGCAAATGGACAGACGAACGGTAAAAGAGATAAATAAATTGAAACAGCTTTTAATGCTATATAGTATAAGATTTGTACATTTATATTAGCATACACTGTAATGCATTTATGTATATAAAATGTATTCCTTAAAATGGCAGGAAAATCGCTTAAAGCTGCTATGCGCTGCACTGAACAGCGCACAGCTTATGGCAAGTGAATGCGTGTGGGCAGCATAATTAAACAGACAATCACGCACACACATACACATGAGCTTGTATAATATATATATAGGTATATACATATGTATATGTATTTAATACCACACAGACACATGCTAACCACATATATAGTATATTACGCCTGCAAGTATGCTATACAAATATGCATATATTTTAGTTGCACGCCCGTAAAATGCAAGCAACGCCCACAATGCTTGTTGAATTTATTGAAAATTTTACTGCATCATATCTCTGCAGTTGAAGCATATTGCAGTAGCGCTTTTGCTTTATAGAACTATATCGATGACGATGACGTTGATGACGATGATGACGACGGCGAGGACGACACGTTAATATTGTGGTGTCACCACATATGCAAACTTTACGTTGCGCACCTTAACGCAGGTTCACTACTCTCGCATGTCATGATACGCGCTGCCGTTATTCATGCGTAAAATAAAATTTTAATATACAAACAAATTGTGTTTTATGAAAAAAAAAAAAAAACAAGAACGTGAAAAAATTAAATAAAATAATATATATTGTATGTTGTATATGCATATTAATATATACGTTTTAATTCGTCTGTGCGTGATTAATTAATAGCATTTAAAGGATAATTGCCTGCAGCATTAATTTGATTAAATTTTCACATATCGTCGCACACAAAATCATACACGAATTACGCTGTTTTTTTTTTTTTTTTTATAGCCATGTCAACTTGTTTTTTTATTAAGACAAATGGACAGACGGACGGACAGTTAGATACAATTAAAGCTTTCACGTGCATATTTTTTTTTTTTTGGTTTCATCATTAATAAACAGTTCACTAATTACAAATTGGCTTTTAAATGCAATATTTATTTTTTCGAAACATATTAAATGAATATTTTTTTTCCTTTCATTATAATTAGGCATGTCACACAAAATCTCTTTCGGTTGGTTTCAAATCGCTGCTAAAATTAAATGAAATAATTCGCAATTAGTTCAAACATTATCTTAAAAAAAAATTAAATATACAACTCAAAGTTATTTGCTTTATAAATGTAGTTAAAACTAATTGTGAATTATATACATTGCATTTTAGTAGAGATTTTGTGTGACACCCCTGTATATTCTAAAATTATTTTTGTACTAAAAATTTGCAATTTAAATATTTGCTAAAATTGTATTTATTTATTTTCTTTTATTTATTTTTTTAAATTTGTTAATTTGCAATTATTTATATTCGATATTTAATTTTGTTTGAATTTATTAAACACGTTTGAGGTTTTGCATTTAGCTGTCATTCATTAACAGTAAAAGCTAATTTGTTAAATTAAATTTGCTATTTTTTTGTTACGTGACGTGACTTTTTGATGTTTTTTTAATTTTTTTTTTTCTTTCTATTTTTTTCAAATCTGCGTTAAATATTGTATTTATTTATATACCGATAATAAGTTATGTGATTGATAACTTAATACCTATGAGATTCAAGTTAACTGTTTGTACCTAGTATGTACGTAAATCTTTAGTCATATTTATGACATTAATTGTCGTTTTGTGCTGTGCATCTTAATGAGCTTGTTTTGTATTTATTTTTTTTGTTTGTTTTAATTAATACGCAAAAGGTGTCGAGTGTTTTGTTCTCCTAAATGGTCTGTGTTCACATTTGTTTCTATAAAAAAAAGTTGTTATAAATTTGGTTAAGTAGTTTAGACCACAAATTAATATTACATTTGGTATTTCTTAAAGCTGAACTCTATGGAGCAATAACTTTTTTCATATTTTACCGAGGCAATAAGTCGACGAGTACATTTATTATTGGTACAAAATCGTATTATTTCTATAATATGTAAAAAAAATAATAAACTCATGGTAATCTGTTATGTGTAATAGCAATCCTTATTAGATCAAGAACACTCATTCTTATATCAAGAACACTCTTTCTTATATCAAGAACACTCGTTCTTATATCAAGAACACTCTTTAAACCTCGTAATTGTTCTCCTTATTAATCAAGAACACTCGCTCTATATCAAGTTCTTTTTATATTAAGAATACTCGTTCTTATATCGAGAGCATTCATTCTTATATCAAGAACATTTGTTCTCGTATCAAGCACACACATTTTAATAATAATTAAAAATACTTAAGAACAATTACAATATTATCGTATAAAAAAAAAAGAATTTTGTAATATGTCATCAACGCATTTTAAAACGTCCAAACCATATTCATGTGCTTGTTCTTTTCATACAATATGTCTACAATATGAATATTTCTATTGTATCTCGCACTTGATTTCATTCAAAACGAGCAACAATTGCTCTTTTTCTTGTTTACATTTTATATATTTTATCATATTTTTCGACAATAAAAGGAAACATTGCGTGTATTATAATTATTATTATTATTATACATAATTCTGTTTTTGAAATGATTAAAACAAACTTCACGATTTAATTATAAAATTCACACTTATGTATGTATTGTGTTGTCTTGATATTATTATAAAATAAGCGTTTTGTGCACGTGAATTTCACTCGTTGCTGTTGAGATGTATGTACCATGCGACAGACAGACGGACAGACTTACGGACAATATGATGTAAAATGTCTAAAGTTGTTTTTAACAAATACAATGCAACTACATCAGAAGCTCTGTAACAATTGCAATTTCCGCGCGCGATTGTCTAGCATAGATCCGGCGTGTAAGCGTCTTTTGCTGATAAAAATCTTATAAACAACAAAAAAAAAATACAAAAACAAAGTTACAAAATTTTGTTACAGCAATGCTTGAATGAAGTTATTAGCGCTGTTAACTGTCGCACAAGATATTTGTTCATGCATTCATTCGTTCATTTCATGTCATCAATTATTCATTCGGTTTGGCACTGAAGTTGTTGTTGTTGTTGCTGTTGTTGCAATTGGAAGACGTTGCAAATGTTGTCTGCGAATGCAATTTACATTTTAATTACTTCCACAGCGAGAAAAGTCCAAGAGACAGATAAATACATAGACAGACGGACAGACAGGCAGACGGACAGGCAGACAGACAAACAGACGGACAGACGAATGAAGTGTCAGATAATTGCGCATGCGTTTATTGTAAATGTGCAAATAAGACATAAAATTTAAAAATTAGTCACACAACATAAAAATTGAAATTCAAATTAACAAAACAAAATACAAAATTAAAAAAAAAAATACAAATTAGGATTAAAGTAAAAAAATATACAAGCAATAAAAAGAAAGAAATGTATGCCGAACTTTTGGCTATATTTTTGTGAAGAATAAAATTGCCAATCCTTGACACTTCTTGAAAAGCGAGCCAGCGGTTCAAAGTCATCACCGAATTAAAAGAACCACTGCCAATTTTCTAGTGTTTCGCAGCCCTGGTATAAAAACTATGACTCTCTCAAAATTGTTGCAAATGTTTGTTGTTGTATTCATAAAGCGTGCGCGACAATTGTTGTTGCTATGTATTTGTGTTGCATGTAAAATTAAAAAACAAAAAACACATTTCAACACTTTCGCTTTTGATAATTTTTTGTAATAAAAATACATGATAAAAAAAAAATTGCTTTAATTATGCGCAGCGACACGCCATTTGCTATTTTCTTCTCTCCCTCGCACATCTCATGAAGCTGCATATTTGCTATCTCTTTTTATTACACATCTGATTTATAATTACGTTTTTGTTGTTGTTGTTGTTGTAAAGTTTATAAAATCATTGCTACTGTATTTTTTCATTGTTGTTGTAGTAGTTAGCTACGTTGACAACTTTAAAGTTAACAACAACACAAACAATAAGCAGAGAATTAGATAACAACAACAATAACTGCAGAGACGTCAGCTGTGTATATGCTTCCCACGCACATTAATTCATTCATTCAATTATACAATAAAATATTTATGTGAATTTATATAATTTTTTTTTTTTTTTTTTTTTCGTTTGTATCTATTTATGTAATGTATGTATTTGTGTTTGTTTTACTTTTCCCATTGTTGTTGTTGTTGGTTTTTTGTTTGCGCAATTGCAATGTTGCAAAAAAAAAAAAAAAAAAACAAAATCAAAACGAAAACAAAAAAAGTTCAAATTGACTTCAACAAAATATTTCGTAACTTTTCATTTTATTTGCTACGAATTGAATTTATTATTATGACATTTTTTTTCTTATTGTATCAAAATAAAATTTAATTGAACTCTTTTGTTTTTATTTGGTGATTTTTAAATTTGTTTGATTGATTTTTTTTTTTGCGAGGAGTGTTTTATAAATTTTTATTTGTATTGAGCAAGTCAAAAGTTTGTTGGTTTGTTCAAGCTACCTAATGGTGACTTCTCAAGAAACATCCACAGGAGACTTAAAGGGTGTCTTTTTTAAAATAATTTTTCCAAGCAATGAGACCGATATTTTAGAAATGGTTGACGTTAAATTGTATTCTAAGTCCCTAAAAATTGCTGGTTTGTTTTCAAAGACATAATCTCAGAACAAATAATACAAATGCAATGCAAAAATTCACTGGTCTGTTTTTAGTTTTAAAATGACAAATGTTTTCTTTAATAAGTCGATTGTTTGACGCTCTGTACTACATATGTCGTTTTCCTTTTGAAATATATTATGGAATTCAAAAACAACCCAAACAAAACGGAATAATTTTCGATAGTTTTATTATTAAAGAAGTGAAAAGTGATTTTTTGAGGATATAACAGAGCCTCGAGAACATCTCTCATTTCAAATGGGGTAATTTTCCTTGTTGGCCGGCCAAAAAACGAGCCTGATCACTCAGATTTGGAAGCGTTTTTCTAGTGTTGGTCCACTTAGATCTAAACATTTTATGACAATTAAAACTCTGTCGCAAAATAGATCCTCTAAAACCAATCTGTCCGTTTGAAACAATCTCTCCAACATTTAAGAATTTTTTCTGGTTTATTACAACTCTATGAAACAGCCCACATGTTGTTATTGTTTTGATAATTTTTTGACCATTTGCTAACGCAGCTTTTGTCTCCACATTCGCTCCACATGCGACAGCATGCAAATCTTTTGACCTAATTTTGTTTGCTACATAAAAAAAAAAAAATATCTTCAAGCTGCTTTGATTTATTTACAAAGTTGTGGGCGTCATTTGTTTCTAGCCCCAAAAACAAAAAGAAAAACAATTTGCATATTATGAATATATGTGTCTGAAAACAAAGCTAAGAAGCTTACAATAGTTTACATAAATAAATTTTAGCTAAGCTGTTTATTATTGTTCGATTTAAATGGACAAAATAAAAAACAGGAAATTTCTCTACACTACACTTTATATGGTATTGTATCTATATCTATGAAAGCGGATGCTCTAACGTGTTCTAACGTATCGGAATTTGGGTTAATGTGAAAGGCTTAAAGGTAATAAAATGAAAATCTTAAAACATAAATCTTAACAGAAGCATAGAGTAGCAAACATTTAGATAGTTAACACCTACAACAAATAAATGAATATGTACTGACTTTGATTTAATTTATTATGTAATCTAATTATTAAATTTACATAGAATACTTAATAATAAAATCGAAAACCTTATACATAGCGTTAGAACTGTATGTATAACAAAATTAATTAAAATGAAATTTGTATTGTAAGCAAACAGCAAAAGTGACAGAAATAACAGCAGCAGCAAAACTACATCATTAAAATAATAATCTGCGGTTTGGCTTGGATGCCTGGGCGACGCGACCAAAGCGGTAAAGGTACAGTAACAAATAATTATCTTGTAAACTAAAAAGTCATCATTAATAATGATTGTCAGCGAAAAAAAAAAAAATACATATAGCAAACTGTGTTCTTAAATCCTTTGCACAAAATGCGACCGATAGCATAAAAGTTTAAAATTTGATAAGTTCTTAAGAATTAAACATTTTTTTTTAGAAGAAAAAATTTATTAAAGTTTGAAGCTGTTGCAGCGGTTTAATGCAGCAATAAAAAATATCGCAGCATTTATGAAATTTTTTATACATATTATTAAATCACACCCTGTATAGTAAACTCTACAACAGCCACCCACAAAAGCTGCTGTTTTCAATGAATTTTAGGGAAATACTGCTTTCGTTCGTTAAATTTTTGGTATAAACATCAACAATAATTAAGCACAGCAAAGTTTTTTGCGATAGCTCAGCAATGATGTATGTATGAGGTATCTGTGTATTGGAGTATCTGTGTATCTTTTATTTGTGCAACTGTGTATAAATAAATTGAAGTAAGTCGCAGCAACGATTTATTTCGCATTAACGTTTAATATTGCCCTGGCCTGGCTACTAATTAACCACAGCAAGCTGTAACAACAGCAACAGCAGCAGTTGCCGTAGCTTCAGCTGCCGTGGCTAGCATAATGATTATGTTTTAACATCATTATTAACATCATTAGTGTCGTCTTCTTCGACAAATAATGACACAGCGCGTTTGTCAAAGCTCTGATGATGCGGCAACATTCGCTGCGCACCAAAAATATCGATGACGATGATGATAATGAGATAATGATGATGTACATATACAGCTAACAACATGATTGCTGCCGCCAACTGCTAATTAGCAGCAGCAGCAACAGTCGCAATTTTTTTTTTTTTTTGGTGGAATTTTTTGATTTGTGCTGTTTTTTTTCGGCGTTTTGCCTTTTTTTTATTGAGGGCAGGCAGAACGTTAGGAGCATTGAACTTATTTCTTATAAAGTAGTAGAGTAGCACCCGCTGTCTATCTGATTTATAGATGAATTTAATTGTATTGAAATATTCTTTCGTTTTTGTTTATATTCCTTTAAATACAGTTTTGCGTGCAAAATTTTTGTACAGTTATAATTGCAGCTTTAAATTTGATGCTTCGTAATTTTGTAGTTCTAATGACTCTAGATGTGAGTTTGTATATATTTTATATTTGTTTAAAAATTTACATATGCACATCCATAGAAATATTAAGCAGTCTGTCTGCATATGTGCTTCATTTATGTAACTTTCGAGTTGCCTATTAGAATATCCAAAGTTTTTGTTTTTTTTTTATTCATTTGTGAGTTAGCATGAAGCATATATCTTGTAAAAACGCCCATGCAAACGCTGACAGTGCAAATTGTATGCTGTTCTTTTATGCATTACTATTATTTTTTTTTTATTTTGAATTTTTTTTCTGCATTTGAAACAATAAAAAAAAACAGCAGCAACAAAAATAACAATTGCTTATATGAGTAGTATCATACAATATAATAAACGTTGCACAATTTCATGACCCTCTGCACTTAACTTTAACTGTATACACAGCGCGAATGACTTCTGCTTCTTCTTCTACTGTAAAAAAAAAATTGAAGTTAGATTTACGTATACGTAATATTAAATAATTAAACCAAATTAGGCGCGCTTGCTGCAAGGGCCCTTTTGAAAATTTCTTTAATGTGAAATTGACTTCATCAAAATATAGTTCTAATCAATTTGACCACAAATTGAGACCCATAGGACCCGCGGAACAATTGTGAAGAGCGAGATCGGAAGAGAACTTCAACAGGCGGAATTTTGATCTATTCCCGACATACCCGATTATATAAAAAAAAATATACAAAACAGGGAATTGAAGCATATTGGTATATTTATAAAAGGAGTAATCAACCAAATGGCGTTTTTAGGTTGATGTAACAAAAAAGTTTTCAGATGAAAATTTTTATATTAGTGACTTCTGAACGGTTCTACTAATCTTATCTAGTTTTAAGTTTGGTGAATTTATGTCTTATAGTCCTGCCCCCCCACTTTACCTATTCATACACTGTTGCCCTTCAAGCATAGTGAATACTTATTATATTTATAGAAGCTTGAAAAAGTACATTTTAAAAAACTCGGGTTGCAGGAGAACCGGCAAAATAAAATTATACATCGTTATCAACTATTTAGTTCCGTACCCATCTCTAGTTCAGATATTTCATAACAGAGTGCTGCTCTCTTTAGATTTCTATTTTCTCATTTACTAACAGTTTTGCACACTCTCTCTACTTGAGCGAAAAAATTGAGTGAAAATTGCCGTATACTCATTATAGTGAATATAAGTACATGCCATGCAAAATGAGTGAGCACAGTACACAGCAAATATTCAATTGTACTCGCTGTGTACTTAATGTGCTAAACACTTTTAAATGTCTTCTTCTTTGTGCTTTGATAATGTAATTTTCTTATCGTATTAAAATCATATTTCAATTTAATTTAGAGTGTTACTAACTTATCATGGCAGCATACAACTAATGCATGTGCATTTATGGGCCCATTACAATAATACAAAACTGTACTGTCTCTAAGTAAGTACAATACTTTTTTTTTTTTTTTTTGAATGCTGCATATTAACTGCTGCCTTTAGTCTTTGCACACTACCTACTACTATTCTATCTTTGCAGATAAGCAAATAAACAACGACACAAAGGAGCAACAGTCGCTACTGCCGAGTCACAGTTCAACTCAACTCAACTCAAAGAATTCGCGAGTTGCAAGTTATTCTAATATAGCGCTGCCTGGCTGGCTGGTTGGCCTGGTTGTGTGGTGTGTGTGTGCTCATTGTCATTGGCTCAACTCGAAAATGCTGATTGCCAGAGCCTGAAGCAGTCCAAGCCAAGCTTAAGTGCGCCGCGGCAATGAAGTCGCAACATACTGAATTTTTTTAAGGTTTTTTTTTTAATTCTACATTTGTACAATTTTTTTTTTTTTTGTATACCCCGCCGTGAGTCGTAAATAAGTTTTATTGTGTGCCATCAGCTCACACTATGCTTGAATATTTCCGACGTTCTTCTGCGCTGCCCTTCCGGCAATGCGCATTTCCCTTCCGCTTACCAAAGCTTTTGGTTTTGTAAATTACCGCACATTTTTGAACTGGCCTGCTGCTGTTGCTCGATTCGGGATTGTTGCTATTTCTTCAACTGCTCCTCCAGCTGTTGCTCCAACTTTTCTACAACTACAATTGCGCTGTCGCTTCTGAGTTGCTTCATTTTCCACTTCCACTTCCCGAGTGCATGAAAATTATTTCATGTTGTATAAATTTGTTGCAGCTCGTATTGTCTGGGGCTGTTGCTGTCGCTGTTGCTGCTGCTGCTCCGGTTACTCCGCGAATTTTTCGTTTTACCAATTGACTACAAAGTGGGTTTAATGTGCGCGCAAACTATTTCGCGCTTAAAGATTTTATTTCGTTTTTTTTATTTTATTTCTTTTCAGTTGGCGTCGTCTGAATTATGTCCTAATATACAAGAGTTCTAGATACATTTGTGTTGCTTTGCAAGAGTATTCATGGCATTATGCGCTTTATTGTTCTATCTTTGATAGCGCAGTGAGTTGGTGTGTGTGTGTTGTGTGGGTTTAAAATGAAGTTAACTTTATTAAAGCATTATATGCAGTTCGCTTTTATTATTATTTTCCTTTTTGTTTTTTTTTTTGGCAATTCACTCGAATTGTCTCATCAAATTCTTACGAATTGTACACATTTGACATAAGCCAAGTAAGTAAAGTGCTGAGGGAGTACGCTTAGCTTAAGATTTATGCGAGTTGTAAGCAATTTAGAAACGAAAGAGTTACTTACTGACTTGAAATGAAATTGCCTCTGGCTGCTGGGACTTTAAATGATGCCATAATTAAGCGTTGCGCAGCCGCATCGAAATAGATTAGAAGCATGCGACAGGCAGACAGACAGACGGACAGACAGCTACAGGAGTAAAAGCAGCAAATAAAGCGCTGACATTTGAGCGGCAAATTATGCCCAAATGTAATTTTCATTTTCCTTACATGCATGGCTTTTGTAGTATTTACATATATGCGAGTGTTGCTTGAATAGTTTTTAGTCTATTGTTGTGCTTTTAGATGCCTTATAAAAGCTATTTGATTGTATGTGATGGTGTCTATAAATACTGAAAGTATCTGAAGTTTATTTTAGCTCAGAATGATCGAATATGTTTTTCTTTTCTTTAGGGGAAAGTAAGTTTTTCGATGTCAATTACACTATATACCACCCTCGTTAAGTCACCTACTGCCACTGTGCAATCATTTTGCTATTTCACCTTCACTTTATGCGCTTTTTTTGTTGTTGTTGTATTTTTTTAAAGTAAAGAAAGACATTGTTCGTTACGTTACGCTAAGATATGCGTATCGCATGCATTCAGCCTGACAGGCATATCATTTACATAACATGTACTATATGCATGTACATATGTATGTGTGTATGTACAGCCGACCCATTGCAGCCCACTATGCCCATAGATACGCCTTGCCGCCTTGTCTTGTCTTGGTTGTTAGCATTGCATTGCAAACGCTTAGCTTAAAAGCGGCATTGCTGCTTACTGATCACTGTCACTGGTTGCTAGAATGCTGCTGTTCTTTTGCCCCTGGCCTTCAGTTCAGCCAGTCATTTGGCTGTTCATCAGCTTTACTCTACTAGCAGCAGCTACTGCTGTTACAGCTGCAGGCTGTGGGCCAAGCTATGAAGGCATACAGAACGTGTGTGTATCATGTTCACTAGAAGAACAAAATGATATAAAGAAGTATGCAACTCAAGTTTGAATTGCTTGTAGGGCTTCTGTTCTTTTTTTTTTTTTTTTGTACACTTAACCAACTACTATGCACTTTTTTTTTTTTTTTTTGATTAGACTTCGTAGCTAGTTGTTCATCTATTTTTTGTTGATGTTATTTCCACATCAGCTTTATGCTGCTGCTTTGCATATTTTTCTTGCAGTTTTTTTCACGCTTCGTTCTGGGGTGTCACATTCGACGCTATGCCGTCAACTTCAGTACGCCAGTCAGTCAGGCAGTCAGTCAGTCAGTTTCAGCTTAGCTACTTTGGCTGACATTCATTTAGTTGCAATAGACTTCATCTTTGTTGTTGTTGTTGTTGGCGGCTGATGTTGCCATTTTGATGTTGCAATTTTTGTGGTATTTGTGGCGTAAAATTTGCAAAAAAAATAAAATGAGAACAATCTTATTTGATTGCAACATCGCTTGACATCACACACAACACATCGCACATAGCGCTGACTTAAAATCGCATTGAATTTAATGCAATATTAGATGACAGACAGACAGACAGACGGACAGACAGACATCAGCTAGCAGCAACCAAAATAGCAAGAATTACGGCAACATCAAGTGCCACATCAACAGCACCTTGAGGTGTTCATTTTCATTTTCGTGGTTCTCTCGTCTTTTGCTTTTGTTAATTACATATGCAGCATTTTTTTTTTTTTGCTTTTGTCTGCAACTTAATGCAGGCCTTCGAGCGTAATGAGGTTGCTATTGAAAGATTTTTTTCTTTTTTTTTTTTTTGACTTGGCTATATTATTATATAATTATGTAAATAAAAAAAAAACTTTATATATGTACGTGCATAAGTTCCAAATAAAAATATGTCATTTAAAAAAAAAAAAAATATTGAACAAGTTCAAACTCTTGGAAATTCTTATTAAAAAATATTTCAAATTCTCTGACATAATAAAATATTTCTCTTTTTTTGTTGACATATAATTATGCAGCAGACTGTTTCTATGAGATACATATACTATATATATATTAATGGTAACTATATTGGCTGCCCTTTGCTATTAAGTTTACTTAAAAATGCTTTAAGCGTTGAAAATAATAAATAAAACTTGTAAATGCTGCAACAATTTTTTTTTTTTTTGTTGCTGTTGTTTGTTGGTCCAAATGTTGCAAATGCCAATTCAGGCGCTCGCTAACGAAAACCGGTTTGATCTTGTTTCTTTTCGTTGTTGTTGTTGTTGGTATCTTTATTTTGTATCTGTCTGCTGCAACGCTTTCCCACAATTCGCTTATAAAATGCAAGAAAAACGAATGCAGTCCAAACGAAAAATGACCCAACCAAGCTAGCTTGCCTTAAAAAAAAAAAAAAAAGAAACGTTGGTATATATACAATCTATATCTTTTCTATTTACACTTATGCTATTTTTGTATGTGTCTAACTCTTTCTAACAGCTACAATTGCCCGTTTAAATTGCATTTTGTATAGGGAACCTGGTCAACAAAATAAAAATCAAGAATAAATGCAATAGTAACTACGACTTTGAGATGCTCTGCATCAGGCACGAAATCTAAATTTTAAGTTTTATTGAGAAGTTTATTTTAAATGCTCTTTTATGCCTGCTTCCAACCATTGTGTAGGGTATGAAATCTATGAATGTCTTTTTATATACAAAAAAATCGAGCGATACACCCGCTTCTGCCTCATGGGCTGTATTTTGGTGAATGCACGATTTTTTTCTTTTAGTATGTTGCAACAACTGCCAATGCAACATGGAGACAGCAAAAAAAAAAAAAAAAACATTAACAACGACAACAGCTACAAGAAGAACAACTAGTGCGCCTATGAGTCATTTGTGCAACAGCAACATCGACCACATTTACAGCAAACATTGTGGTCAGCAAATATTTGTATAAACATTATTCATACTGGCAACAATTGCTGAAAGAACAACTAAAAAGACTAAGTGTAAATTGATTAAACTTGCTGAAAAAATATGTATAAACTTTTATCTCGAAATTGACGATTAATCGATTCATGCAATAATTGATGTAACCGGCTTATTCGTCTAAAAAAACATTTTATTGGGCCTAATCCTAAAAATTGTATTGATGCAAGTTTTATTATGGAGTCTCTAGAAACATGCAGTTTAAAGTTTGAAGGTTTTAAATCTCTCTAAGCTTCATACATGATATATACAGCAAAAAAATTAAAATGTTTTAAGTTTATCAGCTGTTTGCTTAAAATCAAGAAGCAGAAAAATTGACATTTGTAAGGTGAAATTATGTAAGTTCACCATAAAATGCATACTCAACAAAATTTGTTAGCAAATTAGAAAGAGACAGAAGCGAAATCCGTTGACTAGTATAATTACATCATGCGTCAAAGCCAAAAATTTTTTGTTTCGAGTTTCATTTATTTTTATACGATATATTTTTTTTTTTACTTTAAAAAATACCAATACATTTTGAGAAGTTTCCTTTATCTATACCAATATTATAAAGAGGAAATGTTTGTTTGTTTGAAATGAATAGGCTCCGAAACTACTGGACCGATTTAAAAAACTCTTTCACCGCAAGCAACACTATTCCCGAGTGACATAGGCTATGTTATTTTGGAAAATTTTGACCCAGGGCCTAATGGGGGCCTTAAAACTAAGAAAGGCAATTATTTCGATCAAAAAGACGTTTAAATATTTATTTGTGTTTGAGTTTTTTTTAGAATTCAGGTGAGCAACAAGACGGGATTTTGGAAAATTTTGACTCGGGGCCTAATGGGGACCTTGAAACCGGAAAAGCCATATCTTTGGAGTGAATAGACGTAGAGACTTGAAACAGGGCTCATTTGAAAGATGGTTAAAAAACATTTTTAGCGTTCAAGTTGTTCAAGGGATTTCTGGAATTTGGACTTGGGACCCATATGTGGACCCAATATGTATTTTTGACTAATTTTTTTTTATTTTTATTACAGGTGAGCACTTAGACGGGATTTTAGAAAACTTTGACCAGGGGCCTAATGGGGGCCTTAAAAAAAGATGGTTAAAAAACGTTTTTGGCGTTCAAGGTGTTTAGTGGATTTCCAAAATTTGAACGCAAATTTTTGAAATAGAAGCAAAAAAAAAAACACGCGAGCAAAACCGCGGGAACATGCTAGTGGTATATATAAATGGAGTAGTAGTACAGTTTACTGTTTTCGTTAACTTGCATTCGTAAACGATACATAAAGGATGTTAATTTCTAGAAAGCTGAATACTACCATTTCGGCACAATTCTTAATGCAGCCTTGATGTGTAGTGGTACATTTACGTTCAATATTGCTTTCTTTTACTGAAATGCGATATATATATTTTTTTATTTTATAAATAAATATCATTGGCAATTAAAAACTGGCGTCTGACTTCATTGGAAGCAGTTTGTTTACATTTTTAAAAAAATCTTCGTAAATTTGTTGTTTTTTTGTTTTCATTTTTTTTTTTTTTTTTGCTTTTGAGATTTATTTAAATGCATTAAACTTTAGAGGTCAACTTCCTTTCACTTATGGCATCGCGCGACTTAACACACTTTAGACCTCAATCTCCTCGAAAACACCTCCACATTTTATGAATAAATGTACGTATACAGTATACAGTACGAGTATATGTGCATCCGTTTCGCGCTTACTGTTTGTCCGTCTGTCCGTCTGTCTGTCTGTATAGTATCTTTTTATATTCTGAGCTTGCAATACCTACATATGAAAAACTACATTCAAAGTCATATTTAAGTATTATGCCAGTAACTAGTATATACAAAGGAGTTTTTTTTTATTATAATTTTATTTTTGTTGGAGGCTGACTCTGTCAGTAAAAAAAAAAACAAAATATCGAAATGCAAAAAATGATCATCAGCCACAAAATGTGACATGTGACAAGTTGTATTTCAATGTCGTTTTTCCGGTATAAGTGCTTTTTTTCTTGTCAGAGCTTTTGCATTTTATTTTTTTTCTTCTATATTTATGAATTTCACGTTTTATTTATTTTGCAAGTAATTTTATTTTTTGCTTGGTTTACTCATTTTTTGTTTTTTTTGGATGGAAAATTCCTGCAGTTCATTTAAATTGAAATCCGCCTGCGCATTTATAAGTTTGAAAGTATCTACAATGTTGTACAAGTTTGTTGGTTTTTTTTTTGTTACTTATGTTGTCGTTGTCAATTTTATGAAACAGCAGCAAAAATAATGCAAAGGAATTTTTTAGTTAATTCAAACCGAAACTTTTATACGCTTCATAACAAATAAGAAAATACGTTTTAGCTACTTGAAAACTTCAAATTTAGTAAAAGCCAAATCTAGCATCTTTTTCCATTTTTCATTACAAACATTTTTAAAAAATTGCATATACCACATTAAACGTAAATTACAAAGCGCATATAAGGATGTAAAAAAAAAATATTTATAATGAAAAAAAAGGAGTTTGCTCCTTAAGCAACGAAATGTCAAAAAGTAACTGCATAAAAGTTGCTTGTAAATTTAATAAACTTTTATGTCTGCGGATATGTTTCATGCATTGTGTTTTTCTTGGTTTGTTTGTTTGTTTGTGCGTGTCTTTCTTTGGGTTTGACTTTTGTCAAAAACAGCTGCCATTAATATATTATATACTATATACATATAAGCATATGTCCTGTGTGTCTGTCTGTCCATGTTCTGTCTATTTGTCCGTGTAACATTTTATATGTTCTACTCATGCTGTTCACTGCATCAGACCAAGCATCGACTGATTGCTCCATGGGGTGCACTTTGGCATACGCAAGTCAAAAAAAGGGAAAATTGAAAAAAATCACACCAAGTAAAACTTTTATTGTATCCGCAATTTCTGTGTGTACCACAAACATTCAGCAATTTCTTACGTCCTGGCCCATGCTCAACTCATTTCTAGACTTTTGCATTGTTACTTTATAACTCTTCAACGTTTCCTTTTCACTTGTACGCGTTATTTGAGTTTGAGGTTGTCATGATGGCTGGCAGAGATTGATACCCGAGGCGAAAGTGATTTATAAATGCTTAAATATATCTGCGTATGGTGTGTATGTGTGTAAGTTGTTCCCAAAGAACTTTACCTAATAATATATTGCACGTGTCACATGTTTTGGAAGTTACCAATGTAAAAAATTACAAATATGATTTAAAGGTTAAGCTACCAGATTCAATATGAAATATTACATTTTGTAATTAGTCTTTCAAAAAAAGCTAATTGCTTCAGGATCTCGAGTTAGGTCCACCATATTAACCAGCAAAACCAAGGATCTGTTTCTCCACTTTTTTCCAAATTTAGTTGAAGAAATTTTCTCCAAACTGTAATACAGTTTCCGTAGTTGCTTGATTTCGCTCGGCTTTAGCTGGTAATTCCAGAAAACAGTTAGCGCTAGTTCAACTCTTATGCAGATTTAATTTAACAATTTTCAAAATTAAACACACAAAAGATTCTGCTCAAATATTGAACTGCTTAAATTTTGAAAGGGAATAAATTCTGGCAACATTTTTGATTTTTTTTCTTTTTTGCATTAATTTCAATTATTTCCCTCGATAAACGTTGCAATAACAAGAACAACAAAAACAATATCTAAAGTGATTACTTAGATAATTGTCATTGTCGCCTGGCTGCTGCCAATCACAAATGCCCAAAACAATCACAAAATCACAAGCTATACCATATAGCCGAGTCGAGACGAATCGAGTCGAGCAAGCCTTCAAACCACAATGAGTGATAAATCCCACACAATTGCCCAATGTCTGTTTGTCTGTCTGTCTGTCCGTCCGTTTATTTGTTTGCCAAACGACTCTGGTACTGGCTCTGGCGCTGACTCAGTATCAGTTTCCATTTCAAATTTTGTTCTCAATGATCAATATTTTTGATTGACAATTCGAGTGGCGTTTGCTTGAACGCCTCAATACAAAAATTTTTTTGAAACTAAGCAAAAAAAAAAAAAAAAAACAACAACAAAAAAATCCAAGCTGCGCCAATTGAAATCACTCTAATTTCAGCATTAATAGCATTTTTAAAACCTTTTTTTTGTTATTGAAAACTGAAGTCAAAAAGCGTTAATTGCTACCAAAAAAAAAAAAAAAAAAAAAAACAGATTTAAAAATTTATTTACCAAAAATGATTATGAAATCAGACAATAAATATGCAGGTGCCAGCGTCATTTGATAGGCTTCAAACTTTGACAACCCAAAAAAAAAAAAAAAAAAAAAAAAGCTTGCAAAAGTTTTAAAACGTTTTTAAAGCGTTTTTTTTTTCAAAATGATGTCAGAGCGGAAGTTAGTCAATCTTATGGCTTCCTTTCGAGATGCGCTACACTGATAAAGTCGTTAAATATATTATACAAGTTTGTACATTTTATATGCTTAAAATAAAAGAATTCTTGCTTCAAATTTCCGCTCAAAAGAGATAACCAAAAAAATTAAATGAAAAGAAAAGTTATACACAAACTGCTAAAAAAAAAGAAATATATCGCATAACAGGCCAAGGCCAAATAAATAAAACTGCTTGTAGATATTTCAAAGAAAAAAAAAGAGAGCGCAAAAAGAAAACCACGGAGATATAATCATAATAATGTAAATTAAAAACGCTAAACAAAAAAAAAAATATTTCATTTTAATTATGACAAATTTATAATTAGTAGCAACAACAAAAATAATAATAATAAAAATAATAACAAAAGCAGTCAACAAGAAGCGTTAAAATTTATGCGTTTTGTAAACAAATATAAGCAATATTTTAAATTTTATGTTATAGCATAATTTTTATTATTACAGCAGTTTTTTGTTAAGTTTTTTGCTTTTTTCCTGCACATAATTTTAAGTTTTGCATGTAACAGAGTTGAGGAGATTTGGTGAGTATTTGAAATCAGAAACGTTGCACAGTGGTCGCTTCTATAGCTTAAACAAAAAAATAAATAAAAGAAGTAATAGTTTCTCACAAAACGAGCTTAGGAAGAGTGCTATTCTTGAAGCTTCCAGGCTTTTAGATTAAGTGAGTATATATGAGTACACTGTGAACATTCATTTGTACTTACTGTGTACTTATTGTGCTAGTCTCTTAAAAAAAACCTTTTTTATTTGTTACAAATCTACAAATGGCTTTATCAAATTAATGCTTTAACTATTTTTATTTATATGAAACCAAAAAAAAAACAAGGAAAAACGTTAACTTCGATGGAACCGAAGCTGAAATACCCGTTACACAACACTTTTAATAGTTTATATGTTCACCAGGTGCTTAGATTAAATTTCACGATGAATTTGGTCAAATTTGCATGGAAGCTTTATGTTATATTAGCCCGATCCTTACCACATCGATAGTGTTCACTTAGGTGGACATTGGAATTGATTTTACCAAATTTTAATTGGATTCATTCAGAAATAATAAATGTTTTCATACAAAACTCGAAATTGTTCGTTAAATTTGTATGGATGCTTTATCTAAAAATGGGCGTGGCGCCTTAGATTTGACATTGAATGACATAGGAAGTGTTCTTACTCTATTTGGAGTGAATATGTTCATAAAGAATACGTATTTTCATACAAAAAATCGAAAAAAGTAGTAAGTTTGTATGGGGGCTTTATCTAAAAATGGGCGTGGCACCTTGGTTTTGACATACAAACTAACTAGGAGCACAAAAAGCTTAAGTTTCAAATTTCAGGTCAATATCTTTAAAACTTTCGCGAGTACTTTTCAGACAGACGGACAGACAGACGGACAGACAGACGGACAGACAGACGGACAGACGGACAGACAGACGAACATGGCTAAATCGATTCGTCTCATCGATCTGATCAATAATATATATACTTTATGGGGTCTCCGATGCCTCCTTCAATGCGTTGCAAACTTTACTTACATGGTGTAACGGGTATAAAAATGTATCTATGCACATGAACAATTATTCTACTAAAATATTTTATTTATTTATGCTACACATTTATTAAATAGCTTTAATTTTTTTTTTGCAAAATATTGCGTTGAAAATAATAATTTTTCAAATATTTAACTTTTAATTGTAGCCAATCCATTGTCATACATTATCATATAACGTCCAGTGAGAGTAATAGATCATCATACGCAACTCCATTATTATGGCAAATGCACATAAATCATTTCTGAACAATTAAAATATAAAACGATTCAAATGTCAAAAAATGCGGTAATATATTTATTTTTATTAAAATGTTTTTTTTTTTTTTTTCAAATATATTTATGTGGGTATTTATTACTGTATTTTTTTTTTTTTTAGAAAGTGAATGTAACATAGCTACTGTACGCAACAAAGATACAAAAAAAAAAGATACAAATAAACCTGCGGCCTCAAGAACACACTTTACTTCCATATATGTATAAAATAATTTGACCAAACCTTAAATATGTATAACAAATATAATAAAAGTGTTTTGTTTAATAACAACAACAACAACAACAAAAATATAGCTGCAAGTTATTTATTTATTATAAAACACAAATTTGCCTAATCATCGCCTGAAAACGTTTTGACTGTCCTTCAAACAAAATACGACGCCTGTCATACTCGAAAAAAATAAACAAAAAAATGTTTTACTTTCATTTCTAATTATTATAATATTCAATAAATGATCTTTATCGCATCGAATGTCTGGCAATCGTGCGCTTAATTTCGACGCGACTATTCGTCTGTCTGTCCGTCTGTCCGCCTGTCTATTATTATTAAGCCGTGGGCTATAAAAAAAAATAAACTTTCAGCTTGTTATTATTATTATTTTTTTTTTTTGTTAATAACTTTTTTTAACTTTAAGTTTTTCCTTTTCTTTTTATTTTTTTTTTATCGATTTCATTAATTGAGCTTAGTGATTATTCGAAAAAAAAAAAAACAATTTACCTTTTGCTATGCATTCGAAATGCTGCTGCTACACGTTCATCAGTGTTAGTTAACTGCAAGCTAGAAAGAAAGTAATAGAACAAAAAAAAATTTTATAATAATAATTAATTATTTATTTTTCTAATAGTACAAGCTGAGAGCTGAGTGAGAAATTTATAAGGGCATAATTCATTATAATTAAAAGTAAATGAAGAAAATGCCTTTCGACAGCTGCAATTTACTTTCTTTTCAAAATTTCATATGGCCGCCTGCGGTGCACAATAAAAGAAAATAAATTCCTAAATATTGTACTAAAAACTTGTTAACAATTTCACAGTTTTAAAAAAACAGTGCAGCATAATTTTTCGAAGTTAATGGAAATTACAATGATTTGAAGAAAGTACTACAATAAACGCTGCTGCTGCTAATTGTAGCCTACTAACCCAAAAAAAAATTTTGTTGTAGAACAATAGCAACAAAAATATAAATAAAATGTGTATATTTAGCATAAATACGCGAATTGACAGTGAAATTGTAAAAGCAGCAGCAGCAAGCAAAGCGTTGCATGAGTCAACGTACTAAGACGCTAAGTTGCTCTAACTTTAAACTTGTTTTCGATTTTCGTTTGAAAATTAAATTATTTACTTTACTCGTTTAAGTGCGCGTGACTTAAATAAAAAATAAATGAAGAAGAAGAAATATCGAGCGTTGATGCGCATCATACGCTGCTGCTGCGTATTATGCATAATTATATTTATTTTTTTAAGACTAGGCCAACATGTCACAACGATTGAAATGATTGAAAACAATTTAAATATGTAACTAATTTTAAACTATTTAAATGATTTCATAACGGTTTGCAATTGCACATATTTACGCTATTAACACAATTGCATATGATAAGTATCTGTATCTGTAGCTGATGCTGCTTTAAGATACATTTTAAAAATGTATCTCTCGATATACATATTTATTTTTATACATATACGTACTATGTTGACTGGAACAACGACAATTGCCAACGCTTTTAACCGCAATTATAGCTAAAGTAAACCGTTCTCATCCGGTTGGCACCCAACAATAACAACAATAACAACAATAACAACAACAACATAAAGTTGCAAATAAATACATAGCTGTCAGTTTCTAGTAGTTGTCGCTATGTTTTACTGTATTTTGCACCTTAAGCTTTTACTATTTTTTTTTTTGTTTTTGTAGACTTAAGCTTATTTCTTGCTGTCAGCGTTACAGCTACAAATATACACATACAGATATGTAGATACAAATGTATCTCGGTATATACATAAATAAAACGTATGAGATACTTTTGTAAACGGACCGCAAAGCAATTCATTATCGCACCATAAACGTACTTAAAAAGAAAATCAAATGTAGCAAAAAAACCAAGAAAAAAATGTATATTTCACTAAAGTTGAATCAGAACTTAAATGCGCTGCAGTCAATACTCTAAAATTCAATCTGGTTTGATGTACTCAGCCTCAGTCTAAAGGACAAATAAGATTTTTTAAGCTACTTAATTTGCGTAACAAAAATAAAAATTAAGTTCTATTTTACAACTAATAACCTTAAAGAAACAAATATATCGAGAATAAAAGTAAGATAAAAACATATCGAGAAACAATAAATATCGATACAATATCGATAGGGCAGAAAACTTTTGACAATGTATCGATAGTTTTTGATATTGAGTGTTTTCAAAGGTGAGATGAAAAACAAATCTTCATTTAAAGTGATGTAATCGAGTTCTTATAGTATCCGAGATCGGTAGTCGTATACCTCGGACATCAGTGTGATGTAAAGGACATAGCTACATCAACTCACCATTTGATGCAAATTTCTTTCTGTACCAGCAATAAAAAAGTATCGAGAAACTAATCTTCAAATAATATCGATATGATATCGAAGTATCGATATAGCAACAATGTAACCCGACATTAATTTATTGATTTGACATTAATGTATCGATATGATATCGATGTATCTATATGATACCGATATATCGATATGAAATCGATGTATCGATATGAAATTAATCGCTTTTGCATGTATCGAAAAATTGACATGATATCGTTGTACCGATATGACACCGATGTATCGATATACTATCGATGTGAAACCGATATGAAAGCAATGCATCGATAGGAAATCGATGTATCGATATGACATCGATGTATTGATATTATATGAATATATGACATTATGGTATCGATATACATCAATGTTATGATACCGTTGTATCGATATTACATTAATTTATCGATATACCATCGATGTGAAACCGATATGAAATCGATGTATCGATTTTACATTAATGTATCAACATGACATTAAGGTATCGATATATTGAAATGATATCGTTATATCGAAATTAAATCGATATATTGAAATGAAATACAAATTTATTGATATGAAATCGATGTTTTGACATCAATGTTTTGAATCAACATCGATATTTAACTCAGCGTTGCCTGATTCTTTATTTTCTAAAACTATAAAGATGGAAAGCTCCAAACGAAAATATATTTTACACACAAACCGATTCAAATTCGAGCATAGAAATTAGATACTATCACCGAATTGTCAGTTTTTCAGAGAGTCCGTATTGCATTTTTCACATATGTTGTTACAAAGATTTTTAAAAACTGCATAGTACCCAATCTACTTGTAAACTAAATATACTCGTATATGAATGAAAAAAAGATTTGTTCATTTCGCTGTCTGTCTGTCTGTCTGTCTGCATATATGTAGGGGTTTTCTTCTTCTTCTTAATTTTTCATTTCAGTGAATTTCAATGAAAAATTAAGGTTTATTAACTATTAACCAAACGCAACTTTTCTCCAAAGAAAGTATGTTTATTTGAGTTACTCAAAAATTTTGGAACAAATTTTTTCAGGATAACTTTTAGGTCGAAAAATGTCACAACTGGGCCTGCGTCACAACCTCCTATGTAAAACTCCATATGTTAAGAAAAAGTAGTTGCGCCAGGTTTGTAATGCTAGCAGCTAAAATAAGAAAAAAAAAAATTTAGTTTTAAACTGGGCAAAGTTTTTAAGTCATTTGTAAGTTGCTAAGTCCACATACCGCAGCATGTCTATCTATGTATGTGCGTCTGTCTATGTATGTATCTATTTGTTCACCATTTGTTCATTTGTCTGTTGGCGTTGCTTGCTTGCATTGCTTTAATTATTTAATTCTTTGCATTTGATTTAATTTTTTCTGTTTTTTTTTTGTACTGATTTAAATACGATATAAGTATTCGTCAGCTGGTTACGCGCAGCAATATAAACACGATTTCATTTTGAAATTAAACCATTTTGAGCTATTCACTGATCACGCTTTTTGTTGTCAGTCACGGACTTCAACAAATGAACACCAAAATGCACTGGAAATCTGATACTCCCACTCAAACGCGCACGTAGCGTGCAATGTGATGAAATAATAGACATGACAAGGCAAAGCATTTAGTTTCTTGTTTTAGTTTTTATTTTTTTTTTTTTTATTTTATTTTTATGGTGTAGCTGCTAAGCAAAAAGAATTTAACCTAAAATATGAAATTAATATAAAAAAAAAAAAATATTGTGAACTTCAGATACGCGTGGTAAATTTTATTTTGTATCTCATGTCTAACACTTCAATATGCAAATAGCTAAAAAATATACAACGCCAAATTTTTACAAAATATGTAAATTGAAAATTTTATGAATCATACACTTCGCGTGACTGGCCGATTTTGAAGCCAAATTCCAGTCTTACAGCGGCTGCGACTGTCTGTATGCGTGGGTTAACCAGACAAAACGACGCACATTCGTAAGTTGAAAATTAATGAATACGCCAATAACTAAAAATAACAAGAAGCAAAAAAAAAAAAAAAAAAAAAATGCAGTTGACCAAATATGCGCAAATCAAGCGTTGAGTTTAAGCAGCAACAGAAGATGTATCTTCTTCATTTTTTTTTTTATGTTTATAAAAGATACAAAGTAGTAAATAAAACAAAGCTTTAACGGCTAAAAGAAAAATACCAAAAAAAAAACCAACTTGAAAACTTGATGTAGGTCAAATAAAGTTTTTCTCTCTCTCTCTCTCTTTCACTCTTCGCTTCTGCTTGTGTATGTTGTGTATGCTACTTTAAGAGCAACACCAACTGTTTCCCTGTTTAGCTATGTATTTTTTTTTTTTTCTTTTTTTTTTTTTTTTGGTTAGGTTTTGTATCTGTATTTGCTACAGGTTCAGTTTCCGCTTCTTTTGTGACTCTTTAACTTGTTTGTGCTTATTTTATTATTGTTATTACAACGTCAGCAGCAGCAACAGCATCTCAGCGTCAGTGACTTTAGCTACAATATCTTCTGCTGCTACTTCTTGTTTATTTATGTATAAGTATAGCAGATTTCTTTTTTTAGTTCTTGTTGCTGACAGTTGTTGTTGTCTTTGTAGTTGACGCTAGTTAAGGATTGTTTTTATTGCATTTAACCTTATTTGCTAGAACAAAACCTTGACAACATTGTATCCGCCTGCTTATATTACAAATTGTAAAATTTTATTTTAATATAAAAACAAACAAGAAACATATTTCAAATCCAACAATTGACCAATGAACACCATTGAAAGGCAAAGCAATTTTTACTTATTGTATCGAAACTATATCAAATATAAATCAAATAACAAATCAAAACCTTAAAATAAGTCCATGAACGTGATCAATTATTGCTGCTATTGTTTGTGCACTTCATAGATACAATTTTTTGTATCTTTTTTTTTTTTCTTCAATAATAAAAATAATAACATATACATTCAATAACAAAATATAAATACAAAATGAAATTCATAACAAAACTGAATTTGAAACTTCAGAGTCAAGGCTGAATTTTATAACAACATTTAAGACAGCAAAGTATAGATACTTTATTGTATTTGCTCATAGATACAACACATTTAAAACAAATACATGCATGCATACATGCCATAAAATCAATAGCATCAATGTCAATTTTTAATTGTTGTGTTGAAATAAAAAAAAAAAAAAAAAACAAAAAAACAGTTGTAAAATCTTCGACAATTAGATACATTAGCTTCAATTAATAATTGCTAACAGAGTACAGATACAAAGCATTTAAAATAGTTCGAAGACAAGCTAAAGCGCTATTTTGCTGCAGTTGATTAGAAATAACAATGATGCCAAAAAAAAAAAAATAAAACATTGACTAAGCGGTTTTTTGTTAACGTTATTTTTTTTCTCTTTTTTTAGTGCGTTTTATGTATCTACATATGACAATGTATTTGTATCTGTATCTTTTGTGCTTTATTTGTTGTTGCAGCTGTTAGATTTTTGCTTATTTAAGCTAACTGAACTTGACTTCCGTTATGTAAGGCCTATGCTGCTGCGTCATTGATTTTATAGCTTTTTGCAATGCATTGTTTTGTATTGGTTTTCGATTTATATTTTATTTTTTTTTTTATTTTTGTAACCATTATAATTACTGCTATAAAAGATACATTTTGCTAAGCAAAAAAAGTAACACTTTAAGCGATTTATTGTCTTCGCATTTGAAAACCGTTAATGGATTTGCTTTTTTTCTGTTTAGAGTCAATTTAAAATGCATTGATCGCCGCTGAGTAGTTAGATTTTAATGTAAAGATTTGTAGTAGATTGTATCTTTTGCCAGAGTTTATTTTTGCATTTAAGGTGAAGGATACATTTTAATAGTTTGAAGTATCGAAGAAATATTGTCTACCTTTTATAACTCAAAAGTGAGATCTTATGATTGAAATTTGTTGAATGGAATAGTCTTGACAATTTAGAACAAAAAAATTTGGTAATTTCTATTTGCTTTTTGTGGTCAAAAAAATATTTACATAAGTCTTGAAATTAGTTACATTAAATATTTTTCGCAACAATTTTCGAAAGAAAATATTTAAGTAGAGAAAAAATATTATGGATTCCATTTTTTGTGTGGCTTTGATGTGATATTTCTTTACAGAGCGACAGCGAATTTTGCTCTCTCTCTCTCTCTCTCTCTCATGTATATATGCGCTGTAACTCAAAAGCAAATAGTATGAGTGCAAATACGCTTAAAGTACAATAAATGAATACTGTGCACAGTAAATATTCTGTTGTACTCACTGTACACAGTTAACATTCAGTTGTACTCACTGTGTACTTAGTGTGAAATATGCAGTAGAATATAATTTTTATATTTGCTTTTTCTTTATTTCATTGTGTGTACTGCTTGTTCCTTTCTCTGAGTGCTGTTGAATTCAACTCAGCATTTAACAGCTAAGTTATAAGAATGTGTTGCCAAAGTCAACTAATTCGAGTTGAGAGTTAATGCCTCATGAACTTTTTTTTTAACTGAGCTTTTTACCTATGCATGGCGCGAATTTTTAAAGCTTTGATTTTCTTGTTTTTATTAATTTATCTTTTAAAAATCTATTTCGCAACTATTCAATTGGATTTACCAGCTTAAAATTCGATAGACTAATTGATTTTTCTTTTATAAAATTCATTTATCAAAATTAAAATTATAAACTTTTCCCCCCAAAGCGTGTGCTCCAGCTGTTTTCATTAGTTTTGCAATATTTAAAACGCTTCGTTACTAAAGATACAAAATGTAAAAAAAAAATCCAGAAAAATGAATGTACGCATTGCCGTAAATAACCATAAAAATATTGTAAATTTAAGCAAGCAAGCGTATGAATGAATTTTATAATTACTATTTATCGAATTTTGGCCTTTCACGCCCTTAAAAAAAAAAAAAACGCGCGAAACGAAATGCGAAATGAAGTGAAATAAATGTAAAAATATTTATTAATGGAAGCAACACAAAAAAAAAAATCTGTGTATAGCGTGAAAGAAAAAGTTACTAAAATGGTAAGAAGAGGTCGCAGGAAGCTATAAAAATGTGCAGGCAGGCGACAGTAGCGTCGTGGAGGCATTTCCTTTTTAAAAGTTATTAGCGTGTTGAGCTGAGCGTTGGTTATGTGAAATGCATTTTATTTTCTTTTTGTATTCTTACATTTATTTCATTAAAAGACATAAATTGTGCAGAAAAATGCGAGACAGCATGAAAAAAAAAGAAAAAAAAAGTATATTGTAAAACAAAATGTCAAGACTGAGAATGCAGCGTATTGCAATAAAGCAACATTTTACTCTTGCTCTGGTGTGTGTGTGTGTGTGTGTGTCGGAAAGTGCGGCAAATGTATTGTAGCAATGCTTTAGTGCTGTCGTCTTTTATTTTACTTTCATCTTTTTTTTCTTTTTTCGTGCGCGCTTTTCATTTACGATTTTTCTTTGTAAAACATTTTTTTTTTTTTTTTGTACTTCAACGAAATGAAATGCATTCAGTGGACATGAAGCGAGTAGTTTATTTGCAGCAAACGCAATGCAATGCAATGCAGCAGCCACTGCTTTTGAGCTTTTGATGCGCCAAATGATTATCACACACACACACGCACACTCACACAGAAATACAAATTCATTCTGCACCGCCATTAACATTGGTAATGGTTCATTCATGAACCGCGTTGCTATACGCGGAACTCATTTGTCAAAGCCTCATTCATGGCTAATGGCCTTCGCAACCTCGTTCTCCAAAGCGTTTTTATTTTTTTTTTATTTTTTTGTGACTAACTTTAGCAGCAATGCATTCATTAATTGCTTCTCTTCTTCATTTTCCTTTGCTTTCAGGTTTTTTTTTTTTGTTTTTTTTTTTGTTTAAGTGAGTCTTTTCGGCTTTTTGATTGTGTAGGCGTCAACGCTGCGTATGCGTAATTTAGTACTTTTGTAAATTGAGTGTTTATTTATTTTAACTGAATCTTTTTGAGTAGATCTTATAAGCGTGGTAAACTTATAGATTAAATTGTGGAAGAAGTTTTAATCGAAGATCTACAATTATATTCCACAGTAGCGCAAATTATTCAAATATAAAAGAAATGTAGATAATCTCCGAACGCATTTCAATAATATTTGAAATGCTCTAAGTTGACTAACAATGGTTTTGAGTGAATATATATGCTGCCATTAAAAATAAGTGCGTATTGTACATAACAAATATTCAGTTGTACTAACTCTGTACTCATTGTGCTGGTCTGAAGAGTACAGAAAGCATTTTATACACCAGGCTAGCAACACACACATAGAGGCTTTAAGAACAAGAACACAAAAATGCTAGATAGCCAAGCTGCAATCAAAGCACTGAAGTCTCAATCAGTCAAATCCAAATTTGCTTAGGAATGCCTTGAGATATTTAGTACTAAAGGTAGGTGTAATGTTTTAACAGAGCAATAAGGAAACAGAAGACTTAGCTCGACTAGAAGCAGGCAGTGCGACAATTGGTTCAGAACCTTCTTGAGGTCTAGGTTAAGGAATGCAAAGTAAATGACGTCATTAGGAGACAAAAAAATGAGACCGGGCAGGCAGGGTAAAAAAAGTTTTAGGTCTCTATAATTGCAAAAGATTCAACTACTGCATTCGAATTGATATAAACTTGTTCAGAAAAGTATCTGGGTTTATAACAGCTCACAGCATGCTTAGGATGCTTTAGATAGGATGGAAATTGAGAGTGATAGCACCTGTAGGTTCTTTCTAGAAAGCAATGATTAATGGGAGCAACGCTTGGAAAACGTTCCAGTCTTATCATCCACGAGGCTTGGTAAGCGGTATAATTGCCAACTGGCATGAAGAATAGAGCAGGCAATAAGTCCAAGGAATCTGATAATTTTCTTCATAAATGGAAAGGAATCTTCATACATGACACAATAGATTTGATTAGTTCACAGTGCCTGCACTCCTAAAAAAATTTAGCCAAAAGAAACGGAATACTACACCTTTTTATTCCCTGTACCCAAAGGGTAAAAGGGTATATTAAGTTTGTGCGAATGTATGTAACAGCCAGAAGGAGTTGCCTCCTTCTGGCTGATACAGACCCTATAAAGTATATATATTCTTGATCAGCATTGGAAGGGGAGTTGAACTAGCAATGTCAGTCAGTCCGTCCGTTCGTCTGTCCGTCCGTCATGCTGTCTGCCGTATGAAAACGATTATTTCGGAGACTATAAGAGGTAGAGCTTTCAAAATTGAAACTTAGACTCTTCTAGGCCGTCAAGTGTGCACTTACAAACGGTTTTTCTCTAGACCCATTTTAAGGAGTACCCCCATACAAATCTACCCCAAAATTGTGGGGTTTTGCATAAAAACGTCATTGTTTTTTATTCGAGGAAGTTCAAATTTAGTATAAATTATGTCTATGATAGTCCCAATAAAATATCCCAATATGGGTAGGACCAACAAAATTTTAGGTATAGCCCCCATACAAATTTACCCCCAAAATTTTGGGTTTTTACATAAAAAGTCATAGTTTTTTACTCTCGGAAGATCAAATTTTGTATAAAATATGTCTATGGTAGTCCCAATGAAATAGACCAATATGGGTAGGCCCAAAAAATTTTAAGTATAACCCCATTCAAAGATATACCCGATTTTTTAAGTTTTTCTATGAAAATCCAATTCAATGATGTATGGTAGTAAAATAGAACCTAACATAAGGTACATATAGATTGGGTACAGGGTATCTTGCAGTCGACCATCCTCGACTTCAGCGTTCTTTCTTGTTTTTTGTTCATTATATTGTACTATTATGTTTCAATATACACTCCACTCAGTCAGTTAAATGTGCCGCAAAATGTATTAAATTCAATTTTTTTTTAAACATAAAAAAATACTATTTTTACTTTTACTTGTTTGATTTTTTAAGTTTACTTTTCTGTTGCCGGTTTTTTTTTTGTTAATAATAATGCCCCATTCGTTTAGTGTATTAACTTCGTTGTAGCTTATTTGCATTCAAATGAGTCGTAGGCGTTTAAGCCAACATTTTCATTCTAGTAATTCATGCGCTCTCTTTTTGGCTATTTGGTTTTATGCACAACTGCGTTTGCGCTGCCACTTAATATGCAACTGATTTTTAATTGATTGTACACGTACGTACGCACGCAGAGCAGCCTTTGAGCCATGTTGTTGTTGTTGTTATTGTATCTATGCAGAATATGTAGGCCTATCAAGCGGCTATTTTTCGTTACTAAAAACAAAAAAAAAATAGTTTGTAAATTTTTACTGCAGCGCTTCATGCATAAATCTTCGAACTGTGTCAATCGCATCAAAGTCACGTAATCTGTGTGACATTTTCACTGAATCGTTAAAATTGAAAATTTATATGCCAAATAGCGAATGCCTGCATATATATTGAGGTAGTATAGTACATCAGTCAAATGCGTCTAGTTGTAACTTGTAACTATCTATCTATGTTTTCTAGTAAACCACAATTGCATTAGATACTTTTTGTTTTTGTTATATATAAAAGACCATTTAATGCGTATACGCGTTGCTGTTGTTACAGCAGCATGAATTGATTGAATTTAAAACGTTGCTAAATGTCAATGCTTTCAAAATGCATACACAAAAAAAAATTAAGCCAAGGTTTGCCAGATCTCAACTCTCAGATAGGTACAAAGTGAGCCGAAAGCTGTATTAAACAAGTTCAAATTGTTGCCAAAAATGGCTTAAACATTAATCTTGTGGCTCACCTATGCATGTAAAGCTTATCTAAAATAATTTATCATTTTTTTTTTAAGAAATATAAATTTCAAATCGCCACGCAAAAAGTGATTAATGTCAAAGTCAAAGTTTAATCCAAGTGCAATATCTAAGCATATAAAGACAAGTTTAACAATAATTAGCCATTACATAAAACCAAATTAATCAAACAAAAATAAAAAATAAAAATAAAACTTAAAATTTTTCCCACAATTTATAACGAAGCGTGTCAAATGCTGATGACACCATAATTGAGCTGAAGCGACAACCAAAACCAAGAAAGCTATGAAAATGAAATAAAAAAAAAGTATAAATGCTATCAAAACATAAAAAGCAAACAGAAACAAACAATGCAGGTTTATTTTTGTATTTTTTTTTCCAAAAGTGTTGACCAAAATCTTTCATGGCTGACACGGGTGAACGCAGCAACTGACGCTCATGAACCTTAACCTATAATATGATCTAAAGGCATGCGTTAAGCTTTCCGTTTCCATTGTTTTAAATAAATTAAAAAATTACTAATAGCGTATTTCCGCTCTACAGCAGCATTTGTCGAAGTTAAAGTAGCGCGTTATCTTATTTTTTTTTTTTTGTGTGTCATGAACCTAGGCGATGACATGTTAAGTTTTTCTTTTCGATTTCTATTTTCAGCATATATTGTCGTCGTCGTTGTTGTTGCTTACATTTGTCATTGTTTTTCATTGCATGGCGTCATCATCAACATTGTTTTTTTTTTTTTATTTTTTTTGCTTCTAACATTCACCTACTTTTCAACACATTTGCAGCAGCAGCAACAATAACATTTGCCGCATGCGAAAGCAAAACTAAACGAAATGTCCATGGCATGCTTGAATCCATTGCAACAAAAACAAATGCAACTAAAGAAGCAAACTTCAGACCAGACAGCATCATCATCAACAGCAACAGCAGCAGCAACAGCAGCAGCCAGGTAAAAATCACAAGAAGCGGAAATAGCAACTGGATAAATGAAAAAAAAAATCAACAAAGCGTTGCGATAACAATATATATAGAAATGTTTTAGAGACATGACTCTACACTTAAAGAAATGTAAAAAAAAAATGTATCTTATATACAAACAATAATATATATACATTTCAAATTTTAGCAACTCTTAACTGCTTAACAGCATAACTGTTTAATTCTTAAACAACAAAATATATGAGCCAAAGATTTTTGTAATTAGATTGTCTTCCCACTTTAGTTCCACACAGATCCCTGACAAACAAAGAAACAGGAGTGAAACTCGTAAAATGTTATTTGAAAATTTAGAAATATTTTCTATTGTTTTTCAGCCTGAAATTTGTGTCCTTACGAAGATATATAAATGAGCGGTAGCCAAGCAGCGATGAAAGCACTGTAGTCCTATAGTATCAAATGCAAGTTGATCTTCAGAGACTCAAGACTCTAGAAAGATTTAATAAATAACGATGTATAAACGCAAACATGAACGGTAATGAAATAAATTGGCTTGATAAATGGCAACAGAATGAACCAGAGGCCTAAGGCTTACAAATTTTCGGAAGAAAGCCGGAAACTGTTAAGTCCCGACAGCAACGCAATAGCAAAAAATTCTACCAACTTAAAAGGAAAATAGCTGAAATACCTTACAAGGGTTGAACAATTGGGTATTGATAACTGACAGTAGGTATCGATGAAACACTGAACGAAAGGAATCTGGCGGCCATTTTCAGGACGACAGAGCTGTATGCAGCGTTGCAGATAGAATTCTAAAGTCAAGATAAAATACATAGTTCTAATAAGATTGCAGTGGTTTATTTTGTACTAGCATGCCTTTTTTTTTCTTCTTTTGGCTAAATATAAATTGTTAAAAAAATTTCCCTAAACACGACAAATGCGACCAGTTTCAAGTCTCTACGTCTATGCAATCCAAAGATATGATTTTTTTTTCAAGGTTCCCATTAGGCCCCGAGTCAAAATTTTCTAAAATCCCGTCTAAATGCACACCTGTAATAAAAAAAACATAGGTCAAAAAATCTACATTGGGTCCACATATGGGTCCCAGGTCCAAATTTCGGAAAATCCCTTGAACACCTTGAACGCCAAAAATGGTTTTTTAACCATCTTTCAAATGAGCCCTGTTTCACGTCTCTACATCTATTCATTCCAAAGTTATGGTTTTTCCCGTTTCAAGGCCCTCATTAGGCCCCAGGTCCAAATTTTAAAAAATCCCGTCTTGTTGCTCTCCTGAATTCTAAAAAAAACACAAAAATAAATAAATTTTTTAATGTCTTTTTGATCCAAATATTTGGCTTTTTCAGTTTCAAGGCCCCCCAATAGGCTCCAGGTCAAAATTTTCCAAAATAACATAGCCTATGTCACTCGGGAATAGTGTAGCTTGCCAACAGTGAAAGAATTTTTTTAAATCGGTCCAGTAGTTTCGGAGCCTATTCATTTCAAACAAACAAACAATGATTTCCTCTTTATAATATTAGTAGTAAACCAATCAACCATATTATTTAAATTTTTTGGAACATTTGTCATTTTTGTCATTTTTTTAGATCTATTAAAATCAAATAATATAATTCTATATGGCCCCATACGTAGCTCCCCAAATTATGGAATTTTTTATAAGAACGTTTACTACAAATCTTCTATGCTCATTCTGAATTTTTTTTTTTTTTTTATAATTTTTAACATCAAAACTAACCAGTTCCGATTATAAAAACTTCACGAAAAAGGGGAAAAAAACTTCCGGAGCCTTTTCTACGCCATTTTTTGAACAGTGTAATTTTTTTTTATGACTAGATACAATATATATGACTGCACAGCCTCATAATCAACTAATTTGCAGGCAAAGCAAAAAAATAAAAATAAAAACAAAAAAAAAAAAAAAATTTAAAAGAAAAAAAAAAAGAGACTAAGAAGAAAGTTAATTAGGCTTAAAAAGCGAATGAGTGCGCAGCTTCGTCGTCGTCGTAGTCGTAGTCGTCGCAGTTTTTAACAATGTTTAAAGTTGCCATTAAAAGTAAATTTGCTGCTTGCCGCATTAAAACTGACTAAAGACGTACAGCAGCAGCATTGGTCACTCTGTACGTCAGTAGCCATCTAAGCCAAACAACAACTTTATAAAGTTAGACAACAGCGACTGACTTCGTAGTTAAGTACAAGAAAAAACAAAAGAAAAAAAAACGAAAGAAAAGAAAAAACTAACAAACAAACTAATAGCAGCGGAAAAAATATTATACAACTTGGTAAAAGCCAATTAAAAATTCTTATGCACTTTTCATTTTCATCCATCTCGGCTGCTGCTACACCAAACTCATCACTCATCGCGTTTTGATTTCTTTAAATTTTAAACGAAAGAGTTGTATATTAATTAAGTTTATGCAATCATTAAGCATAGCCAATAAATTAAGTCAATTAGAAAACTAACTAACTTAGTCTTAGAGAAAGGGTAAAGTTTGCTGCTTTTATTTTAATGTGCTCATCCATGAATAATTGGTACAGGTAAAACTTTTTAAATGATTTTACATTGTGACAAACGCTTAAGGCAAACCAATCCAATCCAATCAAATTCAAACCAATCGAATCGAGAAACAACTTCGACTTATCGAACTAATTTGATTCGTTGCCAAATTGCCTGTTTTCAAAATGTTCGATTTGTGTTTTACGAAAATCGCGCGTTAAACATTAATTGGAGTGTATAGTTGTGTGGTGTATTATTAAACTTTCGAGTTAAGCGCTTGTTAAGCCAATTCGATGTCGATGTCGATGTTATTTGCTGTTTAAGTAGAAATTGTTGTCGTTGTCGTTTGTTGAAATTCAGCGATTAACACTTTGATTGTTTATAAGCCTCTACTTCAATACATATATGCGAATGTATATGTGTACCAACATATCTAAACATATACTTACATATGCCAAATTTAATGCATAACGTCGTAGCTTAATATTGTACGAAGGGCGCACATGTATTGAGTTTGTCTAAGCACATTGCTGCGGGCGACAGCAACTAATTTAAGGCTTAGCCCTAATCAAAGTTGAATAGAATTTAAAGGTAGAGATAGGTAGAGCATGTAAAGGTGGGGTAAGAGCGAGAGAGCTGTAGGGGTGAGTTAACCCGTGGCTTAAGACAGACATTTGAACAGTTTTAACCAGTTAGTCAGATACTTATACACAAATACAAATATATTGCAACATTTAGAGATGGCACTTTAAATTTTATTTCAAATAAAATTTTATTAAAATCAAATGCTTTTCTGAGTACTCGCTATATGATACTCAGTTGCACGTTCATATGTGAAGCGGAATATCGATATTATTTAATGCAAAACCTTAACCGATATCTCAAGAGACGAAAATCGATATTGTATCGATATTATTTTGAAATTGATCTGTATACATATTTTTCACGATATATCGATATGAACCATTTCTATACATTGAAAGTATCGTTTACTTTTTGTGCAACGACAATTTAACACATCTTTTGGTTTCAAAAAATAAATTAATGTTAAAAGTATAAAGTCCCATCACTAGTCTATGGTAAAATGTCATCATTTAGTGCTTTTTGTCTCACAGTCGTCGCTATCACGCTATGACTCTATGAAAGCGCGCTGTGCCAACTAATGCCACAATTTAATGGTCTATATAGTAACACAGCGTGTTGTCTGTTGTACTCCATACTAAAGTATGTGCTACCAGCAGCAGTATATGAGCAACTCTACTGCGTCTGACCACACACACACGCATACTCAGACACATTTATACGAGTACAAATGACCACAGTGGCCAAACGTGAGCACCCACAATTACAGACAAACATACACGAAGACAAATAAGACTACATACGCATATTCATATAGGTTGCGTTTTCCTCTCTAGACTCTTTTGTCCGTTTGTCCTTCCGTCCGTTCGTCCGTCCGTCTGTCTGTTAGCCTGCCAAAAGTTGGTTTTAACTGCTTCAGCTCCTTTGCATTTTGTCCACAAAAAAACTCATTCAACTTGTACATTCAATTCCGCCCATTTTGTCAAACTTTTTATTTAATTTAAATATGCACAACAAAATTCAACTTCAAGCCGAGTTGAGTCGTTGAGTTTTTGTGCATTTTGTGCATTCTTGTTTCGTTGAATTATTAAAATTTAAAATTAATTTTCAACTGATTGTTTTCAGTTTTATTTCGTTTATGATTTAACAATTCACTAACGTAGCTATGCAAAATTCTAATTTTTTCATGATTTAATTATGCATATTTATTCTATTATTATTTTTTTTTTCAAATTTTAGTTTAGTCAAAATTTTGCATGTTAAGCATTAATAAAATGTTTGTTTTTTTTTTTATTGCTTTACTATTTTATATACTGCAGCATTAGATACCTCCTTTTAGTTTTTAGAAAAGCGAACTTCGTGAACTTCATTTCGTGAGTTAACAATCAGAAATGCGTAAAGCCACCAGAGCACATGATTTCATTATGCCGCAGCAGTAATTTTTCCCCTCGAAATAAAATTCTTCTTAGCGCAGTAATCAGTGAAGCAGCATTTAATTAACACCTGAACGTGTTCTAAGTGTTGACAAGGAACTACAGTTGCCGGGCATTTTGTTAATAAACACGCTTTAGCTGTTTTACTTCTACAGAAAAGTTATTTGTTCACGTGATTCTGTGTTAGGTCGAAGAAGAAGAAGCGTACAATTAAATTTTTGGAAGTTTATTTATCTTATATTCTTGGAAACTATTTATAAGGAGGTTGTAAAAATAAAAGAATAGTAAAATAAAAATAATAAAAGAATAAATGATAAATAAAAGATACTTTTCTACAGGTGCCATCTTATAGATATTAACTTAAAGATACTATCTAAAAAAGACTATTTTATAGATAATGTCTTATGGATAGTATTTGATAGATACTATCTTATAGATACTATCTTATAGATACTATCTAATAAAGACTATCTTATAGATGTTATCTTGAAGATACAATAAAAAAGAGATTTTCTTGTAGATACTTTTTTATATATACTATCTTATTAAGACTATGTTATATGTACTATCATAAAGATACTACATAAAAGAGTCTATCTTATAGATACTTTCGTATAGATATAATCTATTAGATATCCTATAGATACTATCTTATTGATACTGTCTTATAGATACTATATAATATATACATACAAACAGTTATAAGCCTAGCCGCTCAAAACACCATAATTCCAAAGTCAATATTCCCTGCCTTTGGTATTAAAATTCCATAAAACATTTATGTTAAAAAATAGTTAGTAAATAGTTAGTAAAAATTACTTTCATTTAGCTAATTGGAGTTAAGATGAAAGTTTTGCGTATTCACACCCTTATACGAATGTGCTAGAGTGCAAATATTATTTTATAAATACTTCTTATAGGCACTATCTTTTAGATACTATCTTATAGATACTATCTAAAAGAGAGACTATTTTATAGATACTGTCTCATAGATAGTATTTAATATATACTATCTTATAGATACTATCTAATAAAGACTATCTTATAGATGTTATCTTGAAGATACAATAAAAAACAGATTGTCTTATAGATACTATTTTATATATACTATCTTATTAAGACTATGTTATATGTACTATCATAAAGATACTACATAAAAAAGACTATCTTATAGATACTTTCTTATAGATACAATCTATTAGATATCCTATAGATACTATCTTATTGATACTGTCTAATAGATACTATATAATATATACTATTTTATAGATACTTCTAATAGGCACTATCTTTTAGATACTATCTCATAGATACTATTTCATAGATACTATCTAAAAGGGACTATCTTATAAATACTATCTTATAAATACTATCTAATAGATACTATCTAATAGATACTATCTTTTAGATACTATATTATAGATATAAGCTTTTTCAATATTATATGTTTTTTTTTTTTTTTTTTTATGCTACAATCCAAGCATTTCATTTCATAAGTTCAGCTCAACATTTAAGCTTCAATTTTCTAAATAAGCGTATATCTTTCAGCAAGCGTATATAAACTGTTAGATATTATAAACGCTTTCCGCATCTATAAATCTACAAAAAAAGCAACAAAAAAAACACTTCATTGAAAATTCAGTTCCGTTGCTATAATTACTACAAACAATGATACTATATTTTAACACTTGATATGCATATAGCAGCAATATATTCGTATGTTGTAGTTGCATATGGTATGTGTATATTGAAATTTCCCTAACGTCTGTCTAAATGTGGTTAACCAACGTTGCGTTTGACTGCTGCAACTTCCCTTCGAGTTATGTATGCGTGTGTATGTAAACAGCGAAACTAAGTGAAACTAAGGCAACAATCGTATAAACTCAGGTTGTGCTTTATGTAATAATAAACAGCAGCAACAGCAACAACAGCAAATATAATGAAGTACTAAATGTGCATATAAAATCGAGCATTGTTTGTAAATTTGTTACAATTTTTCATTTTTTATTATTTCGTTTTTAACATGTCTAGAAATATGGTAAAAAAAAAAAACAATTTCTAATTTTTCTGTTTTATTTTTATTTATAATATTATTTCTTTGCATATAATTGTGTTGTCGGCTATTGTTGCTCTATATGCGATTATGTAATCTTAAATATATACGCACAAATATAGTTACATGCGTACATACATAGTATATGCCAAGTTATAATTGCTTATTATAATTTATTACCTTAAGAAAAAGTAGCTTTAAAAATATTAATAATAATGCTAAGTAGAAGTGACTGAATGACTGACTGATTTCATGCTTTAATTTGCATAAGCTCAAAAGCATAACGGCTGCGGATTAATCAAAAAACCAGTCAGTCGCTTATTCTATGCCAACTTACAAGCGTGTAGCATAGAATTGCATGCAAAGCAAAACAAATCGAAATTAAACGAAACGAAACGTAACTTCAGCGAAAGAAAGCAACAAACGTTGCAGCCTGGTAATGCATTTGAAAACTGTTGCTGTTGCCAATTAGCAGCAACATGTTAACCACATCGTTGCATTGGTAAATGTTTGCTGGAAAATTATTGATTAGCAGCAAAAGCAGCAGCAGCCGCAGCATTACCAGCTTCGATAAACAGCAAAAAATGTTTGAAAATTTTGAAGCGTTTTGTAAGTGCGGCGTATTTAGAATGAAAAGTGTGTATTAGCTGTTTTGGGAAAAAAAAATTAATTGATTAAGTAATTTGAATTATATAATCTTTTTTATATATAACAAGCCTTTTGGAAATTTAAATTTCAAACTTCAAACTAATCACCGAGACTGACTTACTCTTATGAGATACAATAAAAATATTTATAATTAACAACGAGCTTTAAAATAATTTATTTTTATTAACTATGTTTATATATTTACAATGTCTTTATTATAGAAATAGGCAAAACAGCACTAATCCCCCTAAGCTGTTCCGTTGTAGCGCAGATTTGATCTTTATTGCCTAACATGCGCCTTTTTTTTTTACCTACTTGCTGCAGTAAAGGGTTAATTAGCTAATCAATAAATTTTTATTATCGAAACAAAATAATAAAAGGATATGCAACTACCTGCAGGATGCCATATCATAATGTAGTGCATCTCTTTCTTACGCATTGCAAGCACCTAAAGCGCAATTTCACTTGACTTCCTAATGAATTATTCCGCTGCATTCCTTTTTTACGCTATATAATCGGCATGCATCTCAACGTATTGCATCATTCAGCAGCATACAACAGAAACTGATACAACCTGAAAATTTGATACTAACGCACAAATTGCAACGCACTGCAAAATGAATTACGAATCTCAAAATTTTAATGGAACATCATCTACAGCAACAACGACTACTACTACGGTCGTTCAATCATTAAGCTATGCGCTCTATTTGCATTGCCAGGAATTGAGACGCCGACAGCGTAAAGTCATGCATATCGCCAGAACCAAGATACAATTGACTAATGAGCTAATTTCTGTATCAAAATGCAATGGACTGGCACTACGTAGCTCACAGGAATTAAGCACAATTGTACGAGAGATGGAATATCGCGATGTACTCGAAGCGAATATGAAAAAATATTGGAAGCGCATGAAATGTAAGCAAATCAAGGAATTGCACTCGAAGCGACAAGCAGCAGCAGCAGCAGCATTGGAGCAGCGATTAGATGACTTAAGCCTAACAAGCTAAAACAGCCATATTGTATTTTATTATTTAGATTTAAGTTTAAAAAAAAAATATTAAAGTTTTATGCATTTAAAAATATTTAATTTTTTTTTATTTCTTAAAGATAGTGACAGGTGTTAACACTCGTTTCGCGCTGCTTAGCATTCACTCGACTTGCATGACTTGGCGTAGCACTTTCAAACGCTAAAAAGTTTTTCTTTATGCCTCAAGAATTTTCTATTTAAAAAAAAAAAAAAATAAGAATACAAAAGTAGCAAAAAGTGGCATTGCGGTGACGCGCCGTTATGTAGTTTTCGATTTCCGGTAGCCATTATGCATTTTGGTTTTGCTATATCACCTTTTCTCTTTATCACTCTCTCTTGTCACTCTTAACCCTTTATATCTTACTACTTCCAGGCTTATTTTTTTGTGCGATACGCTTGATTTGTCACAAGAAAAAAGAGTATCAACGGGGTTAAAAAAAAAAAAACAACAATTGAACCTGTCTGCAAAGTGATACAGGTTTCTTTTTTTGTATGCATTTTTTTGTTTTTTGCTTTACAACAATCTCGGTAACTCTTGTTCTTTATAGTCGGTACTTTTCCGTTTTGACTAAACGCTTGACTTTCTTCAATCGTATAAGCTTGCTTATTTTATTGTAGTTGATTCTTTTTCTTCTCTCTTTTCTTGTTTGTTGTCTGTTTAATTTTTGTACGCTACACTTTTTGAATTTTTTTTAGAATCTTAGCACATCAGCCATGTTCCAAACTTTTGTAGTAAATTCTTACGATTTGAAATCGTTGTTATGTTTCATTGCCAATATGTTCCACTTTATATGGGAAAACCGATTTTGCAAATTGTTATACATTTTTTTTCGATTTCGATTTCAAATGTCATTTGATGCGTATACAAACTTTGGTGCTACTTAATAATTTTTTTAAGCCTGTACCTAGCGGGTAAAAGGGCATATTAAGCTTTTGAAAATGTATGTAACGGGTTGAATGGAGCATTATAGACCCTGTAAAGTATATGCATTCTTGATCAGCGTTGAAAGGTGAGTCGATATAGCTGTGTCTGTCAGTCCGTCCGTTCGTCTGCCTGCCTGTCCCGATTATTTCGGAGACTATAAGATATAGGGCCAACATATTTGACTTTTCTGAGCCACTTACAAACGGTTTTACTCTAGGCCCATTTTAAGAGGTAGCCCCATACACACCTATCCCCACATTATGGGTTTTTGAGTAAAACTTCTTTTTTTTCCTGCTCTTAGGAACTTTAAATTTAGTAAAAATTATGTCTATGATAGTCCCAATTATATATTATAAAATGTGTAGGACCAAAAAAAATCTAGCCAATTTTTTGAAGTTTTTGTATGAAATAGGATATAAATTAAGGTACATAAAGTTCGGGTGCAGAGTAGCTTGCAGTTGAGCATACTCGACTTCAGCCTTTTTTCTTGTTATTTTTTTTTTTTATTCAGCTGTTTTGCTGACTGTTGTTGTTGAGTGCTGAATGCGTCTCGAAATGAGCGCACTTGCATTTAGTTAGTTGCATGTTGCATTTATCTGACCGCTCTGTTGTCTCCCTCTCTCTCTCTCCTTCAATCTATCATGCTGTCTGCTGACATGTCTTCACGCCATGAACCAAGAACCGGCACTGACCAACGGACCAACGAATCTTGTTTACTATTCTAAGTGCTTGATGCTGTTGTTGTTGTTGTTACAACTTGTTTGTTGTTTTTTTTTTTATTTTGGTTTTTTTTTTTTTGTTGTTTCTTCTCTTGTGTTGCATGTCTGTTATTTATGCGTCTTGTTGTCCCAATTCTTGAAAAATACTGCAAGCAGCATAAAAACAGAATCTCTCTTTGGCTCGGCTCGGACTCTCTCGTCTCGTTTTCAATTTTAAAGTGCTTTTCAATTAAATAAGCAGCAGCAGTAAAATCGAAAAAAAAAAAAAATTGCAGATAAAGCATGAAAATGCGAAAAAAAACTACTTCTTTTTTTTTTTAAAGCAGATAGAAGCCAACTATTCGTTTTGTATCGAATGCTACGCACACATTTATGCCATTCAGCATTTTTGTTTCTTCTTGTTTACCCATACCAATAAAATTCTATGTTTTTTTTCTGTTTATTTTGTGTTGGCAATGCTTGCTGTTGTTTATTAATGGATGCAGACATACCTGAAAAAAGAGTAAAAAAAAATAAATAAATCAATAAAAAAAAACTTCAACACGTTCGAAAATTAATATTGCAGAAAATATATTTTAAAAATTATTTTTGTATATGTGAGGGGCTATTTTAAAAAGAGTTCAAATTGACAAAAAATAAAGAAACTATTTTTAAAAAATAATAAAAATTTTCTTTAAAAAGCAAATAAATTTTTCAATTTAAATGTTTGTCATTCAATTTATAAAAAAAAAAACACACACACCTGCCACTTATAAAGAAAAAATAAAGAAAATTATTTGTGAAAATCATATGGAAAATGTTGCGTATACGCAATGTGTCGTCGCCTCAGTGTCTGCAAAATGCACAACAAGCAAATTTTTCAATTTTCTTTAAACACGATTTGACGTGCACAGTTCGATTTATGGCATTCGCACATTTATCAACATTTTACACCGTTTTCTACTTTTTTTTTCCATTTGTTCATTTGTTTGTTTTTTTCCCCACCACAATAAATCAATGCAGCAATGCTAATACATACATATACACATATAGTATCTACATATGCAATACATGTGCAGTATGTATGCATCTCAAATACAAATAAGTATCTTTGGCTTTTAGCTCATTATTGATTTACACGCTGCATTATTGCTATTACTGTTGTTTGTACGCTACTTTATGCCAGACTTTAATGTCCGTTTTCTATTTTTTTTTACAGACAGACAGGCAGACTTGTTTGCTAATTTTCTACACGTTTTCTCGACTATTGTCCATAATATTGCAAAAGAAATGAAAATAATAAAAAAAAAAGTAAACAAAAAATGATAAAATTGTCTATCTTTTTTTCTATCTATGACAATATTACAGTTAAATACAACATTTTCTTAACTGCATTTGGGAAAAATGTTTTCGCCAAACATTTAAAAAAAAAAAAAAGAAAACTTTTTGCTGCACTTTGATATTGCGCATCTTTAAATGAAGAAAAAGGGAATATAATACAGAAAAATGAAACACAATTTTTTATAAAAAAAGAAACTTGAGAGATATAATAAGTTGTAGAATACTTTAGTAATTTTTTTATATTAATTGGATTTTTTTTTCCAAAAAATGTTTTGCTAAAATAAATTAGATGAAAAGTTTTTTTTCAGATCTGCGAAGCTTTGAACGTTGCCTCTCCAGTACCAAGAATCTATTAATTCGATCATTTTTAACGATTAATCTAGTTAAAACCAAAAAGGGCTGGTTTCTCATGAGCATATTTCCATGTCTTCCATCGATCGATTGACGCAAAAAAATCTTTGGACGCTAGTGATTCGCTGCTGAAACGGAACGAACTCGACCCATTTTTAAAGCGGATGGTAACTGCAGATGAAAAGTGGATCACTTACGATAACGTCCAGCGAAAAAGATCGTGGTTGAAGCGCGGCGAGCCGACGCAAACCAAAGGCCGATGATGGCCAGGAAGGTTTTGCTGTTTGTGTGGTGGGATTGGAATGGAATCATCCACTATGAGCTGCTCAACTATGGCCAGACGCTTAATTCAATCATCAACTGCGAGCAACTCGACCGTTTGAAGCAGTCGATTGACCAGAAGCGGCCAGAATTGGCCAACAGGAAGGGTGTAGTGCCACCAGGACAACGCTCGGCCTCGCACATCTTTGATGACCCGCAAGAAGCTACGGGAGCTCGGATAGGATGTCCCATCGCACCCACCGTATAGTCCGGACCTTGCACCAAGTGATTACCATCTTATCCGGGCCATGCAAAACGCTCTTGGTGGTACTACGTTGGCCTTAAAAAAGGCTTGCGAAAACTGGTTGTCTGAGTTTTTGCAAATAGGGAGGGGTTTTATAAGGGGGGCATAATGAAGTTGCCTTCTAAATGGCAATAAGTTTGCGAACAAAACGGTGCATATTTGACTTAAATCGGAAAATTCTAAGTATGTATAAATAAAGCGTCAAAATTCGACCCAACCCAATATGTTAATAACCGTTTGCTATATATTATCAGATTATACCAGGACATAGCAACAATCCAGAGGCGGTATAATAGTTTTTGAGATGACGGGGTGACTAAAGACAATTGTTGAACGTAATATAGTGGTCAGATCAGTTTTATAAGATTTCTTATTAATAGAAATCTTACTCTTAGCAAGTGTTTTTAAGAATATTTTAAAAACAGTTCTTAAGAAAATTTGAGGTTACCATTTTTGGATTCTACGCTCAAAAATACCTCGATATAGATCCATAACAAACCAACTCTCGAGATGAAGTCAAAATTGGTTATTTGTCGACTATCACTGATGTCAAACAAAATTTCCCTGTGTTGGTTTCAGACCTTTCTCTAACCTTTCATTATAGCCGCTCAACCTAAAGTTATACCATATAAATCCCAACCATACAAACTTTACGGCTTAGGAGATTCTAAGTTTCAAATATGGAAGCTCTATCTCTTATAGTCTTCGTTTTCATACGGCGCGAGCATAACAGACGAACGGGCGAACAGACGGATCAAGAATATATATTCTTTATAGGGTCTATCTAGCCTCCTTCTGTCTGTTACATACTTTCCAACAAACTTTATATACAAACAGCTATAAGCCTAGCCGCTCAAAATACCATAATTCCAAAGTCAATATTCCCAGCCTTTGGTATTAAAAATTCCATAAAACATTTAAGATAAAAAATAGCTAGCAAAAATTACTTTCATTTAGCTAATTGGAGTTAAGATGAAAGTTTGGTGTATTCACACCCTTATACGAATGTGCTGGAGTGCAAATAAAATAAAAAAAAAAAAAGAAGAAAACTCAAGCTCAGTTAACTTTGAAAATCATGGACATCTTGCAAACATGCACATTATTTATTTATTTTTATTTTTTTTACTTTGTTTTATTGCTTATAATGATGATGTCCAATAATGTCGACTTTCAATGCAGTTAATCGCGCAAATTATATACTACACAAGTCTAAGCAGCAAGGCACGCGCATAACTGGCCAATGTCAAGTTTATACGACAATTTTTCTAGACAAAACAACAAATTGCAGCCATTGTGAAGTGAAAGATGCGCCAGCTGAGTGACTCAGTGTCGCTTTTAAAGTTAAGCTAAGCAGATAATGATGCTAATAATGATGATGATGAGCTAATAATGATGATGTTGCTGTTGATCAAATAGAGGAGGCACGTTTAAAATGCAATTTAGTCATTTAGCTATGTTGGAGGTATTTATTCAAACATGTGTTTACGCCATTAGGCTTTTATTTATTTATTTATTTTTTATTTACTTGTCTCGTTTTTGTGTTGCATTTTTGAAGGGTGAAATTTTTTTTTTTATTTGAAAGTCATTTCAAATAATTTAAAAGTTAATAAATGAAATATTTTTTAACAGGATTTCGTTTTGTTTTGTTTCAGAAAATAAAATCAATTTCGCAAAAAAAAAAATGTACACTTGTATCTGTAACAAAATTCGAATGAAAAAGATACAAATGCCAATCAGTAGAATTGTCTTTTTTTTTACTGCGTACATTGTCAACTATGGCAAAGCTACAAACTCAATACTCAAAATAAAATAATTGTAACAAAATACAAATTTTATTGCATTTTAAAAATGTTGCTGACAACAGCAGAAACAAAAATATTTTAACGCTTTGCAAAATACATTTTCATTTCATTTTTTTTTTTCTTTTTAGCTTTTTAAATGTTTTATGCATGTTATTGCACTTTCATTCAATGCTTTTGCATTTTTGCTGTTATATTTTGATATATTTTGTTGCATTGTTGAAAGGCGTAGCGCATAAAAAAAGGGCGTGGTAAAGCACTGTGTTTTTTTTTTAAGTTGCAATGATATACATACTTATTTTGCATATTGGCAGACGGACAGACAGACGGATAGACAGACAAATAGGCATAATAGTTACAAATGTGAAATAAAAACAAGAAAAAAAAACGTTAAGTTCAGAAGAACCGAATCTTTAATACGCGACATATGCAGCTTACGCAACAGTGGCTTAAAATATGGACAAATGGGTGAGTTGATGGTAAATCGTTCGAAACAACCCAAGTTAGTCAAAATTCTTTGATTATCGTGGTCTGAGTGCCTTCCTGATGGCCAAACCGTTAATAAAGAATATTATTTTATCCGATTTGAGGCGCCTACGTGAGCGCATTCGTAAAAAACGGCCGGAGTTGTGGAAAACAATTCGTGGATCAAATTAAGGAGTACAAAGCCAAAAATTCATTGAATACCATCGAGCAACCACCGTATTCGCTAGATTTGGCTCCCTATGACTTTTTTGTTTCCAAAACTAAAGTTGCATCTTCACGGAAGTCGTTTTGTCTCGATCGATGCCATCAAACAAAATTCATCGAATGAGCTGATGACCAACACTACGGCGACCTATGAGCGTGCCATGGAAGATTGGATTAGCCGCTAAAATCGTCGAACCGGCTCAAATGTAGCATATTTTAATAGCGATACAATAAATTTCGATGATTAAATTGAAAAAAGGTGTTTTTATAGCCTGTGCCCATGGGTTCTTGATCAGCATTGTTAGAAGAATAGATCTAACTATGTCCGTCTGTCTGTCATGCTGTCTGCCCTATGAAATCGATTAGTTCGGAGACTATGAGAGCTAGGGCTACCATATTTGAAACTCTACTGAGTCGTCAAATGGAAGCTTCCTTTAATGCGTTACAAACTTTCCGATGAACTAATAATACCCGCTTACACTATATGTAACTATTTGACTTGTATAAAAATCATGCATGTATATCATTTACGTATGCAATTGTTTGGGCGTTTTGCGCTTTTGCTGCAATTATACTTTCACTTGCAAAACTTTATAAAAAAAAAGAAACAAAAGTGAAGCGAAAAATTACAATAAATTCATTGTAATAATAGGTTTTAATTTTTCAAACACTACACGCACACAAAAAACACACACACACATACAAATAATATAAATTTATGCTTAAACATAAAAAAAATATTCATTACACAAAGCGATTGTAAATTTTTGCACAAAAAAAAAAAAAAAGTTAAAATGCCACCCGCAGTTTTGAAAAAACTGCAATTTTTTTTAATGCATTGAAATGTATTTACATATAGACCCAATATAAATATCAATATAAATATATCCGCCTTTAAAGTTTGCTCTATTTAATTTTAAACCACAACACGAATGTATCTATTGAGACATTTATCATCATCAAAGTGATTAACTGCATACTTGTACAATGTAAATGAGTATTATCAATTTGTCGCATAGTTTGTAACACATTAAAGAAGACAAATGCCACAAAGTATAAGCTCAAAGTATATGTCCATATGTCATGTCTGTGGCAATAGATACTTCGGCATTAGATACTTTTTTATGCATATTTTTAAAAGATAATAAGATACCCGCTAGATCAACTTTAATTTAATTTCGCACCCTTCGAAGTGCTTTGACTTAATTACAAAATTCTAGTTAGCAAATACTAACTTAAGATAATAATAAATAAATAAATCATTCAACTAATAGCAACAATATTAATTGTTAGCAAACAAGCAAAAGTGTAAAAAAGTCAAACCCATTCATAGTACAACTCGTGCAATTGTTGTTGTTGTTTTTATTATTTTTGTTATTATTGATATTGCCTAACAATGCACTAAATATCATATTCACATTTTATTGTTTGATTGCAATCAAAGTTAGAAAACAAACGCAATGCAACGCAACTCAACAAAACAGAACAACAACGTATTATGACAGCAAAACTGAATACAAAAGAGACAGCAACAAATTGTTGCTACTGCTTATTTTGTCGTTGTTGTTGTTGCTGTAACGGCGGTCATTGTTTGGTTAACAAGCAAAAGGCAACAGCAACATATCACAGCAAAGCATTGTAACGATTCCAAGTTGCCCCGATTGCCCTTTTCCCTTTTTAACTTGTTTTTTACCTCTTACCACAACGCATTTGCCTGTCACTAACTAGTCCATGTACTAAGTAAAGTTGTCTAGTATGAAAAATGGATCTGCTCCAGAAGATTTCAGTAATCTCGTTCGTCACACTTGGTTGCTCAAGTACGAATTTATGAATGTAGCCAACGATGGATGGTTGTTGTTGCTGTTGCTGTGGCTGCTGCTACTTCTGTTGCTTTTTTGTTGTTGTTGTTCTGTTGTTTTTTCAGTGTTGGGCTTGAGAAGGCCCTAAGTTTTATTAACTCGTAACGCTTTGTTATTAGTGCTGCTACGAATCTTTGCATTATTTTCATTTTAGTTCTATGAATAACTATGAGTTACTTTAACAAAAAGGTTTGATTGTAAAGTTTCTGTTCATTTGTTATATGTATATTAAGACATCATCATCATCTGCACTTCATTGTTATAATAAATAAATGTGATATCTTATATTTTAGCTAGAAAGCTACTCTATCTGCATAGTTTTGTGACAGCAAGAAAGCATACCCTGTGGTGAGAAGAGTAAAAACTCATAGCTCTCTTTAGTTTACCAAAATTGTCTCTTTCTATTTTGCATGTATATTTTGGTGAATTTTGTGCTGAACATAAGCTATGGTGAAAAGAATACAAGAAATATGTTTATCTCATTCTTACCTTCTACGAATCGAGAGAATGTAAGGCATACTGCGACTAAATACTACACTTTTTAATAATTGCATCATGATACCGGAGCAATTCGATCTTAGATAGATAGTATAAAAATTTAATATTCAAAATCTTCATGGTCGTACTTATAATTTGGTTCAAGGTTTAGCCCTTACAAAGTGTCAATTAAGGGGTTATATACAGTTAAGCAAACTATTTGGTTTATTGATTTGAAGCTTGGCAGGTATATTATAACAACCTTAAACTATATTCACATATTTTTTTATTGCCAAAAATAATTGATCGGGAACGTTGCTATTGCCAATTTTGCAGAGGTCCGCAAAAAAATGCCTCTTGCGGTGAGCACGATATCTCTGGATTGGATCTTTTAAAATGCAAAAACCAAATAGATTTCATTAATATAATAAGTAATCTAGGTTCGATTTTTAACCAAGAATTCGGCTCTTTAATTGTTTAAAAAAAATAAGAAATTTTCATCGGATGGGGAAATCCTTCGATCAATTACTAAAAAATATAGTTAAGAAGCTTGTGTAAAAATTTCAGACCGATCGGTTCAGCCGTTTCTGAGAAATCTTGATCACCGACTTTGAAAACACCGTTTCGAGAAAAACGCGTGTTAGGAAGTTTTGAAAGCACTGCGAAAAGATCTCTCGTCGCGCCTTCACTAATGTTTCTGATAACTTCGAAAATATTTGTCGGATCGACATGAAATTTTTGTGTGTGTATACCTCAGATAGATATATAAAGAAAATGCAAAAAAAATACTCGATTTTTAGAAAGTCTTTGCCCTAACAAGTATATAACCCCTTAAATAAAATCTGGTATAATGAATTTCGTTACTATTATTTTTATTCCCTGATAATATGTATCACATTATACAATATTAATCTGGCATATGTGAAACTTGTTTGTGAGGGATCATAAAAAAAAAAAAATTAAACAATCTAAATGAAAAACGAAATGAAAAATGAAAAATGCACTCAAGAATGTTACGCCAGAGCGATCAAAGCGAGCAACTGATATGCGAGCAGCATTTCTGTTTGACTTGGCGATGATGATATAATATTTACGAGTATGCAATACAGCACACACACACAATGACGACAACAACAACGACAATGTCTAAATATATATTCGAGGACGACGTTGTCAATATCTTTGGGGATTTTTCATATATTTTTGCATTTAATTGGTAGTTGTGTTGTTGTTGTTGTTGTTAGTAAAAGCAAGAAATAGATAAACACGAAGCGAATAGCTATTCTTCTTCTTTAGTTACATGCGCTGCACTCATTCAATCGGTTGCTTGGCTGACTGACTTTACTGGTCACGGATAGCAACAATTGCTACTGCAACACTCATACTCATACTCGTATCAGTTATCAGCAACATTCATTATGCTGCTGCTGCACTACAACTTCTCTTTCAGCGTTTTGTAGTTTAATAAACGAAATAGTTGCAGCAAAATTGTTTTTTTGTCTGATTGACTGCGTCGCTTTTTGATTATTTGTGGTAGCTGCTGCTACACAGCGACGACGACTCGAATGACAATGATAATAATGATGATGTTGCTGTTGTTGTTGTTGTTGATGATGATAATGATGATGTTGCAGCAGAAGTTGTAATTAAACTGATTTGCATAGCAAATGATATGCCTTTGAGTTACTCGCCTTACGAAATCTCAAGAGCTCAAGAAACTCTAGCAAAATTTTGTACAACGTTCGTTGACTTTCATTAAATTTTATAAAATTTTTTTTTTTTTTTTTTGTATCTTTTAGTTTGCAAAATCTCAAAATGTACTTTTGTGAAAATGATATAAAATTAAGTTGTGAATTTTTTTGGTCTTTGCTAATATTTAGTTTTATTGTTTTGCATTTGATGAATGAACTTCATTTTTTTCCTGCAAATTTATGTGAATTGAAACTCTTTTGTCATACTTAAACAAATAAAATGAAGTTCGAATAATAATTTTAACACTGTAAAAAAAAATTGTTGTTAACAATTGCAAAATACGCTTTTGTTTTAAACAAATTTTAACACGAAAACGAAAATCATATCATTTTTTTTTATTTTTATTATGAATATCTCACGTAACTGCAATAAATAAACAGGTTCTTTGAAATTGAAATTACAAATGTTTTTAAGAAATCAAGTCAAAATGATATAATGTTGGATGTTCGTTATACTCGATATAATTCACTAAAGCATTGTACAAGAAATCTAAAAGAAAGAAAGTTTATAGGGTGTGTGCCATCTTAAAAGTGTAGAAATGTATAAAATAGGCAAAGTAGCTTAACATTACTGGCTAAAATTTGCTATTATTGTTGTAGTTTGGAGTAATAAGTTGATTTGAATTAATAATCTAAGAGATTCATTCAAAAGTTTTGAAAAGTATAAATTGTTTACCTGTAGTAGAGATCAATAAGAACATGACCAGAAAATCTGCATAAAAAACGTTGCTGTTAGACTTTCATACTATAAAGGCAACTCTGTAAAAGTGTTGAGCAATTACTTCATTAAGTTTATGTTTCACAGTCATTTAAAGCAGTCAACCTTGGAAATTTCGGCAAAAACAAGAAAATGGAGAAAATTTGTATGGGGACTACACCAAAAAATGATTTGGGTCCTACTCATATTGGGATATTTAATTGGGAACAACATCATAGGCATCATTTATTCATCACTAAAAAATAAACTAAACACAAAAAAACACGTGAGTACACAACATTTTTAGTTTATATGTTCACCAGGTGCTTAGATTAAATTTCACGATGAATTTGGTCAAATTTGTATGGAGGCTTTATGTTATATTTGCCCGATCCTTACCATATCGAAAGTGTTCACTTAGGGGGACATTGGAATTGATTTTACCAAATTTAATTGAATTCATTCAGAAATAATAAATGTTTTCATATAAAAACTCGAAAATGGGCGGTAAGTTTGTATGGAGGCTATAAGATAAAAATGGGCGTGGCGCCTTAGATTTGACATTGGATGACATGGAGAGACAGTGTCTCTACCCTATTTGGATTAAATATATTCATAAAATAATGTATTTCATACAAAAGTCGAAAGTGAAGTTAGGGGGCTATATCAAAAAGGGCGGCACCTTCGGACAAACAACCAGAGCACAAAAGTAGTTCCTACCCTATTTGGATTAAATATATTCATAAATATGCGGTATTTTCATACAAAAAGTCGAAAAGTGGTAAGTTTGTATGGGGGCTATATCTAAAAATGGGCGTGGCATACCTTAGTTTCTGGCATACAAACTAACTAGGGCACAAAAGCTTAAGTTTCGAGTTTCAGGTCACAATATCTTTAAAACTTTTCGAGAAACTCTCATCGTAACAGGCAGACAGTCGGACAGACAGACAGACGGACAGACAGACGGACAGACAGACAGACGGACCCAGACAGACGGACAGACAGACGGACAGAACAGACGGACAGAACCAGACGGACATGGCTAAATAAACGAAGCGTTGCCGGTACACGTCGCCTAATAACCTGTCGTGCCACAAATCCAATGTCTGCCTCTTCTGTGTGTGTGTGTGTGTGTGTGTTGCAAATGTAAATAAAGCCACACAATTCTGTTTGTGGCTCGAGCTTAGCTTTATTTTTTGGGGAATGTTGTTGCTGCTGCGGCGCGCGCGAGTTTTGCATTTGAGCGTTTTTCCATGTTGCCACGTCAGGTGGAAGCACACGACTTGCAACCAGGCAACTGGCTTAGAATTCACTGTGCTGTTGCTGCTGTTGTTGTTGTAATACATATTTGCTTGTAATTAATTAGTTTGGCCATTTGGTTATGGATATTTCTCTCAAAATATTGGCAACCAGTTCGAGAGCAGCTTGTCAATTTGCAGCCAAGTTTATTGACCAAAAATGGCAACTAAATTCGAGACGGATAGTGCTCCACATTTGTGGCTACTTCTCTCTGTCTTCCTTCCTCTCTCTCCCTCTTTCTTGCTGCCATTTCTTGGCATTCTTCACTTGCACTTTCCATTCTCCTTTTTTTGTAATTTGTTGATCTTTTGCAACTTTTCAGCCAGATCTGCTGGCATTAACTCTAAACATATTACGGCTTTGGCATTGCTGCAGATTTATGCAGCGTTCTTTTATTTATTGTTTTTAGTTTTGCTTAACAAAATAACTCGGCTTCGGCTTCGGCTTGGGCTCAGGTTCGACTTGGCTGCCTGCAATTCGAATAGTCATGCACCTGCAATTTACTTTATAGACCATGGCATAATGTGGCTATATGCGCGAGAGGCAACACACACAGACAGAGACAAGAGGCAGACACAGACGCAAACAAGTTGCCATCCAATAGACCGGTCCGCGAACAGCTGAAAAGCTGCAACTGTCGACGGCGCGTCCGTCTTCCACGCCGTCGTCGTCGTCGTGTGTTGCATGGCTGGAACTGCTGTCTGTGCCAGCCTGTTGTGTTGCCAGTCGACTGTTGCCAGTTGAGTTGTCTCAGTTGCCGCCCGCTCTGCAAATACCAACAGTACCTACCTATTTACCTACCCCCCCCCTCCCCCTCCTCACCCGCTCGCATACCTTGGCACTTGCTTGATTTGGATTTGAGTTTTGAATTCCGATTTGAATTTCAATTTTCAGATTGCGCTTAGATTTACGCTGTGATATTCCTCATTTCCAGATTTCGATTGGAGAGAGATAACTGTAGTTCCCTTTGCCTGTGCAATTAATCTTCATTATGTTTATCTCTGCTTCTCGCATTTTCTCACACACTTTACTTATCTTTATGTTCCCGTCTTTGTTTCAGATCTGCTCATCCAACGACTGTCGGTGCAACAAGTTCTCGAGGTCTCGTCGGAGTGGAAGACCAACAAATCGGAATCCCAATACACCTGGCTGGAATACGATTTTCGTGTCACCTGCGATCCGCATTACTATGGCTCCGGCTGTGCGAATCTCTGTCGGCCACGTGATGATCAATTCGGACACTACACTTGCTCGGAGACGGGTGAAATTATCTGCCTGACTGGCTGGCAGGGAACGTACTGCGAGAAACGTAAGTGAAGATTGAAGGATATGAATATACACATAAAAGATATATACATAGATATATAGCATATGATCAGGTAGTTCTTCTTATAGCACAGCTTCACTGTGCTTTGTAGGATGCCTACTTGAGGTGCCATTCCCTCATTCGCCACAAAATGATTTGTACATTCTTTTTCGCCGAAGCTCACTTAGCCATGTTTGTTGTTAGTGTTGCTGTTGTTGTTGTCCTGTTGTTGTTGTTGCTGCTGCTGGCTGCTGCTGCGTCAAGTGGACACAACTTGCCGCGTTTCTTGTGCCGTTTCATGCCGCACTTCACGGGCAACTCTCATTATTATTGAAAATCACTTGCTTGTCAAATCAAATGAGATGATTGTACACAAATATGGCGGGAAAGAGACAGACATAGAGATAGAGAGAGAGATGGAGAGAGGGAGACTGGGACTGAGACTGAGACAAGGAGCTGCTAACGAATTAAAAGTGTAATTATATTCAATGCGTAGCGATGAGTTGACGAAAATTTGAATAAAAAACATTCGAAAAAAATATCGAAAGAAAAAAAAAACATATTCGAATATTCAAGTGGAAAAAAATCAAAGTCAAACAAATAAATTAAAAATCAATGAAGTTTTGAGTAGGAAAAATCATTTGTCATTTGGCATGGGGCATGAGGCATGCAGCATGGGGCAGAACAAACAGGCGCAACAAAACGTCTAACGAACTGAAAACCCAAAAAGAAATCACTGAGGAAGCACAGATGAAACAAAGCAGCAGCAACAACAACAACAACGACAACAAACAAAACTCGGACAGGCCCTTTTGTAGGTAGCCCCCACAAGCTACCTAAGCAGCGGGCAGAGGGGAAAAGGGCACACACACACAGAAACACGCACACAGACTATGAATCAGAGCACAAAACTGACGAAGAGCGCACAAAAATCTTCCCACGCCAAGTGCAAGGGCGGCGCCCAGGTTCCATATTCGAGGTGTGGTGTGGACACACACACACACGCACAACGGCACACACACACACACACACACACACACACACATGTATGCACGCGTGTAGAGATACTGGCAGCAGCTTCTCTTGATCATCATGACGTACCGTCTTCGTTGTCGTCGTTTTTGAGTATCTGCGCGTCTGCGCCTGCGTTCTCCTTCATCCTCATCTTCCTTTTCTTCTGCTTCTTCTTCTTCTTCTTCATCGACGTCGTCGTCGTCTGCATGCCGCACATTGCTGAGGACGAGAGAGCAGAACTTCCTTTAGGGGCGGCCACGGCTGTGGCTGATTACACCTTAAATGTGGTCCGAGCTGCGGCTCCGACGGCTGCCTGCATTTTATGCTGCTCTCCTCGTTGTTGTTGTTGTTGTGTTGCCTTCTTTTTTTTTGTTTTTCGGCCACATAATTTTGTGTCCTTCTGCTGCTGCTGCCGCCGCTGCCGGTTAAGCAAGTTGCCACAGCAGCAGCTGCCTCTTCCGCTCTTGCCTTTTCTATAGTTTATTTTCAAGTTAAATGCGCAAAAATGAGCTTAAATTAAGGCACACACACACACGCACACACACACACACACACACACACACACTGGAGCATTTGTGCGAAAATTATTTTCCAACAGCAGCAAATAAAAAGCCAAAACGTGCGGCTGCAAAAACAGGATAAACAGCTAAAAACAAAAAAAAAAAGAAGAGAAGCTGCTCATGTGGAAGCAGCGAAGTTCCTTTATTAAATTGGCCCAAAAGGTCTCGGCGTGTGTGTGTGTGCGTGTGTGTGTGTGCGTGTTCCTCAATGAAAGCTGGATACGTAGTGTGCGTGTGTGTGTGTGTTTTAATTTCAAGGAAATGAGCTATTTGCACTAAAGTTGCTTTTTATGAATGGCAGCCAGCTGCAATTGGCAATTGGCAACTGACTGTGGCAGCTGTGGGTGCCCCCCCCCCTGATGCACTTGCAACTTTCAGAGACAGTTACAAAGTATGCAAATGCATCCGTCAGATACGTTCTCAAGTGAAAGTAAACACTGTGCGCGTCATAATCATTCTCTGCTCTAATCCCTGAGATACATTTGCGTCATTCGCTCGCGGGCGTGTGAACGAACAGAAGGAGGCACAGAAGGAACTAAGGAAGAGAGCACGTTTAAAATAGGCACGAAACAGCGATCCTCAGACTTGGCTACCAGCTAACAACCAGTACAACAACAGCAACAACAACAACTACAGCAACAACAACTACAACAAACTCACTTTCAGTCTGCGCGGAAAATGGTCTCAAAGTGGAGCTGCAGCTGAGGCTCGTCTGCGTTTGCTCTGCTGGCCATGTAATAAAAATCATTGCCAATTGCCGATATTACGGCTTATATATATTATCTGCGTGTGCGGGGGAATTAAAAGCGCAGCAGCAGCCGGAGTAGGAGCAGCAGCAGCAGCGCAGCCAGAGGAGAGAGAACACGTTTTAGTGATTTTCTAGCAATTTTCCAGACTCTCCTTCTCGCAGTGTGTTTGCTCTGAATGAAACTTCAGTGCCGCCCTCCCCTCAGCGCCCCTGCCCTGCTTGGCATGTGGGGAGGAGCTGATGCCGCTGCTGGCCAGTTTAAAGAGGAGCCTTCTTCTGCCTTTTTCGCAATGTTCACGATTTTCCATCTAGCAGACCCTTGCGACAAGGCGGGCACGGGCGCGGGCGCAACTCCCCTACTTCCTGTGCCTCAGCTCAGCCCTGACCCAGACCCAGCCCCAGTTCCTTCAGTCGCAGCCCGAAAGAAACATGTTTGCCACATTCTTGGCCCAGCTTCAGCTCGAGCTCCAGCTCTTCTTCCCCCCTCCTGCCGCCTCCTTCTCCCCTTCTTTCAATACACAATCGAAGTTTTCGTCGAACCTTTTGGAGCTTGGGAATCTGTTTTCGGGTCGCTGTTGTTGTTGTTGCTGTTGTAGTTTTTTCTTCTGCTTTATGATGCTGCTGCAGCGCTTTGTGGCCATGGGATTATTTCATTTTGTGGTGTTTCCTTTTGGCCTGGCGCGCATATTAGAAACAAGTTATTCCTGATGCCTTCTGCCTGCCGCCGCCTCCTGCTGCTGCTGCTGCTGCAGCCAGTCCCGAGTGCACACAGTTTGAGAGTCACTGGCGTTTTGGGGGCCATGATTCATTTGAAGCGTTTTGTCTTTTACTCTTTCTCGCTTCTTTTTTGAAGATGTTTCATTTTTCGGCCTTTTAGTAGTTTTTTTTTTCATTGCTCAGACGCGTGAAAAAGAAAGTTTGTTTTCCTCTTTAAATTGCCTTAAATTTGGTTGTTGCTGTTGTTGCTGTTTGGCTGTTTATCGCATTGTTTCGGCTTGGCGCTATTCATGTGGGCCGTGCTGTCTGTCTGTCGTGTTGTGTTGCGTGTGGGTGTAACTAGACGACAACAGGTGGTTGTAACTGAGACAGGTTGACCACTTAAGGTCGAAATGTGTTGAGAAAGTGTCGCTTTGCGCGGCCCTATTATATCGTAGCATTATATTATTTCAAAAGTGTTTTCCACGAAACTCATCAACATATCAATTAATTTTATTTAAATTTAATTTCAATTTTCACTCTCTTCTTTTTCTTTGCAGCCAAGTGCACGAAAGGTTGTGTCCATGGTCAGTGCGATAAGCCCAACCAATGCATGTGAGTATTAAATAAATATCAAAATAACATTTTCCGATTACTTAGAGGATATCGATAACCATCTATGCCAATTAGTATTTGAAATAATCTCTGATTGGCAAATTCAGTGTTGCCAGATCAATGACTTAACAAAATACCAAGACCACCCGCTAATTAAGCCCAGCTTTAGAGTTGGATGAGCTTTTTTTCGGCTTGTTCGCTGCACGTTTCATTGTTGTTGCTGTAGCTGTTTGCCCCCGCCTCCAACAATTGTCATTGGCCACACCTTTTGCAGTGTTATTTTTGTTTCTGTTTTCCTTGTTCACATTTTTTTTTTGAGGTGCTACCAACTTTGTTAAAGGGCAAAAGCAAACAGCGAAAAAGAGCAAAGAAAATATAAAAATCGTTTTGCTCGACCGTTTAGAGAGCACGTTTTGTGGCGACCACAAGAAATTCTTTTGGCTGAGCTGAGTGCATTGGCGCTGTCATTTGATTGTCGAGGTTTTGCATTACAATTATTCGACTGCCTGCTGAAATAATCAAGTAAAAGCAATATAACACACACACACCAATGCAACACACACACACATCCGTGGAGAAGCAGGCAAATGAAATTGAATTACAAAGTTTTCCCACATTTTTCATAGGGCAGGCGAACAACGGCAACACCAACAGCAACAGCAACAGTGGCAACAGCAAAAGCAACAACAATGACAAAGCAAGGTGTAAGCCAACACTTTTGACGACGATGGCAAATATTTTATGCATGAAATTTCAAGCTCAGATCTCACATTGTAGGGTAGTCAATACAGACAGAGAGAGAGACACTGTGCACAGCTGATGGTCGGCGTTGCCAACTCGATTGCAGAAAGCTAATTGCGCAGTGCTGCTAAGATCTTTCTCTTCTTTCCCTCTGCTCTTTTCGATTTCAAACAGGATGTCGATCATTATTTATGCATTGCTGGGGCCAATAAAGTTCCCCCGAAAATCACTTGATCGTCGTCGTCGTAGTGCCAGTTCCCAACAGACAAACGGAAATCAAACATTTTGTGGTTTCTCAATAATTGTGCCAAAAAGGCCCCCAAAGTGAACTGAAAATTCAAACACATCATTGCGTCGACACCCAACGGCAGACACAAATAACAATAACAATAACAACAACAATAGCACGCAAGTCAAAATGTTATTGATTGCGATTTGGGATAAAGTGTTTGTTTTATAAATAGGCGGCGGCCCTGCCATCGACCACGATTTGAGATTGTTCGTAGAAAAAACCGCAAGCGTTACGCTCAAGTATGCGGCGTAAAAGCCAAAAGCAAAAACAAAACTCAAACCTAACCGAACCATTGAAAATTAAAGTGCTTTTTGTGCTGCCTGTGTGCGCAGCCTCGGCTCGTAATGGTGGGAATATTTTAATAATTCTAAGCGCGAACAAAATCCAACACACACACGCACAACTACACATGTAAACACACACACATTAGAGTGTGTACATGTTTGTTGACCGTCGTGTCGCCAACGTTTTTGACATTTCTGCTTGTGGTGTGTACACACTGACGCATATCAATTACCACTTGTCTTGTCTTGTCGCCCCCGCCTTGCCAACTACTTCTCAGAGTCTGCTTTGAATTATTGCCAATTGAAAGTTTGTGGGTGAAGGATTTTACTTTACTGCTTTTCTTTCTCATTCTTTTTGCATATTAATCGAATATGCATTATGAAGCGCGTGCGTGCGTGCACTCTTTATATATGTATGTGTGTGTGTCGGTTTCATAGGAAGCGCAACGCAAAGTGGAACGCGCTGCGTTTAAATAAATTAATTTTGTGATCGTGAGAAATGCAAAATTGTCTCTCTTCTGTGACTGGCGCTGTGTGCGGATATGTACACTTGAAAATGAAAGAGGAAGAGCAGAGAGAAGAGTATAGAAGGAGAAGAAAACCAACGTCGCATCATTTCATTGTTTCTTTCTTTTCCTTTTTGACTTTCAAGTTGACATGCCTTTTCCTCCTTCTACTTCTCCTTCGGCGGCGGCGCGGCTGTCAAGCGCATATCCCGCCTGGGGGCATCGAGCACATCAGCAGCAGATCATTGGGGAAGGAGCAGTAAAAGTGCACAACCAAAGCAAAAGTTGTCTTTGCAGTTTCTTTTCTTCCTCTTCTTATTCTTCTTTTTCTCATTTCCAACTTGCTCTGTAGTCAGCCAAGCGTTGCTGCGCCCACACAGGCAATTACTTATGTACTTGTATGTGTGTGTGTATTGATTTAGTAGGTGTGTATGTATTGTATTTGTGTGCGAAAGCGATTTGCTAAACAGGTGATGCGTCGTCGTCGTCGTCATCTTCTTTCGTCTTCTCTTCATGCTTTCGCATTTGCTCAAACTTCAAAAGTAAACCAGCGCCTCGAGCGCAATAACCGTGTCCGTTGTGTCCAGCATTCATCGTCTTCTTCTTTTTTGTTTGAATTTGCATATTTCATTCATGAGCAATTCGATGGTGTGCATTTATCGATAAGTGATAATTGCAACAAATTAATTTGCAGGGATGATGGGATAAATTGTGAATAACTTAATTAAGTTGGTAACCTTTGCATTGTTTCGATAAATAATCTTGCAAAAAGTTCGCAACACTAAAGTTATATTTATTTTTAATTGAACGCAATTTAAATTAGCATAAAACTGATGGTTTTTCTTCTTTTTTAATCTACTTGCAGCTGTCAGAATGGCTGGCAAGGACCGTTGTGCGATGAGTGTGCACTTTATCCGAGCTGCGTGCACGGCACCTGCAACAAGCCATGGGACTGCATCTGCAACGAGGGCTGGGGCGGTTTGTTCTGCAATCAGGATCTTAACTACTGCACCAACCATCGTCCCTGCCAGAATGGCGGCACCTGCTTCAACACCGGCCAGGGACTCTACACCTGTATGTGTGCCCCAGGCTTCAGTGGCAACGATTGCCAGAAGGAAATCAACTCATGCGACGCCGATGTGAATCCTTGCCAGAATGGCGGCACCTGTGTCGATGAGGATACGCCACGAGGCTACAAGTGCGTATGCCCCAAGGGCTGGAACGGACGCATGTGCGAAGAGAAACTGTTGACGTGCGCCGACAAACCGTGCCACCAAGGCAGATGCCGCAACACGAGCAGCAAAAGCAAGCAGGGGTTTCAATGCGAGTGCCCCGCCGGATACAGCGGTCCCACCTGCGAACTCCACACGGACAACTGCAATCCCAATCTCTGTCAGAACGGCGGCAAGTCCCCCCCAACCGTAAATGCGTATGTCCAGATGGATTCACAGGCGCCAAGTGCGAGCAGAATATTGACGATTGTGTGGGACACAAGTGCCAGAATGGCGGCACCTGCATCGACTTGATTAACCAGTATCGTTGCCAGTGCGTGCCCGGATTCCATGGAGTACACTGCAGCAGTCGTGTCGATCTCTGCCTGACCAAACCGTGTGCCAACGGCGGCAGCTGCACCAATTTGAACAACGACTATAAGTGCACATGTCGTGCGGGCTTCACCGGCAAGGACTGCTCCATTGACATTGACGAGTGCAGCAGTCAGCCATGCCACAACGGCGGCACCTGCATGAATCGTGTCAACAGCTTCCAGTGCGTCTGCGCCAATGGCTTCAGTGGCACACAATGCGACGATGATTCCTATTCAGACTCTGATTCGGTCAACTATGCAAATGCCCAGCAGTTTGGCGCCACCACACAGGCGCGCTGACGGTTTGACCAATGCCCAGGTGGTGCTCATTGCCATCTTCTCGGTGGCCATGCCGCTGGTTGCTGTAATTGCCGCCTGTGTTGTGTTCTGCATGAAGCGAAAGCGGAAGCGTGCCCAGGAGAAGGACGATGCCGAGGCACGCAAACAGAACGAACAGAACGCGGTGGCCACACTGCATCACAACGGCAGCGGCGTAGGCGTCGGTGTGGGCGTGGGCCTGCCAGCCGGCGCTCTTGGCGTCAAGCGGGGCAGCAGTGGCGGCCTGACCTTCGACAACAGCAATCCCAACATCATCAAGAACACGTGGGACAAGTCAGTGAACAACATTTGCGCTTCGGCTGCTGCTGCTGCGGCGGCTGCTGACGAGTGCCGCATGTATTCGGGTGCATTGGCCAATTATGCCGCCGCGGCGGACAACAATGCCAATTCGGAGTTCTGCGGCGTGGGCCAGATAGCGCCACTGCAACGCGCCAAGTCGCAAAAGCAGCTCAACACGGATCCCACGCTTATGCATCGCGCCTCGCAATTGCTTTCGGCGGGCGCTGGAGCCGCCGGAGTGGGTGTGGGAGCGACGGCAGCGGCATCGGCAGCCGCTGGCACAACCAAAGACTACAGCGCAGCGTCGGGCGCGGGCACGGGCGCCGGAGAGGGCAAGGCGGGCAAACGGATTTCAGTGCTGGGCGAAGGCTCGTACTGCAGCCAACGATGGCCATCGCTTGCTGCGGCGGGCGTTGCCGGCGCCTGCTCGTCACAGCTGATGGCAGCCGCCTCGGCGACGGGCAGCGGTGCGGCGACGACGCAGCGCACAGTGGTCTGCGGTACGCCGCACATGTAAACAAAGACTAGATTGGTTAGACAGACTGGGAGACTCAAGGAGAAAACGAGAGAGAGAGGAGAGAGAGACGCCAAATGAGCCACACTTGGCTTTGTTGTTGATTGAAGCAGTGCAGTCGTCAAAATTGTAACAAGCTTAACACACTCTACACTCCACACTTATACACTCACACACATATGCAGAAATCAAATGAATCTTTTAAATCATATTGTAATTATTAACGTAACATTTTAGTTTCGCATGGACTGACGTAAGCATAAAGTTCTCAAATGTATATAGAAAACTCAAGAATTATTCAAAGATATAAACGTTTTCGCAAAACCAAACTCTACACTCCTAACATTCTCTACACTTGACTACGAACAAGAAGGCGCTAGGCTGCGGCTATTTGACTAGGCATTCAGTAGCTTCAAAGACAAAGCGCCTAAATACTTAATACCCTACACACACTGGACGATAAACGAAACAATTCTACACTGACGTTTTGCATGTTACTGAAAAATCTGCTTCAATTATAATTATTATTATTATTTGCTCTTAGTTGCGATAAATTGTAAATACTACTTAACGCAAGAAAAACTCTACTCTAAATAGGTATAAACTCAAGAAATCTATACTTACGTATACATTTGTAGATATAGGTTGAAAAAGAAGAATTCCTCATTGACGCTGCATGGTCCTTCATTTGGACCAGTTTTGTCTATGCAAAGTAAAGCGCAAGTATTTTGTAAATAGTAGCTATAAGTAAAAAAAACTCCGATATACGACGAAAACACAGAAAAAACGAAAAAAAATTAAAAATTGACTATCTCGCGCTCTACTTTTAGTGTCTAAACAAATATACATAGAGTATCATGAAATTTAACTTTAGCTTAATTATATAGCATAAAAAACGCCCTACACAGACAAACAAGCGAAGACAAACAAAACATTAGTGATTCTATTATAAGTTCTCCTAATATAGTTTACTGCTATTTACACACTTTCAATTTCATCCAATATGATTTTTAACCTTTTTATTATTTTTTTTATATTATTTTGGCCTTTTTTAATTTGGAGCTATATAAAAAGCAAAAAAGTCAATAATATTTATATTTATAGTTATAATCTAACTGTAAAAGAAATGTATTGAATTTATAAATAATAAGCGAACATTTATTTGATGCCAACTGGAAAATTCAAAAGAAAAGAAAATTTAATGAAATATACAAAAAAAAAACACAACAAAAACAAAAATCTATATTTTATCTTTAAAAAGTCTTCAAAACAGTATAGTCTTATTATTATTACAAACGAAAACGAAAATCAATATAAAACAAATTAACATTTAATTTTGATCTCAAACCCATTGTGTAGTATGAAAGTATGACGCAAAAGCTGTTTGCGGAATTCCAGAATATCAAAATTAAATCTTCACAAAACCGACTCAACAACTTACAGTTAAATTGCAAATGGTTCCTCGTTAGTGTAAAACTAGTTGTTAACGTGCTAAAAACAAGATTTGCGGCGAAGTAATATATAAAATAAAGTATTTTTATATATTTGATACTTGAAACAAAATAGAAGAAACTCAAAATCTACACAAATAATCAGCGCTCATCAATACTTATCTCAAGTAATTTTGTACATACTTAACGCTCTCTCTTAATATTACATTTTGTTATCTACGCTCATTATATATACACACACAATATATATATATATGCTTGATCCGTACATATATATATTTTTTTATAAATATTTAATTTTTTAAATAGTCGTTTTTAGTAATTTATATTTTTATTGCAAAACAGAAAACCTAAAAAAAAGATAAACGCGTCGTCAGATTGTAAAAAGTTGATAAGACCTTAATACACGTATTTATACAAGTGAATGAAGAAATCATAAGACAAAACAAAAGCAAATAGTAGTTACACGCATACAATTGTAATTTAGTGTTGTACTTACGATTTAGTCTAAACAATTTTATGAAATTTTAGTGATTAAACAAATGAATTGAAAAACCACAAGAAAAAAACAAGCTACAAAGAAAAACGAACAAACAAAATGCAAAAAAGAAAAAACATGAAAAAAAAAACAATAAAATGTATATGAATGAATTCTAAAAAAACGTTTTATTATTTCAACAAAAGTCTAGAGCAGATGTCACACTGTGGCTGCTGATTTTTGGGGGTTGGGTGGCAACGCTGTGCACAAGTTGGTGGTGCAAAAAATGGCGACTAACATTTTGTATGACAATAAGGAAGTGTCTGAGAGGAAGAAGTAAATATTGACTAATAAACATGAAGATTTACGATTCAGCGCAACAAAAGCGACGTGGCAACTACGATAAAGCAACAGCATCAAAATTCAACTTTAATTACAATTGCCAACCGCAAAAGTACATCAAATTGATGGACGGTGAGGCGGGGAAGGCGCATAATCAGAGACAGTGTGAAAATAGTGTGCGTATATTTGTATGTGTTTATGTACGCTTGTTATTTACATACAAATTTACATCAGTCAGGCAGCATCAATTGTCGCCGTCCCACTGAGAGAAAGAGAGAGAGAGAGATTGTGTAATGCACACTGGAGCAAAGCCACAGGATAATGAAAATTTGCTAGTGAACCCTAAGTAAAAATCAATTAAGCATAAACGGGTAAATGGTTTATATTTTCTCTTGAACTAATAGTAATTTGGAACATTTTCCATTTCTTAACTAGAGTTTCACTTAAAGCTCTCAACATGAACCACGGTATGCGCTTTGCCGGCACAGAGGCTGGCAGGCCGCAGGTCTTAGGCCGAGCGAGGCGACGCAACGCAGCAACAAAGCATTAACAATAAATTCTCGCATGCCATTGTGAAATTCTCACAATAATCATAAATAATACTTTATTTTTACATCTTAAACGACGCTGGCTGCAGCCGCCGCAGCCGCAGCCGCAGCTCGTTCGGGCCGTTGAGGCTGTTAATGAAGTTGCTGCCACGCAGAGTGCGTATGGGACCGACTGGAGTTGCGACTGCGTTTGTGACTGGGATCAGCTTGGCTTTATATCTTTTTGTTGCCTGTCAACATGGGCCGCAAATGCTCGTATCATAACTACACTCACACACACACACACACTCATAGAGATGCGCATCTCTTAGGTCTCTGAACGCGACTCGCTGGCTCGCCTAATTAAGCAACTTTAAACTTGGCAACAGAAAGTGGCAAGTCATTTGAACAGTGGGCACTGCATGAC